>OX387433.1:1732330-3123783 GCA_947563755.1 Lochmaea crataegi | reverse complement strand
CTTATTTCATTTGATGTTACCAATATGTTATCTGAAATTCCACCAAAAGAGTGCGTAACACTTGTTAAAAAATTACTAGAGGATAAAAATATCAACCCAGGAATAATATCAGATATGTAAGTCCGGGATAAATGGCCATAGTTTTTCTAACGGTTCAAAACGCACACAAAATTTTTTTTTCTGCAGAATATTTATTGCTAAAGTAAAGACATAATAGTACTAGTATAACATAATTTGGTCAATTCTATTAAAAAACAAGGTATAAACTTTAAAAAAAGAAAAATTTGAAAATGAGTGGCATGGCCATCTTTCCCTTGCCTTCTGGGAGTGATGGTCATGAAAAATTAATTAGGTATGCTCAATGCTTGAGTGTTTTTGCCTCTTTTGTCAAGTTTTCCACACTTTTGACAGAAGTCGCCGTAAGACGTGCAGTCTTCGTGTAACCACATGTTACAGTGTTTGCATTTAATCCAGTCTACCTTTTTCTCCGTGTATAATTTTCCCCACACCCAACGCACAAATTGTCACCAAAATCCTTTGGTTTCACTTTCGTCACTTTCTAAAATTACTTCTTCATCTTCTTCACTGCTTGAAAACTCCTTTTTATCTTTCTTTGCAGCCTTTTTGTCTTCAGCCTTTTCTTCTTTCTCTCGGACCTTTTTCTCTTTTTCTTTGCGATTGTTCAGATGTTCTGGAGAAGTTAAAACTTGCTTAGCTCGTTTTTATTTTTTCTGGAGCAGATGGCGACAAGTCGGACAATATTTTCGAGGGAGTTATTTTGTTATTTATGGTTTTAGAAGTTGATGGCTGTGCTTCCCAGTAACCGTTTGGTTGGTCCATATCTCTGTTGGTTTTCGAGGCGATAAGTTTACAGTTTTTGCCGGAGAGGTTTTTCAACACAAAAAGCATACTCCGGTAAAATATTGCGATTGAAAGGCAGAATTCCCGGCGCTTTGAAGCCAGAAGAACCATTTTGTACAGTAGCCGCCTTTCCCCAACTTACACTCAGAAGCTCACCAAATTGGTATCTGGTAATACGCCGTCCAACATGATTTCTAAGCCATAAACGACACGATTCATAAAAATGCGCTTTTAACGACTTAAAAAAGCTTCTGAATATAATGTGTGGAATGGCTGGGCAATCATAATGCTATGATGATGTCATTAGATTCTGCAAACTCCCGGCCCAACAAACTCCTCTTTACGAATTTTTAGCTTATTTAATTTTTTTTTTTGTCGAAAATTTAGAACAAAGGGGGCTATGGAAATATTTTGCGATACAAATTGATTTTTTCTAACTCCCATAATCCTTGGAAATATAGACTCAACATTTACTAAAATATGTAAAATTGTCCCCTCTATCGATTGGTGAAGACTAGAACTTTCTATCTTTCCTATTTGTCGAGTTTTGAGTATTTTTTGTTTTGAAAAGTGGATTTTCGAAAATTTCATGACTCTATTTGAAGGCGAAATAATGATTTTATCACAAAACTGATTGTGCCAGTCGATTTTTTGGCCAAAAAAACCCCTCTTTACGAATTTTTAGCATTTTTTATAATTTTTTTGTCGAAAATTTAGAACAAAGGGGGTAGCTATGGAAATATTTTGCGATACAAATTGATTTTTTCTTACTCCCATAATCCTTGGAAATATAGACTCAACATTTACTAAAATATGTAAAATTGTCCCTTCTATCGATTGGTGAAGACTAGAACTTTCTATCTTTCCTATTTGTCGAGTTTTGAGTATTTTTTGTTTTGAAAAGTGGATTTTCGAAAATTTCATGACTCTATTTGAAGGCGAAATAATGATTTTATCACAAAACTGATTGTGCCAGTCGATTTTTTGGCCAAAAAAACCCCTCTTTACGAATTTTTAGCATTTTTTATAATTTTTTTGTCGAAAATTTAGAACCATGGAAATATTTTGCGAAACAAATTGATTTTTTCCAACTCCCTTAATCCTTGGCAATATCGACTCAAAATTAGGGCTGGGCGATTATCAAAAAACAATCGATTATCGATTATATAAAATAATCGATTATTTTCGATTAATCGATGGTAATCGATTAATTGATCAATCGAAAATAATCGATTAATCGAAAAAAATCGAATAATCGAAAATAATCGATCAATCGAAAATAATCGATTAATCGAAAATAATCGATTAATCGAAAATAATCGATTAATGGAAAATAATCGATTAATCGAAAATAATCGATTAATCGAAAATAATTAATTTTCGATGATGGAAATATTTTGCGATACAAATTGATTTTTTCTAACTCCCATAATCCTTGGAAATGTAGATTCAAAACTCACTAAAATATGTAAAATTGTCCCCTCTATCGATTGGTGAAGACTAGAACGTTCTATCTTTCCTATTTGTCGAGTTATGAGTATTTTTTGTTTTGAAAAGTGGATTTTCGAAAATTTCATGACTCTATTTGAAGGCGAAATGATGATTTTATCACAAAACTGATTGTGCTAGTCGATTTTTTGGCCAAAAAAACCCCTCTTTACGAATTTTTAGCATTTTTTATAATTTTTTTGTCGAAAATTTAGAACAAAGGGGGTAGCTATGGAAATATTTTGCGATACAAATTGATTTTTTCTAACTCCCATAATCCTTGGAAATATAGACTCAAAATTCACTAAAATATGTCAAATTGTCCCCTCTATCGATTGGTGAAGACTAGAACGTTCTATCTTTCCTATTTGTCGAGTTATGAGTATTTTTTGTTTTGAAAAGTGGATTTTCGAAAATTTCATGACTCTATTTGAAGACGAAATAATGATTTTATCACAAAACTGATTGTGCCAGTCGATTTTTTGGCCAAAAAAACCCCTCTTTACGAATTTTTAGCATTTTTTATAGTTTTTTTGTCGAAAATTTAGAACAAAGGGGGTAGCTATGGAAATATTTTGCGATACAAATTGATTTTTTCTAACTCCCATAATCCTCATAAATATAGACTCAAAATTCACTAAAATATGTAAAATTGTCCCCTCTATCGATTGGTGAAG
Organism: Lochmaea crataegi; assembly: GCA_947563755.1. NCBI lineage: Eukaryota > Metazoa > Arthropoda > Insecta > Coleoptera > Chrysomelidae > Lochmaea > Lochmaea crataegi. Next base: position 3,120,757 of record OX387433.1, on the reverse strand, counting down.
ACTAGAACGTTCTATCTTTCCTATTAGTCGAGTTATGAGGATTTTTTGTTTTGAAAGGTGGATTTTCGAAAATTTCATGACTCTATTTGAAGGCGAAATAATGATTTTATCACAAAACTGATTGTGCCAGTCGATTTTTTGGCCAAAAAAACCCCTCTTTACGAATTTTTAGCATTTTTATAATTTTTTTGTCGAAAATTTAGAACAAAGGGGGTAGCTATGGAAATATTTTGCGATACAAATTGATTTTTTCTAACTCCCTTAATCCTTAGAAATATCGACTCAAAATTCACTAAAATATGTAAAATTGTCCCCTCTATCGATTGGTGAAGACTAGAACTTTCTATCTTTCCTATTTGTCGAGTTTTGAGTATTTTTTGTTTTGAAAAGTGGATTTTCGAAAATTTCATGACTCTATTTGAGGGCGAAATAATGATTTTATCACAAAACTGATTGTGCCAGTCGATTTTTTGGCCAAAAAAACCCCTCTTTACGAATTTTTAGCATTTTTTATAATTTTTTTGTCGAAAATTTAGAACAGGGGATTTTTTCTAACTCCCATAATCCTCAGAAATTTCGACTCAAAATTCACTAAAATATGTAAAATTGTCCCTTCTATCGATTGGTGAAGACTAGAACGTTCTATCTTTCCTATTAATCGAGTTATGAGTATTTTTTGTTTCGAAAAGTGGATTTTCGAAAATTTCATGACTCTATTTGAGGGCGAAATAATGATTTTATCACAAAACTGATTGTGCCAGTCGATTTTTTGGCCAAAAAAACCCCTCTTTACGAATTTTTAGCATTTTTATAATTTTTTTGTCGAAAATTTAGAACAAAGGGGGTAGCTATGGAAATATTTTGCGATACAAATTGATTTTTTCTAACTCGCTTAATCCTTAGAAATATAGACTCAAAATTCACTAAAATATGTAAAATTGTCCCCTCTATCGATTGGTGAAGACTAGAACTTTCTATCTTTCCTATTTGTCGAGTTTTGAGTATTTTTTGTTTTGAAAAGTGGATTTTCGAAAATTTCATGACTCTATTTGAGGGCGAAATAATGATTTTATCACAAAACTGATTGTGCCAGTCGATTTTTTGGCCAAAAAAAACCCCTCTTTACGAATTTTTAGCATTTTTTATAATTTTTTTGTCGAAAATTTAGAACAAAGGGGGTAGCTATGGAAATATTTTGCGATACAAATTGATTTTTTCTTACTCCCATAATCCTCAGAAATATCGACTCAAAATTCACTAAAATATGTAAAATTGTCCCTTCTATCGATTGGTGAAGACTAGAACTTTCTATCTTTCCTATTTGTCGAGTTTTGAGTATTTTTTGTTTTGAAAAGTGGATTTTCGAAAATTTCATGACTCTATTTGAGGGCGAAATAATGATTTTATCACAAAACTGATTGTGCCAGTCGATTTTTTGGCCAAAAAAACCCCTCTTTACGAATTTTTAGCATTTTTTATAATTTTTTTGTCGAAAATTTAGAACAAAGGGGGTAGCTATGGAAATATTTTGCGATACAAATTGATTTTTTCTAACTCCCATAATCCTTGGAAATATAGACTCAAAATTCACTAAAATATGTAAAATTGTCCCCTCTATCGATTGGTGAAGACTAGAACGTTCTATCTTTCCTATTTGTCGAGTTAGGAGTATTTTTTGTTTTGAAAAGTGGATTTTCGAAAATTTCATGACTCTATTTGAAGGCGAAATAATGATTTTATCACAAAACTGATTGTGCCAGTCGATTTTTTGGCCAAAAAAACCCCTCTTTACGAATTTTTAGCATTTTTTATAATTTTTTTGTCGAAAATTTAGAACAAAGGGGGTAGCTATGGAAATATTTTGCGATACAAATTGATTTTTTCTAACTCCCATAATCCTTGGAAATATAGACTCAAAATTCACTAAAATATTCAAAATTGTCCCCTCTATCGATTGGTGAAGACTAGAACGTTCTATCTTTCCTATTTGTCGAGTTATGAGTATTTTTTGTTTTGAAAAGTGGATTTTCGAAAATTTCATGACTCTATTTGAAGGCGTAATAATGATTTTATCACAAAACTGATTGTGCCAGTCGATTTTTTGGCCAAAAAAAACCCCTCTTTACGAATTTTTAGCATTTTTTATAATTTTTTTGTCGAAAATTTAGAACAAAGGGGGTAGCTATGGAAATATTTTGCGATACAAATTGATTTTTTCTAACTCCCATAATCCTTGGAAATAAGGACTCAAAATTCACTAAAATATTTAAAATTGTCCCCTCTATCGATTGGTGAAAACTAGAACGTTCTATCTTTCCTATTTGTCGAGTTATGAGTATTTTTTGTTTTGAAAAGTGGATTTTCGAAAATTTCATGACTCTATTTGAAGGCGAAATAATGATTTTATCAAAAAACATTATTATCATTATCATTAATATATTAACATTTCGACTGAATTTACATGAGAAGCATGCCAGTCGAGCACTAATATGACTTTTCCTTGAGGTTTTCTAGGTACAATATGTTCACGCATCCACTGAAGTAAAATAGTGGCGTTGATGTAGGCAGATTTTTGTGCCATAAACACATAGATCCTGGTGGCAGATCATCCTCCCACTCTTGTTTTTTATTTTTCCCTTCATTATAACCGCATGCAGTAAAAAGTTACCCTCTAGGCATTGCAGCAAACTACTAAACTAAACTCTCCCTTTTCGGTGGATGTTACCATCGACACAGCTTTGGACCCCTTTCTAGCAAGCACTTCGCCTGGTCTACTGTTGAGTTGGAGACCCGTTTCATCGATATTGAATACGTTTGCAGGTTTATCAAATAAAGAGTTCTGTTCCATAGTTGTTCCAAGTAAATCAAAATAGTCTCCCACTTCCTTTCCGTTCTAGCTATGGAGACACCTTCTGATTTACGAATACTAATTTCTGGATGACGGCTTGAAAACAAAGTAAGCCAGTTGTAACCAGCTTTTCCAATTTCATTATTAAACTTGTGTTTAATTCTTAGCTGTTCTGCGAAATGATCTGATGTGATTATTTGGAGGAAAACTATGGCCATCTTTCCCCGAAAAAAGCGGGCCATCTCCCCCGATTGTCCAGTAGAGACGGCCATAGCGAGTTTTGATACCACGTTTTGACTAAAAACTTGATTTGAGGTTATGTAGGATCGCAATAGCCAATTCCGTTCATAAAATTTTGAAGACAAATTATAAAATTGAATTTTAAGAATACTTCACATAAAATATTCCCCGAAGTAGAAATACATAAAATTTGATTACTCACCTTATCTGCGATTTTTCACTCCGTGTTCAACACAACATACACACTACAGCTCACTTTGTCGACTAACGCGCCAACACCGTCTACTAACACTGAACACTGTTTACACTACCACTACACCAACACCACTAACACTTTACACTATCTTACGCGCGTTTCGATAACCAAGTTATCTTCTTCAGAGACTGAAGGTAATAGTTTACTTTCATAGTTTACCTTCAGTCTCTGAAGAAGATAACTTGGTTATCGAAACGCGCGTAAGATAGTGTAAAGTGTTAGTGTTGGTGTAGTGGTAGTGTCAACAGTGTTCAGTGTCAAGTATCGCCAACGGTTCCAGAATTCCCAACTTAACCGTCTACTAACAAACGAGACAAAAAATACCGTAATATGGTCTTCTCTCCCCTATGGCCATCTTTATCCCGGACTTACCCTACTTAATGTGTTTGATGTATGGATTAATAATTATGACATCCGCTTGGATGGCGGTTTAGCGAGCTTAATTTTTCAAGCCTGGCTTATTAGTTAAGCCAAGGCCAATAAATGTTAACTTTTTTATGTTGCAGGTGGTATTTTAAATCAATTTCCATGGTTACGTTTGGTGGCTCCAGAAACAGTTGGATTCAATTTGATACAAACATTAAACAAGAATATGAAAAAGTTAATTATGGATACAATTGACGACCATAAAAAGACGATGACAAAAGGAAAAAATAGCGATTTGATATACGCGTTTTTATCTGAAATGGAAAAAGATACGCCAGAGAATAACATTTTCAGTGGTAAGTATTCAATCAATATAAAAAAATTTATTTTAATTTTAAATGGTATTTTAACACATATGTGTACTTAAACATTCGAAATAACGAAATTGGCTTTTCCCTTCGCTGCGACAATATTGTCTATTGAGCCTCAATCCAAGTTAGGTCAACACCATAAGTTCAATATTCACAAGGAAGTTGATAATCTGTGAAGAGGAAAGTGTCCTCAGGTTGCGTAAGTGCTGCTCCTAATATATGTACTATAATTTGTTCAGCATCCTATACGTTTCCTCTCTTTTTAGGCTGGGATAGACAGTTTATCCTGCAGTCCAGTTATGAGCCTAATATTTTTTCTGTCCATGTCCAGCAAAGCTTTTGCTTCCAGTTGTGAAGGTCCTCTGATGAAGGCTTTGGTATCTAATTACAGTACACCCTTGCTATGCCGTTCCAGTTGTGGCTCTAAATTGGAACAAGTTGGTCAACCACTGCAATGATCAAGATTCTGGTTCTTAGGAGTAGTCGTCCAGTATTCCATAGTATTTAAATTACAAAATACTTGTATTGATCTGTCAGAGTAGTTATTCTCCAGCGTCCAACTACTGCTTTGTTGTCCAAAACTACAAGTAGAGAGAAGATATTCATCTCCCGTTATCGTACTTATGATACTAATACTCCACGTAAAAATATTGGTTTAGTATTATTCTTGGTTGTGAAATGTTAAATTTTGCTATTTTTATATTTGCAGAAGATCAATTAATGATGATTTGCGTCGATTTATTCATTGCTGGCTCTTTCTCACAAGCAAACACATTGAATTTGGCTTTTTTGATGATGATAATGTATCCAGAGGTACAAAAACAGGTTCAAGATGTTATTGATAACGAATTTAAACCAACGGAACGAATCAAGTATGGAGATCGTAACAGGTAGACATAAAAATTTATCCAAATGAAAAAGTATCGTAATTTATTTTTTAGAGTTCCTTACGTTGAAGCAGTTTTGAATGAGGTTGTAAGATATTGTCATATTGCCCCCATCGGAGGACCAAGAAGAGTTACATGCGACACACAATTGAATGGATATATTATACCGAAGGTAAGATGATCAACACTTATTTGAAAGCATATCAGAATAATTTATGGGGAACTGTACGTAAGTAGATATAAAATGAGAGTGCTCAGGGGGTAAAGTACGAAAGTAATTGACCTACTTTATATAATGCACGGATAATGACCTTTATATAATAGGAGGATAATCATATACAGAGAGCAGCTGAAGTTAGTATGTAGAACACGGAAATGAAATTGACTTTTCATTCTGCCCCCGTATAATATATTTTCAATGATATATCGGAGCACACACACTTTCGCTGCACTCTGTATAATTAAATTTTTTATGTATGTTTTATATTTTCCGTGTACTACATACTAACTTCCGCTGTTCTCTGTATATTATTATCCTCATATTATAAAAAGGTCAACTGCGGCCATTACCCGTGCATTATATAAAGTAGGTCAATTACTTTCGTACTTTACCCCTGAGCACTCTCATTTTATATCTATTTACGTACTCCTATTTATTCCCATATGGTTAATATCAATGGACCATTGAAAAAGGTATGTGGTTCATGCTAACCCCAAGGCCCCTAAGATCAACTGAGCAGAATCCTCTGGATTTTTGTGTGTTGGAATATTTAAAATTACTCGTTTACACAAGTCCCATCATAAATTTACAAGTAATGTCATTCGCAATACTCCTGGCTTTGATATGCTATAACCCCATGGAACACCCTGGATATTAAAAAATAATTTTGAAATGTCAAACTTGACAGAAAACTTAGCTCGCATATTTTTTATTTTAAGGACTAAATAATGGTTTTTTCAGGATACAACTGTTTTATACAGTATTTATTCAGCTCATAGCTCTAAGAAATACTGGCTTGACCCCGACGTATTTAGACCTGCAAGATTTTTAGATGAAAATGGAAAGTTGATCATTCATGAAGTTTTTATTCCTTTTTCAATAGGTAAGAATAGCCACATCGTGTTAGTTTCAAAAATTTGTTTGAACTTTTTATTTAAGAAACTGTTAAATTGATCTTTTTTATATCTTCAAAATTCTTAATGCTATATAGACATAAGTAGGCTTCATTATTTCGAATGGAAGCCGTTTTCACCATAGAGTTTCATGTGAAAAACCAGTAGAATAAGGCTATTCCACAAGACCCAAACTGTCCCTTCTAGTTGCAAACCAGAATGATTGGTTTAAATCTTGTAGATCATACCGACCCCGTTTGACTTAGAAGTGTAATTCAATGTCTGTTGGGGCATGTAGCCCGGGAAGTAGTTGCTTCTTCGTTAAACGGTCACTGTTTTTGAAAAATATATATTCTTTGATATCTGTTGATAAAATTTCATTATTTTTATAGGCTCAAGACGATGTTTAGGAGAAGTGTTAGCTAAAAGTTGCATTTTCACATTCTTTTGTGAAACCATTAGGAAATACAATATTGTCGCTTATCCTGGAACACATCCTACAGGAAAAATTTGTAATGGATGGTTCAGTGTACCAGAGAAATATAAAGCGAAAGTTGCATCAAGGTTTTAATTGAAATAAACTATAGATAATAATAGTTATTGTAAATTATATGATGAATAAAGAATGTTTAAGAATAAAATAAAATGTTGTCCTTCATTTTTTTATGTTAATTTATGAAAAATAGAGAAGAAACTGGGCTCGAAGGAACTAATCTGATTTCAAGGTACATACAGCTTATGGCAACGTACTGATTTCCCGGAGGGAATACAGAAAATATCCATTTCAAGAAATGAGTTTTACAAGGAATGCCAGGACGTTGCACCTGCATTAACATAAAAGTAGGAGGAACAAATTTCTAGAACAATACAGGTTACTTCGTGGTTGTTATGATAATTTAGAATCTTATTTGAATCTTTCAAATGAAATTTCCCTAATTTTTGAATTAAAACTGTAAATTTGGTAAAATTCCAAATTCAAACTGTAAATTTGGTCAAGTTTCCCGCAAAACTTGTAAATTCAATTGAATTTGAAGCTAAAACTAAGAATTTTGATAATTTTTCTGAAAAAATTGCAAATTTCCCTAATTTTTGAGATAAAACTATAAATTTGGTAAAATTTGCAAAATTAACTGTAAATTTGGTCAAGTTTCAAGCAAAACTTGTAAATTTAATTGAATTTGAAGCTAAAACTATGAATTTCGATAATTTTTCTGAAAAAATTGCAAATTTCCCTAATTTTTGAGTTAAAACTATAAATTTGGTAGAATTTCCAAATTTAACTGTAAATTTGGTCAAGTTTCAAGCAAAACTTGTGAACTTAATTAAATTTGAAGCTAAAACTATGAATTTTGATAATTTTTCTAAAAAAACTGCAAATTTCCCTAATTTTTGAGTAAAAACTATCAATTTGGTAAAATTTCCAAATTGAACTGTAAATTTGGACAAGTTTCAAGCAAAACTTGTAAATTGATTTAAATTGGAAGCTAAAACTATGAATTTCGATAATTTTTCTGAAAAATTGCAAATTTCCCTAATTTTCGAGTTAAAACTATAAATTTGGTAAAATTTCCAAATTTAACTGTGAATTTGGTCAAGTTTCAAGCAAAATTTATAAATTTAACTAGATTTGAAGCTAAAACTATGAATTTCGATAATTTTTTTGAAAAAATTGCAAATTTCCCTAATTTTTGAGTTAAAACTATAAATTTGGTAAAATTTCCAAATTCAACGGTAAATTTGGTCAATTTTCAAGCAAAACTTGTGAATTTAATTAAATTTGAAGCTAAAACTATGAATTTTGATAATTTTTCTGAAAAAATTGCAAATTTCCCTAAATTTTGAGTAAAAACTATTAATTTGGTAAAATTTCCAAATTTAACTGTAAATTTGGTCAAGTTTCAAGAAAAACTTGTAAATTTAATTAAATTTGAAGCTAAAACTATGAATTTTGATAATTTTTTTGAAAAAATTGCAAATTTCCCTAATTTTTGAGTTAAAACTATAAATTTGGTAAAATTTCCAAATTTAACTGTAAATTTGGTCAAGTTTCAAGCAAAACTTGTGAATTTAATTAAATTTGAAGCTAAAACTATGAATTTTGATAATTTTTCTGGAAAAATTGCAAATTTCCCTAATTTTTGAGTAAAAACTATTAATTTGGTAAAATTTCCAAATTTAACTGTAAATTTGGTCAAGTTTCAAGCAAAACTTTTGAATGTAATTAAATTTGAAGCTAAAACTATGAATTTTGATAATTTTTCGGAAAAAATTGCAAATTTCCCTATTTTTTGAGTTAAAACTATAAATTTGGTAAAATTTCCAAATTTAACTGTAAATTTGGTCAAGTTTCAAGCAAAACTTGTAAATTTAATTAAATTTGAAGTTTGCCGAACAGAGGAAAAGGTAACAAATTCTTTTTTTTTTCTCAGAGAGTCTACATTGCTTTGAAATAAAAATCACCGTATTGAGAAAGGTATAGATAAGTCAATACTATGAGAATGCAATAAAAGCAACAAGAAATGTAAATTAAGCACTTAAATTATCACAAAGAATAAAAGATCCTCATTTTTTTCTGAATGAATTCGATTTTCACAAAAAATGTATGGCGAAGGCGCGTTAAATAATAAAAAAATTAAATTTCGGGAATCTTATAGGTCAGATCAGTACAAATTTAGCTAAAACAGATTTCATTTTCAGAGAGCTTAAATGCATCGTTAAAAATAAGTTTATGAGTCCGGTCCAGTATATCTACACTTTATCTAATCTTGCCATCTTATTAAGGATATTATGCTGGATTAATATTACTGAAAAAAGAAAATCGCTCAAAAAACCAGAAAGTTTTTTTTATTTAAAAAATGTACCTACTCTCTTATTTCGGCTACGGTGTATATTTGAAATTGTCTCTTCAATGATATAATATGTAATATCGTAGAATACTTTTAAATATTGTAATGTAGTATTTATAAGACAGAAATTACTATGATCCCTTTCTTTCGATTATGAAAATTATTCTTGGCAGAGATGCAACGTCATTAATTAAAATTATTTCAGGTCAGCAATTCGAAAAGTTCAGAAATTTCCTTGTGTCTGCAAGAATTTCCAATATAATTTAATAGATTTATAATATTACGTTTTAAAACTGTAAGAGTTTGATGTTTTGCCAGAATCAATTTTTATATTCCTGCACGTAGTGCAGAGGATCTCATTGTCCCATATATACTGTGACGACAGGAAATTATTTGAAAACAAAACAAAAATTTTGTTAACTGCAGTTATTGTTGGTATTTACGAGATACAGAAAAGTAGAGAGATAATATTTTCCAACAAGCATACGACGTTTAGCAATACAGTTTCGGTCATAAAACCACGCCTAAAACTACGCCCAAGGACGAACAAAATTTTGCACAATTGACTCTTAACCTTATTTTTTATTATATTATGTCCGATTTATTGAATATTTCCGTCTAATAGACTTGTAGAAGGTTGTCTTTTATAATGAGACAAATATCGCTACCATCTTTTTGGAAACATTTCGAGAACGGAGTTTTTTGACACCAATTGACTCTAGTTGCTTTCTGTTCTTATTAATAATAATAATAATAATAATAGTCTTTATTATTTCCAATGATATTACATTCATTTAATCAAATTAATTATCAACAAATATGGAAATAAAGGGCGAAATTCATTTCCATTATTGAAACCAAAGTCTCATTACGGAAATGCTCTTCCATTTAACCCTAACCTTTCATATAAAACAACAAATAATAAACCCATCAAATCAATTTGAATAAAGAATATAATAAGTAAGTTAAGTAAAATAAAATATTGATGAAATAAAACAATTTAATTTGTTTAAATCTTCATTTTTATTTTGAACTAACGTTCAAATTAAAATTAGTGACGCGTTTCGCTACACAGTAGCTTTTTCAAACTAGAGGGTTCAAAATAAAAATGAAGATTTAAACAAATTAAATTGTTTTATTTCATCATTAGTATGGATCTTCATCAAGTAAAAGCCTCATCTATTCAATTTTTAAAATAAAATATGTAAAATATCAGGAGTATAAAAGTCTTGCGGAACGGAATTGTAAAATTGAAATATTTGGTAAGTGAAAGAACGTCTAAATATTTCTGTATTAAATTTTGAAGGAGATAATAATCCTTTGAACCTTAAATTTAAATTATGCACAACCGTACTAAATGTTACTTTATCTACGACCACCATTAAAATGAAGCATTTACAAAATCATATAAATACGTGAAATTACATTTTATACATACGTCTAAAGCGTGCGAAAAAGAACAATGTTTTTTAAATGGACGTTTCATTATAACACCCAAAAGAGTGCGAAAGAGTACAATGCTTTTTAAATGGGATAATTATAACACTCTTTTCGATGTGAAACATAAAAATTGTCAAAAATGGTCAATAATTGTCAAAACCAATCAAAAATCGTCAAAAATGATCACAAACCGTCAAAAATGATCAAAAACTGTCAAAATTGGTCAAAAATGGTCAATGATTGTCAAAATTTTTGAAAAAATGTCAAAAATGGTAAATAATTGTTAAAATTTTAAAAAAATGTCAAAAATGGTCAAAAATTATTAAATATTTTGAAAAATGTACAATTAATGTCAAAATTTTTGGAAAATTGTCAAAAATGGTCAATAAATGTCAGAAACTGTTAAAAATGGTCAAAAATTGTTATATATTTTGAAAAATGTACAACAATTGTCAAAATTTTTGAAAATTGTCAAAAATGGTCAAAAATTGTCAATTTTTTTAAAAAATGGTCAATAATTATAAAAAACTGTCAATAATTGTTAGAAATTGTAAAAAATTTTGAAAAATGGTTTAAAATGGTCATAACTTTTGAAAAATTGTCAAAAATGATCAATAATTGTCAAAACTGTCAAAATTGGCCAATAATTGTCAAAAATGGTCAATAATTGATAAATTTGAAAAAATGGTCAATAATTGATAAATTTGAAAAAATGGTCTATAATTGTAAAAATTTTGGAAAATGGTCGAAAATTGTCAAAATTTTTGAAAAATGGTCAATAATTGGCAGAACCTGTCAAAAATGGTCAAAAACTGTCAAAAATTGTTAAATATTTTAAAAAATGGTCAAAAATATTCAATAATTGTTAAAATTCTGAAAAAATGGTCAATAATTATAAAAAACTGTCAAAATGGTCAATAATTGTTGAAAAACTGTCAAAAATGGTCTAATATATAAAAGTTATTTATGATAAAGGTGCGCAAAAGTACTTCACGCATGAGTATCATACAATATTTTATCTACGACCACATTAAAAATTACTTTTCAAATTTTGATTGACAAAATACTGATTGTTAAGGTAAATAAACATGGAAAAAGAATCTGATTGCACTCCTCTTGAAATTGCAGAAATTGCGTGCAATGTAACTCGAAACCTGCTTCGGAAAAGTCAAGAAAAATATACATGAAGTGGCGATTTTTTGGATTGGTGTAACACTAAAAAAATAAAAAATTACACGGAAAATGTTCGTATTGCATATTTCTCGGAAAAGTCAAGCAAATGTAAATGGAAATCATCAACGTTATGGTCCCATTATTCAATGCTGAAAACTACCATAAATTTAAATGTAAACATTGATATAAGTAAATTTCATAAACTTATTATAAAACCTTCATATATATATATACAAATAAAAAAATGTGTGGGCCGTCATGGGACGCCTGGCAGATGTGAAACATCGAAATTGTTTTGTATAAATTATATAAATATATTAGACCATTTTTGACAATTTTTCAAAAATTTTGACCATTTTTCAAAAATGTTGACCATTTTTCAAAAATGTTGACAATTTTCAACAATTATTGACCATTTTGACAGTTTTTTATAATTATTGGCCATTTTTACAGAATTTTCACAATTATTGACCATTTTTGACCATTTTTGACAGGTTCTGATAATTATTGACCATTTTTCAAAAAATTTGACAATTCTTGACCATTTTTCAAAATTTTCACAATAATTGACCATTTTTTCAAAAATTTTGACAATTTTTGACCATTTTTTCAAATTTTAACCATTATTGATCATTTTTGACAATCTTTCAAAAATTATGACCATTTTTCCAAATTTTAACAATTATTGACCATTTTTGACAGGTTCTGACAATTATTGACCATTTTTGACAATTTTTAACAATTCTTGACCATTTTTGACAGTTTTTTATAATTAATTGTACATTTTTTCAAAATTTTGACAATTTTTGACCATTTTTCAAAATTTTAACAGTTATCGAACATTTTTCAAAATTTTAACAATTATTGACCATTTTTGACAGTTTCTGACAATTATTGACCTTTTTGGCAATTTTTCAGAAATTTTGACAATTTTCTACAATTATTGACCATTCTTGACAGTTTTTTATAATTATTGACCATTTTTTTAAAATTTTGACAATTTTTGACCATTTTTCGAAATTTTTACAATTATTGACTATTTTTGACAGGTTCTGATAATTATTGACCATTTTTGACAATTTTTTTGGCAAAGTTGAAATGGGATAAAAACAATGTCTCACCTAGAGTTATTTTAAATTTTCTGACAAGTAGCGTCATGGTTAATCGAGGCATTATCTATTATCTTCGTCAACTCTCGAAATTAGTATCTTACGCTGGTATCTCTTTCCGTTTTGGTTGCACAAAAAAGTTTTAGGGAATCTTATAAAACATGCTATAAGAGTAAAACTAATCACATTAACGAGAGGTAATGCTAATGTAACTAGGTATTTGTTTTTTTATTTTTAAACTAGCGCACAAAATAACATACTTTAGAATACAAATGTTCTCTTTAATTCCAGCAAATCTTGTTAATTTTCTCGTAATTGGTGTTTTGTTATACACCATCAGCTCCAGCTGTGTTTGAGATTAAAGTCGTTTCCTTGTCAGATAATTCAAGAGGGATTGTCTAAGTCTACTAGAAGTATCTAAAAGGGTTAAAATGAGAAGACCCAACACAATATGAAACAACATTAGAACAGACATTTACGTTGAAATGAAATTTAATTTTTACTGTTTCTAAGATTTTAATTGTAAGCAGGTTTAGCTTTATTACTAAGTATTTATTTTAACACAACTAGATAATGTAATGTTTTTGTTATTTATTTATATAGTTTTTATTTACGGGATAAAATTATACACACTATGGCTAATTTATTTACACTCGGTATAATAGTTCTAATTTATTTTTACCACTTGAATATTACACTATTTATCTTCACTATTTCATTTACACTGTCCGCGGTCACTAAGAACTTCTGTGAACTAACTCTTTGTTTTTGTTTCACTAACTCCTCAACTCACTCAAAAACCCGCGTATATATAATCTTTATTAATCAATTCTTCGAGTATTTTCCGCGCTCGTCCTATGCGTAAGCAAAGCGTCTTTTCGAGAATGTTCTCGAAAGGAGCGCAGCCACCAAAATTTACAGTAGAGAGACAGGGCCGGCTTTGAGTTGGTGACCTCGCAACAATAATTTCTCTCTGGGAATTATTATCCATTAAAAAAAATAAATTTAGAAAGCATCATTGTCACGTTATGACAATTATTAATTAAAAACTACTGAATTGTAATGACTGACAACTTGAAATGTAAGGAATTTAAAATACGCTTCAAATAGTAAAAAATATTTCCAGGAGACAAAGCAATTGAAATTAACCCAACATAAAATTCAAGACGATTTTAAGCAGACCGTGCTATGTAATAGGTATAATGGATAGCTGTAGAAATACAAGCCCTATTCTTTACTGTCTGGCTGAAAACTGCAGACGGATGATAAAAATAGTATTAAGAAAAGAATTAGCCGAAAAACATTTTCAGTGGAAATTGCTGGCAGTAACTGAGTTTTAGGATAACGGTAAATGACAACAATCTTCGGATTCAATTTATTTTTTAGGATTAGAACACTCTTCTTTATGAAGATTATAATACAGTGTGAACCACTTAAGATCGCAGCACCAAGTTATAGCTTTAAATTGTCGTTTCAAAAAACGTCAATACAGGGACGTTCAAAAATAAAAAAAAAACAATTTTTGACGACGTACATCTCAGACACCGGTGAAGTTGCATTACTCTAAATTTTCCTGTAGGTGTTTCAAGGAAGTCCAATAAAAAATCGCTAATAATTTTATTGAAAAATCGACGTTGTAAAGCCTCCTAAAAATTACTGATGCCCACCAGACCAACGAGACGAGACTTTCATGAAGTATCGCGTCACGTACGAGTTTTGCAATTGTATCGAAATCTCTTCACGCATAATCCAGTCCAGTACGGGATACTCACCTACTTGATATCATATAATTCGACTTTTTTGATTCAAGGTCTGCTCGACTTCTGCGACTATCATCACGCAAGATTTATTTCACACGAGACGAGACCAATAAAAGTATCGTCTCAAAAACGAGACTCTCATGGGCATCACCACTAATAATCTACGCTACTGATGTATATTAAATTCTAATAAGATTACAAACAAGATTAGTATCGTATCATTGAATAGATTTTTCCGATACCTTTGAAATGTTTCACCCCCACCCTTCAGTACTTTTAATATGTTGTTAAGGAAACCTTCACCTACAAGTATGCCAAAATTGGCTTCTACATGAATTATTTCCGCTATTTGGTATTTTTTGGTTTTCGTTGCCTGGACTTGCCTAGGCTTAACAATGCCTGAGATTCTACCTCTATTAAGAACAACAAGAAAGAAAATAAGTAATGAAAAGTTTAGGGTTTTAGTTTTTAAGAGTATTCCACATTGAGATGGTGTTGAAGATTTCCCTGAAGGTGATTCAACTGAACTGGAATAAAACAGTATATCGTATCTAATATAAACGCGCTTCTTTTATTCAATAGCACAGTCAATTATTATTGAGTAATTTTCACTAGGAAAGTTAAAATAGTGTTATTCTTTTATTATTAGGCCTTAGTGCTATTATTACTTTTACTGTATTACCAATAAAATCATAATTTGGCTGCACTGATGCAACACTGCATTTTACTCATAAATTCAATATTCATTATACCTATTTGATCTAACAATATTATTTGTCCTATCTAATTAATTGGTTTATCGAATAATGACTCTATACCTATAAACAATAACTACCTTAATACTGCCCTGGAGTTCAGTTTTATTACTCATAAATGTTTAATACCAATAAACTTGGTATCAACCAAAATCGGGATCAGTTATCGATCAATTTAGCAATGCCATTAAAGACACAATTTTTTGATTTTTTCATGTTTAAGCATATTACAAAAAATAAAGGAATATAATTATTTGTGTTACAATAATATTTTCTCGTTTTACCCATTTTGTTAATATTGTTTCTTTCAACATTACCATATTTTAAATCGTAATAGATACGATAGAAGGCGATTGAATGGACAAAAATGTAACTATTATGGAAAACATTATATGTTGAAAAAAAATTACAGGGACACTCTTCATTCTCGACAATTACTGCTTTTGATTTTTTGTGAATGAAATTTTTAAATAAAAATTTTTGGGGTCATAGTTTTTATTTTCCTTGATTCTATGTGGTCTTCGTTAGGACGTTTTCGTATTTCGATAGGCTGCTGGTTGTTGGCTTTTGGTACCTATGTAATCAAAGTGGAATTAATAAATTATTTATTTAATTTAACGACAATGGTATATTGTTGCAAGAAGTTGAGACTATTAACCCCTTACCGCATCATGGTTCATATTTGGCACATACCTAATAATTGAATTTTCATTCTGCTCCGTATATACCCCACTCCTATTATATGTCGTTACTTTCGCTACACCATGTATAATAATTAATGTTTCATATACATTTTCCGTGTTGTGATTAACTAGGTCAGCTGCGGTTATTAACCCTGCTCATTTTGGTACCCCATTATATAGAATGCGAATGTATGTCAGACAGCAGGTGCTGCTCCTTTTGCAATCTCATTACCCCTGCTCCTTTTGGCCTCTCATTATATCTACTCAGAGTGCTTGTGAACTTAGCTCAAAATAGGAAAAAATGGAAAAAATTCGCAAAGGAATCTGCCCTACACCACTAAGTCACTCTGTATATTCCGAATAATTACAATTGAACATTATTTTCCCCGTACACCTTCCAGACTGACTATAATATTAATCTAAAATACAATCGACTTATTCTTGACCTAAGATTAAGTGGTAGAATCTTTGACCAATCTCTTAGTTTAAAGATCCAATTTTATCAAACCCCACATATTTCCTTCTTGTCTATTTTTTTAAAACATGAAAATAGTTGGAGTATCAAGGGAAATCTCGTGATATACTATTTACCAGACTACATACAATAACCACCTTAACTAACAACGGGAACTACTTTGTTCTTTTGTTCTTGCTGTGATTTTGCATTTATTTTGATATTGTGTCTTGAAAAGCTAATGTATGTTATAGCACAATATTTAGAATATTCTACGAACTACATACATATTTTAGGAGACGTAATAATCGTTCTTCCACTGTATTAAGAACTTACTAATCTCTTTCGCTTTGGATTGCGTTTCCGGGGGTCTTGTAGTTGGCACCTCTTCGAATCTATTTCCAAATTACAAAAAAAGCGATTCGTTACATATATGATTCAAGTAGTGCGAATTCTATTTTGACATATGCTGATCAAAGGCATGCAAATGTCCACTGTAGCGTCAATTACACAGTTTGGGTCTTTGAAGGTTTTCACATGAAACTCGATTGTGAAAACGGCTTCCATTCGGAATAATTAAGCCTACATGTATCTACATGGGCTACCGGTCTATAAATTCCTCAAACCGACTAGCATCCTACATTTTAGAAAAGCTTTCTCCAGATTTTTAATACATTTATCTTCCTAGACTTTTATAGCAACGTGTCGTTCAGTTAACCAGGTTTTATCTTAATAGAAAATCCGTTTTCCACCTGCTCTCGCTATCGCATTTCTCTCAAATACTCTCCTTTTCAACATATTCTCCCGTTTTTTTACGAGTGCTGATCTACGATCCTGTTCGAATTCAAGGAAATTAAGTTAAAGCAAAATCAACCGTAATTTTAGTATAAAACCTTAACAAAGTGATGTTTTTTCTTGGTGGAAATGTTTTTAGATTTATACTTTTACACTGTATACAAGGTGTTCAGAAACTCTCCTTCCAAACGAATACTAAAGATACTAGATGTGATTTTATTTCCAGCTAAGCTAATTTACCTTTACCCAAAAGTTCTACCTAAGGAGGCAAGTGCTCTTCGAAGATGACGCTGTTAAGCATATCTCAAAAAACCGTTACCTCCTTCCTTCAAATTTGGTATTGTATAACCCTGCAGTGGTGAATTTTTCACAACAAAGTGTTCTAATCAGGAAATTGAAGTTTCAAAGTTGAATACTAGAACGTCCTTGACAACAAACATTCCGATCATATTTGATATTTACGGAGCTGAGTTGTGCCATTTAATTAAACTGCATAAGCCACCTTTTCGAATTTATGAAATCCCGTAAGGAAACTCTAATCCGATTGAACTATTTCAAGAGTCAAATAAACAATAATATTTAATAGTCTGGAACGTTGGATTAAAAATGGCGATTCAAATCCAGTAATCTTTTAATGATTATTCCACGGCTCTGTAGCAAAATAGCGTCAGTCAAAATAGCGCTGGACAAAAATATCGCAGAACCAAAACAGCGGCGGACAAAATAGCTTATTCCCTTCCCCTTCTCGAAAATATATCAAAGAATTTGTATTCCACATAAAGTTTTCCAGAAAGGGGAAGGGAATAAGCTATGCGACAGACAAACTAGCTTATTCCCTTCCCCTTTTGGAAAACTTAATGTGGAATACAAATTCTTTGATATAGTACATTTTTACATTTTTACAAATAGATATTAATAAGGTGAACTCCAACGAGGTCGTTTGGGACTGACTAAAGTTCAATGTAACTTGTACATATAAATATAAGTATTTAGTTAAAATATAAACTAGAAGTGACTATTGAATAGTGTTTGATTAACAACAACCCCTAAACCATTACACGGTAATCATGAAATCAGACGTTAAGGCTAGAATGTTACTGTCTAGATTAGGGCATTTTGTTTTTAAAAATACATGGTCTAAACTAGTTTTGATTCGTGTGGGTACATTTATAAGGGAAGTAAGGTTAAATTCTGACATGATATCTAAATAGTCCGAGGAGTAATCTGGTTCCGATATGTTGATATTTATATTTCCTAAAAATATGTGGTTTCCAAGAATTTTTGTAATTTAGAATTGCATGTATTTATTGTCTTCTGTGCATTTTTTATTAATATTTTTTAGTTTGGATATTATGCCTTTTAGCTAGCCCATTACTTTGTGCATTTGTAGTTGAGGACATGACATGTGTGAACTCCCATTCTTTAGAGAATTGTTTAAACTCTTTGGAACTAAATTGTGTTCCTCCATCCGAGATAACCGTTACTGGAATCCCATGTGTGGAAAAAATTGATTTTAAGGAGTTGATTTTGTTTCTACTTGTAATTTGATTCAAAACTTCCACAAATTTTGAAAAATAATCACTATTAAAAAATGTTGTCCCCTTATTTCAAATATATCACACCCCACCTTATTCCACTTCAGGTCTCTTACAGAGTGTGACTTCAAAGGCTCAGCCATTTGTGATCTCGCATATTTCAGACATTGGTGACATTGTGACACCTTTTGCTTAATTTCATTATTGATTCCTTGCCAGAAAATTAAGTCTTCTGCTAAACTTATTGATTTGTTTATTCCTAAATGGCTGCTCTTTTTGCATGGTTTCTGGTATTACTATTGCTTGTCCATTATTTTTACTTAGTTCGCTTTTGTATGGGGAATATATTTGAATATTGAATTTAGCTTTTTATTACTGTTTGGCCACCATTCCATGATAACTTGAAGCAACGAATATAGTAAGAGGTCTGTATTCTGTTGGTTGAAGGATTATTTTCCATTTTTATTTGTGTTCTGTGTTATTTTGTCAGAGTTTCATAAATTATTATGAAACCGGTATTTAGATAGATCGTGTTTTGTAACATATTGTGCTAATACCTACATGAAGAGCATCAAATAAAAAATTCGAAAATGCGAAGAAAACAGATGAACTTAGGAAACAAAAGATGCTGCTAAACTAGAGATCTAAAAATAATTTCGAGCAGTTTCTCTTGGCCGATTTTGAAATAAATTTTCTTTTTGCGGAATTTTTAAGTTGCATATTCTCTCAACGCTCTTAATCAAACACCCGGTATATTTAAACGTATAACATAAACAATAAAATAAAAACACTTTTAGGAATTGAGCACTTCGTGGAGTTAGAGTAGAACTATTTTATAATAAAACACCCTTGAATGCGTAGCACTCTAAATTCTATGTACGAATGAATACGTTCGTTAAATAGCGAGTGATTTTATAAGCTTTTCACTAAATTTGACATGTAGTGAACTACAATTTCTTTTCAAAAAATTGCAGAGATCTGTCTATTATTTTTTCTATTCGATTACTTCATGTTAAATATTTCTATTCAGAAAAGCTGTAGTTTAATGATATCCATTAAAATACCAATTTTTCATCAAGATGCAAGTTTACCAATTTTCGTTCAATATCCGATATTGCTTTGAATACCTACCTATCTGACAGATCTTTTTAATTTGACAGTAATCTGAAGTTTACTCGTTATTAAAATTTGTGCACATCTAATGATAGAATACTTAAAATATGGAAGTAAAAAAAATAGTATACAACTCGCATTTAATGACTATTAGGCACTCTCCTGCGATTCACTTCTCAGAAAGTTTGAAAGCTCTGCATTGCAGTATTCTGTCCCTTTGTCAGAACGAACAACCTTAACTTTTTCTTTGGTTTGAGTTTCAACCATCATTATAAATTCAGAAATTAATGATTTCACTTCATCTTTCTTTCTTACAAAGTAACAAAATACCATTCTGTTGTGGTCATCAATTATCGAAAAAATGTACTTCTTACCACTCCATGACTCAACTGGCATAGGTCCACATAGGTCAATATGTAGTAGATCTAACCTATTTTTGGACAGCTTTTTATCTTTGGAGTTTGGAAAAGGTTCTCTGGCTTGTTTAGCTTCAATGCACGGAATACAGCATGGTCCAAACGAACTGTCATTTTTTAAATTTATACTGATTGCTAAACCATTTTTTTACAAGTTCATGCTGACAAAAATACCCATCAGATTCATTCAAGTTTGACAACATGACTTGGTTGTTTCGAATATCACACTCTGGAGTGCTCCAGTTTTCTTGAATAATATTCAATCGATAAATCCCAGAAACCTCTGAAGCAGTCGATAAAACCTTCTATATTGTAGTTGATTTCGTCTAAAATTTTACATCCATTTGAGATAAAAACAACAACAAAACCTTTTTTAACCATTGAACTGACGGACAAAAGGTTGGCAAAAAGACTTGGAACATAAACAACGTTAGATATTTTGGAGATTGCCGTATTTGAAGTCTTAATAGGCACATTTCCAACACCATTCCCATTCCATTTTGTGTTTCATCATAGAAATTTTCCATCCAGTCACGGCGAGAGCTCATATGATTTGCAGCCCCCGAATCCACAGGGAACAGGTGATGCACCCAGTAATTCTGGAGGAATTATCTGGTTCACCGATGGTTCCAAAACAAACCATGACACTGGGGCTGGTATAAGAGAACCTAGAAAGAGAATGTTCTTTAGCGGACCAGTTAGCCAAAGGAGACTTCATAGGTCCGGAACCGTTTTGTGGAATCACAAAAGATTGCATAGGAGGGGAAATGGGGAACTGGCTAGATAGGGAACACCAACTCAAATGGAGGTTGACACAAGGGCACCTTCAAACAAAGAGTTTACTGAACAAGGTAAACAAGGAACTCTCAACCAGTCTATTGAAACTGGGTAAGAGATTTGAAGACCTGGTGACTGGACACTGCATCCTGAGGAAACATCTGCACAAAATGGGCAAAATTAGTGAACCTATGTACAAAAAATGTGAACTTGATGATGAAACACCTGCTTCTGCGAGAACTTACAAGTACTTAGACGAAAGCACTTTGGAAAGGAATTAATACAACCATCACAACTACTGAAAATCCCTTTATAAAAGACACAAAGCTTCTGGAATGGAAGTAGATAACATGGGAAATGGTACAAATATTCAGTTCAAGTTCCTGTTATGTTGAGCACAACCCAAATGAATGAACGATTGGAGGCAGAGACAACGAAATAGGCTAAAAAAATGATTTTTGCGACATTTGACCTTGAATTTCTGAGAACGTTCCAACGTTGACGTATGTGACTTTTGAGACAACATTTCTACTACTAAACTAAAATTTTGTACAAAAATTCAGCTTATTTCGTTAGATTCCGAGGTGAAATCCCAAGGTGACTGAACTAATGTGATCAAATTCTTTTATCTTTTGAAAATAAAATTGCAACGTATTTTTTGATAAAGAAGAGGAAAAAACTTGGTAATATCATTAATGAAGATGGTCTCGTTCTCGGTTGGTGGTCTATGAACATTTCGGTTCAAATAATGTGAAAACGACCAAAAATAAATCGATTGAACCTCTTAAAACTAATTTTAGGATATATTCACCCTAGGGTGAAAGATAATAAATAGTAATAGTGGACATCGCCTTAAGAGATACATTCTTTATACAACCATCCTATAACAAAATTAATCTACACTGTTAAACAAATGTGAGATATGAAAGAATAAAAGTGTGTTCAAGCCCTTCTGTTAATCAGTAATATAAATAAAATTTTGAATAAATAAAAAGAAATTCATAGTTTATGAATAATAATGAATATTGGTAGTAAACTACCAACAAAATCACTTTAAAGCCACCTCAATAAAAGTAACAACCTTGCCATACGAACTCACAATATCTGCAGTATATTGCCCACTTCGACACAACATAAAACAAAATGATCTTGAAGAGTTCTTCAGTACCTTAGGAGACAAATTTATAGCAGGAGGTGATTACAACAACTGCAAGCACACAATGTGAAGATCGCGACTGTGCAAAACCAAAGGAAGTGAACCATACAAAACCATAGAAGTTAACCGATACTCATTTATCTCGACTTCTTCTTGACAAACGGAATAAACTCAACTTACACGGACTTCCTGCCCAGTAATGACTTAAATACTGACCACTCGCCTATTAAACCAACTGTTGGAGCGTCAGTCGTAAACAGAACCCCACCGCAAAGATTACACAACTTTAAAACATACTGGGAAGTATACCGTAACGAAATTAATGATGCAGTAGATTTAAAGATAAGGCTTAAAGAACCAGAAGAAATCGAAATGGTAACAGAACTAATCAGCTCACTACTTCAGCTAGCAGCCCAAACTGCTACACCAAACACGAAACAGAAAAAAGAAATCAAGAGACTAATGGCAGAAAAGAAACACGCCCGGGCAAGAGGGCAAAGGAGCCACACTCAAAACCATCTATAATCGACTTAGTCACAAATTGGAGACAAAACTAAAAGAAATAAGGGATGCACAATTCGAAGAATACGTGTCTAAATTCCATCTGGAAGCCAGTAAAAAATTCAAAAGAACCCAAGATATCAGTCCCTCCTGTACGAAAAAACGAACACGAACCATGGGCTAGAAGCGACAAAGAAAGAGAAAATTTATTTGCAGATCACCTCATTCATTACAGTCTTCCAACCACTAAGTCACGAAATAGATCAAGAATTAGAACAAAACTTATCAAATCCAAAAGAAGTACGTAATGAGTTAAAATTACTAAACCAGAAAAAAGCACCGGGTACCGACCTAAAATAACCACTAAAATACTGAAAGAATTACTAAAAAAGGGGTAGTCATGCTAACATATTGTAATGTGCGTGTTTGGGGTAAAAATTATTTTTTATTATTTTTATTTATTGAAATTGATTGTTGAAATTGTGATTTTATTGTATTGTATAGTTGGGCACCAATATTTATTTAAAAATAAAATAAATATGAAGTATTGAATACAGTTAATGATCTTTTTTTTTTTTTTTATAAAATTCCACCTATTGAAATTTTATTAAATTTACCTGACCTTTCTTTCTCAGTACGACCCTGTAACTTACTCTGATAAAGGACCAAACTACCTATCTCAGTCGGATTCGTTAGTTGTGTTTGGAGTCGACGCTCTACGCACTCTTATTAATTATCTCCTAAATGGCTGTTCAATAATAGACAAGTTGTTGAATTAAACGAAGAAATATCATATTTTAATTGAGAAACAAAATCTAACACAGTGGCAAATTATGTATGATGTATTACTATCCCTTTCACACTTGAAGAATAGTAAAAATAATTGCTAAATTCAAGAAATCAGTTTGCAAGTGAGAAGTGTTTACAAAAAAAGAATGGTTATCATATATAAGTACAAAATCAATGATGAAAATTGCTTATCGACCAAAAAGGTAAGTGGAAATTAATTTTAGTAAAGTATTTATTTATAAAGGAAAACTAGAAACTTGTTTAGTCTATAAGCAAAAGAAAAAAATAGATAATGCTTACAATCTAATAATAATACATAAAAACATAAATACTACAGTAAATAATGAATATGTCAAATCTTCTTTAATTGCTTTTTTTTAGTTTAAATGCATTTATTGTTTTTGTTTGTCTTTATTATTATTATTAGGGCCTTTAAGTCTCTATCTAGAGTTATTGTTTTTAGCTATAGCAAATTTTTTTAGAATATTATTGTTATTATTTAATAATTAACTTTCCTTTATATTGTAGGAAGAAAGAATAGAGACGTAATTGATCAATTTAGAAACTGATAGTAGAACCATCAAAAGTTTCCGAATTTTGACTATCTAATGGCAGTCAATAAATTCACCTATAAGTTCCAGCATAGAACACTAAATAATTGAAGTTGAAATACACTTTTGATAGTCTAATAAACTCCAGCAATTAGGTTGGCGACATTTTATCACCTGAAAGTGTAATTAAATAGATCGGCTAAACGGAGGTTGGAGTTCAGGGTCGTGTTTTGTTTAAAAGCATTTCGGTAACAAAACTGACCGTCAAGAATATCCAGCTACCAAAATCTTTTTGTGAATTTCTGTCCTCCTCCACCAGACTATTATTACATTTGAGTAAAGCCAGTAAACCATCTCAGGTCGTATTCCCCATAAATCTTCTGCATTGCCAGAAAAGCCTAGTCGCCCTGGTAGTAATTTTTTCCAGGTGTTTCTTCCAATTCAGTTTGAAATCAATGGTCACTCCCAGATATTCAACTACTTAGGATATTTTTAATTATTTTCCCAACATCAGTACTCTACCCTGCGGAAGAACACTTCTATTCGTAAAAGCATCTAGTTTTTTTTTTTGGATTAACTGAAAGGTCCTCTTTAAGGCACCATTCCTCCACAATTCGCGGTGCTTCCTGTAGGACATTCATAACCATCTCTGGGAATTTCCCATCGGTGACAATCACTACGTCATCCGCATAGCACTGCTCCAATATTCCTTGATCGTTCGACCTGCAGCTGGATAGAGTTATAGCATTTTATTTGAAACTTCTCAGATAAAATCATAAATAGAGCCAGGAGTTACATAACGCCCTCTAGTTGCCGATTTGAAAATTAAAAGTTTTGTTATTATTCGATTCCGGAATCTACTTTCATTGCTCTATGCATGGAGTCTATATTTTTGGAAATCGGTTCAGGCATATGGAAGTTACAGTCTTTTTTATGTCAACGGAAAAACCCTTCCCCCATCACTTCAGAATAGGTGTTACAGAAAAATAACTACAATAAAAGTTGTAGACCAAGGACAGTAGTTTCTAAAGATGATATTTTTTTACCAACCTAAGAACTGTAAAAGTTAGCTGAACGGAATAACGTCAATCTGACCTGGGTAATAAGTCACCAGAGCATCAAGGACAATTAAAAAAAGCTGACTAACTTACAAAAAAGGATCAAAGATACCCAGCACGCACAAAGATAGATTCTTGGGATACCAAAAACCGTAGTAAGAGGATGTGTGAAGAACTGAATTAGGGAGTCACATAAAAATTACTGGGCAAATATCCCAAGACAAATGCATGGAAAAACCTCCATAACAGAATAATACCTGTATCTGTAGAGTGGGGAGAGTGTGTTTAGGCCCACAGCACTTAGGCCACATGTGACCCATTGTACATCCTCCCGAGGAGTTGTCCCCCTAAGTCATCGTCCCTCCTGTCATTTCCAGGAAGGTGTACAGGTCACTAGGAGACATCTCCTTTATATCGGCAGGTGTAGGCCAAGACTCACCGAACACACACTCTCTTATTGACGATAACTCCGGGCACTCGCATAAGACATGCCTGACAGTTTCGTCTTCCTGTTCACACATCCTGCATAGAGGTGTGTCCACTAGCCCCATTCTATGGAGGTGCTTCCTTAGTTGACAGTAGCCAGTCAGAAATCCTACTGTTAAGGTTTTTCCTGGTCATCGCCAAATATTTTTTCGGCGCCAGCTTCGCAGGGTCGCACAGGGTGATCCTGGCAAGACTGCATCCTCTGATTCCATCCCATCTCTTTCGGGATTGAGCATGGGTGTAACGCTTGGCTAGTTCATACCTGAAACGTATAGTGAAATTGCTCATACTGTGCAGGAATCAACTAAGAACTAGAACAGGTTTTATTAATGGTTATGCACAAGTGAAGGAGCACCTACTTTTATTAAATTTATGAAACGGAGACCTTAGAGTATTCCAAAACAGACATTTTGCCTTTGTAAAGGTCTGAGGCTGGACAATATTTTCGGGTACTGACTTTTTATGTGACAAATTGTTGCGAATTCGTTAGAAAATCGGGTTTAAATGAAACTGCTACTGCGAAAGATTGGGGAATATTTTGTGAAAAATCCAATTATATTTTGTGATATTTGCGCCTCCTACCGAAAAACGATGGACACAAAAAAAATTTTTAATCACCTTTTCAGGGCCGATTTCCTCACAAGAAGTTATTTTCCCTAAACTCTAGGATATACTGTCACCCTGTATTATTCACTAAGATGGTTATTATTCATCCAACTGTTCCGACTGTAGTTTTCCAACAATATGTTCTTGCAAAAAGCCACTGATTTGTAATAGAAGTGAAGAAGTTACATCCAAATGTCGATTGCGTGGTAGAGAAGTCAAGTGCTGCTGTCGACACTCGGTTAACACGTTAAGGCGTTGGTGGAAATTAGTTGAGTAGATAGTTTAGCTGAATTTCTAATGGGGTGAAGTAAGATTTATACATGCCAGTCCCAGGTGAAATGTCCACGCATCGTTGGGGAAGTTTGCATCTGTATTCCAGGCAAAAATCTACACTATCGATATGTGTTTGCAAATGAACATCAAAAGGGGGTATAAAGGCAAAAGATCCTCATACTATCAGATCTGAAATCTTTAGCATGTCCCCAGATCAGATCTAGACTGCCTCCAAAAACTTTTAACCCTGGCAAACCATAATAGAGTAACTCTTAAGTGGGTCCCGGGGCCAAGGGTATTGTAGGCAAAGAAAAGGCAGACACCCTAGCAAAGCTAGGGTCTAAAACGGCACTCACTGCTCCTGACCCAGTATTTGGAATATCAAAATCTGCTGCACGTGGATTCAAACTAAACATCAGACGTACCGGAGACAAAACAGGAACACAACAAACTCCTGGTCAAATAACCCACGGAGTCGCTGACTAACGAAATATTGAACCTCAGCAGGGGCCAGATAAGTAAAGTGACGGGATTACTCACCGGTCACTGTTCCCTAAGGAAGCACATGCATACAATTGGCATATATAGGGAGGAACCTATCTATCGGTTGTGCATGGAAGAGGAGGAAACAGTCTCTCACATTATCTTCGAATGTGAAGCACTGTCTCATTGGAAATATAGATTCCTAGGACTAGAGTATCCAAGGGAGGATATTTCCAAGAAGGACCTAGTGAATAGACTGTTGAACCTGATAAGGGCTACTGGTCTCTTCACATAAACGGTATAACCAAGAGCACAAAAAGCCTGAAGGCTGAGGTTCCGAGGTCTCTGTCTCTAAGCCTCCTTGTGGTGGTGCCGAACCAATCAATCAGCAATCAAGATTTATACATCGATAGGAGTCGTCAGGTCAAGTCAAAATATTTCAGTCAAGCAACATATGATTTGATATTTACTAACAAACGAAAGTAACGGAATTGTTATGTATAAAGCAAAGTATTTTTTTCAATCTTGACAATATCTGCTCGCCAAAAATTATTTTTGCATAATTAACATAAGTGAGTTCTTCATTACACATACACACACACACACATACCGTTATCTTAATGTGCTGTATAGTTGTGTAATATTTTTTTGTATCCAATATTAGCCCGACATTAGTTTGTGTTAGATAATTATAGTCCAATTATTTTTACAGTTATTTTGATCCCATCTCAGATTAGTTGTCTGGGATTATTGTTTAATTGTTTTGTAGACACAGAGTTCCAAGTTATTTATACAGGGTGTCAATTTTAAAACTTACAATGGGCTGTACCTCGTGAACAAAGAGAGATTTCAAAACCGTTTCTAGGGTAGAGAGAACGCTCCCCCATCAACCCTTCTATGCCCCACCTACCCCACCTACCCCACCAACAAAAATTTAAATAGCAACCACCTACTTGTGATACGTCGTTAGAAAGCCCGTAGAAAATGCTTTCCAACGGTATTAGTCATAATTATACAGGGTGTAACAATAATGCAGAAAATTTTATTTGACAACAAAATAAAAAAGTGTTAAATGTCGAACTACAAAAATGTTAATTAATTTAGTAAATGTTCAAAATAGTTTCCATTGTTTTGTAAACAAACTCCATACGAACGTTGCTTTAGTAATATCACGTCATGCTTGTCTAATTCCTCGTCGTAAATTGTCGATTGGGGTTGGTTTAGTTTTATAAACAACCGAATTAAGGTGACCCCTCAGATAAAAATCAGGTGGCGGTAAGTCTGGTGACCTAGGTGGCCACTCAATGGGACCTCTCCTTCCAATCCATCTATTTGGATAATAATTATTGTCTAACCAATCCCTAACTGCTACTGCCTAATGGGTAGAAGCTCCGCCATTTAAATTTTTGTTGGTGGTGTAGGTGGGGCATAAGGGGTTGATGGGGGTCATGTTATTTTAGTTCCCCCTCTCTACCCTAGAAACTGTTTTGAAATTTTTTTGAAATCTCTTTTCGTTCACGAGGTACAGCCCATTGTAAGTTTTAAAATTGACACCCTGTATGTTCGCAAGAGTCAGTGGTGCTTATTTAATGTAATTTCTAATTCATTTAAATGAGAGAAATTACATCTACTGTTCTGTTTTGAACATTACCAGAATTAAGATTTAATAGCAAGTGTTGATTATGAAATTACGGTATATCTCCTAGTTAACAGTACCGAAATTTAGTATACTGTGGAGCAGTTGCTGTAACTCGTTTGCACTGAAATAATACAGTTTTATATGAACAAAAAAAAAGGAGTTCTTAATAAGAAATTCCATCTGTTTGTATGAAAATAAATTCATTAGCGGTTAATAATTATAGTTATAGCGGAAAGAAGTAAAAAGAAACGTTAAAAAAGTGCCATAACGTTGACTTCATTTCTCGGTTTTTATCGATTAATTGTGTGTGTGTGCGTGGAAGAATAGGATGACTTATATACAGGGTGATTCATAATGAATCGTATTCAGAGCCATGGTAGACTGCTGACATCAAAATATGACGATAGGCCAAATTTGACGTCAGTAAAATGTTGATAGTTAACTATCTACAGGATGATAAAGTATGGAATATTTTATTATTGATTTTGAAATTTTTCGGTCGCCGCTTCACTGATATTGATGAAATTTTGGTTAAAAACATTGATGACAGGTTAGGAGAAACTGGAGAGTCTTGTCTTAAGAGGAGCACGGGGCGCCTAAAAATCATTACCCTGGATCAAGAAGATGAAATTTTAATTCAAGTTGCTGAAAATCCTTAGGTTAGTACACGAAGATTGGCAGCAGCTACAGGAATAAGTCAATCTTCCATATCCAGAATACTCAAGAAGGAAAATCTAAGACCGTTTTATTTTACCCCGGTGCAGAGATCTTCGTGCAAGAGAATATTCAGAACTTCTTCTTAATGAACATAGAGCAACGTTCACCAGAAGAGGGGTATTTAATTGGATGAACTCCCATTACTGGGATGTGGAAAACTCAAATTTACCAAAAGAAACACATTTTCAGGAAGAATTTGAAATCAATGTATGGTGTGAAATTGTAAGAGATCGCCTTTCGATGAAATAATAACGTGGCCCTTAGACATTAGACGAAACTTGTGTTTTATGCAGGACGGAGGCTCACTATTCCGGTGAAGTTCGTAATTGTTTGAATTTGCAGTTTCCTCATCGATCGATGGTAGGGGCAGTGGATTTCGGTGGCCAGCTCGTAACCCCGATTTCAATCCAATGGATTATTACTTATAGGGGCATATGACAGCATTAGTTTATTCCCAAGCAATCAACAATCGACAGGAGTTATGGCACCAAATACAGAATGCCTTCCAATACATCAGAAATCAACGAATCAACCGAATATTTTCTTTAAAGTTAGGCATTCATTATCAAAAAGAATTAGAAAATGTATTTATAACAACGGAGGTCACTTTGAACATTTATTATATGTATTTTCATCTTAATATGTTATAAAATTTGTTTTGTAGATTTAATGTTAAGGTTATTATAATTATTGCCCTTTTTTTGTAGTTTCGTCCTCGTTATTGAACCTATATTGATTTTAAAAAGTCATTAATAAAACGTGTGATTTCAATTTTATCGAAACTAGATACACATCACTACATCTCAAAATTTATAATTTCTATTCATTCTTGTTTTGAAATTTTCTGTAGCCAAATACTACAAAGCACATTATCTCTGAAACTAAAATAATACCGAACAATACATTGGAGTATGAAACAATGTAGACTAGTTTTCAGCAATCGGACAACTTTTTACCTGTGTGTAGTTTAAAAATAGACAATTTGTGCATTTATAAGGAAGCTCTGTTTTAGAACCTTACTATAGTAGGTATGTGGTAGAGAACAAAAGGCTTAATCGAAGTCGCATGAATGTTTTAATGATCTAGAAAGTTGAAATTTATATGAAGAGTTAGTAAAATTGATATTTCGAAATTACATATTTCATATAAATGGAATAGTATTTGAAAGAAGAGCAGGAGTGCCTTTAGTCTCAATACTTGGATATATTTAATGAGGTGTACCTTTGCATGTCTATAAAGCTTGCAGTTTCTCCTTAGTAGACCTACTACGGATTTGACAGCTTATTAGGACTGCCCTTACTTTTTGTAGAATGTCCCTGAATCGATTGGTGGTGATTAGAACGTTTTATCTTTCCAATAAGTGAATTTTCGAATAATTTGACTACTTTTACATTGATTATTCATAAAACGGAATCCCTTCAAGTTAGTCTCTTGTAAAAATTTTTCCAAATAAAACAGTCTTTTGAGAATGCTTGCTCAAAATTTCAATTCAAAATTCATAGTTTTGTGGTATTTATAAGACTTTTGATGTTAAAAATGCATTTCCATAACATTATTTGAAGGCGAAATAATCATTTGATCAAAAAACTGACTCTGCCAGTCGATTTTTAGTCCCAAAAAAACACCTCAATACTAATTTTTAGTATTTTTCATATTTTTTTGTCGAGAAACTAGAACCGAGGGGTAGGTATGGAAATATTTCGCGATATAAACTGATTTTTGCTAACTCTCTTATTGCTTGGAAATATCAACTCAAAATTCACTCAATTATGTAAAATTGTCCCCTGAATAGATTGGTCAAGACTAGAACGTTATATCTTTCCAATTAGCCGAGTTATGAGTATTTTTTATTTAGAAAATTGGATTTTCGAAAATTTCATGACTCCATTTGAAGGCGAAATAATCATTTTATCAAAAAACTGACTATGCCAGTTGATTTCTCATCCTAAAAAACCCCCCAATACGAATTTTTAGCATTTTTCATATTTTTTTGTCGAAAATTTAGAACCAAGGCATGGAAATATCTCGCGATATAAACTGATTTTTGCTAACTCTCTTATTGCTTGGGAATATCAACTCAAAATTCATTTAAATATGTAAAATTGTCACCTGAATCGATTGGTCAAGACTAGAACGTTCTACCTCTCCAATTAGCCGAGTTGTGAGTATTTTTTTATTTTGAAAAGTGTATTTTCGAAAATTTCATGACTCCATTTGAAGGCGAAATAATGATTTTATCAAAAAACTGACTGTGCCAGTCGATTTCTCATCCTAAAAAACCCCTTAATATGAATTTTTAGCATTTTTCATATTTTTTTGTCGAAAATTTAGAACCAAGGGGTAGGCATGGAAATATTTCGCGATATAAATTGATTTTTGCTAACTCTCCTATTGCTTGGAAATATCGGCTCAAAATTCAATCAATTATGTGAAATTGTCCCCTGAATCGATTGGTCAAAACTAGAACGTTCTATTTCTCCAATTAGCCGAGTTATGAGTATTTTTTATTTTGAAAAATGGATTTTCGAAAATTTTCTTGACTCCATTTGAAGGCGAAATAATCATTTAATCAAAAAAACTGACTATGCCAGTCGATTTCTCATCCTAAAAAACCCCTTAATGCGAATTTTTAGCATTTTTCATATTTTTTTGTCAAAAATTTAGAACCAAGGGGTAGGCATGGAAATATCTCGCGATATAAACTGATTTTTGCTAACTCTCTTATTGCTTGGAAATATCGACTCAAAATTCATTTAAATATGTAAAATTGTCCCCTGAATCGATTGGTCAAGACTAGAACGTTAGATCTCTCCAATTAGCCGAGTTATGAGTATTTTTTATTTTGAAAAGTGGATTTTCGAAAATTTCATGACTCCATTTGGAGGCGAAATAATCATTTTATCATAAAACTGACTGTGCCAGTCGATTTCTCATCCTAAAAAACCCCTTAATGCGAATTTTTAGCATTTTTCATATTTTTTTGTCAAAAATTTAGAACCAAGGGGTAGGCATGGAAATATTTCGCGATATAAATTGATTTTTGCTAACTCTCCTATTGCTTGGAAATATCGACTCAAAATTCAAGCAATTATGTAAAATTGTCCCCTGAATCGATTGGTCAAAACTAGAACGTTCTATCTCTCCAATTAGCCAAGTTATGAGTATTTTTTTATTTTGAAAAGTGTATTTTCGAAAATTTCATGACTCCATTTGGAGGCGAAATAATCATTTTATCATAAAACTGACTGTGCCAGTCGATTTCTCATCCTAAAAAACCCCTTAATACGAATTTTTAGAATTTTTCATATTTTTTTGTCGAAAATTTAGAACCAAGGGGTAGGCATGGAAATATTTCGCGATATAAATTGATTTTTGCTGACTCTCTTATTGCTTGGAAATATCGACTCAAAATTCATTTAAATATGTAAAATTGTCCCCTGAATCGATTGGTCAAGACTAGAACGTTCGATCTTTCCAATTAGCCGAGCTATGAGTATTTTTTATTTTGAAAAATGGATTTTCGAAAATTTCATGACTCCATTTGAAGGCGAAATAATCATTTAATCAAAAAAAACTGACTATGCCAGTCGATTTCTCATCCTAAAAAACCCCTTAATGCGAATTTTTAGCATTTTTCATATTTTTTTGTCAAAAATTTAGAACCAAGGGGGTAGGCATGGAAATATTTCGCGATATAAATTGATTTTTGCTAACTCTCCTATTGCTTGGAAATATCGACTCAAAATTCAAGCAATTATGTAAAATTGTCCCCTGAATCGATTGGTCTAAACTAGAACGTTCTATCTCTCCAATTAGCCAAGTTATGAGTATTTTTTTATTTTGAAAAGTGTATTTTCGAAAATTTCATGACTCCATTTGGAGGCGAAATAATCATTTTATCATAAAACTGACTGTGCCAGTCGATTTCTCATCCTAAAAAACCCCTTAATACGAATTTTTAGAATTTTTCATATTTTTTTGTCGAAAATTTAGAACCAAGGGGTAGGCATGGAAATATTTCGCGATATAAATTGATTTTTGCTGACTCTCTTATTGCTTGGAAATATCGACTCAAAATTCATTTAAATATGTAAAATTGTCCCCTGAATCGATTGGTCAAGACTAGAACGTTCGATCTTTCCAATTAGCCGAGCTATGAGTATTTTTTATTTTGAAAAATGGATTTTCGAAAATTTCATGACTCCATTTGAAGGCGAAATAATCATTTAATCAAAAAAAACTGACTATGCCAGTCGATTTCTCATCCTAAAAAACCCCTTAATGCGAATTTTTAGCATTTTTCATATTTTTTTGTCAAAAATTTAGAACCAAGGGGGTAGGCATGGAAATATTTCGCGATATAAATTGATTTTTGCTAACTCTCCTATTGCTTGGAAATATCGACTCAAAATTCAAGCAATTATGTAAAATTGTCCCCTGAATCGATTGGTCTAAACTAGAACGTTCTATCTCTCCAATTAGCCAAGTTATGAGTATTTTTTTATTTTGAAAAGTGTATTTTCGAAAATTTCATGACTCCATTTGGAGGCGAAATAATCATTAAATCAAAAAACTGACTATGCCAGTCGATTTCTCATCCTAAAAAACCCCTTAATGCGAATTTTTAGCATTTTTCATATTTTTTTGTCGAAAATTTAGAACCAAGGGGTAGGCATGGAAATATTTCGCGATATAAATTGATTTTTGCTAACTCTCTTATTGCTTGGAAATATCAACTCAAAATTCATTTAAATATGGAAAATTGTCCCCTGAATCGATTGGTCAAGACTAGAACGTTCGATCTCTCCAATAAGCCGAGTTATGAGTATTTTTTATTTTGAAAAATGGATTTTCGAAAATTTCATGACTCCATTTGAAGGCGAAATAATCATTTAATCAAAAAAACTGACTATGCCAGCCGATTTCTCATCATAAAAAGGCGAAATAATCATTTCATCAAAAAAATTGACTATGCCAGTCGATTTCTCATCCTAAAAAACCCCTTAATGCGAATTTTTAGCATTTTCCATATTTTTTTGTCGAAAATTTAGAACCAAGGGGTAGGCATGGAAATATTTCGCGATATAAACAGATTTTTGCTAACTCTCTTATTGCTTGGAAATATCAACTCAAAATTCACTCAATCATGTAAAATTGTCCCCTGAATCGATTGGTCAAGACTAGAACGTTCGATCTCTCCAATTAGCCAAGTTATGAGTATTTTTTATTTTGAAAAATGGATTTTCGAAAATTTCATGACTCCATTTGAAGGCGAAATAATCATTTAATCAAAAAAACTGACTATGCCAGTCGATTTCTCATCCTAAAAAACCCCTTAATGCGAATTTTTAGCATTTTTCATATTTTTTTGTCAAAAATTTAGAACCAAGGGGGTAGGCATGGAAATATTTCGCGATATAAATTGATTTTTGCTAACTCTCCTATTGCTTGGAAATATCGACTCAAAATTCAAGCAATTATGTAAAATTGTCCCCTGAATCGATTGGTCTAAACTAGAACGTTCGATCTCTCCAATTAGCCGAGTTATGAGTATTTTTTATTTTGAAAAATAGATTTTCGAAAATTTCATGACTCCATTTGAAGGCGAAATAATCATTTAATCAAAAAACTGACAGTCGATTTCTCATCCTAAAAAACCCCTTAATGCGAATTTTTAGCATTTTCCATATTTTTTTGTCGAAAATTTAGAACCAAGGGGTAGGCATGGAAATATTTCGCGATATAAATTGATTTTTGCTAACTCTCTTATAGCTTGGAAATATCAACTCAAAATTCATTTAAATATGTAAGATAATCCCCTGAATCGATTGGTCAAGACTATAACGTTCTATCTCTCCAATTAGCCGAGTTATGAGTATTTTTTATTTTGAAAAATAGATTTTCGAAAATTTCATGACTCAATTTGAAGGCAAAATATTGATTTTATCAAAAAAATTACTGAGCCAATCGTTTTCTTGTATCAAAAAACGAATTTTAAGCATTTTTCAAAATTTTTGTTATCGAAAATTTAGAACCAAGTTGTAGGTATGGAAATATTTCGCGATATAAATTGCTTTCTGCTAACTCCTTTAATACTCGGAAATATCGACTCAAAATCTTCTCAAATGTGTAAAATTTCCCACTTAATCGATTGGTGATCGTTACAACGTTCCAACTGTTCAATTGAGCAAGCTATGAAGTGTTTCATGGCTCTCCATTATAAAAATAATTCATTTGAAATATAATAGTCCGGAGAAGTTGGGACACAAACATCCGAAATGGAATATTATGTCTCTAATCGAAAACATCAGATTTCAGGCTTACATCAATTGAAACACCCCAGCCAATCTTAATTCGCAGTGACGTAATCTCTGTATGTAACTGGCCTATAAATTAATAACTTACAAAATATTTACTAACATACCTCTATAAGACAGCCACAAGTGTTGTTAGCCTGAAACAATGAACGAAATTAATAATTATAAATATGAACAAATAAAACATTTTATGTAAATTTTTATTTCTGCCCATACTATTTCTTTAGTAATGTTAGAATTTCTAACGTAACTAATCAATCAATTACATCGTTATAGAAACAAAAGTTTAATTTTTTATAATAATATCATTATATATTGGGAAAATTTGCAAATAAAACCCGCTTTCACCGACAATCAAACATATATTTTGAAATAATCAAGAGATAGACAGACATGCATTCTGATATAAAAGAAGAAGAGTAGATATATTAAGCCGGTACTGGCCCAGTGGAAATGCGCATGCCCTTCTGAAAAGCTCACCAAACCCGTCACGTTCCACGTGGGAAAATTTGTGGGTGGGGGTAGAAGGGTTTGGTGAGCTTTTCAGGTGGGCATTTGCATTTCCGCTGGGCCAGTACCGGCTTAGTATATCTACTAAGAAGGTTAAATTTCATGAGTTTTATCATTGACATCTGTCAATATTAACAGATATAAATACTCTGATAGTCATAGCACACATATTTGACAATTTTGACTACTTTTTAAATTTCCCCAAATAAACTTTGAAAATAAAAATATTCCATTTAATTCCAATTAAAAACAAATCAAATTACCAAATATAGATTTCGCTTATTCTGGTATAATTTAATGGAAAATGTTCAATTTAATCCACAAAACAAATAGTTAAATCTGAGTTTGATATCACTATGAATTCCTGTATTGTACTCAAAACGAACTAATTATTATTGAGGCAACTTAATTTATTTTCGAATAATAATTTAATTAGTCATGTCAAACTGTCAGTTTATTAATATTCAGTCCCCGTTGAGCCTAAACTTTAATCAAACATGTTTTCTTTTATTAAAATTAAATGGACAATGAGGAATATGCAAATGAGTTGAATGTGGCTAAAATTTTGGTTACCGAATCCTTTTTGTCTATAGTTAAGCAAATAATGACTCATTTAAAACCATTTGAATTTCATGAAATTATTAATAAAAATACGGGGAAATTTGAAATTGCAGAACAGAATAGCATTGGAAAAATTGTTATGTCAAAGTATTTCTATGATTACGGAAAAGTGATAATCTTGACATTTGATTTATCTGTAATTTTTACAAATTAAATCCATTAAAAAATCTGAAATTCTTACAAATAAATTGATCTTTTATAAAAAATGTATTGTAAGCCCGTGGTAGATGAAAATTTTTGCAATTAAAACAGCCCTTTGTAATTATTTACCGTACGCCCATAGAAGATGGAAATTTTCGGAAATACTTTGTGTATTAAACGCGGTGATGGTGTTTAGTGTATCCACCAACAAAACATTTCTATAAGTTCACTTCAATGAATATCAAGTATTGATCTGGATAGCTGGATTCAGAATCGCTGTAAGAAAGCCCGCCCCTTCTCCTTCCAAAATTTGTTAGTTATGTGCGAGGTGTGTGCGAATGCGAACTGCGATTTAGTACATATTGAAAAATTATTTGATGGGGGTAGTAAACGTCGCTACATATTGAAACAATATGCTTACGTTTTATGTTGTTAAAATCGAAAATTAATTGTTCAATTCTCTTCAACAATTAATGTTTCGAGTTAAGATAATATGTTTTGATTTCTTTTGGCCATAACGGCTTTCAAAATAAAAATAAATTCGTAAATAAAACAAAATAGGATTCTTTAAATTGAAACTATTGGCTTGAACACCCTCACCGATCGACTGCTCTTTACTATCTGACGCTAATTAAGGACCGCCCACAGTTGAGAATACGGAGTGGTGGGAATTGTACGATATGTTATAGGTGTCCAAATAAACGATTGTAATAATCGTGTTTTTCATCTGTTAAAGCTGGATGTTGGTCGACTAGTTCAAAAGCAGTTCTGATGCAATGCTTAAAATCCCTATGTTCCGTTTGTGTTTGAATGTATCTGTATAATATGATTATATTTTTCAAAATTAACAGGCTACTATGGGATTTTCTACTCTGGATAATATATACCAATCACAACCATTGAACTTATATCCCAATCAAAACGTATAATACGAAGATAGCAAGTCATGTAATCAACTGATAAAGGGACTACACACAAATGGTTCACATGAAAATATGATTAATGGATTTATTTACACAAAAGCAAAAAAAAGATATAAATTTATAATTCCGCGCTCAAAACTTACAGGGAGTCTTAAAAAAGAATTGAACATGCTAATGGGAAAGACCACTAATAACTTTCAAAAATAGTATAATCGTGATATCTATGCTTAAAAATAAAAACTACTATAACAAGTAATTATATATTTTTATTTGTTTTATAATATTATTGCATAATTTTCATTTTACGAGCCTTTTGTAAAGGCTGCTTCAATTGGTGTAATGAAGAGTGACGCACTAACCCCGACCTTGAGCCGACCAATCGTATGAGTTTGGACAAAAGTCAATCAAATTTAAGGTTATGCTTCATTGTATTCATATGCTGTTTCTAGATTTTTAAAAAAATCTGAAAATACAATACAAAAACGGCGAGAATATCCTTACAATACGACAAACCGACAAAGCAAACAAGATGCACAGCCAAAGACGATTAAGATCACAGAACTAAAAGTAAATCACGCTAAGAGTGCTTGTGTGTTAGACCGCACTGAAATGGTCAAACTTGTTCTCGAGATAAAAGAAGAATACAAACATAATCAATCCAACACTTGTTGTTAAATGACATTTTTTTATTAGTTGATACGTTGTAGGGAAAAAACAGCACAGATATACAAAAGCCGATAATGAATAACTTCGACAACACTGCATTACGGTGTCTAGAGGATATATAATAGAATCAGACAGAGACAGATAGTGTTAGGGGTTAGTACGTCATAGCATCGCCAACTTGTTCCAGACATTTTTCATTTTTGAATTAATATGTTCATTTCAAAACGCCAGGAACTCTATTTGAACCAACATTGATTCAAATATATTTGAAAACATTTCATTTCTTAGTGGTCTTCACTATTGCCAGTCGTGCTAAAACAAAAGCATCGCCGTTTCTCGAAGCCAATCAGGCTAAGTTTGATCCTCCTGTAACTTCGTTGTGGAGGAAGCTAGAAACCTGAATTCCCAGTGAGCAAAAAAGAGCATAACATAACTAGATATGTTCCTAAATAACACTCGTTTGGATGTTGTAGGTTAAGAACTATTTCCAAGTCAACCTATAAAGCGAGGGAAAACTGGAACTTTCTGCAATTTCAGTTTAGTTTTAGCCAGAATAATTTCAGCAGATTTTATCTCCGGAGGCTGACTCCATACATGGGAGCCAACTTTAACTAGAGTTAAAGATACACTAAGATTACCTTATGTAGTGTAAACGAAATTATGAAGTTTTCTAAGAACTATTATGAGTAGATATAAAATGACACACCAAAGGTGCCCAGTACGAAAGCTAATGACACACCAAAGGTGCCCAGTACGAAAGTTTTCTAATGACACACCATATATGTAAAGTACGAATGACCGCAGTTGATCTTGATATAATAGGAGGGGAAGCATGCTAGCATATACGGGGCAGAATAAAAATTCAATTTCATTAGAGGTATCGAGAGAATACACAGCGATAAATGTTATTAAATTACTATTAATTTGAAAAGAAAAAAGTGTTTATATCAAAATGAATGAATGGTGTTTATATCAAATAGAGCAGTAGGATGTATTTGATGACTTTTGCTCTATTCACATTCAATTTACTATGAGGGGTAGCTACTGAGCCAGAATAGGAGAGCGATCAGGATCCTGGTTATGGTCCTGGCAGGGCATTGTAGACAAACACAAGCAGATGAATAACATCGGATTGACAGACACAACTATATGCAGGTTTTGCCAAGAAGATGGGGAAACCTCGGCACATATACTGTGAAGGTCTGGCTAGGCTGAGGTTTTCGACGATAGGAGGATATATGGAGGACCTGAGGTTGAGCATTCGAAGTCTAGTAGGGCACACACAATAGATCTGCAATGGTTGTAGTGGAGAGGCTTCTAGAAGCACACAATCCCCATATGTATCTTATCTGAGGTAACACATAACTTCACATAAATTCAGCCAGTCGAAGCATTCGCATTCTGGCTAATTCTCTATCTACCTCAGTTATTGATCCGGTAGTGACTCAGCTCTTTTAGGGTATTAATTTTCCTTCATTTAACGAAAACTCTTTTGAGTATTCCTGTTGAAAACAAACGGTTTCACAAAGATCTTAAATAAAGTTAATCCGTTCTTTTCAACGTACAACAGGTATGCTACTATCGGGTAATTAGTCGCTCGTCGTTTATCTAAAATAATCTGTTACAAAATAAAATGATTGATTTATTGCATGATACAAATATATATGTATCCCAAAACAACAGAATTTATGGATGTTTTGAATTTTCCAGCTAATGGATATTCGCTAAGTGCAAATTCATAAATAATAATCATGACAGATTGGTAGGCTCTCGCAGGTGTACAATTAGGTACTATTTTTTACTAAAAAAACAAGAAAATTTCGATTGTGGAAAGCAATAAACTAGAAATGCTGTGATTGGCCTGACGAGTAAAACTGAAAAGGAAACGTGAAAAACAACTTATCTTAAAACTTCGAAGCTAAAACCCGGGTTTTATACGTTGAAAGTTAAAGAATTGGATGAACAATATATACGCTACCAGTGAAAGTAAAAAAAGTAAAAACTACAAGTATGTGACGGATTAAATAAGATTTATGAGGTTAAAGTTGATCAGTCGATACTTACTTGCTTATTTTAAATGGAACACCCTATATTTTATAGCATTTTTGGATTATACGTTCGATTTTACCAAAAGTTTAACAATAAATTGGTTTCTCATGAACCTCGAGAGTAACAGATACAGATTTCTGCAGAATTGCAAATTGTCACCAAACAGAAGGGTATTTTGTAACTACTTTCGCCTTAATCTAGTGGAAGGTCCATAATTATAATTTAATATGCTGTCCAGTTCTGCACAATACTTTTTACAGAGTGTCCCCAAAAATAAAACCAACTTGAACATTAAAAAAGGGTCAGAGTTTAAAATTTCAAATGGAACTTTAATATTATTTGGATGTAGGGAGAGGCGTACAAAATGACATAGGCAGGTGAAATGACACACCTACTTTTCTCCAAAACCACAGATGGACTAGTTGTCACAATGGTCTGTAAAGTACCGCTTAGTAACAGGTCGCAGCCAGTCGCTGGGGATTTTGTTTTTCGTAAAAGTAAGTATTTTTTATGTTAATTTGGTACT
Source organism: Lochmaea crataegi (assembly GCA_947563755.1). Lineage (NCBI taxonomy): Eukaryota > Metazoa > Arthropoda > Insecta > Coleoptera > Chrysomelidae > Lochmaea > Lochmaea crataegi. Next base: position 3,079,808 of record OX387433.1, on the reverse strand, counting down.
TTATTTAGCGTTAATTTATTGTAATTTTAGTAAATAACTTCGAAAATGTTTTGAAATCTCAAAATTCTACTTACATTTTTAGTTATTCTTTTCTAATGCTGAAGAAGATGAAGCGGACAAAATGGCATACGGATTGTTCGGGTAAAATTGCATACTATGTCATTTGACCTACCTTTTTCCTTTTTTACATATGATTTAAAAAATTTTGAAATATGGCCAAAAATGGTCAATAATTGTCAAAAATTGTCAATTATTAACAAAAATTGTCAAAAATTGTCAATTATTAACAAAAATTGTCAAAAATTGTCAAAAATTGTCAAAAATTGTCAAAAATTGTCAAAAATTGTCAAAAATTGTCAAAAATTGTCAAAAATTGTCAAAAATTGTCAAAAATTGTCAAAAATTGTCAAAAATTGTCAAAAATTGTCAAAAATTGTCAAAAATTGTCAAAAATTGTCAAAAATGGTCGATAATTGTCAAAAACTTTTAAAAAAATTTGAAAAATGGCCAAACATTTTCAAAAATTGTCAAAAATGGTCAAAAATTTGGAAAAATGCTCCATAATTGTCAACAATTGTCAATAATTATCAAAAATGGTCAATAATTTTGAAAAATGGTCTAATATTTTGAAAAATTGTCAAAAATGGTCAAAAACTATCAAAAATTGTTTTAAAATGTCAATTATTTTTAAAAACTGTCAAAAATGGACAATTATTGTCCAAACTGGTCAATAATTGTCAAAATTGGTCAATAATTGTCAAAAATTGTTAAAATTTTGAAAAATGGTCGATAATTGTCAAAAACTATCAAAAATGGTCAATAATTGTCAAAAATTTGGAATAGTGCTCCATAATTGTCAACAATTGTCAATAATTATCAAAAATGGTCAATAATTTTGAAAAATGGTCTAAAATAGCGAAAAATTGTCAAAAATGGTCAAAAACTATCAAAAATGATTAAAAATTGTCAATTATTGTTAAAAACTGTTAAAAATGGACAATTATTGTCAAAAACTGTCAAAAATGGTTAAAAAATGTCATCATTTTGAAAAATGGTTAAAAATTATCAAAAATTTGGAAAAATGGTCACTAATTTTGAAAAACAGTCAAAATGGTCAATAATTGTTAAAATTTTGAAAAATTGTAAATAATTGTAAAAATTTGGAGAAATGGTCAATAATCGTCAAAAGTTGTCAACATTTTGAAAAATAGTCAATAAATAATACGAGCCGTTTCCGAAAATCGATTTAAACACGTAATTTATAAAATCGATTTACTAAAAATCGATTAATATTACTATAAAAATCGGTAACTAAAAATCGATTATAAGAAAATAATAATCAATTTATATAAAAAACGATTATTTTTTAACATCCCTAGTCAGTAGATCACCAGAGTCTCCTGTTTTACTGCTACTCGACAACCATGAGTCCCATATTAGCTTGGACGTGGTAAACTACGCCAAAGGTCTTACTAACATTCCCTCCACACACCAGTCACCGACTGCAGCCACATCTAGCCCTTTACGGACCCTTTAAAACATATTATTTTAAGGGTGCCCAAGATGAGTGGATGTTGTCAAATCGTGGTAATTCCAAATGAAGCTTACACGAATGCCTTAACTCCAAAAAATATTATCAAGGGATTTTCATCAACGGGGATTTATCCCCTAGATCGTAATATATTTTATTTATCCGATATCTTATGCTCTTCTGTCACAGATCACGCCAACCCAACAAAAAATTTACAAACACCATCCGATTCTGCACAACCTCAAGGAAGTCCAGGTACAAATAGTAACAATCAAACAACGGTTACACCCTTTCAAAAGCTCCCGAAAGAAAAAATAAACAACAGAAGACGCAAAAAGGGAAGTACAAGAGTCCTAACTGACACCAGTGGAAAAAAATTTACTTGAAGAAGCACATAACGAAAAGTTACGGAAGAATAATATAACGACGAAAAAAGGTAACAAAGCAGTGAGGAAAATTTTTGAAGAAGCTAGTAGCGGTGACTCCGACGATGAGAATATGGAATTAATAGATACAGATGATGACATTGATGACGCTTGCATGTCTGATTTCAGTATTGAAGGAACACCAGTTTTAGAAGAGAATGGCTTCGTTCTTGTTGAGTGCTCCACAAAGAAAAATACGCATTCAATCAAAATTATGAAACCAAGAATTGCAAATTATATTTTTAAGAAGATTAGGTATTTCAAATAGGTTCTATTATCCACTAAAAGAAGATATAAGTGACGTTGAAAGAAACCGTATAAAGAAAGAGCTCAAACCACCAAACCACAATTGTGGAACCAAAATATCGCAAGAAATAATCTATCTTTCAACAGTTTGGACGAATCCTTTAACAAAACAGTTATTTAAGGTCCGAATTACTAGGTATCTAAAATTGGACTTTTAAAACTTTAGTGTGTTAGCAAAGAAGTTTTGTTTGTAACATTAAAAATACTTAGAATAATTTGATTTTTTTTGACGTGTCCCATTCAAGCCTCTAAAGTATTGAATGGGACAAATTACAGTTTTTTTAAAAAGAATTTTTTTGTTATAAATAAATAAAACTTTTGGGTTTTCTCCCCCTTTCCCTTTTTTATCAATCAATAACAAATAATCCTGTAAACAAAATCCTTCAAAATTAAAAAAATTAGGTTTTGGTAAGGGTTTAAAAAAATGTCCCATTCATACCACTTTTCCCCTACCTTCTTAGTGATTTCGTTTGACAACTTTATGTTACTATACTTTGGAGGAGCATTTGGGAAACCTCAAACGCACCACTAAAAGTAACTAGATTGGGAGTGTATTCTGAATGGTTCGAGATCAGACTTTTTGAACTAATTGACAATTACGTGAAATATGTATTGTACTGCTCGCAGTTGTCATGGCCAATCAAGGCATGGCTAAATATGGAATCATCATTGGCTAGAGGCCATGGCGAAAGTAGTAACCAAATATCAAATTATTGTGAAAAAATGTATGGTTATAATAAGCAACAAGAAATACCATTACCAGACTTGGAAAGAATGCCATCTAATGCTACACAGACTACTCGAATGCAATAGAAGAAATTGGGATAGGAGTGAACGGGCCAGGAACCAAACATCCTGAAAACTTGGGAAGAACCCCGAGTATCTATATAGGAGGCAAAGGATTATCATAATGTCGGATAGTCAAGCACTGAGCTCTTGTGTAATCAGTTCCAAAATGGTGTGGGAATGCATAGGAAAACTAGGCAAGAACAATATAGTCAACCTTACTATGGATTCCAGGACACACTGGGAGAGAAGAAAATGAAATAGCAGATTAACTAGCAAAGAGGGGGACTGAAACACCCTTTTGGGGATCGGAACGCTTTTGCGGTATCATCGATACAAATAATATTGGTAAACCCCTTATTTTAGTTTCGAAACTTTCTCTCTGGATCAGTTTATAAATTTCTATTAAAAGCACGATTTGAAAATACCGAAAAAAACTTCCACCTTAAATGCCATACGGATATTTTGTTTTTAACACACGTTCTGACATTTACGTGATCGAATGTCACTTAAACAAAGGAAATAAATTTATTTGGAACATTGTGTTAGCGGTAAAGACATATCCCTTGTGTCCTATAGATAAAAAAAGCGGACCTGACCGCAGGGACCTGACCGTAACGTATAGCACATGAAATTTGAATTAACATTTTACAAGAGTGGTCAGACTTTTTTGCTTGCAAAGTAAAACGTAAGTAAGTAAATTGGTGATTTATAGCTCTGACTGAGTATACAATATAAATTTTATTCGAATCAGATTATTGATCGGTTATTTTTATATCAAACTCGTAAATACATGTCTTATCATTAGTTACTATGCCTTTTTTGAATGTATAGGGTCGGAATTTACACGTTCTACCATAATTTTAGCGATCCTCAAGCATTTGAGTTTTTACAACAGCTAGCTCTCTTAGACTATCAATTTTCAGTCATCATTTCCTCCATTTTAGCATAGACGAAGACGTTAATGGCTAGTCAGAGCAAGGCAAATATTCCAACACTTCTCGACAGCTTTCAAATACAATTTTCTAGTTTCCCATTTAAACAAAAGCAAAACACAGTTAAAGTGAGTAGGGCAGTAACTAAAGTCATCTACTAGCAAAATAATCGAGCAAATGTAAACTTATGTTCAAACTAACGATGGGAGTTATAACTTTGGATAAAACGTCAAACATAATTTGTCTCGAACGATGCAATTACAGCGAAGACAAGCGAAAACTTTAATAAAAATACTTTCTTGTCGAGTGCAAAGAGTAGTGCACTGATAAGAATGTAAAACCTCTACCGTTGGAGCTCAAGTCAAGTGGGGATATTGCTTTGCCTTATCGTTAATGAAATTTCAAAAGAGTATAGGACAAAAGATTCTCTTGTACAGTATGCGCCAAAATATACAATACTGAAGTATTTTACTTATTTCTATACAGTACATGTTCGAAATGTGCGTTCAAACAGTCACGTAGATTTTCAAACATATTCGAAAACACAGGTTACTGCATATTCCTGAAAAACGAGACGTAAATCATTAACAGTTCTGAGTGGGTCTGTACTGCTGAAGACTTTCTCCCTCAACATACACTATACGTAGGCATCCGGTGGTGACAAATCGGGGCTTCGAAAGTTTCCTGCAGCAATGCTATCGATTGTCGAGCATTGTGACTGGTCCAACTGGATTTCCATCCGAAAGTTCCTGGAACAACAAAACCTTCTGAGATCCTGGACAAAATGGCGTTGCTACCATGTTTCAATAACGTTCCTGGGTAACAAACAGTAAGAGGTTTACCATCATTATCCTCAATGAAATACGGACCAATCACATCGTGTGCTGACACTGCACATATCGTCCACACGATCACTATGCAGCTGATTTTGGATAATAAGGTCTGGCTTATCGAAACCAAGGAAGTGAGTTGTTTGCTTATTAATGTAACTCTCCAAGTGAAGGTGAATTTTGTATGAGAACCACACATTATACAAGAAATCTGGAACCTCGTATATCATAGCTAAAAATGATCCACAATACACTCATATCTTGGTTTGTCAATCGTTGTCCAACTTGAATTCGGTAGGGAAGTCCACCTACGTCTTTGAACAAACTCCGAATCGACGTATTGCTGATATTCAACCTCAATGACGTTCGCCGAAAATTTCGGTTCGGTGATTGCAAAACCTGATTGACGACACGTCCATGGTTCTCATTTGTTCTCACAGTTACTGGCCTACGAGATTTTTCCTTCCGTTAACACAACACACTGCCAGAACGACGAAATTTGCCTCTTCATGAAATTGTTCCCGTCACTAACTTCAAACTTGGTCCACCTTGTTTGCTCAACAATAAACACTTTTTCCCCATTCTCAACTATAACATCTCACAACAACGTTCTTTGCACTACTAAAACTAACAACACATAACGCTGCTACTGTCATACGTCAAAAAGCAGACATGCGCAAAACAGTGGCGCGCAATTCAATATTGTATATTGTGGCACGAAATTACATACAATTTTATCTATCGTTTATTAATTGCGCCTTCACACAATTAACCACGATATTTTTTCCATTTAAGTTTAAACATTTATTAAGTAAAATAAATAAACAGTATATCCTTTTACGTACAAAAGGAGAGTCTAAGTTAACAAAACGGATTTAATTAAATTTCAAGGCTGTAGTAATGCAAGTAACTGCGCAAAAATCTCTGGGGCTTTTACCACGGTGAATAAACTATGTATTGAAAACTATACTAGGCGAGCTCGAAGTTTATAAAAATAAATATTTCGGTACACCTTGTTATCTTGAATGCAAAATGATATCCGCTACTATCTTTTGAAAAACCCACAGGCAATTCTCTGTTATATCGCAGACTGCGACAAACATAGAGAGCAAAATTGGGGAGAGAGACTCACCCTGCAAAACTCCTGTTGTGACCCCGAACGGCTTTGTCATCCCTTTCTCTGTTCGCACTCTGATGTTGGCAATACTGTATGAATTTCGAATTATGGAAATAATGTTTGAACTAGGACCTTTGTAATATAGCTTTTCGCCAGAGCAAGGAATGATTTAGGGAATCGAATGCTCGCCTGAAATCTACAAAAAGGGCCAGGACTTTACGATTAGGACATTGAACATGATTTTGGATGACTGATGTTAACGTGTTAACATTGTCGATACAATTTCGGTGTTTTCTAAAACCGGACCGGCTTTCGGATATAATTTGTGTACGTTTCAGCCCATTCTGATATTCTATTTAAAATAACTTGAGTGAAAACCTTAGTAACTGTGGTAACTAGCGCTATTCCTCGATAGTTGGAGGGATCCTCCCTTGGTCCTTTTTGAAGCTTGCTTCTTATTGCACGACTTTTGAGAAGGCTAGTGAACTCGTAAAACGTGTAACCGTTACGAAAAAGCGTTCGTCACGTGATAACTCATTCAAGCGACTGTGCGCAATCTCTCTTGCCGCACTGAGCTCGCACACCTATAGGTGTGAAAAATTGTCAAAAATTGTCAAAATTTTGAAAAAATGATTAAAATTGTCAAAAACTGTCAAAATTTTGAAAAAATGGTTCATAATTGCCAAATATTTTCCAAAATTGTCAAAAATGGTCACTAATTGTCAAAATTTTTGAAAAATTGTCAAAAATGGTCAATAATTGTCAAAATTTTTGAAAAATTGTCAAAAATGGTCAATAATTGTCAAAGACGGTCAATAATTGTCATAAACAATCAAAATTCGTCAAAAATTGTCAAAAATGGTCCAAAAGGATCAATAATTGTTAAAATTTTGAAAAATGGTCAAAAATCTTCAAAATTTTGAAAAAATGGTCAATAATTGCCAAATATGTGAAAATTTTTGAAAAATTGTCAAAAATGGTCAATCATTGTCAAAGACGGTCAATAATTGTCAAAATTCATCAAAAACTGTCAAAAATGGTCAATAATTTTCAAAATTTTTGGAAAATTATCAAATTTTTTTAAATATGGTCAAAAATTGTCAAAAATTGTCAAAAACTGTCAAAATTTTAAAAAATGGTCAAATTTTTCGAAAAATTGTCAAAAATGGTGAAAAATTGTCAAAATTTTGAAAAAATGGTCAATAATTAAGAAAAACTGTCAAAAATGGTCAATATTTAAAAAAAATTGTCCAAAATTTTGAAAAATGGTCAAATTTTTTGAAAAATTGTCAAAAATGGTCAATAATTGTCAGAACCTATCAAACATGCTCAAAAATTGTCAATAATTGTTAAAATTTGAAAAAATTGTAAAAAATAGGCAAAATTTTGAAAGAATGGTCAATAATTGCCAAATATGTTAAAATTTTTGAAAAATTGTCAAAAATGGCCAATAATTGTGAAAGACGGTCAATAATTGTCAAAATTCATCAAAAACTGTCAAAAATGGTCAATAATTCTTAAAATTTTCGAAAAATTGTCAAAAATTTTAAAATATTCTCAAAAATTATCAAGAATTTGGAAAAATCTTCAAAAATTGTCAAAAACTGTCAAAATTTTGAAAAATGGTCAAATTTTTCGAAAAATTGTCAAAAATGGCGAAAAATTGTCAAAATTTTGAAAAAATGGTCAATAATTATGAAAAACTGTCAAAAATGGTCAATAATTATAAAAAATTGTCAAAAATTTTGAAAAATGGTCAAAATTTTTGAAAAATTGTCAAAAATGGTCAAAATTTTTGAAAAATTGTCAAAAGTGGTCAATAATTGTCAGGACCTGTCAAACATACTCAAAAATTGTTAAAATTTGAAAAAATTGTAAAAAATAGGGAAAATTTTGAAAAAATAGTCAATAATTGCCAAATATGTTAAAATTTTTGAAAAATTGTCAAAACTGGTCAATAATTGTCAAAGACGGAATTTTTCAATTGTTGTTCAATATATAGGTATATATATATAATATATATTCAAGATATTGTATAAAATAATCCAAAAATAGGTACGAGTAGTCTCATTTCAGGATAATAGTGAGAGAGTTTTCAAATGACAACTTCCCGAATCATTGGATATGAAGAATAGAACCTCACAACTGGCTTGTAATTTCGCCCGATTTTAATCCAATCAATTTGGGGTTATTTGGAATCAAAAGTTTATTCAACTGAAGTAATTGGTTTCTTCAAATTTAATACAATTTTTGTTTAAATTAAAGTTATGCTATTTTCGAAATTAATATTTTTCCTAATCTTTATAACTTGTTTCAAATGTAGCGAAAGACACCAACGTTATGATCATTTTTTTACGCATACAGGATGTTTTAAAGCTACTCATTGATAATAATAATTTGACCTAAATATGGACCTGTCCTCTCGTTTATCAATAAGGTTTCAGAGACTGAAAAGTTCACCTTCAGTCTCTGAATAAGATAACTTGATTATCGGAACGCTCGTAAGATAGTGTAAAGTGTTATTGTTGGTGTAATGGTAGTGTAGAGTATCGCCAACGGTTCCCAACTTTATTAAGAAATTAGGAGAATAAGAAATAGTTGATAATTTTATGGGTATAAGCAAGAATAGTACCATTTGGTACTAGCTATTTTACATGATAGAGGAAAAAGTACTGGAGCAAACTTGAGTAGAATGATCTAATGATAAATAATATTTAAATTTTGTGGTACATTTATTATAGAAAAATGAAGTTATTATTGTGAACTACGCTCTCTAGCGTTGGAGTAGGAAACTTGAAAATAATTTCCAACAGTTTGTCGTATCTGAGTTTTTTTTCTCTAAGCTGTACGATAAATAGTTTCTGAGATACAGCGATTTACCTCTCTTAATCAGGCACCCGGTACTTCAATTTCAAAAATGCTTCCTAAAATTCGTTGAAATTTGAATATATATCAGGAATTCAAATCACATTCCTTTCTATCAATGGTCTCATTGTAAGCAAGTTATCGCTTGTGGTGTAGTATTTCTGCAAACCCGCCTGTTCTTCCGGATGGTATTGATCGAGTTTATTTGGCAATGTATCTGTAGGGAATTTCTACAAATTCGATAAGAATATTTCATGGGTTTTGGTGTGCATCACTTTTTTGTGAAATATTACGATTATAAATCATTTTATTTTAAAAGAAATATTGTTGTCTACTCCTCTAAGCCTCTAAAAGGACGGATAACATTAGCTTTCCTCTCTAAAAAAAGTTAATTTTCGTGAGAACTGACAAATCCGAGTTAAAATTTTTACATCTGTTATAAAAAAAGTTCATTTATTTCTAAACCATTTCATTTTTTCAACTTTTTTTGATCTGAAAAAATTAATTGTGGGCACCTTTAGTTATTCACATGAAGTTTCAAAATGCACATCATGATATATATCAACTTGGCGACCCGCACCGACTTCGTTCAAAACTCGAAAATAAAACAAATACAGGGTCTGTCAGTGAAACGGGAAGATTAAGATATTGTGTGACAGTCGCCAGACGGCTCGAGAGGAGTGGGGTACTCGACCTTGAGCGTCCAGACAGCCGGTATTTTCAGTCGCCATGTTGCGTTGGACGAATGAGCAGCGTAAAGGAATTTCACAAAAATGCTGATAGTGCTTAACGTGCTTTCCGTCGGGAGTTCAATTTGCTACCGCATAATCCTGTACCTTCGCCGAACGCCATCAACCTATGGGTAAGAAATTTTGAAGAAATTGCTGGTGCAACCAAGAAACTAGGTGGTAGTGTACTCGTACTCCCGAGAATGTTAATCGGGTGCGTGAGAATTTAACAAAAAGTCCACGGAAATCTGCAAAGCGTCACAGCATAAAGCTCCGTCTTAGTGAATGAACCACAAGAAGGATCCTGAAGAATGATCTCCACTTTCATCCATTCAAGATACAGGTAGTCCAAGCTCTCAAACCTCAACACTACGTTAGCCGAGTACGTTTTTGTCAACAGCTGTTAAATTTAATTGATCAAGATGGACAGCTGGTCCATAATTTATGGATGAGTAGTGAGGCACACTTCCATCTTTGTGGGTATGGCAATAAACAATACTTTCGGTTTTGGAGTGACAATAACCCACGTAATCTTCACGAAAAGCTTCTTCATTTACAAAAGGTAATTGAATGGTGCGCAATGTCCCCTCTAGGTCTGGTTGGTCCGTACTTTTTCGTGAAAACGGTAACACTGTAACAGTGAACTCTGAACACTGCTAACATTTCGATGGACTTGCTGAAATTGGCGTTCCCTGGTCGCTTAAATAGTGAGAATGGTGATATTCCTTGGCCTGTCTGTTCACCAGACCTGGCGGATCCTGACTTTTTTCTGTGGGGTTATCTAAAGCTAAAGGTTTTTGAATCAAACCCACCTAGAACTAGGGACGAACTGAAGGAGCGAATCCAACAGGAGATCAACAACATTCCATTGGATATGCTACGCAGAGTCATGGGATCCTTCACCAAAAGACTTCAAGAGAATATATAGTTTTCAAAAAATGAACATTTTCATGTATCCTCATTAATTTCCACTAATTTAGATTACATTTGTGTAAAAACGTTCAATAAATATTAATGATTAAGACTTTGAGAGTTTCTTTAAATATTCCCGTTTCTCTGCCGGACCCTGTATCTATGCCACCTCTAGCTAGGTGACGCCCACACACCTAGTTCGATATTTTCTTACTTTTAGCGTTTTTATATCCCGCCGTAACTCCTTAACGAAAGATCCGATTCGAGTTATAGAAAAAGGAGTTTACAATTACATAATCATCCTTGTTTAAGATTTATTTATACTCCGTTCAAATGTCATTATCGGCGCGTCAAAAGAATATCCCAGCCAAAAACAGCTCCAGCAGCAGACGTTGTGCGTTCATATTGGTGAATAAAAATAGTCGATTGTGCACTATCAGTAACAATCAGCTTTTCATGTGTCAATTATTATTGATTATTGTCACCAAAATAGTTATTTGTGTATTTAGAGCGTAAAGTAACAGATTGCCGCTTGAGAAAGAATGTTGCGGCGATCTTTCGAAAGCGGCAATTTTACTTTACGCCCGAAAAACAAACATAATTTTTTCTACAGTCACCCTTTTAATAATCAAAAAAGTTTTTCATATTATCTTAGGTTATAAATAGGAGTGCTAGAATAATGGTCTTTTTCGCTATTCATCACGATTAACCTTAAAAAGATCTACTGACTAGGGATGTTAAAAAATAATCGATTTTTATATAAATCGATTATTATTTTCTTATAATCGTTCCTAAGTTATCGATTTTTATAGTAATATTAATCAATTTTTAGAAAATCGATTTTATAAATTACGTGTTTAAATCAATTTTTGGAAACGGCTTGTATTATTTATTGCCTATTTTTCAAAATTTTGACAACTTTTGACGATTAATGACCATTTCTAAAAATTTTGACAATTATTGACCATTTTTCAAAATTTTAACAATTATTGACCATTTTTCAAAATTTTCACAATTATTGACCATTTTTGACAATTATTATTGATCATTTTTCCAAATTTTTGATTTCTCACCATTTCTCAAAATGATGACAATTTTTAACCATTTTTGAGAGTTTTTGACAATAATTGTCCATTTTTAACAGTTTTTAACAATTTTTGATAGTTTTTGACCATTTTTGACAATTTTTCAAAGTTTTGGACCATTTTTCAAAATAATTGACCTTTCTTGATAATTGTTGACAATTGTTGACAATTATGGACCATTTTCCAAATTTTTGACCATTTTTGACAAGTATTGACCTTTTTTGACCATATTTCAAAATTTTTGACAATTTTTCAAAAACTTTAACAATTTTTGACGATTATCAACTATTTTTCAAAATTTTAACAATTTTTAACAATAATTGTCTATTTTTGACAGTTTTTGACAATTTTTACCATTTTTGATAGTTTTTGACAATTATTGGCCATTTTTGAAAATTTTTCAAAATTTTTGACCATTTTTCGAAATTATTGACCATTTTTAATTGTTTTTGACAATTATCGACCATTTTTAACAATTATTGACCAATTTTGACAATAATTCTCCATTTTGACAGTTTTCAAAAATAATTGAAAATTTTTAACCATTTTTAATAGTTTTTGACCATTTTTGACAATTTTTTAAAATTTTAGACCATTTTTCAAAATTATTGACTATTTTTGATAATTATTGACAATTGTTGACAATTGTGGACCACTTTTCCAAATGTTTGACAATTATTGACCATATTCCAAAAACTTTAACAATTTTTGACAATTATCAACTATTTTACAAAATTTTGATCATTTTTAACAATAATTGTCCATTTTTGACCATTTTTGATAGTTTTTGACAATTATTGGCTATTTTTGACAATTTTTCGAAAATTTTGACCATTTCATTGACAATTATCGACCATTTTTGAAAATTTTGACAATTTTTGACAATTATTGACCATTTTTGACAATAATTGTCCATTTTTGACAGTTTTTGACCATTTTTCAAATATTTTTGACAATTGACCATTTTTGACAATTTATGAAAATGTTTGACGATTTTTCGAAAAAATTTTAAAGTTTTTGACGATTATCGACCATTTTTGACAATTTTTGAAAATTTTTGACCTTTTTTCAAATTTTTTTAAAAATGTTTGACAATTATCGACCATTTTTCAAAATTTTAACAATTATTGACAGTTTTTGACAATTATTATTGATCATTTTTCCAAATTTTTTTTGACAAAAATTGTCCATTTTTAACAGTTTTTGACAATAATTCACAATTTTTGACAATTATTGACCATTTTTGACCATATTTCAAAATTTTTGACAATTTTCATATAATTTTATTTGATTTTTATTCTGATAAATTGTTAATTATTCACCAATTGAGTTAATTCGGAGGGCGTGGTTTGATTAAATAAGCGAGCGAAAACGATTCCTTTTTTTGCGCTAGAGCGTAAAGTAACAATCCTCGGCATTTGTCGACTTTACGATTTCATTTGAATATAGTAATTAGTCATTTTACGCGCGACTGTAGAAAAACGGCTTTTTTAACAGAAATAGTTAAGCATATAGCAAGAAGGATTTTTTTGTAGGTAATGATAAGTACTATAAATATGTGTTACATTATTTGTTCATCTATCATCAATACTTTCCATGGCTCTCGCCAAATAATGACCCAATCGATCAGTTTCCTCCTCTTCCATGCACAACCTACAGATAGCCCTATATATGCCAATTGTATGGATGTGCTTCCTTAGGGTACAGTGACCGGTGAGTATCCCCGCCACTTTCCTTATCTGGCCCCTGCTGAGGTTTAATATGTCGTTAGTCAGCGACTCCGAGGGTTTTTTTGACCAGGAGTTTGCTGTGTTCCTGTTTAGGCACGTGTCTCCAGTACGTCTGATGTTTAGTTCGAATCCACCGATATGTGAAACGACGTGCAGCAAATTTGGATATTCCAAATACTGGTTCAGTGATTGCAGTTTCAGACCCCAGCTTTGCTAGGATGTCTACCTTTTCATTGCCTAGAATACCCTTGTGCCCCTGGACCCACTTAAGAGTTACACTATTATGGTTTGACAGGATAAAACGTTTTTGTAGGCAGTACCAGACCAGTCTAGATCTGGTCTGGGGACATGCTAACGATTTCAGTGCTGCCTGTCTCTCTGAGAGTTCATGTTCGATGTTCATTTGCAAACACGTGTCGATAGCGTAGATTTTTCCTTGGAATACAGATGCAAACTTCTCCAACGATGCGTGGACATTGCACCTGGGTCTAGTACCATGGACTCCAGCTCCTGCTCGTAGCTTGCCAGCTAGGTATCTTAATCAGACACCCGGTACATTTAAGGACTTGCCATGAGCTATTACAACTCCGTATGATAATGGATTTACTGTTTTCAACCTCAATTTATGCAGTAATATAATGCTATTCAGAAAAGTATTAAAAACTGAAATGTCACACGATCCATGGCTTTCGGGAAAATTGAGCCATAACGTATTTTATCACCCGTTAAGAATCTAGGTATAAAAAAAGATATAAATGTTACATAATAATCGATAGACCAATAAATTAAGTTTCTCTTACGATTTATCCACAGTTATGACTCTGCGCTGTCAGTATAAGACTGGAAAATAATCTTTTCGTATGTTTTTTATATAAAAACATCTTGAATCTGTTCGGTAAAGTGGACAGTTTGTTTTGATGATTTACTAGTTGTTTTGTGATGGAAAATTCATGTATACAGGGTGTACAGACGCTCTCCTGCCAAACGCAAATAAATTTTTAATGGCATCACAAGCGCTCAACGTGGGAGGGGCAACGGGTAAATTTAGTTCAATTTTCTTGTGTATCAATTGTAATTTGTGGGATTTGGACCTAGGTTTATTAATATTTCATTAATAGAGGAAATAATGTTATAACAGCCTTTTTATATAATATTATTTGACAACTTTCTTCAAAATTATCACAAAATAAATTACTATGGTTAGCTACACTACCCGAAAGTCCCAGCATCAATTTTTTTGACAAATACTTTCTGCCTAACGAAATTACTTTTACGACGTCCCGGAAAATTAATTCATCCGAGTTATTTTAATAAATATTTCAGAACTCTCAAACGCCTATTTCATGGGGGAGAATTTAGTAATTGTTTTCCGTAGATTTTAATTTAATTTCAGTTTATCCAAGTAAAATCTTTCGTCACTAAATTGAAGTTAACAAAACCACCGACCCGTGGAAGTAGTAGTAGGCACTAATAGTGCGGACCCGTTTGAAACTTGAAAACAGCAGTTAACCAGCCAATGGTTTGTCGTTCTTTTGATGGGTAGAATTTCAAAATACCCAGCTTCCTATTCGCGTCGTTAATATAATTGTTGGTGAATTTTGTGGGAAATAAAAAATTTTTCAAGTAAAGCTTTTTAGCCAACACTTTGGGCATAGAGACTATACAAGGAGATCGAATTCCATGCATTCAAATTTCTGGTCATGATAGAGGGCGCCACTTAAAATCTTGCTCCAAAACATCTGACGCCAGAACAATAACAGCCAATCATAAAACTCGAGTTTTACTGGTTGATAGCTTCGTTGAAAGTTCGCATAGACATAGACATGGAAAATATTGTGAATAGGAAATCGTGGATTTTTCAAATTCAGCTCACGTCTTCGATTATATCACCAGCTCTACCACTAATTCAATTTTTAACAATAAAATAAAATAAATATTCATTATAACAATTTCAATTTCCTAGTTTTTAAAGTAATGTTTACTATTTACCTACTGTCAAATATAAAAAGTAAGGTTATTGTCGTGACAGTTTTCAAATTGTGCAATATCTACAATGCGCGACGCCACGGTGAAAAACCAAACTGCTTAGATAGACGATTTTGAGGACATATTTTGTCAATTTTCTCGTATCAGTTAGATCTCCTTGTCTAATCTCCATGACTTTGGAGAAGCAACGTACAGTATAAAAACCGTTGCACGTGACTTCTGTCATAACTCTGGACTACTACGTTACCAATCCCTTGAAATAGTATGAGAATCTAGTAAATATCAAATGAAGTTATCAAATATTCTTCTTTTTATTTGGCTATAGGTTAGTTTTAGTTATTGTTTGCAAGCAAACTTCAACTTATTTTTAATAACACACAGATAACAGAAAGCGATATAAAATTGTCACAACATAACCTCAAAAATGTCAAGACGTCGACTGAACCGCGGCAGCAAAGTTTTTAGTACGACCGACGTTAGTTTGAGTTTAATATTTAATTCACCTACGAGTTGTATTTGATATGGAATTAACTACAAAACCTCTCTTTAAGCATATTGTTACGTCGCATAGTTTGGAGTATATCAAAGAGTTGTGAGTGGCTGGAGGAAGTTGTCTCTTTGTTTTCTTGGAATCTTATTTCTCTCAATTCGGGACGGAAAGACTTTGATATGCTCTTTGCTGCCTCATATTCCTGAGCTGCAATCAGAGTTACATTTAACGTTTTGAGTTGTTGTAGCCGAAGAGCTTGTTGCATTTCCACATCTTGTAATTCCTGTGTACCGATTTGATCTAGGAAATCTTTAGGTGCCTGGGGATAGGCAGGATGCAACAATCTTTTTATATCGGCCTCAAATTCCTGTAGGCTTTCATTTGATTTTTGATTGCGGACTTTCAGCTGACTCTGGAATACCTGCTGCAGCTGAAGTTGGTCATACATTGTTTCTAAAGTCTGTACGAGCGACGCACTATTGGGCGTGTCTTGTGGCAGAAACTGCAAAACGGTTGATGCCTACACACGAAGCGACACCATTAATTAAGCCGCCATCTGTGTCTCAGTCCAACCATTGGCTCTGGCCGCAGCTTCAAATTGGAGTCGATATGTTTCACGCACCTGGATCTAGCACCATGGACTCAAGCTCCTCTTCCTATGTCAGTTTTAGATGTGGTCTAGTTTATCTTTTTGGTTCGTGTCTTCTGCTTTCTTCGTCTGACGATTGTTCGTCCTCAAGATAATTGAGAATGGCCAGATCTAAATCGTACATCTAGCAAAACACCCCAATTTTCAAGTGTCTACTGTTACAGCGAGCGTATTTTACTGCACCGTTTCGTTTATTACTTTACACTATTTTTACCTTGAAGCGGCCGTACTTTTAGGTTGGCAATAACGGTCGTCAAATTACTCCCGCTTTATTACGACAACGCTTTCTTAGGAAACCGAAGTTTAACCCATAAATTTTACTTCTACCAAAAATTGCACAACGTCCGCCGATAAAAAAGTTTTCACTTTAAATTTTTTTTCAGTGGTGTAGCAAATAGGGGGGTAAAAGTGTGCCTCAATTGTCAGATATAGACCTACAAATTTTTAAGAAATTTGATTATTCTTGATAACGGTAGCTGGAAATAGAAATACATATGAAAAAATGGGGAAACACGTCAAAAATCATATAAAGGGGGACGTCTTTTTGCTCATATGCAGTCGTTATAACTTTAACCCTCTACCCTCTATGGTCATCACTCCCAATTTTTTAAATGGAACACCACCTCGAAGTGGTAATTTGAGATTTGGAAAGAGACGAACTTCAATCAGGAGAATATGGTCGTTAATCTGTAAGATTTGTTGCGGTTTGGCAAGATAATTAGAGAAGGATTTGTAGGATGGAATTCCAATCTAAAAAACGTCGAGGAGTGACGTCTTGTTGATGTCGTTCTTTTTAGTCATTGAGAAGCCGTTGAAGATTTTTTGAAAACTGTTGGATAAGTTCAAAATTACCAAAAACAACAAAACTATTGGTGTGGTAAAGTTTTCTAGAAACCAGGGATCACCCAGCGAGCACACGGAATACATAAATATGAACGACGACCAAATCACAAAATAGTTGAACTTGAAATTAATACAAGGTGTCCCGTAAATAAGTACCGTAAATTAGAAGCATGATGGATCGTTAAGAAATATTTAAAATGCCCAAATACAACTTTTCTCCAACCTTCTTAGTTTGTGAGATACAGGCTATTGAAGGGTACAGAAGAAGTACACATTTTATTGCATATCTTCTCGGGGGATGAGAGTACAAATTTAAAATTTTTTGTAGGTTATTGTCCCATCAAAACACATCAACAGTAATAATTCTGTCAAATTCTAATGGGCCAGTGGAGTTCGTAAACTTTTATTGTACCATATTTTTGAAACACAATGTATTTAGAGCTAAATGCTTTCGTCTGCAATTCTTTATTAAATTTTCTACAAAAAAGGTACTCTTTATTGAACTCGATACAACACTCCATTTTCAAGATTTTTAACTTTTTATTGCAGTAAGACAAATTATTAAGTTGTATGTTTTTTTAATAAATACCTACTTGCAGATCATTTTCAAATAATTTAATCACAAACGTTTTTTATGGGTTTGTAATTCAATTAAAAAGAGTAATTTGAAACAATTTCATGAATAAACTTGAACTCGGATGGGGTATTTTTTCCCACCTTGTTTGATTTCCGCATAAGTAGTTGGGAAGGCGAAAAGAAAACCACGTGTCTTCTTTGGTATTGTATTTATTCCTGATAGTCACTACATGAAATTTATTGGTTTCACAGTTGAGAATATATCTCCTATCACTAGTGATTCGATTGCGGGCATAAGTATCACCGATGAGAGAGTTATCACACATTTTTTCCCGGTAGAACCACACCACAACCTCACGGTTCACCTAGCTCACCCACCATCTTAGATTCTATTCCACAACGACCCCGGACGTGACGTCAGACCCCACCACGAGTCGAGCGACCGGAAATCGTCATTTTTTAAGGCAAGAGTAGACAACCCACACTGCGCAGCTACGCATTGCTGGTTGAGGGTTAATAGGGCGTGATATAATATTAATATTAGTTTAACACTCAGTTGGGGTTTTATTTAAATTCCAACACTTATTATTGAACTATTTCGTATGTGGTAGTTAACTACATTAACAAACGTTGCTATGCTATTTCATTAAATATTCAAAATGACGTCCTTTATTTTTCATTTGGTTGGTCATCTGCCTCAGCAAAAATCTATTAAGAGGCAACTCACTTCAAGCCGTTTCTTTAAGTTCACCCACCGTATTGACTGGTGGACTCATATTTTGGTTGCTTCATTAAAGTTAGGTATATTTAATTGAAAACTCTCTAATCCGATCAGTTTTGTATATATGTCAGCATCCAAAACTTTCCTTAAAACCCTTAACACTGCCACAATACTGCCATCCGACTCTGTTCAGCCCAGCTGAGAGCCTTTATCTAGAAGCCAATGAACCTCCACTCTGGATTAGGCGTTAATGTCTCATCCTGTCTTATGCAAGCTCGATCTCATCCAACCCATTCGATCCAGCTTCCTCCTTAACAACTACCTCACCACGCAATTTAAGTAGTCTATCACCTGACCCATGCATTCATATTATTCCCTTCCTTCCTCTGTCATTAATACCACATATTCAATTTTCCTATACTATCCCTGACCGCTTCCCACATACCCCACCTTGGTCCAAAACTCTTCCAAAATGTAACCTTCCACTCACTAATGTCGACAAGGAAGAAACTAGCCATGATCTTATAATAAACTATTTCTTAGAACTACTACTACTACTACTACGGTCACACCCGTCTCACGTTATTTATTGTTTAAAAATTTATTTAATAAGCTAATGCCTAATGGCCAAAGCTGTCACAAAGCACGTTAATCTGAATAAACAAAAATTCACTGACGATTTCTCCTACAAAAATTTGTTCAGAAAGGCTCGACAAAATCAATATCTAAAAGATCAGGACACTCAAATCGAGAATATTATTATGCCGAATGGAAGTCGCAGAATACTTTAACCCCACGCTGGAATAATATATTGTAAGAAAAGAGAAAGCCATTATCTCATCAAAAAAATTTTATTATGGTTTTTCGAGTGATTCCTGGAATCCTTAACGAAAAAATCACCGATTTCACGAGAAAAGTTATTATTATTCATATAATTTGACTCCCTTTTATTAACATACAAAAAAGCCTGAAAAGCTATCAGAATAATGTTGAAAGTAAAACGGAAATCAATACAAAAGAAATGAAAGGGGGATGAATTATTCAGCTGGGTGTGAAAATTAGTATTAATGTGGTAAATTTCTATCCGTATTCTGTACTCAAATTGAGAAAAATTACATACTAGAAGAGTCAAATGTGTATTTGATTGTATGTATGGAAGATTAATCAACTTGTGGCGGACATGAGGTGGTTCACAGGATCGAAAGTTCGGACTTGACTTGTTGAAGTTTTCGTCATTGATCTGTGCGTTGGGTGGATGGTGGAATTCAAATGCACTGCACTGAATTCAAATGATCGAAATTCGAAATTTTTTTTGTGTGGTGAAAATTCTCCGCATACGATAGGTAGTGTGGAGCTCGCAGCTCGCGTTATTCAGATCGCATACCCACCAAAAACACCACAAAGGCGCCCCTGGTCCACCCCGGAATCGCCTTGATGGCATGTCTTCAGAGTGGCGGGTTTCGTTGACTTTGGCTTAACCTGTGATTTCGTATTCTCTTTCCTCCTATTCTTTATCTTTCATTGTCTCTCCTATCATATTCTCTTCGTTTATTTCTTCGCCGATTTGCTCTTCCAGTTCATTTCTGGTCTGTTCCCATCAAAAGCACTTGTACAGTGTCTATCTCTCCGCAGTATATACATTCATCGTCTTTCGTTTTTCCTATTCGGTAGATAAAGGTTCTGGAAGATCCATATCCGTTTTTCGAAAAGGGCATTTCACCTATTAATATGACGTCTGGTATAAGCCTCTTTGTCCACTGAGCCACGTCTTCCGTCATTTCCCATTCACTTTGCCACCTGTTCATCGAGATTTCCCTCTCTTCTGTTTTTGCAGAGTCTCCTCTTCTACTCCGGAACGAAGTGGGTGTGATCGAGTATGGATTCCTAGTCACACTGGTATCGTGGGAAATGGATCAATGGACTAGTTAGCCAAAAAATTAGGTCAGTTCCAGTATATGAGTTTGGTGCCCCAATTGGGAGACCCCATCTGACATCTCGGTCTGAAAAGCAGTTTGCCTACTGAAAAGAGATGTTAAGTCAAGGCGTTTCAAAACTGAATCCTTGAACTCCTTGAAACTGAAGTAATAGAGAAACAACTCAGGTCTTTTTAATTATGCATCACCTATATACTATTGAACTATTATTTTCAAAAGAAAATATAAAAATTTTATTTGTTAGGATTTTGCTTGAGATGCTCGTACTTACAGACTTTATTCGAGAGACGTCGTAGATGAAATAATTTTTAAATTATACTTTTGAAAATATTAACATATATTTTTATCACTATTTGAATTTGAACAGCTCTCTTTGCTGGTTTCCTTTTATTTCCAAAGAATGTATCTCAATCTCCCCAGTGAACGGTTTATCTCGGTAATTTTTAAACTACTGGATAATTTACGAGAATCTTGACTTTCTAAAGAAACTAGAACGTTTAAATCATATCCATATATCTTTTTAGAACGCGCAGTTCATTTCCGTCATCTATTTTAGTGCAATCTTTCATTTTTTTTTGTTTCTCCATAGATAACATTTTTTTATGTATAATGACCGATTTCGCCAACCATTCCCTAAAGTTTACTGAGACCTAAATTCCTGAATGCAATTTACGTTTCACCACGCGATAAGTAATGCCTAAGAGTGATATTATTAGAAATCACTCTTAGGTTTTACTTATCGCGTTGTGAAATATGGTGCATCTTTTTTTTGGGTCGAGATGGGAAACTCATATTCGAATGGGTCCAGGACCCAAACAGTGTTGGACTCCTCCCCAAGGGAAGGCCCACCAACCAAAACCACCTCAAACTCGACGTTACCCCTTCCTCGGAATTACTACCTTAGCATACTTCGAGACGTACTATCACTCCTACTTCTCTTGTCATATCGAGTCCTTTTCTCCTCCTAATCATGCTCTCCACTACGCCACTCACCTCCATCCATTCCTCCTCCCCCCTCAACACTATATCCACCATGTTCCCCCAATACACCACCTCCCCTAGTTTCCTCTCCAACTTCCTCGTTCCTCCATGCCTCACATCAGCCTCCACTTCACACCTCTAGCACACTCCAGTCTCTCTTTTCCCAACCTGTGCCTGTGTCAACAAGTAGTTCACCTCCCCGAATTTCCGGTCCATCAAATCTCTTCTATTCCCACTTGCTCCTTTTAGCGCGCCCTTATACTCCTCTCACCTTCTCTCCATTTCCTCCTCCATCCATTCATGTACTTCCTCCCTGGTCGCACCACTCCAGCGTTTATTCCTGGCTCTAGCCATCCCATCCAATAGGTAGAAACTTGCCAGCGCTGCTGCCGCCAGTTCGCCCACTGTCCTGTACCCCTGCACCACCCTCAGCAGTATCCCTCTCTGCACCCGCAGTAGTGGCGTAGTGGCGTTCACCTCCGCTCATTCACCCCAAACCTCGGCACCGTACAGCATACTCTGCTCTACCATCCTATCAATTACCCTTCTCTTCCACTCTCCCGGCCCTTTCACATTACACATCAATCTCCTCAGCCATGCTGCCCTCGTTTTCCTCTTCTCTGTCGTCTTTGACATGTGAGTTTTGAAGGATAATTGACTATCCAACCACACCCCTAGGCATTTCACAGACTCCTCCATATGAATTCTCCTTCCCTTCACCATCACCCCCACTTCCCTTGTCTTGCTCCGTCCTTTTACTAGCAGCCCCACACTTCCAGTCCGCACCGCTTTATCTTTTCCACAATCTTCCTACACATTATCTCTCTTCTTCTTCCTATCTCCGCCTCTCCCTTTGCCGTACATACCAGACACAAATCGTCCGCATATACCGTAATCTTACATCCCTCATCACATACTATCCCACAAACCTCATCAAATACACACTTCCAGAGCGTCGGTCCAAAAACCGAGCCCTAGGGCACTCCAGCCTCCTTTTCATACCTCCTCCCTCTAGAGTCTACTATCACACGTCCCGTCAGGTAGTCCTTCACCAGGTTAACCAACCCCTTCCTCACTCCAAGCCTCAGCAACGCGCTCAACACTGCCCGTTTGCTGATACTGTTGAACGCGTTCCCGACGTCGAAGAACACGAGTAGGGCCAATTTCTTGTTTCCCCTTCGCAAACCCGTGCTGGTTCACCCTAAAACCCCCATTCCTACCAACTTCCTCCTCAACCCTATCCTTTATTATCCCCTCCATCAATTTACCCATACCACACAGCAGACTGATGGTCCTGTACTCCTCCGCCCGCTTCCCATCTCTACCCGCCTTCTTCAGCAGTATCACCCTGGTGTAACATGGTGCATTTAGGAATTCCTAACTCACACTTGGGTATTACCTAACTTTAGGAAATGGTTATACAATGTACCAAGTTTGAAGTTAATGGGTAGCGATTTGTTTGAGGTATGATCAAAAAACTGACTTAACAGCAACATTTCCAAATGGCGCTACCTCCCATATGGGGAACATAAGAGTATATTAGGTTAGATGTACATAAAATCAAATCTTCCATCTGTAGTTTGCGTTTGAAGGAGAGTTTCTGGATTTATTGGTATTTTTGTTTTTACATCCCCTTTATAAAAACTATTGGGTTCATAATGAAAATTGTAGTGAAAACCTCTTAAATAACGATGAAGAGTAGTATCTTGAGAGGAGTTGTTAGGAATAGAACAATCTTCGGAGGTAGGAGAGTCTGAACTACTTTCATCACCAGATGGGTCTCCAGGTCTTTCACCTTGTAGAATATCCTCTGCTTGGTCTTGGTCTTCATAAGAAAGCGGTTGCAACTCCGGCTCTAAATCTCCTTCACTGTTAGGAGCCAAGTGTTTTAAATATACAGATGTCTCCCTTCCACCTTCTAGCCGAACTCGGGATTATTGCGAATTGACATCAATTAGCTCCACTTCTTCTACTAGTGGTTCATATTTACTCGATCGTACATGCTTCTTCATAAAAACTTTGTTGAAAAGAACCAGCCAGGAAGGTGAAGAACAACCACTGGTAGATTTTCGATTATGTTTAAACATTCTTTCATGGGGTTTCGTTAGTAGCGGTGCATGGAAGAGATCTAATGGAAGATAATGCATCTGGAATCACTACTTCCCAACTGGAAGTTCCCAAACTCCTTTGTTTGAGGGCAAGAGATATTCCAGGAGGATTATATGGAGTAGACATAGATGTAGCAACATCGCGTGTGTGAAGGAAATTTTTTATTTCTATTGATATAAAAGAGGCAACTCTATCCGAAGGAAATAATTCTACTAGACAGTCTATTAAAGTTGAAGAATTCATATCTGAACAAGGATAGGTAAATGGGAATACTCATCAATAATTGTAAGTAGATATTTGTTATGAGTTCTTGGTATAAATTACGCCAAAGGTTTAGTCTGAGTTTAGTAAAATCGATGGAGACAACTTGTCGGCTAAAAAGAGCCACTGATTATTCTGAGAGACCAAGTAGTCGATCGATCTGAGCAGCTATAATCTAACAAAAAAAGAATCCAATTAACTTGATTATATTGGACTTACAACATTACACTACCTTTTCATGGAAATTAATCTGAAATACGATCATTGACGACGACTTAATTTCTCAACTAAACTGACATGTTCCTACGCTTAATGACTCGTAACAAATTCGCATTGACATCAGTAACACATGATCTTCTTCATTTTCACACGGGTATTTTTATACAGGGCGTCACAGGACTACTAGGAAAAATTTCGGAAGCGTAGTATCGGATTAAGTATGGTTATTTCGGATAAACCTACCACGCTGTATATTATAATGGATACAGTATTATAAAGAGTAAGAAAAAGGTCTGAATGATGGAAATTGGGGTTGTGTACTATAGAAATCGAGCCCACTTTCTCTGGCTCTCTAGATTCTCATTCAAGACGTTTGAATAATTACCAACTCTATTGAAAAATACTCACTGCTAGTTGGCAAAATCTGTCCAACTTTTTTTCTTTTCAAAGTCGATTCCGTTTTTTTTTCCTTCCTGGGAGTTGAATGACAAAGCCTTTCAATCACACTTCATCGGCACACAAGTAAAAAGAATATATCGGTGAGAGCAGCCGTCCAGAAGCTGAGAACGAAATTAGTGGGAAACAGGGCTACAATCGCCATAGGCGTTTTTGTGGTCATCTGGGACAATTTTCTCAAAATCAAATAACTTGGATAATATATGATTTTTCCCTATTCATAAATAGCATACGTTATGTACATTTAACTTTGGTCAGCACAAACTGACCTTAATCGAGTT
Source organism: Lochmaea crataegi (assembly GCA_947563755.1). Lineage (NCBI taxonomy): Eukaryota > Metazoa > Arthropoda > Insecta > Coleoptera > Chrysomelidae > Lochmaea > Lochmaea crataegi. The sequence goes on along the minus strand of OX387433.1, from coordinate 3,055,052 downwards.
TCATTATGATGAACTTAATATTCAATAATTGTCACATAACATTAATATGAGCAGATTCCACGAAGTAAGAGTCCAAACAGTAACCATAGTTTAAAATTTAATAACTGATGATATATTTTTTATACGAGGGGCTGGGCTTGACTGGTTCTAGTATGTTTGCGGCGACCCTCGCGTTTCATGTCCAAACAATTGCTTAGAATGGTACGAATTATATTTTTAATTGTGGCAATTCAGCAATCCAATTTAAAGGAATAAGGTCACCGGAAAATTGCTTCACATATGAATGTGGTGTCTTCTCTTACCAATATATTTACAACTATGCAAGTATCTATTCCACGGATGCATGCGTTTTATATACATGGCAGACTTGGGGATTGTTAATGTAGGAGACTTGATATATATAAGGAAATAAGGAATTATCACGGGAACTGAATAAAACAGAGAATTCAACTATTACAACATGAAACGTTTGAGTTTTGATGTCGTTAAAAAACACTCGCAGGAATGAATGGAATAAGAAGTGTTTGTAAAATATATCCATCTTTTCCTCATGCTTCTAATATTTGGGTTCGTTAAAGTATGAATTAGAAGACATATTGTAATCATCTTCCTTCCAATCGAAAGATTTTAAAATGACTACAGGAACTACTCGTTAGATGGAAGAGTTGTTGATAAAAAGATAGAGAGAGTTTGGACGGCAACTCTTGAAACATGCAGAATTTCGATTAGTAATGAGTGTGATATAATGAGTACTAACTAAGAGGTACGGGAAAAAATTTTATGACAAAAGTGGCCTCGAGAAACGCCTGGAAATTATTTTCAGAATTGTGGAGGGCGTATTTGACAGTTAAAATTTTTCAAAATTCACTCAATCAAGGGGCATATTAAATATCACAATCAGATTCCTCGACAAATTCTGCAAATTTTTTATATGACATGTTTTAGTCTATCTCTTCAAATAGGGGTGGGGGAGAGTGGGAACCTTGTTACGAAAAAACGCCTTCAATTCCGGTTCTGCTTGACCGATTTTAATAAACTTGATGTTGTTTAAAAGAGCTTTTATTAAACAATCGAAAATTTGTGAATTTGAAGCAATCTGATCAATAACATGAATGCTAGAGGGCGCTGTTTAATTTTTTCTAAATATTGTGTTTACTCGTTACAATTTTAAATGGAAGTATAAAAATTTAAGTAGATCTCATGTTATTGATCAGATTGCTCCAAATTCACAAATTTTCGATTGTTTAATAAAAGCTCTTCCAAACAACATCAAGTTTATTAAAATCGGTAAAAGCAGAACCGGAATTGAAGGCGTTTTTTCGTAACGAGGTTCCCACCCCTGGTTTGAAGAGATAGACTAAAACTTGTCACATAAATAATATACAGAATTTGTCGAGGAATCTGATCATAATATTTGATATGCCCCTTAATTGAGTAGATTTTGAAAGTTTTTGCATTTGCATATCAAATACTCCCTCTAGCGGTGGACCTACAATTCTGAAAATAATTTCCAGGCGTTTCTCCTGTGATATGCCCGACGGCCGTTTTTAGTTGACCACCCGATACATTCCAAAAGGCTTGTGAATTTCCTAAACCATCATATTTCCTTTCATTCTCCATGAGAATATCTGTCTCTACTACTAATATATTATTGAGATTCGTAATGAAACCAACTAAAATATTTACATATATCTAGATACTATTGAAAATATTATACCTTTGGTGCGCTCACAACTTGAATCTGCAAGTGAAATTTCAGAATATATATGTCCACGTTAAAACAAATTGGAAAAGTTCAAGAGAAGTTTTGCGATATTTCTATCTTAAGAAATATCAAGTGTGGCGAGGTTATATGGGTCGAGTAGATTTAGATGTTGATAATATCTAGGATAGGTCATAAGGAACAATACACACTCCTACCTCGTATTGAGGATTCTATGAAGATTATCAAATGACTAATAAAATGTGTCTGCTTCCAGTATTCACTAATATACAGGGGAAAATGTGAATTTTGATTAAAATTTGTTCTGGTAATAATTTTTGTACGGCCCAAAATGTTACCGTACTTGTATTCAATAACGGTTGTACCACCTTGAGCTCCAACAACTATTTGAAGTCTATTTGGAAGACCATGATGTCCGACTAATGATTATTATGCCACTCCTATAATACAGCGGTCTCGAGCTCTCCTAGGGTAGTAGACACTGGTACTCTTATCCGAACACGTATTTAAGGCTCAAACTTTTTCCACATACTTTTGAGCATCAAAGAGATATTGATCCACCCTAATAACCCACTGTTTAGATTATAGCGCAGGTAGTGAGTCTGTAGACAAGTCCAGCTGGACCTCTCAAGGGTATGAACAGTGCGTTCTTCCACTGCTTCGAAGTTCAATCTCAGTAATCTCGCGAAAACCTATTTCTAGCTCTACGGTGCCTGGACGACACATTTTTACGCCTGTAGACATGCTGACGTCCATCTAGACCTCTTAAGGTTTTTCTCCATCAATCTGGGAACAGTATCTTCTTCCACTACTCCTTAGTCCAATCAATTATTTTCTAATCGCGAACGAACTTCAGAAGCAGTGTTAAAGCGATATCTCAACAAATTGCTTACTATAAAGCGGTGAAGGTTCAGCAAGGTCTTCCTTGAGTTGACCTCAAGTATGTACCAGTCTTCCTATGTTGTGTATCGATAAAACAATTTAATCGTAATCATACTCGTATCTCAAATTAAAACTTAAAAAATAAATTTAACATACCTTTATGAGTCAGCCACAAAGTCTTGTAAGCCTGAAACAATAATAAATAACATCAATTAAATCATGAAAAAAATTTTGAATCTGTCTTTTTTTTTCGGGCCGAAATGGGAAACTCATGTTCGAATGGGTCCAGGACACAAACAGAGTTGGACTCATCCCCAAGAGGTTGCTTACCAACCAAACCCACCTCAAACTCGCCATTACCCCCGCCTCGGAATCACTACCCTAACATACTTCGAGACAGGCGGCGGTCCCTCGCAAACTCTCCGTCCTCACCGTCGTCTTCTCCCTAACTTTCACTCCTACCTCTCATGCTATATCGAGTCGTTCTCTCCCCCTAACCATGCTCTCTACTACTCCACTTACCTCCATCCATTCAATACACCTCCTCCCCTAGTTTCCTCTCCAACTTCTTCAGCACTTCCTCGTTCCTCCAGCATCTAAACACATGCCCCACATCATCCTCCACTTCACAACTCTCGCACTCTCCAGTCTCTCTTTTTCCAATCTTGTGGAGGAACCCTTCTCTCGACCCATTTCCAATGAGTACCAGTTACAAGAAGTAGTTCACCATCCAATCTCTCCTATTCCCAAGCGCTCCTTTTAGCGCGCCCTCGTACTCCTACCACCTTCTCTCCATTTCGTCCTCCATCCATTCCTGTACTTCCTTTCTGCTCGCACCCCTCCAGCGAATATGTCTTGACTGATTGACTTGCACCCACGATAACTTTGCTCTTACCCGTGAGGGCAGTGGCGAACGGGAATCTTCTTCCGGATATGGAGACTGTCATTTATGCACTCCAAGTTGAACCGTCTGCTATGAACTGAATTTATATTTAATTTTATCTCTCAAATGAAATTCCAATAGCAATTGGTAATCAATGAAAGATATCCTCGAAATAGTGTTGTTAGTTCAAGGAAATGAAATCTTTTAGTTAATTTGATAGAATGTGAAGTAGGTACAGTGAATTTAATCAGACTTCCTTAACATTATCTTCTTGTTGATTTCACCTAATTTTGGGTTAGGGATTGTGGCTGTTCCATTTAATTTTAACTTTCAACAGCCATTTAGAAAATTACGATGTTATTTAGAAATTGGGGTTACAGAAAAGGGTTATAAGCAGTGCATGGGTTTGGTTTGCATAGGTCGTAAAGGATAATTAACACGGTGAATGTTTTTAAGGGTTTTCCATCTCATATATGAAGGTTTAAATTTGCATAAAAATATTCAACGAGTAAAAAAGTTGACTTACGGTAGTTCGACCTGTGGTGAGTACAAGACTGAATTTTATGCTCTTTTTATAGATTTTGAGAAGGCATATGATACACTTAACACAGACAAACGAAATGGCTAGGAATACCGGACAAATTGATAAGATTAACAAGAATGACACTTCTGAATACAGGAAACAAAATAACCTGGAACTGTCAAAAGTCATCGCTCTTCAGGGTTGGAAACGGTGTAAGGCAAGGTGATCCACTATCAAATTAGCGCTAGAAGCCATTATCAGAAGATCCAAAGTAAAAACAGTTTGTACCATCTACAAAAACAAACATGAGTTCATTGCGGTTCTGGCAAGATCAAAGAAAGAGCTCTAGAGAAACACAAAAAATATCGCAGAACAAGCAGAAATGCTAGGAATGAAAATCAATCAAGAAAAAGAAACTACAGGCATCGAAGAAAATTTGGAAAACGAGTACACTTTCAAAAGAGTAACCAATTTGTCTATCTAGGAGTACAAATAACTAACAATGCCCAAGAAGAACAAGAAACAAAGTCGAGAATTACGAAAGGCAACAGAAAATTTGGAATGCTTCAGTCTCTAATGAAATCAAATTACTGATCAAGAAGGATGAAGATGAGAATTTATAATACCATCATAGAACCCACTGTGACGTACGAAAATGAAAGAAAAAATCAGGAAGGTATACTGGAGCGATGGGAACGTAAAATGATCAGAGCAATCTTTGGCGTCATAAAACCACCTGAAAGGCGGAGAAGAAGAACAAATAAAGGTACGGAGAACCAGTAATAACATCAAGAATAAAAACACAGAGGTTAAGGTGGTTGGGACACGTGGAAAGATTAGGCAAAGAAAGAATGACAAAAATGGCACAAAAGGACTCTAATGGGGAAAAGACGAAGAGGACGACCGGGAAAAAGATGGTTAGAACGTGTAGTGTCTGATATAAATAAATTGAAAATACGAAATTTGAAAGAGAAAGCTAATAATGGAGGAAACTAACTCAATTACCTACAACTTTCATTTGAAACTTTATTTTCTCGACTTCTTACTTAAATTATCTATATGATTCTGCGTTTCGATCTTTGGGACGTGGCATTATATTTGTTAGTAACATCAACCCCATCATCTCACGCTTCAATAATAATGGCAGCAATGGAGCTCTATATCTACAATCTATAAATTGTGAAAATCTCTTTCTTACACTGTGACTTATACAAGTACGACAAGGAAAATATGAGCAAAACTACGTGAAAGAAGGAGAAGACTTGTTAGCCCGGCGATCAGTCCCCTCTACCAAAAACAGTTTTGCGTGTGTTCATCGCCCCACTAGTTCAAGCGCTGTTGCCAGAAGCTCAGATTAATTTGTAAAAATGATATTTTTGTCACGTTATCGTTAACTTTTTTTCGAGCTCATCACTATTAGGTAAAATTAAACACCTTCATCCGGCAACAGTGTCCTTTACATAGAGAACTCACATTTAAACGTATGTGATCTTTTCGCTACAGACCTTGGTTGTTTTTGAAAATAAAACATTAAAATACGAAACCTGCGAAAAAATACAAATTATAAAATGGTATTTTGAAGGTCATTCGGCTGATGCAATAGTTAATTTGTTTATTGTGGCATTTGAAAATCGCCCAATTCCTTCACGAACAACAATTTTGAACATAATTAATAATTTCGAGAAATATGGATGTGTTTCATACTGTAGAAAATGCCGAGAGCCGGAAGATCCAATCGAACGTCCGATAAACGACGAAAGGCAAAAAAGAGAATTGTATGTTTGTTTAGCGGTTGAAACAGGACAACCATGTTCTTCAAGACAAATTGCTGAAGAGGTCAACATGGATAAGAGAACTGTACAGAATATTTTAAAACGGAACGGGTACCATTGTTAAAAGGTTCAGACAACGCAGGAAATTTTTCCCGAAGACAATATCAGACGAATGGATATCTTTGAAGGAATGATGGAAGAACACAGTATCCGCAGAAGCCTATGTTTAGACGGGTATTTTAGGTGACCACATTATTGGTCATTTTTTGATTGAGGGGAACTTAAATTCCGCCAAATATTTAGAGTTATTACAAAATCATGTAATTCCTGCAGTTCTCCTTATACCCGATGTTGATCTCAACAGAATTTGGTTTCAACAAGATGGTTGTCCAGTTCATAATTCAAGGATAGTAATGGAATTTTTAAGGTTTACATTCCCCGACAGAATTATTAGTACTAATAGTACAATTAAATGGCCCAAGATCACCTGAACTAGCCCCAAATGATTTTTTTCTTTGGGGATTCTTGAAAAGTAGCATTTATCAACATGAATTTGAAAGAGCTAATAATTTAAATGAATTGAGGGTGAAAATACAGCACGTTTGAGCCAGCATTACGCCAAATAATCTTAGAGATATGAGATCAAATCTTTATGACAGATTTGGTTATTGCCTGGCACAGCAAGGTGGTTTATTTGAGCACTTAATTCATTAAAATTATGTTTACTTTTAGAACGGATTTTTAGTTAAATTTTTTCAAGAAGTTCATATTTTATGTTTAGAATAAGTACCTACTTATTTTAATTTTTCAAATTCAATTTATTAATGGAATCGACCATTAGTTTTTTATACCCAATTACTTTATTATTTTTATCTCAAGAATAAATGTTTTATTTTCAAGTTACAATGGCTAAAATAATATCCTATTGTAGTTAGAAATTAATTGTCAGCTTGATCAGAAATGATCAAGTTGACAAAAATGAATTTTAAGATGGACAGGTTACGTAATAACGAGTGTATTTTTATTTTTTTAACAACCTCACTCCTTCCATGTTGGGAAACTACTGAACCAGAGTGAACCTACTCACAGAGTGGGGAGTCAGTCTCTGCTGCAGCGTTGCCAGTTTAGAATGTTTGGTACTTTCTAAGTAATAAATAACTCATTTGACTTTTAACACCGGATAACGGTGTATTTAGTGGGAGAAAATCGAGATTGGTAATATTATTGACTTTTGAAAAATAAGTGAGATCAACAGAAATAAGAATAAAATAATGGAGTTCAAGAAAAAATTTGGACAAATTACAATCTGCAATAAATAAAATCCGTACACTGCTTTCGATTTAACAATTATTGGTATTTAACATTGTTGCCGCTTGAAATGACGTTGAAAATTTTAAAACAACGATAGACAAAAATTAGGAATAATTTTTATATTTGGCAACACAACAGTTAAAATAAATAGGAGAGGACTGAATACATGCCCAACTGTTTGGGTAGAGGGGACTGATCGCTGGGATAACAAGTCTTCTTTCTCTTTTACGTAGTTTTGCTCATATTTTCCTTGTCGTACTTGTATAAGTCGCAGCGTAAGAAAGGGATTTTCGCACTCTGTATATTAAGCCAAAGAGAGGGTAAATACGAGGGAAACTTTGCATCGATGTCTAGTTTGTCCTCGACCACTATCTAGTTTAGATGTTTCTATATATCTTTTATATGTACTTCTAAATTTATAAAATAAAATGGAAAATTGTTTTATATGTGATAAAACTTTGAGGTAACTAGATGTGATAAAGGGATAAGAAAGAAAGATTTAAAAACTTATTAAGTATTATAAAACCAGAAAAAAATCGTAAACGGAATGTTCATGTCCAGCACCAAAATTGCGGAAAAGTTTGTGGCTGTAGAAAATCTGGCATATATTGTTGCTTAAACTGTTGTTCGAAAGTACCAGACATCATCAACGCCTTCAAAGACGATGGAATAAACGACGTACGAGATCCCATGGAACTCTGTAGCACGGGGGAAATGAAATACTGATATTAATGAGACTCAATTAGTTAATTGTGTTCCCTTCCTTTTACTTAGTTTCTGAGGAAAGTCTTATAGACCGGTAGCCCATGACACATGTAGGCTTTATTATTTCGAATGGATGTCGTTTTCACCATCGAGTTTCATGTGAAAAGCAAGTAGAATATGGTTATTCCCAAATACGCACAGTGGACATTTGCATATGCCTTTGATCAGCACATGCCAATTAAAGGACGTCTTTTACAAGTTTTTAGGTTCTGCAATTGAATAACAAACGTTCATCAGCATCCGATAGAAATAATAGAAGAAGATGAAGAGTTATAGTCGAACTTTGTTATTAGTTCGTGTCTTGAGGTAAATTTTCAAAATGTTTGTTCTGGTAGTTGTATCAGATAACAGTTTTTTTAGTCTATATAAAAAAAGCTGGGAATGCCTGAGATTTCCTCCTTTCATTTCTCAGTTCAAATGAAAAATTAATATTTCAATCGTTCATCATTCACATATTTTAGATACGACATTCCAAGCTACTTTCGTATTTTGCACATCATTATGGCTGGAGTATTCCTGTATTGAATAATGAAGCGTAGAAAAGTAAAGTCACGTATCAATAGTTAAATCATATTGAAAGGCGAAATACTAATCTAGTGGAACGTTTCCGTATCTCCCCATTAATTTTCAAAAGATAGTAGTGGAACTGGGTTAAATCATTCTCATGATTATATGGCTCGTGCTACGAGGAATTCGATATCACAGGTTCACCTGTTAATATTTTCATAAAAATGTTATGGGATTTGAAATATTAAGGGAAAGTTGTATAAGCAAAAGGGTTGGGGTGAATAATAAAATCGAGTAGATATTAAATAAAGTTGTTCTCATGATTTAATTTATAAATTTCAATGTATTATTGTCGTTATTCACTCAATTATTTATAAAGTAACACTTCTTAGGGTTCGTTTATATTGGAGTTTCTATGAACGATATTGTGATGCCTTTTGGCCTAATATAATAATATTAAATAAGAAATAAATTCCCTTGAAACTAATTTCAATAAATCAATAAACCGTTGGAATATTACATAAATATAAGTAACGAGGTCGACAGGTACGGAGTCAAGTTCATCACGTAAATAAACATTTAATAGTAAATATTAAATAAACATCGAATCGAACTTCATCAATCACCAGACTATAAGTAGACAGTTAGACTATAAGTATGCGATACGGCTAGATACTTATATATATATTTAGTAATCTTAACTAGTTATAATTTGTAGTAGTAAAGTATGTTAATAAATAGAACTCATCCCAGTGCCAGAAGTCGTAGTTTTATTAAAGTAAGATGACCCTCCGAGTGACCAATTAAAGAGGCCTATCCACACCTAAACCTCAACATTACAATATGATAGCGACCTTTTTGTTCAATTGATGGTTTTACATACCTCCATACTGCGGTGGATTTATTGTGGTGCGATCTAGGGGCACGTGTCGAAAATAGGTATGAGGAGGAAAAGTAGGCAACCAGAAACTGTAAAATCGACCAAAACACACACAAATATGCGTAATATTATTCTCGAATATTGTAGAAAACAATTGATTTATTCAGTGGTCCGTCTCGTTTTTCCACACTAACAATAAAATATCTAGTTCATAATTGAAACATGAAAACATTGACATTAATAAGGGATCGAAGTGTAGATGGCGGCACGCAAACCACCGATTCAGGTTACCTACTTTTTACATCATACCAGCTTTCGACACGCGCCGCTAGATGGAGATGAAGGTATGTAAAACCATCCATGTCTCAACATAAAATGAATGCATAATTTTGTTAGCAAGTCTTCTAGTTTATCGAAGCACCAAAATAAACGTACCCTGAGGCAGCAAAGTTGAGAGTGAGAGACTGAGACCATAAAAGAAATCTTACAATTGGGTGCCAAAAATATGAGACACTGAAAAACTATATTTTGATGGGCTTCAAAATAAGAAACACTCATTTGATCTTTGAGTAAAAAAAATAATATAGTCACTTCTCAAGGTTGACTTTATGAACGTGGGTTCTTATGAACCTAGCAGAGAATAGTCTAATCGGATAACATGATTTAGAGCTATTGTAATATTAATAATACCTTGTAAGTAAAGACCATGGGCGCCACAAACTTTTCTTAAAAACCTTGAAAAGACCTACAAAGACTCTAGGTAGTAGCTATTTTTAAGTTTATTGGAGAGATTGTTTATAGCTGAGGTCCCTCGATGGATGGTGGGAAACCTGTAGGCAATTTTCAGGTCAGATGGGAACCGGCTAGATAGGGAACACCAATTCAAATGGAGGGTGACACAAGGGCACTTTCATACAAAGAGTTTCCTGAACAAGGTAGACAAGGAACTCTCAACTAGGCTACTGAAACTGGGTAAGAGACATTTGGAGACAATTACCGTCCTGGTGACTGAAACTGCACCTTCCTTGAGGAAACACATACTCTGCTTCTGCGAGGACTTACAAGAACTTAGACGGAAGCACTTTGGAGAGGAATTTATACAACTATCACAACTACTGAAAATCCCTCCAGTCAAACTAGTGACCTTTATAGAAGACACGAAGCTTCTGGAATGGAAGTAGATAACATGGGAAATGGTATAAAGATTCAGTTCAAGTGCCTGGGCTGATGAGCACCACCCAAATTTATGAATGAATGAATGAGGTCAGATGAACCTCCAGGTAAGCGTTATATACGTCTTCAGCTAAGATTAGATAAATCTTCCGGTAAGTTGTAGATATTTGCAAACTGTGATTTAAGCTTCACAGAACCGTCTGAGACACTCAGAAACACTAAGAGGTATACACTTCAGGCAAGCCTCGTATAACCATCAGAAACCTCTTAGAAACTATCAGGCATATTTAAGTTTTATATACCTACTGGCCTCGTATCAACCTCTTAGAAGCAACAGAGATAAGAATTATCGTTTAAACCTTTTATTTAATCCCATTTATTGTTTTCAAATTATAATTCTTCAATATCTCTGCGGCTTCGAAGGAATTTTCTTTCGCATTTTTCTTAGCGATTGATTCAGAGAGACCAGACCGCAGACTGCGTTTACACTTTCCTCTTTCAGGTTTAGTGCAGAGCCGCTTGTGCTCGTGTCACATGTAAAAATCAATACTTCCCTGGAAATGTCTACTATACCACTCTCCCGTTTATGTAAGAAACAATAATTACTGTTTCAGGACTCACTTGTAGTATGAATTGTAGCATAAACTGAAAACGAAAAGAAGCATGAATTTGTATTCACTAAATAAATGAATAATGTATTGTATATCGATTGAAATAAAAATCCATAGCTATATAAACTATTCTCTTTTACAGAAATCCATATTTAGCAAGCAATCCTTCAGTAGAAAGTTGTTAATGTATATGAGACTACAATAATCACCATGAACTGACTAGCATGAAAAATATACAAAGCATAAAACATATAATACGAGACAGGATTCATCGATAACTGAAGGTGAATATTGGTAAGGTGGTGTTTTTAAGGGAGTTTACTACTTCCAAACTTTCACACGAAATATGATCATAACAATTATTTACAGCTTGCCCCTGACGTACGCCGTGAGACTAAATTGATTTATTGACTGTATTATAATATTCAATCTCAATTATTGGAACAAAATGACATCCAAATGCTTAAATCGGGTATATTTCAACTTATCCTGAATACATTTGTTAATAAAAACGACTATAAATTGTATTTTCCGTCGATATTTCCTTATAATCCGGAAAAAGTTCCACAAAAACTTAAAGGGAATATAAATTCATCAATTTCTGAACGATATTGTTTCAATCAGCATAATCCTGACTCAATTTTGTTGAATCTTGGATTTGGAGTCCACATGATGAAATTTTACATCGAAATATCCATTTAAAATCAAATCTCCACGAGCTTATGTCCTAATGGGTCTGTATCAATAATTAATTAAATACACACATTGAAATTCCTCATTACTTTAAGTTCAAAGCATTTTATTTGGAATACTTTTTACGGTACAAATTTTTTCGATAGAAATCTACCTATCTGTATATTGGAGGTTGTGAATATCCGAAATTCCTTTCGCTAAAATTCCATAACACGGCATGTTGAATTGTTTCGGATGACCTGGAGGTATGTAGATTGATAAGAGCAGAAATGCGTGTTTAATAAGACCAAAAAAAATACCTCGAATAGTCGTTTTAGGTCGTATACCTATTTAAAATACACTGCTCAACAATTGCAGTGGATAATTTAAAAAAATTCTGAATTTTCTTTGTAAATATTTGGAAGAAAAAACGGTATTTACGTGTAATGGAAGTTTATTCAGATAATAACAAAAACAACCCAAAAAACAAATATTCAATAAAGAAAAAATGCCAAATTAGGTGAAATAAAATCATACAAAGTTCCTTAATTATGCTGTTTGTGAAAATTAATACCGTGTAGGACCACCTCGGGCTAGCCTTAATACTGCTACTCGATTTGGGAGACTACTATTGATGAACTGCTGTAGAATGACTTGCAATGAATGTTTGTGGAGGTTCTTCAGGTCACTTTAATTGCCAAACATTCTCGATGTAATTCATATCTGGTGAGCATGATGGTCACTCCATCCTAGTAAACCCATGATGTTCTACCCGGTCGTTCACAAGTCTTGCTCGGTGAGGACGAGCATTATCATCAATAAAAACAAATCTTGCGTCTAAGGCGCCAGCAAATGGTACACCTATAGGCTCAACAACCATGTCGCGATATCTTACAACAGTAATTGTTTGTTGCAGCTCAGTGCGGCCACAAACTGATCCTCCACCGAAAGGCGCCATTAAATTTGCATTATAATTATACCGCTGTCCTTTTTCTCTCCAGACTAAAATTCGACCATCAGACGTATACAACCGAAATCGTGATTCGTCGAAGAAAAGAGAATCCCTCCAAGTTTCAAGATTCCAATTGCTGTGCTCTATAATAGCCCACCGATGTTTTCATGCACGCTGCGCTGACGTTAACCGTGGGTACGTAGGGCGTCTTCTTGCCCTCAAATAACGAATATCTAACCTTTTTCTAATAGTCTGGCTAGAAATAACTAGTCCAGTAGCTTGTCTAAAGAAGCTGTTGATTCTTGAAGCCGTGAATGTTGGGTTTCTCCTAAAACGGTCTTGACCTTGTGTTGTGGCTCATTCTCGTTCTCCTCCAAGTGTATACTCTGCATTCCCAGTTGTAACATGTCGATTCCATGCTCTGAGACACATTCAAACGCGTAGCGACTTCTTGCTGGGATACACCCTTAAGTATCCAATGCACTAATTGCTCTAGTTGCACTGCCTGTAATCGTCGTAGAGGCATAACTTTAACATAATAAGAAGACTTATTGGTGAAAGCAGCAGTAATACAGCCGATATCAGCTTGCTTCTTATTGCACGACATTGGGAAGGCTAGTCAAAAATTGTCAAAAATTTGGAAAAATGGTCAATAATTGTCAAAAATTATCAAAAACTGTCAAAATATCGGAAAAATGGTTAATAATTGCCAAATATTTTCAAAAATTGTCAAAAATTTGGAAAAATGGTCGATAATTGTCAAAAATTGTCAAAAATGGTCAATATTTGTGAAAATTTAGAAAAAATGGTCAATAATTGCCAAAAATTTGGAAAAATGGTTAAAATTTTTGAGAAATTATCAAAAATGGTCAATAATTGTCAAAAATCGTTAAAGTTTTGAAAAATGGTCAAAAGTTGTTGAATATTTAAAGAAATGGTCAACGATTGTCAAAATTTTCGAAAAATTGTCAAAAATGGTCACTAATTGTTAAAATTTTGAAAAATGGTCAAAAATTGTTAAAATTTTGAAAAAACGGTCAATAATTATAAAAGACTGTCAAAAACGGTCAATAATTGTTAAAAATTGTCAAAATTTTTGAAAACTGGACAAAATTTTTGAAAAATTGTTAAAAATGGTCAATAATTGTCAGAAACTGACAAAAATGGTCAATAATTGTTAAAATTTTGAAAAATTGTCAAAATTTGGAAAAATTGGTCAATAATTATAAAAAACTGTCAAAAACAGTCAATAATTGTTAAAAATTGTCAGTTTTAGAAAACTGGACAAAAATTTTGAAAAATTGTCAAAAATGGACAATAATTATCAGAACCTGTCAAAAAGCTAAAAAATTGTCAAAAATGGTCAATAATTGTTAAAATTTGGAAAAATGGTGTAAAATAGTCAAAATTTTTGAAAAATTGTGAAAAATGATCAGTTATTGTCAAATCTGTTAAAATTGGTCAATAATTTTCAAAAATGGTCAATAATTGTTAAAATTTGAAAAAATTGTCAAAAATTTTGAAAAAATGGTCAATAATTGTCAAAAATGGTCAATAATTGTCAAAATTTTTGAAAGATGGTCAAAACGTTCGAAAAATTATAAAAAATGGTCAAAAATTTTCAAATTTTTTCAAAAATGGCAGAAACTGGCAGAAATGGTCAATAATTGTTAAAAATAGTCAAAATTTTTGAAAAATGGTCAAAATTTTTGAAAAATTTTTCAATAATTGTCGAAACCTGTCAAAAATTGTCAAAAATGGTCAACATTGGTGAAAAATTGTCAAAAATGATCAATCATTGTCAAAACTGTCAAAATTGGTCAATAATTGTCAAAAATTGTCAAAATTTTGAAAAAATGGTCAAAAATTGTCAAAAATTTTGATAAGATGGTCAATAATTATCAAAAATTGTCAAAATTTTGAAAAAATGGTCAATAAAATATAAAATAAAACTTAGTAGAACGTACTGGACCTAATGTAATTCCCAACATCGCATTCTATTGCGCGTATTTTTATTAATGGTGTTCCCAACCACGCATTCTATTGTGCAAAAGAAGCAAGCTTCTGTCGGCGGACATAAGGAGGAGATAAGAGCCAAGGCATAGAAAAATGATCAAAAATATTGACTCTTTTTCGGTAAGTTCAGACTGAGTGTTCCCAGCATGTTTGACATGAGGTTTGAGAAAGAACCTAAGAAATCTAAGAAACTTTAACTCTATTTGGTTTATATGGCCTCCAGTACGCTTTATATTGAGGGGCTACAGGAAATGAGAAAGTTAATAAATTGGCTAGAATTATTCAATGGATCAACCAGTTAGGTTTTGGGAAACAAGATTTCTGCTTTTCTGAATAAACATTATGGCACTATTAAAGATTGTTTTTAATGATGTTTTTCTTAAATAAAAATAGTTCACTGGATCTAAGAGATATCAACTTCCATTTTTGTTCTGGTTTCTGACTTAAGTCGAGAAAACTCATTTTAGCAGGTTCTGGTACGATAAAATCACATGCGGCGCGCTTCTTAGCAAGGAGCCTGCTTTTCCGTTGCCGTTCATACCATAATTACCAGGAATCCAGAGCAGAGATATTTTGAGAAGTGTCTTTTTCGGCAGTTTTATACTAATTTCGACGTCTAAGTGCTTTTAGACCAAGATGTAACTACAACATAAAAATGTCTTCTAACCACATCAACAGTCTAGTAACTATCAATCCAGAATGATTATACAGTAACCAGGAGAAATAAAATATTCTTTAGTGTTTAAAATGTCCAGTTCATTAAACTTTCTCAAGGACATAATAAAAACCCTGCTAAAATCCCTCGTGATTTTTCAAAAATACGTCAAATGAATAGGCTGTGAAATAAAATGGTGATACATATTCAAACTTTTTGGAAAAATTAAAAGATTTGATACTTCAGCATTATCGATGTCATGTTCACTATTCCAGGCGAGTTGGATATTGTTTGAATTTAAGATATCCAAATAAATGGATTGGAATGGGAGGTATATTTCCATGGCAATCTAGATATCCAGGATCTTATGTATGGGATTGAATGAAGGATTTTCTATGAAACCTCACCAACCACATGCCTAGACACGAAACAACTCATTAGAAACGCAATAAATAGTATATCCATTGCTGACATTGACATTTGTTGAGTCTTCCTATTAAGGAAAGTATTTTTGGAAGTTTGGTACTAGGGCTTCACACGAGAGCGATTCTTCTCGAAATATCTAGACGATACGAGACGAGACAGTTTTGGAAAAATTTTAGGCGATACCGAGACCACTCCAAGAGTCCCGTTTCTAATCTCGTAAATTTTTTTTTATAAAATTTTCATTAGAAAACTAAGAAAAAGTCTACATTGTGTAAGATATTTAATAAAACGACACCTGAAAATTGAATAGTTTATACAGTGTGTCGCATTTAAGATGAAGACACCCCCTTATTTTCGCTGTTTGAAAGATTACATATTTGATTATTAGCAGAATCATTTAAGTTAATCAACTGATATCTAAACTTTAATCCTAGCCTACTATTCGACTACTATACTACTTTTCTATATTTTGCTTCGCGCTAGAAATATCGAAAAAAAATATTCCAAGAAATTGTTCAGAGTATCGTTTCAACCCCACATGCCGAAACTCGTCGCAAAATTCGTATTTTGAATTTCTTCAGTTTTTTGGCCCACACACAAAATTATTACAAGATATTGTAACATGTCTATCGACCTGTTTCGATTTCATAGAATAAATCCTTTTAATTACCGCTCGTCGTCACATTAGCCACTTCTAATTATAGTTCTGTGATCTCAAATTCTTCTACTTCGAACGCTGAGACAATTGACGTCTGCCAACGGTGGCTTCCATTTTTTCAACGCCACGAGGGACAGCCCTTTCCGCTATCGACTCTCTTCGAGGAAAGACCTCAATTTTTTTATCGCTTTTATACCTTTCCTATCTAATGAATTTTGCTGTGGTAAGTTCAAAATCATAATTTATAATTAATAAGCTTCTTCTAAAGTACTGTCTGATATAATTTTTGTATGCATTCCTTATTTTTTTACAGAGATAGACGAAATTAAATTTAACACGTGGTCATAAACTGTTCTTTTATACTAATATGGTAGTTTTAAATCAAATATTCTTTTATAATTTACTGTTTTACGTTTGTGCAAACATTTGCAAGCTTTTTCTGTTGCAGAATAACTTTTTTAACCAAAAAATAACATTTTTATAACAGAACGAATCTACTAACCTATAAAATATTCTTTCGTACCGCCAGTGCCGGTTTCATATATTTCTTAAGCACGACATTTTTTTCATATAACTACATGACTTTTTGCTATAATTAGTTTCTTTCAGATCTTTAGTATTTTTTTTTAATTTAGCCGATAATTTTACTGTTTTAACATGGGACACATAACGTTGCAAAGCTTTCAGTAAATTAAATCAATTGCCTTTTCCGTCTTAGTTTTTTTAAATTCATTAGTATTTTTTATCGACGTCAAAAAGGTAGTGTCGCCCTCAAAAATATTTTAAACTTAATTTATTTTCATTATTCGGGAAAATAATAAATTGTTGAGGTATAAACTATACTTAGTTAATTTAAATTAAATAAATACTCTCGTACTGAATGACATTAATAGCCATGAGATTCATTTTAGCGGGCAAAATGAACACTCAAAATAATTTTTCTTTAATATCTGCAATGTTTTATATTTTTTTAAGTTAACGTGAGATTTTCGATTATCCCCCCTCGGTTTAAATGAGATTTGGTGAGATTTAATCGGACCCCTCCCCCCCCCCATTCTGAGCTCACGTAATTAATGGCTAGACTTTATGCATATGACTAAGTTATATAGGATGTCCCCAGAATACATGCTATAAATGGAAGATTAGGTACACAAGACAAAAATAATCTTAAAAATTTACGTTACTGAGTTACAAAAGGAAATTTGTTTTTTATTTGGATTTTTTAAACCACACATTCGATCTTAATAAAATTGTAGAGTAGCCACGGAACTCTTGGCGTTTCTAGCAAATATATATTCATCTCCTGAAGTCAGATATGGACAGTGGCCAATAGTCGAAAGCTCATAATTTAGACATAGTTAGATTTCCTGAACAATTTGCCAAGAAAAATAATTCAACCGAACAACTTAAGCGGTTAAGGAGAAATAAGCTATTTTGAAGGACAACGCGTCACCTAAGCGTTCATCTACTGCTTTGTCACAGGATGAATTTTCTTATTTAAAAAAATATAAGCAGGACGGTTCGAAACTGACAAAACGTAACATGCTATGATTATTATAAAAATCGACCTGTCCCAGCTCTTTTCTTATTATTTAACAATAGATAAGTTAAGAAGAGGTTCAGTTATTCCAGCGCACTGTATACATATAATGGGAAATAAAGGTGGACTAAGTGCATCTCCTTGCAGGACCCCTTTTAAAATGTCATTTATTTTTTATATACTTGTCGCTTGCGCAATTCTAGTCATTACCACCGTAGAAACACAATGAATAGTAGGTTCACTCAATCAATCAATTTTTTTCGTATTATTTTAAAAAAGTACATGCTTTTCATATTCCGATAATAAACCTAAGAGATTCATTCATTAACAATTTATCAGATTAAGCAATTGTCAAAAATTTTGAAATATGGTCAAAAATGGTCAATAATTGTCAAAAACTGTCAAAAATGGTCAATAATTGTCAAAAACTGTCAAAAATTGTCGATAATTGTTAAAATTTTGAAAAATGGTCGATAATTGTCAAAAATGGTCAAAAATTTTGAAAAATTGTCAAAAATGGCCAATAATTGTCAAAAACTGTCAAAAATGGACAATTATTTTCAAAATTTTTAAAAATAGTTGATAGATGTCAAAAATTGTTGAAGTTTTTGAAAAATTGTCAATGATTTTGAAATATGGTCAATAATTGTCAAAAATGGTCAAAAATTTGGAAAAATGGTCCATAATTGTCAAAAACTATCAAAAATGTTCAAAAATTGTAAAAAATTCTCAAAAATGGACAATTATTGTCAAAATAGGTCAATAATTGTCAAAAATTGTTAAAATTTTGAAAAATGGTCGATAATTGTCAAAAACTATAAAAAATGGTCAATAATTTTGAAAAATTATTAAAATTTTCGAAAAATTGTCGAAAATGGCCAATAATTGTCAAAAACTATCAAAAACTATCAAAAACTATCAAAAATTGTCAAAAATTGTCAAAAATGGACAATTATTGTTAAAAATTGTCAAAATTTTGAAAAATATGGTCAAAAATGGTCAAAAATGGTCAAAAATTTGAAAAAATGGTCCTTAATTGTCAACAATTATCAATAATTATCAAAAATGGTCAATAATTATGAAAAATGGTCTAAAATTTTGAAAAATTGTCAAAAATAGTCAAAAATAGTCAAAAATGATTAAAAATTGTCAATTATTGTTAAAAACGTAACATGCTATGATTATTATGAAAATCGACCTGACCCACCTTTTTTCTTATTATTTAACAATAGATAAGTTAAGAAGAGGTACAGTTATTCCAGCGCACTGTATACATATAATGGGAAATAAAGGTGGACTAAGTGTATCTCCTTGCAGGACTCCTTTTAAAATGTCATTCGCAGTTCTAGTCATTACCACCTTAGACACAATGAATAGTAGGCGCTTATGAGACATGCCGAAAAATGGTCGATGAAAAACACGTGCACCGTATTTACAGGGGGCTAAAAAAGTTGCGTTACATATTCAACAAAATTCACACTAGGCCCACCAAATGAAAATCTGAAAAAAGATATTTTTCCGCCTATCTCTATCCAAAGTATATATTTCCTGGCCTCATTGTAGGGAGCAAGGTCGTACTTTTCATCCCTAGGGAGGAAAAGTAAAAGGATATGTGCTGCAATCTCTTGCAAAAAAGCGAAAAATTTCGAACCAAATTATGGGAGTCACTGAAGTTAATGAAATTGATCATAATCAGCCAGCCTGAAATTTTAATTAAATAGTTCACGCACGGCATCTGCCTATCGCTCGGTTGGAACTAAAAAATTCCGAAAAAGAGTAGCATCGGAGTCCGAGTGAGAAAGACAATGCGCTAATGTTAATATCTGGTGATAATACCAATAACTCAATGGTGAATAAATTAATGAAAATTTGTGTTTCAAAATCGACGAGTTTTACAGTGAGATTATTTTACCTCGTAGCTTCCACGGAAAATGGAAAAAGAGCTTCAACATATATGTACGAGAGAAATGACGATATTCGTTAGATTTATTACATCTCTCTCATATCCCACAGATAAATTACCAGTCTTTCATAACGGTACGCATTTACCTGAATATTCTTGACAAACAGAAATTGGTATTAATATTCTTTTTGGTTAAAAATGCCTGCGGAATTTTACGTTTTTAATTTTTGTGGAGTATGAATTTATTTATGTAACTCCACACCACACCAATACTTACCCTTTACACTATCGGTGTAACTGATAGGTGGATAGGAGTGGAAACCTATTTTTTTGACTAACCAGGTCACCAGACTTGACTGTCTTAGAATTCTATTTTTGGAGAAGAATAAAAGACCTTGTTTTGCCAATTTGGCCCACTACTCGAAACAACGTGATCGATAGAATACATTCAGGACGTTTCAAGAACAGATATTGAGAATGTTGCTCTATCTACTCTTCAAATTATGAGCGACAATTTAAATATTTAGATCGTCACTAGTTATTATTGTTTTAATTCACTATAGTGGAGGGTTTCGAATGAGTTATGAGTCACCCTTGTCATTTTTAGAAGGGTTGATACATTTGGGTAGGTTGTATTGGGGTCAATTTTAAATTCTTCAACATCACATTAATTCAAATCATTTTCTGTCAAGTTGTAGACCCTTCCATTTTTATTTATTTTGCGAAAAGTTTAAATGGATACGGTGATATATAGGGTATCACTAAAAAGTTGTATTTTACGTTAAAGTTCTGAACTTCTTTTCCTTTGGAAAAATCTAATAACTGAATGATAATTTGTACGACATTTTTAAGCGTCACATTTTGTGAACAATTTGTTTATTGATTCATCCCGATATCGGCATTATTGAATGAAAAACTTGGGTTTAAAGAAAATAATAATGTATTTTTTCACCATTTTTCAAACGTTTTGACAATTTTTCACAGTTTTTGACGAATTTTGACAATTATTGACCGTCTGTGACAATTATTGGCCCTTTTTGGACAATTTTCCAAAAATTTTAACATATTTGGCAAGTATCGACCATTTTTTCAAAATTTTGACAATTTTTGACAATTTTTTCAAATTTTAATAATTATTGCCCAATTTTGACAGTTTTGACAATAATTATTGATAATTTTTGAGTATTTTTCAAAAATTTTGACCATTTTAGACCATTTTCGCAAATTTCAACAATTGTTGACCATTTTTGAGTATTTTTGACAGGTTCTGACAATTATTGACCATTTTTGACAATTTTTCAAAAAATTTGACCGTTTTGCAAAAATTTTGAAAATTTTTAATAATTATTGACCATTTTTGACAGCTTTTTATAATTATTGACCATTTTTTCAAAATTTTGACAATTTTTGACCATTTTTGACAATTTTTCGAAAAATTTGACCATTTTCCAAAAATTTTACCATTTTCCAAAAATTTTACCATTTTCTAAAAATTTTGAAAATTATTGACCATTTTTCAAATTTTTTTAAAACATTTGACAATTATTAACCATTTTTTTCAAAATTTTGACAGTTTTTGACAATTTTTGACGATTTTTCCAAATTCTTGACAATTTTTGACCATATTTAAAAATGGTTGACAATTTTTCAAAAATTTTAACAATTATTGACCACTTTTGACAGTTTTTGACGAATTTTTCAAATTTTAATAATTATTGCCCAATTTTGACAGTTTTGACAATAATTATTGATCATTTTTGAGTATTTTTCAAAAATTTTGACCATTTCAACCATTTTTCCAAATTTCAACAATGGTTGACAATTTTTGAGCATTTTTGACAGGTTCTGACAATTATTGACAATTTTTCAAAAATTTTGACCCTTTTGCAAAAATTTTTAAAATTTTCAATAATTATTGACCATTTTTGACAGTTTTTTATAATTTTTGACAATTTTTAAAATTTTTTGAAAACTATTGACAGTTATTAACAATTTTTTCAAAATTTTGACAGTTTTTGACAATTTTTGACGATTTTCCCAAATTCTTGACAATTTTTGACCATATTTAAAAATGCTTGACAATTTTTCAAAAATTTTAACAATTATTGACCACTTTTGACAGTTTTTGACGAATTTTGACAATTATTGACCGTCTTTGACAATAATTGACCATTTTTGACAATTTTTCAAAAATTTCAACATATTTGGCAATTATTGACCATTTCATCAAAATTTTGACAATTTTTGACCATTTTTCAAAATTTTAACAATTATTGATTCTTTTGGACCATTTTTGACAATTTTTGACGAATTTTGATTGGTTTTGACAATCGAGACCCCTAATTCAACTGAAGTCATTGAACCTCGGTCATCTACATCTAAATCTTTAGTCGCAGTCTCTAACAGATCCAATTTCACTGTTTCTATTTCGACAATATCACCTTTACCTGAAAGGCGAAAAGTGGATGAGAAAAAAGAGAACAGGAAGCAGCATTCCATAATATTGACAGACTCACAATATAAAAAACTTTTAGAGGAAGCACATGCAAAAAGGCTGATCAAAATAGAAAAAAATGACCAGTCCATTCAAAAAAAAGACAAGAAAGGAAAAAGACCGGTATCTTCTTCATTGAACAACAAATTCAAAAGAAAAAGCAGTAAAATTAAAAGATGCCGTCGCAACATATTCGATACTTCTTCAGAAGAAGAGATAGATAGATGAGTTGTGTGAAGATAGTGATGACGAGGTTGATTTGCTGGCTGCAGATCAAAACAAAAAATACTCATAACTCGACTAATAGGAATGATAGAACGTTCTAGTCTTCACTAATCGTTTCCAGCACTCGGACTATGAAATGACAATAGAAAATACTGTTTACTTTTAGTTTACACAATGTTGATATTGTCGCATTTCCGTTGATGCTGTGAAAATTTATCAGAATTATTCGTTGTTTTAAGAAGCATTAATATCGTGCGAAATACGTTAATCATCACAAGTGGAGGTAAAATTGTGAAAAGCACGTTTCCTTTAAATCTCACATAGATCGATAGAAGTTTGAAAATAAGAAATAAAGAAATGCTTAGGAAATTCGAACGAGCAACTCTAAAATCTTTCCATTATGTTGCAATGGTAGACAAAAGTCACTCGAATTTATTCGTACCAGTCTGAAACTAAGCAATATTGAATTGTTTGGATGAACAGACGTGAAACAAATTTAATGTAATAAAAGTTGTGCGATAACAAAACTTTTTAAAGAAAAAGATTGTTCGTGTTTGGAAAATCGGTTAAAATAATCCAAGAACATTTAAAACATAGTGTAGATCGTGTTACGTAAGTTTGCTCCAATACTTTTTCCTCTATCTTGTAAAATAACTGGTAGGGGTGAGTGGGAAAGAGGACTCAATAAAACTGTTATAACTTTTGGATTTTGACAAACTTAGTATCATTTGAAAGGGAATTCAATGTCTAATAAAATATCATATAATTGTTCCATTTCAGTCGTTTTAACGGCCGCTAGGTGGCGATGATTGAACAATCGTTTTGTTTTCTGTATAACGCATTTAATTTTCAGTTATTTTTAATTTTACCCAGAGAGACATTTACTTTATAGTTCCTCAGCAGATAGGGTATCCCCGAAAGGGTTAGTAGAGACCTTAGATGATAATAAATTTATAGTTCATTATAATGGAAGTTTAGGCAAGTTTTCAAAGCAGATAAATTACCTCCGGCTTAAGACATCACGTAGTAAATTTGTGGGATGGTTGAACTGCCACGCAAAATTCATATAATCTCAAAATTAAATAAATTAGGGGTGTCAGGACAGAACTGTGAAAATTAAATTCTGTTCATTTGCAAATTGTATTTGAGCATCGTGAGAAAAATGTTTCGAGTTACTTTTTAATAAAACTTTAATACCAAGACTAATTATAGATAATTCACTATTAAAGAAGCAGGGCGAGTTAAATAATTATTTTCCCTTACTCTTCTTGAAAAAATCCTAATGTGCATTACAAATATCGCACATTAACTTTTGAAGGGGAAGGGTGAATGCAATGATTATTTGCCCTCCCTCTATTTGGGAAAATTAATGTGCCTTATAATCATCTAATCTATCCTATTTGAATATTTTTTAATTTCCTGAAAACCGGATCTGATACTGGGGATTTTAAAATGACTTTGTATGAATAGGAAAATTTGTTCTGATTAAAACTATCACACATTACCAATACAATACTATTAAATTGTTATATACCTCCTTCGGGTTATGCTTGACTTCAAATGGAAATAATTACAAAAATATAAATAATTAATAAAAGAACTAATCAATATTGTAAAACGTGGTGAATACAATAGATCAATATATTTTAAAGGATTCAACAATTCTTTCTAAATTACAATTTTTACTCAGAAGCACTCACAAGTTACTTGACAATTTGTGTACTTTTAAAATTGTTTGTATTCCAGAGGAAAATATTTCACCGAACAAAAATTCAGGATTTTCCTATGTGGAAAAATGTGTGCGTGTGTCTCTATATTGATTAGCAAGTAAATAGACATTTGACGCCATGCATTCACACGCAATTTAATGTATTTCAATTGAGATTGTGATTTTATCCATTGATTTTGCAATTCACACAAAACTCTATTTGTAATATCTTGGATAATCATTAGCAATTGATTATCGTAATTTTATGTCCTTTTCATGTCACGTGACGAGTTTCTTTGTTGATTATTTTGCGAGGTACTTGTTTAGTTTTAGTTGTTTGACTCTATCGGAGTCCATTAAAAAAAATTAAAAGTCGAGATGGAGGGCGCCTCAAGCGGCGCCAAATTTTGAGGTTAGGTCACTTTTTTCACTAATTTTGCAATATGCCGTTCTAAACGATGCCTGAAAACACCATATGCGGTTTCCACTATCAATTCGGGGTCATACTTGGGGGGTCAATTGTCAAAAAACCCCAAATTAGGAAGATTCCCCGAATAATTTCGTTCTGAGTTGATATCTTGGCAATTCGTGTACCACAAAAAATTTGGGAGGATGAGGGTTATTTTAGTGACAAAGAGAGTCCCATACCCCCCTCACCTGGACACATTAAAAACATTTTCAGGTCTCACTTATTTTTGACTATACTTGTATATTTTTTCAGGTTGACCCCCTCCTTTTTGGATCCTATAGACTCGGACGATTTTAACGAATCGAATGTTTTTTTTTTCGATAGCTCAAATAATAGAAAAGCTTGTACCGCCGGGTCCCAAGAACTCTGAACGGGGGGGGGGGGGTTAATTGGGTTTAATAATTTCTAGCTTAATGCGTAGGTTTATTTGCAATGTCCTTATTTCGGAAAAAAGACCTGCATTGGAACATGATTATTCTTAACAGCTAAGCAAATAAAAAAATTGTTATCATCGGTTGTAGCTTTTACTTATCCATAATATTAGTGTAAACATGGACCGTTTGATTTGGAGATAAGCAATATTCTGTGATCCAAAACTCATGGTTAAAATTAATGCAGCACTTAAAATGTTGTCCTCTTTGTTTATTATTTTGGGAAAATAAACCACAATCTTTTTTATATTTTTTTAATTCAACGTTTCCTTAGTGACAGATAGGGACTAGAATTTAAAAACTTAATTTTTCTTGATAACGTTAGCTTGAACGCTACCGAAACGTTGAATTAAAAAATATAAAAAATATTGTGGTTTCACTTCCCAAAATAATTAACAAAAGAATAATGAATACACCAAAAGGAACATACAGAAGTTACTTAAAATTTTGCTTATTTTTTATTTATAATAATACTCTTAATTTTCAACCGATTAAAATGATTCTTTTTGGCAAATTGTAGGAAATTCATTAAAATTATCACAAGCATTTCAAATTTTTGTAAAAATATATTTGATAGTTTATTATACCGGGTGGAATGAAACAATATTTATGTACCGTAAATTCTAAACACCCTGTGGGGTAAACTGAAGGCTACAATTTTTTTCTTTGCGAATGATTAGAAATACTAATTTATTTTCGATATTTTGTTTTTTAATTGATTCCAATATATTTCTATTATTTTTATTTATAAATTGATTGGTCAAATTATATACATATTGTAAAGTGTGTATATGGGGTAATGGGGTAAATTTTGTTTTATTAAATTGATTATTGAAATTGTGATTTTATTGACTTGTAAAGTTGGGCGCCAATATTTATTTAAAAATAAAATAAATATGAAGTATTGAATACAGTTAATGATCTTTTTATTTTTTTATATAATTCTACCTATTAAAATTTTATTAAATTTACCTGACCTTTTTTTCTCAGTACAACCCTGTAACTTACTCTGATAAAGCACGAAACTACCTATCTCAGTTAGATTCGTTAGTTGTGTTTGGAGTCGACGCTCTACGCACTCGTATTAATTATCTCCAAAATGGCTGTTCAATAATAGACAAGTTGTTGAATTAAACGAAGAAATATCATATTTTTATTGAGAAACAAAATCTAACACAGTGGCAAATTATGTATGATGTATTACCATCCCTTCCACACTTGAAGAATAGTAAAAATAATTGCTAAATTCAAGAAATCAGTTTGCAAGTGAGAAGTGCTTACAAAAAATCAATGGTTATCATATAAGTACAAAATCAATGATGAAAATTGCTTATCGACCAACAAGGTAAGTGGAAATAAATTTTAGTAAAGTATTTATTCATAAAGGAAAACTAGAAACTTGTTTAGTCTATAAGCAAAAAGAAAAAAATAGATAGATCTTTACAATCTAATAAGAATATATAAAAATATAAATACTACAGTAAATAATGAATATGTCAAATCTTCATTAATTGTTTTTTTCAATTTAAATGCATTTATTGTTTTTGTTTGTCTTTATTATTATTATTATTATGGCCTTTAAGTCTCTATCTAGAGTTATTTTATTTTAGCTATAGCAAATCTGTTTAGAATATTATTGTTATTATTTAATAATTAACTTTCTTTTTCTTTTATATTGTAGGAAGAAAGAATGAGGTACCTTGTTTTTTCTTGTTGGTACTTCTTCTTTAGATGCTCAGGGAAATAGCATCGGATTCCAATCTATTTTCTTTCCTTTTCACTTCAGGAAAAAAAATGTGTCGTCCATAAACAAATTGGTGAGATTTTTAAAAGAAATCTTGTTGATGAAATTTAAATTTACCACACTTTTAAACTTCAAAATGTCCTCCTGTCAAAAGTCAAGGTAAGTTGACTCCAAACTTTATCGATATTGGAACTACTTTTTCTTAGACTTTATTGTGCAAGTGAAAAAAACTGGAATGAGCCATCCTCTTGGAGTTTTTACTTTTATTAAACACACAAGTCACAGGTCACTATGTTAAATTTTTTAATAAAATTTGTGTCAAAACTGATATACGAGGATGGTCAAAAGTTATTTTGGTATTTTTGATTTTCTTACACACACCTTTTTCACACATATAATTATAATCTATATAAAACATAATATTAAATGTACAAATCTTACATCTCAAAACCTCTTCTAGTCATAGAAATCACACTTTAAAAATTTCTCATTGTCAAAATGATTTCTTTTAAATTTTCGAAAATTAAAGCATTTTGGTTATTCAAAACCATTTATAACATGGATCGCTCACCTCTAGTTACCTATAGTTACCTAGTAGGTAATTATTGAAATAAAAGAGAAGCTTGAAGGCTACGAAATAAGGTTTTGAGAATTTTCCAAACTTGTTTTTGTTTATTCTGATTTCTGTAATTAATTTTTATATTTACCTTAATTTGTATACTAATTTTGTTCGTTATTCTCTATTGATTTATTGTTCCAGTTTTCCAGAGTTTACTTAGTGGGTACTTTTTGTTTGAAACAATATCTTCTTTTGAATCGTTCGAGGATACAATTATTTAGTATTTTCCAATTTATGTTCTATTTTGATGTTTCTTCGCTTCATTATGATGACGATGTTCCCAATTTTCTCATTAATTTTAATGAGCAAATTTTTGAGTTGTCTAACAAATACGACATTGTTTAATCGATATCAATTAGTACTTTTCCATCAATCAGCAAAACTTGTTTTTTTATTGCTATTCTATGGTACAATAATTCAATAATGAAATTCAAACGCAATATATCTAACATTTATTTTTTCTTTATTTAACGAAAAGAGCAAGTTATCCTCTTTGGATATTTCACCACCTTCTCGGTATTCCCATTTAGATCAGATTACGATCTAAATTATGACCTTTTCAGATCTATTGTGGTCCTCTGAATCTAGATTACATTTTCCAGCCCAACTCTTTTTAAATATACAATCAGCCTCGAGACTGAACCTTTTATGTAATTTCTTGCCGGTGGCTTCTCATCGCCTAGTACAAAAAACCTCACATTCACCAGGCAGTCGCTCTAGCATCAAAACTGTTCTGCAGTTTCCTCCTCTAGGTGACTAGAATCTGCACATGGCTTCGTTTGTCAACCCTATTAGCTTCACGTGCTTGTAAGGCTTACAGTGCCCTGTTAGGGCTTTGAAAGTTTTCCTAGCTTTGCTTATTAGGTGTTGGTGGATGTCCTCTAATTCGTCTCTCGCCCACCATTTTAGAGATATAAATGCTACCCACTTCCTTGTAGCCCATTATTGTCGACTTTGCGACGCCGAGGGAAGTTTCCGGTCCAATGAATGCCCTTATGACCCTAGTGCCTTGGTACCCAGTTCACCATGACCTTGCAATGGTCTCCAAGTGCGTTTAAGGCATCTATGAAATCCCATACTAGCTTAGAGTTGAGTTCTATGGAATTGAGTGCCTTCAGTGCAGCTTGGCTGTCTGGAAGATGGCAACTGAACGGTATATGGGCACTATACTGCCGTAGGTTTTGTTGTTCTTACTGCTTAGACTTCTGTAAGCTTAATGGATGTCAGCAGCAACTTTTTTCCTTAAATAATCCTGTCTGAAATGACCTGGGTTATACTGCTAATGCCAAATTTAAGTTTTCAACTACTCATGATTTGTTTATTGACGATTTTTGAATAAAAATACTTGGAAAATAGCCATCACATTTGATTCACATTGTTGTTGAAAGCTTAGTATAAATTGCCTTCTGCTGGGTACCCATTGTTTTCACTGAATAAATAAATATTTGGCAACGATATCTTCTGAAACCTCGAGTTAAGCCAATAAGAGAGGAGATGCTATTAACATAATATTGCATAAGCGATTAATAATCTGGTACCATGAGATTAAAAAAAATATCTTGTTTGACTAACGAGACTGGTCTGGATATTTTGTAGTTGCGCCAAATAGTACCAGACGCTATAGACATAAACATTTTGATAAATATTTACTATTTAGGATAACCGAGGATTGATACTTTACGCTCTAGCGCAAAAAAGGAATCTTTTTCGCTCGCTCTCCGAATTAACTCTATTGGTGAATAGTTATTTAACAATTTATCAGATTAAAAATAAAATAAAATTATATGAAAATTGTCAAAAATTTTGAAATATGGTCAAAAATTGTCAAAAACTGTTAAAAATGGACAATTTTTGTCAAAAACTGTCAAAAATTGTCAATTGTTAAAAATTTTGAAAAATGGTCAAAAATTGTCAAACTTTTGAAAAATAGTTGATAATTGTCAAAAAGTATCGAAGTTTTTGAAATATGGTCAAAAATGGTCAAAAATTTAGAAAAATAGTCAAAAATGGCCAATAATTGTTAAAAACCAACAAAAATTGTCAAAAATGGTCAAAAATGGTCAAAAATTGTCAAAAACTCTCTAAAATGGACAATTATTGTTAAAAATTGTCCAAATTTTGAAAAATAGTTGATTATTGTCAAAAATTGTGAAAGTTTTTGAAAAATTGTCAAAAATGGCCCATAATTGTTAAAAACTATCAAAAATGGTCAAAAGGGTCAAGAAGGGTCAAGAAGGGTCAAAAATGGTCAAAAATTGTCAAAAACTGTCAAAAATGGACTATTATTATCAAAAATTGTGAAAGTTTTTGAAAAATTGTGAAAAATTTTGAAATATGGTCAATAATTGTCAAAAATGGTCAAAAATTTTGAAAAATTGTCAAAAATGGTCAAAAACTATAAAAAATGTTTAAAAATTTAGAAAAATTTGTCAAAAATGGCCAATGATTGTTAAAAACTATCAAAAATGGTCCAAATGGTCAAAAATTGTCAAAAATGGACAATTATTGTTAAAAATTGTCCAAATTTTGAAAAATAGTTGATTATTGTCAAAAATTGTGAAAGTTTTTGAAAAATTGTCAAAAATGGTCAAAAACTATCAAAAATGGTTAAAAAATTTGAAAAATTGTCAAAAATGACCAATAATTGTTAAAAACTATCAAAAATGGTCAAAAATTGTCAAAAACTGTGAAATATGGTCAAAAATGTTCAATAATTGTCAAAAATGGTCAAAAATTTGGAAAAATGGTCCATAATTGTCAACAATTGTCAATAATTATCAAAAATGGTCAATAATTTTGAAAAATGGTCTAATATTTTGAAAAATTGTCAAAAATGGTTAAAAATTTTCAATTATTGTTGAAAACTTTTAAAAATGGACAATTATTGTCAAAAATGGTTAAAAATTGTCATCATTTTGAAAAATGGTCAAAAATTATCAAAAATTTGGAAAAATGATCACTAATTTTGAAAAACAGTCAAAATGGTCAATAACTGTTGAAATTTTGAAAAATGGTCAATAATTGTTAAAATTTTGAAAAATGGTCAATAATTGTCAAAAGTTGTCAAAATTTTGAAACATCGTCAATAAATAATACGAGCCGTTTCCGAAAATCTATTTAAACACGTAATTTATAAAATCGAATTACTAAAAATCAATTAATATTACTATAAAAATCGATTATAAGAAAATAATAATCGATTATTTTTTAACATCCGTAGTCAGTAGATCTTTTTAAGGTTAATCATGATGAATAGCGAAAATGACGATTTTTCTAGCACTCCTATTTTATATAACCTAAGATAATATAAAAAACTGTTTCAATTATTAAAAGGGCATCTGTAGAAAAAATTCTGTGTGTTTTTCGAGCGTAAAGTAAAATTGCCGCATCCGGAAGATCGCAATTCTTTCTCAAGCGGCAATCTGTTACTTTACGCTCTAAATACACAAATAACTATTTTGGTATGATTTATTAAATACCATACCATGCTACCGAAAATAGCCTTTTTCGGGATGATTTTTTTAACTTTCAAACCGATTTCTTCACTTTCGGGACTGTTCTTTGTACTTTCGGGACGATTTTGGGTATCTATGAAGGCAGCTTTGACAATAACATGAGCCTTGTATGAAACAATGGAGACGGTTTTTTCGCTTTTCAAATAAAAAAAATCCTGGATATGACAGTGGGTGGAATGGCAGCAGCGGTGCTGGCAAGGTCCTACCCATTGGGCATGTTGGCTAGAGCCAGGAACAAACGCTGGAGGGGTGCGACCAGAGAGGAAGTACCTGGGTCATACGATGAAAGGTGATAAATACCAAATATTACGCCTCATAATAGAGGGAAAAGATCAGTAGGAAGACGGCTAAAAGATGGCTTAAAAGATGGTTCGACCGCTCGTCTGCAGAAATCCGTCATGCTGCAGAGCTACAATTGCCATTTGGATCGCCAACCTTAGGCAGGAGAGGGCGTCATAAGAAGAAGAAGAAGAACTACTTCTTGACACAGGTGTTAACTGGACATGGGTCGAGAGTAGGGTACCTCCACAAGATTGGGAAAAGAGAGAGTGTGCGAGAGGTGTGAAGTGGAGGATGATGTGGGGCATGGAGGAACGAGGAAGTGCTGAAGAAGTTGGAGAGGAAACTAGGGAAGGCGGTGTATTGGGAGAATATGGTGGAGATAATGTTGAGGGGTGAGGAGGAATGGTTGGAGGTAAGTGGCGTAGTAGAAAGCTTGGTTAGGGAGAGAGAAGGACTCGATATGGCATGAGAGGTAGGAGTGATAGATAGGGAGAAGACGACAATGTGAGCGGAGAGTGTGCGGAGGCCACCGCCGGTCTCGAAGTATGCTAGGGTAGTAATTTCGAGGCGGGGGTAACGGCGAGTTTGAGGTGGATTTGGTTGGTAGGTATCCCCTTGGAGACGAGTCCAACACATGAGTTTCCCATCTCGAAAAATGTAAATCAGTAGTAAAAATGAAACTAAAATGATTCCACATGAGCTGCTAAAGTGGCTATTGTTGAATTATTGACGGTAAAGTCAAGAGAGAAGTATGAATTATTATTCTACAGTTTAGTTCAAAAATGGAGCAATGACAAAAATGTGCATACCATGAATTGTACAAGTGATTCTTGCGTACTTAATGGAAAATACTGAATTTCAAAGCCACCAGGCCTCTGGAGCAATTACTCGAGTCTTCAGTCCACAATTAATGTTAAAAATAATAACTGTTCACGCAGGAGCTCAACCACTTCACTCCCCGAAAGTGGTAGTAATATAACCAACTTGAAGAGACTCAGAGGATGAAAATCAACAAATGTAGCAGAGGAACACGTAGAAAATTCTTTAAGAAACAAAATTCAGATAGCATTGAAAATGGACATAATAGAATCAACATCTCGAAAACTGGTACAATTTCTGATGCGTCTAATTCTTATCAAAACAGTGCTACTTCTGTTAATATCCCTAATAATATTAATATAAGTATGCCATATTTGTTATTAACAGTACAACATGTTTCTATAGAAGTGATTGTCTATATGAAGTTATTATCCATTGATAACCGTAAAAAACGGTTACAGAAAAAATATCCAAAAGTGATCTTACAAAACTCGTAGAATTCCTACTCATCCCGTAAAATATCACACGTAAATTATTTTCCTTTCACATTTTAACTCAAAACTTTTCACTAATCCATGTCATATTATTTCATCCACGCAATTTTCAAAATTACGCACTACTCATAGTGGACAAAAAAGGTGGAAAAATCGTAATAAATAAATTAACTCACCCCCAAAAGCTTGTGAAAACTTTGGACGAAACTTGTGTAGGAGTTGCAAGTTTTTCTTTCACAAAAAGCGCGCGAGCCGGAAAGAAAATTCACACCGCTGATTGTGCTACAGGATATAAAATTTAAACCAGTCCTGGCGGTAGCGCGTTTGGAATTGCGATCAGGAGCGGGAAAAGGATAACATCTAGGCGACTGTGAATCTGAGTTGCAAAATGCGACGGTCCGTTACCGTTCTTGGCTTGCGCCGAATTTATAATGCTTCTAATTAATAATTCTATGTTTTATAATCTTATTTATTAACAAATATTCAATTTTTCATGAATATTTCAGTATAAAAGAAAAATTATATCCAATATTTTTCGGAAAATAACTTATGAACATTGAATATTAAAATTAATAGGACATTCGGAATAAGTTGGAGAATAATGTACCCAGTGATTCATTTTAACAGTTTTTATTAACATGTTTGTATAATTGTTGGATACATATTTTTATTAATTTCCTAAATTGCATTTTTCGATTTCAAACAATTCGAAGTAATTACAAAGTTATCGAATAAACAGTTGTTACTGTAGTGAATCATTTCACCGAAAGAAGTCAGGTGGTTTAGGACACGTGCTGCGCACGTATTATACTTACTCAAGCGAGTGTTTGCGCATGTTTCAGAAGTGGTCCACCAAAACAACACCAATGAAAAATAAATTAACAAAAATACGGTCTTCCCAAAATGATTTGGGTGCGTGATATCATGATTAGATTAGAAGTCAGCTGTAACGTAATAATCTAAATTTTCTTATATATCTTCAATTGAAAATCTAAATCAGATTTTTGATGTGAAGAAAACATAAATTTAGTTCAACGGAAGCAGCAAAGAATGTACCATTAAACTAACCTCCCTGACATCTTGTAATACAGGGTGAGGCAACACTGGAAAACTCATTAAGAAACGTGTCAGAGAATGTGATAAGCAACAGATTACACGACTGACTCAATATCATCAGACAACGACTGATATATTGTACACTGTTGTGTCTAATATGGCAATGGATACTGGAGCGTGGAAATACTCCTCTTGTAGTACAGGGTGAGACAACATTGGAAAACTCATTAAGAAACGTGTCAAAGAATGTGATAAGCAACAGATTATACGACTGACTCAATATCATCAGACAACGACTGATATATTGTACACTGTTGTGTCTAATATGGCAATGGATACTGGAGCGTGGAAATACTCCTCTTGTAGTACAGGGTGAGGCAACATTGGAAAACTCATTAAGAAACGTGTCAAAGTATGTGATAAGCAACAGATTATACGACTGACCCAATATCATCAGACAACGACTGATATATTGTACACTGTTGTGTCTAATATGGCAATGGATACTGGAGCGTGGAAATACTCCTCTTGTAGTACAGGGTGAGACAACATTGGAAAACTCATTAAGAAACGTGTCAAAGAATGTGATAAGCAACAGATTATACGACTGACTCAATATCATCAGACAACGACTGATATATTGTACACTGTTGTGTCTAATATGGCAATGGATACTGGAGCGTGGAAATACTCCTCTTGTAGTACAGGGTGAGGCAACATTGGAAAACTCATTAAGAAACGTGTCAAAGTATGTGATAAGCAACAGATTATACGACTGACCCAATATCATCAGACAACGACTGATATATTGTACACTGTTGTGTCTAATATGGCAATGGATACTGGAGCGTGGAAATACTCCTCTTGTAGTACAGGGTGAGACAACACTGGAAAACTCATTACGAAACGTGTCAAAGAATGTGATAAGCAACAGATTATACGACTGACTCAATATCATCAGACAACGACTGATATATTGTACACTGTTGTGTCTAATATGGCAATGGATACTGGAGCGTGGAAATACTCCTCTTGTAGTACAGGGTGAGACAACATTGGAAAACTCATTAAGAAACGTGTCAAAGAATGTGATAAGCAACAGATTACACGACTGACTCAATATCATCAGACAACGACTGATATATTGTACACTGTTGTGTCTAATATGGCAATGGATACTGGAGCGTGGAAATACTCCTCTTGTAGTACAGGGTGAGACAACACTGGAAAACTCATTAAGAAACGTGTCAAAGTATGTGATAAGCAACAGATTATACGACTGACCCAATATCATCAGACAACGACTGATATATTGTACACTGTTGTGTCTAATATGGCAATGGATACTGGGGCGTGGAAATACTCCTCTTGTAGTACAGGGTGAGACAACACTGGAAAACTCATTAAGAAACGTGTCAAAAAATGTGATAAGCAACAGCTTATACGACTGACTCAATACCATCAGACAAGGACTGATATATTGTACACTGTTGTGTCTAATATGGCAATGGATACTGGGGCGTGGAAATACTCCTCTTATAGTACAGGGTCAGGCAACACTGGAAAACTAATTAAGAAACGTGTCAAAGAATGTGATAAGCAACAGATTACACGACTGACTCAATATCGTCAGACAACGACTGATATATTGTACACTGTTGTGTCTAATATGGCAATGGATACTAGGGCGTGGAAATACTCCTCTTGTAGTACAGGGTGAGACAACACCGGAAAACTCATTAAGAAACGTGTCAAAGAATTTGATAAGCAACAGATTACACGACTGACTCAATATCATCAGACAACGACTGATATATTGTACACTGTTGTGTCTAATATGGCAATGGATACTAGAGCGGGGAAATACTCCTCTTGTAGTACAGGGTGAGACAACATTGGAAAACTCATTAAGAAACGTGTCAAAGAATGTGATAAGCAACAGATTACACGACTGACTCAATACCATCAGACAACGACTGATATATTGTACACTGTTGTGTCTAATATGGCAATAGATACTGGGGCGCCGAAATACTCAAAAAAATAA
This sequence comes from Lochmaea crataegi, assembly GCA_947563755.1. Lineage (NCBI taxonomy): Eukaryota > Metazoa > Arthropoda > Insecta > Coleoptera > Chrysomelidae > Lochmaea > Lochmaea crataegi. The sequence goes on along the minus strand of OX387433.1, from coordinate 3,019,297 downwards.
ACTAAATCTCATACTGGGAAATCACTCCTTGAAGTGATGTACAGACTAGTAAGTGTCATCGAAGAACCTAATAAGATAATATCAAACAAACCTGGACACTAGGATATTGAGGGCAATGCATAACCAAGGGAGCATACAAAAATATAAAAATATTCCAAAAATACAGATTGAACCAGGTCAGCTTCGCTTAAAATACTGGGAAATATTCAAGACCAATTAGACAAACTGCTAATTTTTTTGGATATCAGATTAGGTACCTGTAGTGCCTTAGTTAGATGGCCAGAAGCAAATCAAAGGAAAATCGAACTGGAGTTATCAAAACAGCAGATACTCTCCTGTCTATGCATAACGGGTGCAATGAGAAATAGCCATACTTATTCCTAGACCAGGAAAAGAAACGTACACCCAGGCTAAATTCTACCGACCAATCAATCTGACATCATTCACGGTGAAAACTTAGTCTTACAAATGTACTTAAAAGAAGGAGCGCTTAAGAACATCCCTCAACATAGACTACAATGGGATTATCAAGCAGGGAAATCAGGTGTAGCTGCCCTGCAAAATTTGGTCTCAGGTCTCATAGGGAAGTAGCCATTGCAGCATTTCTAGACATCGAAGGTGCTTTTGACAACACATCGTTGTCATCAATTAACAGATCCCTTAAAAAAAGAGGGATTAACAGCACCACATGCAAATGGATAGGATCCATGCTCGAGCATAGGAGAATAACATCAAATATGCATGATAAAACATACACCGTTAGGACAACTAAAGGATGTCCTCAAGGTGGAGTACTTTCACCACTTTTGTGGAACCTAGTTGTGGATGACTTGATCTGTGTAGGTTGAATGATCAAGGCATATGGACGCAGGGCTTTGCGGACAACATAGTGATTTCAAAAAATAATAGTTCAATACTATTAAACGCTTTACAAAATTAGAAATATAAATTTCCAAAGAGCAGACCGTCCACTAAGAAGCAACAACTACTTCTCGGGCTATATGCCCCGACAGACATTGAATTACACTTCTAAAGTAAACGGGGTTGGTATATCTGTTAAGATAGAACCAACCATTCTGGTTTGCGATCAGAAGGAATAACATCACTTGTGGACCGGTTTCGGCGTTTTTGCGCCTCATCAGCACAAGGTAGATGCCACTCGTCCAAGAGCTCTGAGAGCATAATCCTGGACTAGAGACTACGTCGATACCACACCAACACATTAGCCTTAGTAAAGGAAATGCTAAGAGTGCGACATCGGCGACATCTCTACATCTAATCACAAACCAAAATTCTATATCGACAAAAAACCATCTCGGTTTTGTAGGTATTTACTTAATTACAGTTACCTGTAAATAATTGTCATATTGTCACGCTTTACTTATATGACAATTATTTACAGGTAACTGTAATTAAGTAAATAACATAGTGATTGTCACCAATGGGAAATTCCCAGAGGTGGTTATGAATGTCCTACAGGAAGCACTGCGAATTGTGGAGGAATGGTGCCTTAAAGAGGACCTTTCAGTTAATCAAAAAAAAAAACCAAACTAGTGGCTTTTACGAATAGAAGAGTTCTCCCGCAGGGTAGACTGCTGTTGTTCGGAAAAGATCTAGAAATATCCAAAGAAGTTAAATATCTGGGAGTGACCCTTGATTCCAAACTGAATTTGAAGGCAAACCTGGAAAAAATTACTACCAGGGCGCCTAGGTTTTTCTGGCAACGCAGAAGAGTTATGGGCAAAACCTGGGGAAAACGACCTGAGGTGGTTCACTGGCTCTACATAACTGTGATAAGACCAAAGATCACCTATGAAACAATAGTCTAGTGGAGGAGGACAGAAGTGTCCTCAGCAGTTAATATATTAACTGCAATCCAAAGACAAGCTCTTCTTGGTATTACCGGGGCAATGAACATCTCGAGGACGGCCTTATTGGACTTCCTTAGGGCTTCACACGAGACGAGACTGGGCGAGAGTATAAAAAATCTCGTCTCGTTCTCGTCAATTCCGAAGAAATTGAGTCTCGTTCAAGTCTCGCTCTCGTCTCGTTACCAGTTGTCTCGACTCGTTCAAGTCTCGGTCTCGTCTCGTTACCGGTTGTCTCGTCTCGTCTCGCTTAATTCTAAATATTGATAATAAATTCCATAAATAATTTTTTTAAACTATATTTATAACGCCATTATACAAAATTATTTTTACATATAGGACATAACTTTTTTTTAATTTTACACTCTTAATTGTTTCTCTTAAATTACACGACTGAATGTATAATAAATTATACAGTGCATAAATACGGAATTTTAAGAATATTGACAAAGTATTACTTAATGTTTACAGGGAAATAAAGTAAGTACAAAAAATTCCTAAATACGGAATTCAACGAATATTAACAAAATTATTGAAAAAGTTTACCTGGAAATTCATTTATTCATAACAATTACTCCTGACCTATCTTCTTCTAATTTTTCTAATAAAAACCAAAAACGAGACTACTAACCTAACCTAACTATCGGTTTGCGATGTATGTGGTCTCGTCTCGTCTCGCTGGCAAGAGACAACAAAGTGTCTCCAATATGGGTGCCGGCACATGAGGGGATTGCAGGTAATGAAATGGCGGACCAGTTAGCTGAAGAAGGCTCTAAAGGAGACTTCATAGGTCCGGAACCGTTTTGTGGAATCAAAGGTTGCATAAGAGGGGGAAATCGGGCACTGGCTAGATAGGGAACACCAACTCAAATGGAGGTTCACTCATGGGCACCTCCATACAAAGAGTTTACTGAAAAAAGTAGACAAGAAACTCTCAACCAAGCTACTGAAACTGGGTAAGAGAGATTTGAAGACAGTTACCGACCTGGTGACTGGACACTGCACTCTCTGAGAAAACATCTGCACAAAATGAGCAAAGTGCAGAAAATGTGACGATGATGAAACATCTTCTCTGCTTCTTCGAGGACTCACAAGAACCTAGACGGAAGCATTTTGGAGAGGAATTAATACAACCATCACAACTATTGAAAATCCCTCCAGTCAAACTAGTGGTCTTTATAGAAGACACGAAGCTTCTGGAATGGAAGTAGATCACATGGGAAATGGTACAAAGATTCAGTTCAAGTGTCTGGGCTGATGAATGAATGAATGAGCCATACTTAATCTCCTGCCTTCTGGGAGAAGCGTCGTGGAAGAAGTTCAAAAGGGGTAAAAGAACTAAGTGCAGCCTACTGGAGAAATATTCCAGGCCAACACAAGCAAAAACGCTATTACGACCTTCTGCTCATTAAGCTAAATTGCCCTTGGATGATGGATGAATCTGATCTCATGGTAGGAAGAAATTCCCACTGGACACTGCCTCACTCAAATATCATGTCTGTATAGATATAGAAAGTAAGTATAGTAAGATAAGCAAAGTGGATAGTGGGGCATGCAGATTATGCTATGATACAGATGAGAGGGGGGAACATATTATCTGCAATTGAAGGGTAATTGTTGCCAAGTAATATTTATGTAAAGAATATCACTATAGTTTGGCAAGTCTATCTGAAGCTACGGGGAATCGGTAAGGGGGGAGGAAACATGGCCGATATCTGTCATAAACGTACCAATAGCGTAAGGTACCTATTTTATAAAAGTATTAAAAATAATAATTATTATATAATAATTATATATAGAAACTGATTTATGCTTTGCTTTAAAGGTAAGGTATTTTTCAAAACACTGTACCTATTTGTTAAAAATTGTACTTGAATTCAATATGGATACGAAATAATAAGATACCAAGTAAAACTGGAAATACGAAGGAAAATATTGACATTATAAACGCCACTGGATAATCAATGTCAGTCAATTGTTGAAGTGAGAGGGAAGAACACACGCACGCGCTTGCCAATAGGAAGTCAAGTGGTTACCTAGCAACGGGGGTTCGATAATTATTCACCAATTGAGTTAGTAGGAGGGCGTGGTAATTATGATATTCGCACGACGATGCCGGCTTAAAGGAAACCCATAACATAATTTGAAAAGTGTTCATCTTTTAATATCCAGAAATTGAAAAAATAATGTTAATAGACAAAATTCAATGAAACAAGCACATTAAAGAACTAACGTTTAATCATTATTGACATATTATTAATAATAAAAAGTCTAATTTCTAATTATTATCAATACATACTTAGCACTTTAGGTTTTTCATAGTTAAACATGGCAATATCGAATGTTTTCGACCGCATTCTTTTCACAGCTTCAGTTATGTTTGCCAAACTATACACTAGAGTCGTTCGTTTTCTTTAAAGATCCATGGACTACAGATCTCTAATAGATGTCAGTGTCATGTCAGTGACACCGGCTGTCAGTAATACTGGGTAAATTTTAGGAAACTAGAAGTAAAGGCTTTAAATGTTGTTTTTTGTTATTCCAGGTAAGTTACTCTGTTTAGAATGAGTAAATTGTATTAAACTTTGTATTTAATTGTGTTGTGAATAAAAGTATTTTGTTATTTCAGAAAACGCAATTTCGTCTTCATTTCACCAAAGCATATTACTATTATATTTATTAAAGAAATAAGTATGTCTTTTGAAAATTAGTAAAATTTGTGATTACTGAAAATATATCATATCGAAACACTGGATAAAAAATATTAAACAAAACAGGGAGTAAGTAGTTTAATATTGACATTGATTTAACATTTCACTAAGTATAGGAACATATTATTATATCTACATTTCTTTTGAATTATAATATAAATTAATCCAATATTTGTTCCAGTTTGCCAAACACCCGTCTGTTGCATGCGCCAAATTGAATTCTTTTTTCTGGCACCAGATTATTCGAATTTAAAAATACATAAGACAATGGTTAAATGCATTAGTAATAACAAATGGACCTGCTCATAGAGCACAAATAGTTTACGGTCATTGTCCACTGTAGAAATTTTCTTGCGAAACTGCAAGATTGTTTAACATATATATTATTTATAACCCACAGAGAATGTCGATTACATTTTCAACAAACAATGACAAATATTTATTTATAATAATTATTAGAGAACTATAGCCATTTAATTATATATTTTCATTCTTTTTTGGTGTAGCTACTCCCACAGATAGTTATTAATAGTCCAGACATAATACGAACAAAAAAAATAATTCCCCAAACTTACAGATTGTCTTCCATTAGCGTGACTTGCTAGAAGTTCTGGGGAAACTATGAATAATTTTTGACATTACTCCACATGAGGTTGTCAAAAAAGCATTAAATAGAAGAGGTGTGGACAGCACAACATCCGAATGAATGTTGAAGGTGCTCACCACTAGAGTAGACCAGATCGATGTCTCATCGTTTTCATCTGCACAACCAGGGATTGTTCACAAAAAGGAGTAGGAGGTTAATGTGGAGTCTGACGGTTGACGAACTCCTGTGTGGTTTGACTGACCCAAGAATATTGTGCCACGATCATGCTGATGACATTGTCATAACAGAAAGGAGAGAATACACACAGTGACATGGTACAAAGGGGATTGAACTATATGAATAGCTAGTGTAGGCAAGATCGTTCAACTCGATGGAAGCGAGATTGAATGGATGGAGTATCTAGGTCTGTCCCTGGATAGTTAAGTCCTGTGGAACAAACACGAAAAGCAGATTCCATACATCCCCTCCAGAATTCTGAGACTAGTCAAGCATTAGAAGAGAAATGAAAGCATTCCCAATGGCGACAACTGAAATGGTTCTTAACTCGACATCATTACATATGGTGGTGAACAGAGAAAACGAGTAATTTTCAAAGAATTGTTCTTGTTTTAGGCGAAGGGCCTCGATTATATTTCAAAAAACGCTTCATTTGGATTGTACATGAATAAATTGTGAGTTGATAGATCTTAGAATACTTCCCACATAAACACATGCTGCAGCATATAACTTATCGAGTGGAATTAAGAGTACCCTTAGAGTTATTTCTGCTTGCACATATTTAAATACATTAGAAATCACTTCAGGAGATTTACTTCACTCTTAAACTTAATCAGTAACTCTATACGGCACTATAGTAATATTCTTATCGTTTGAAACGACGTAACGTTTACGATATACGTAAGTTCTAAAAGAATTACTTTGAAGGCCTATAACTCGGAAACGAGGCCCTGAATTATTGGAAAAGGTTATAAACAGTACTAACATTAACAGTAAGGCGGAAGCAAGAATGGTTGCATACATGCTGGACTAGCTTCTTGAAATGAGAAGTGATAACAAGTTGGCCACAATTGAAGACAACCAACCGTACCATATCCATCTAAACTGGGATGGGTTGGAAGCATGCAGTTAGGAAGTAATGTTGGTGTGGTACACAGACTAAAACTGACACAGGAACAGGAGCTGGAGTCCATGGTGCAAATGTCCACGCATCGTTGAGGAAGTTTGCATATGTATTCCAGGCAGAAATCTACTCTCAGATAGTCAGGCAGCACTGAAATCTTTAGCATGTCCCCAGATCAGATCTAGACTGGTCTGGGACTGCCTACTGAAACTCTTAACCCTGTCAAACCACAATAGAGTAACTCTTAAGTGGGACTCGGGACACAAGGGTATTGTAGGCAATAAAAAGGCAGGTCTGAAACTGCATTCACTGGTCCTTAACCAGAATTTGGAATATCAAAATCTGCTGCACGTGGTTGTACACCTCGGTGGATGCAAACTAAACATCAGACGTACTGAAGACACGTGCCAAAACAGGAACACAGCAAACTCCCGGTCAAAAAACCCTCGAAGTCGCTGACTAGCGAAATATTAAACCTCAGCAGGGACCAGATAAGGAAAGTGGCGGAATTACTCACCGGTCACTGAACCCTAACATGCATACAATTGACATATATAGGGAGGAACCTATCTGTCAGTTGAGCATGGAAGAGGAGGAAACAGCCTTTCACATTATCTTCGAATGTCTCATTGGAGATATAGACTCGTAGGGCTAGAGAATCCAAAGGAGGATTCCTCCAAGAAGGACCTAGTGAAAAGACTGTTGAGCCTGATAAGGGCTACTGGTCTCTTCACATAAACGGTATAACCAAGAGCACAAAAAGCCGAAAGGCCGAGGTCTCTAAGCCTCTGAAGTATTTTATGGCTGGGCAGTCGCTGTTTGACAAGGGTCGCGAATACATCTAAAAAGAATAAATCTAACAATATTAACCTTCACCTTTCTCATTCGTCGAAAATTCGTCAACAAGATCGAATTTTGTTTTTTTCATTACCGTAAGATTAAAAAGAGACTGTGCTCTTTATTCTAGAAACGAGGAACGAGAACGGCAAGCAAACGGTATCCTAATATTTTGTATTCAGTATATTGTTATGCTTGTTATGATATGGTGACTCGGATATCTGTTTATGATACCGATGTCGTGATCACGTCACGTTTCAAAGAAACTGATTAAAAAATCACGATATCATTTCACAACGTAATAAAAAAAATCACGATATCGCTCATCACTAGATACGTGGTAGGGTTCTTACAAATTAATTTTTATCCTACACTATGAGAAAGTTGAATTTTACCAGCTTTACGGAGACGAGAAAGTTACCTTTTCTACGGCTAGCCGAGAAAATAAATTTTACGTTTCCACGCTAGCTGACGCCCCAATTGACAAATAAACGTCAGTATAAAAATAAATTGTTAGCAGTTGTCAATGTCTGCAAATTCAATGATAAGTTGTCGTATTTTAATTTTTGTTTGATGTTAACTTGTCAGATATGGAGCCTGAATCAGATGAAATAATGTATTTTACTCCGTCTGAAATAACAGATAAAGCTAACCAGGTATGGACAAGTTAGTTATGGACAAGCCTCCAAGAAGTGGCCATATCTTCTTTCGGCCTGAAAAATGCCACTTTACCGCCTAGGTATACAATATACTATTATTTCTCTATTCAGTCCGGTAATTTAGTAGTTTTCCCACTGACAAGGGGGAAGCCAGGATTCTTTTAAGAGGGGACAGACGTGAAAGCAACAAGAATATACCTACGCCTTATAAAGTTTTTGAAAAATAATTTTCAAAGAACAGAATTACACTTCTAAGTTAAAAGGGGTTGGTATATCTGCAAGATATAACCAACCATTCTGGTTTGTAATAATTAGAAGGGACAATATCACTTGTAGATCGACCAGTTTCGGCGTATTTGCGAATCATCAGTACAAGGTAGATGTCATCCATCCAGAAGCTCTGAGAGCATAAACCTGGACTGGAGACAACGCTAAAACCTCATCAATACATTAACATCAGTAAAGGAAATGCTAAGAATGCGCTAACAGCGACATCTAGCCACAAACCAAAATTCTATATTGACAAAAAACCATTTCGGTTTTGTAGTTATTTACTTAATTACAGTTTCCTGTAAAAATTGTCATATGTAAAGCGTGTTAACACAATAGATGTTAAAGATAGCACTGTTATCGCATTCTTAGAAATTTCAAGCAAAAAGTTTCCCATAAACATTTTCCAAAAAATTAAGAAATTTGAAAATTTTAAATGAAAAATTACGCTAACGTCAAATCGGGTTCCTGGTTTCTCAAAAAAAAAATTATTTCTGTTTCGCTTCAGATGTCACATTCTGTATAATCTCATGAATTGCTTTAGACCCATCTATCAAATATTTTTAATAACAAAATAAACGAATAATTAAAATTACTAATAAAATTGAAATTCATTAGAATTTATTATTTATGTCGCCATCTCGTATTGAGTAGACGTACTGAAGTACCAAAATATTGATCAGATTTTTATTCTGAAATAGTAGAAATTATTTTCAACAAAAAACGAGCTTATATTATTGAGCGCTAGATGTCTAAGTGTTTCTCAATTTTCTGTTTTAATCAGTATTAATATCAGAAGAATCAAGTTTTAATGTCAATTAATATTAATTTACGACGTGCCCAAATCTAGTAAATTTTGTTTCATACATTTTAGTAAGTAATAGTGAAAAAATAAAAACCTTGGGGTATTTCTCTGACTATTTCACGCATTTGTCAAAAGAACCAATCAGGAGCTCTAATCAAGTTCGGATTATCAGTAGTAATACTTCAAAATAATCAGGTTATACATCGATAACTTGTTGCATAATTACAAAGAGTGTCAGTTTGACAGTCTAAATAATCCGACCGCGAAGCAGGAGGATTATTCTGTCAAACTGACACGATTTGTAATTATGCAGGAAGTTTGAATATAATTAAAAGCATATACAGGACTGTCAAAGTAAGAGTGCAGATAGGAGGTCAAAGATCGGAAGAATTTTCAATGAAAAAAGGCATAAAACAAGGTGATAGCTTAAGCCCACTATTGTTTGTCATTATTATGGACAAAATAGTGACCATTATCGGTATAATCTCGTTAATAACCCATTAGTACTGAAAGTCTGATGGCCAGGTTAGTGGACTTTATTATTTTTGCCAATTTAAACATATCCCTACCAAAGGTTCTAAAATCAACCTTGGGAGATTATTTATTATCCAATAAATTTAAATACAAAACCAGTGGCGGCTCCTCCATTAGGTCATTGGGTCAAACCCCCGTGTAAACGTTATTCCGCATCAAGCATCAAGTACTCGACCAAAACCAAAATTGGAAAGCGGGCTGGTGTCCACCTTTGACCTCTAGGTGTTATAGGGGAATGGAATTTGCCGAGCGTTGACGATCTTCGCGGCGTGAGAGAAAAACGCCCGAAGTTTACATGTGATGGGTCAAAAGCCCGGTTTAATATCGACTTACGTCGGCTGATTATTACACGCTTATAAAAGAAATGAGTAGAGGGGTTGGCAGGCCACGCTATATATTGATTTAAAGGAGAGCATTTGAAGCGAAATAATGAGAATAATGAGCAGTGTTTTGACGTAATAAAATGTTGCAAATACAAAAGATCGAAGGCTTCACTTAAATTTTAAAAATATTTAGACTAATTATCATTTAATTTAAGTTTGTCATATTTAATATGTATAGAAATGAATGAAATGTGGTTGTTTTTTAAGAGAGCATTATTTTTATATAAAACAAACGTGGCCCAAAAAAATGTTTTGCCTCTGGGGCTTTGGAAAGGAACTCCACAAATTTTGCTTTTTTAACGATTTTAACGACTTCTGGGCAGAAATTGGGAGTGGTTTTTCGAAAAGCTACTGTACAAAACTGTCAACAAAAGCCAAAAGTAATGGAGAGCCCACTATTATTAAAATGCCAAACTATTTATGGGAATCTTTTAAGGGACACACACTTTTATTGCTTATCTATATTTCGAACAATAGGTAACGATGAGGGTCGTCGGTTAATATTGATTCATGACCTTTTTAGATTTCTGGTTTTACTTTACATATATTTCAATGCCGCAGTTAAATCTTTACCGTTTAGTTTAACATAATTCACGGTATAAGCTCTCACTGGTGTTTTATCTAATATCCCATAAAATTATCTGATGTGCTGTTTATCATTAAACAGCTGGTAGGGGTTCTGAGTAAAGAGAAAACATTTTAGTTATTAGATATTCCGGCCAATATTAAATTTTTTCATTAGAATTTTAACTGTCTGTCAGACAGTGGGAGGGAATTTAATTTTGTTGGAGCGTATTTTGCTAAATAGTTAATAATTTTAATGAACTAGGGTGATGATTAAAAGTGCTAGGATGTTCACTCTTACATTAATTAATGTTTTAATCGTTAAGTTAATAAACAAACACAATGGACCCTGAGATCGGTTTAATTTTTGGTTATTTCAATATAGTGAAGAATATTTAGAGATGGAAGTTATACAGGAACAAAATATTCAATAAACAATATAATACTGAAAGGACCTTTGATTCATTCATTCGTTTGGATTGTGCTCAACAGTCCAGAACTAAACCATTTTAAATGTGCTTCTATTCCAGAATCATTGTGTCCTCTAGCTTATCTGGGGAGATTCTGAGAAATTCTAATGGTTCTGTTATTTCCTCTCCAAAGTGCTTCCCGCTGAGTCGTTGTAAGTTCTCACAGAAACAGACTATGTTAGTAGGTGTTTCATTCCTCAGTTCACATTTTCTGCAAATAGGTTCACTGACTTTTCCTATTTTGTGTAGATGTTTCCTCAGGGCACCAGGTTGGTAACTATCTCTTGTTCAGCTCCAATAACCTTGTTTAGATAACCCTTTGTATAAAGAGGTGACATTTTGTCAACTTCTATCTAGCTAGTTCTGGATTTCTTCTCTTACCCAATCCTTTCTTATTCTACAGAACGGTTTCTCACCAGTTTCTCACCAATCTAGACTTAGTGGTCCGATTGCTGATAGCTTTAAGCAGGACCTAGTAATTTATTATTAATATTAACAATAACATTTATATTAATAATAATTTCCTTTTCTGTTTTGTCATATTTCACCGCGTTTTCATTAATAACAACCTTGTAGTTGTCATCGTATTTATAACGCTTGTCGAAGTTTTTGATAAATCTGTATAAACAGTGGATGGCTCCTCTTGTGAGTAACGGCTAGTACCAGGAATACCTTGGATCTTCCTTGCGATATCAAGCTTATTAGATATAGAATCCTCGATATAACTTTCTGCTTTAGCGAAGCTTCTCCACCCACAGTTATTTCACTCGCTTGAAGGTACATTCAAAATAGAGTTTTTGAAGGAACAATACACTTTCAGGGGAAATCCTGTATGATTAAAAACTGCTATTTGCGATACAAATAAAAATTAACCATGTGAACAGAATTCAATCACGGCGATGACGAATAGTTTTATAAATCAACAAATCGACAACTTCATTTGAAATTAAATCAAATATTATCGGTCTATTATTTCAGCTTAATCTGATCTAATAAATGATGTGGAAAATAATACTCAACTATTTTGATGACAAATGGTTGATTTAAAAGATATAATCACATGGACAATATGTGTTGTTGGTTGGTTGGTATCCGGTACATTTATTAATCAATCAATATTTACAGCTGGGAGATAATAATGTGATTTGCCGGAATTTTTCATTAATAATAACCTTCCTTTCGTTTTTTTTTTAATAGTAATTTTAACGCTACTCATGATAATGTATTTCTTAACTGCTACAAAAGCTTTGATTTGATTGGTCATATATCAACAAGTATCTCTCCCAATAATTAAAAAAGGTGCTTTATTTCAAAGTTTTGTTACAGACAAAATTTTACTTTACGCTCGAAAAACACACATAATTGTTTCTACAGTCGCCCTTTTAATAATTAAAACAGTTTTTTATATTATCTTAGGTTATAATAGGAGTGCTAGAATAATCGTCATTTTCGCTATTCATCATGATTAACCTTAAAAAGATCTACTGACTAGGGATGTTAAAAAATAATCGATTTTTATTTAAATCGATTATTTTTTTCTTATAATCGATTTTTATAGCAATATTTATCGATTTTTAGTAAATCAATTTCATAAATTACGTGTTTAAATCGATTTTCCGATACGGCTCGTATTATTTATTGACTATTTTTCAAGATTTTTACAATTATTGACCATTTTTCAAAATTTTAACAATTATTGACCATTTTGACTATTTTTCAAAATAAGTGACCATTTTTCCAAATTTTTGATAGTTTTTGACAATTTTTCAAAATAATGACAATTTTTAACCATTTTTGGCAGTTTTTGACAATAATTGTCAATTTTTAACAGTTTTTAACAATAATTGATAATTTTTGATAGTTTTTGACCATTTATGACAATTTTTTACAATTTTTCAGGATTTTTGGTCATTTTTCAAAATTATTGACCATTTTTGATCATTATTGACAATTATGGACCATTTTTCCAAATTTTTGACCATTTTTGACAATTATTGAACATTTTTTACCATATTTCAAAATTTTTGACAATTATCAACTATTTTACAAAATTTTGACAATTCTTGACAATAAATGACCATTTTTGACAGTTTTTGACAATTTTTGACCATTTTTGATAGTTTTTGACAATTATTGGCCATTTTTGACAATTTTCCAAAATTTTTCACCATTTTTCAAAATTATTGACCATTTTTGATAGTTTTTGACAATAATTGTCCATTTTTCAAAATTGTTGTCAATAATTGTCAATTTTTAACAGTTTTTAACAATAATTGATCATTTTTAATCATTTTTGATAGTTTTTGACCATTTTTGACAATTTTTGACAATTTTTGACAATTTTTGACAATTTTTGACAATTTTTGACAATTTTTGACAATTTTTGACAATTTTTGACAATTTTTGACAATTTTTGACAATTTTTGACAATTTTTAACAATTTTAGACCATTTTTCAAAATTATTGACCATTTTTGATAATTATTGACAATTGTTGACAATTATGGACAATTTTTCCAAATTTTTGACCATTTTTGACAATTATTGACCATTTTTGACCATATTTCAAAATTTTTGAGAATTTTTCAAAAACTTTAACAATTTTTGACAATTATCAACTATTTTTCAAAATTTTGACAATTTTTAACCATAATTGTCCATTTTTGACAATTTTTGACAATAATTGACCATTATTGGCCATTTTTGACAACTTTTCAAAATTTTTGACCATTTTTCAAAATTATTGACCATTTTTGATAGTTTTTGACAATTATCGACCATTTATCAAAATTTTAACAATTATTGACCAATTTTGACAATAATTGTCCATTTTTGACAGTTTTTGACCATTTTTGACAATTTTCCAAAACTATTGACCATTTTTGATAGTTTTTGACAATTATCGACCATTTTTCAAAATTTTAACAATTTTTGAGAATTATTGACCAATTTTGACAATAATTGTCCATTTTTGATAGTTTTTGACAATTATTGACCATTTTTCAAAATTTTTAAAAGTTTTTGACAATTATGGACAATTTTCGAAAATTTTTGACCATTTTTAGAAATTTTTGACAATTATTGACCATTTTTCAAAATTTTAACAATTATTGACAGTTTTTGACAATTTTTGACAGTTTTGGTCAAAAATTATCCATTTTTAACAGTTTTTGACAATTATTGACAATTTTTGACAATTATTGACCATTTTTTACCATATTTCAAAATTTTTGACAATTTTCATATAATTTTATTTGATTTTTAATCTGATAAATTGTTAAATATTCACCAATTGAGTTAATTCGGAGGGCGTGGTTTGATTAAATAAGCCAGCGAAAATGATTCTTTTTTTGCGCTAGAGCGTAAAGTAACAATCCTCGGCATTTGTCGACTTTACGATTTCATTTGAATATAGTAATTAGTCATTTTACGCGCGACTGTAGAAAAACGGCTTTTTTAACAGAAATAGTTAAGCATATAGCAAGAAGGATTTTTTTGTAGGTAATGATAAGTACTATAAATATGTGTTACATTATTTGTTCATCTATCATCAATACTTTCCATGGCTCTCGCCAAATAATGACCCAATCGAGCAGTTTCCTCCTCTTCCATGCACAACCTACAGATAGCCCTATATATGCCAATTGTATGGATGTGCTTCCTTAGGGTCATTTTACGCGCGACTGTAGAAAAAGAAACTTTTACAATTTACAGTGTGCAAAGAGGTGTTAGTACTTAATATTAAGTTCTTAAATAATAAACATTGGTGAAGCCATCACAAAAAAAAATTTACAAATTACTTTCCTTCTATGTGGATTATCCAGGAACTGAAGATAGAAACTTCCTTTTTGAGAGCTGTGTCTTCCGGGACGTTTCTCCAGAATCTAGTAACCTTTAAGGTGATGAAATAAAACAATTTAATTTGTTTAAATCTTCTTTTTTATTTTGAACTAACGTACAAATTAAAATTAGTGACGCGTTTCGCTACACAGTAGCTTTTTCAAACTAGTGAAGATACAATGAAAAACTTTTAATTTATATAGTGCCTTAATACGGAATTCTAAGATATTGACAAAAGTATTATAATATTTAAATGGGGATAAGTACAAAAAGTGCCTAAATACGGAATTCTAAGAATGTTACAAAGTTACTGAATAAGAGGACCTGGAAAATTTATCCACAACCATCACATTCTAGGTAAAAAGGTTTAATAAGGGAGAATGATTGATATCTTTTTGGTCGTTAAGCAGATTACCTGAATATTTGTTTTTGTTAATCTCGAGGGCTTCTAAAAGATTTAATTTGAAGGATTTGGGTTCTACATGCAAAACCCAAATTCCGGCGATTCCAACATTCTTTCTCAAGCGGCAATCTGTTACTTTACGCTCTAAATACAAAAATAACTATTTTGAAGTTGTTTTTAGGTCAGTCAAGACCACATTCACACCAGAGAAGGCCGAGCTAATAGTTTCAGTTTGTGCCCCAAAAAGTCGAAAAATTTTCGAGTTGGTTAACTACTTTCAAAATTTTCAAGGCTGGGAATCTGACCAAACGTGATTATTTTAAGTCCCGAAGGAAACATATCTCTTTTCAAATAGTTGTTCGTCCTGGGACGGTAATCCCAGAAAACCACCCTCATTCCAATATTCCAAAAAAGGAAGGATAGTTTTTCATTCTCCCCCCTCTCCAGGGGAGCGGGCCGCTATAGGCTTTCCGAAGCCTCTTCAGCCAACATTAAAAGGAATAAGGATTGTTTGGTTCAGGGCATGGGAGTGGAGGGAACGGAGGTATGTACTGACCCAGCATTCGCCTATTGCTACGAGAAAACTACTGAAAAAACTCATAGCAGGTCAGGCGGACCTGGGATTTGAACCCCGGCCCTTCCGAATGCAAGCCGAGAGCGTAACCACTCCCTAAATTCCACCCCCTCAAAAACTCTTAAAATTGTTTGTCTCGGGTATCAGGCGACCTGGGAAGTATTTTTGGGAATTTTCACCCCTCACCCAAAACTACCCTTTCCCCAAAAACTCGTTTTTTGGACGTAACTTTCGTCGACTGTTGGCCTGGTACGGTTTTTGGGCTAGGTCGTATTTTCCCCTTTTTGATCGGTAGGAAGCTAGACTGAAATTTTTCAGTTCTTACGAAATTGATGATTATCGACTTTCACTGAATTGACCAAAGGACAGAGTCGCTTGTGGCGATCCAGCGATGTGGTTTTGATCTTTTGGTATATATACGAGTTTTTTATTTTGGAGAAAGTTATTCGAATATGCTATTAGTATATGTATTGACATCTAACCATAGAGATACTACAGATAGAGGCAACAAGCCATAGGCCGCTGTGTAAGTGGGAATGTCCGTCTGAACTCCGGTGAGAGAGAAAAAGACAAACGTCAGAGGTTTTTCTGTCTTTGTCTCTCGTCTATAGTATACTTGCCATTAGAGAAAGACAACCTGAACCTCTGATTTTCTATCTCTCTCTCTCATATGCGGACGGGCTGAATGATTAATGGCTTTTTAATGGTTCATCAACAGATAATTATTGTTCGTGCAACCCAAACTGTAGATAATATTCCATTAACTGTTCATCATTGCAGGTATCCGTTACATTTTGATGAGTAAATGATGATTGATTAACGAGCTATTATTTCATTGATAAGCCGTTAATCATTCATTATTTTTAATAAGCGTTCTTGCAACCGGGCAATAGACTCCTAGGATTAGTGTATCCAAGGGAGGATTTCTCCAAGAAGGACCTTATGAAAAGACTGTTGAGCCTGATAAGGGCTACTGGCCTCTTCACATAAACGGCATAATCAATAGCACAAAAAGTCTAAAATCTGAGGTGCTGAGGCCTCGAATCCTGTGACTGGTGTTGTCGAACCAATAATTGAAGTTATACGTTTTGTGGTTTGACTTTCCATTTCACCTTTATTGGACTTTAAGAAATGGATAAACTTTTCTTTTGTTGAGTCTCAATCTGCTTATGCTTCATAGGAATTGCAGGAATATGAAGAATGGAGCCAATATTTGTGTACAAAAACTTTGGAAATCGTCAAAGGTTAATACCGACTCGTCAAACTTATGATTCAGCAGAAAATCCGTCATCGCGATAAAACAAAACGCGTCCAAAAACTCTAGATAAATGCGCGTCTTAAAATTTAAGAGTGATCGGTATTGTAGGGTTGGTGAACACTTCCAGTACAACCGGTAGTGGCATATTTTGTAAAAATATATAAAAAAATATAGTTTGTAAAAATATTTTCGACAACTTCGCAATAACTCGTAATTCATATAATATAAGAATTTTATCAAAAATCGTGTCCAATATATGGTTGTCTGTATACATTTGGCATAATTCATCTGATTATCAAGCGCTTACTGTTTAGAAAGTAAGTGTTGTATAAATAATTTAATTCTTTCAAAATTGGTGATGAAAGTAGCAATGATAAATTTCCATATATTTTAAACTATAATTATGATTTTATCTTTATTTATAATCGTAAAACAAGCGAATATTAGTGTAATAATTAATTATTATAAAAAACTAGGCCGCGTTAATGCGTAGAGTGACGAACTCAAGAAAAGTCGAGCCGTCGTATTTTTTATAATTTTAGTTGTTAGTATTATGTCATTCGTTTGTTGCTGTCAATAAGTATTTTTTGCCACTTATTGAAATTAATAATATATGATTAACTGGGCCGGACCGCTACCTTAGGGGGCCCTGGGCTAACGATATCCGGGGTTCCCACGAAATAATTAAAACATTTGCCATTTTCCTAAAAAAGGATTAAGCGGGAAAATTTAAACATACGAAAAAAATTTTTTTTCAAACGAAAATACATTATAAAGTTAGATCAAAGAAGATAAAAAATGAACAGGTACCTTCTTTATAACATATTAAAGCGGAAGAACGAAAGTAAATTGCTCTGGAATATTAAAAATAAATTTGATATGTTATCTCGGGTTTTTTATTTTTTATTTGGATTTTTTTTACTGGTTTATTATTCTGGGCCTTTGGAGCCCGGGGGCCCTGGGCTGGAGCCCATTAAGCCCATACGTAGATCCGGCCCTGATGATTAAACAGAATATTCGTAATTAATTTCCTATCTAATCAAATATTAAGCTCAAACTAACGTGTCGTAGTAAAAGCTTATTCGGTACAATGAACTAGATCTGCTGTTCAATGCTATGGAAGAAAATGCCTTGAATGAGGCCTCGATATTATGTGATCATTAAAAATGCATGGAATGTGTAAAAACGTGGAGAAGTGAAAGAAGCTGAAGAATTAGAAAAAATCGTCGAAAAATTAACAATCAATCAGAGGCGGGTTTTTTAATATTTATAAAGTAGATAGGAGAGATGTCAAAGATAATAGTTTAATACTATTATGACGCCTTACAAAGTTTTTGAAAAATATTTTTCAAAGAACAGAGACCGTTCACTAAGAAACAACAACTACTTCTCGGACTATATGCCCCGACAGACATTGAATTGCACTTCTAAGTTAAATGGGGTTGGTATATCTGCAAGATATAACCAACCATTCTGGATTGTAATTAGAAGGGACAACATCACTTGTAGACCGGAGTACAAGGTAGATGCTATCCGTTCAGAAGCTCTGAGAGCATAATCCTGAACCTTTTTTAGCAATTTTTAACCCTCGCTTATCAACCCTTAGTATCACTTGGATTGTTTTTGATGATAAAGTAGTAACAAAGGAATGCATCCAAGTACGCGGTATCCATAAGTTAATCGTTCTAGTTTCGTGAAATTTATAAGATTTTCAATTTCTACTGTAACGTCGATTATCCAGTTTGGGTCTTGGTTTTCACATGAAACTCAATGGTGGAATCGGCTTCCATTCGAAATAATGAAGCTTAGATGTATCATTGGCTACCGGTCCAATATACTTTAAATCAATATTCCTTATTTCATTGTCCAGCTCATACAATGGAATCGTTGCAATAAATGGTGCCAAGTATTTATCGATTAAGCACATCTAACGTTGAATTGAATGTTTTGCAAGCGAAATGATGAGATTTTCCTCTAACTTCCTCAACTCCCTTCCGAAATATACTTGAAAGGTGGCGAGATAAATTGTGTTTTTATTTCATTATTCCAAATCTCAATAAAAATGAAAGCTTGAAATTTTTAATTTCCGAGCACTCTCAAAGGGCATTTTTTTTTTATCGCGTTATAAGAGAGTGAAATTAACAACCCTTATTTTATTTAATTTTGAAACTTTTTTTGTGTTGTATTATTTAAAATCCCTGTTAACTCAAAAACTCTTTTTTTCTTTAGAAAATTTTCTCCTGAAGCCAATTTTATAAGTTAATATGTAAAGTACAGTTAGACGAAATATCTCCAAACAAAATTTGTCATTAACTTAATAATACTTCAATCCACCTACATTTCCTATATGATTTTGAGGGGATTATTTAAAAATGGGTACACTATTATATCGGAGATATAATTTACTTCACTCCTGTCTATCTGGACATTCCTCTTTACTTCCTTCAACAGTTCTGCATAAGACCTGTCTCCCCTTCTCACCATTATGTTTGCTTTTTCTCTCCCCTTTTCTTTCAGTCGGGGTACCACAAAGGTGACCTCCGTTCCAGTCCCCGCTAAAGCGCCCTCGATACCTTTTCTGTATTTTTCCCACTTAATCCTTTCCCCTACAATACACGTAACATGTGATTGCTCCTTTATTTCGTTTGCCGCTTCCTCAATCGCATTTACTAGATCTCGTGTCCCCTCGAAGACCTTTCCTACATCTTCCTGGGCCATAAAATCGTATGCCACCGTTACCCTGTCTTTTTTACTTCCCTCTCTTTCCACGCTATTAGTGTAGTTAGCCACATTATCGAACCTCTCTCCCGTGTTGAGAACTAACTTCCTCATCCCTTCATGCTTCTCCATCCAGCTATTTAGGTAGGTGTCCCCTAACTTAGTTGCTTCAACTTCTTTTTGAGTCAGGAATATCACGTCTCTCATATCTGGTGGTTCCATCGCCGACCTCGTAGTTATCTTGGTGTTCTTATAGATCTCCTCCGGCCACTCCCATACGGCCATTTCTTTGAACTCGTCCAAAGTCATTCCCTTTTAGATAGTTTCCTACACCGCTCTCTCTTCCATTCTTTCGTCTCTTCGGCTATCATATCCTCGTTCACCTGAGTTCCTATTTCACATTTGACAATTCCAACTTGTATATTCCTTGTGGCCTCGTGTGTCTCCATCTCCACAATATTTCTGTTAATCCTTGTGAAGAGCTGCCATACTGCCTTTTATTTCCCTTTTCGTGTTTGGGTTTTCTTTTACCAAACTCATCAGAGCCTTTGATCTCGCCACCATTTCCATCATACCCTTTTTTATATCCTCTCCACGGACTATTTTTGCTTCTCCTGGTTTCTTTGAGGTTCCTTGTTCCCTTTTCCTTTTATGTCTATCCTCTTTTAGTCTTTTGGCCGCGTTTTCTTCTTCTCCATCATCATCACTTGCTAGGATGGCTAGCATCACACTTTATTCTTTTATGTTCTGTCTTTTTCCCAAATCCTCTTCTGCAAGTCTATCCCAGCTCTTTCCCAGCTAATCATTCGTAGTGCTTCCTCTTGTTTACCGTCGTGTATTGTCATGTGCTCTTCGTCGTCTGTCGGTCTTTGTGTACTAACCATCGGACTCCTTGGAGTCTTCTGGTTTTTTTAAAAACATCTTCAACTTACTCCATTTCATCGTTTCTTCCTTGTGTTCTCTCCCTGCTGTTCATTTTTCTTTTGTCTTCCATATTACGTCCCACCAGTAGCTAGGGAATTGAAAGTCCACCACCTCAGAGCTCCGCTTATGGTGGTAAGGCTGGCTACTCCGGGAGGTCACCAGGTATCCCGGAGGCACCGTGTAAAGGTTGTGTCTCCAATGGAGACGTTGGTAGTTTAAAGGTGTGGAAAGTCCTCTGAATCGATGGTGTTGCGGGTCACTTGGAGGATCATCTTAAGGGAATAAAACAACTACTTCTAGCACTGGGATATGTTCGATTTATTACACTAATTTACTATGAG
Source organism: Lochmaea crataegi (assembly GCA_947563755.1). Taxonomy (NCBI): domain Eukaryota; kingdom Metazoa; phylum Arthropoda; class Insecta; order Coleoptera; family Chrysomelidae; genus Lochmaea; species Lochmaea crataegi. The sequence continues at coordinate 2,998,412 of OX387433.1, read as the reverse complement.
TACCTAGCCGTATAGCATACTTATATTTAATGATTATTTATTACTGAGGATTACAACTATGTTCTTTTGAATTATATTGAATGAATCCGATCATGAATATTGATTGTATATTTATACAGCCAGTCAAGTTCAAATAAAGTAAATAAACATATTACTGTTTGTGTTTATTTCACGCTCTGAACTTGGCTTCGTACTTGTCGACCTTCTCACTCTTCATTTATATAATATTAAAACGTTCGAATGTTTTGTTGAAATAAGATCAAGGGAATTTAATTCTTATTTTAAATAGTTATTGTTATAATATTATTTTATATTATTTTTCTGAACGTGGTTTATCCAGAAAACCTATAGTAGTCATAAAGCAATAATAATATTTGCTCAACCCTTTTTTTAAATATACCTATCTACTCCCAATGCTGGTTATAAACGGCAGAATTGGCCTCCAATTAGTTTTGATTGATTGGTATGTGATCGCAATAATGCGGTATAAAAGTAAGTATATGATTATGTCAGTCAATTATCTTAAGTAAAATCAAACTTTTCCCAACAAATGTATCGTTTTGAAAAAATTACCTAATTATATATAATTTACTTATTTTGAAATTGCGGAAATTGGTAATTAGAATGTAATTAATACATTTGTAACGATAGAATATCTATGGTGATGTTAAACAACCTTTTTTATTAAACAAATTATCGCATTGAACCCCTAGCAAAAGACAATTACGATACGTGGAGTGTACAAGCACAAGCTGAATTGATAAATAATAAACTTTGGGGATATGTCAATGGTATCCAGGTTAAACCAGAGAATTACCCTGAAGCTGAAGCAAATATGAGCAAGAGGATCTAATAGCTCGCTCAGAATTACTACTAGGAATTGAAGCAAGTCAAAAATTGTAAGACATCAAAAGAAGTATGGGATTTGTTGAAATCAATTTACCAAAGTCCAGGCCCTGCCAGAAAAGCTACATTGCTGAAGCAATTAATACTGAAACTGAAGATATTAAAGATTATAATTTTACAGAGAAAAAGATCAAAAATTCACAATCCGACAATGGTACAGAATATAGCAACAAACAGGTATTCGACGACAAACACAACAAAATGGTATCGCTGAAAGGAAAAATAGATCATTGTTGGACAAAGTTAGATGTATGATGATTGAAGCACATTTACCTTATATGTTGTGGGCAGAAATGATATTTACTAATAAAGCCTTAAATAAGGAAACACCCTACCAAAAATGGGTTGGTCGTATTCCATCTGTGAATCATTTGAACATAGTAGGTTCGAAGACATTTGTTTTGAACAAATACAGAAAAGGAAAATTTACACCTAACGCGACAGAATGCGTTTTTCTTGGATATGAGTGTATATACGGAACAAAATAGTTGTTGTTGTTGTTGTGAGTTGTCTACAGTTTATTTGAAGAGATAAAATGGTCTATTTAAATAAAAAGAAAATTTCACTATTTATATTAAATAAAATGCAATGGATCTCAATTAAACAATTTACTAAAATATGATGAGTGCATTTATAGGAAAAATTACATAAATATCAATTAATAACGTGACGAATAACAAAAAAATTATGGAACAGAAGTAACTTAACCTAAAATAAATAGTGCTTTCAAATTTAAGGTGAGTTAAATTTAGAATTTAATTAAAAATAAAAGTTGTTAATAATTTAAACCCATTTTATAGATGTACATCTTATCAATTATCACTCTATTAATTTTATTGGTACCAATAAATATTACTAACCTTACTATCTACGGAACACTGAATAGATGAAGTATTTTCAAATCTCTGGATTTCAATTTATACAGGAATATTCCAATTCAAATTCTCCTGGAACAACGGACCAACTCCACGACTTCCTTCAGGTATGTGTCTCCTTCACCTTTTTTTAAAACCTGACTAACTTTTCCTCTTCAATTTTATGGATCAATATCGAGTTTTCAACTTTCTGATACTTTTCTTTAACTGAATATTATATTTCGTTTACAAAAATTTTTTTTCTGACAATCTTTCTTAAAAAATTCGCTTCTTCCTTTATTTTTTAAAAATCAATAATTACCGTTACTAAGTGGATTTTTTCTATAACTTGATTTTTTTTCAAACTAGTTAAAATTCTTAAATTTCTTATTTAATGTCTCTCTTATAATCTTTAATATCTGTCCTTTCACTAATATTTTTCTTCTTACCCTTTATACCCTTCATAAGACACAAATTATTGTCCCTTTTTAAGAAAAATTCCTGATTAAATGAATTATTCTTTAACATGTGATACAAAATTTTCTACAATCTATAATTTTATTTGCATTCATGTAATCGTTTAAAAAATGTCCAATGAATCTATACCATTACTTCTCTTAAATAAACTCAGTCTAAATTTATAATTACGAACCTTTTTTAATAATTTCAAAATCTATAATAATTTTCCAATCACAACACAGCAATTTCTGCTATTAAAATTCTTCGATTCTGGCTAATCGTTCTGTCTTTTCAAAGCATGACAAATATTCATTGATATTGATGTCATCTTGACAGTGACAACTCAGCCATGATTTAGGTTATGATTCTGTCAAACTATCTTTTCAAATTCTCATGATAATTTCAACAGGTCTTAACTGGCTAGATCTTTCACTTTCACTAATGGTATTTAAAAAATGTAAATAATTTTGACTAATTAATAAATTATACTTAATTGCTGTTTGTCAATTGTATAGGAGCGTTCATGTGTTTATGCAACAATTAAATATAATCATTAAAAAAATTATTTTTAATTCCAATTCAAAACGATGAAATGAAAGCATGAATACTTAATAAACGTCTCGTAATAAAATTTGTCGCAAAATTAATTATGTTATTTTATAATCTAGCGAGACTAAAGTATCAGTAAATATTCACAAATAGATAAAATTTGATGAAGTTTTTGTGCTGTACCGTGTTAATGCAGGTCATAGAAAAATACTGGAGATTTGGAGGAATTATATAAAGAATCTACTCCTTTATCTTATACATAGCTTCAAGTAAATATGGTAATCCACAAAAGTAACATTACTGACATTCGCTTGCTTAGCAGCCTCGGGAGCTATAAAGACATCTCCAACAGCTGCATTAGAAGCCTTGCTGAATCTACAGCCACTTCAAGTATACAAACATGGCGAAGCCAGATCAGTGACCAATGACATCGTTCGTTCGTTGGATACGGATACGCTCGTGAACGAGTAAAGTTGAACGTATAGAACGAGGTGAGGTAAATTCTCGAGCATATCTCCAGCTACTCGTTCCAAAGAAAGTATTCGCTCATTTCTAAGCAAGAATAAACTTGAAAATTTTCTAACCTGTAAAATTCTCTCCAAGATTCTTCAGATTTGTTGTAGTTGTGAATATGTCTAACACGAATAAAAGAAATAAGCCAATGTCGGTGGAACAAAAGAATATTTTAATTGAATCAGATCCCCCAATATTATTACTTCTGGGAAGATCAGTGTCTCACCTTCGTTTCCTTATCCGAATCATAAAGTCTCCTAGGAGGAGTGAGAAAAGGATTCATCTGTTCTAACAAATTTCGAACCAATTGTTTATTTAATCGAAACAAACGGATGAACATATTTTCTGATAAATGATCAAATAGATTCAGCCTAAATGTCTCTCATTACGTTCTTGCACGAAAATTTCAGCTTCGACCACAATATTATTCATATCATCTAACAAGAGATCTCCTACGTGCATTCTAAACACAAATTTCAATAATCCAAAAAAAAAGACAGTCATAACAGTATCTCTGGTCAAAACTATCTGCTTAACTCCACGAGCGGATGATATAAAGCACTCGAAAATTTGAGCGACGATTAGGAACGATTAGTTCATGGATTCGTTCCCTGAGAATTGCAATTTCTAGAAATCTACGCTCACGACGTCACGAACGTATACGTTTAACGAACGAACGATTTCGAGAATTGACCCCCAGGGGGCAAGCGCCCATAACTACACAATGTATTCCGAGTTATACAGTGAACTGGAAAGCGACCCCATATTGAGAATGACATCGGATGAGATGCTTTCGGGGGAAAATTTTAAAACTCATAACTGTCGAAGAGGCATGGAAAGAAGGACCTCCAATCAATGCAAATGCTATACAGATCGCTTAAAAAAGTATAGGAGCAAGAATATAATTAACCAAGTGTCTCAATGTGCTAAAGCAAACACCTGCACTTGGACAAAAAAATCAGTCTCAAGAATACTGGAACAATGCGTAGTATCTACTAGAGTAGATGAACAATCAGGATTCTGCTTGGTTTCCTGACAGGGCACTGTAGACACATACTGTGAAACTTTGAAGGCCTGACTGGGATAAGGTTTCTGGCGAAAGAGGAAAAAATTCACAACCCCTCTTTAGATATGGAAGACCTGAGGCTCAAACTATGGAGTCTACTTATAAGGTCGAGTCTAGACAATGTAACTTCAGTATAGCATGAGCGCAAAATAGATCTGCAAAGGATGTAGTGAAGAGGCTCTTAGAAGTACTCAAGCCAATCTTACTTTGATAGAAGTGTAATTTAATTGCAAATACATGTGGCGCATAGAGAATTGCTAATTCAAATAATCGACCAACAAACTGTTTATTTTGACGCGTACCTTTTTTTATCACTTCATCGAATAAATATTGGAGCGCAAGTAGATCGGAGTTTTCAGTTTAACAGATCTTGGAAAACTGGCAGACAAAAAATGGGTTACAGTATTTCAAAATATTCATGATATAATTTGATGCAAGATATCGTGATAACTACCAGATAAACGAAAAATTACATAAGCAATGATAAAAACATGTATGTACAGCTCCCGAGAAATTAAGTACAATTCAGGATAATATTTTGAATCCTGCAGCGTTTTTATCCTACACTACTGGAGTTTTTCAAGAAGAAGAATGGAAAAAAGTCAAAGCATTGACTCTTCCCCTTCTTGAAAAATATCCAATAATTTGTAACACAAGTTTTTCAAGAAAAATAATCATGGCACCCACCCTTTTCCCTCTTGAAAATTATCCAATACTTTTCAATTACTATTGATTGATTGGTTCAGCACCACCAGTCAGAGTCTTCGAGACCTCGGCACCTCAGCGTTTAGGCTTTTCGTGCTCTTGGTTGTACTGTTTATGTGAAGAGACCAGTAGCCTTTATGAGGCTATTATGGTTTGCCAAGGTTAAGATTCTTTGCAGGCAGTCCCAGACGAGTCATGCTAAAAATTTCAGTGCTTCCTGACCATCTGAGAGTATGAGGATCTTTTGGCATATATACCCCTTTTTTATGTTCCTGTTCCTATGTTAGTCTTAGATCCTTCTGTGTACCACATCAACATTCCTTCCTGACTGCATGCTTCCAACCAATTCCAGTTTAGCTGGATATTTTTCAACTGCCTCGAACATGCCTCGAACTGCCTCTCCTCCATATCAAATAATTTTATCTCTTTTATCTTGTTGTCTTGTTTTTTACTTTTTGTAGTTTTGCCTCTTATTTTTGTAATCGTACATACCACCAGGTATCGATGATTGTAGCTATATGGTTTAAGGAGTGTGTGTAATTTTTATCATTTAATTCAATTGCTTATGCATATGTAGGCACTCAGTAGAAAGTTGATAAAGATAACGCGCTTTACCTTCAAGAATCTACCCACTGTAAATTGTTAGTAAAATATTGTCTCCACAATATTTTATACTCTCTTATCAATGTAAGAAGTTCTTAATTCCGGATGTGAACAACATTAGTTGATTTCCACTAGGTGAATTCATCGTTTTTAGTGAATCTACTATAAATAGCTTTGAAAACGTTAAAACTATTTATCTTCTTGAATTAACAATCCGCTTTAATTTTCTTAATAATGAAAATAGTCAAGCGAAAGATTGGCAATTTCTGTAAGACCTGCGTGATACAAATGCGTCAAAGCATTAATCTTAATATTGGAAAAAGAAAAAAAATCGATAGGAACCATATCAGAAAAATACGGTGGTTGTTTAGTAAGATTGCTTGAGTTTGTGTTCAGAAGTTTGTGTCCAGTAATAGCCTTGTGCATTATCATGGAACAAAATCTATGAGATTCCTCTTCAAAATCTAATCTTTTTCGACGAATTTGCAAATTGGTCAAATGTGTCACCTTCTGGCAATAATTTCGCGGTAATCGGTGAAAACTGACCACATGACCTTCATTTTTGATCCATTGTTCAATCACCAGTTTGATTGATTGATTAGTTAATCCGGCACCAGCAGCTGCAAGCTTCGAGTCCTCGACACCTGATGATTTTTTTGCTCTTGGTTCTACCGTTTATGTGAGGAGATTAGTACTCCTTATCAACTTCAACAGTAGTTTCATTAGCTGCTTCTTCGAAAAATCCTTCCTTGGGCGCTCTAATACTGGGGGTCGTATCTCCAATGAGACAGTACTTCACAATCGAAGATACTTGTGCCCCGGAGCCCACTAAAGTGTCACCCTATTGAAATCACCATTTACAATGAAGGGGGGATTGCAGACAATTCAGGTCTTCCGGCACTAATCTAGCTGCAACACGTTTCATGTTCAAACAATCGTTTAATGGTTCGAATTGATTGGTAAGACACTTAAACCTCAGAAAACGATTTTCAGTCACTATTTTGGAGAAATTCAGTCCAAGACTTTTCTATCAGGTACGCGAGATTCCTGTGCCTCAAAAATTGTGTAGCTCAATGCAGTACTTGATTGAAACGTGGAAAAAGAATAGAGAACTCGTCATTTAACATTTTACATAAATATGCTGCTGTATAAACAACCTAAAGGGGCTTGACGCTCCATCTCTGTAGGTGGTGCATAAAAGGAAAGGAGAAGGCAGTCCGATCGTAGCTCAGGAAGGAACACACTCAACTTGCTCAGAGCTGCCTGTTCCAGACATGAAAGGAAACACCCCATTGTTGATTATTAACTTTCCTATAACCTTCGCTTGAGTGCGAGCAATAAGTTGGTAAAGGTTTTATGCCAAACGGAAACTACATTAATTTTAGGTCCACCTAACCTAATTTACGGACCAAATTTTCATTTTATTTTTAAAAAGGACCAAAAAAAAAACTGGAAATCGGTTGACCCTAAGGGCCAAAATTTTTGAAAAATTGTCAAAATATTTAACAATTCTTCCCGATTTTTCGAAAATCATTGATTTTCTTAGCGGGAAGTTAAAAATTAAGTGTATAATTGACATGGGCAGCTCAACTCCCACTAGTACCCATGACTTACCAATCAAGTTAATATTCACAACTGCGCAAATGAATAAAAATTTAATGCTCGAAAAATGAAAAAAATAAAAGTATACAAAACATTTATGGACTGACAATGGAAGGAAGCTGTGAATCAATTCTCGGAATATGTTGCTGTAGTATTTTTTTGGAATCGGATGATTAATATGCAAAAAAAACAAAAATAAAAACATCTGACAATGTAAATAAACTCATCACCGATGCTTCTGACCATATATATATATTTTGCAACAAAGATAAAGTCTATTTAATTTGAATAAATTTGTGGCCAGTGATATAAAATAAAAACATGTTTACCAATTCACTTTGAATTTATTTTTGGTGGGATGATAATATATTCGCGAACTGTAGCATCAAATAGTGGAATTAATTAGAAACAGTTAGGGTTCTGGTAGACTTCGCCACCCTCGGAATTTTATGTTAATTTTAAATTTGTTTAATAGTTTACCTTAATTAAAACACATTAGAACAAAAATTTCGCTGGATCATTCAGTAATTACTTTAAAAATCACGAATTTAGTTCAAAAATAGTTATTTATGATACTAGTGCGCAAAAGTACTTCACGCATGAGTATCTTACAATATTTTATCTACGATGAAATTAAAAAATATTTTCCAAATTTTGATTGATCAAACACGGATTGTTAAGCTAAATAATAAACATGGAAGAAGAATCTGATTGCACTCCTCTTGAAATTGCAGAAATTGCGTGCAATGTAACTCAAAACCTGCTTCCGGAAAAGTCAAGAAAAATATACATGAAGTCATATGGCGATTTTTTGGATTAGTGTAATACTAAAAAATCAAAAATTACACGGAAAATGTTCGTATTGCATATTTCTCGGAAAAGTCAATGGTAAACTGTCAAAAATGGTCAAATTTGTTAAATATTTTGACAATTTCTCAAAAATTTTGACAATTTTCAACAATTATTGACCATTTTGACAGTTTTTTATAATTATTGACCATTTTTTCATAATTTTAACAATTATTGACTATTTTTGACCGTTTTTTAAAATATTTAACAATTTTTGACCATTTTTGACAGGTTCTGACAATTATTGACCATTTTCGACCATTTTTCAAAAATTTTGATAATTTTTGACCATTTTTCAAAAATTTTACAATTATTGACCATTTTTTCAAATTTTAACAATTATTGACCATTTTTGACAATTACTGACCAATTTTGACAGTTTTGACAATTATTGATCATTTTTGACAATTTTTCAAAAATTATGACCATTTTTCCAAATTTTAACAATTATTGACCATTTTTGACAGGTTCTGATAATTATTCACCATTTTTGACAATTATTGACCATTTTTTACAGTTTCTGACAATTATTGACAATTTTCCAAAAATTTTGACAATTATTGTATATTTTTCAAAATATTTAACAATTTTTGACCATTTTTGACAGTTTCTGACAATTATTGACCATTTTTGACAATCTTTCAAAAATTTTGACAATTATTGTACATTTTTCAAAATATTTAACAATTTTAGACCATTTTTCAAAATTTTTACAATTATTGACCATTTTTGACAGGTTCTGACAATTATGGACTATTTCTAATAATTATTGACCATTTTTGACAGTTTCTGACAATTATTGACCATTTTTGACAATTTTCCAAAAATTTTGACAATTATTGTATATTTTTTAAAATATTTAACAATTTTTGACCATTTTTGACAGTTTCTGACAATTATTGACCATTTTTGACAATCTTTCAAAAAGTTTGACAATTATTGTACATTTTTCAAAATATTTAACAATTTTAGACCATTTTTCAAAAATATTACAATTATTGACCATTTTTGACAGGTTCTGACAATTATTGACTATTTTTAACAATAATTGACTATTTTTGACAGTTTTTTATAATTTTTGACAATTTTTCAAAAATGTTGACAATCATTGACCATTTTTTTTAGATATCTAACAATTTTTGACCATTTTTCAAAATTTTCATAATTTTTGACAGTTTTTGATAATTTTTGACGAATTTTGATTGGTTTTGACAATTATTGACCATTTTTGACCATTTTTGACCATTTTTGACCATTTTTCAAAAATTTTAACCATTTTTGACAATTTTTATGTTAATATTTTAAAGAAGAATTAGATAATAAGGGGGCGCCTACCGGTAGAATCGATTATAACACAGTTTTTTCAAAAACTTGCCAAGGAAGTGGTCAGCGATGTACGAACAGCAAATGGTTGATTAAAAATGTGCAACAATTATTGACCATTCTTGACAGTTTTTTATAATTATTGACCATTTTTTTTAAATTTTGACAATTTTTGACCATTTTTCAAAATTTTAACAATTATTGACCATTTTTGACAGTTTCTGACAATTATTGACAATTTTCCAAAAGTTTTGACAATTAATGTATATTTTTCAAAATATTTAACAATTTTTGACCATTTTTGACAGTTTCTGACAATTATTGACCATTTTTGACAATCTTTCAAGAATTTTGACAATTATTGTACATTTTTCAAAATATTTAACAATTTTAGACCATTTTTCAAAATTTTTACAATTATTGACCATTTATGACAGGTTCTGACAATTATTGACCATTTTTAACAATTATTGACTATTTTTGACAGTTTTTTATAATTTCTGACCATTTTTCCAAAATGTTGACAATTTTCGACCATTTTTCAAAATTTTAACAATTATCCACCATTTTTGACAACTTTTCAAAATTTCAACAATTATTGACCATTTTTGACAATTTTTCAAAAATTTTGACAATCATTGACCATTTTTTTTTAGATATTTAACAATTTTTGACCATTTTTCAAAATTTTTATAATTTTTGATGAATTTTGATTGGTTTTGACAATTATTGACCATTTTTGACCATTTTTCAAAAATTTTAACCATTTTTGACAATTTTTATGTTAATATTTTAAAGAAGAAATAGATAATAAGGGGGCGCCTACCAGTAGAATCGATTATAACACAGTTTTTTCAAAAACTTGCCAAGGAGGTGGTCAGCGATGTACGAACAGCAAATGGTTGATTAAAAATGTGCAACAATTATTGACCATTCTTAACAGTTTTTTATAATTATTGACCATTTTTTCAAAATGTTGACAATTTTTGACCATTTTTCAAAATTTTAACAATTATTGACCATTTTTGACAGTTTCTGACAATTATTGACCATTTTTGACAATTTTCCAAAAAATTTTGACAATTATTGTATATTTTTTAAAATATTTAACAATGTTTGACCATTTTTGACAGTTTCTGACAATTATTGACCATTTTTGACAATCTTTCAAAAAGTTTGACAATTATTGTACATTTTTCAAAATATTTAACAATTTTAGACCATTTTTCAAAAATATTACAATTATTGACGATTTTTGACAGGTTCTGACAATTATTGACTATTTTTAACAATAATTGACTATTTTTGACAGTTTTTTATAATTTTTGACAATTTTTCAAAAATGTTGACAATCATTGACCATTTTTTTTAGATATTTAACAATTTTTGACCATTTTTCAAAATTTTTATAATTTTTGACAGTTTTTGATAATTTTTGACGAATTTTGATTGGTTTTGACAATTATTGACCATTTTTGACCATTTTTGACCATTTTTGACCATTTTTGACCATTTTTCAAAAATTTTAACCATTTTTGACAATTTTTATGTTAATATTTTAAAGAAGAATTAGATAATAAGGGGGCGCCTACCGGTAGAATCGATTATAACATAGTTTTTTCAAAAACTTGCCAAGGAGGTGGTCAGCGATGTACGAACAGCAAATGGTTGATTAAAAATGTGCAAAATCCAGCAATGTGCCCCGTGAGACTTTATAAAAAGTTAATTTCAAAACGAGGTAATAATGTAAAATCTAAATAGGTTGTTCCTTACTGGGAATGGACACTGTAAGTCCGGTGATCACTGCACTCCTTGGTACAAAAATATGCCTTTAGGGATTAATGCGATCAGTAAATGGTCCCAAACATCAGCTCAGAATATAGGACTTTATGTAAAAAAGCAAAAAGAACCAACCACTCAAATCGAGCAACTGCAGTCAGTGAACTTTTATGCAGAGTAATAGGTGAACAGGAAGCCATTAAAATCACAGGACATTCGAGCTCTAATTCGCTGAAACAGCATCACGAAAGACTTATTGCAAATGTGAGAAATAATAGCCATCAAGATTTAACAACTATTGCAAGTAGAAGAGGGTGTTCAAATAATCAAGCTCAAAGCATTGTATTACAATAACTGTACCATTTATAATTACAATTGAGAAATATTTGAGTACGTAATGAGATTTCTTCATTTTTGCTTTGGGTTTTAAACACGGGTATTACTAAGAAAAAAAATCTAATAGTGTGGAGTGACAACTGCGAAGCTCAAAACAAAAACCGAATGATGGTTTTTGTTTATTGTTTTCTCATAAGCTGTGGAATTTTCGAAACAATCGAGCACAAATTTTTAGTTAGCGGTCACAGTTTTTTACAATGCGATCGCGATTTTGAATTAATAGGAAAACGAAAAAGAAAAGTAAAGGCTGAAGACTTAAAAAATGTTATCATTTCTAGTACCCACACTGATGGTCAGTTTGAGGAAGTTGATATGCGTGGAAGATTTTTCAATATTCAGTCTTCGGCAGACGCTACTATTAATCTAAAACAAGTAAACATTAGTAAAGTTAAACATCTAAAGTTAGATAAAAGTAAGTTATCCTGGTCTTCTCTTCACAAAAGAAAATTTTAGTGATGTGGCACCTTGGAAAAAAACTAATATATTAAAAATAGGTAAGATTCTATCCGACTTAAATAAAATTGAATTATTTACAGTGCCAAATGAGAACAAAACAACAGAAAATAAAAACATTTAACATCAATGATACCATACTTGGAAAAGGAGGAACATAAACTTTTTCATAAAAATCTTCTCAATATATAGTAAGGCATTTGGCCCCTTTCTCATATATTAGAGTAAGGCACTTAATCCCTTTCTCATTTTCTTCTTCGTTTTTATTTTTTTAAACTTTGTATGTCGTTATTATTTTGAATCGGTGTTAAAAACATATAAAGAGGGTGTACACATGTATCATCCTTAATAAATAACAATAAATATTTTGTTCTTAAATTAGGTAGGTACTTCGTTTTTTATTTTTGGCTTCAATATTTCAACGCTTCAATTCAAATAATAAAAAACGGTGCACGCCCTTCGCACCGCTCCTATTTATATTCCAATTAATTAACTTACATATTAAAGTTATCGATATAAATAATTAAAAATCGGTATCTGTCAATAAGATTTATGGAAACGGAGCCTCCCATGCACGACATGAGTTCAAATTCTACATATCTGGAATTGTATATTTATTTAAATATGTTTGCGTAACACTAATATCAGTTAACAAAGTCTTAGATAATAATTGTTATCCATGTAATATTTCTAGGGTGTTGGCTGTCCGTGTGCAACTCAATATTTGCCGCCACCTTTCCATCTAGGAGCTAATATTTAACGAAGTGTATAAAAATTCATGGTAATTTTTTTCAGGGAGTCCAAAGATTAAATAAAATAATAACTGATTGAAAATGTCGCTCACACTTCATGTTCAATAGATATAATATTCAGGGTGTCAATTTTAAAACTTACAATGGGCTGTACCTCGTGAACGAAAAGAGATTTCAAAACCGTTTCTAGGGTAGAGAGGGGGAACTAAAATGAGACCTACAAAAATTTAAATGGCAACTCCCTAATTGTGATACGTCGTTAGAAATCCCATAGAAAATGCTTTCCAATGGTCTAAGTTATAATTATACAGGGTGTAACTGTAAAGCAGAAAAATGTATTTTATATTATTTTAAAATTGACACCCTGTATATATTAGAATTTTCTAACACCAATTATCCAACGATAAACAATTTTTTCTACAGATAATTCTCCATGTAAATTTTTTTGAATTGTGGTCTTTGAAATATCCAATTCCACGATATGGACGTACAGCATCGAGGTTTTCCTGGATGACTGCCGTTGTTGATGGACCTGTTCTTGGATCGTCGCTAAGATTAATCCGTCCACGTTTAAATCCTCCATACCAATGAAAGATTGTCGTCTGTTGTGGTGCTTCATTGCCGAAAACAGAAACTCGGCAAGGCATTCTTATTGGGTATCGTATAACCGTATTTTCAAAAAAGCCAAATAATTCAATGAATTCATAGTTTATGAATGAAATAAGTACCCATTATGCCGGCAATAACCATATGTTACCGATCCCCTCTCCCTAAAATTTGAGTGCTTTTTAAGCCCAACAATGACAGACCGCTGCCTTATTGGATTTGGTGTTGGAAAGTGAAAGATTCGACGATGATTTAAGTATTATTTCTCAATTTAAAAAATAGTCGAATAACGATCTTATTTTATTGACATTAAGTCCTTGAGAAAATTTCTTACTACTAAAGAGTTCCGTATAAGGTGGAGTGAATGGGACTTGCGTTTTCTAAATAGTGAAAATTTATATAAAAGTGACGCGGAAAGTTTGAACAGGTTTTTGGTTGAAAATTTACACAGCGAGTAACTTCTACTGCGTAAGTACCCACTGATTAAAGTTTTTTATTTATTTATATTTGTTAACGATTTTTAATATTGTTGGTATTGTGACTAATTAAAAATTATAAAATATTCGATATATAATCAATTGATGAAAATTTAAAGAAAAAATTTTGGAATTTATTTATATTTTTCAGAAAGTTGATCTTAGTTCCCATACTAATTTATTTAATAACTAAAGTATACAATTTGTGAAATCCAAATAAATTCATTATTTCCCCCCTTCAAATGACAGGTACTACCCCCCAATTTCTTAAATGGGAAGTACAGCTTCTGATACATCGTTTGAAAGGTCTCTTCATTCACTATTCAAAAATGTTATCGTTTTCAAGTTTATTGCAACAATTTAGAATAAAATGAAATCATGAGCTTACCGAAATTCTCTATAATATACTCAAAACTTATTACAATATATATATATTGTTATGGTGTGAATAGTTACTCAATAATAAATTTAAATATTTAATAATCATATAATTTAATTGATATTTGTACAACCAACTCTATCACTTGATATTCAGAATCATTTATTTTCCATAGTGGAAAAATATAAAACATATTGAGTAAGTCCGTCACAAACCTAAAATAAAACGTATAAGAGTTATAAGTTAGAAACATTTAGAAGAAAAAAGAATAATTTGTAAAGTTAGTTTTGATACACCCTTTATACTGAATAATTAAAGTCATACAATGACAAACAGTAAAATAGGAACACAAACTTTAAAGTAAAAGATTAACAAAGTACCAACTTAAAAAGTGATGATTGTAAAATTGAAATATAATTAAAATAAACACCACAATAGAGAAAATTATAACCTAAAATTGGACTATAGATAAAATAAAATAAATCATATAACTTAACATAAATAAACTATCAATATAATTAAAAATAGCAATAAAAATTTAGTAACTAAATCTTTCAAAGACAGTCATTGGTAGAAATAATTTTAAAATAAAATCTAAGAGCGTTTGTCAAAAAAAAACAAAGGAAAAAATCAACACGGGTGGAGATTTTGAGAAGGAAGTTTGTTCAAAGTAAAAATTTAAAAAACTAAAATTATGCAGAAATATTCAAAAAATAATAACAAAAGTTGTAAATATAAAGTAAACTAAACTAATACAAAGTGATTATAACAACAAATAAGTAAGTGAAAAGTAAAACTTACCATAAATACTCGGTAATAAGCCATATAATATCCCTATGACCCAGGCATATTTTTTTAAATTAATTAAAAGTGGAAAGCAGAAAAATATTGAAATCGTTTATCAAGCACAGAAAAAACTTTCCAAGTGATCCAGAATTATGATCCAGGACTGCTGAGCATTGAACTTCAGTATGATCTTCAAGAAAAGAAAAGTAATGAATACTTAATTACAATACAAAGACAGTCAGGTATCATTTATCCATATAATTAGATGTTTGAATTTGTTGATGTAAAAATTTTAAATTGTTCAAATTTAAAAAGTATTACATAAGATTATACTTACTGATAAAAATTTTCAAAAGAATCGAAGAGGTATTAACCATCATTTACTCCATTTTATTCTAGAACGTTGTCGAATGTCATTTCTTCACATATAAAATTAATAATCTTTTCTGTAGTTTTAAAACCATAGAAATATAAAACCATGGACTCTGATAAGTATAATCTTAATTTTGTTGTGAATGAGAGAGTAAATGAATTTTAGAGTTAACCATTTTTGAATATTTTTGAAGTTGATCAAGCCGTTAAACAGAATTAAATAATAAATCGAACGTTTCATTTGTTGAACATTTATTTAAATTGAATGTGTTTGTTTTCTTTTATATCTATGATATATTTTTTACAATCAACACTGGTAAATATTATTGATAATTTTCGACTGAGCTAGTTTGATAAACAAAGATAAGTATTAAAACTAAAAATAATACATAAATAAAATTTTAATTTATAAAAAGATATGGAATTATTATATTATTATTATTAACACCATATCAATATATATGACTATACATTCCCATGAGAATTGTAGTCACATCCAGTGGGT
Organism: Lochmaea crataegi; assembly: GCA_947563755.1. Classification (NCBI taxonomy): domain Eukaryota; kingdom Metazoa; phylum Arthropoda; class Insecta; order Coleoptera; family Chrysomelidae; genus Lochmaea; species Lochmaea crataegi. The sequence goes on along the minus strand of OX387433.1, from coordinate 2,982,479 downwards.
GACTTGTCGATCCATTTATCATGGGGGATCAGTCCATTATAGTCTTTTTTCCCTATACCTAGATATTATGATGTGACTTAGTTTTTTCTACGATTTTACGCCACAACTGTCTATCTTGTACTTTATTTAATATACCCAAAACTTATTTCCCGTTTAGGTCTTGATAATAAGAAAATAAGCAAAAACCATAGCAATATGCTTTGCAGATGGTATCCATTAGAAATACTTTAATGAGTTTCCGTGGCAACGTTTGTTGGCTTCAAAATACATAAAATAACAGTTTTACAAATGATTGGTTACGGAGATAGAACCCGAACACAACAGGAAGTAACTCGCATATTTCATGAGAAATTTCCTGATTTACCATGGAACAATTAGTAAAATAGAGAAGCAGCTTCGCGAATTTTGTCATGTAAGGCAGATAAAAAACCTTCTGCCAATTCAATGAGTGATGGAATGTTAGCATCCCTATAAAATGATACATACTCAGGAGCTGATGGAAGAAGATTTTGATAGGAGAACTTATTTTTGTGGACATGTTGGATAAGAATATTATCCAATTAGAAAACGTTATGATTTCTGATGAGTGCACTTTTTCACTAAACGGTCATGCTAATCGGCAAACGGAAAATCCTCACTGGATGAAAGAAGAACACACGCTAATACCCTTAAAAGGTTAATGTTTGGGCAGGGATTATTGGAAACCATAAGATTGGTCCCTTTTTCATTGAAGGCAATTTGAATGGCGATCATCATTTGGCCCTACTTCCAAATGATGTCATTCCAAGTTTGGAAAATTTATATCCTGATCCAGGAAACCCTCAAGTTATGATATCAACAGGATGGAGTACCACCACATTACCAACGCAATGTCCGGTAGTACCTCGATGCAATATTTCCCAATCGGTGGAAAGGAAGGCGAGGATCGATAGAATGGACAGTGCGATTACCTGATCTTACATCATTAGATTTCTTTTCATGGGGATATGTGAAGAGTGTTTTGATTTAAATGACTTAAAAGAACGAATGACGCTTGCGATTAGGTCGATCACTCCTGATATGTTAAATAATGTTAGAAGATTTATTTAAGATTAGGATGGTTTGTGGTGGTGAAAAAAAATGTTATCGTTAAACTATTTTTATAAACAAAAGTAGATGGAGTGTGGTGAAATTTTTTGGAGAAGTTCATGAAAGTGATGCAAACCGAAAGTGTTTACTGCTGTCCCTAAATTATTAGTGCCTATATATGCAGGACTTCATACTGATGAATCCAGTATCAAGAAGTACAATTTTTTTTATACTAATCTAGTCTATTGCTTCTAGTGGAAATTACCCGTAGGAATAAGGCGTCAAATTTTGATAGTAAGCACTTCACTTGTGGAATTTTCTACCACCGAACTTTATTTAAAAGGGTTTCAATAGCAGAGAATTTGAATGCATCATTGAAGAAAAAAATGTATAAGTCCGGTCCTGTGAATCTATACCCTATGTAATATTTGCGTCTTATTGAGGATGTTTCGGGTTATTATTTCTATGAAAATAAATATAATCGCCCAAAAAACAAAAAATTTATTTTAATGTTTTTTTTTATTATTTTGGACCACAGTGTATAAAGAAAATTTATTTTAACTGCGTTGTTCGCTGTTGTTTGTTTACTGCTTTATGTCTTCCAGTTAGTAACCAAACTACCTACAAAAATAAACTACCTACTGTGTAGAACATTTTTTAATGATGATAATAAATTGCAAAATTTTTTGGTACTTATGTAAGTATCACATACATAAAAATAGGAAAGATCTTGTATGTGGTTAAGATATACGAAAACTTGCTAAAATATAACTTTCACGGACAATAATGCAAGAGATTTACACATGAACTAATGGCTACATTTTTGCGATTTTGTCTTTTTATTATAATTAGGTAGACATGATTAAATATAACGTGTACAAATAATTATTGCAATATAATATTACGTATAAAATTGAGTGGTATATAAATTAACCAATAATTAGGAGCTGTTCAATTAATGTTGGATAGTTACGTTATTTTGGTAATAGAGTCACTTTGAAACAAAAAATCTAACCTTGGCGTTGGGCGTTGAAAAAAATGAATCTTAATATGTTGTAGGTTCTTGCCAAACTGAATTTAAATTTGGAGATAACAAAGCCAGTTCTCAGGGCTTTGTTACCTGAGGAATTAAGTTTAAAAAAAGATATTATAAGTTAACACAAAGGGCGCCACTAATTTTATTTCTTAAAACAAAATTAGAAATAATTAAAAATTTAAAAATCAGCTAACTTTTAACTGTTATTTGCATATATAAAAAAACTAAGGTATACTGACGTCAATGTCGTTATGGTTTCTGTGGAGTAAATAAAATTTATTAAGAACAAATATATTTATAATAAAAAAAGAATTGAAAATTTACAAGTTTAGGTAAATGGGTTAGTAATCAAATATAAAAAAAACATAGGTGAAGCCTTTCAAATTTCACAATTTCCTTTCTTGTAAGTTCTTCTTACTTATACTTCGGGATTCATGCAGGAAAATGTATAATCTCGGAGCTTACCAAGGAACGGTATATTTAGGAACTCTTCTTGCACATGAATTTTATATTCCAGAAATGGTATCTCACACATGGTATATCCCAGTAATTGTACATCCACAGAACTGTATCCCACAGGAACTCTCTATCATCGGAAATTTATTTTTATTTTATCCCCGGAATTGTGCAGTAATCCTAGTAGATTTTGCAGAATCCAAACCACATATTTTTAGAAAAAACCACACATAGATATTAGGACTACTGCACAAAGCCCTAGTACCTTGTCGCTTTAATGGCAGAGTGATCAACCACTAACCGGATGCCTCTCGCCGTATCCCAATTATTTGAATTTCGCGGTGAAGTTAACATCCGAAACAATAATTACCGATTTTTGGACCGAACGGATATATGGTCTATTCCACCAAAAAATAATTTATTTTCATTTTTTAAATTTCATCGGATATACTGGTTGTTTATTCCACCAAAAATTAATTGTGAGATATAAAACATTTTTGCACTTGTTATCGGCAAAGATAACGTTTCAACTTCCTCTTAACATTTGTTCTGTCAGTTGTCAGTTTTTTAAGCATACCTAAAAAACCGCTGCGTATTCAAGAAAACCAGCAATAAAATACAAATAATGCTACGCACGTGTATTTCCTTCAGACTAAGCTAAAAAAATTTAAAAATGAGTTTTCTGGAAAACGAAGCATTTGCAACTAAAAAAAAATCATTTCCATAAAGATTCGTTTTGTGAAATAATATTTTTCGTAACCAATTTCCGTTAAATAATATTTTTCTCATACCTCTAAAGAAAGTACACACTTTCCTCCCTCGTATCAGTGAGGAAACTCGTACTTCCCTTCCTTTAGGGAGAAGGAACTTACAAATATTCTGTAAATAATGAATGAATCTATCTACTATTAATTTAAAACTGTTTCAGTTATTTTTAGAACATTTTGTATTCTGGTAAAATATTGAACGTGGATATACTCGGCTGAAGAAAGGATAAATAATTATTTTGGGTAGATCGAAAAATTATATGTATTACACAGAAGTAAAGTGCCTTTGCCTCCGTTGAAATGGGGACACTTTTTTACAGAGTTTCCTCCTACGTCTATAGAAAGTACACAGTTACCTCTCTCACATCAGGGAGGAGACTCATTCTTCTCTCCCTTCCCCCCTATCATTCTAGAGAAGTTCAATAATTGTCAAAAACAATCGAAATTCGTCAAAAACTGTCAAAAATGGTCAATAATTGTAGAAATTTTTGAAAAATTGTTAAAATTTTTTAGATATGGTCAAAAATTGTTAAGAATTTGGAAAAATCGTCAAAAACTGTCAAAATTTTGAAAAAATGGTTAATAATTGCCAAATATTTTCAAAAATTGTCAAAAATTTTGAAAAATGTCAATAATTGTCAAAAACTGTCAAAATTTTGAAAAAATGGTCAATAATTTTAAAAGACTGTCAAAAATGGTCAATAATTGTTAAAATTTTGAAAAATGATCAAAATTGTTAAATATTTTGAAAAATTTACAATAATTGTCAAAGTTTTTGAATGTTGTCAAAAATGGTCAATAATTGTTAAAATTTTGAGAAAATTGTCAATAGGTAATTATAAAAAAATGGTCAATAATTGTTGAAAATTGTCAAAATTTTTGAAAAATGGTCAAAATTTTTGAAAAATTGTCAAAAATGGTCAATAATTGTCAAAATTTTGAAAAAATGGTCAATTATTATAAAAAACTGTCAAAAATGTTCAATAATGGTTAAAAACTGTCAAAAAGGTCAATAATTGTCAGATCCTGTCAAAAATGCACAAAAATTGTCAAAAATGGTTAATAATTATTAAAATTTGGAAAAATGGTCTAAAATGGTCAAAATTTTTGAAAAATTGTCAAAAATGATCAATAATTGTCAAAACTGTCAAAAATGATCAATAATTGTCAAAACTATCAAAATTGGTCAGTAATTGTTAAAATTTGAAAAAATTGTCAAAAATTTTGAAAAAATTGGTAAAAATTGTCAACATTTTTGAAAAAATTGTCAAAAATTGGCAAAATTTTTGAAAAATGGTAAAAATTCACGAAAAATGGTCATTCTTCTGTGCATAAGAAGCAAGCTTCTGTCGGCGGTCCGACGACCGCTCATCTTTTTTTTTAATATTGTTGCTCAATTTGTCATATCTTCTTGTTTCTACTTTTGTCGAACTCGATTTTTCAGCTCTGTTCGTCACTCGTCTCTCTTTCCGTCCGCTAAAATCCAAATTTCCGAAACTTTTTGCATTTTTGAAAAAACGAGGCGTTCTTCGTTATGGTCCAGATAAGCTTATCTTTTGCACAGCTGACGACAAAAGTTTTCGAACGAAAAGTGTTTGCGAACGAAAAGTACTTGCCTTCAACAAATAGTTGATTTTTCATTCGGAACTTAGTAATTTTTTGTAAAGGTCGCCTGTTTGCTAGCCTCGGCTGCGCCTCGGCTATCAATTTGCAGGCTCGATTATAATACAGTTCTTCGTCCTTGGTACATAAATAACTATTACTGTATATGCCTTTGATAATACAGATAACAGATAAAAAACATATGCGTGATTTAAATAATTTTTTTCAATTGAAATATTTCTGTAGATTTTTCATTACTAGAATAATAAACATACATTATGTATATCTATATGTATACAAGGTTGGAGCTCCAGTTTCTGTAAATTAGCATATCGTCAATATATTTCTGTCACCTTTTGACAGGTAGAGTTGTAAATTATTCATGCAAATTGTATTAATAATACTTATAGTGGGTAGAAAAAGTAGTTTTATTTATGAAACGAATTAAAAATATGTTGCCACATATTTTATTGGTATTTCACGAATTGTCTCCGGTAAAAAATTATTGATTAGTTACAGTTGAAGACAATTCTCGTCACTATGTACCAATTCATAAGTCGGAACTAAGTGACAGTTATACAAGGTGTCCTATGACTAATGAATGGAAAAAAAGTTGGGAGCATATAGGCTGGACCAAAATAATATCACTTCACATAAAAACAAGCATCCAAAGGGGGAATATTACATTGGTTTACATTTAAAATTTGTGTTAGGATGACAGACCCTGTATGATAATATCAAAAATCACTTCCTTATACCCTTATTTCATTAAAATCACTTGATCCAAACTAGTTATCGGTATTTATCCAAACAAACGTACCCCCCACCCTTTATTTGAGCAAACGTACTGGCTTCAAAATTTTCCTTCGTACAATACGCCCTCTAGTAGTCAAGCAAGAAACTTAAAAGTTATGAACAGATATTTTTCCAGAAGTTATAACATGGATAGTTTCATATATAGAGGTCGGCTTATTGGTCCACCCAGTATATTGTTTCATAAACTAACGTCTTTATCATGATATTTCCATTGTTCGATTGTAATTAAGACGTTGCTTCAGATATTTTTTCTATAGTAATTTAGAAAAAGGAGAAAAAAGCAAACCTTTCAAAAATCCCTTTAAAGGGTCAGTAAGTATTTTGGTTATGAAATGCTCACAAAGATGTGATAAATTAATAAAGGTTGAACTTTAATTCATTAAATTGACAAGAAATTGTTGAATATGACCAAACTATTTGTTGGAAAATACGTAAAACATGTTGTTTTGTTTGTGTGTAAGATATTATAATAATAAAACATCACAAATCATTGAACTTTGAAGTTTGCTTTAAAATAGTCAACTGCTCCGGTTTTCATGCCGGTGAGTGTATATTATACATGCTTCGAAAAATGTCTCAAAACAAGAGTCAAACTATAGCATACTCTGTCCATCAGGTTTATGTATAACACCTGTTTTTTTTCTGATTTCCTAATACACTTGTCTACTTGTCTGTATACACGTCTTCGAGCTCGAAAAAAATAGGTGCTGATTTTACCAAACGATTTCTTCAAAGCACACGTTATCATCATTATCAATGTTCATTTAGTAGTTTTAACTAAATGGTCTTATTTAATTAGGTACCTACTATTATAGTAATTTTTTCTCAATGACACCATACGATTCAGCGTGAAAGTTGAACACTTAATATTTCTAAAAATGTACAATTTGTCGTGGTTGAGTTGAAAAAGGGGTATTGGATATAAGATATATATTTAAACAATATAAGGCGAACATTATTGCATATAAATATTTGTAGAAAAAGGTGAGCGGTCGTCGGACCGCCGACAGAAGCTTGCTTCTTATGCACAATAGAATGGCCAGTTTTCGTGAATTTTTCACCATTTTTGACAGTTTTTGACGAATTTTGACAATTATTGACCGTCTTTGACAATTATTGACCATTTTTGAAAATTTTTCAAAATTTTAAAAACATTTGGCAATTATTGACTATTTTTTCAAAATTTTGACAATTTTTTCAAATTCTAACAATTATTGACCAATTATGACAGATTTGAAAATTATTGATCATTTTTGACAATTTTTCGTGAATTTTGACCATTTTAGACCATTTTTCCAAATTTTAACAATTACTGACCATTTTTGACAATTTTTGAGCATTTTTGACAGGTTCTGACAATTATTGACCATTTTTGAACATTATTCAAAAATTTTGACAATTTTTAATAATTATTGACCATTTTTGACAGTTTTTTAAAATATTGACCATTTTTTCAAAATTTTGACAATTTTTGACAATTATTGACCATTTTTCCAAATTTTTGAAAATATTTGGCAATTATTAACCATTTTTTCAAAATTTTGACAGTTTTTGACAATTTTTGAACATTTTTTCCAAATTTTTGACCATATTTAAAAAATTTTTACAATTGTTGATGAATTTTGATTGGTTTTGACAATTATTGACCGTCTTTGACAATTATTGACCATTTTTCAAAATTTTTGACAATTATGGACCATTTTTGACAGTTTTTGACAATTTTTTCAAATTCTAACAATTATTGACCAATTATGACAGATTTGAAAATTATTGATCATTTTTGACAATTTTTCGTGAATTTTGACCATTTTAGACCATTTTTCCAAATTTTAACAATTACTGACCATTTTTGACAATTTTTGAGCATTTTTGACAGGTTCTGACAATTATTGACCATTTTTGAACATTTTTCAAAAATTTTGACAATTTTTAATAAATATTGACCATTTTTGACAGTTTTTTATAATATTGACCATTTTTTCAAAATTTTGACAATTTTTGACAATTATTGACCATTTTTCCAAATTTTTGAAAATATTTGGCAATTATTAACCATTTTTTCAAACTTTTGACAGTTTTTGACAATTTTTGATCATTTTTTCCAAATTTTTGACCATATTTAAAAAATTTTGACAATTGTTGACGAATTTTGATTGGTTTTGGCAATTATTGACCGTCTTTGACAATTATTGACCATTTTTCAAAATTTTTGACAATTATGGACCATTTTTGACAGTTTTTGACAATTTTTGACAATTTTTGAAAATATTTGGCAATTATTAACCATTTTTTCAGAATTTTGACAATTATGGACCATTTTTGATCATTTTTCCAAATTTTTGACCATATTTAAAAATTTTGGACAATTTTTCAAAAATTTCAACATATTTGGCAATTATTAACCATTTTTTCAAAATTTTGACAATTTTTGACCATTTTTAACAATTTTTCACACCTATAGGTGTGCTCAGTGCGGCAAGAGAGATTGCGCACAGTCGCTTGAATGAGTTATCGCGTGACGAACGCTTTTTCGTAACATCACACATTTCACGAGTTCACTAGCCTTTTCAGAAATATGGCAACACTGTTGCGTGACGGAGTTTTCGTAACGGTTACACGTTTTACGAGTTCACTAGCCTTCTCAAAGATCCCATGTCGTGCAATAAGAAGCAAGCTTCAAAAATGTCATGCTTAAGCGACTGAAATTGAGGACAAGATTGTTCGATGAACCGTTTTCAAGTTATATGCTAAACTGTCGAACAGTGTCATGTGCCGTATACAAAACTATTGATAGTCAACTTTGAGGCTCCATATCTCGAAAAATAATAATAATGAATGGTTGGTTCTATCTTGCAGATATACCAACCCCGTTTACTTTAGAAGTGTAATTCAATGTCTGTCGGGGCATATAGCCCGAGAAGTAGTTGTTGCTTCTTAGTGAACGGTCTGTTTTTTGAAAATTATTTTCCCAAGCTTTCAAAGTATTATCAAAAGATGGGGGCAACCAATACTGGAAGAACAGACAGATCTGAAGATATCTCACAAAGAGGAAATGCTTAAAAAAGCAGTATTCAAAATATGAGCCATGATCTACTACCGCAGAGGAGGCATTCACTACCGGAAAAACCAAATTCCGCTACTATTTTAGCGTATCAGAAGGCAATCTCAGGAACAAGGCAATCGAAGAGCATCAATATGACAGACACGACCAAAAAAATAGGCTCGACCCCAGGAAAGGAGCACTTGGATACACAGCGCTATACCTCAGGCAATATAGAGATGATAGATTCCAACCCATCCGAAATATCCCAAAGACGAAGGTGCTTATCAGTAAACACCATCAGCGATAAACGGAAAAAGAATGTTGAGGTGGTCGACCTTAGTACCGAGGAAGAGGATGAGAGAATCATTAAAAAAGCCACTAAGGACAACAGGAACAATCCCTATAAAGTAGTGGCGGTACCGGAAGTATATACGACCATAGAGGCGATAGAAAGATAAAACTATCTATTTGACAAACTCAAAAGCTCATTTAAGGAATACCCGAACACCGCATGTAAAATTATAGATCTGGGCAAACAAATCGAATCTAGTTTAGGTTAGTTCAACAGGAAGATGGTTGAGAAGTGGCTCGTGAACCACAAGTGGTGGGGGTAGAAACGGAAACGCAGACATGCGCAACCGCCACCAGATAAATGGGAACCCAAACTGAATTGATCCTCACAATTCCAGGCGAATGATTCACAATGCGCAGAACATTAATACTCTAGAGCAGTAGAAAACCTGAAATGGTCAGATTCAGCATTCAAAAGGACAGACACCAAGGTAGACAACCCTATCGAGACTGATGATAACACGGTCAAGGTACTAATGGTGCATGAAGACCAAACTGACAAGAGAGTGGGCTTAACAAAGTCATACAGGGATAGATTTTCCGAACTAGATTCCATCGATTCTGACTATGAACGAGTGGAGTTCTCGACCACTATAAGAGGGAAAACGTATAAAAGGATTGTTATCCAGATCAAACTACAAGGGTCTGAGGAAGATCTATGGGACAAGTTAAGAAGACTAAAAGAAACCATAAATGAAGAGAAAGAAATAGCTCTCCATCAAATAGGAGAATCTACGGAAAAAATGAGGAATGAGGTATATTCTTCGGCCTGGACAAAAAACTAACCTGGAAGGAACTTGAATTCCCTAGACCAAAGGAGAAGAATACCTACGCTATCATTGTTCAATCGTATACGGAGGTTCTTGGAAACATAAAAAAGGTTAAAAGAGGAGGTAACGGCCATTGGAAATGTGAGAAGCATTAGGGACGGCAGACTAGTCCTAACGACGGACAAAAACCGGACCACAATGAAGAGGTTTGGCTTTGGTTTTCATCGTGATACGCGTCGAGTTCGTGTGTGGAGACGACCTGGAAATCTGGAACGTCTTGCCGCTGCCTAGGAGGTGTACAGTTATGGTATGGGGCGGTATTCGTATTGGAGGAAGAACTGACCTCCTGGTGATGGCGAAAGAGTAAATATGGTACAATTGGTGCGAACCTATACATCGATGGGACCCAGCGATGCCGAATCTTCTCGTTTCTTTTTATCCTTTAGAAGCAACGAATGTTCAAAGCGGCCAGTTGGTATTCCTAATTTTGCATGCTTCTTTTTCAAAGTTACCTTATTCTGCCGAATACGCGGGTCACCGTTTTCGAAGATCTTCGGCTGATCCCAGAGTAGATCTTCACACTATTAAAAGTCAAGGTGGCTGGAAAAGTGATACAGTTGCTGAAGGATATGGGATAGAAAATTCACGCGAAAAAAAAATTATTTCTGTATCCAATCTTGAAGAAAAATAAATATCGGATTGCCAAAAAACTCAAAAATTTGTATAGATATAATAGGCCTGAACAACAGGTATAGATATAGATATTTTTTCTTTTAACTACAGCTGAAATACCATCCAAGAATTTCATTTGATGTTGCAATAATCAATAACTTCGTTTACATAATATTATGTCACAGCTTTATATAAGAATGTTTATCAAATTTTAGTTACTATTTAATAGGACATTTATTTTTATTGGCGATTTCTTCCATCTTACAAAGTATATATTTAGATTAAATGATTATTTTGTCAGGCTTATTTAATGATAATGTCGCAATTTTTTTCTCTATACGGCATACCTTTAGAATTAGAAATCGAGAACAAATAAATACTTTTAAATACAGGGTGTAGTTGAATGACATGCATAAACAAAGTATTATTCGAGCAATAGTGGAATTTGGGTTGGTGAAGATTCATTATTTTTGGAATGATAAGAATTTCATTTTCAAGGTTTCAATGGGTGATATTCACTGATAATTAAAAGATATATTGTGTCCTGTTTCCCGGAATAGAGACGAATGGGTTCTCCGTAGGGGTGAACTATTAAGAGCAGACAGCTGTTGGTACACAGATGGATCAAAAACACCCTCAGGCTCTGGTGCAGGTGTATACGCGCGAAGACCTAGGACAGAAATTTCATCCTCTCTAGGATCCTATGCAACCGTATTTCAGGAGAAAATTTACGCCATTGCTTCATGCATCAAACCAATCTCAGACATAAATCAATAAAAAATTTCTGGGACAGCCAAGCGGCTTTGAAAATCCCTGGCCACAGTCATCTGAATCATCATATGTTAACACTTGGACTGTTGGAAGATCCGACTTGTCGCCATTGTCTGGAAGATGATGAAACAGCAGAGCATATAATTTGTGCCATTCCTGAATAGGTATGAGCTACAATAGAGTCTTGTGAGTCGCAGAGGAGGACCTTAAAGACCCACTCACCACAAACCTAACCTAACCTATTTCATTTAAGGATATCTGCAGGCTTCCATTTAGGTACGTATCCCTAGGTGTCTCCTAGTTACTACGCCCTAGGATTCTGTATTGCCATGCATTCTGAAAGTATGTGTATGGTGGTTTCGTCTTCCATTCCAGAAAATCTACATACTTCTTGCTCCTCAAGTTTCAGCTTTTTGAGGTGCCCCAAGTATTACCTCTGCCTTCGATATCTTGTTGATGATAATCATTCTCTTCTTTTTAAAAATCAAAGTTGCTGTTCAGGCAAGTCTATCAGAGCATGCCCTTGAACTCGCCATAACAAGTAATACATACAGGGTGTACCAATTTTACGACAAAGTTTGGTATATGGGTTACTATATTTCACTATATTTCCCAATGTCTATGATTTTATAGACCTTTTAAACGGTGGATAGAAAGCTATCTAATACTCTATTAAATAATTACACTGTACTCATGCCTTGTTCGTACCAAAAATGTCGAAGAAGGTGTAAGAGACTATTTATACTTAGTGCGTTCTTAAGAAATACTATAGATTTTTAATTACAGTGCTTTTAATAATACGTAATAACATTCCGTTACATCCAATAACTCAACTAATCAAATTATGTGTAACTATATTTGTTTTCCTGGTTATAAAAGATCTTTTTTGGATAATACGTTGCATATGCCTACTATTTCTTTCGAATTGTATCAATAAGAAAAACTATAAAAAGTTACTAACTTAAGAAGACAAATAAGCTTACGATTATATCAGTCATGCCTAAGATGGTGAATTGACAAATATTATTTGACAACTATCTGTATTCATTAGTTCTGACAATCACATTCAGTATAAACAGAGACAACTATTATTTTTTACACACAGTTGAATGTTGTGATGGTAGCGCCATCAATCTGTGGCTTTCAATTTATTGAAGCGAAATAGTTTAATTACAAATCTAATAAACAAGAGAAAGAAGAAGTATAGATGAAAAGAGAGCTTCTCTCCATAAGAGATAATCGTGCCAGAAAAGGATCGATTAAATAGTTGACCTGATTGAAGCAATCGCTTCGCAACAGAACCATTTTTCCTATTGACTTAACAGTCTCGTTGGTTGTCTCTGGTATAAATAATATCTAAGATCATTACATAACATGTCCCTCTTAATCAAAGTACTTCTTTGGTTTCTTAATGGACCGTCTACCGGATCTTCTTCTAGACCCTCGCTGCTTTCCTTTTCTATTGAGCTGTTTAACATTGTTTGACAATAAAACTCCCCTAATTTCCGAAATATCCTTCAAAACCCTGCGAAACTATCCAATGTGGGATACCCTCTACATAGAGGAGTACAGACTTTGGTGCACATTTCTGCCCCAAATGTGACCTATGCTGCATCCTCCTAAGCATACGTCGAAGTAGATTCAGAATTATTATTTATTAAACCCAAACAACACCTAGTTTCAATTTTTTATGTATAAATCTCAAAAAACACAAAAAACTAAAATTTCACCTTCAGCACTTTTCTTCCCTTATTAACAGCATTTCATTGTAACAAGTTCCATGTACAATTATTTACAGACTACTCTCTATTTTATTTAAATGATATTAAACTGTCAATTATGACAAATATCATGTTAATAAACAAATGAAAGGAAAACAGGTTTTTGTTTGCATATATTTTAGACATTTTATCTTGAAAATGATGGAACACCATTAGGAACTAGGATCAGTTGACAAAACCCGCGATCAACAGGCAATTGATTATCGCTCCGGTAGCGCTACGTTGGGATGAACGCGACCAATAATATTTTTTTTTAATAATTATTATTATACTAAATCTCTTTTTATTCTCTTATAGGAACAAATGCGATCTTCATTGCTTATACTGCTTTTGATTAAGACGGTAGTGTCTCTACAAAAACTCCAAGAACATTTTGCATGGAACGTCTTAGACTATAACTATCCCAATGAAGCTATCCGGTCAAATGCTTTAATTACAGGAAGATTCAAGCCACAAAATAATTTACCCGTAGGGATTGAAATATGGGAAGACAAAATGTTTATTTCAGTGCCCAGATGGAAAGAAGGTAAGAATTTTCAAACATGCTTATATAATAATATACCCTATTTCACGAATATACGAGGTCTGGCTATTAAATAACGAGACAGCATATGACAAAAAAACTTTATTTTAAAAACCGAATTATATTCAGTGTACCTACTCCCCATTGGTCAAATCTATGCTGCAAGTCTTTTTTTGTAATAGCATCTCTTCCGTCGACTCCGGATTCCTTTCAAGACAGACTTGATCTTCGGAAACAGGAAAAAGCCACAAGGTGCTATTAGGCGTGTTCGAGCACTGGCTAAATAACATTTCATAGACAGTAGCAGTGTAGTATTAATATTTTTTGTAGGGATTTTGATCAAAATCCTTGCAGATGGCACTTCCTGATGTATCCCCCTAAGCACTTCTAAACATTGCACATTATAGTTCCTCTGCGGCCGCCAACTCTCACTCTATATGGTAAAGCACAATATAAATGGGGGGTTTCTCTAAAGTGCTGCGAAATACTTTCATGAGTTATCTCAGGGAAAGATATCTTGTAATTAGAAAGTATGGATGGAATTGAATATCTGAAACGAACATTGTGCACCACCGTGGGAATTATAAGTTTATTATGAAACATATAATGACAAACTGGGCATAGTGGACAAAATAGAGAGCAGAGGGACTTGCACTATAATGAGCTTTAGTTTTCGTTAAAAACTATCCTTTTTTTTTCGGGTCGAGATGGGAATGGACTCATCACCAAAGGAATGCCTAACAACCAAACCCACCCACCCCAAATTCACCGTTACCCCCGCATCGGAATCACTACCCTAGCATACTTCGAGACGGGCGGCGGTCCCTCGCACAATCTCCGCTCACATTGTCGTCTTCTCCATAACTCCTTCTCTCCCCCTAACCATACTCTCTACTACGCCACTCACCTCCATCTATTCCTCCTCCTCCCTTACCATTATCTCCACCATGTTCTTTCAGTACACCGCCTCCCCCAGTTTTTCTCGCACAAACCAGTCTCTCTTTTCCCAATCTTGTGGAGGTACCCTAATCTCTACCCACGTCCCATGTCAAGAAGTAGTTCACCTCCTAGAATTTCCGGCCAATCCAATCTCTCATATTCCCGATCGCTCCTTTTAGCGCACCCTCATACTCCTCCCACCTTCTCTCTATTTCCTCCACCACCCATTCCTGTACTTCCTCTCTGGTCGCACCCCTCTAGCGTTTGTTCTTGTCTCTAGCCATCACTTCCAATCGGTCACCACTGCTGCCAGTCCACACACTGTCATGTACCCCTGCACCACCCTCAGCAGTATCCCTACCTGCACCCGCAGGAGTTGTCTAACCCTCACATACACACCATACCTCCATACCGTACAGAATACTCTGCTCTACCGTCCTACCAATTACCCTCCTTTTCCACTCTCCCTAGATCTTTCCATCAAGCCCATCACCCTGCCCAGTACCTACCGAGATGCATGATTTTCCCTTCGTAAACCCGTGCTGGTTCACCCTAAAGCACCCATTCCTACCAACTTCCTCTTCAATCCTATCCTTTATTATCTCCTCCATCAATTTACCCATACCACACAGCAGGCTGATAGGCCTGTAGTTCCCCTCCCGCTTCTTCTCTCTACTCTACTTCTTCATTAATATCACCCTGGCCAACTTCCATTCTTCCGGGAACTCTTTTTCCCTCGGCACCCTGTTGAATAGTTCCCAGAAGTACTCCCCATTGTCATCCAACAGCCTCTTCATCATATCATCCCTCAGGCCATCTATCAATGTGGCTTTCCTCACTTCAATGTTTTTCTCTCCTCCTCCACTTCTCACTTCTCTACCGGTCTTATCCATCTAATTTTTCCTACCCCCCTTGTACCCTGTGAACAATTTTCCTATAATCTCCTTCTCCCAATCTTCCTCGAGCACCTCGTTTCTATTTACACCCATTATCTTCACTGCTATCTCATACACCTCTCCCCATGGATTGTTTTCCAATTCACCCATTAACTCTTCCTCCTTCCCTCTTTTTTCCCTCTCCACCCTACGCTCCAGTTCCTTCTTCTTCTCTTTGTATCCCCCTCTTCCCTCTATCCTTCCTCTCCACCTCAGCATCCTTTTTCGTTCTTTCTTAAACTCCATCTGTGTAATTACTATCAACAGTTTCCACTAGCTTCAATCCAGCAACTTCACTCTCAAAGTTACCTGATAAGTACACTGACAATAAAAATCTCTTGAAGCAGCATTCATTTGGTTTTAAAGATTTTCCTGGAACTGTCAATTATTTCCTTCAATTATTAGGGTTGGATGGGTGGTAGTAGGCTGATCAGGCTCCACTATTGAAAAAAATTGAAAAACAATTCCTCATTTGGAACAAATTATAAACTATAGTTTTGCTTTATTATTTTCAGGAATTCCTGCGACTTTAAATTACGTTGAATTGAATAGTCCTCAAAAAAATCCTAAGCTGACTCCCTATCCAAATTGGGCTTCTAATGAATTGGGAAATTGTGAAAGCGGACTCAACACGGTTTACCGAATAAAAGCAGATGAATGTGATCGACTTTGGGTTCTAGATACTGGTACTTTTGGTATAGGGAATACCACTCAAAATCCTTGTCCATATGCCTTAAACATATTCGATTTACGAACAAATCAAAGAATAAGAAGGTATGAATTGAAACCGGAAGATACCAATCAAAATACGTTTATCGCTAATATAGTGGTCGATTTAGGATCAACCTGTGAAGATGCTCATGCTTACTTAAGTGACGAACTAGGATATGGACTGATCGTTTATTCTTTCAAAAACAATAAGTCATGGAGATTTTCTCACAGTTTCTTCATGCCTGATCCATTAAGGGGTGATTTTACTATCGATGGACTGAATTTCCAATGGGGAGAAGAGGGAATATTTGGTATGAGTTTATCTCCACCAATAGAACTCGGCTATAAACTGCTATATTTCAGTCCTTTAGCTTCCCATAGAGAATTTGTAGTCTCCACTCAAACTTTACAAAACAGTTCTAAAGTAGAAGATAGCTGGAAGGAATTTTTCGCTTTAGATGAAAGAGGTCCAAATGCACATACTACATCCAGAGTTATGGACGACGCTGGTATACAGTTTTTCAATCTAATCGATCAAAATGCGGTGGGCTGCTGGAACTCGAAAACTCAATACAATAGAAAGAACCATGGGATAGTCGATAAGGACGATACTAGATTGATATTTCCTGCTGATGTTAAAGTGGATAGAGATCAAAACTTATGGGTGATTTCAGACAGGATGTCGAATTTCTTATTAGCATCTTTAGATTATGAAGAAATTAACTTTAGAGTATTCTTCGCTCCCATTAAAGTATTAATTAAAAATACCGTATGCGACATTCAAGAATATGAACGCGTTATTTTTGGACAGGATAACCAATATTTCAACAAAGCTCCTTTGCAAAAATATTACAGTGTATTCGGTCAAAATTTATTGTTTTAATTTTTAATTTATTAATAATAATTGTTGAAATGTTGTTATAATTTATTGATAAATTTCTTCTCAACTTCTGTGCCATTTGATTTAACATTAAATTGGTTTGCTACTCCAAATGCTGTTTTATTGAAATTTTGTTGAATATTACTATATTAATGATTACATCAATAAATTTGTTAGTTTCTATCTAGTTATTCTAACTCTAATTAAATCATATTTTTTTCTCAGTCGTAGAGAAAATTTTGTTTCCGTCACATACGGAAAGCGTCTTTTCTGCACTCGACCGCAGTTGTCCGAACTAGTTAAGAAAATCACATCGTGGAACTGAGTCTCGCACACTTGCATATTATTCCTCTTTATCCCGTTAGAATTACCACTCGTCTGGGAAACTGCAAGCTATTTTACATTTGAGCATAGTCCATTTATTTCAAAACACACGGTAGTTGAACAAATATGCTTCAAAGCCGATTTGTAGCGCAATTGTCTGAAATCATATTGACGCCATTCGTGAAAGAATTTTTTTGAATGTCTAACTTTCATAGATTTGTAATAAAATTCAACGTCTACTGTTATCACTGATTTTGGCCGGATTTTCTATATCGGCGCGCATTATCATATCATTTTCAAATGGAGTCTTATTTGAAGTGAATTATTATGTAGATGGTAATTTTATGTAAAAGCGCCCTTTTTTGTTTTTCAAATATTATACGTATATAACTTTTTCTACAGTCGCGCGTAAAATGACTAATTACTATATTCAAATGAAATCGTTAAGTCGACAAATGCCGAGGATTGTTACTTTACGCTCTAGCGCAAAAAAGGAATCTTTTTCGCTCGCTTATTTAATCAAACCACCCCCTCCGAATTAACTCAATTGGTGAATATTTAACAATTTATCAGATTGAAAATCGGATAAAATTATATGAAAATTGTCAAAAATTTTGAAATATGGGCAAAAATGGTCAAAAATTGTCAAAAATTGTCAATTATTGTCAAAAACTGTTGAAAATGGACAATTTTTATCAAAAACTGTCAACAATGGTCAAAAATTGTCAAAAATGATCAATAATTGTCAAAAACTATTAAAAATGGAAAATTTTTATCAAAAACTGTCAACAATGGTCAATAATTGTCAATAATTGTCAAAAATGGTCAATAATTGTCAAAAATGGTCGATAATTGTCAAACAAATTTGAAAAATGGTCAATTGTCAAAAATTTTAAATTTTTCTTGAAAAATGGTCAAAAATTTTCAAACATTGTCAAAAATGGTCAAAAACTGTCAAAAATGGACAATTATTGTTAAAAATTGTCAAAATTTTGAAAAATAGTTGATAATTGTCGAGAATTGTTGAAGTTTTTGAAATATGGTCAATAATTGTCAAAAATAGTCAAAAATTTGGAAAAATTGTCAATAATTATCAAAAATGGTCAATAATAATTTTGAAAAATGGTCTAAAATTTTGAAAAATGGTCAAAAACTATCAAAAATGGTTAAAAATTGTCAATTATTTTTAAAAACTGTCAAAAATGGACAATTATTGTCAAAATTGGTGAATAATTGTTAAAATTTCAAAAAATAGTCGATAATTGTCACAAACTATTAAAAATGGTCAATTATTTTGAAAAATTGTCAATAATTTTGAAAAATTGTCAATAATTTTGAAAAATTGTCAATAATTTTGAAAAATTGTCAAAATTTTGAAAAATAATTGATAATTGTCAAAAATTGTTAAAGTTTCTAAGAAATTGTCAAAAATTTTGAAATATGGTCAAAAATGGTCAATAATTGTCAAAAATGGTCAAAAATTTGGAAAAATGGTCTAAAATTTTTAAAAATGGTCAAAAACTATCAAAAATTGTCAATTATTTTTTAAAAGGGTTGAAAATGGTTAAAAATTGTCATCATTTCGAAAAATGGTCACTAATTTGAAAAACAATCAAAATGGTCAGTAATTGTCAAAAATGGTCAATAATTGTTAAAATTTTGAAAAATGGTCAATAATTGTTAAAATTTTGAAAAATGGTCAACAATTGTCAATAATTATCAAAAATGGTCAATAATCGTCAAAAGTTATTTAGTTGTCAATAATTTTGAAAAATTGTCAAAATTTTGAAAAATAGTTGATAATTGTCAAAAATTGTTAAAGTTTTTGAAATATGGTCAAAATGGTCAATAATTGTCAAAAATGGTCAATAATAATTTTGAAAAATGGTCTAAAATTTGGAAAAATTGTCAAAAATGGTCAAAATCTATCAAAAATGGTTAAAAATTGTCAATTATTTTTAAAAACTGTCAAAAATGGACAATTATTGTCAAAATTGGTCAATAATTGTCAAAAATTGTTAAAATTTTGAAAAATGGTCGATAATTGTCAAAAACAATCAAAAATGGTCAATAATTTTGAAAAATTGTCAAAAATGGTCAAAAACTATCAAAAATGGTTAAAAATTGTCAATTATTTTTAAAAACTGTCAAAAATGGACAATTATTGTCAAAAATGGTCAATAATTGTTAAAATTTTGAAAAATGGTCAACAATTGTCAATAATTATCAAAAATGGTCAATAATCGTCAAAAGTTGTAAAAATTTTGAAAAATAGTCAATAAATAATACGAGCCATTTCCGAAAATCCATTTAAACACGTAATTTATAAAATCGATTGATATTACTATAAAAATCGATTATTTTTTAACATCCCTAGTCAGTAGATGTTTTAAGGTTAATCATGATGAATAGCGAAAATGACGATTATTCTAGCCTAAGCTAATATAAAAAACTGTTTTCATTATAAGGGCGACTGTAGAAAAAAAATTATGTCTGTTTTTCGAGCGTAAAGTAAAATTGCCGCTTTCGAAAGATCTCCGCGTCGCGCGGCAATCTGTTACTTTACGCTCTAAATACACAAATAACTATTTAACATCACGTCCTTACTTTTTTTCCAACACTATTTATATTTTATTAATTACTATATTCAGAGGCGGCGTAAGGCGTGAGCCTCTCGGTGCAAAGGGCCTCGCGCCTCACTGCCGAAAATCAATTTGAAAAAGTATGGAAAATCCAAAAGTACACGCCACAAGGTTTTCCTTATAATAAATACATTAGAATTAATTCTCAACTTAAAGATATTCCATTCTTCGGCGCACGAAATGAATGAATAAATGCTTGTCTGACGCTGGTCAGTTTATTGAGAAAAGCAGTTTTTAAGTGAAGTCTTGAGCTTAGCACTCATTTCTTCACACATCAAGGAGAATAATCTTGTGTTTAGAGAAATTTAGGAGACTTTAGGAAATTAATAACTTTCACAGCATCTGATAGAACGGAGTTAAGATTTTCCGGCATACCTTTATGAGGAGACAAACTAAAAACACAACAACAACAACTGATGATAAAGCATTTACAGAAATAATCTTTTAGCAATTAGACAATTTCAAAATATTGCAGCCGGTGTGTTTATTAATTTTTTTGTGCATCATAATTTTTTAATTTAAATATTCCTTTGGGACGTTCTGGCTTGAATCCCACTTTTACAATCAATCAGTTCATACCATGTTCTATACAATAAAGTAATAAAAGATTATGTCTATTTTACGAGTTCTAATCAAATAACATTCATACGTGTGTAACTGTGCAATTGTTTTGCAAATATATCGATCTAAATATAATCGTAAAGATAAATATGTGATATTTTGGATAGCAAGATGATGATGCTTTAATTCATGATTTGACGTAAAAGTATATTAGTAAGAATCAACAATATAAAAATTCGTAATCTTCTTTGATAAAAAAAAACTAAGTAATTTGTTTACAAAAATATTTGTTGGATTATGATATTTTTGTTGATGAGTGCTTGGTAATAAGCTAGTATGGGATTCCCTACAGATCTTGAGCCAGTGCACTAGGACCATGGGGGCAATGAAAAAAATGGATCAAAAGGTCAGACAAGGCTCATCACTGCCATTCAATGGACCGGAACACTTCAACGACAAGAAACAGTCTCCAGTATGTATGTATATTGGGGTGATATTCACTGAGACCTAAAAGATCTATTGTGCCCTCTTACTTCTACTTAGTTCCTCAGAGATTAGTAGCTCCTTCAGTCCTCTTTCCCGGAGGAATTTTAGGATATCTGTAGACTTTAATTTAGGTAAATGACCCTCTTCTATCCAGTAATCTCCTAGGTGTTGTGCCCTAGGAAAAGTATGTGGATGGAGGTTTCTTTTTCCATGCCACAGAATCTACATTCTTCTTCTTCCACTATTTTGAGCTTGGATCCCTGTTAGGATCCCTGTTAAATCTATTGAATTAATTTGATCTCCACCCAGAAGAATTTTTGATCGCCTTAGCCCTATTAGATCTTTCCAATGTTCAGTTCTTCTCTTTTTTTCGGCTCTGCCTATTTCTTCCAATATTATATTGGAGCTGATACCGCATCCCCCAAAGGGTATTTCAGTTCCCCTCTTTGCTAGTTCTTCTTCTATTCCATTTCCTTCTATTCCAGTGTGTCCTGAAATCCACCTCGCCTAGTTCATTGAGTTTGCCTAGGCATTCCCACACCATTTTGGAACTGATTACACAAGAGCTCATTGCTTTAATGGCTGCTTGACTATCCGACATTATGATAATCCTGTCTCCTCCATATCCTCTACCAATAATAAGTTGGGCACACTTTCTTATGGCGTGAATTTCCTGTTGAAAGATACTTGGGGTTTTTCCCAAGCTTTCAGAGTGTTTGGTTCCTGGCCCGTACACTCCTATACCAGTTCCTTTTATTGCTTTTGAGTCGTCTGTGTACCACTGAATGGCATTCTTTCCAAGTCTGGTAATGGTATTTGGATCCCATTCCTTCTTGTTGTTTAATTCCGTAACGAATTTTTTTTTCATCATATCATCTTGTTGCATGTCCCAGGATTTCTGATTTCTAAGAAGTAACGTGGTGGTTTATTTTTCAATGATTCCCTCTCCACTCAGTCTGTATCTTGTTCTTTCTGCAATACTTTCCACCACCATATGTAGTGATGTGAGGTTGAGAATCACTTCCATGGCTGTCATTGGGCATGTTCTCATTGATCCTGCAATGCACATACAGGCTAATCTTTGAAGAGGTTGGATAGGTTTTCTCCACGCAATGGCTCTATAAGTGATAATTGGTCTCACTATGGCAATGTACACCCAGCTCAGAATTTTTGGGTTACAACCCCAATTTCTCCCTATCAAGGCACTAGGACACTAGAGCTATGTGGGAGCCCTTCTACGACAAGAAACTAGATTCAGTCTCCAGAATGATTGGCTATATAAGAAGCGTCAGGCTGAAGGGTGCAATCTAGATTCAGAGGACCACAATAGATCTGAAAAAGTCACAGTAAAATGAGCCAGTCTGATCTAATTACAATCGAAATGAAACCGATGAAGACACCGTGCTGTGAATAACTTTAATTAGTATTTTGACACACCGATATGCTGTTAAGTTTTATAAACTATTTTCAAGAACTCTCTGTGTAATTACTTCATTTAGTGAGGGTTGTTGGTTTACAGTTCAACTGTTAAATCTAAAAAAAAACGAGTATCACATTTTACGTCCCAGTAGCGCTTTTCTTTCGAATTACTAGCTGTATGCATGTTGACATTTAATTATTCCATTAGTTGCCAACATGGTTTGTTCCACTACTTAGGTAATTACACAGAAAGGAAAGCGAATCTATGCAAGATGCTATGAAAGACAAAAGAACAAAATCCAATATATTCTCTTTAATTTACAGGCTTGTACAATTATATTTAGTTACACGAAGGTTGACGTTGGAAAAAAAATGATGCTCCATCATATTTCTCACCTTTTTGTGGAATGATATGATAAAATTCATCATATTTTTTGGGTTAACAATGAAAGATCTGAGAGGATTGGTTTTCCAAATTGCCGAGAAAAACAAAATGAAGCACGACATCAATAAGGAAACTCAAATGGCCAACAAAGAAGATTCCTGAAGAGAAATCCTAGAATGTCTTTGAGAATCCCAGAGAATACTTCGTATGCACGAGCACAGGCATTCAATAGAAACAACATAAGTTCGTATTTTACTGCACTAGCTGCAATTATTGATCAGTATAAGTTTCCCCCAGAAAACATTCATAATGTTGATGAATCAGGCCTAAGTACCGAACAAAAAAGATATTTGCTACTCGCGGTCGAAAGCAGGTAGGTACTCTCAGTAGTGCGAAACGTGGAAAGCACTAAACTTTTCTCTGTTGCATGAATAGCATAGGGACTTATGTGTTCAAGGATAATTCTCCACCTGGTAGCAAAGCATTTTGTCAGGAAAACGGTTGGATGAATAGCGAAATCCTTTTAAAATGTCTCCAACATTTCTCACACTATACAAAGGCAAAGGCAGAGCTAAAAACAAAGTGCTTCTTTTACTGGACGGCCATTCGAACCATGAGAGTTTAGAGGTTCTTCTAATGGCCAAAAATACTGGAATTGTTTTATTTTGCTTTCCTGTGCACTGCAACCACTTGACATTGGTTTCTTCGGCCCTTTACAGGCCTACTATAGCCAAGAGATACAAATATGGCTAAAGCAAAATTCGGGGAGAACGTAACTCATTTTCAGGATACTGGTCTTTCCAAAAATGCCAATTTGAAAACTGCAACACCGGCAAACGCCATAAGCGAATTGTTTGTTTCTTGGCTCACTACGGATAAACCTCTTGAACAACGAGACCCATAGGACTGTGAACAAGCAGTAGAAGAGTCACAAATAGTCTTAGATGTCGAAGAAACCGGGCCTTCTACATCAGAAAGAGCGGGAGCTTCTAAATCGCAAGAACCAAGTCCTTCTACGTCGAAAGCAACAAGTCCTGCATTAATAGATAAAGTTAAGCTTACTATACAAGAGGTACCGCCGATGCCAGTAGCTGCACCAGAACTTGAAAAGAAGGAAGCGCGGGAAATGTGGTTATGTAAACAGTACATCTGATATTGTAGAATTGAAAGATCAGAAGGCTAAAAAAGAGCGAGAAAAGTGAAGAGAAGAGTAATACAAGAGGAAGAGGACAATAATGACTCATACAATATTGATAATGACGAAGCATCTGATGTTACGTAAAACGTGTAACCGTTACTAAAAGTCCGTCACGCAACAGTGTTGCCAGATTTCTGAATAATCCACTAATCTAATGAAATTTAAATTGAAGCTTGCTTCTTATTGCTCGTCATAGGACTTTTGGGAAGGCTAGTGAACTCGTGAAACGTGTGATGTTACGAATAAGCGTTCGTCACGCGATAACTCATTCAAGCGACTGTGCGCAATCTCTCTTGCCGCACTGAGCTCGCACACCTATAGGTGTGAAAAGTTGTCAAAATTTTGAAAAAATGGTTAATATTTGCCGAATATGTTAAAATTTTTAAATATGGTCAAAAATTGTCAAAAGTTTGGAAAAATGATCAACAATTGTCAAAAACTGTCAAAAGTTTGAAAAAATGGTTAATAATTGCCAAATATTTTCAAAAATTGTCAAAAATGGTCAATAATTGTCAAAAAATTTGAAAAATGTTTAAAATTTTTGAAAAATGGTCAAAAATGGTCAATAATTGTCAAAGATTGTCAAAACCAATCAAAATTCGTCAAAAATTGTCAAAATTGGTCCAAAAGGATCAATAATTGTTAAAATTTTGAAAAATGGTCAAAAATTGTCAATAATTGCCAAATATGCTAAAAAATTTGAAAAATTGTCAAAAATGGTCAATAATTGTCAAAGACGGTCAATGATTGTCAAAATTCGTCAAAAACTGTCAAAAATGGTCAATAATTGTTAAAATTTCTGAAAAATTGTCAAAAAATTTTTAAATATGGTCAAAAATAGTCAAGAATTTGGAAAAATCGTCAAAAATTGTCAAATTTTTTAAAATAATTGCCAAATATTTTCAAAAATTTGGACAATTGGTCAATAATTGTCAAACTTTTTTTAAAATTGTCAAATTTTTAGAAAAATTGTCAAAATTTTGAAAAAATGGTCAATAATTATAAAAAACTGTCAAAAATGGTCAATAATTATTAAAAATTTTCTAAATTTTTGAAAAATGGTCAAAATTTTATAAAAATTGTCAAAAATGATCAATAATTGTCAGAACCTCTCAAAAATGCTCAAAAATTGTCAAAAATGGTCAATAATTGTTAAAATTTGGAAAAATTGTCAACATTTTGAGAAAATGGTCAATAATTGCCAAATATGTTAAAAATTTTGAAAAATTGTTAAAAATGGTCAATAATTGTCAAAGACGGTCAATAATTGTCAAAAACTGTCAAAAATTGTCAAAAATTTTTGAAAAATGTTGGAAAATTCACGAAAAATGGTCATTCTATTGTGCACAAGAACCAAGCTTCTGTTAATCTGTTACATTGAATTTCGAGAATATTTATTTTGCTACTTTTTTTTTCAACGCTTATGAGAATGTTAATGTTAATTTTGTTGTTGTTTATGAGAATTTTCCTTATTTTGTTACTTTTTGTTCAAATAAAACTACTTTTGAATCGAGTAAATATGCCATCATAGGTCCTGGCATGCTCTTATGATGGCATAGCTTAATAATTTTTCATATCGTTGCTGTGTGAAAAAAATTACTCAATCAGAATTTGAATGACAATCATCAATAGCTGTTATATGCAGAATGTACGCAGTCAAAACAGTAAATGTTGCGTTTGCAAATAAGCAAATTAGATAGCATTAAAGTTAAGTGTGCCAGCATAAGCGACCTTCCCCTAACTAATTTAGTTACTTTTATCTAAATTAATATGTCCCGTAGATTTCCAGGACTCACCAGAGACTTCAATAATATTATAGTAATTTTATAATAACATAAAAGTTTTTTATTATAATTAATATGTTAGGTTCACTTACTTTTGCAAGAACTAGTAAGAATTAATTCTCCGAAGAGATGTTCCTGGAAATATTTTTGTTATTTGACACGGCCAATGCTTTTACCATAATTTAAACACAAAGCAAAACACAATGATGCAACTTTAATTACTCAGGTGAAATGATTATAGACTAGGCTCGACACAAGAATTTTTTTTCATAAAAGCAGTTTTTACAAAATAAATAATGTCTCAGTATAAATGTGTAGCGAAAAAAGTGGCCGTAAGATACTACACTCCAAAACAACGCAACAAAGAGCAACAATAGAATTGCAAAAAGTGCACTGACATCATTAGTGCAATGAAATCGTGCCCTAGCGCAACTTAGAGGTAAACTTCCTCCACTACATTTACAAGGACAGATGATCGCTCTGGAAAATGCCTATAGGCTAAATCAGTCTAAATAGTTGAATACCAGCGATCTAAAGAGACATCTTGAGATACTAAGAGCTAGAGCAACCTAATCCATGAAGATACTCACGGACTTCCCAAACAGAATTATTCTGAATGTCATCAACGTTCACCGACAATGTCATTTTTATCTTTTCGGTATATTTGGACTAATCTGGAACAAGGCGACGTTCTAAGAATGTTTAGAACCGCATGCTACAGTTTTGGTCATAAAAACTTTTATTTGTTCCTATTATTTGACCTACGGGCGGACGTTTAAAAGAAGTTCAAATATGCATAATCCATTGACATATAATCTTCATATGCGAATGGCACAATCTGTACTCATTGAAAATGAATTACACCTCAATTTCGTTCGATACTCTAATAAATACTACTTTAAATAAGTGATTCATTTTTAGGTTAGGATGGTGTTAGGAGCAAAAACTGCAAGCAATCCTTTAAGCAATTGGCTATAAGGAGACATAAGTCCTCCCGTCAGCCGGACAAGTAGTAGTAGACAGTGAAGCGTTAGCTCTTTCATATCTTCCTTGCAAACGTTCCGGGGAAGAATCTATGCCAGAGTATAAGTTAGGTATCTATTCCAGTTTGGGGGTATAACCGAGGAATAAACTTATTCTGTGTTTCTATTGGTTGGTTTCGCGTAAAAATACCAGCACTGATGTCGTGTCTAACGTCGGAAGATGAGGAAAAAGACTATCGACATCGATTCCGAAATTCTAAAGTAAAAATTCAGAATTTGCTTCCTACCTGCTGGAGGTCTGTACCCACTGTTTTTATTTTTTCACTTTGCAGTAATAATTTAATTTTCCCGTGTTTTATGAATTTTTGTTAATATAACAATTTATAATTTTTCATTTTTCATATCAATATTTTTGTTAAATTGTCTAATGATATATTATGGAAATTGAAACCAGTCTATGATATTATCAAAATCCGATTCGTAATATTTACTCCCCTGTTGCATACCCCACTACTCGTTATACTTGTATTATTTCTGCGCTTTTTGGTGGCTCTTTATATAAGGAAAACCTTTGTTTCTGAGTATAATAGACTGTAGCGAAGCCTGTTCAGTTTTCAACATTCTTAATTTTTTTTCTAAGGTGAATCAACCCCAAACTAAAATGCGAACCGCACATTACTTAATTAAAATAACTACACTAGGTATTACAAGATTATATTATTTCTACTACTACTAATTACTCTTTATCTTCCCAATATTCCCTTTCCCAATGAGATTTTTTCATCGCTGAAGTTGATTTGCATCTCAAGAAACCCAAATTTTACTTAAACTACACCAACAATGCAACGATACCATACAGAACTTATTGAATTCTTATTAGAATTGATAAATATAAATTATATGTAGATTCAGTGTGCTTTATTGCTTTCATTGTTTTTTATTTTTCTTGCATTATTTTTTGTGCTTACACCATATCCTGTGTGCTGGAACTGCTCCAGTTTCCAGACCACTCCTTCCTCATAATTTAAGGAAGCAATGGTGAATAAATAACATTATTATTACTTTTTTAAATGAAACTAACAGTTTCTAATTAATTCCACTATTCAATGAAAAAATTATTAAAAATCTAAGATATTGATAATTATTTCGATATTGACATATCATCGTCAGAATGACAGAAGTTACATTTTATGTGATGCCTACTTGATGTTAATAATATTTCTGACTAAAAAAATATGCCCGAAAAAAAATTTGAGGCTTCTTAATGTATCCCTGAATCTGACTTCAGCTGTAGAAAAAATTAATTTCTAGATCAATTTATTTTTATATAATACAGTTAATGAAATTTAATTTTTTGTATTTAATAATGTTTCAAATTAAGGAGAAAAATTAAATTTTTAGGCGACTTATCCTTTTTTATTATTCAGTATATAATTTTTTGGTATTTTTTTTATTATTCCTGTTTTGACAATTTTCGAAATGGATTAAAAATAATTAAATTGTGTTTAGTACTTAAACGATTGACCGATTTGCTCACAGACGCTGAAAAAAAATTTCACCTGAAAAAGAAGAAACACAAACAAAATGTACATAAAAATATCCTCTTGCGGGGGTATTTCCAATATTTAATATATGTATAAAATTATGAAAGGTGAAATGGTAAAAACATAACAAAAATAAAAAATATATTTATAAAATTTAAGAAATATATGAATAAAAAATTTAGTATATAGAAAAAAATAACAAAAACAGTCAGAAATCAAAAAAATATAATTAATTATTTTTATAAAAGTTCAATATTTAAAAGTGAAAATTTTCCAAAATTTATAATATTATTATTTTCACAATTATTTTTATTTTTGTTATTCGTCTCAACAGTCTCCTACCTTTAGTCATATCGCATTTCTTGAGCTGAAACGAGAGCGGTAGAATCTGTAAAAAAAAGAAAACGATATTAATTCAATATTGTTTGATTATAAACAGTAGAGAAAAATATTAAAAAAAATCTTAGAGGAGGAAATTTCCAATAAAAAACTCCAGGAACGTTATCTCCATTATTTATAATTTTATTTCAACGTTGAAAATAGATCTCCACAAGTCATTTTGGGCCTTGTCAATAGCAAGCACGCTACAATAAATATTTTTTTCATGGTATCAATTCTTAATTTAATAAAAAGGTCAGCGGTCATCGGACCGCCGACAGAAGCTTGCTTCTTATGCACAATAGAATGACCATTTTTGACCAATTTTCGAAAATTATCACTATTTTTCAAAATTTTTGACAATTATTGATAATTTTTCCCAAATTTTTTACAATTATTGACCAATTTTGATCATTAATGACAATTTTCCAAAAATTTTGATCATTTTAGACCAATTTTCAAAAATTTTGATCATTTTAGACCATTTTTCCAAATTTTGACTATTTTTGACAATTTTTTAGCATTTTTGACAGGTTCTGACAATTATTGACCATGTTTGACAATTTTTCAAAAATTTAGACAATTTTTAACAATTATTGACAGTTTTGAAAAAATGGTCATATAAAACCATTTTTTCAAAATTTTGACCATTTTTCGAAAATTTTGACAGTTTTTGACAATTATTGACCATTTTTGGCAATTATTGACTAATTTTGACAGTTTTGACAATTATTGATCATTTTTGACAATTTTTCAAAAGTTTTGACCATTTTAGACCATTTTTCCAAATTTTGACAATTATTGACCATTTTTGGCAATTTTTGACAGGTTTTGGCAATTTTTGACAGGTTCTGACAATTATTGACCATTTTTTACAATTTTTCAAAAATTTTGACCATTTATCAAAAATTTTGACAATTCTTAACAATTATTGACCATTTTTCAAAAATTTTGATCATTTTAGACCATTTTTCCAAATTTTGACCATTTTTGACAATTTTTTAGCATTTTTGACAGGTTCTGACAAGTATTGACCATTTTTGACAATTTTTCAAAAATTTAGACAATTTTTAACAATCATTGACCATTTTTGACAATTTTTCGGAAATTTTGACCATTTTTCAAAAATTTTGACAGTTTCTGACAATTATTGATCATTTTTGACCATTTTTCAAAAATTTCAACCATTTTTCCAAATTTTGACAATTATTGACCATTTTTGGCAATTTTTTACAGGTTCTGATAATTATTGACCATTTTTGACAATTTTTCAAGAATTTTGACAATTCTTAACAATTATTGACAGTTTTTTATAATTATTGACCACGTTTTCAAATTTTTAACAATTTTTGACCATTTTCTAAAATTTTAACAATAATTGACCATTTTTGACACTTTCTGACAATTATTGACCATTTTTGAAAACTTTCAAAAATTTTGACAATCATTGACTATTTTTGACCATATTTTTTAATATTTAACAATTTTTGGCAATTTTTGGCAATTTTTGGCAATTGTTGACAATTTTTGACAATTTTTGACAGATTCTGACCATTTTTCAAAATTTTAACGCAGCGTTGGTTATATAGTCTCGCACGTTATTTCAATGCGTCAAAGTTAATTTTTCAACAAGTTTGGCAATTTTTAATTAACAAAATTTTCTCGAACTTTCTTTTTCTTGTAAACTGAAAAAAATGTTAAAATAATTAATAATGTTTTGTTTTGTGGAGCCCTTCCCATACACATACTCAAAAAGATCACGTCATAGAAGTTTGAAAGATTTCAATACTTTGTTTATAATAAATAATATAAGTTAGCAAAAATGGCAAATCAGTCATTTATTGTTAACTTGAAAAAATTATTATAAACAAAGTATTTAAATTTCTTAAACTTTTATGACGTGATCTTGTTTAGTAGGTGTATAGGAAGGGCTCTACTGAGCGAGATATTTTTACGACAACTATTTGAACATTTTTTTTTAGTTTACAATAAAGAAGAAAGTTCGAGAAAATTTTGTTAATTAACAATTGTATAACTTGTCGAAAACTTAACTTTAAGAATTTTTTCCAAGGACAATGAATTCTTCGAAGTGTTCAGAATACTCCATCATTTTTTTAAATTTTTAAATTAACAATTAATACCTTAAAAGTTATTTAATGTTACCGGTTTGCTTTTGACGAGGCGCGCGCATACCCAAAATGACGAGCTGAGACTTGTTAGCAGCATTGAATTAAAATTAGAAATAATGGAGATAGAGTTACGGGAGTGGGGACTCTTTTATTGGAAATTTCCTCCTCTATAAGAATATTTTTTTCTCATTTCTTAAATGTTAGTACTTTTCAAGATATTGGTAAATAATTTTAAAAATATTAAAATAAATTATTTCAACCCTGACTACGTGAAATATTTTCATAATTATCAAATAGAATAATTCAATAACAAATTCCACAACTGAAATGTAACATAATAAGTATATTACCGAACCGGTATAAAAAATATATATAATTTTACTCCTGACGATGTAAATGTAATTTATGAAACCTGTCGAGTAATGTATATGTTATATTTTTTCGATTTTATTTTATGAAAAATATTTTCTTTCATCAACCAAATTAATTTTCGAAATTTAAAAAATCCCTTTTCAATTTGTACACTTGTTTCTACATAAAACAAATTTCTAGTTGAAATTATCTAACAATTCAAAACTTGAAGTCATACAACATACCTAATAAGAAGTATCATTACATTAAAAGTGTATATTTGTTAAATAAAATAATAAAAAATTACCTGAATAACCTCAAAAATATCGATATTCACTACTTAAAACACTAACGCACAATGTAAGTTAACTCTTTGTTATTTCTAATAAATTCGTGAAGCAGTTTTTTCTAGTTTTAACAAAAAAAGCTGGCTCGATGTTTACTGCAGTTTTTTTAGTCGAAAGCTTTAAATTTATTTCATCGACGGAAAGTAATAGATATCATTTTAATTTTATACAAAGTCGGTTTCGTTACATTTTAATTTAGGGTTTAAATATACGAAGTAGTTTTTAAAAATGGAACGTCTCAAATTATTTTAATAAATTTTTGTTTTTGAAGGTTTCTTAATATGG
The DNA here is from genome assembly GCA_947563755.1 of Lochmaea crataegi. Classification (NCBI taxonomy): domain Eukaryota; kingdom Metazoa; phylum Arthropoda; class Insecta; order Coleoptera; family Chrysomelidae; genus Lochmaea; species Lochmaea crataegi. The sequence goes on along the minus strand of OX387433.1, from coordinate 2,950,542 downwards.
TCGATTTTTTTGTGGTATTCATTCTTCTCTACAAAAGACTGTATCGTAAAATTTTTTACAACAAATTTTTTTAGGGTATTTCTGTTGAAATATAAATTATCAGATATTCAAATTAAGTACCTGTACAGAGTGAGTTTTAAGTATGGAACGCCTCAATTATCTCGATCGCTCTAAATTTATTTCATTTACGGAAAGTAATAGATACAATTTTGATTTTATACAGGGTCGGTTACGTTACATTTTAATTTAAGGTTTAAATATACAGAGTAGGTTTTAAATATGAAACGACTCGCACACGATTTTAATAAATTTTGATTTGTGAGGGTTTTATGATGGGGACGATGTTATGGTGGTTTTAGCATTCTTCTCTAAATATTAATTTTTAATTGTTGCATTTTTTGTTTAACAAATTACTCACACTAATAATTTCTTAGGGTATTTCGGTTAGGATAAAGAGAGATGTATGAAAATTTCATAGAAATAGATAACATAGAAGATCAAATAAAATACATACAGTATGATCCAAATGAAAGGAATAAATTCATTATTTGATTTTACAGGAAAAACCCGTCGATTTTTAAATGGGCGCTTCGTCAGATCCCTTTTTATTTTTGACGTCATCTATGTGGGTCATGCAATACAACAATTCGTTCAGCGCAGAGAGAGAGAGTCAATAATTGTCAAAATTTTTGAAAAATTGTCAAAAATGGTCAATAATTGTTGCAAATTTTCAAATTTTTTGTAAAAATGTTCAATAATTGTTAAAATTTGGAAAAATGGTCTGAAATGGTCAAAAATACTGAAAAATTGTCAAAAATGATCAATAATTGTCAAAATTGGTCAATAATTGTCAAAAATGGTGTATAATTGTTTAAATTTGGAAAAATGGTCAATATTTGTCAAAAATTGTCAAAGTTTTTGAAAAATGGTCAAAATTTTTGAAAAATGGTCAAAATTTTCGAAAAATTATCAAAAATGGTCAAGAATTGTTAAAATTTTGAAAAATGGCCAAAAATTGTCAAAATTTTGAAAAAATGGTCAATAATTATGAAAAACTGTCAAAATGGTAAGTAATTGTTGAAAATTGTCAAATTTTTTGTAAAAATGGTCAATAATTGTTAAAATTTGGAAAAATGGTCTAAAATGGTCAAAAATACTGAAAAATTATCAAAAATGATCAATAATGGTCAAAATTGGTCAATAATTGTCAAAAATGGTGTATAATTGTTAAAATTTGGAAAAATGGTCAAAATTTTTCGAAAAATCGTCAATATTTGTCAAAAATTGTCAAAGTTTTTGAAAAATGGTCAAAATTTTCGAAAAATTGTCAAAAATGGTCAATAATTGTTAAAATTTTGAAAAATGGTCAAAAATTGTCAAAAAATTTTGAAAAAATAGTCAATAATTATAAAAAACTGTCAAAATGGTAGATAATTGTTGAAAATTGTCAAATTTTTTGTAAAAATGGTCAAAATTTCTCAAAAATGGTCAAAAATGGTCAATAATTGTAAAAATTTGGAAAAATGGTCAAAAATTCTGAAAAATTGTCAAAAATGATCAATAATTGTCAAAATTGGTCAATAATTGTCAAAAATGGTCAATAATTGTTAAAATTTGGAAAAATGGTCAAAGTTTTGGAAAAATGGTCAAAATTTTCGAAAAATTGTCAATAATTGTTAAAATTTTGAAAAATGGTCAAAAATTGTAAAAATTTTGAAAATATGGTCAATAATTATAAAAAACTGTCAAAAATGGTCAATAATTGTTAAAATTTGGAAAAATGGTCTAATACGGTCAAAAACTCTGAAAAATTGTCAAAAATGGTCAAAAATTCTGAAAACTTGTCGAAAATGATCAATAATTGTCAAAATTGATCAATAATTGTTAAAATTTGGAAAAATGGTCAAAAATTCTGAAAAATTTTCGAAAATGATCAATAATTGTCAAAAATGGTCAATAATTGGATTAATATAATCTGAGCTACCTTCCATAGGAGTGGGAAGTAGCCACTTGATAGTACGGCATTATATATTTGAGTGAGGTATTATTGTAAGTCTTCTTTTTGGGAGTTCTCTCATAACTTTTACAGTAATTAGGTCGTAGCCGGGTGATTTTTTTGGGTTTAGTTTCGGTATTACTTCTTCGATCTGCTTTATGGTGAATCTTTTTAATGGAAGGACTTTTAAATACCTATTTTTCACTTTTCAAGTATCCCCATAAAAGGAAATCAAGAGGAGTTGAATCAGGGGACCATGGTGGCCATTCAATTGCTCCTCTTCGACCTATCCACCGATTTGGGAAGACGTTGTCCAAGTAGTTTCTCACCAAGACAGCATAGTGCGGTGGCACACTATCTTGCTGCAGCCACAATTCATTTCTGTTTGGGAACAGCCGGTTTAATTTGGGGAGCAAAAAGTTCGACAGAAATTCCAAATATCTAGGAACTGTTAAGTTTTCTTCGAAAAAGTATGGTACTGTAATCCTATTATCTTATTATTCCAGTCCAAACATTCATTTTTTCTGGGTATTGAGTATGGATTCATCCAGTGTGGATTTTCTGTGGACCAATACCGGGTTCACGATTCACATGACCGTTGAGGAGAAATGTAGATTTATCAGAAAAAAGAATTTTTGAAGTTAGACTTCTTTACGCTTGACTTGGGGATTAAGCTGGTGAATGCGTGACAAAAGCGTTACGAAAAGTGTCATTGGGCGAGGCGAACGAAAGTTGATAGGGAGATATGAGTTAGTGAAGGTAGAAAGAGAGAGAGTTACGTTTCGTATATTACTGTAGGGGAAAGAGAGAGCAGTGAACATTCGATATTTTCAAATTATTGAAAGTTTGCTATACCAAAGCGAAGTCAGTCAATATTTTCAAATAATTGAAAAATTCTTATACTGATTGTCCCATCCAAAGAAAAGATGAGCATTTGATATTTTCAAATTAAAAATTTGTTGTACTGATTGTCCCATCCAAAGAGAAATTGAACATTCGATATTTTAAAATAATTAAAAGTTTGCTATACTGATTGTCCCAATCAAAGCGAAGACAGTCAATATTTTCAAATAATTGAAAAAATGTTTATACTGATTGTCCCATCCAAAGAAAAGATGAGCATTTGATATTTTCAAATTGAAAATTTGCTATACTGATTGTCCCATCCAAAGAAACATTGAACATTAGATATTCTGTTCAATACATTAAAAATTTTAGAAGTTCTACCTCAGTTTTGTGATCTAGTCACTAATTTTTTCTTAAAACGTCGGGTTTGTTATTTTTATCCATTAGAATTTCACAAAATTCGACTCGTTTATCTTCTTGCATTATATTAGTACTTACACTAAATTTACTTTGTAGGGATGTCACTTCTTCTTTTTTAGCGTTCTAAGAACTGTTTGATGGTCAACCTCGTTGTCTAACGCTACTTGCCGAGAAGTGGTATGGGGACTCTCTTCAAAGGCTAGTAGAACATCTAGTTTCTTGTTTTCGGATATTTCTCTTCTTCCGCCTTTAGAGAAGCCTTTTACATGACCTGTTTCTGTATATTTTTTCTCAAGTTTGCTTACTGCGGACTGTGTAATTGGTTCTCGGTTTTATCTCCACAGCCAATTAATACTAGACCCGGTTCAGACGCAGCTAGTAGTTTAGTCGAGTGGTCAAGTAATTTAGTACTTGACCAGTCTGAACACCTTCATTTTAGTCGAGTTTACTGGCCTTGTCGAGTTTAGTGAATAAATGTCTCTAAAATTCCCATACAAATTTTTTTTGAAGTCCACCTTTTTTCCGAGATCAAAATCCCTTCAGACTCTATTATTGTACGATTAAAATTATTTCATCCAAAACCTCAAAATTGATCAACTCTTTTGTATATACTCATAATTATATATGTTTCCTAAACTCTAAGTAATCGTTATTAATGAATACAACTTAATCTTTCAAGTTAATGCCCAAGTTGGGATTCTTTGGGATAAAGTTTACCCCTCTAAATTTACGCATAACACAAAGAAGGTTCCGTGTCCGTGGGCAGGGCAACATCCTATAAAAGCCAAATCATCGTGTCATAGATGAAGAGTCAACCGAAGTGTGTCGCGCCACCACCCCATCAACGGAAAGCAACAAGTTGCCGTTTCGTGTTTGATAAAAATTTTCGTTAGTAGTGGTAGATTACAGTATCGCGAAACGAAAAATTTCGAAAAAATAAATAAAAATAAAAATGTTTAGCTTCTCCGGTGTCGGTCGCAAAGAAACTATGATTAAAATCGCAGCAATCGTATTATTCGTTTGTTTGGCTGAATGTGCTGCCGGTAAGTGAAATCAAATTTTCAAAATTTTTGAATTTTTTTTATTTTGACAAATTCAATTTTTGTATGAAAAATTTTGAGAAATGGATTTATTTTTAATAATGGTCTGGTTTTCTATTTGAAAATATAGAAAATTCGAATATTTCTAGTCACTTTTGCCACTTCTTCTTATATACTTTTTTTATTAATTTTAACCAGAAAATTTTTGGTCTATATCAAAACAGAACACGTCAAAATATAATATAATTCAGATAAATTACAGTTATCTATAATTTGATAACTACTCGTAAACCCAATAAATACTTAAGCTCATCAAAATACCTTTTTTCCATTTTAGAAATTTTATACAGTTTGATCTCTGGAATAAAACTGTCCATAGGCACATTCCAGTTCCATGACTAGTTTTTGAGTTACAGAACGTTAAAGCTGGAAACATTAGAAAAGGGATTTTGTTTTTTTCGAAAACTAATACAAATATTCGAAATAAAAGGAAAATCCTGGAAAATACTTTTATTTTTTATACAGAGTGAATTTTGAGTATGGAATTATCTATAAAAATCGTGATATACGTTTCCGAGATAATTGAGGCATTCCATACTTAAAATTCACTCAGTATAAAAAATAAAAGTATTTTTCAGGATTTTTATTTATTTCGAAAATGTGTAATAGTTTTCGAGAAAAACAAAACCCTTTATTTAATTTTTCCAACCTCAACGTTCTGTATCTCGAAATCTAGTGAATATGTGCCTTAATTTGTAAGGGGCATTAGCGACGAGATCAGCTGCTACAACAAAATCTCATTTGATATTTTCCATGGAAATTGTTGTTTAACCATACTTTAATTTATGCCTTACTTCATAGTTTATAATCAACAAATCAAAAAGTGTAGTTCATAACTTAAAATTAAAATTTAACTTGCAGCAGTATGGAAGTAGATGATGATAAATTTGATTCATCATCCAGTTTTGATAATATTAATATATTTTTCCGTTGACCGTTTATTAATTTCGATATTAATGAATTATTCATTTAAAAAAGGATGCGTTAATGGATGTCATTAAAGCACTATTTTTGTCATTTTGACGTTTTGATGACATTTTGATACATATTTTTCAATGATAACTGAGATTTTTAGCCAACGTGATTTTTACGTGAAATTGAAAATGACATTCTACGTCATTGGTATGAAGTTGACATTATTGGAAAAGTGAATTTTGTCACAAAAAAAGAGTTTACGGTCAACAAAAAAAATATTGTAATCAACTCCTTTGTTAATGGGCGATTAATAAACTCAATTAATAAACTTTAAACAGTTTCGTTTATTAATCGCCTCCATTAACAAACTAGTTTGTTAAATAACTATTAACATGCCATCAAATTTCACTTGAGGTTTAAAAGGTTTTAAAATACTCTTTATTCAAAGTTTGTCATCCCTGTATACAATTGTCAAAGAAAAATAAAGCCGATGGACTGGTGTTCCTTTGACTTCTTGAGTTCGTCTGAGGTAAGAATGGCTCCTTGCGTCTGTGGCATTATCCATATGTTATGGTTAGATTTGTCCCTGGAATAGAATTTTAGCTCCCATAATCTTTGCTGGGATATTCCTGAAAAGCAACTGAAAAACAGGGTCTTTCACTTGAGATAATTGAATGTCTTATATTTGACGTAGTTTCATAACACAACAAAATAATATTAGGAATCCAATTGATGTTCAAGTAAAATCTATTTTTGGGGATACCCTGTATGCCCGTTATTGACAATTTGCAATTTTGCAAACATCTGCAACTGCTGCTTTCAAGATTAATTTGCAAAACTCTAATTTGATCTTGAACTCAAAATTGAACATAATAATCTAAAAATGTAACATATATACAGTGTGGAACAACCAAATGGAATAAATTCGATAACGAGATAAAGAGAATAACATATAGTCGTGATGTTATTTCTTCCTTTCTTGTTTCTAAAGGGGTAACTGATGGTCTCTTCTCGAGACCACTAAATACAGGTTCTCGGCTAGCACCATTTCACTAATTAAATAAGTTACTATATGAAAAACCAAATAACTACGTTAGTAAATATTTTTAAGTCATCGAATCTGTCCTTTAAAGATGTTTTGTCTGATCTAGGATTCTGAAAAAAACTCACTTCGCATTTGATCTTGGGGCCTGGTGAAACTTCATCATTATGTTCATATTAAAATTGTATTTGCTTTCTTTTTGGACGAATCGATGTAATTTCCAAATATTTTGAAATAACAAACTTTTAGTCACTGTAAATTTACGTGCCATTCCATTTTTGGAATCAGGAATAGTAACAATTACGACTTCATACCTTAATTCAACATTGCTCATTTTCATTGCACCAGAACGGAAGTTTAGGATACTTGGAAATATCTATGTTTTCCTCTATGAAACGGGTGGACTACATCATGAAATATTCACACCTAAGCTTGATGGAGCCTTTAAATCAGCAGATTTTTCGTGAAAGTACACCAAAAGCACGGTTTCAGAAATTGCAGTAGCATCATTTCTTGAAGTATTGATACGTTGATACTATTTGGCGGACAATATCTCTTGCCCTCAAACAAAGGAATTTGGAAATTTCCAATTGGGAAGAAGTGATTCCAGATGCATTACATTCCACTAGATCTCTTCTATGCACCACTACTAACGAAACTCTCCATGAAAGAATGTTTAAACATAATCGAAGATCTGCCAATGGTTGTTCTTTACCTTCCTAGCTGGTTCCTTCCAACAAAGTTTTTATGAAGAAAAATGTAAGATCGAGTAAATATAACCAGCTAGTAGAAGAAGTGGAGCTAATTGATGTCCCGAGTTCGGCTAGAAGATGGAAGGGAGATAACCGTGTCTTTAAAACACTTGGCTCCTAACGGTGAAGGAGATTTAGAGCCGGAGTTTCATCCGCTTTCTTATGAAGATCAAGACCAAGTAGAGGATATTCTACAAGGTGAAAGACCTGGAGCTGTTTTCAGTGTAATGTTGTTCTGATTGGTTGTGTTTGATCAAATGACCTCAAATTAACGGATTTCATTGGATTCACTCTATTAGGTACGTTGCCATGGATACATTTTGATTTATTTCGATTTTGACGTTTCAAAATTAATGAAATTATAGAAGCAAATATACTCTGTTTTTTTTTCTATAATTAGCAGAAAATTTTCTATTCGAATAACCCTCGAACAGTGATAAATGCTCAAAAATTTTATAACAACTTTCTCAAGCTTGTTGCTTATTGGAAACAGACCTCCGCCTGCGAACAATTATCAATGTCCTTGGGTTATTACTACTGATAATGAAATAAAAGTATTCCAAGAAAATCACATTTTGACGTCTATTGTCAGTTAATTATTTTTTTGACGTTTTAACAATAATTCTCATAATGATTATGTCTCTTTTAACACTAGTGTTGAAAGTTTTTTACTTTTAACACGTTTGACAGGCATTAAAAATGTCACTTTTAATGGCAGTTGTACAAAAACAATATATCGCGTGAATGCGGGTTTTTACTACTGCCATATATGTAAAGTGGAATGGAATATACAGTAAAAGAGTTTGAATACTTCATGACCCATACTTTGTTAGTAATTATGACACGAATATTCTTTTTGTTTCGCGTCTCATTTTCCGTACAAAACTACGTTAAATACCACTGCATCATCTTTTATTTCATGTGACTCTACATTATTATCAATCGCTTGCATCCAATTAGCATTCGCATGTTACCAAAGCTGTAACATTTCTTCAAGATTTGAATATTTTTTAGTTTTTTTCCCGATTATGGCGAAACAAAATTGAACAAAAAAGTAGCGTTTTAATCATCCGCTCGTCGTAGGCTACGTGACGAAATATTAAATTGAATATGGCGCCCTCTAGATGACATAAACTCAAGGACTAGAACAAAAAGCAATAATGTATTGCTGGGTATCTGATAAAATTTATTACATGTCAAAAAAATTTATATAATATTAGTTACTGTCCAATGTTTTGCTTGTATGCATCCAACAAGAAAAAGGTGAAGCAGCTCTGCAGATACTTCATCACGAAATTATAACCCCAAAATAGTTTAGTTCAAAAACAGGAGGTCATTAAAATTGGACTGGAACCCAAAATATCATAGTGGGTTCATGAGGCCGATCTACAACGGATGCAATACACACTATTAAGCAAATTATGTAGAAAGCATACGAATATACGTACTATTTTTAGACTTCGAACAAGCATTTCTTACTACGAAAGACCAAAAACAAAACCAAGATCGGAACAGCAATACATAAGCCGATACCAATACCAAGTCAGTCTTGGCTTGCTTTGCTTATATAACTACAATGCATCTATTTATGTATACTGAGACCTGAAAGATTTATTGACCCACCTTTCTTTCACTTAGTTCCTAAGAAAACTGCAACACTTTCCACCACCATATGTAGTAGTGTGAAGTTAAGAACCACTTCCGTTGGGCATGTTTTCATTACTCCTGTATTGCATATTCAAGCTTGTGTTTGAATTCTGGAGAGGTAGTCTCTTGTTGTTAATAGACTAATTCTTCCACTCCACCCATAACTACAAAAACCTGTTCAGTTTTTCTTTGAATATTTCAAGAATAAACATAAATGTTTTCCACATCAATACCAACTACTCCTCAGGCTAAATCCTTGGACAAGCAGCGTATTATGTTGAAGATTCAACACGTATCATTCAATGATCATCGGTATATAAAATCCGTGGAATAGTTGGAATTGATTAATATAACGTATTCCAACTACATTGAAAAGTTGGATTATTTTCCGTACAGAAGTTTTTCTGTGTATGCAACTAACGAAATATAAAACAAATAAATATTTATATTGACACAAAGAAATTATGATAATCCTTTGTTTGCAATTTCTTTTCATCATGTTGGTCACGTAAATTCGACATTACCAGTTGGATTTTTCGTCAAATCGAAAATAAAAGTTGAAAAATCAGCTTAAATCATATTTTCTTTCCAATTTATTGAATAGTTTGATTAGGATTTACTACCAAATTGATGTTCAATATATTGAAGTAAGAAAATGGTTCCAATAAACGTAGACATTACTCAAATGCAAGAGAGCAACACACCCCCTAATGATATTCCGTTAATGAAGTGCATCAGAATCTCTTCTACTGAGATTTTTCTCCACTAAGATAGATTCGCATTCTGTCACTAAGTGCTGTTTCTCCTTGTTCCTTGTAGAAGCGACATCGATTCCACGCATCAAGCTCCATGCTGCACTCGTGTTTATTGTATTTAAAATGCCCTGTGTAAAAACCACTAGGAATTATCATTTGACTCAACAATGCCTCTTCCGGTTTACATATTTTGAACTGGTTCAGTACTGGAAGATATATACTGTCATTTCCTCCGTTTCTTTTCAGTTCTGCTCTGAGTACATTAGGGACAGTCCTGCAGGAGGATGGTTCAGGTACTACAAAAGGAGTTATTTCATTTCCTCTTTCACCAGAATGGATTGGTATCCACAGCAAGTAAACTTTGTTATCTTCTTTTTGCTTGTTAAGTTTGCCTAGGCAGCAGTCTTCCGGTGGAAGTTTCTGATATATATTTTGGACTGGTTTAGTCCTGGAAGATATAGACTGTCTTTTCCTTCGTTTCTCTTTAGTTCTGCTCTGAGTCCATTAGGGACAATCCTGCAGGAGGATGGTTCAGGCACTACCATTTCCTCTCTCACCAGAATGGCTTGGTATCCACAGCAAGTGAAATACGTTATCTTCTGTTAGCTTGTTAAGTTTAGGCAGCTCTAAATTATCTTTGAGCGGATACACTATGTGCTTATTGCAATGATGACTGCTTGACTAACTGAGAAAATTGAGATCTTTGGAAGGTTACTATCTATTTTTTCTTCTCGTTTACCAAAATTCCATTTCCATTCAATAAAGATCCTGGCAAATTCCTATCTATTCTGCGCTTTTCTCGGTAGGGCATCAAAGTCCAGTTCAGTTTCTGATGTTTTCAAACCATAAATATTGTCTGCGTTTTCCGTCGATATTTTCTTCTATTGTGAAATGTTGGAAGATATATTTATAGTGTCTCGTGACATGACCAAAATTATGGAGCTTACAAACTTTCGCTCTCTATATATACGTTGTATACATCTAGGCTAGTAACATGAGCTACCCACGGGATTCCCAGCTTTCGCGATAAACCCACTTTTCGAATGCCTTTATCTTGTTCCTTATGCTTATTTAATTAAGCGTCCATGTTTATTCCACTCCATATAGAACTATAGATAACACGTAACATCTGATAAAATTATGCCTCGTCTGAGTATTAAGAGATTTATCACTGGTTAAATTCCGCAATTTCCAAAAAAGTTTCTCTGATCATTCGAATATGGGATAAATATTTAACTAGTGGTTAACCAAAACTAATTTTAAGTAACAAAAAAGTTAAAAACGAATATTGTATGCCATTTACAGTTTTTAATATTCTTTTTGCAAACTCCAAACAACACAGGCATAATCTAGTTGTTGTAAGCGCACTAACGAGCAAAATAAACATTAAATGACATCCACATTTATAAATTCAAACGTTGTTTCTTCAACTAAGTAAATCCTACCATTTACAATCTCCACTTTTTATAGTTCAGAATATGGCCATTAAACTTCAGGTACTTTTGAAAAGTTTTACCAGGATCTTTTATCTGACACATTTATAACGCCTTTGTCACTATTAATATGTGAATCATAATTTGATGATTATGATCAATAAATATTATTATAATAATAGCATGATACAAATGTCAACATCTTTCGACTCTACCCCCTTTTTTTCGGGTCGAGATGGGAAACTGATGTTCGAATGAGTCCAGGACCCAAACAGTGTTGGACTCATCCCCAAAGGGATGCCTACCAAAAAAACCCACCTCAAACTCGCCGTTAACCCCGCCTCGGAGTCACTACCCTAACATACTTCGAGACAGGCGGCAGTCCCTCGCACACTCCGCTCACACCATCGTCTTCTCTCTACTATCACTCCTACCTTCCATGCCATATCGAGTCTCCCCCTAACCATGCTTTCTACTACGCCACACATCCATTCATTCCTCCTCCCCCTCAACATTATTACCACCATGTTCTCCTAGTACACCGCCACCCCTAGTTTCCTCTTCATCTTCTTCAGCACTTCCTCGTTCCTCCAGCATCTAAACACATGCCCCACATCATCCTTCACTTCACACCTCTCGCACACTCCAGTCTCTCTTTTCTCAATCTTGTGGAGGTACCCTACTCTCGACCCATGTCCAGTGAACACCTGTGTCAACAAGTAGTTCACCTCCCCGAATTTCCGGTCCATCCAATCTCTCCTATTCCCAATCGCTACTTTTAGTGCGCCCTCATACTCCTCCCACCTTATCTCCATTTCCTCCTCCACCCATTCCTGTACTTCCTCTCTGGTCGCACCCCTCCAGCGTTTGTTCCTGGTTCTAGCCATCACGTCCAATGGATAGCACCTTGCCAGCACCGATGCTGCCAGTCCATCCACTGTTCTGTACTCCTGCACCATCCTCAGCAGTATCCCTCTCTTCACCCGCAGGAGTGGCCTAGCCCTGACATTCACCCCCACTCTTTCACCCCACACCTCCGCACCATACATCATACTCTGCTCTACCGTCCTACCAATTACCCTCCTCTTCCACTCTCCCGGCCCTTTCACATTACACATCAATCTCCCCAGCCATGCTGCCCTCACTTTCTCCTTCCCTGCCACCTTTAACATATGAGTTTTGAAGGATAATTGGCTATCCAACCACACCCCTAGGTATTTCCCAGACTCCTCCACAATCTTCCTACACATTCTCTTCGCCTTTCTTTCTATCTCCGCCTCTCCCTTTGCCGTACATATCAGACACACATCGTCCGCATACACCGTAATCTCACATCCCTCTTCACATACTATCCCACAAACCTCATCAAACACACACTTCCAGAGCGTCGGTCCAAGAACCGAGCCCTGGGGCACTCCAGCCTCCGTCTCATACTTCCTCCCTCTGAAGTCTACTATCACACGCCCCGTGGTTAACCAATCCCTGCCCCACTCCAAGCCTCAGCAACGATTCCACCCCTGACTTATTGTAACATACAACGGTTATTGTGACTTAACTATATTAGTTAGACATATAGTCTCGCGGACTTTTTTTTTGGATATTAATTCGTTCGTAGCAGTAGGTAATTCGACAGACCAACGAGACATAAAGACCTTGAGTCTTATCAGCTCTTAACAGCCGTTCTTATCGGTGATGCAATATTTTTGTGTTAAGGTCGAAGCACACTTATCAGCACAGCACCTGACAAACATCGACTTAACGCATCGACACGGGATCAGCACCGCCGTGATACCCGACTATAGGCTTCACTTTATATTGTCAGAGATATTGTATTGGCACGCCGTCCGCAAAATATTCTCTCTGAGAAATGTGTTATGGTTGAGGCGTTGACGTGCCTTGTCGGTGCTGTGCTGATGTTGTTAGGTATGCGCGCTTACATTTAAATACACATAAGAAATAAAATCTGCTGGTGATGATCAGTCGCTGTTCCTATGAGGTGCTGATAAGTGTGTTTCGACCTTAAGAAGTATTGGAAAATATTTTAAAATGTTTAGTTGCTTCGTCTGAAAGTTTTTTTGTTGTTTGATCCGCTCCTGTGATCAATGGATCAGTGATCTGGATTACAGCAATCATAACCTCCGCTTTTAATATTGTCATTTTTATCCCCAATTTCGAGTTAATCATCAATTATGCGGTTTTAACCATTTGTCAATTATAAAAATTTGTATCAATCAGTTGAAGTTTGAAAAATAACGGCATCGATATATTCGGTTACACATTCACGTCATCCACGTACCGAATATGTTATCTACTCAATTTCTAATTTTCCTAACATTAACCCACGTGTCAAAGTTTTACTTTTGCCACCAAAAACAACGAACTTGATTTACCGTGTGATGGCTTTTGCCCCAATATAATAATATAATAATAAATATTTAAAATAAGAATTAAATTCCCTTGATCTTATTTCAACAAAACGTTCGAACATTTCATTATTATATAAAAATAAATTAAGAAGGTTATTGAACAGAAAGTCAAGTTCAAAGCGTGAAGTAAGACAAAACAGTAATATGTTTATTTGTTTTATTTGAACTAGACTAGTTATATAAATATGCATTCAATATTTATTATAGGAGAAGTTAATTTAGAGTAAGTCATGAAGAACATTATATATAGTGGTCAGAGATCAGTAATTTTTAACAATTAAGTATAAGTATGCTATACGGCTAGGTACTTATGTATATCTTTAGCAACAGTAAATAGTGTAATGTATTATAGTAAATAAATCAAACACATCCCAGTGCTAGAAGTAGTTGTTTCATTCCTTGGAGATGATCCTCCAAGCGACCCGCAACACCACCGATTCAGAGGCCTTTCCACACCTTTAGTCTACCAACGTAACCTTTGGAGACGCATCCATTACATCCGATGGACCGGAGAGTCATTAAAATATTTATCCTTATAACAAAAGTCGATCTTTTGTACATCTGCATAAGAGAAACAAGGATTTTTGTACATATTTATACTGGGGGGACGATCTATTGTGCCCCCTTTCTTCTACTGGAGCTAATAATTGATTAGCTTATAATATACGTGAGCTAAACATTGAATATTTTGGCACTCTAGGCACAGCTCCAACTGAAGTAAGGTTTACTTTCATTCTCTGAAGGAGATTACTTGGTTATCGAAGATAATGTGAAGTGTTGGTGTTCAGTGTGGGTTATTTAACCCTAGAAGACTAATATGTCGTAAAATTGACGACGCTCGCTATATTTTGTTCGAATTCGTAAACCTCCGCTCACAGTAGCTTCCTGATCAGTCTTATAGATAAGAATGGTGAGCAGTTCGAAATTTGTTCATTTGAATCTATAATTTGACACCTCGTCGTAAAATTTACGATATATTAGTAATTACTTTTTTATACTTTCGGGTAAGAAATTTTGATTTTTGTTTTCTATGTGTTACTCAAATAAAAAATATTATAGGAAAATGTCGAGAAAACCGTTAACGGAGAGGGAGACTCAAGATGAAATAGAAAAAATTATGAATGGTGACGATTCTTATGAAGAACCTTATGAAGATAGTGGAAGTGATTGGGAGGACAACTTAGAAGTGCAAAAGGATAGTGATGTGGATGATAGCAGTGATGAAGATTCAGATGACGACAATAATTTGGACAATATTGAAGATGACGATAGAGATGAGGCAGAGGAAAATAAACCAGTACAAGAGGTAAATGAACAAACTTCTGAAAGCTCGTCTAATAGTGAACCGTTAGTAAAAAAATTTACCAACCAAGAACAACTTAAGAGGCAAAAACGGTCATAAATGGTCAGCAACAGTGCCGATTAATTCAAAAAGAACGGCTGCTCGAAATATTGTACATTTTCTATCAGGAAGTAAAGGAAATGCACGTAAACTCGTAGAAATAAAATATCATTTCACGCTTTTTTTTTCGGATGATATTCTTAGTACCATTATTACATTTACAAACGAAGAAATTGAAAGACAGCGTGAAAAGTATTCAGCTACCGTATCACAAATCAACAAAGATGAACTGCTAGCATTTTTGGCTGTTTTGATATTTTCAGCTGCAAGGAAAGACAATCTTCTCGACAGTAAGGAAATGTTCAATCCTACCACATCTTGTAGTTTTTATCGAGCTTGTAAGGGTTGTGACCGATTTACCTTTTTATTGAATTGTATCAGGTTTGACGATAAATCTACTAGAGAGCAAAGAAAACAGTAAGATCCTTTTGCTCCAGTTAGAGAAATCTGGGAACGTCTCTTAGAAATCTGCAGGCACTCCTATACCCCATCATCCTACCTTACAATAGACGAACAGTTTCCTGGTTTCAGAGGTAGGTGTCCTTTCCGCATGTTTATCCCCAATAAGCCATCAAAGTATGGCATAAAGATCGTTATGGTATGCGACTAGATGGTTTGTGACTAGAATGCACCTTATTTTGAAAAAAAATTTAAAATAATTTCGATTGTGTATTTCATGTTTTTTCTTAAAAATAGTAATATTTACGACACATTAGTAATAATGTGTGTTAAAATCATATTAGTGTTCTAGGGAGGACGTTTTAAATACAATAATCAGATTATACGAAAATTTTTGCGTATTTTCCATTACACAAACTTTAGTCTATTTCAAATAAGAGATGGGGGGAGATAAGCATGTTATAGAAAACGTTTGTAAGTTCGGTTCTGTAAAATCGATTTTTGCAGTTATGGCTACCTTTTTTGCATCTTTTGTATACAGAAATATTTACATTTCCAGTCGTTCTCAAACGTTGTATGAGTGGACGAAAAACTCTGCTCTTGGGATAACGTCTTTGGGGATATTGCTTAACATAAATTCTAGTTGCAGCAGTTGCATTTCTCATGTATTCAAAGTACACGAATATCATGTCAAACGATTCTTTTGGTTGTTGAAAATCATCTTATAAACTTATTCAAACTCTTCATAAAGTAACTTTTAAATTATATCTTTTTTATTTCCTCACAACCAATATGCATTTATAGTTCATCTCCGGCCAGCCATCTGACCTTATTCACATTTAATTATTCATTCTAATAATGTAATATCATCTATATCAAAACTAAATATATTTATGCTTACTAACAGTTTATATATTTGTTGATAAACATATCAATCCAACATTATAAAAGTATTAAATAAGGAATAGCTGACTCTAGGATTTCATTAATAACCTACATTTACTTTAATCATATCAGGGGCACTACAAATTCAAAATTATTGAATTCCCTTATATAATTTTCAGAGGAATGTCTGTCTTCTCGTCAGATACTCAAAAAAGGGTTGGGTGACATTAATTTCTCCCTCATTTACTTGTTTTGTGAATTCTACACGCCTAGTCCAGGGTTATACAAAAATTATTGTCATACAATTTAAACTCCACCTTATAAGAAGTATAAGTATATTATGTATTCACGTAAAGAATTTTTTCTTGATAATGTATAATGAATAACATCAAAGAAGTTGTATGTTTGATGTTTAGACTAGATATAATACAGTTTCCATTACATTAAATACTTTTTTATTTTCAATGGAAAAAAAATTCGTGAACGGTCTTGAAAAAATTAAACAGCAAAGTCAAGTTAACATACCCTTGGGTATTTGTCCCCAAAATATTTGTTTTCATCATGTAAATCATATATTTGTTTGTATACTACATTCCAAGATGGGTAGTCGTTAATCAGATAACAATAGCACAATATCGTATCGTACTCGTTTATTCGAAAAAAAAATGCCTAATAGTATGATTATTTTACAAGTGACATGTTTGGCTGGTAAAATAATATTATATATATATATATATATATATATTATCAAAAAACCCAATTACCATAGTATCTATATAATATAATATACTTATAACTTATTTCAAGTACATTGCATTATACTTAAGACATATATGCATTTTTTAATCGATGCTTTGTGGGTCCAGCTACAAATTTAGCCCATTGCTTTGTATCTCTTGCCATTGTTATTACTCTGTCCATGCTCTTCCTTTTTCTTGCAGTATGCTTACCATGTACCCATGTTTGTTTTGGTCTTCCCCTTTTCGTTCTTTTTTGTATTTTTGATTGTCAAACTTTTTTAACTGGTCTTGAGTCGTTAATTCTATGTAAATGTCTCCACCAGATCAATTGTGTCTCTTCAATAAATTTAAGTGTTGATTCTATGTCAAGGTCTTCTCTTATTTTCCTATCTTTTGATTTATCTCTCTTTGTTACTCCTTTATCTCGTCTAAGATACTTCATTTCATATTGAACGGTAAATTGTTTTAAATACATTTATCTTTGTTTTCTTTGAAATGTCTTTTAAATTTATAAATGTCGAATTCATCGTGTAGAAGTTTCATCGTTTTTCTACTCTATTGTTAATTTCAACATCCTGCGTTCCATTTTCTTCTAATTCTACTCCCAAGTATTTATATCTTCTCACTTGTTCAATTTTTATTCCGTGTAATTGTATGTTTAACTGTTTCTGTTTCTGTCCTATAACCATAACTTTGGTTTTACTTTTCCAAATTCTTTAGATACCGTGTTCCAGATATCCATATTATTTTGTAAATCCCTTTCTTTCACTGCCATAATTATTAAATCATCTGCAAAAGCTGCTTCTGATATATCCACTCTCATTAAATGTCTATGTCCCACGTGCAGTTTTGCCATTTTGGTTGACGATTTTTTAATTATTTCATCAATGGATTCAAGTTTTAGTATAAAAATTTTACTGACTACGGATCTGTTACTGTTTACTGTACAATGGGATTTATACTCTTATTAAGATAGAACCAACTATTCTGGTTTGCGATTAGAAGGAATAACATCACTTGTGGACCGGTTTCGGCGTATTGCGCCTCATCAACACAAGGTAGATGCTATTCGTCCAGAAGCTCTGAGAGCGTAATCCTGGACTAGAGACTACGTTGATACCACACCAATACATTAGCCTCAGTTAAGGAAATGCTAAGAGTGCGATATCAGCGACATCTCTACATCTAATCACAAACCAAAAGTCTATATCGACAAAAAACCATCTCGGTTTTGTAGGTATTTACTTAATTACAGTTAACTGTAAATAACTGTCATATTAGTAAAGCGTGATACATAGACGTCAAAAAATAATAGTTCAATACTATTATACGCTTTACAAAATTAGAAAAATTAATTTCAAGAGCAGACTGTTATTATTGAATCCTTAAGACCAGATACCGAGTCAACG
Organism: Lochmaea crataegi; assembly: GCA_947563755.1. NCBI lineage: Eukaryota > Metazoa > Arthropoda > Insecta > Coleoptera > Chrysomelidae > Lochmaea > Lochmaea crataegi. Next base: position 2,932,375 of record OX387433.1, on the reverse strand, counting down.
AAATATTGTGAAATATACTTTACAAATAGTTTCTAATATTTATAGTACAGTCAATAAGTTACTCCGAATTTCTATTTTGCCACCTCGTATCTCTGCCACTCGCAAGCCTTTAAAAAATATACAACCATTTTGCACTCAAAGTTTGATATAAAAATATTTTTAACAAAATCCTTTCCATTTTGTTATTTATAAAACTATAAAGGATTCGCAAAATTGTACTAGTTTTATAATGAAATTAACTATAACTTTTGGAATATCTATCAGCCTATTAATTTCTTTTACCTACTCCCATCAAATTATGTAATAATTATTCAACTGCTTTCAAGCAATTGAAAGTATAAATAAACAAACAGCGTAAGTAACTGTTGCTAGATTCGACCTAAACAAACAAACATTACCAGTTAAGCTTTTAAAAATAGGTAGGTTAGTGTTAAAACATTTTTAAAATGTCTACATTTACAAAAGTTTATTAAATAACCTCACAGTCTGGGAAAACCCCAACAGATTCTGCATTTCCATGGAGGGAATAGGATTAGGGAATCTGCTTTAACAGACTACAAAAGGGTCATAATAGACCTAATTTTTGGTCCCACTTAATTCATTCATTCATACCTCGCTGTTAAGACAAGTTTAAAAATAAATTTTAATTAAAGTACTTGAATATAAAAAGCTTTTTGAAAATCTCACAACATTTAGGTATTAGGTACGGTTATACGCATGGCTCTAAATGACTATTCTGTTCAGTTTTTATTAGTTATTCACATTTAAGTTAGTGGGGTTTATTGTTAATTATTAATTATTTCATTTGGCAGTATGTATTCAACAATAAAAACATAAACTAGACAATGAATCTGAAGTATAACAGATTTAAAGAAAAAAGAGTATTGTGAATTAAAAAAGCAGCAGTCAGCATATTATGTGTAACATCTGACATATCACTTTGGTAATAAGCAATATTAAAATTAAATCTTTAAAAAAAATTTTATGTTGAAATAATTTTTGGTAACGAAGAACCATTCTTTTAATGAAAAATTAAATACATTTTATTAAATACATTTTTTATTATTGTTCAATATTGGGGGAGAGCGGAGACAATAGACTTATGATAACTAAAATATGAGTCGTATACTTGTGATTTTAAAGTATTTAAAAAACGTTGAAAATCTCCGTTTAACAGTACCTCTGTACCACTTTTTTCAAACACTTATTAACAACAGTCTTAAATAAAATCATTAAAATAGTTTTTCTACTCCTATATTATAAGTTGTTAATTAAATGCCAATTTTCAGTTTCATAATGATATACTCATTATAACACTGGTTTTCAATATGAGACTGAAAAATTGACCAATAGAAAATCTAGATTTTTAAATAACCAATATTTTCTGTAGAATGTTTGACAGTTTCTAAGAGATTCGTGTTTTATGACAGTTTCAATCTTTTGCGTTAGTCAAAAAGGTAGATATACTTTCCACTTTTTAAAAGAAATGTCAAGCTAAGAAAATATTTCATACACACCACCTGAAATCGCTGAAAAGGCGAAAAATTTATCCAATAGTTTATTACCTGCAAAATCAAAAAAGGTATATGATAAATTTTATGGTCAATTTATCGATTGGAGGGTAGCAAGAGAAGTAGCAAAAAAAAGGTGACCGGTCGTCGGACCGCCGACAGAATCTTGCTTCTTATGCACAATAGAATGACCATTTTTCGTGAATTTTTCACCATTTTTCAAAAATTTTGACAATTTTTGACCATTTTTGACAGTTTTTGACGAATTTTGACATCTATTGACCGGCTTTGACAATTATTGACCATTTTTCCAAATTTTTGACAATTTTTGAAAATATTTGGCAATTATTAACCATTTTTTCAAAATTTTGACAATTTTTGACGATTTTTCCAAATTCTTGACAATTTTTGACCATATTTAAAAATTTTTGACAATTTTTCAAAAATTTTAATAATTATTGACCATTTTTGACAGTTTGAGTTTGAGACTCTTCTCAAGGGTGGTTCTACTCCATGTTAGTGCTGCACTAGGTATGTCAGAGGTTGTCAGAAGCTTTAGGGCGCCACTACCTTTTAGACGTCGACGACACAACAAAAATGAATGTAAATAAAAAGGAAACTAAGGTGAGAAAGGTAGAAACACCTTATAGAATTTAATTTTTTCAAAATTTCGACAATTTTTGACGATTTTTCCAAATTCTTGACAATTTTTGACCATATTTAAACCATATTTAAAAAATTTTAACAATTTTTCAAAAATTTTAACAATTATTGACAGTTTTTGACAAATTTTGACAAATTTTGACAATTATTGACCGTCTTTGACAATTATTGACCATTTTTGACAATTTTCCAAAAAATTTAACATATTTGGCAATTATTGACCATTTTTTCAAAATTTTGACAATTTTTGGCCATTTTTCAAAATTTTAACAATTATTGATCCTTTTGGACCATTTTTGACAATTTTTGACGAATTTTGATTGGTTTTGACAGTTATTGACCGTCTTTGACAATTATTGACCATTGTTGACAATTTTTAGAAAAATTTTAACCATTTTTCAAAAAATTTGACAATTATGGACCATTTTTGACAGTTTTTGTCAATTTTTGACAGTTTTTGCAAATATTTGGAAATGATTGACCATTTTTTGAAAATTTTGACAGTTTTTGACAATTTTTGATCATTTTCCAAATTTTTGGCAATTATTAACCATTTTTTCAAAATTTTGACAATTTTTGACCATTTTTGACAATTTTTCACACCTATAGGTGTGCGAGCTCAGTGCGACAAGAAAGATTGCGCACAGTCGCTTGAATGAGTTATCGCGTGACGAACGCTTTTTCGTAACATCACACGTTTCACGAGTTCACTAGCCTTCCAAAAAGTCCTATGTCGTGCAATAAAAGAAGCAAGCTTCAATTTAAATTTCATTGGATTAGTGGATTATTCCGAAATATGGTAACACTGTTGCGTGACGAACTTTTCGTAACGGTTACACGTTTTACGAGTTCACTAGCCTTCTCAAAAGTCCTATGTCGTGCAATAAGAAGCAAGCTTCAAAAAATATTTAAATAAAATTTCTTGTTCGTAGAAAAAATAGTGTGTGCAACTCTCATGTTATGGTTATTAATACATGATCGTTGCATAATATACTAATTACGCATATAAATTAGTTCATATAACAACAAACTTTATACACAACACTGTAGCTTAAGTGCACAGCTGATGCATACACTGTTGGCTGACAATACCGACCTCTAGGTAGATTCGTGGCTGACGTCGAAATTTTCCACCACTCGCGGTCACTGGTCAAATCAAAAGGCGCGCGCTTCACTTGTTTCCTGTTACTTCCGTCCCATTTCACGAAATCACTGCCACAAATTGCAGGGAGTCGAGCGGAAAGATGTTACACATCAGAAAAACCATCTTACAGCTCGCATTCAATTAAATAAAGTCTTCGGGATAATATTAGACACAACAATTTTTTTTATAAAATCTCTGGAAGCCAATCTCATACTTAGAACAATAAAAATCTTCCCAGACATCTAAGTAGCAATAAAAACACTCTCTACAGTGTAACATCGAAAATGGTAAGTATCAAACTGCCAAAAAGACTCCCCTCAATAGGAAAACTCAACAAAATGCCTGGATCCCTGGTTCTTCTGGTATGGATAGCAACGGAAGTGCAGAGTTTCTTAAGAAAGAGGCTGCAGTAGGTGATTTTATCGGACCAGAACCTCCAATTGGTATCTTATTATGTTTTGTCAAACAACCATTAAATACCTGGACTGCAAGAAGAATTTTAGACTTCGAGCATAATTTACCAGTACTGGCGTTTCTGCATCCTTCGAAGAATGTCCCCAAACAAGTGCTGGCGTCTGAATCATCATATAATAAGACTAGAACTGTCGGATGATTCGACGTGCCATCTTTGTCTCAGTTTATAGACAATCCCAGTTCATGGACAAAGAGAACTATTACAGATCTGCAATGGTCTACTGGAAAGAGATTCCAGACTTAAAACAAGCCAAGGATTTGAATGCAGAACTTTGCTGGAAATGGATGAGATCTATAACCAGAATCCATACCGGATAAACAGAATAGGGTTGGTCGAAAACATCGAATTCCGTTTCTGCCCAGAAGTTGAAACGGCGGAATACACACTGTGCTACCGGATAAAGCCAATATGGCCGTTTTCGAGAAGCAGTTTTCCAGCAGCAAGGTGAGCTAACACCAGCGACGCTATACAATATTCGTAATAGGATTTAAAAAACATTAAAACTATGTAGTGTTGAAATAGTATGTATATTGGGGTGACATTCACTGAGACCTGAAAGATCGAATGTGCCCCTTACTTCTACTTAGCTCAGAGACTAGTAGCTCCTTTAAACCTAGCTCCCGTAAGAATTTTAGGATGTCTGAAGGCTTCAGTTCAGGTAAGTGTCCCTCTTTTATCCAGTAGTCTCCTAGGTGTTGTACAATCCGCAAGTATGTCGATGAAGGTTTTTTCTCCCCTTCCTCAGAATCTACATTCTTTCTGCACCACGATTTCGAGCTTTTTCATGTGCCCATCCAGGCGACAGTGTCCCGTCAGGACAACTGTTAAAACTCTTAGTGAAGTTCTACTCTGACTTAGGAATTCAATTGCTCTCAACAGGTTGTAGTCACCAAGTAGAATCTTTGATTGTCCAAGTCCTACTAGATCTTTCTGATGGTCAGATCTTCTCTTTTTTCCGGCTTTGCCTATTTCTTCCAATATTACATTGGAGCTGATACCGCAGAAGGGTTTCGGCTCCCAAAAGGGTGTTTCAGTCCCCCTAACTGCTTTTTTATTTCCTTCTATACCAGGAATCCACAGTAAGGTTACTATATTGTTCTCACCTAGTTTATTGAGTTTGCCTATGCATTCCCATACCATTTTGGAACTGATTACACAAGAACTCCTTGTTAAAGTCTAGTAATGGTATTTGTATCGCATTCATTCTTGTTGCTTAATTAATTACCAGGATGACATTCATATTTTTTACTCCTTTCCAAAAAAGTATTTTTTCATATTTCAACAAAAATTGAATATATCAAGGAGGATCGATAAATGATATTTCCCGACTTATGCTGACAGTTTCAATAATAGCAAACATTTATAAAGAATCTAATTCATAATATTAATTTCCTGTATCACACCTTTATTTCGAATATACAAAGAATAAGCAATAAAAGAGCATTCAATTAATCGATCACATGTGCCCTGTTTTATACTGAATATCGTATCGAACAAGTGGAGTCTGATTTAATTCCATATAATTAATTAACTGGGAATTAGAATGGCAGAATTCTGTACCATACTCAACAAACTACCCTCACTTTTGTCAGGTTAATAAATAGAAATGGAAATTCCTAGTGCTCTTACTGGCAGTTTTTGAAAAGATTATTAAATCGAATATGCTCAAGATTTTTTTTTCTGCAATGTTAGTTTCAACTAGTTTAATTTCATCTTCAAGCAAATATTGATTTAAGTAAGTTCGGAATAACTGAATGGATTTAGTAGAGAGAGCCAATTAAACTCCATTTTCACGATCATGTCCATCATGTCCATCCTTTTGGATCAGCTTACGTTTAGCATCGACGGTTTCCTGAGTGACTGACGTTAATGGTGGATCTGATGTGCTTCTTCATTGCCGAAAGCAGAAACCATCTTTTGTTAAGACAACTTCTGGGATTAATCCCATTTTTCCACTTTAAAAATTCAGTTTAGGAACAGCAGTCTGAAACTTTGGCGTTAAGTCAAAAGATTTCACCCAGTTGGATTAGGAGTAGTCTAAAATTCCACACCAATGGGTTAGGTGTTGATGAGAAAAATCGCGAAGTACTACTACAGTACATCGTCGTTAATTCCACGTTGGGCGTCAATCAATCGGTTGTTCGTGACTAGAGTGGCCACTAGAGACTTTTCTCAAGGGTGGTTCTACTCCATGTTAGTGCTGCACTAGGTATGTCAGAGGTTGTCAGAAGCTTTAGGGCGCCACTACCTTTTAGACGTCGACGAAACAACAAAAATGAATGTAAATAAAAAAGAAACTAAGGTGAGAAAGGCAGAAACACCTTGTAGAATTTAATTAAGATATTTATTTAAAAAAATTAAAAACTTACTTTAACCCGGACACGATCTCTTATAGCCGAGTGGAGAAATTAAAAAGAGAAATTAAAACAATAATTTTATTCTGCCAGGAACGGAACAAAGATGAACTGAAGCCTGTACTTTTTCTGGTACTTATCTTAAGTATCTTCTCCAGGAAGGGTGTGTAGAAAAGTGGACCTAGAGGTATCCCAGTGGTTTTCAGAGAGGTCCTTGAGGTATCTTGAAGGTGTCTTTGAATTAGCGATATCTTTGAGGTATCCTAGAAGGTTAACGGTATCCTAGATGTTAACGGTATCTTAGCAGCTGTGCTTACCTAAAAGTTAATAATCAAAAGAGGAATCGAAAGCAGCAATTTTACTTTACGCTCGAAAAACACACATAATTTTTTCTACAGTTGCCCTTTCAGACCATTTTTCAAAATTATTGATCATCTTTGATAATTATTGACAAATTATGGACCATTTTTTCCAAATTTTTACCATTTTTGACCATATTTCCAAAACTTTAACAATTTTTAACAATTATCAACTATTTTTCAAAATTATAGACCATTTTTGATAGTTTTTGACAATTATCGACCATTTTTGACAATTATTGACCAATTTTGACAATAATTGTCCATTTTTGACAGTTTTTTGAAATAATTGACAATTTTTAACCATTATTGATAGTTTTTGACCTTTTTTGATAGTTTTTGACCTTTTTTGATAATTTTTCAAAATTTTAGACCATTTTTCAAAATAATGGACCATTTTTTATAATTATTGACAATTATGGACCATTTTTCCAAATTTCTGACCATTTTTGACAATTATTGACCATTTTTGACCATATTTCAAAAACTTTATGACAATTATTAACTATTTTTCAAAATTTTGACAATTTTTAACAATAATTGTCAATTTAGGACCATTTTTTATAGTTTTTGACAGTTATCGACCATTTTCCAAAAGTTTAACAATTTTTGACAATTATTGACCAATTTTAACAATTATTGACCAATTTTGACAATAATTGACCATTTTTTACAGTTTTTGACAATTTTTGATAGTTTTTGACAATTATTGACCATGGAACTGACATGGAATTGGTTCCACCAATCGTGAATGGTACTGGCGTTATCCATGATAATTAAACTGGGTGGGGTATAAATTTGGATATGAACTTATGAAAAATTTTTCAGAATTTTCGCAGTTCATTTATTTTCATAGTAGTCGCCGGTTTATCGGTTACTTTTAAAAACAATGTCTGCATCTTTATCAAAACCATCCTCTTCTCCATCCTTCACCATTTATTGTTTTCAAATTATAATTCTTCAATATCTCTGCGGTTTCAAAGGAATTTTATTTCGCCTCTTTCTTAGCGATAGATTCAGAGAGACCAGACAGCAGACAGCGTTTACACTTTCCTCTCTCAGGCATAGCGTCGAACCGCTAGTGTGTACCACTCTACCCTTAATTTTCAATGAGTAATTTAATTTTATGAGAAATGTTAGCTATATGAAAAGTATTTGTAATTGTTAATACGACTAAGCGATAATATTATTCGAATTTATTTTTTACAACAGCTAAGTACATCAATGTAACTACTAGCCCTTTCTGTAACGCGACACGCAATTCCCATGAACCTATCAATTCATTAATTAAATTACATTAAATTTGTTGCTAATCTAACAAAACAACTTATGCAGACACATACATGCTCAACCTCAACTGAATTAAAAATAAATTAACAAAAATACACCAAGAAAAATGATCGGTCGGTATTGCCTATAAGCTATGAAAATATAATAATAATAATACATTTATTATCCACATAAAAAACGGAATATTAGAAACGTGGATAAAAGCAGGGCCGAACCGCGACCTTTGGGGTCTCTAGACTAACGATATCCGGGGGACCCACGAAATAATTAAAATATTTGCCCTCGCAACTAGCCTCATTTATTTTTCCTTTTCTTTGTCTTCTTTTTCCCTTATTGCTTGTTCTATTTTCCTTTTTCCTTTTTGTTTCCTTTTTATTTCCTTTTTAACATTTTTTTTTGGTAAAGGGATGATATCTTTTGGGCTTACAGTGAAGGAAAATCCTGTTAGTGAGCTGGAAGAGGTCCCAGGTTGTGGACTGGAGGCTGGATCTGGTTGGGATCTGGAAGATGGTCCAGGTTGTGGACTGGAGGGTGGATCTGGTTGGGATCTGGAAGATGGTCCAGGTTGTGGACTGGAGGGTGGATCTGGTTGGAGTCTGGAAGATGGTCCAGGTTGTAGATATTCTTGCCCAACCTCAGTTTGATCTTGTGGGTCTTCGAGAAGTAGGCCTTCTTCTTCCACGTCTTCTTCAGCTGCCTCAAGTGTGGGGTCTTCAGTCTGACGTGCTTCGCGCACTTCTTGATTTGGTCTAGGCTGTTGAAGAGGCACATCAGTGCATTCGGCAGCAACGTAAACAGCTTCTTTGAAGACATCTTGGTTTAGTGGCACAATGCCGCTCTTTCGAAATCCATTTATTGCTGTGGTTGGAGTTGCTGCTTTTAAGAAAGCTTCCCCAAGAAGTCGGCTAACTTGAAACTGAGTAACAACCCTTCCAGGATTGTTTTTTAGATATTTTTCAATAGCTTCTACGAGCCCATAAACGAGGCATCCAGAGGCTGCATTTTATGGCTAGAGTGAGGCGGTAAACAAACCACGGTAGTGTGATTCTCCCTTGCTTTTTCAATAAATGGTAGGTTTTTAGAATGGGTAGAATAACCATCTAATATTAACAATACAGGGTGTTTCGAGAAAAAAAGTTAACGATCCCCTGGTATCACGCCACTGGCCAATTAGAATTTGACAAAATTATTACTATTGACGTGTTTGAAAAAAACTATAACCTACAAAAAATTAAAAATGTCTATTTTTATTCTGCAAGAAGATAATATGCATTGAAATCGGTATCTACCCTTTATCAGCCGGTATCTCACCTATTCCTGTTCATTGATGTACCCGTTCTACAAAAACAGTAATTAACTATTTAATAATGTATCTTTATTAGCAGTTCCCGATACAAATATAATAGTAGCACCTGGTTTGTAGGTGCTTAAAAATGATACAAAAATAAATGTCTTAATAATAATTTATTAGGTAATTTCACATGGCTATCGGTCAAATACTTAATATATAGGATAACGATGGCATTCGAGGAAAATCGTAAATTAATAACTGCTGGATGTCGATGGTTAATAATGAAAAGTAGTTCCTGTCCATTAAATTACCTTATGATTATGAGAGATTATATCATTATACTCAAGGAGTTACCAAAAATAAACAGTTAACAGTTACTTTCACAAATGGAACAAAAACCCACGTTGGGCGCCATTTGCTACTATCTGCATTTCCCCTTTATCCCCTAAGCGGGTTTAGAAGGTAGTAAAACGGAAAGAATGGTTAGTGTGGAGGTATTTTATCCACTTAACCAGCTTAGATAAAGTATTTTCTCCCCGGACTTCTCGTTCGCGGAGAGTGGGTGGGTAAAACATAAATGAGGGAAAGTTTAAGTGAGGGGATAGTCTGTGATCTCTAAGGTGGAAGGTGTAGTGATCTACTCGGTAGACGTTGTTGTTTAAGATCTATATTCTGTGTAACAATGGGGTTCTGTGAACTTACAGATTGACACGATTGTCGTTCGACGTTCTTAAAGTACTGTTTATAAATAATTATCAAGATGAAATATTTAAATTATTATATGGAAAGATTCCACAGTAGTATACTTCTGGGATTACACTTGTTTCCTAGTACGTATTATATTATAACTAGCTTATGGATACTGTGTTAGCATGGTACTATTTACATTGAGACATTTAAGTTATATTGGTAAATTGGAGGGGAACATCTGTTTTAGGTACTAGTATAGGACGAACTATATCAGATATACTAAAACTACCCCTAGATGCCATTAACTCAGTTAATGGAAAATGGTCTAAACTAAAGTCTGAATGAACTCCAGATAAACTGTAGGGTGAGGAATTCACTTCCAAAATGTCAATAAGTACTATCGTCACTAACTAACCAATAATCGAAAGGGATGAACTCTAGACGAGAGGCATCACGAAATTTTATAAAACAGAATGATCTTACTTGCATGTTCACGTCTGAGAATCCTGATGAGGTTACCTACAGGTGGTATTCTGCTCTGCTGTTGAAGTTGAAAACGATGAAGAAGGTCCAAAAGAAAAAGAAAAAAAAAGAAAGAAAGAAGAAAGAAGGTTTGAAAAGAAAATATAAATATGAAACTGTGTTGGTAATTGAAGACCTAATAGATATCGGGTAGATTACTCACCCTAGATGGTGGGTGACCTTTAAGTGTTTTGTCTTTGTAAAAACAGGAACTATATCCATGCTCCTTTACATCACTTTGTATTAGAGAATCCCTGATTTTTAATTTTTCCTAGATCACAAAACCGTAGCAAACGTAGGTTGAACAACCATGTAGACTTGGAAAGAGTACAATCCAAAATGGTGGTTTCAAACCAGTTACCTATTTCACTGGCCTTGAAAGGTCTTCTACATTTTCAGTTGGGGTCAAGGTCGAATGGCTAACTGGATACATAAAAAATCAAGGCACATTTGGAATTTGTAAAAGACTCACACCAGGGTTAACCTATGAACCAGTTATTAATGTCAATAAATAATAATGATTGGTTTCTTCCACATGAATAAAAATATTTACAATGTACACATTCATGATTTTAAAATAATATAAAATAAGTAGAAAAAATATATATATTCATGGGGTGACAAATAAATCTTTTATGCATCACACTATAGTTCTTAATCAATTTTATTGCTATTGCAGGGTAAACCGTAACAACCCCCTCTGTAAAATTAGGTATATTCTCAAATTTAAAGCCTGTAGTTTAGGAGCAATTATCGAAGACAATGCTGCTATATTTACTTCTTGCCAACTTGTATCATTGCACCTCATACACCGAAATCGAGAGGATTAAATTTTGGACTACGTGGTGGCCAAGGGAAGGGGCTACCGCGACTTCTCTCGTTCAATGTGGCGGTGCACCATCTTACATAATCAACATATTTTGTCCCAAATTCAGTGGCAATTCTTCCAATAAATCAATAAAGTCATTTTGCAAAAAATGTAAGTAATTATCACCATTCAAATTGTGGGGTAACTCGTATGGCCCTAACAAATAATTTACATTTATTTTAAATTCATGTTGTAAGTGCCTTTTCTCCTGTAACATTGGGATTTTCAACTCCCCAGACATGATTGCTTCTTAAATTAAAAACACCACCAAGGTGGCTCCGTCGGTAAATAATATTCTTTCAACAAAGGTGTGGTCCAGATTTTGCCCGTTTCGGATATAAGTTACAAATTGATATCTTAAAGGTAGATCTGCTAGCAACAAATTTTGCACCGGATTAAAATGGTAAGGGTGATACTTCTCCGGGTGCAGTCTTCTTAAAATTGAAGTTTTACTGATCCCTAAAACGTAAGATAAACGTCGTGTACAAACCTGAGGATCATCCTCAACGCGAACCATTATCTCATCTTCGACATCAGGCGTAATCATTTTGTATCTAGGATTATCCCCAAGTATTTTACTTCCGATGCAAATGAAATAACCTCACCCATTGTAAAGGCGTGGAGGCAGCTGAAATTCATCGTCAGATCTGTGAAGTTCATGGAGAAAACATCATGAGTGATGGAATGGTAAGCAATTGGGATAGAGCTTTTAGAAGTGATCGCAGGAATGTTCATGGTGAGAAACGGATTGGGCGACCTCCTGTCATTACTAGATTTGTTACAGCTGACGAAACGTGGGAGGCCTTCGTTACGCTGGAATCGAAGCAGCAATCTGTGAAATGGAAGCATTCAATATTCCCCAAGAAAGTGAAATTTAAACAGACAATTCCAGTTAGAAAAATAATGGTTTCGGTGTAGTTGCGTCTCAGTTTTACAGGGTAGATGATTCCCATCCGAAATCACTAATGACGTTGAACTCCCTTCTAATTACAAAGCTAAAGGGTCGGTTCAATGCTCGCCCGGAAAGTAGTTGTTTCTTCTTATTAAAATGGCTAAAAAATGTAAGGTGTCGAAATGGTACTCAAAACTATTCTTTTCATAATCTCATTTGATTACACCTTATTAAATATTTGACTGGAAACTGTAACATATATTCTATTTTGTAAATAGAATATAAATCATATAATTTTCACACTATAAATCAGATTTCACCTACTGCGAAAGCATGAAACAACCAATAATAATTATCTCTCGACGGGAGAGGAAAATAGGTCCTGTCGATGTAGAATATGAAGAATTGTCGATGTATGTGATACATACAACGTATAAATGAAATGTTCCTATACAGGTCAATTTTTAATTGAAATATACTGTATTTTTACGTTAATTTGAATATACAGGTTGATCCATCTGTGGTTTTATCACTGACATTTCCACATTTTGATTTTAATAGTAAAAATAAAGCAAACTGAGTCTGAGTCGCTTCATCTATTGTTGAAACCACACGTTCAACAATTTGTATATTTATATTTTAGTTCTCTTATTTGTATTAGAAATTCCTACCGGCGTGCCACTGCCTCCAAAATACTTTTACCTTAGTTCAGAATCGCGTTTTGTTTTCTTTCCCTGGCGGCTGACCGGCACCTTGCAATATTTACTATTATTCTTCGGTAGTTGAAGTAGGCGTGACCAAATGCACACTTCGCGCCTAAATGCATTATCTCCCTGGTATTTACCATAACCATAACTTACCAAATTCCAGGAGATTTTAACCAAAATTTTGGTTTTATTACTGTTAATATGAGCACAATAAATCCCACGGAATATGGGATAGGCGATATTCCGTGCTGCTATCTATTAACAACATACCAAAGATGGTTTGAGCCCATATAGATACTACAGATAGAGGCAACAAGCCAGCTCGAAACCCGTCAGCATGTAAGAGAAAGATAGAAAGTCAGAGGTATATGCTGCCTTTCTCTTATGGCGCGCATGCTGTAGACTCAGACAAAGACAGAAAAACCGCTGATCGTCTGTCACCTTCTCTCACCGGAGTTCAGAAGGACATTCCCACTTACACAGCGGCCTATGGCTTGTTGCCTCTATCTGCCTCTACGCTTGAGCCACTATGATTTTGAAAATATAGTGGTTAAACTTCATTAAAATGAATATAACTCGATTTTTACAATTTTTTGGGTTGGGCCACTATGGTTCTGAACACGCCTCAAATAACCGTGAGACAAAAATTGGTTTCGACTGAGGCGGTTCAAGTGATTACGGGCGTGCCACCAATTTACTTATTAGCAAGAGATCGTAAAGTACTCCATGATATGCGAACACCCACAGACCTGCAGAAAAAGGAACAAAAAGAAGGAACTATAGAAGTGTGGCAGAGGGAATGGGAAAGAAACACAACCAAAGCGCAATGGACAAAAATGCTGATCCCATCACTCAAAAAATGGGTGAACTGCAAACATAGGCAGTTGAATTACTGGTTCTCCCAATTTTTAACAGGACATGGGTCCTTCAACTCATATGTACACAAAATTGGAAAAAGAGATAACAATATTTGCAGCGAATGCAACAGGGAAGACAACGCAAGGCGACTGAAGTAAATTTCATCAAAAGAGACTCCAGCTGGAAATAGAAACTGGGTACATTCTGACAGGTGACAATGTGATAGATAAGATGGTGGAGAGTAAGGCACACTACAACAAGATCCTAAGGTATATTACCGACATTGTTAAAATCAAAGAGGAAGAAGGTGGAAGAAATTGAGACTACCATCAGTGTACCTGACGCAAACTAGTGATAGAGGTTCCAGGGGCACTGTCTGGCACAGAGTTGGGCTTAGTCCGTAGGGTCTGGTGGTGGGTCCAAATGCTGCCGAGATTTCCTACGGGGGTTTTTCGAGACGGGTTTGGCCCCACCAGTTGGAGTCGCGACACTGTTGAGGAAAGTCATAACAAAGTTTTAAAGGAGGCTTCATAGGTCCGGAACCATTTGGTGGAATCACATGATAGAGAAAATTGGAATTGGCTAGATAGTGAACACCAATTCAAATGGAGGTTGACACAAGTTCACCTCCGTACAAAGAGTTTCCTGAACAAGGTAGACAAGGAACTCTCAACCAGGCTATTGAAACTGGGTAAGAGTCATTTGAAAACAGTTACCGACCCGGATACTGGACACCGTACCCTGAGGAAACATCTGCACAAAATGGGAAAAGTGCAGAAAATGTGGAACTATATGATAAAACACCTACTTTCATACTTTGCTTCTGTGAGAACTTACAAGGACTCAGGCGGATACACTTTAGAGAGGAAATAATAGAACCATTAAAAATACTCAAAATCCTCCTATTAAAACAAACCAACATTGGAAGGAATAAGGATTGTTTGGTTCAGGAGATGAGAGTGGAGGAAGCGGTGGTAGGTGCTTGAGAGGTGTGTAGTGACCCAGCATATGCCTATTGCTACGAGAAAACCTCTGAAAAAACTCATAGCAGGTCAGGCGGACCTGGGATTCAAGCCTAGAGCGTAACCACTCCTCCACTTGCTCGGTGCAATTGAGAGGCAAATGAAAGTCTTTTTATAATAAATTGCCACATCGGTTTCGACCATGGACGTATAAACAAAGATGGATACAGCCTGATTTAAATCTTCATTATCTGTCAGTTTACCACTACTACAAAACAATATTGAAGTTGCAACAAGGTTGATAGAATTTCCAGTGTCACCAGCTTTTATTTCAGTATGGACTATCAACCTCTTATAAGCTGCTTCAAATTGTCTTGCAGTAGGGTTGTTGTTGAATCCCCCATGGTTTCGACTATTTGATACTTGTCATGTAAACAGTTTCAGAAATATTGAACTGTCAAAACGTTAAGGGACTGCCGGTATATAGATGTAGCTTGATAAAACGTTTGTAATTGTTTTTCATGTGATTGAACATGTTTTTCTTTTGTTGTAGGTTCTTGTCTCAATTATGGACATGCTTGCTGGGGTGGTAAGTATGTTTCTACAAATAATAATATGGGCATTTTACCTTTAAATTTTATTTATCCATTGATAAACTGGATATTTTTTATTTTCCATTCAACAACAACGTTAAACTTATTTTGTAAGGAAATTGAAGTAGCGGAAGATGGAGACAAATTGTTATTTATAAAAGATTTTCAACAATGGCTTGCATGTCGGTAGGTAATAAAAATGTACCTGTAGAAAAGTCGGTTGTCATTGATAAAAACTGGACAGCAAATAAGAGATAAATTACTTTTGATGGAAGAATAAAAGTAGAATCAATAGAGCATTAATATCAATCGCTCAGATTGGAAAGGATCAAAGAAAGGCTAAAAATAATAAACAGAAAGCGGTGCTATTTGCTGAACACTCACCACTCATAAAAATATTCCATTTAAAGTAATAAATCAGAAGTTGCCTTCATTGTTACACAAAAAGAATTTCAGGGGAAATAAGTACTAGCCTAATTCCAGAGAAAGATCCAATTATTGATTTAACAAATTCCTTTTCCGAAAATTCATAGTGTCACAGTACCTATTTTCGCAGCATAATTCAATGTCAAAATTAACTGTCATGTTTAGTTAACTATGACCGTATGCACCGGTTATACTTAAAGTGTGCCCAATATTGAAGGTTTAACTTTACACTGTTCTTTTTGACACTTGGATACATTATGTCAATGTCTCATAAAAAGTTGTTGATTCTAATTATTTAAACTGCTGCACGTTTTATCACTTATAATATCACAAGAGCTTAAATTATTTCCAGGAATAATTTAAGCTTGCGTGGTATTCGAAGAAAACTTCACACCATAATTTGGAAAAAATCAAAATCAAGTGTATGGAAACAGATTGTTGAATTTTGTGACGAAAAGTTATTTTAGAAATTTTGCATTATTCACAGGTAGGATAGTTGGGGGCAAAAACACGCACGGGGCAACAGAACGCATCTCATTTAAATTTGCCGCTAATACCAAGTTTGAATCCATTTTAGTTACAAACGTTTGGCAACAGTGCTGAGTTTACCTTTTCAACTGTCAAAAAATGTCCACTTAAAAACTAGAAGTTGCCATGGTAACTAGTCAAAATTAAGGCATCTTATTGGTTAAAAAGTAGAGGTGTGAAATAATCAATTAAATACGTCCAAACTACATGTATAGTTTGGCAAGTCTATCTGAAGCTACGGGGCATCCGTAAGGGGGGGGGAAACATGGCCGATATCTGTCATAAACGTACCAATAGCGTACGGTACCTATTTTATAAAAGTATTAAAAATAATAATTATTATTATATAATAATTATATATAGAAACTGATTTATGCTTTGCTTTAAAGGTAAGGTATTTTTCAAAACACGGTACCTATTTGTTGAAAATCGTACTTGAATTCAATATGGATACGAAATAATAAGATACCAAGTAAAACTGAAAATACGAAGGTAAATACTGACATTATAAACGCCACTGGATAATCAATGTCAATCAATTGTCGAAGTGAGAGGGAAGAACACACGCACGCGCTTTCCAATAGGAAGTCAGGTGGTTACCTAGCAACGGAGGCAAAATATAGAAGACAACCCTTATATTAGGATTACAATCGGTTAAAGCACACTTTTTTATGAACTTCATTCTTTATTATATTCACATATACAGTATCCCATGAACCTGAAAACTAATGTAAATTTTTTTCATATCCCCAATATATTGAAGCAGACTCTGACGTCGAGAATGTGTATCTACCTCTCCATTCAATATTTAGAATTTCAATATAATTTAGTGAGTGTGACCCATCGATATCATGTGTCAATATTTTTTTCACCCGGAAAACCGCACGATAGAAAGTCTAAGCGGCCTATTTTATGGATTGGCATGCTCTGCATTTTTCATTTAGTATTTTCAACTGTCAATACAATTAAACATTTTAGAGCTAATAAACAATGGCGAATTGCACTACCAAAGGTATCGTTAGTAGAAAAGGTCATAACATGACTACAATGATATTTGTGGAGTTGAGGAGTTTGAAAAAGGATAAGGTGATAAATAAAAGTGTTGAAGATAGTACTTAAAATATCAATAACAGAAATCAGTAAGAGTTTTATAAAGCTCAAATATTCTTGATAACAGTAGCTGGAAGTTGCAATAAGAACATGAAAGAGATTGTGGTTTGATTTTCCAAAATAAATAACAAAAAGAATAATGAATATACCACAAGGAGCAGATAGTAAGCTATTAACGTTATAAATTAAAATAGAAACTGAGACCAGAGCAGATTATAAAAAATAACATGATGAGATTAGGACCATAAACAAAGCCGGATTTAGCTAGGGGCTTGGGGGGTCTATAGCCCCGGCCCTGTGCCTGACGAGGGCCCGCAGACCCCCCCCCCCAATATCATAATATCTTGTGACGTTTTCCAAAATTATTCATCACAACTGATGTCACCCTTGTTTTTCCGGGACTTCTAGTTCCTCAAGTGGGCCCCGCTGTTTTTTAGTTCCGGGACTTGGGAGAGTTAAATCCTACTCTGACCATAGAGAAATTTCTCTATGGTTAGGACGATCCGACTCGTAGCCACGAGGTAGACGAAATCTGCATAGCCGACCGTGCAGGTGAAGGAGGAAATCTTGACTAAGAATCAGGCGGACAACGATGAAGGTATTTTTATTTCGAAGAAGAATAAGTTTTTTGGGGAAGATAGTTTGAAGGGATTTTCGTGGAAAGCTACGTCCAAGTCAGATCAAAAGAATACCTAAGCCAGAGTTGGATTGTACCAAAAGTCTTAGTGGGGTCCTAACACTGAGGCCTGAATAGCCAATAAACTTAAACTAATGGAGCGGGAAGAATGTAGATTCTGTGGAATGGGAAAAAATCCATTTACATGCGTAGAGAACTACATAATCCTGTAGCACAACACCTGGGAGACTTCAGGAACTGAATAGGGGAAAGGGGCACAACAGAATGTTTTGGTTCGAAATTAATAATTTATCTTCTATGAATCACGATGCTTTTAAAATTAGAAAAAATTGCAACTATTTTATTTTATTACAAATAATTCCATGTTATTTATTGTTTTAGCACACGGCAAACGAAGTGGCAATCCTATCAAACTGTCAGATCCCATTGACTATCCCAGGTCGCTAAAAAACAGATGGTTTTTATCAAAACTGGTGCAGAGTCCTATTGATCTTCGCTACTTCAAAGATATAGACATGAACATTGCTGCCAAACATGACTCAGATCCGTTGTTTACTGCAGATGAAACTGAACTCTCAAATGGGTGAGTAAATTTAATAATAACGCTTTGCAATTTTTTAAAAATTGAATTACTTTACACAGAATACACTGTTTTCTTGACTTTAAAATGTAATTGTCCAACTGGATAATAATTTGGTCCGCTTTTACTAGGATGGGGTAGTCAATTAATTTTAAATTGATTTAATTTCCCAAGATAATTAACAAAAAGAAAAAAATAAATCCAAAATTCAAAATCCAAAATCAGAATTCCAAATTCCAAAATCATCCAAAATCATCAAAAATCATCTAAAATCATACAAAATCATACAAAATTATGCAAAACCATACAAAATCATCCAACATCATACAAAATCATACAAAATCATACAAAATCATACAAAATCATACAAAATCATACAAAATCATACAAAATCATACAAAATCATACAAAATCATACAAAATCATACAAAATCATACAAAATCATACAAAATCATACAAAATCATACAAAATCATACAAAATCATACAAAATCATACAAAATCATACAAAATCATACAAAATCATACAAAATCATACAAAATCATACAAAATCATACAAAATCATACAAAATCATACAAAATCATACAAAACCATCTAAAATCATACAAAACCATACAAAATCATATAAAATCATTCAAAATCATCCAAAATCATCCAAAATCATCCAAAATCATCCAAAATCATCTAAAATCATACAAAATCATACAAAACTATACAAAATCATACAAAATCATACAAAATCATACAAAATCATACAAAATCATACAAAATCATACAAAATCATACAAAATCATACAAAATCATACAAAATCATACAAAATCATACAAAATCATACAAAATCATACAAAATCATACAAAATCATACAAAATCATACAAAATCACACAAAATCATACAAAATCATCCAAAATCATCCAAAACCATCTAAAATCATACAAAACCATACAAAATCATACAAAATCATACAAAATCATACAAAATCATACAAAATCATACAAAATCATACAAAATCATACAAAATCATACAAAATCATACAAAATCATACAAAATCATACAAAATCATACAAAATCATACAAAATCATACAAAATCATACAAAATCATACAAAATCATACAAAATCATACAAAATCACACAAAATCATACAAAATCATCCAAAATCATCCAAAACCATCTAAAAGCATACAAAACCATACAAAATCATACAAAATCATACAAAATCATACAAAATCATACAAAATCATCCAAAATCATCTAAAATCATACAAAATCATACAAAACTATACAAAATCATACAAAATCATACAAAATCATACAAAATCATACAAAATCATACAAAATCATACAAAATCATACAAAATCATACAAAATCATACAAAATCATACAAAATCATACAAAATCATACAAAATCATACAAAATCATCTAAAATCATACAAAACCATACAAAATCATACAAAATCATACAAAATCATACAAAATCATACAAAATCATCCAAAACCATCTAAAATCATACAAAACCATACAAAATCATATAAAATCATTCAAAATCATCCAAAATCATCCAAAATCATCCAAAATCATCTAAAATCATACAAAATCATACAAAATCATACAAAACTATACAAAATCATACAAAATCATACAAAATCATACAAAATCATACAAAATCATACAAAATCATACAAAATCATACAAAATCATACAAAATCATACAAAATCATACAAAATCATACAAAATCATACAAAATCATACAAAATCATACAAAATCATCTAAAATCATACAAAACCATACAAAATCATATAAAATCATACAAAATCATACAAAATCATCCAAAATCATACAAAATCAACCAAAATCATACAAAATCATACAAAATCATACAAAATCATACAAATCTTGTTACGGCCACTCAGTTTAGAGAGCACCTCAGGTGTAGATTCTGAGACCAAACTAGTAAAAATTCAGAGAGTAGTCTTACCGGTTCTCGGGTAATCCTACTTGAAATTTATTTTAATTAAGGTACTGAAGTAAGTTAATTATTTTATTAATCAAGTTACTGAAATTATTAAAAGGAAAAATTATGAAAGTTAAGAAAGGTAAGTGGGCGCCACCCTGAATATTACTCACATCAGCATTATAGCGACAAATCCTGGAATATTGGAAGGGAAAATAAACTTTATGAACAACGTTATTAAATTTACAAGTTGTGACAAGATTGACTTTTAGAGAAACAATTAAACAAAAAAATTAAATGACTAGTTCATAGAGGTTGTTCTTGGTTGAAGAAACGATCGTTAAAATATCTAGGTGTTACTTCCCATGGTTCCAGTCCTGGTAATATTCAAGTTATAGGTATAGTGATAGCTTGGTTTCCTGGTTTCAGATGAAGTCAGTCCTGGTTTCAGATCTAGGCTTGTCCCAGGTAAAATTTCGGGTCCAGGTAAAGTTCCCAGGTCAAGTTTCTGTCCCAGGTAAAGTGCTAAGGAACAATAATAGAATCAAGAACAAAAATTTACCCAACTTTACAGAATCCAGGATGTCTGAAGTATGAATTTGATAACAATGTTAAAGGAAATTATTTAAAAACGTGGTTCATACATCCTGTATTTTAATAAAAAAAATAATCAAAGAAATCAAATAAAAAAACACTAAAATCGAGTACTTGATTCTATAAATAACGGTAAATATAGACATATATTAAATATGTATATATTTTAAATAGGTTTGAAATATCTTCAAATATATTCAAAGAGAATCTGAAAAGAAATATGAAAGAACCAAAAAAAAACAAAATCATATCGATGTATATTCCTGGCACTGGAACGACATTGCTACATAATAAAATATTAAAGCGGAAAACTGCTAAGAAAGAATAGTTAACATACATTTAAGCGAAAAAAACGTACCATTCACATAAATGCACTTTTTCAAGATACGATATGTTTGCTTCAATAGCACATGTTCACCCGAAAGAAGAATGAACCCTCTTCGCCATTCTTTAAATACAGGAAATCATATGAAAGATAACAGACTTACGTCTCATGTTCATGTCAAGCTCAGACGCCTTGACCAGGAAAGGAATTTACATTTCAATAGTGAATTCTTAATTCATATTTAAATAATAAGTGGTAGAAGAAGAGATACGAACGAGGTCGAAGTGGGAATATCAAAATAGCTGTGGATATTTTCACGACAGACCAAACTCGATCGGCCCTTATAGAAACGTTGATTTCGACTCTCGTCGACAGTAAATATATTCAGCCTTGAAACAATTCTAGGTGTTGGGTATGAGAAAGGACTGGCTATTCGCCGTCCATACGATAATTTATTATTAATTAACTGAGGGAAAGTAAAGTGAACGAAATCATACAAAATCATACAAAATCATACAAAATCATACAAAATCATACAAAATCATACAAAATCATACAAAATCATACAAAATCATACAAAATCATGCAAAATCATCCAAAATCATCCAAATTCATCTAAAATCATACAAAATCATACAAAATCATACAAAACCATACAAAATCATACAAAATCCAAAATGAAACTCTAAAAAGTATTTTCCTGTAGTTTGTTACATCAGAGATCTGCCGGAAGCGAATTCATTCAGTATTTTTTTAAATTTTCTAAAAATAACAGATTTTTATATAAACCGAGGCGTTAGTTCAGTTATAAAAATTATCGCGTGCTTCCAATATTCCTTTCAACAGTTTCTTTAACTTGTTTTCGACTGAAACGAATACATATGGTCAGGACAACATTGCCCGAAGGCACAATAATAGACGACGAAGATATTAACATTACACAAGACGTAATAGAAAAATAGAGAGTCGTTACTAAGACCGCATTTTAATATTGCAGCGTGAGTTTGGCTAGATGTTCTTGTTTTAGCTAACGTTCGTAAGTATGTATGTATATTGGGGTGAAATTCACTGAAAAAAGTCTCAGAGACTAGTAGCTCCTTTAGGAGGAATTTTAGGATATCTGCAGGCTTAAGTTTAGGTCTTCTATCCAGTAGGTGTTGTGCCCTAAGACTCCGGAAGTTTCTTCTTCCATTCCACAGAATCTACATTCTTCTTGCTTCACTGTCTAAGATGCCCATTAGGCGACACTACCTCTCACCACTTTGCTATTTATATGACCCATTCTCGGCAAGACCCTAAATATTTGATGTGCGGATAATGAAACAGAATCAAACATTTAAGCTTTTAACAAAAATATACATAGTAAAAATGTGCACAACGCCTTCTAATGAAAATAGAGCCCCAAGCGAGGACCTAATACTTCAATAAATGGTCCCAGACTCTCAAAACGTCAAGCTAAAAGTATTTTAATGTATATTAATATTTAAGAAACATATTGTCTCGTGAGAAGTTATAAAAGTGTGATAGGAATATTATTATCCAGTATATTTTTAACTGTCCAAGAAAAACAACGTGATAATATTGGGTCCCAACGGACCTTAGTCGGGGATGAAACATCTTGGTTGTATACATTGAAAAAAGAGTCTACAACTGCTTTTAAATGCAAAAAAATTGCTTCACGCCTTACGTACGATATTAATTTTTTGACGTTTGACTTCTCAGAGTGAGAGTGGTACGGATCTGAGTAGTCCAAATTTCAATAAGTGCTACCCAAATCAGGTTGAATTTGAGGAAAAGTCTCTGCCTTAGCCTCTGCTGTATAATTGCGGCAAAGTAAAAAATCTTGCAAAACCAATACAGGATGAACTATCCAAGTACCTAATATTATAATATTATCGTGAACATTATTTTTTTTCTATTTTTGTGTCAGGCAGGTAGCTTCGCCCCGTATGAGAATAAAATAAATGTTTTGAACGTTTTGAATAAATCTGAATTGTATAATTTGAAAGTATCATGTGATTGTTTCTCTTTTGGTCACAGATTCCACCCCTCACCAGGCTTTGAACGAGAGTAGAGATAGTTGCAGTAAATACAGGCTCAATCGTCTTCTTGATCAAGGCAATCTTCATCTGAGTCATCATTAATATAAAGAGATTTAGTAACTGCCTTCCTTCTTTTAGGAGTTGGTTTTTCAGCTTCAGTCTTTCGTTTGAGTTTTAATTCTGCCATATTTGGTGATGAACTAAGTAGGAATGTTGTCGTTGGATTCTTTGGTTTTCGTTCACCCTGTCCACTTAAAAATTTACCACTGGGAACTGGAGAAATTAAATTAACTGGAACTGCTTAGGAAAGGAACTTGTAGATGGTTGGAAAATGTCTGAGTGGCCAGTCAGTGTGTTATGGATATCATTAGTGACTGCTATTGCGACTGAATAATCCGATGAACTAGATGGTTTACAAGAACTAGTGGATGGCTTCAATGAAGATTCAGGGGCGTTATTCTGTTTCAGTGCCAGCCTCCGGTTCTATTGGCAACGATGGAAGAAGGTTCTGATCCTGGATTGGGCCAGGGTTATCAGCTGTGGAGGCTATTGACATATTTGTTGTTTTAGCTGGTTCAAAAAGGTGATCGGGAAATATGTCTGCATTAACTGGTCTTCCATAAGCTTGATTAAACAAATATCCGATCTGAAAAGCTGTCACCACTTTTCCTGGATGATTTCTTAGCCAGACAGAAATCTCTTGGTTAACATATGTCTTTAAAGCACACGTCGAGAGGCTGCATACGATGGGTGTAGTGAAGGTGATCCTCGTGTGGGAAATAAGAAACGTAAGATGAAACTATCGAAGACTATTCTAGTGCATAAGAACCAGAAAATTTTACTCGCTTAAACTGCATTAACAATTGTTAGTTTGGTAGTAAATAACACTGTATAGGAACAGAATACTTTATTATGAATCAAGCAAAAAGGTATAAATTAAACATCGGCTTCTTAAAATTCTTAACCTTTATAAACGTGTGTCGTAATGCCAACGTGTTCGACGAGAGAGAGCTCGTTCGCGCCCACGTCAACTGTCTACTCCGCACTGTTCTTGCGCCACTCGAGAGTAACCGAGAACTACCCTGTATCATGGAAATGCACCGACACAACAACAATGAAAATAAATTTATTTTATAGTGTAAATAGTAATACGGTTGCTGTTTTGTAATGTGTCGAATTTTAAACAACAAAATAATGTTAGACCATCAATCTCGGTTACGTTAACTTTCTAATGGAGCAACCGTTAAGATAGTTTCCAAAACTCAACTAAAACATTGTCTCGGCTACTGAAGACGTAGTCGGAAATTATAGGTGGGCTTTGTTCGATTTCAAGGATCAAATCACAATCATTGTTTGAAGTCGCTTGGTTAATTACAGGCCGTATAAGAGCTTGAAATACAACTCATTAAAACATTTAATGGAAGGTAGTTAACCTTTATTAGAGTTAACACTTTTCCGTAAGAATGCGAAAAACCGAGTATCATTTTCGGTGACTATTTCACTAGAGTGTTTTCCACTGGCAAAATACCATAGCAACGGCAACTTTTTTACTGACAAAAAGTTACCTAAATGTCACTGTGTTATTTCTTGTTAGAAAACGTCAGATTGGTTCGGTTTAAGAATGAGTTTTTCTGAAGAAGAAAAAACAGATTTAGAACACAATCCTTTGCAGGAGAATATATCTCCAAATACGAGTGTCTCCAAAGCTTCCCACTGGGGACAGTTTTCGCACTTTTTATCGATAAGAGATTATAAGCTTGAGAAGCATACTCCAGCCGAAGAATTAGCGGTAAAAGTCTAGTTTAGTGAACCAACGCGGATTTTGACGAAATATTTTTTTTTAAATTAATTCGAGGTCGCTGAACACGAAAATGAAAAAAGAAATCGGCGCTTTCTTACCAAAAACGAGTTATGAATTTTTGAAGATGAGTTCAGATCAGCACTGCACTGGTTTTATTGTCATATAATAACTGATTTAAATGATGCATTATAAAGTCTACAAAATGTTAATTACACTATAATTACTTTTTACGATATTCCTCTCACACACACATTTAAAAAACACTGATATTGATATTCATTTCTTGCAAATTCGTTTTTTAATTCCACAATTATTATATCTTTTGACATTTTCATGTAACATGACTGACATATAAGTTTTGGTCTGTTTCCGCTCAGTCGCACAGTACCTAATAGCAAATCCAGCCATTAGATATTTAGCCACTTGAATTAGTTGCTGAATATTTTCGATTTCATGATCGTGACATAGAAGATATAAACAAGATGAACATCATGAACATACACCTATTTTTCCGATAGCTGGCGCTGTATTTGGCTCAACTTTCGTTTAACTGAAATCAGTTATGGAAAAATTAGATCATCAACAGCCATCAACATACTGTGAAAAAGGCGCGCCGGATCGACGTTTCGCAATTCGCGCGCGCGAATTGCGAAACGTCGATCCGGCGCGCTCGCTTCGCTCGCGATAATCAATCTACTTCATTATTTCAAACGGAAATCCAATCTAATAAATGTATCAAGATGATAAGAAGCGATTGCGATTCCACTTTGATCTGTGTTAGTTGGTCGGGAAGCGATATTAGTAGAATTTTCAAATTTTATAAAAAGGGGAAACAGCTTTTGATAACCAAAGTCTTATAATATTAGCAAAATTTGATTTGGAATTACACCTGCAGCAACTATTTTCGTTGTCAGCAGTGTTTATAGAGGCCGAACAACTAAGGAGGTGATTTTTTTAAAGAATTAATTGATGAGTGCAATTCAGAGAAAAAAAATTGTTCAGCATCCTCAATGATCAAATTGAATGGTTCATTATCCTTCAAATAAATGATAAATATCAACCAAACTTATCTCAAAACTAACCATCTTCCTAAAATCAACATCTCTCAAAATTTGAAAAAAAATGTTTCAGCTGTAATACGGCGCTAGCTATCGGAAAAATAGGTGTATGTTCATGATGTTCATCTTGTTTATATCTTCTATGTCACGATATGGTCACGATCATGAAAACGAATATACTCAGCAACTAATTCAAGTGGCTAAATATCTTTTATGGCTGAATATGCTATTAGGTACAAGTTGTACGACTAAGAAGAAACAGACTAAAACTTATATGTCAGTCATGTTACATGAAAATGTCAAAATATATAATAATTGAGGAATTAAAAAACGAATTTACAAGAAATTAATATCAATATCAGTGTTTTTTAAATGTGTGTGTGAGAGGAATATCGTAAAAAGTAATTATAGTGTAATTAACATTGTGTAGACTTTATAATGCATCATTTAAATCAGTTATTATATGACAATAAAACCAGTGCAGTGCTGATCTGAACTCATCTTCAAAAATTCATAACTCGTTTTTGGTAAGAGAGCGCCGATTTCTTTTTTCATTTTCGTGTTCAGCGACCTCGAATTAATTAAAAAAAAATATTTCATCAAAATCCGCGTTGGTTCACTAAACTAGATTTTTTCCGAATTAGCAGAAAGTATGGAAGAATATGCTTACAATATCAGAAAAAAAACGGAGAGGACTACAAAGAGTGGAGTATCAAAAGCACATGGAAACCCCGGCGCAGATACTTCAAGAAAAGTACTATCACGAATTTAATGTAAAAATACCCATTTACCGACATTGTTTTTAAATCAGCCCGTTTGGCAAAGGACTCAAGACGAGAACAGCTTCAAGGTAACCAAGAAAAAGGCAAAGGAAGTTCGTAAGCCCTTAGATTAGATTAGATTTGACGAGGTGGCTACTCGGCCTATTCCACTGCGACCTTCTCGTTGTGCAATAGAATATACCATTTTCGAAGTATTCAACAAACTGTCTTAGTATCAAATTACCAATTTTTTGCAATATTTGTTTCAATTTACTTTTGATGTGACAGAAAAAATGACACATTATTAAACCATAAGCGTTGCGTTTCATTTTTAAGAGGTGTTGTACTTTAAATGAATTAAGACCTTTTTGGCAGGGATGGTGTAAATATCGAAAAAAATCGTGGACGAACACTATGTCTGAAAACACCATCTAAATGCCTTTCTAATGATGTGCCGCACATGGTACATTCTCTATTTAAAAATAAGTGGTTGGTGAAGTGGAAGGGAGGGGGTTGACAAATAACAGATGCCTGTATCGTAAAAATGTGTCCCCCTTAGAACAAAAATCGACGTGTTTCCTATTTCCCTAAAAACTAAGGAATACTGCCAAATATCGGGGTGGACTGTTTTTTGTGGCCCACTCTGTATGATAATTTGGATGTTATTGTTTTAATTTGAACATTATAATGAACACCAGAGTGAACAAATCATGTTTGGTTGGTAAGAAGGAAACCGAAGAAACTAAAAACCCACCCAATGATTTTTAAACAACTAGGAATTGTTTTCGACTCCAATTATCGTGATTTTATTTCATTTTTTTGTCGTATATTTTATCGATGAGCCACTTCCAAAACAACTATTCTTGTTAGAAATGACAAAATATCACATCGAATTAAAAACAAAACTTTCTGACACTGATATTTATGGTTTAATTTTTTTGTAGACAAGATCAATGGCACAATGTTCAAGATGAATTATCCGGAGATCAAATATTTGACGACAACTTATTCAACTCTGCCGACAGCAACAGGATACGAATACAAAAAGTTGTGGTAAGTAAAGTAAAAATCGTATCATATTTTGATATAAGGAAGTTGATTTAAGTAGGTAGATATATAATGAAAATGTAACCCAATCTTAGTGAAAAAGTTGGAAATATTCTAATGTTGATACTTTATACGATGTGAGTTTTATGTTTGAAACGTCTCAATTAGTTATTAGCGAAGTCCACGTTACCAAAGCAAGTTCCTAACTGTTATGAACATATTGAGTCTGCGCAGTATAAAATAAGCGTTCCAGCGGAGCAGAGTTCAGAGCGCATTATAATTGTTTGGTGTTCCCGCAAGACTAGCAACTTGTTCAAAACTAGATAGTTACCGTTCTCTTGGTTCCAAATATGGAGGGTAGAAGGAAGGAGAACCATCTGAATGTATTAAAAAGTGTCCATCGAAAGGGAGCAAATTAAGATGGCGCCATAGTAGCAAGTGGAAAGATTTTAAAAACAGCGCCATAAATTATTAGAGTAATTGACTACGCAAATAGTTGAGATTTTGAATACTGCATATTTCTCACGAAAAATACTGTGTTTCAACCCAGCACACTTCACTCGGTTTATAACCGCTAAACTCACATCATTTCCATTAGCTACACGAGCGCCATTTCGGTGAATCTTCGAATTATAATTCGCTGTTTACAGGTTGACACTTTTTCAACTTGTCCCCCATACAAGACGGTTCTCCTTCCTTCTACCATCCATAGTTCCAAAATAAAAAAAGAACTTTAAATTTTTTTTTCATATAAAATGACTCTTCTTCTTTTAGTAGTTTTACTTTTTAATAACTTTGCCTTTTAGTTATGTTATATTTGTTTGATATTGATTTTTGTGTACGTATATGTTATTGTAATCAAAATGGATGCTTTTTTTATTGAGAGTAAATCAGAAGTTGAATCTTCGGATATGTCCGAAGATGATAGTGATTTTTCAGAATTTGAAGAGGAATGATTACAAGATCGACAGCGCCCAGAAAATGAGAACTATATTGAAGAAACTAGTAAATTTTTTCATTATAGAATTCGCAAAGAATGTATAAATAGCTTGTCAAGACAGTTTGAAGATCGATTGATCTCCTTTTCTTTCTTATCAAATTATTTAGCCAATACTACTTTTCAGAACCGTTCCAGCACACATTTGTTTGGAACCTAATTGGTACATTATTCTAGTCACGCATGCGCATCAGATAATGTTAATTACATGTTTGGACTTCGTTACGGGAACAAACCTAATGAATAGTAGGTTCACTCGTCGGCGGCGCTTTCATGTCGCGCTTATAAAGACATGCCGAAAAACAGTTGCTGAAAAACAAATGCACCATATATACAGGGGTCGCGCGATTTACTTCCTTCATGGCTTGTTGACTTTCTGCAACATCTAAAAACAAACTTCAAAGGTTTGTTTTCAGTAGTAATAACCCAAGGACATTGATAATTGTTCGAAAAAATTTTATAACAAAATTCTAAAGCTTGTATAAAACCCCAAATTAAAGAGATGGTAGGCGTTTGAAAAAAACTAATCCTTATTGAAAAAAACCAAACGTAAAATACAAAACGTTAATCTAAGAGAGAACTGTATTTGGCGAGGTCGTCAGAGATTTCTACTGAATTTGAAAATCTGAAAGAACTGGCTTTTATTGCATTTGAAAGCTTTAAAACAATATCGTCCTTCCGTAAAAAGGCATCTTCTGTTGATCTCACGAAAACGAAATATTGTGGGCAGTCGCTTAAAAATACGCCTTCATAACCTTCATCATTTACTTTGGCGTATAAGATTTTTTTACAAAAACCTCCACTACCACAAAGTCATCAAGTAAAATATTTGGTACAACATCAATGTCTTGCTCTTCATCGTTATCGGAAAAATAAATGTCACTAAAATAAATACTTTCTTGATAGGAGAGTGCTACTGATTCATCAGATAATGATTCGTCGAAAACTTTCCTTTTGGCAGTACGAACTTTAGCACTTTGAGATTTGATCTTTTGTTGCTTCAGTAATGCTTTCCTCTCCTTCTCTTTTTCTGCTTCCTTATTTTCTTCTTGTTCTTGTAAAAGTCGCTCCTTATTAGTTAGTAGGGTTAACTTTAAACTTTTCCTGGTTCGTTTCCTTTTTATCTTAATTTTTGGAAAGGGCGTAATGTCTGAAGGTGATGACTGACTGACTGATTCTGATGTTGATGACGGCTGGGGCTCTATAGAGTCAGTAACAGTTTCTTTTTCAATATTTGAAGGACCAGGTACAGAAATTACTGACTGTTCTGATTTTGATGAAGGCTGGGGCTCTATCGCATCAGTAACAGGTTCTTCTACTTGTTGAAACTGGATGAAAACATGACCTTCATAGTCTAAATCTCCACCTAAATCTTGCTCTGTTACTTCCGCTGGTGTTTAAGTATACGTCCGAAAAAAGATTTTATTCCTGTACACCGAAAGCCCTCTCTTGCTATATCTACAGTAGCAGTTTTTGCAAATGCTGTGGAAAAGAGACCAGACACATGGTAAATGGAGAGAACCTGTCCTGGATGGGAAACTTTTAATGGTTTGAAAAATTCCCGATCGAGAGGCTGGTTCTTATGGCTGCTATGTAGGGGCAGACTTAATAAATGGATGAAATTATCTATACACATATGGCCCACTGTTGCCAAACGTTTGTAACTAAAATCGTTTCAAACTGGACATTGGCGGGAAATTTAAATGAGATGCGTTCTTTTGCCCCGTGCGTGTTTTTGTCCCCAACCACCCTATGTAAAATATAAATATTTTAAATTTCGCGGTAAATTTAATAACTGTAATTATTGATTTTTAGTCCCAATACACTTATTGTCTATTCCACCAAAAGATAATTTTTTAAGAACATTTTAAATATTTTTATATTTGAAATGTTATCGGCAAAGACAACGTTTCAAACTATCACTGCCACAATAAGAAAATTCAAAATCAAGTCACACTTCAAGTATGTTAACTTCTAAAGAAAAAATAAGGTTGATAAAAGGTACGAGTATCCGAGGACAGAGTAAATATTTAGAGAGAAGAAAAGCATTTATCGGCAAGCAATAATAACACCAAATATTTTTTCATCGACACTTATATTATAACAGTAGCTTGATAAAATCTTTTGTTTGTATTCTACTTGAAATAATACAGGATGTCCCGTGAATAAGTACCGTAAATTTTTGAAATGGTAGATCGTACATGATTTTCAAACAATAATTAAAGTATAATACGATTTATATTCTCTTCTGTTACAGGATAAGCGAGAAGCAAATTAGAACTCAAAATCGACAAGAACATCGCGTCGTGGAGGCTCATATTAACTTATAAGAGATTAACCCTAAAAATGTACTGATCTATTGTAATTTTTATGCATCGGCACTAGAATCTTATTAGTTGTTTGGCTGGAAAACAACTAGTAAGACAATTGGCTCTATTTATTTTTCATAGATTTTAATGTTGTATGTCATGTAAAATGTTTTAAATAAATGTTGTTTTTGTTCAACTGCAATTGTTTATTATTCTTTTTTCTGCTTTTCAATTAATATTTCATTCAAATGTTTATAAAATTAAAAAGTATCGACGAAGTTAGGGAAGTGAGCATTTGAGCTGACCCA
Source organism: Lochmaea crataegi (assembly GCA_947563755.1). Classification (NCBI taxonomy): domain Eukaryota; kingdom Metazoa; phylum Arthropoda; class Insecta; order Coleoptera; family Chrysomelidae; genus Lochmaea; species Lochmaea crataegi. Next base: position 2,900,712 of record OX387433.1, on the reverse strand, counting down.
ATCTTAATGTTTCTAATAACTTTGACCTCCAAGATATGTGTACAAGGTGGCCCATTAAGCGAGGTAACCGAAATATTTGTCCCAGGTTGTGGGGAAAAAAAAATTCACCACTAGGAGGCGTTACTGCTATGTTCAAATCTAAAATTATTTTCTAAGCCGCAACAGATATATAATTTTGTCTATATTTTTATTTGCGAAGCTTTTTTTAGGATGATTTGTTATGTTAGGTTAGGTTCTATTGTATGAAAATTGTCATTAGTTTATTTGTAAATCATCGTAAGTTATTCATAGAAATTTTACGACTGAACCTATAATTGCCACATAAAGTAGGTGACATTATGTTTTGTCATTGTTACAAACGTTACCAACGAATGTCATAGTTGATAATTAGCAACATATCAATTAAAGATGATGCTTCACTCCCATTAACAGCGTTTTAACGACAACATGCGAGTGACAGGTCATTAAGTTCGAAAACTGCTCAAAATGGCTTCTCAACTGTATTGTTCGCTTTGGCATATGTCGATTGTTTCACGAACTGATTTTTCTTACGAGCAATTATGTTATACTTATGATTTTAACAGCCTACAAATAATTTTCACCATAAAAGTCCCCAACTAAATTCTTTATTGTAACAATGTCCGTTGACAGTTCATAGAAACCAAATTAATTAGTCTTAATATTTATTAAAAACAAGTGATATATGCATTTACAAATAACATAAAAACAGCAAAATAGTTAATAACAATAAAATCAAACATATACAGAATAAAAAAAATGGAGAGGGCATCTATAGTGTCCAAAATCTGAAATCTATATGTGGGATAACATCGCTGGTGCAATCTACGAACTCATTTCTGAAAAAATTTAAAAACTCATTTTAATACAACAAAAAATGTAATAAATGATTCAATAGTAAGAGAAAATATCATGGGATACATTTTTTTTGTATACACGAGAAAATGTTAAAACGAAGTTTTATAACTAGATATAAATTAGTGAGGCTTATTTGAAAAATAAGAACATAAACAATTATTTCTGCCATTATTCTATTATTTAAAAACTGATGTACATTAGGTGTGGTGCGAATGCGCAGTAGACAAATAGAACAAATAGCAGTACTTGGACAAAAAAAGCAGTCTCGAGAATGGTGGAACAAGACACCTGGAATAAGACAGGATAAAAATTTCATCAAAAAGGACCATCACCAAAATTCACGAAGTACCTACCAAGACAGACTATGCGAACACGCAGGATCCTGGCTATGCTCCTACCAGGGCATTGTAGACTAAAACACATGAATACAACGAACTGGCAGACACAATCATGTGCAGGTTTTGCCAAGAAGATGAAGAAACCTTAGTATACATACTGCGAAGAGAAGGTCCGACTTGGCTGAGGATTTCGTCGATAGGAGAGGAAAAAGCAGAGCCCTTCCAATATATTTAGGACCTGTGGGGTCTGGCCTACGGAGTTTAGTAATGAGGACGGGTATAAGGAACTTCAGCATGACATGAAGGTACACACATTAGATCCTGCAAAGGTCGTAATGGAGAGGCTCCTAGAAACACACAAGCTGAACCTATTAGTCTTTTAAGCATGGAAGAGGCGGAAACAAATTCGAAGTTATGATTCATTGTAGATATAAACTCCTGGGATCTAGAGCGCCTAAGGAAGGATTTTGGAGCACAAATAGTATCTTATTACCTTTGGCCTTTGTTCGACTTTTGATTATAAGAGATCAAAACCATTTTGACTCACTCACTATTTCAGACTTTCATCTCAGAACAAACTTATTAAAGCTATATTAATACTTAAATATTTTGATTTATTAACATTACCCTATTCCCGGTAACCTGAAAGCATTTGGAGCTTGACGTGATAGTAATATATGATCACTATTATCGCAAATAATTCTTGACATAGAAACTTTCCTTATTTGAAACAATTGATCTGAAAATAAAAATATAATTGTTAATTCTCATAGCCCCTCTACTTATACCTACTGATCGACTAGAGCAGGCAAATCACCATCTAGCATTGCATGAAGTATTTGAAAGTGAAAGTGAAAGTTTTATTATCAAGTGAAAATGTTTCCAAATGACATGAAGTTTCGATGATCCAAATTATAAATTTATAAACGGAAATTTACACGGTCCCACCAAACCGCCAATACCAAATACCCGGAATAGTTTAACCGAATATCATTAAAAAGCTTCAGGAATTACTCATTCAAATTAGGACAAAATGTAAATTTGAGGGACGGTTTAGTTAGTAATGTTTATTTAACTTGTCTCCAATATATATTCATGTTGATTTCAATTAATTTACACACAAGGCTAATGACAGTTGACCATTTTATTTTGTAGTTGAAGTGGCTTAAATACTTTAGATATAGATATATTACGTTCATTACATTATAATGAATGGATGTGATGCCTTTTGGCCTAATATAATAATAATATTTAAATAAGAAATAAATTCCATTGAAACTAATTTCGATGTATCATTAGAACGTTGAAATATTACATAAATATGAATAGGAAGGTCGACAGGTACGAAGTCAAGTTTAGCACGAGAAATATACATAAACATGTAATATTTAATATTTACTTACGGTGAACTTGAACTGGTGTATAAATATACATGCATCAATCAAAACTAAATGAATCAATCAATAATAGATCGATCAGTGGTCAGTCGCCAATGATCAATCGAAGATGAATAAATCATCAGTAATCCTTAACTATAAGTATGCATTACATGGAAAACCTGGGTGATTAATAGGTGATTAATAATTTGAATGACAAACTTACCTGGAGTGAAACTACCAGGATTAATATTGGGATGATTTTCAAAAAAATATCGATCACCTTTTTTTAATCTTGAAAATTGTTCTGCTATTATATCTCTAAATACTTTACCAACCAAACTACCGTCACTTTTATGTTCCAATAATCCTCCGACCCATAAGTCTACATCATCTACGCTCGCGTAAATGAGACTCAGTTTCTCACCCTGAAAATTATTTACTATAAATTATTAGAAATTATAAGAAACTAAAAATGTAAGTACCTCTGGTCCAAAATCACTAAATGAACTATATCTGGGCAAACCACTCAATTCTCTATAATCATTATAAGGTCTTAATCCGTGGTCTCTGCCTCTTTGGATATTAATTGATGCTAAATCAACTCCAAATGGGTTGCCAGCTCTAAACATATATTTTGTCAGCTAAAAAAATATTTAAATAATTATAATGATCACTTTTGTACATGTTGTCCCAAATTGGAGGGTTTCATGATTCATTTTTTGTTAAATAAGCCGTGATCCAACCATATCTCCACTAAGTCCACTAAAAGAGCTTTTCATTGAATAACCGAAGGAGAATTCAGGGAAGTAGGCAATTTATTTTCAGGGGGTCCAGGTTGATAAATATAATATTTGAGATGGGACACCCTATATATTTAGGTTTTTGTTGTTGTTTTAATGTAATAAATCAAATTGCACTTTCCACTTATTATTACTGGACTGAAGCTGAGTAACATCCCAATACGAAAAATTATCAATTTGAATTTAAGATCATATCGAGCAATAAAATCAATCGAATTGTGATGGCTTTTGGTATAAAATAAAATAAGAAATAAATTCCCTTGAAACTATTTTCAATCAATCATTGAACGTTAAATAATGCATAAATAAAACCCACGAGGTCGACAGGTACCGAGTCAAGTTCATCACGTATGTTTATTATAATTAATTATATAACATTCAATAGTAAATAATAATATGAACTTGACCTGAAATATATAAAGCTTAGAAGCAGACGATAAAATAATTATAATTATATTATCATTCAAGATATTATATTCAGACTATGTTATAAGTAATCTATGATGATAGATACTTATATTAAGTTTAGTAATCATAGTTACTTGTTATAAAAGAACGGTGATAAACATTACAAATAACAATACAACTTTCGTTATTTGTTCTATGTGACTCACAACCATGTTAAGCTCCAAAATAAAAGTATTCCCTTATTAGCAAAGAACTTACTGCTTCCGAAAATGACGCATCTACTTCCTGTATAGGCTCTGTAGTTAAAGTGCTCAATACCATATCTATAAACTTATTTTTTCTCAGTTGGGATGGATAAAACATAACTTCCGGTATAGATATCATTTCTTCCAATTTATGTAAGCCATAAATTCTGAAATATTGAAATTACAATGGTAATTGTGTAAGAGGGGGACAGAGAAAATAAATAAAAAACTAATAATTACTTTAACGTTCCATCAACAATGGAATGTCCAAATCTAAAAGCTGCGGCACTAAATTCATTAATAATAGAAGGATCAACTTCCGGACTATAACCATAATAATAATCATAACCTTTTTCTAGATTCAAATCAAATTCTTCCATAGTTATACGACCTGAAAGTAAAAATGATCGAGTGAACCACCTGTCAGCAATACTAGTTCAATATATAGATATATATATATATATAATCAAAAACCCTTTTTATACCCGAAGGTGTAAGGGTATATCTAAATTTTTTGTTCGTAGATGAAATTGGTCCATTCCTTTTTATTTTTTGCCATCTTTTTTGCTTCTTCCCATTTTAAATGTCTTCTTTCCAGTATTTCTGCAAATTCTTGGTTCCAAGCTTTCTTAGGTATTCCTCTCTTCCTTTTTGTATTAACTCGGGCTTCCCACACATCCCTGACTGGTCTGTTGTTCATTCTTGTTAAGTGTCCGAACCACTTAAGCATTTGGTTATCTAATACTTCGAGTATTGGTTCTACTTCCAGTTTCTTTCTCACATCCTCGTTTCTTATCCGATCTCTTCGTGAAATTCCCTTCACTTTCCATTGCTTGGATTTCTGTGACAGTATCCAGCTTTCACTTCCATAAGTGAGGATTGGCCTATAAACTGTAATTTTGGTTTTGGTACTGATTTCCTTTTTCCCTATAAATGATCTTGATAATGGATGATAAAGCTTCGATGCATTGGTGATCCTTTCGTTTATTTCGATATCTTCATTTCCATTTTTATGTATCTTTATACCAAGGTATTTATATACGTCTACCTGCTCGTCTTTCTTCCTCTTGTATCCTTAAATTAATTTCTTTATGATCTGATCCAGTGGACATTACTTTTGTTTTCTGTATGTTTTTCCTCTTTAGCTCGTTTTCCCATATCTATAGATTTTTCTGCAAGTCCTCTTCGCTGGGTGCACAGGCTCCTTATTCGTATGGTTAGACTCTTATTTACGAAGTTATTATTATTATTGATTGCCAGAACGGCTTCACCACACATGTTCGTTTAAAAAAATTGTAAAAAACAAAATATTCAATTACACTTACCTAAGATGGCCGGTAAAAATTCCTTGTAGGTTATCACTTGCAATTCGGCAATGACGATTTGTCGTGCTTCCAAAAATATTTCTTCATCAACCCAATCGGGATTTAAATGTGATAAAATACTGGCAATTCTATTATGCTCTCTCATGAAAATAGTATGCAAAGCTACCAATGTAATCATTTGGTTCGTCCGCGTATCACCTATAAAAAAATATTTTGAATGATTTATGGAAATAAGTCACAAAAATTGAAGACCCATCTTTTTAATGACACCACAAAAAGCTGGAGCTAGTGGAGAAGGAAGATGTATATTCTGTGGCACTACAGAATTCCAGAGTGTTGTTTATCCTGGGAAAAGGAGGTTGACTAACTCAAACTGAAGCATAAGGACATCCTGAGGGAATTATTATTCTCGGAGACTTTCAACAGGAACTAAGTAGAAGAAGAATGGATCCCTTAGTTCTTAGTGAATGTTCACCCCAAACATACACACAATGTATTGAAGTGTTTCATTTTGTCCATAGCTTGAATCTTTTGGTGAATGATCAAGTGTAAGAAAAATCTGCTACCAACATCGAAAATCTGATCCGAGCTGTGGAGGAACATCTACAAAATATATAATCTACTGCCCGCCACTGTTCCAGACACTTCTTATCTGAAGATTCAGACGACAGAAACATGTGAGTTTGTTAGACAACATGGCTTATATCTGTAGTATCTACCAATTGTTTGATGACATGGGATAGTAGGTAACTGGAGGTAAGTGGACTATCTAGCTAAATTTGAAGATTAGAAGAGGTTTGAAACTATAGGTCAAAAATTGCACAGACCAGAAGGGATGAGCTCGACATTCTAGGATACCAAACAGATCAAAACTATTGCAATAGAATAGGTACCTGATTCAAAACAAGCAGTTCCTTCTTCTCTCGTAAGACAAGCATCCTTATCTTTGGAAAGAGGTAATAAATCTCTACCGTAATCTGTAAAAACTTTCAATTTTCCACCAACAAAACTTCTAAGCTCTCCTGTTTGTTCTGGCGTCGAACCATAAATAGCAGAACCATCTAGGAAATGTGTTACTTTATTCATCTGAAAAAAAAATTTAAGTATATAAGACAGATGGATTTCAACCAGATATAGTTTTTGATGTGATTGTCGAAATTTTGAAATATGGTCTAAAATTGTCATAAATTTGGAAAAATGGTCAATAATTGTCAAAAACTGTTAAAATGGTCAATATTTGTAAAATTTTTGAAAATATGGTCAATAATTGTCAAAGACGGTCAATAATTGTCAAAACCAATCAAAAATTGTCATAATTTTTGAAAAATGGTCAAAATTTTTGAAAATTTGTCAAAAATGGTCGATAATTGTCAGAACCTGTCAAAAATGCTCAAAAATTGTGAAAAATTGTCAAAAATCGTCAAAAGTTGTTAAAAATTGTTAAATATTTTAAAAAATGGTCAAAAATAGTCAATAATTGTTAAAATTTTGAAAAATGGTCAAAAATTGTTAAATATTTTGAAAAATGTGCAATAATTGACAAAATTTTTGAAAAATGTACAATTGTCAAAATCTTTGAAAAATTGTCAAAAATGGTCAATAATTGTTAAAATTTAAAAAAATGGTCAAAAATTATCAAAATTTTGAAAAAATGGTGAATAATTATAAAAAACTGTCAAAAATAGTCAATAGTTGTTGGAAAATGTCAAAATTCTTGAAAAATTATCAAAAATGGTCAATAATTGTCAGAAACTGTCGAAAATGGTCAAAAATTGTAAAAATTTTGAAAAACTGTCAAAATTTTGAAAAAATGGTCTATCAACATAAAAAACTGTCAAAAATGGTAAATAATTGTTAAATATTGTCAAAATTTTTGAACAATGATCAAAAATGGTCAATAATTATCAGAACCGGTCAAAAATGGTCAATAATTTTTAAATTTTGGAAAAATGGTCTAAAATGGTCAAAATTTTTGAAAAATTGTCAAAAATGATTGATAATTGTCAAAACTGTCAAAATTGTTCAATATTTGTCAAAAATGGTTAATAATTGTTAAAATTTGAAAAAATTATCAAAAATTTTCAATAATTGTCAAAACTGTCAAAATTGGTCGAAAATGGTAAAAAAAATGGTAAAAAATGGTCAATAATTGTCAAAATTTTGAAAAATGGTCAAAAATTGTCAAAATTTTGAAAAAAGGTCAATAATTATGAAAAACTGTCAAAAATGGTAAATTGTTCTAAATAATTGTCAAAAATGGTAAATAATTCTTAATAATTGTCAAAATTTTTGAACAATGGTCAATAATTGTCAGAACCTGTTAAAAATGGTCAATAATTGTTAAAATTAGGAAAACTGGTCTAAAATGGTCAAAATTTTTGAAAAATTGTCAAAAATGATTAATAATTGTCAAAACTGTCAAAATTGGTCAATATTTGTCAAAAATGGTTCATTATTGTTAAAATTTGAAAAAATGGTCAAAAATTTTGAAAAAATGGTCGATAATTGTAAAAATTTCGAAAAAATTGGTCAATAATTGTAGAAATTTTGAAAAATGGTCAAAAATTGTTAAATCTTTTAAAAAACGGACAAAAATAGTCAATAAATGTTAAAATTTTTAAAAAATGGTAAATAATTATGAAAAACTGTCAAAAATGGACAATAATTGTTGAAAATTGTCAAAATTTTTGGAAAATTGTCAAAAATGGTCTAATAAGAAAAAAAAGTCTTACAATATTCCGAGGGTCGCGAACCTTACCGAATCCGTCTTAGATTCTGACAATTTAAAATAATAATTGTAATCACACGCAATTCACTTTCTTTCTCTCTCTCTCCCATCTTTCTCTCCTATTTCCCTCCCTCTTCCATATCTCACTTTTTCTCTCTCATCTTTCTCTCTTTTTCCCATTTCTTTCTCTCTATTTCCTATCTCTCTCTCTTTCTCTTTCTTCCCAATCTGTCTCTCCCATCCCTCTCCTCTCTCTCATCTTTCTTTCACTCTCTCCCATCTTTCTCTCTCTCCCATCTCTCTCTCTTTTCTATCTCCTTCCTATCTCTCCCATCTCTCTCTTTCCTATCTCTCTCTTTCTATCTTTATTTTCCATATCTTTCTCCTATCTCTCTCTCTCTCTCTCCCATCTCTTTTCGATGTTTCACATCTGCCCGTCGTCCCGTGACGGCTTTTCTTATTTTGCAAGAATACATAATATGTAATGTAATACTTCAATACATATTCACTAATATAGAAGAATAGAAGCAAAAGTGAGACATATGATTCAGCTGATTACCTGTTGTGAATAACCCAGTGTACAGTCCTCTCGTGGTGCTAAAACAGATCGAACAAAATTCATACATCTCTGTCGGTAACCTCCATAAAACATATCATCTGATGGTAATTCTATGGGCATGCAGGCATAATGACGATTTTCAATGTTAAGGCTTCCTTGTCCATCGCGTGTACAGCATGATATGGCGCTACCGTTACCTACAAAATACATCTCTAACTAACCAAATTTATATTTATTATATGACAAGTGAAAGTATACTTATATCTACATGTTATCTGAGTAGAGAGTAATCACCAAAGGTGAAAGCTATAATAATAATACATATGGTGCCTCAGTCTGGTGATCAAAAACGGATCAAAGGAAAGCTGAACTGGAGCTATCAATACAGAGCGGAAGAGAGAATAGCTGTATGTATTCTGGAATTGGTAAGAAGGAATCAACATTCCAGAATAACATATTTATTCAGAAACTAGCTTGAAATGAGAAGTAGTAACATGCTGGCCAAAATCTGGACACTATTAGTATTAGTTATGTAAATAATCCGAAATTTCTTGGAAATAGGTTTTCAACAATGAATTGGTTGAAAAATACTGGGTGTCCATCTTTATTTTCCCTCATTTTAACTGCCCATAACTTCTAAACTATTTGAGATAGAAACATGCGGTTTTCACACTAAAATGTTTTATTTTAGCACCCAGTATATTTTTCTTAACTTTTTTAAACAAAACTTGTGCTAAAATGAAACATTTAAGTGAATACCTCATGTTTCTATCTCAAACCGTTTAGAAGTTATGGGCAGTTAAAATGAAATTAAAGATGGACACCCAGTATATTGACGATACTTACTATAAGTAACATCAACAGCGTGTGATAAATCGTGTGAAATGAACTGTCCAAATTGCATAACTAAAAGTGTAAAATCTTGATTTGCTGCTTCTTTTTCATTAAAAACTACTGATGTAACTAATCTTGGACTTGGAAGACTGCGACCTTCAACAACAGATGTTCTGGGAGACCAAACTCCTAAAAAATATGAATATGTATATTGTACAAGTTGTATTTTGGATCGGTGAGTAATAAAATTTCAAAAATAATGGTTAATTAGGCCTTACCATCGCTATATGAAGGTGCCAATAACCTGGAAAATGCTGTTCTAGTTGCACCCCACAATGTATTATACCGATTATTACATGAACCATCAATTCTTCTGAATTTTTCATCAATACTTGGACAAATTGGTTTGTGAAAGCAACTATATCCCAAAGGACTTGATCTTAAATCTTGTTGAATCAAACCCAGCTCCAGTTCCAAATTACTAACTCCCTCCCTAAAAAAAACAGTAACCCACTACTCTTAACTAAATTTCTTTCTAAAATTTTACCTTTTTGCAAAAGCCTTGGTAGCTATGGCAATTTCTAGAGCCTTGGTACCTATAGAAACGACTTCGGCTATATCACTTATACTAGATCTTCTTGAATTTCTAAAATGACTGTAACTTGCAGAACCTGGTGCCAGCATCATATTTAGATCAGACATTAGTAACCTTGATTCCTGAGCTCTCAGTTGATCCATGGATGCTCTACTTTTGTGACTAAGAACTCCAAGTAAAGCAGAATTCAATTTCAAATGATGAAGTTGATGGGCTCTATCTTTATTACTCAGTGCTTCTAAAAAAAAACAACAACAGCAAGTAGTAATAGATACCAAGTCGACACTTACTTGCTTATTTCAAATAACTTACTTGTAATATTCCTTCCAGTGCTGCAGCATATTCCATTTGTCGTAACAAACGTCTTACAAAAAACTTTTTCCTTGGTCCAAAAATGTGCAGGACAACTTACAAAAGGTACACATTCCGAACCACCTTTACAGCTACCTACAAATGGCCCTGGTGGCTTAGAATGAGGAGTAAGTGCGGAAGGATGCAAGTCGTTTCCTTGTGTGAATGATTTTTCATCAGTGTTATGAAGCACGTGGGATCTTACCGGTCTAAAATCATTAGCTATGTGAGGTGTTACAAATGTTACTAACGTAGCTAGTATAAAAAGGAACCCATCCATTTTTAAGCTGCGAAGAGAAATTGGCGTTAATATTAATAAAATTAGAATAGTAAATGAATCAAAGAGAGGAGCAGAAACACCCTTTTGGGGGGTATGAGCCAGAGTAATATTGCACTTAGAGTTTTGACAGTTGTCCTTGCAGGACACTCTGCCTGAATGGGTATCTCAAGCAAGAAGAATGTAGAATCAGTGGAATGAAAGAAGAAACCTCCAGTCATCTAGAAGACTGCTGGGTAGAAGAGAGACACTAACCCAAACTGAAGCCTTCGAATATTCTAAAATTCCTCCAGTATATAGGATTAAATAAAAGACCTAATAGTCTCTGAAACTTTCTTCAATGACAAAGTAGAAGAAAGGGGGCACAATGGATCTTTTAGGTATTAGTGGATGTTACTGAACTTCCCTTGTAGTAACTTCTGTATGTTCATTGTGTAATAAATTTGCTTGAAATAAAAAAAACTTCACAATCGCAAAAAAGGACTCTGCTAATATGGTTTTGTGAAATTTCAACAATATAAATGTTTGGTATCAACAGAATAATTAGATCATTAGATACATACCTACTTATCTGACTTATATTAAGAATTAAAAAATATATATATTGAAAATTTGTTACTTACTTTAACGACTCACTACACTGTAAAAGCACAGGTTTCTATCGAGAATTAAAACCAAAATGAATGTGTGTTCAGTTTTTTACCAACATTTTTTTGTGGAGTAATTTATAGTCGCGTCAATGTGAATTATCGTATTGAAAAATGTACAAAATTTAAGTTTTTATTTGAAAACTAAAATTATTTCATTTAATTGAAATTACAAAAATAATCGGAAAACGATATGGGGAGATATTTTTCATTGGTAGACGATATTCTCCAATTTTTGACTGCTTTTATACAAAAATGGGAACGGGAGAAAACGGCATTACGACAAACATTTTAAAAGAAAGAGGCTGTGATGCCTTTTGGCCTAATATAATAATATTTAAATAAGAAACAAATTCCCTTGAAACTAATTTCAATAAATCATTAGAACGTTGGAATATTACATGAATATAGCACGTGAAATAAACATAAACATTTATTATTTAATATTTACTTACGGTGAACTTGACTCGTTGTATAAATATACATGCGACAACGCGTTAAGGGGTCAGTCAATAATAGATCAGTCAATGATAAATCAATCGAAGATGAATTAATCATCAGTAATCTATCAGTAACCTTTAACTATAAGTATACTATACGGCTAGATACTTTTATATATATATAGTTAGTAATCGTAAGTAGTGGAATGTATCGTAGTACAGTAATTTAATAAATAGAACTTATCCCCAACTTCCAGCCGTGATGGGAAATGATTGCTCATATTTTTTATAGATGGGTATTTAATTGCCACCCGGCTTTTCATATTTCATAATTTAATTGATTATAATGTGCTCCTTCAAGTGTAAGTTATAATATACGAGTTTAGTGAAAAACTGCAGTGTTTTATTGTTGACCTTGCTGGTATGAAAAACGGCATGGCGACATGGTTCGCCATATATCATGCGAGAAATTTTGCTCGCCCTCGCCCAGTCACAATATAACAAAAAACGTTTCCAGGATTCGAACCTTACGCCTACAATTCATAATTTTCGGCATCCAAACCATATACCGTTCGGCTATGAAGAAATAATAATTTATCAACCAAGATGTTGTATATAGACCATATTTAAGATTTATGTCTAAATTTAAAAAAGTGAGGTTTTCACACAATTAAACGAATTAATAAATATTATTTTTTATTTAATTAAAATTATTGTATTGTCATCGGTCCTTGACAAAAGTGAAAAGTTTCGAATTAATCTCTAAATACATAATCTTGAAGTGAAAGGTGCGCAAAGTACGTTGCTTAAAGCAAAGAATACCCAACTAACAAGAAGCGAAACTTCGGATAAAAACTAGTTCATAGACGCCATGTTTCAAATTATTCGTCATATGTCAATCGATCACATGTGGCCTCTTACTTATGGTCTTTACAGACCCAAATTAGAATAGAGTTTCCTTCTAGATTGAAATAAATAATCTATTTCACGTTTATATTGTCAACGAAAAATGCAGCAATAGTTACTGATGGAAAAGTACCTATAATGCATTTGTGAAGTACAACTTTATGCTAAAATCCTCTTTCTCCGTGTGATTCGAGTAAAGCTGTGAGTATTATGGTTCTCAGTGTATGCCAAAGTTAGCTGTCACCTTCAAGGTTATTTATTTTTACACCTCCAACATCAAAGGATTTTCGCCGGGCGTAGCGCGCATATAGCCTGATCAATGCATAAAAGAAAGACTTTCTGCCGTATAATCGGAGCCGAAACCACGTATAATTACCATGGTGTCTAGTCTCCATGCCACGTACTTTCGACCGAAGAAGTAAGAAAACATTTAAATCAACCTCGTCTAGTGACATTAATCAAACTCGTTTGACATTTAAAAAAATCAAATACATGTCATACGTTACAAAAATTACAAAAATTTTCCCAATGGCAAATCCACTTAAAGCTCTGGATGAACACTTTCTTTATAATTACAGAGTAGTCAAGGCATTGCAACAATTACTATGTCCCAGTGGTAAGTTACCTTTCTGTGTGTATACACATAATTATTTCAAAGCTAATTTCGTTACAATAATTGTTCGAATTTTAGTTAGTAGTAAATAGTAAAACGTTATTTTCAAGAGAGAAAAACAATTTCCGTATGGCTTGACAAATTACTTGATATGGACAAAAATGATGAACAAATGATGATTAGAAGTGACTATATGTGGTTTATACTGCTTATGACGCAAAGCAAAAGAATTCATAATCCATTTACGGAATTACCTCCGACAATTTTGGTACCTTTAAAAGAATTTGTCGTAAGTAGTAATCATTGGGTCCGGTAAGGTTCGCGACCCACGGAATTTCGCAACAATTTTTTTTTTATTAGAAAGCCCTTATTGCTATAGAACATTTTAAAAGAAAAAAATTCTTGGATCATCCACTTTTGAAAGAGAAAATCGCAATCAAAAGTACTAAAAATCTGCCATTTTCTTAAAATTTTTGACAATTATGTCTAGATATCAGATGGTCACAAATTTTAGAAATGGCGGTGGATGGACAATGTTGCCAGTTCTCATTTCCGTAACTTGTTGGACTGTTAAGCTCGTCTAGCTCAGTGCTAAGTAGTCCATTTTATTATTCCGAATGAGTTAGTACGGAGTTTATGTAGTTGTTTTTTTTTTTGAAGTGAAACTTCTAATGCGACTTCCAACAAGGTTGCGTTAAACGTTCAACGCTCCTGGGGAGGGGGAATAGAAAGAGACAGAGCGAGAGTGAATGCGTGGCACTCGAACGCATGCGCGTAGTATACCTGTTACAGGCCAGCGCGTGAAACTCCACTCCTCGTTACTGATGAAGAAATTGATTATTGTGAGCGGCCTGTGATCCTTGCAGGAGATTTTAATGTGAATTTCTCGTAACCCGAAGCTGAAACATTATTAACCTTGCTTAAAGAAAAATTTGGATTGGAAATGATAAATGGTAGGAATGATCCAACAACCAAAGGGGGAACTACCATTGATGAAGTTTTTGCAAGAAATATTGAAAAAATAGAACTCAAACATTTCGTATCTTACTTTAGTTATCATAATCCCATTGTTAATGTTATAGATTTGAATAGTTCTCCACTCGAAAATTATAATTAACAGATGCGATCAATTGTGAATTGTAAGCAATGTTAATAAAGTTTGTCTTAAAGAAACAATATGATTTCACTAAAAATCAATTTCTACCCCTTCCTATTCTCATTTCCACATTACAAAGTTTCACTTCTTCCGCGCGGAGGGACTCACTAATTTACAGGCTTTCAATGCTATTTATCTCTTGGCTCTAGGCCTCTGTGATTTTAAGGAGGTTGTTAAGTTGATGCGTACAGCTTTATTATTATTATTATTATTTTAACAACTGCCAAATTTACTATCTTTCAGCCACATCACGTTTATGCAGATGTATTAATTGCAAACGAACCAAATATGAACCATGTAAGTGCCAAAATTAGTAGAGATAGTATACTTTCCTCACTTATGAAGAAGGACACTTCTTGTGGATCATTTAAAATTTAATACAATTGTAATTGTAACTGAAAATAAAACATAGATTTTTTTATTTTAGTTGTTTTTTCATTAACTTTATTTTATGAAATAACTGGTTGTTCGACTAATATACCGGTAGCCCGTGACACATAATGTAGGCTTCATTATTAACTACTGTTAAAATATTGAGCATTCTCGATGGTGAAAACGGCTTCCATTCGAACCTACATGGGCTACCGGTCTATAAAGGTAGTTGAATCCTTTGATCGGCATATACTGAGGATTAGAAACACCCTGTATATTATGTTATCATTCACATAAACCCAACAAGGTGGTTTGGCAAATGGGCTCAATTCCCGCAATCACCAAAAGGAGAAAAAAAAGGTACCAAATGAAAGTACCTACATAAAAATCAAGAAAACATTTATTGATCATTTGAGTATTTGTTACAATCCTCTGTCACTAAAAGCCGACATGTAACATATCAATCCTTCACAAGGCCTAGGTTGGTTCCCGAAAAATTGGGCAGGAGCAGACAACTGGAATGACACCTTCTTTTCGTCGGGCTTTTCTTCTAATACCATATTGTCATCGTTAGCAATTAATACTTCTTCATATATCTTGGTGGGCTGAAATTCAAATATTAACAAAAAAAATGTAAACTAAAACAACTTATGACGAAGGATATTTAAGTTGATTGATTGGTTCAGCATCACCAGTCAGAGGCTTAGAGACCTCGTCACCTCAGCCTTAAGGCTTTTTGTGCTCTTGGTTATACCGTTTATGTAAAGAGACCAGTAGCCCTTATCAGTTTCAAGTCTTTTCACTAGGTCCTTCTTGGAAAAATCCTCATTTGGATACTCTAGTCCTAGGAGTATATATCGCCAATGAGACAGTGTTTCACATTCGAAGATAATGTGAGAGGCTGTTTCCTCCTCTTCCATGCATAACCGACAGATAGGTTCCCAACTATCGTATGCATGTTTTTCCTTAGGGTACAGTGGCCGGTGAGTAATCCCGTCACTTTCCTTATCTGGCTCCTGCTGAGGTTTAATATTTCGTTAGTCGGCGACTCCGAGGGTTTTTTGACCAGGAGTTTGCTGTGTGTTTCCAGTACGTCTGATGTTTAGTTTGAATTCACCGAGATGTACAACCACATGCAGCAGATTTTGATATTCCAAATACTGGTTTAGGACCAGTGAATGCAGTTTCAAACCCTAGCTTTGCTAGCCTTTTCATTACCTTGTACCCTGACACCCAATAATATATTTGAGTTACTCACCACCAGATCTCTTAGATCTCCTATTTCGTTTGGTGGTAACTTGTTAAAAGGCTCACGAACTTTACGGATTTGAAGCATGAGTAGCATAAACCACATATATTCATTTCTGATTTCTTTTTGTTTATCTGTTTTGTCCAGCTCTAGCATTTTATCAAACCATACTCTCATCATTTTCCTGTCTACGAAAAGTGGTATTAATTTGAATAAATATTTAAAACGGGTACTTACCATTTGGAGGTAATAAAGTTACCATTGCCTTGGCTAGCATACTATTGTAAAAGAAATTTTCGTCCAGTAGATTTGCCATTTTTACTAGGATTTGAATTTTTATCGTTTTTTTAATATGACATTTTCATGTAACAATGACAAAGGTATATGCCATTCACACTTTGAACGCCAAGGTAGATTTGACTTTTGAATGCGTCAGGTCAAATTTGTATTTCGAGTAAATGTAGATCTAACTGGTAGTTACATGTGCCTAAATAGATAGTAAATAAGTAATTTTTTTCAGATTTCTCTTTTTCAGCTTTTCAAAAATGGGAATGTTCTCCTTCGACCTCTACATCATCCTCAACTTCAGTTTCACGCCACAGAACGTTAACTCTGAAAAATTCTTCAGAAGAGAATGATGTTGATGATTCATGTAAAGATCCTGATTTCTCTCCTGCGGAGGGAGATGCGGAAAGTGAAAGTTCTGAGTCTGATAAGGGACCATCTCCTCCCTCTAGTTTTATCACTTGCTGAAATAGATGATTTTGAAAATATTGTTTGGAGTGACCCCTTGAGTAATCAGCAAAATTTTCCTTTTACTGGTAAATGTGGAAAGGATCCCACAATTTCTGGAGTATTGGCATTAGCAGAACCCATTGACTACTTCTTGCTTTTTCTCACTAACGATATCATAAATATAATGGTTGACGAAACTAATTTATTTGCTATGCAAAGTATTGCTGAAGCCGAAGATATTTCTTATTCTTCACGTCTACATCATTGGAATCCAACAGATGCTACTGAAATTAAGAAGTTTCTGGGTTTGCTTGGGTGGATGGGTGTAATGAAGGTTCCAGCAGAACTTCGCGATTATTGGTCTAAAAATAAAATATTTACGTTTGATTTCCAAAAAAATATAATGACAAGAAATCGCTTTGAAATCCTATTGAGATTCTGGCATTTTGCAAACAATGATGAAGCAGTTCCAGGTGATAAAACATACAAGATAAATAAAATTTTTAATGCGTTTGCAAACAACTTCAAGGCTGCTTATATCCCAGGTGACAAGATATGTATAGACGAAACAATGGTTACCTTCAGAGGTAGACTCAGCTTTCGCCAATACATTATAACAAAAAGACAATTACACAATTTAGACAAAAACTTAATTTGCCTTTGACAGAAGATAACGAAGAAACCGAAGTTCCCGCCAAAAGAAAACGGACAGCTACTCATCATTTGGTTATACATGAACATAACCTAACATATTTTTGTTTTTCCAATTTTTATAAATTATTTAATAAAACATGTTTATAGTTATGGTATGTTTATTTGTATCATTTCCCATGTTATCTATTTCCATTCCAGAAGCTTCGTGTCTTCTACATAGGTCACTAGTTTCACTGGGAAATCTCAAGTAACTAGTTATAATGGTTGTATTATTTCACCTCCAAAGTGAAAATGTGAACTAAATGATGAAACACCTACTCACATACTTTGCTTTTAGGATAACTTACCAGGAATCAGACGGAAGCACAGGAATTCAGTTCAAGTGCCTGAGCTGTTGAGCACAAACCAAACTAATGAATGTACTTTTGGCGCGAGGACTATTTGGATTTAAGGTGAATAAAAGGTCAGTAAATATGTTAAATAATTTAATACTTAAATTTTTGTATTTGCCAACAAAAATAATACAATGTATAAGTAAAAAGTATCAGTAAAACTAAATGAATAATCATAGACAGGTAAAGTATATCCATCGAACAAACAGAGCAAACCAAACAACGATATATGCGTGATCGAAGTATGATCATTGATCACCATGCGCCTTTGCATCTATTGGCTAAAATAAATATGCCTCCGTACGCTGGCCAATCGGATTTAACTGCAATCGGCCGGCAGAATTCACTGTCTCTGTCTCTCGTCTGAGAGATCACGTGCACTATGCATGATACTGTTTTGGAACACTCAATTGCTTGGATGGACAGAGTATAGCACTTACTAAAAACTGATTGTAAGTATCTACAGATAAATAAAATAAATATTTGTTTTATTTCACAATAATAATTATCTGAATGGATTATAGTTTTCTTCTAAGCCTACCATTTTGAGACTAACATCCCATAATTTCTTAGCCATTTCATGGTCTTGAGCAGCAACGGACGGTTGAGTTATCTTACAATCAGAATAATATAAACCTGATTCATTGGCGCATCTTTCATCAACAGCACAGTATATCTGGGTTTGAGCTCCCTGTTCAGGAGTTTTAAAAACATAAGTTGAAACAGTTTGCAACATCCAAGCTAATCCTGGAATATATAACTGCTTGGCCATATGTCTTCCTAAATCAGTTTTTACAATGCCAGGATGAATGGAGTACACGTTAATACCTTCTACGCTGTTATCTGAAAAAACAATATTGTTAATATACATTTATAAGCAAACTATGCTACAGCTAACAGCTTTTTTCTAGAACCCTGGACTCCAGCTTTTGTTCCTATGTCAGTTTTAGATCCGTCTGTTGACAGATGGAACAGGAACAGGAGCTGGAGTCCATGGTGCCAGACCCAAGTGCAATGTCCACGCATCATTGGGGAAGTTATCATCTGTATTCTAGGCAGAAATCTACGTTATCGACACTTGTTTGCAAATGAACATCGAAAGAGGATAAAAGATCTTTATACTCTCAGATAGTCAGGCAGCACTGAAATCTTTAGCATGTCCCCAAATCAGATCTAGATTGGTCTGGGACTGCCTACAAAAACTTTTAACCCTGGTAAACCAGAGAAGCTCTTAAGTGGGTTCCTGGACACAAGGGTATTGTAGGCAATGAAAAGGCAGACTGAAACTGCATTCACTGGTCTTGAACCAGTATTTAGAATATCAAAATCTGCTGCACGTGGTTGTACATCTCGGTGGATTCAAACTAAACATCAGACGTACCACTGGAGACACGTGCCAAAACAGGAACACAGCAAACTCCTGGTGAAAAAACCTTTGGAGTCGCTGACTAACGAAATATTAAACCTCAGCAGGGGCCATATAAGGAAAGTGATGGGGTTACTTACCCTAAGGAAGCACATGGATACAATTGGCATATATAGGGAGGAACCTATTTGTCGGTTGTGCATGGAAGAGGAGGAAACAGTCTCCCACATTATCTTCGAATGTGAAGCACTGTCTCATTGGAGATATGACTCCTAAGACTAGAGTATCCAAGGAAGAATTTCTCCAGGAAAGACTTAGTGAAAAGACTGCTGAGCCTGATAAGGGCTACTGGTCTCTTGACATAAACGCTATAACCAAGAGCACAAAAAGTTTAACGGATGAGGTGCCGAGGTGTCTAAACCTCTGACTGGTGGTGCCGAACCAATCAATCAGAACCCTTTACCATAGGACGTCATTTTGTAATATAATTCCTTCAGTGAAAAAGAAAACGTTAAATTTATATTTCCTACATTCGACTATAATGTTTTGACAACTTTGAACAATCGGTATAAGTTTCAAGTAAAGTATTTTTAAACTTACCCTTCAATTTAGCATCCAGTTCTTTAGTGAATAGAATGTTTGCCAATTTACTTTGGCTATATGCTCTAAATGAACTATACTTCTTTGTGGACCAATTTAGATCATCGAAATCAATTGAAGATACAAATTTCTGAAATAAAATTTTTTTTAAAAAGAATCTGTAAAACGGAAACAGGTTATTAAATTTGATTAATTCACTCGATAGAACCAAAGGCTTTAGTAACTTATAGCTATATGTACAGACAGGCGTCGTTGAAGGCTCGTCTGAATCCAAAAGTGACATCAAGACTGGTATGGGACTGCCGAGTGTCATCTCAGAGCACAACAGACTGATTTTAGTGTAGGTTGCGAGAAACTGTGACATCGAAGGCAATGAAAAAGCTGATGAACTAGCCAGTGATTGTTCTCGCATGTTGGGATACTATATTTTGTGG
This sequence comes from Lochmaea crataegi, assembly GCA_947563755.1. Lineage (NCBI taxonomy): Eukaryota > Metazoa > Arthropoda > Insecta > Coleoptera > Chrysomelidae > Lochmaea > Lochmaea crataegi. The sequence goes on along the minus strand of OX387433.1, from coordinate 2,880,433 downwards.
AAATAAACAAAACTAACTAAAAATATAATTTTCTTACATGGCCATCTGATGAGACATTAACTATCCTAGCGGGCGTACTTTGTATTAATTTTGGCATCAATGATAAAGTTAATAAAAAATGTCCCAGGTGATTTGTTCCAAACTGCATTTCGTATCCGTCGTCGGTTATCAGATGGGGACACATCATTATCCCTGCATTATTTACCAGAATGTTAATATTTTTTTCGGTTTTCAATAACTGTTCAGCACATGTTCTAACTGACTTTAAACTTTGAAGATCTAAATGTACTGCCTCCAAATGGCCCAAGTTTTCTTTATTTTCACATCGTTTTTTTATGTCATCTATGGCCTCCGCTGCTTTTTTTAAATCCCTGCATGCTAATATTACTCGAGCACCTAAAATGGAATAAGCCAGTTTATATAAATTCACGAGAATTATTAACAACTTCCATTAAACCCAATAAATTGTAGTAATCCGAATTTATATATATGCTAGACAAAAATAACATGTATGTCTTTAAGTCCCTTCTTCTTCTAGCTTACATCAGAGCACTGTATAGTGATAAATGATGTCTATAACGTCTCGTAGGGCCCCCTACTAATTATTTCAAGGATAAATTTTCATCACAATTACATCCATAGCAATTGCGAGCGTTAATTAGAAATTGGAACAGATCATTTACTTAACCTAGCTACTAACGTAGAAATTACAGGGTTCAATTTACAGAAACCCTGCGGATTCTCTCATGTGTTTCGCAATCGTTACAATTTTTTAACGACTCCCTATATATAAATACATCGTAGTATCATGATTTAAACTTAAAATACGTCAAGTTTTTAGCGAAGATTTGTGGTAAGAAAGAAAATAAACTTTTACTATTAGGACTTACCCCTTATGTAGAAATTTTTAGCGGTTTCCTTTCCTAATCCTGTATTACCTCCAGTAATAACAACAGTTTTACTATCTAATCTAGTATTTGAAGTACACCTAGCACTGTGAGATATACCCATGACCGTGACCGTCAAATAGTAAGTGGAAACGAAACAAAATCATGATTTGGAAGGAGATTTTGTTGTTATAATATGATATTATAGTTCGGGAGCTAATAACCGTTTATAGTAAGTTGTTAAAATTTGTTCAACGTTCAATAAGTAAAGAGTTGCAAACTTATCTGAATATTCGATATTGCCAAGTTTCACTATAAAAAAGCTTAAGTGCTGCTTTCATTTGTCGGGTTTATTTAATAGTGCAAAAGTTAGGCAAGTATCGTATTATTAGTAAGTAATTATTACAGTATTAAGAGCCAATTTTACGGAGACCATTCAATTGGGCCAAAATACCTGCTATAATCCGTTACTGAAAATGGGTATTAACTAGGTATTCTAGGTACTGCTAAACAATTTGACAACTATGCGGCCACAAAGTATTACAGGTAGCTATAAAATGTAAATAGGTACTTGAATTCTGCAATCCTTAATATAATTAGGCAGTTATCTTTTGGCATATAACATATATCCTAAAAATAAAATATAATTTTCAGCACGACACTGGTCACCGGCTTATCATATTAATTAATCCTTAACCATTGCGCCGAATTTTATGACCCTATTGTATTTGAAACGATACAGGACCTGCCGATTTAATTAATTTTGGTAAAACCGACCTGTTTTATCATTTTATTCCACATAGAAAAAAAGAAAGACTCACCCTATATTTATAGGGTGCGGAAAAGGAAATACAGTTATAGTGATAATAATTTGAAAATAGACTTTTGATTATCAACAGCAATCTATCAATACTGATTAAACGTTGGTACTTTAATGTGTTCGTTTCATTGGATTTTTTCTATTAAAATATTTTCACATTAACTAAACGTTAAAAGCTAAACATTTTTCCAAAGAAGTTATGGGTATCAATTGGTGAAGATCCACCGTACGGCCCGTTGCTATGCAACCACCTGACTTGCTATTGGCTAGCGCATGCGAATGTTCCCACTCTTCACTTCGACTATTGCTCGAAATTGATTATCCAGTGGCGTTTGTTTTGTCAAAATTTATCATTTTATAACCAGTTTTATGTGGCATCCCAAACGTTTGTATTTGTGATCTTGAAACGTATAGTTTTTTATTTCTTGTACTTTCTGGTACTTTTATTAACGGAATCGGCCGTGTTTCCTCACCCCTCACCCCTCACCAACTTTGTTTTAAGTATTGAAATTGTGACTGTTCACAACTAATAGTATAACTTAATTAATTTATTTGGGAAGAAATGTGGAAGTCTTTGAAACTCGACCAAAGATGGATAATAATGTGTAATAAAAAAAACTTACTTTTTTCATAAAAATATTGGACTGTCAATTTCCCAATTCCTGTATTCGCCCCAGTAACGACAGCTACCTTTCCCGTAAGCCCCTTCATATCACTCAACTTAAACTAACTTACATTCTAAAATTTCATTATTGATCTTTTACTCCACAGTTTGATATTCACAATCATTCGTTTATTGTATACTGAATATTTCGCTATAACGAATTCTTTTGGTCGAGTACTTTCGAAATAATTAGTATGAAAATTGTGTTCTGCGTAACGGCTTACCTACCAACTCATTAAAGTATAACATCGGAAGAGGTCATTGTTCCGAATAGATGATAAAATGGCTTTATTGTTTGAAGACCCTGTCAACTTACTTATTTGACGAAAAATATTTTTAGTTGCATGAAACGACAATAGTCAAAATGGATATCGACAATAAAATCCTTCTGCTATAACAAAGTTTGAAAATAATTAAACGAACAGAAATCTGGAGATGCTTAGATGAAATGGAAATACCTAGGTGACTAAAAAGGGCTATCAGAAGCACATACGAGAACGTGAGGGCTAAAGTACAAATAGCAGGAATGAAATCAGAAGAGATTTTAATGAAGAAAGTGATAAATCAACAGGATCAAATTACTAATGAAATAAAAGGTAAAGACGAGACACTGGAATGAGCAACGAGGTATGAATATCTGGGAACTATATCGACAGAAGATGGGAAGATAGAAGCAGAAATAACAAATAGGGAGACTGTACTACACACTAAATAAGACAATACTGGGACATAGAGATATTGATATGGAAATGAAAATGAAAATCCACAATACCATAACGATACCAATAATAACATATGCAAGTGAAAATTGGATACTGAGAAAGAAGGATGAAGCCAAGATGGAGCACAATTGAGATGAAGCACCTAAGAATAATAAAAGGGAAAACAAAGTAGATATGAAGAGATAAGAAAAATAACAAAACAAGAATCAATAATAAGAAAAATAAAGAGAAAACAATTAAATTGGTATGGACATATTGTCAGAATGAAAACAGATATAATTACAAGAAAGGTGATGGAAGTACTATTCACAGAAGAAGGGGTAGACCGAGAAGAAAGTGGATTGACCAAATAAAGGAGATAGAGAATAAGAAAGGAAAAACTCTGGATGAAATGAAAATATTAGCAAGAGACAGGAAAGAGTGGAAGCATTGGGTAAAAGAGGAGCCGAAATCATCGTCCGACACCTGAAAAGGTTGAAGGTGAAGAGAAGATTATTTTCAAATTATAACACAGGGCAAGCCAAAACTAGTTACGTATGTTTATGCGTTTTTATTTATATCTGAAGTTAGACAAAAGATATTCGACATGCGGTTTGCACCATTTTGTTACGACTTCAATCAGTTACAATACAATTTTTTTTCAATTCCAAAGTGCCCTCTATATATGACAATGGAAACTAAATGCAATTGCTTTGTAATAGATGTAATTGGTTAATCTACGTTCTTTCGCTAATTTGGATGAAATCGGTTGATTCAAACCAAATCCCACTCTCCCCCACCCTTCATTTGAAAAAATAGAAGAAAACGTACTGAATCAAATTTGTGCAGAATTAAGATCACTTTCTAATTTACTTATATAAGACACAGTATAATTAAGCATATTTGAGAGAAAACTGTTTTTTAAATGTTTCTTTATATAATACGCCCTCAGCGGTCAAGCTGGAAACTTCAAAGTTATTTAAACATTTTTTTCTCATGGGACACTCAGTATTTTATTGAATTTTCTGATAGTCTGTTAAAAATAAGCATTTCCCTCTAATTCTCCATCCCCTTGCTGGTGATTCACCCTTTGTAATGTATTGAGCCAACCCCTGCACGTGGATAACCTTGGCCTTGTCAACTGTCAGGTGTCAAGCGTAAGATAACCAAATACGTTACTAACCTAACATATAGTTGTGAGGCTAAGAGCACATGCCACATATTCCTCGATTACGATAGGTAGTTATTACAAATAAAAGACAGTAGAATAGGAAGGTAGTGTTTCTATATACCTCTATATAGTGCCCGATACCACACCCTGTATAAATAAAATTACAACATATAAATAAAACTTATTTATTTCCAAAATATATAACACATTTCATAAATAATATTTAATTTTTATTACCGGAATTTCTCATATAACTCATTAGAGCACTAGAGAGTTCGGGATTTCGTTTTGTGTTCGGACGTCCATATAACATGTTCAACGCACTGCTTATTTCAGAATTTCGCTTTTGTTGTAATGGATAATTGATGGTGAAAATTGATTCTTCTGGTTTTGCACCATTTTGTTGTTCCACGTCCATCCAACATATACGTTGATGCTCCTTCTGCTAGAAACAATTTTATTCATCTACGTATAAATTCAAAACTATACTTAGGAACTAAGTAGAACAAAAGAAACAAAGGTACCAAAGGACCATCCTTTTATTGAAGCCATACAAGACATTTTCGAACCCCCTGTAATACGTTGTGGGGTACACGGCCCAAAATCAATAGAAGCAACTGGGATAGGAGTGTACGGGCCAGGAAGCAAACACTCTGAAAGCTTGGGAAAAACCCCAAGTAGCTTTCAAGCGGAAATACACGCCATAAGAAAGTGTGCCCAGTTCAATATTGATAAAGGATATAGGAGGCAAAGGATTATCATAATGTCGGATAGTCAAGCAGTCATTAAAGCACTGAGCTCTCATGTAATCAGTTCTAAAATGGTGTGGGAATGACTAGGCAAACTAGGCGAGAACAATATAGTTACCTTAATGTGGATTTCAGGATATACTGGAATAGAAGGAAGTGAAATAGCAGATGAACTAGTGAAGATGGGGACTGAAACACCCTTTTGCGGTATCAGCTCCAATTTAAAATTGGAGGAAATAGGCAAAGCCGAAAAAAAGAGAAGATCTGACCATTGGAAAGATCTAGTATGACTCAAACAATCAAAGATTCTTCTGGGTGACTACAACCTGTTGAGATCAAATGAATGCATAAGTCAAAGTAAAACTGCACTAAGAGTTTCAATAGGGATCCTAACGGGACATTGTCGCCTGCATGGGTACCTGAAAAAGCTCAAAATGGTGGAGGAAGAAGAATGTAGATTCTGTGGCATGGAAGAAGAAACCTCCATCCATGCACAGAAATTCAGAATCCTAGGGTACAACACCTAGAAGATTACTGGATAGAAGAGGGACATTTACCTAAGCTAAAGTCTGCAGATATCCTAAAATTCCTCGGGGAAATAGGACTAAAGGAGCTACTAGTCTCTGAGACTTTCCTCGGGAGCTAAGTAGAAGTAAAGGGACACAATAGATATTTTAGGTTTCAGTGAATGTCACCCCAATATATATACATACATACATATAACATCGTTGTGGATAAAGCTAGAAGCCTGAATCAGGAGGACATAATAGAACTATATGTATACACCCAAATGATATTCAATTTGGATCTGTAGTTCAGGAACTACTGCAATTCAAAATTCCTCAAATCACTGACAAACTCACTTTCACTCCTTCATCGATTATCAAAATTCTAAAGCCTTTTCCATACACTTCGCGAGTACTAACGAACACAAACATTTTCGAGTATGTTCAAGTACGAGCTGCGAGCCATTTGAGCCCCCACACGCCTTGCACTTTGTCACGATGATTGTGGGAGCAGTGCACCCATAGCAAATCCAAGTAAACACGAGTATGAATTCCCTCTGAATGTGCGATTGGCAAACATTCGCGATCTGTATGGGTATAGTGCGAGCAATAGATATAGTGATGCAAGCGGTACCGACAAAATCTTAGGTGAGTCAATAAAACGTGAAGTAAAGCGAGAAGGATCCACTCGCAAAAGGAAGCCGCAGATATTCCTGGTAGAGACGCCGAATTTATAATATTTCAATCTAGCTTCAGAAAAACTATACAAGGGGGGTCGAAAATGTTCTAGATGACTTCGATAAAGGATATCACGGCGACGATAATTGATTGTTATAAATTTTAAGCACAGATATTAATATAATAACATCAATATTTACTGATATAAAGTTTAAAGGTTCTTACCTCCGAATCTTCACATAGTATTGTAAAAGGCAAAGACTGCGCGATGGTCAATAAACAAACAGTTATTATTAATAGGTACTTCAACATTTTCACCTGCAAAAGAATTTCAGAAAAGTAATTTTGTATAATTGATCATTATATAAACCAGCCATACTTATTAGGTATTATTTAGTTAGAGTGAAGAATCTTAATAGTCTGACCAATATATTACCAGTATCTATTGAAATATATATTGTTTATGCAACAGTAAAAAGTCCTTACTTTCAACTTTAAGGCCTGTTTAACCGAGCGACTCGGTGGCGCCACTTAGTGGGGCATATAGAGGCCATGGCGTGTTGCCACGAGCTAGCTGCAGAGTAGCGAAATCCTTTAATATTTCGAACAGATGTTCCAAATTGCAGGACGTTATTCTACTTCGATGGTGAATCAATCTGCATCGAATACCGTATGGCTTAATACATTTTATTTCGAAAATCAAATAAAATGATATCTGTCTATGTTTGAAAAAGTTGCCGACAAAAGTGGCCCTTGTGGACGTTTCCAGCGGTAAAAGTGTCGCCACTTCGTCGTTCTTGCTACAATCGCTCGTCTGAACATTAACCTCATTCTTACATAGAGTTAAATAGGGTATGTCCAGTCCAACAACTAACAAATTGACACTAATGACAGTCGCTCTGAGGATGAACAATTATTTGGATATATTTTAGATTTGTAATTTGGTTGTTATTCGAACGTCGAAAAAAGCACTAAATCAGAATCAAATAACTATTAGAGCCACGTGTTGTGCAGAAAACGCTTGTTTATCTTAGAGCGACTGTCAGGTGACGTAACGTATAAGGGGTTTGCACGACGAGAGCTTATTTTCCCGACTCGGCACCCCCCACTATTCAGAACTTCTGTCAATTTCTTCAAAATAATAACCTTCTTTCTTCTTCGTTAACACAGACCATTGAATTTATCGAGAATGATTGAAGAAGCTTTTCAACTGCAATTCTTTCAACACTGTATACCTCCTTCAATGATTTTCCTTGCCCTTCTCGATAAATTACGAGAGCTTCTAAATAGTGGGGGGGATAAATTGGTAAAGGGTGGACAAAAATGTAAAAGATGTCTTTTATTTTAACATTGTATCTATCCATTTTTTTAAGTAATCCTAGCCGCTCGACTAAAAAAAGTTTCAAGGTATTTCTTCAAATTTGCTTTCTATTGTTAATCGCTTTTTCATATCGAATTTTAGAAACTTTTTTATTAAAATGACTTTATCTGAAAGAATTGATTGGTGTTGGGAATGGGATGCGGACTCAACAAGAGCTACCTACCGACGCACAATAAACTGCTCCAGAAAAGTTAAGGAAGTTCATGAATGTATCTCCCATATAATAGGGTGTTGAACCGATATTCGGCTTTTGGTATTTTATTAAAGTAATATTAGTACTACTTTGCAAAAATTAATTAAAAAAAATTTTAAACCGAATATTTTAAGAGAAAACTGGAAATTTTGCAACTTTCACTACAGATACGTCATACGTCACATACTTAAAGATGAAGTTAGCCACTTTCTGATTTAGATGTTTTATGAACTAATAGCCAGTTACAAAAAAGCCATTCGAATTTGAAGTTTGAAGAACTGTCAATTACTATAATATACAATACACTAGGTATTAATATATAGTATATATTTAATGTGAGATAAAAAGTTACCGAGATGCTTTGGAACCCTTCACTTCTGATAATATATTAAATCTATAGTACTTTTTTAAAAACTCATGCACCATAAAAATATCTAAATGTGGTGAATTATTGGAATTTGCATGTACGAATACGAACCCACTCATTCTAATAATTTACGAAAAATATCTAACACTAACAAAAATAAAAATGGTAAAAGTAAAATTTATAAAATAATCTAATAGCCGTTAAAATAAATCGGAAGTAAATTTAAACAACTCCTATGTAATTTACTATAAAAGCAATATAACATAAGCATAACCTATTCTTCATCACGATTTTAAAAAAGAAGACGATAGAATTGTGGTCCTATGTCAACCCATATGTAGCTAACTTCTCTTTTAGGTAAGGTACGTCACAGCATAAAAAATGGCGAACTATTCAAATAATCCAAAAGTTGAATTTTCAAATCGACATAAAAACCTTATCATGATTTTGTCCACCACTTACTATTAACATTGAGAAAACATCATATTTTTATCAAGTTTAACACCCCATTATATCAGAGATTCTTAATAACTGTCACCATGGCCGTTAATAAGGATTTGAAATTAGTAATTTTGTATTATATTCCACAGAAAAAAATATGTCAAAACTAAACTTACCTATATCTACGGCTGCAATAGTATCAATATAGCCATCATGTATATAAGTCTGCTTTATATACTTAGGTCTTTATACGGATGATCGACTATAATTAAAATGTTTTTTTTTCACTTATCTTGTAAAGCGGCCCTTTTAACAATTCAATCATCCGTAAAAATGATAATAAATTTTTGTTATGTATCTGGATAATGTAACTGATTGATAACTTTATTAGTATACGTGTAATACTGTATTCTGATTTTTAGTTCAAACAAGATTATTGAGAAACATCGTGGATAAAAAATATAATAAAAGAAATAAAATGCGTGGGTGTCACAAATAAAAATCAACTTTGTCGATAGAAAATCTAAAATTTATTGTTTTATCTACGTCTCATTGTTAATATTATTGAAGATTTATAATTCACAATAAGAGACATTGTCATTTTAAAATATTTTAAACAGTTTACTCTGCTATTAGAGAAGTAAGCATTACACAAAATAGCTTTTTTTATATTTTCAATGTGACTGTATGCTTGGTTGCCGTTTATTAATTAAAAATCATTCATCAACAGGGGTCATTAATGAATGATTTCGTCTAGATTCCGTTTCACATAAGAAGAAGCCACGTGAAGTTTGCCAACTGTCTTGCGCAGAAACCAAAATCGGTCTTGTTTATCTATGTCGCCTCGTTTCATGCCATTGGCATGTTTCATGCCGACAACCATTTTATTATTGACATTTGAGGTTGTGTTTGAAGCAAACATTTACTGACGAATATTTTTGATTTTTAAATATTTTAAGACGTTTAGCTAGTTTATCTGTGAATGTTGTGTTTTATTTGATCTAAAACCATGCCTCCTAAAAAACTTGTTGGTGGTAGAAGAAAAAACCCACATCAAGGCCAAATATGTTTTATTTAAACTATATATATGTTTCATTTAAACTATACATATGATAAATACATTTTTATTACTCTAATTTTGTATTAACCTACAAAATATGGCTATATATACGCTACCAAAGAATACCCAACTAACAAGAAGCGAAACTTCGGATAAAAACGAGTTCACAGACGCCATGTTTTAAATTAGTCGTCATATGTCATGCGATCACACAGACCCAAATTAGAATAGAGTTTGCTTGTAGGTTGAAATTATTGTCTTAAATGATCTATTTCACGTCTATATTATCACGAAAAGTGCAAAAATAGTTACTGATGGGAAAATACCTATATAATACATTTGATAAAACACAACTTTATGCTAAAATACTTTTTCTCGGTGTGATTCGAGTAAAGCTGTAAGCATTTATTATGGTTCTCAGTGTATGCCAAAGTTAGCTGTCACCTTCAAGGTTACTTATTTTTGCCCCTCCAACATCAAAGGATTTTCGCCGGGCTTCACATGTTCAATTTAAAATTAGTGACGCGTTTCGCTACACAGTAGCTTTATCAAACTAATTTTAAATTGAACATCAGTTGAAAATAAAATGGAGATTTAAACAAATTAAATTGTTTTATTTCATCGTTTTGTATTGGATGTATTTATAATTTTGAAAATATACAGAAACAAATTAATATTATTACATTCTAACAAATAAAGACTTTTCAAACTACAAAAATATACACAAATTTAATCTATATTTATAAATTAAAAGTCAAAAACAAATAGTTCTAAAAAAATACTGTCATCAATTTTTATTCAAGAGCTTCTAATCCCTTGGGAATTCTTCTAAGTACTATTTCAGTGAGGACCTTATCAAAGTAAAATCTTTCAAGATTTGGTAACCTTTTCTCGCAATATTCAATCGCCCTGAATAAAAAACAAGTAAGTATAATTTCCTACCTAAATACATATTACTCGGTATTATCACTCGGTATTGTATCGAATGATACAAACTGGCCTGGAAGTGGGTGCCGACACGTGAATATTAATTGTCCGGTATAAGGGTGTACAGGTACTTATTCAAGATGATAATGGTAATCAACCATCGACCACTTATTTGGTCAACTAAATCACCAGTTTCGAGGATATCTGATCCAAATTTTGTCAACAAATTGATAAAACCACATCCTCTCCCCAACTGGTGGTTTTTAGAGGAAATTCAAGTTGATTATTTTACCGTAGTGACTAATAACGGAGCCTTAACTTAAATAATTATAGTTCTCGATTGTGTATAAGTGTATAGTAAATTATAGTATTTTATAAAAGCTACAACTACATACTATAGAAATGTATGAACAAGAAGATGGTAAGTACATTTTCAACATATGTATCTAATTAAAAATGTTGATAATATTTTTGGTAATTGCTTGATAAGTAGGCATAGCTTATTTTTATTCTTACGTTTTTGCATTAAACACGAAGAACTCAACCAATTTGAAAATATCCAGTAGTTGTTATAGAACAAGACAAAATAGTAAGAACAGTGGAATATTTAGTAGTTCTTAACAAACAAAACATGATTTCAGTAATGTTACATGTCCATAAATTTGAGTTTTTTCAGTTATGTTGCTATGTACCTCGCTCTGTACCCTTTTTGGTAATATTAGCTGAGAATATTTTGCCTAACTAGTGTCTACCAAGCTATAAAATATGTTTTAAAGTATTTGTACTAACACATGTTCATGGCATGAACCATAGGTAACATGGCATGAACACAGCTTATAATAAACACACAGCTATGAATTTCGCTGTGGTGGGGGTAGCTAACGCAGATTTTCGCGCACCTCCCACTTTCGGAATAGAAGCTATCAAACCAGTGGCAAGGGTCGGGATTACGATTCCTCCGAATTCATAACCTTCATAGGCGTAGTCAAGATAGGTCGTGATTTTATTTCGTGTGTTGACTGTGTTAAGTGAGTTTTCGAGTTTTCTGCTTTTTTTGAAGTCGTTTGTGCGTGGACATTTCTGTAGTAAATAGTGTATATTTTATTTGAAACATGGGAGTGACATGTGCTGCCAGACTTTGTAAAAACATAAGTTATAACTGCAAGAAGAGCTTCTTCAGATTTCCCACTGATGTTGCAAGGTAAGTTCCATTAAACTTTTTCAACAAAAACCGAAAAATATCTGAGAAGTGTAAAATATGCTTCTCTAAAAAAGACTTTTTGGGAGAGCGTGGTGAACATTTAGTCTTTCATTTTCGTTCCCTTGAGTTTTAAACTGTACTTTCCCAAATTTGTTATAATATTGAAAAGTAATGCCACAGTTTAAAGCTTACAGAAGTTAAACTGTGGTAATACACTGAATTAGACTATCTAAACTAAGAGTAGATACGCTGTAATGAATAGTAGTACAAACAGATAAAGATGAAATCAATGTCATTTTTTTATTTTATTGAATGGGGTGTAACAGTTTATCCTAAATTAACTTTCTTGATTGATAAATATAATATATTCATATAAAATTTCGATATTTATAGTTAATATTTTGCTTGAACCATTAGTTTCAACCGTAATTGAATGATAAATTTGCAGTTTGCTCTGCTGGAAAATTGTATTGGTGGTTGCTTACTTTCAGTGTGTAAATTCACTACGCAAAACGAATATATTTTTAAAAGTGTTAGTTTTTTGTGTCTTCATCTTTTGTGTTTTACTGCCATTTTTGAATTGACTGTTACCAGCAATTGTTTCCATTCAAAAACTTTCGTGAATGCACAAGTTTCTTGAAGGTGAACTCCGAATAATCTTCCTAGTTACAAATATTTTGTCTATGATTTTTTGGGAAATTTTCGATATAGATTAAATATGGATGATGTTCACGATAAGAGTAATTCTGACTATAAGCATATCATTGAAAGGGACAGGAAACTGATATATCAGAATAATAAAGTGTACCAATAATCCAAGGTCAACCAAAATACCAAATACATTCTTGATTATTTTCAGAGCCAGAACTTGGGTTGTCAGTTGTGGCAGAGAAGATCTGTTAGAAAAGTTGGATGAATTGCATGTCAGTCACAGACTTTGCCAGGATCATTTTGAAGATAAAATGTTCACAAACCAACACCATGATCGACTGAATTCCAATGCAGTTCCTACATTATTTCCTGCTCTCGAGGGATCTTCCAGAGGACATCACTTATTAGACCACTCATACACACCTTTGTATGAGTTGCCATGTACAGACAAGAGAGAAAAACCAACTGTTCCTAAAATTATTATTTTACAAGACATAACAATTCCTCCAGGTAAAGTGTGGTTTCTTGAAATATATTTTTTCCCTTTTTTTCTTATATATTCCCTGGCTGGTCTACTAAATTTATTATGGGGAATTATCCCACATATATATTTCATATCTCTGAATTTCAATTATAATTCAGATAAATATTTCATACGTTTTACAAATTCATATCCTGAACTTTTTTCGAAATAATTAACATTTAAAAACATTATATAAAAAAACCTTTAATAAATCATCCTATTTGAATATATATTTCTCAAGTTACCCCTGTATAGCTTGGAATAAAATATACTCTTCTAATTCCCTGGTACCTAGCGGTGTCGTTATTTACGACAAAAGGGAACCGTAAATATGATTTATGAGTGCGGCGATCGTTTAAAACACTAAGAACAATCAGACCGCCTTCAAGTGAACTATCTATTTATTTTGTAATCTTTGTCTAAACTACCTCTTTTTCCTAAAAATTTCTAAGAAGCAGAATTAATTATAATATTTTAATTTGGGGGCGAAATTACCAGTCGGATTATCGAAATATTTGGGTTCTATCGGATTAACACAGGTAGCGGGGACCAAATCGCCCATCCCCGCTGAGGCAATTCTGATCGGATTACGACTTTGGAAATTCCTCTCGTTATTTGTCAAATTATACCTATCGGGATTTCCTAATTGATATACGGTCAGCCTCTAGATGGTCACAACCATTCGGGTAGTACCGCGCTTCTAAAAATACCTAGTTGAAAATTCCCATCAGGGAATTACCTCAATAAACATCAGCTCCTAAGGGTTACGATCAGATAGTTACAGCAGAGACAACCAAAGAGACGACCAACTACGTGTAAAATATATGAGTTCGCAATAGTGCACTGGTCATTTGTATGAGCAATCGAGTGAGGTGGCGCAAGCGGCGATTGTATGGGTGGTTTGAAAATGCCCGCGCTTTGCTTTTTAAAGTTTCTATTTTAAATATCAATTAAATTGTGAAATAAAACACTCAGGTACTACTAAACATTATATTTAGACCAAACTATTACAAATAATGTAAAATATTATACAGTTGAATAAAGTAATGCAGAAAAAAAAATGCAAAAATATTTGTACTGGTTGAAACTTTGACAATAGCGGGCAAGGTGTAACAAAAAGATTCGTCATAATTAACGTCTCAACACCTATCACTACTCACTAGCATTTGCAAGCACGATAAGTATATTAATGTTTATTCACACAAATACAAACACAAACGATCACAATAACTCAGTATAAACAACAATGAAAATAAAAAGACTCAACACCAAACAAATAAACAAAAGCGATTGATGTCAAATGATGTCTGCCATTTGTTGCTTGTCCTTAAATTATTTCTTCTTTTTTCTTCTTCCTCCACGTTCCAACCAATAAGAGCGCAGCGCTGCTAGCGCACTCTATGTTAAATTGCCTAGTGGCGAGATGAAGTGAAGATATCTAAACACACGCAAACGAGTGTACGAAAAGGATGAAACAATTGCATGATATAAGTGCGCTACCGAACCAATTTGCAGCTCTAGTTAGCCGTCTCGAACTACAGTCAGTACCGCTGAGACATCGAATCGACACAACGAACCCCGAGTTCTTCAAAATCCTTCGCATCTTTCGTTCGCGACAATAGTACAGACAACGCCTCAGCTGCGACAATCAATATCGCAATAAACATAAACTAAAGTGTTCGGCTTTGCCACAGAACTAGTAGTACCCACGAAGATATTTAACATGTGTAACGGTTACAAGCCGATATATACTAAAGTATAACCAATGCCAATCTATTTCAACATGCAAAAATAGTGAATTCATCAAATATTCTGTAAGTACGGTTCTGTCTGTTTCCCTTTAAATATTTTTAATCCTGCCCTGACTTTTAAACCCGAATGGCGTCTTCAAGGTGAAACCCGACATCTTACTAATAACGGCCGAGTTTCATAGCTGTGTGTTGCATGAACATATAAGTTAAACACAACCCCACTTAGCATTGCAACTTCCATGTTAAGAAGTAGGGATACAGTTACTAGCGCCACTCGTGACTGGCCGCATAACCATTTGAAGGTTAGCGGTAAAATTTGAAAAGACTTCAATTAATTATATAGCGGTTTGAGATATTTGAGGTTAAAAACACGAGGTGATTTCGAAGATATTCTTTATTATTACATTAAAAAATCAACTCTGTTTAATATGTCCCTTATCCACCCTCAAGACTAGTCTTCTAACGTTTGTACTCCAAATTTAAATTTAATTTGTAGTTTTAATCAACATTGAATTTTACGAAATTGTATATAGGATAAAAGTTGGGTGAAAGTGATAACTTGAGGTTAGCTTACTGGGAATTGATATTTTAATGTCAGAAAAAATACTTAAAATGAAACCAGCTCCTGTTGTCAACCTCAAAATCTAAACCATTTCAGAGTCCAAATACTTTATAGTATGGGGCATTAAAACAAAGGTAATATATCCAATCTATATTTTATTAAATTGTTCATAGATAAAAGAAAAAATTAATATCAATTAAATAAAAATACAATTATTATATATTTGTTTAGTGGTTTTACCATTTTGAGTAAAATTGTGTGGATATAAAATACAATAATAAAAAATACACTAAATATTATATAGGTATAATAATATATTTATTGCTTCTAAGAACTTACTTACAGCAACAAGTGGTTACAAACACATAAAATTACATAAATATTTTGATACAATTAGTCAGCTAGACTGAGAATAATAAAAGAATAAAAGCTTAGTCATTTAATATAAAGGATCTTAATTTGAGTATATTCCAGATGTATTGGCTTATCACAGTATTTATGGGACACTCAAAAACAACATGAAGGTGTGTTTCCTTTTCTTGATTGTTACATATATAGAGAAAACTAATTTCAGGTCAATATAATAGACAATACCGTTAAACGTAAATTTAATTTTATAATCATTAACCATACGTAGTTGAGCCAGGGTGCGGGTGACTTGTATAGGTTACTTTTTTTGTAAATACAGACTTGGTGCTTCAGAAATATCAAAAATTCTATATAAAGAAATATGAGAATACCTAGGCACAAGATTGACATCCACTTTGTGAAAATGTGTGTAATATTTAGCTAAAATGTCTTTCTTTAAAACAGAAAAGTTGAATGATGAAAAATTATTCCAGTAATCGAATACATTCAAATCAATGGAAAACTGTCTTACTTGCCTTGACCAATTGTAGTTGATATCGCAAGACTCAATTAGTTTTAATTGTTGGTTATAACACAGCTTTGGATAACGATCGTTTTCAATTTGAGACAATTTATGCAATATTATATATAAAAAAAAATAGAAAACAAATAACATATGATATAAAGTCAAAATATTACAATTTAAGTAGCTAACTATATAGACATATATTATTATTGAGAAATTCTAATTTTATAAGCTACTTTTGGAGTTATTTTTTAATTTTCTTGCTCTTCTACCAATTGTGGGCTTTCAGCTTGATCGGATCTTTTTTTTTGTAATTGTTTAGCTATATATGCTATTAATAAAGTTATTATTATTATTATTATTTTTACACCAAAAGTACAAACAAAATCTAACTATAAATTTACATAATTTTGTACCAGTATCTGAATGTATTTTGCAATTAACAGGTACAAAATTTAAATATGTCAAAAGTTGTCTAACTAAAGTAGCATGTACATTGGTTAAATGACACACTCACGGGATTGTATAAAATAGCATTGCCAGTGATTCTGATACTAAATATGTCATATATGTTCCGGGTACAGTCATTTGCGAGTTCTGATAAGTTCTAGCTGTAATAAAATCTAAATTGCCATCATTTTCTCTAAACAAAATATTGGCTTCGCAATCATTACAATTGAGACTTTTCAAAATTTTCTTAGCCACATATCCTGCAATGTATGTAACTGTACATTATTTTCCCACTGGAGTTCTCTTAAAATTTGAGATTCTTGAAGGTAAATCCAAATTTATATGTGGTTCAAGAAGAGTACATCCAGAAACATACTCACCACTTAGAAAAAACCGAGAAACCGAAGATTGTCCAAAGCCCCCTCAGTCACATTCTCTTCACAATTATAGTATGGTGAATGTGATGACAGAAAGTTGTTAATTAGAAGAGCTTTAAATGTTGTAGCAACATTTGACACACTAGGAGAGGTATCCCTTATACTGTAACTTCTAATAATCTAATAAAAATAAAGCCGGAATCGCTGTTCTCTTCACACCCCTTTTTCCTATTTTAACTTTATCTTCATCACTGAAATGTCTTTCGCAAACACGCACATTTTTGTAAATAGCTTCTGCAGTCATGTTACTTTTAGTCTTTCACTTTGTATTACATTTAACCACGTTTGTAACATATTCAATTCGTTTTTGGGATTCGGGAAACGATACTGACTACTGGTGGCGTCAGTACATCCTAGGACGCTGCATTTTTTTTGTTCTTGTGGGTGATGGTTTCCATCTTTATACACAAAGAAGGAATTAAAAAATGTATTAAAAATCATAAATTTTAAAAGCAAAGAACAGAACACAACATGCAAACAATAAACAATGGCCGAACCAAAACACAAACAGCACCAAAAAAGTCAACTTCATATGCAGCGTTCGCGCATCAAAAGAGTTTATCTGATTGGTGTTATTGCCTTAAAAATTCACTTGACAGTTGGTAGCGCCAATAACATGCTGCGATATCATCAATGTTCATCTCTATTTATCATATCCCAGTTGCAATGCTAAGTGGGGTTGTGTTGTGAACAGAACCAAACAAGAGCCCAGGGTGGGCGTGTCCATGTCGCTGTAGTTGTATTCTTGTAATAACAATCGATATTTTGTATCGATGACCGAATATCGATAAGTATAAGTGTCAACTGTCAAAAGATATGTAAACAAAGGCAAACTTGCCAAAAATTTAACCCTAATTATTATTGTATTGGACCAAAATTAAAACTACCATCTTTTCTAAATGTATTTTCAAATTTCATGACTGTAGTAATGTCGTAAAAAAGGGTCAAGTTTGTATTGGAAGCAACAAAATATGAACTGGTTATGTGGCTTATTCCTACATCTATCTGCTTACACATCAGGATCTTTTGGGGTAGCGGTAGAACCGTCGAATCCAGTCATTTGTTAACTAAGTGTTTAATTGAAATTAATAGTGTGACCAATTTCGTATATTTAGATTTGTAATTTTTTCCAGTGTTCTCTTAACAACGGCCGAAAAGTTAAAGTGCATAACAGTGTTAATATTGGAATATACACTTCATCACTACCTATTAACTTAAGTCTTATATATTTGGTTGTTGTTATAAACAAGAATGTATGGCAATAATTTTGCGTGATTTGTCAAATATGTAAATATATTAAATGCTGTTCTACTTCAACTTTAATTCATTTGCTTTATTCAAACACAACAGTTAGATATAAGAAACTATTATTTAATCAACAAAATTGTTAAGTTTCACATTACAAAAGAACCAATTACTAAAATAAATAGGTAGATATTTCATTAGCATATGTAACAAATTACATTCCAAGTTACATCCAAAAAAATGAAATTAATCACAAAATTGATGTGTAAAACAGTTATGTTTTTTGTAAATGATATTATTTAAATATTCAGTTGGGTCTACAAATAAAACAATTTTTCATTTTTTAAATTTAATACAAACTTATAATCAAATATTAATACAGGGGTTCCAATTGAAAAAAATTGTAGATGATTTCATTAATTGAAAGTATTATACATTATATTTGAAAAGACATCAGATTGCAAGCAAAATTCAACATGTATTGCATTAAAATTGTTTATTTAGCTAATAATGAACCATATGTATGTCTTATATGTTCATGTAATGAATTTATGTGCTACTTTATAGCACAAGATATTAAAGATGAATAAAATAAAACGCTGTAATTTACAAAAATGTTATTCAGTTTATTATTCATCACTCTCACTTTCACATTCATCACTCTTACTTTCATAACCATCACTCCCACTTTCATCTGATGAACTAATGTTGACAGTGAAACACATCTTTTCCACCACATCATCTAATAGTCCATCATTCCTCCACATTTCCTCAGCTATATGGTACACATGGTCACAGTGTTTGTTCCATTCCGAAGAACCAACTTCATCAAAGGCTGCTCGAACTAATTGTTCTATTTGAGCAGCACTTTGAGAAACATTTTTCATTGCCACTTTATGTTTAACGCTACTCCATATTAGTTCAATCG
Organism: Lochmaea crataegi; assembly: GCA_947563755.1. Classification (NCBI taxonomy): domain Eukaryota; kingdom Metazoa; phylum Arthropoda; class Insecta; order Coleoptera; family Chrysomelidae; genus Lochmaea; species Lochmaea crataegi. The sequence continues at coordinate 2,861,266 of OX387433.1, read as the reverse complement.
GATTGAGGTCACAGTGATATAGCAGCAACCATACCACAGTATGTCCATGTTTTTTCAACAACTCATCCACATGGTATGTTTTAGAATGGTTGAAATGTTTGATGAGATCCAGAAGTTCTGCTTTAATCATATCATTTGTTGTTGAGATGCCATTTGCTTCAAGCCATTCTCTAATAATATGCTTCAGAGTTGATTGGATAATTTGAACACTGTGGTAAGGGGCATTGTCCATAATCACAATAGCATTAGGAGGTAAGTTTGGTATTAGTTGTGTTTCTAATCAGTTCATAAAATTTGTATGGTTCATGTCATCGTGATAATCCCCTGATTTGCTTTTTGACTTGAAAATTAGTAGTCCATTCTTCACAAACCCATAACATCCACCAGTGTGTCCTATTATGTACCGTTGACCAGCTCTGTTGGATGTATACACTCCAGGTTCATCTTCCGATTGCCAGCATTTACTAACGCCATATGATGGATGGATATAAGTTTCATCCAAATAAGTTATTGGCTTCTTGTTGTGACCCAGATCATCATTATCCCTCAACCTTCTTAAATAACGAGCCCACCAAGCTACAATATCATTACGTTCCATCAAAGTTTTTCTTTTATTTTGGCATTTTTTATACTGAAACCCAATATTTTTCAAGTGCTTTCTTAAGGTGTCTGGACCGCCAGAGTAATCTACTTTATTTTTCATTTTATTTACCAGAATATTTATTGTTGGATTAGATTAGAATTGGAGTGGCTCTTTGTCCTATCCCACTGCGACCTTTGCAGATCTATTGTGGTCCTCCGCCATATTTAGAGCTCGATATCTAGCTTTATTCTTTTTATTAGACCTATTAGCCTGGATACCGCCTCTCCTTTGCGTAGCTCTCTGCCCTCGGTTTTTCTTCTCCGAATAGGTGAAACCGCACCCTTGCTAGGCCTTCGCACTCGCAGAGTAAGTGCTCCGCGGTTTCGTCTTCTTCCTGGCATAACCTACATAGGCTGTCATCTGCTAGGCCAATTGTGTGCATATGCTTCCTTAGCCTACAATGCCCTGTCAGCATTCCCACCATCATCCTCGTCGTTTCTCGACTTTGACATAGTAGGTCGCGTGACAGTCTGACCGAAGGGCTTTTAAGGAATAGCTTAGCGTGCCTTTGCCCCGGAGTTTCATGCCACCAGCGCAACGCCTGGTTGTTTATCCATTGGTGGATGCTCTCCTTGGTGAGGCATTTAGCAATTCCGCAGGAAGGTTCTGGCCCTATCATGACCTCCGTCGCTCCCTGCTTGGCTAATTCATCGGCCTTTTCATTGCCCTTTATTCCTTGATGGCCTGACACCCAGGCTAGGGTCACTCTATTATGACTACCTAGTCTGCTGAGGGCCTTGCGACACTCCCACACCAGATTTGACGTCGTCCGATATGAGCTTATCGCTTTTAGTGTTGCTTGGCTATCGGAGTAGATGACGATTCTTTGGCTATCTACCTCCCGTCTCATCAACTCTTCTGCACAGCATTGCACCGCCATTACCTCTGCCTGAAAGACAGTGTCATGTTTCCCAAGGCTTAGAGAGATCGTGATCTTCTCTTGTACCCCATATATTCCGGCTCCTACTCCAGAGTCTGTTTTAGAGCCATCAGTGTACCAGTTGAGATTCGCTATTATAGGAGGCCCTGTATCCCAGTCCCTTCTCTCTGGAATGATTACTGTGTATTCATTTTTAAAACTATATTGTGGGGCAATCTGATCCATTGGCATTCCCAGTATTGGATCTGCCTTTATTTCTTCATATCTTTTTGTAGACCTTACCTTGTCCTTGACTTATCGGAGGAGGCCCCTGTAATAATCTGTGACTTACAGATCTTGCATTTCCCTGAACGAAGATATGCAGTGGTGGCAGGTTCAGTATTACCTCCAGGGCTGCAGTCGGCGTCGTTCTCATGGCCCCTGTGATACTTAGGCAAGCTTGCCTTTGGATACCACTTAACTGCCTTTGCGCCCCAATCTGCAGTGTCCTGGGCCACCAGACTACTGATCCATAGGTTACCATTAGCCTCACGACCTGTGTATATAACCATTTGGTCATGTTAGGATTCAATCCCCAATTCTTCCCACACATCTGCCTACACCTTCCGAGAGCGATTCTGGCCTTGTGCGTGGTTTTTTCGATGTGAGAATTCCATGTAAGCTTCTGGTCAAAGATTACCCCTAGGTACTTAACTTCTTTAGCAAATGGAATTTCCACTCCGTTAATTTGTGGCTTTTGTAGACCTTGCAAATTTCTCTTTTTTGTAAACGGTACCAGTATAGTTTTGTGAGGGTTCACTGCCAGTTCCTCCTCCCTACACCAGCCACTTACTATATTAAGCGCCATTTGAGTGCGCTCTGATATCGTGTTTGGAAACCGTCCTCTTATGACGACAGCAAGATCGTCCGCATACCCTAGGCACTGAATACCTTCATCGGACACCCGTACTAGAAGAGTATCTACAAGAATCGCCCACAAAAGGGGCGATAACACGCCTCCCTGAGGGCAACCCCTCCCCACCCCCGCCGTGATGGTTGCCTCTCCCAGGGTGGATGTGATTATCCTATTCCCTAGATTGACTGCAAGCCACCTGCAGATGATGGGTTCGATCCCTCTTCTTTCCATACACCTGGTTATAGATATTGGAGACGCATTATTGAATGCTCCCTCTATATCCAGAAAAGTAGCTACTGGAATTGTTGGAACTTGTTTATCAACTGTATAGCATTCATGTACGGTTCTTTTCAAATTACCCAAGTCACAATCATCCAATTCTATTTTGTTGGTAGGTACCACCACTTTTTTGTTTTTTTGAAGGAGACCCCAGAAAAACACCTTGCAACAGTGATTTCTCCTTTCTGATACGTTTTATGGAGGTAACTGATTTTCCTGTTGCTGCTGCAGCTAATTCTGTGGCTTTGTCCAAAGGGAATGACCACACACCAGCAGTTTTCTGTCTATCAAAAAATTCCGCAACGTTTTTAATAATATTGCGAACTTAACTGTGGACTGTTTTCCTTGATTTTGTGTACATTTTGTTGAGGAAAATTGAACTGAAAGAAAAACAAACATTATTAGGCCTGATGAATATTAAATGACTGGTTATTGTGTGTTGTTCTAGGTTATGTTTATTAATTATAATTATAGTAGGTACATACCTTACTATGTTAATTATCAAATTAGTCTTAATAAAGACTGATTGTCCTATAATTTATGAAGCAAATAATAACGTATAAAAATATAGAAACAGATTATATCAAATAGAAAATAGAATGCAGTTCAGTGTTGCCGATGTAAAAATAAATATTATCCGAACTTACAATTCAAATTATCAGAATTTGTCAAAATTACCAAAAGGACACAGTGTTGTCTAAATAAAAGTCTGCGACCCTAGTCAAAATTGAAAATCCCCCAAAACAATAGATGTTTTATATATTATCCTTTCTGCAAAACACTGGAAAAACTATTCGGTTAGCGAAATTGTCTAAAAATCGGATAATTATTCTCACATTGACAACACTGATACAGACACTAAAATCGATGTAAAAATATAATAATTTGGATACAATTTCAATTAATTTTTAGATCAATTCGATGATGAAGATACTGAAGAAATCAGTGCTGAATTATGGCAGGAAGCATGTTGGATTGTTATCAATGCCTATTTTGATGAAAAAGGTTTAGTATGTCAACAGTTGGATAGTTTTGACGAATTTATTCAAATGTCTGTACAAAGAATTGTAGAAGATTCTCCACAAATTGATTTACAAGCAAAAGCTCGGCATACAACTGGAGAAATTGAAAATCCACCTAGATATCTATTAAAATTCGAACAAATCTATTTATCAAAACCTACACATTGGGAAAAAGATGGTGCACCATCTCCAATGATGCCCAATGAAGCTCGACTCAGAAACTTGACATATTCCGCTCCTTTGTATGTGGATATAACAAAAACTATCGTAAAAGAAGGAGAGGATCCTATTGAAACCCAACACCAAAAAACATTTATAGGAAAAATCCCTATCATGTTACGTTCAAGATATTGTTTACTGAGTGGATTGACAGATCGTGATTTGACAGAGTTGAATGAATGTCCCTTAGATCCTGGTGGATACTTCATAATTAATGGATCTGAAAAAGTCTTAATTACTCAAGAAAAAATGGCTACAAACACTGTCTATGTATTTTCCATGAAAGATGGAAAATTTGCATACAAATCAGAAATAAGATCTTGTTTAGAACATAGCTCAAGACCAACATCAACTCTTTTGGTTAATATGATGGCCCGAGGTAGACAAGCAATAAAAAAAAAAGCTGCAATTGGTCAACGTATTATTGCCATTCTTCCATATATAAAACAAGAAATACCAATAATGATAGTGTTCAGAGCTTTAGGGTTTGTAGCAGACAGAGATATATTAGAACATATCATATATGATTTTGATGATCCTGAATTGATGGAAATGGTTAAACCTTCACTGGACGAAGCTTTTGTAATACAAGAGCAAAATATTGCATTAAATTTTATTGGAGCCAGAGGGGCTCGTCCTGGTGTCACAAAAGAAAAACGTGTTAAATATGCGAGGGAAATTTTGCAAAAAGAAATGTTGCCTCATGTTGGAGTGTCAGATTTTTGTGAAACCAAGAAGGCCTATTTTCTTGGGTGAGTGAATTGTTTTTATTTTGTTTGGACAGGAATGTGTGGCCGGGTTGTAGTTAGTTTTAATTGTTGTTTAATTAATATTGATGTTTATTTTTCTTAGTTTATCCAATTATCACAATGTACCTGAATTACAATGCATACCAAATAGTCCAAAACCAGAAAATCATGGTAAATTAGTTCAAGCATTTATTTTTTAGGTATATGGTTCATCGCTTACTTTTGGCTGCTCTAGGACGTCGTGAATTGGACGATCGAGATCATTATGGTAACAAAAGACTGGATTTGGCAGGACCATTGTTGGCTTTTCTTTTCAGAGGGTAATATACTTTCAATTTACGATCATTATACATACTATCTTTAGAACAACTCATTTACTTTGAATAAATTTCTTGTTTTAGATTATTCAAGAATTTAATGAAAGAAGTGCGAATGTATGCTCAGAAATTCATAGATAGAGGGAAAGATTTCAATTTGGATTTAGCTATAAGAACAAAACTGATTACAGATGGTTTGAGATATTCTTTAGCTACTGGAAACTGGGGAGATCAGAAGAAAGCCCATCAGGCTAGAGCTGGAGTATCTCAAGTATTGAATAGATTGACTTTTGCTTCTACATTATCACATTTGAGGCGTGTGAACTCTCCAATTGGTCATGACGGTAAATTAGCCAAACCTCGTCAATTACATAATACGCTGTGGGGAATGATTTGTCCTGCAGAAACTCCTGAAGGTATGTGCATTTATTTAAAATACTTTGCTTGTCTAGAACCCTAATCATTTCCATTGGTTTCCTCATTTTTTTTGTATATTTAGGTGCCGCTGTAGGTCTTGTGAAAAACTTGGCTTTGATGGCATATATTTCGGTAGGATCTCAACCTTCGCCTATATTGGAGTTCTTGGAGGAGTGGTCCATGGAAAACTTGGAAGAAATAGCACCTTCGGCGATAGCTAATGCCACTAAAATATTCGTTAACGGATGTTGGGTAAGTAAAAGAAATCATTTTTGGCTTGAGATGAAGTTGATACTTGAAAATTTAAAATACTACAAAAAATATATGTAACAACCATCTCTTTAGGTTGGAATTCTTCGAGACCCCGAGCAATTGATGGCAACCCTACGAAAACTTCGACGGCAGATGGACATTATCGTATCTGAAGTATCGATGATCAGAGACATTCGAGACAGAGAAATAAGAATATATACAGACGCGGGAAGAATTTGCAGACCTTTATTGATTGTCGAAAATGGTCAGTTGTTACTTAAAAAGAGACACATTGATATGTTAAAAGAACGAGAATACAATAACTACGGATGGCAAGTGCTAGTAGCATCTGGTAAGATAATGATTATCGTTATATGTATATAGTTGGGTCTTCACCAAACTGGACTATGCCAGCGCCCAAATTTCGGTAATGATCAAAAGAATCTCCGCAGCACTGAATGTTATGCCGGCCTAACCCAATTTGGTGAAGCTTTGCCTTATTGTATCATACACTCCTGGTCAATATTAAAGCAACAACAGCTTCAGTTATCCATTTTCTGATTATGCGCTCAATGGTCAAATCAAATAGCGCGCGCTTCACTGGCTTCTTGTTACACACTTCCGTCCCATTTTACGAAATCACTGCCACAAATTGCAGGGAACCGAGCGGAAAGATGTTACACATCAAAAAAGTATACCAGTTTTATATGACGCGCAGTGTATCAAGTTTGAAGTTTGTAGGTAACGGTATTTTTTGAGACATACAGCGTCATTTATAAAGGGTGTTAGCTCCTTTAGGAGAACCTTTTAGATAAAAGTAAATCAGTTTAGATGGACATAAAATCAGGAGAGTTTCTGGACGTTTTTATACTCGATAAACTTCAAAACTGTCATGATAAAAGGATAAATGGATTTTTTTGGATAATTTCATATTATTGTGTTAATTTTGTCCAGGACTGCATGTTTACCAAAAATGATTTTAATTAGAGATTGTACAGTTGGTAAATAAATGTTACAGGTGTTGTTGAATATATCGATACACTAGAAGAAGAAACTGTAATGATTGCTATGAATCCCGAAGATTTACGACAAGACAAAGAATACGCTTATTGTACAACATACACCCATTGCGAAATCCATCCGGCAATGATATTAGGCGTTTGCGCATCTATTATTCCGTTTCCGGATCACAATCAAAGTCCTAGAAACACCTTCCAAAGTGCTATGGGTAAACAAGCTATGGGTGTTTATATTACGAACTTTCATGTTAGAATGGATACACTTGCTCATGTATTGTATTATCCACATAAGCCGTTGGTCACTACAAGATCTATGGAATATTTAAGATTTCGAGAATTACCTGCCGGAATTAACAGTATCGTCGCGATTGCCTGTTACACTGGATACAATCAAGAAGATTCTGTCATTTTGAATGCATCTGCCGTTGAACGAGGATTTTTCAGGTAATTTATTTAACCTAATATTATAGAAAACATTTCATAACTTTGTTCTCGGCAAATGTGTCAAATTTTCAGCGGAATTTCATCCACTTCAAAAAAATTAACGGTTTATATTATTATATTTAAAATTCAATAGAGAAGAGACGAATTTCCGTCATATTCTGCGAACCTTCCGAAACGCCGCCAAATTGCCAATCATACATTTAATGTGGTGAAATTCTAAAATAATTCCACCTGAATTTATACGAACTAAAATTAAACCTTCATTGTTACGCCCATGTGTTCCGTCTAAACATAAACAACGAAGGGTACAATTGGCAGCGGCTGGTTGCCGACTTGACCCTCGACCGTTAGTTCATTTTAAGAAGATTTGAGTGAGAACGGCCGTTAATTGGTGGGAGCCGCATGGGGGGCCGGGGGGATACCGGGCAGATTGAGTTTTTGAACATTGTTGTTAATGAGATGTCTTAAAGAACAGCATGAATGCAAATTCAGGTAACATGTTAAAGAAGAGAAAATATATCTGTAGTTAGTTTGTGTTGTTTTGTCTATGGATACTTTATAACTTCGAAGAAAAGGGTTAAATCATTACCCAATTCTTTTCATAATGTTTTGAATAAATGTCATAACCTACATAACCAAATCCTACACGTAATCGTTCATTTTTCTAATAAATGTGAACTCTTAACATTGAATTTAGTAATTACATTAAGTTTTTTATTCATTTATTGTACACTTAACTGTTTCTATGAGCTATTCTGTTGGCTATTAGACCAATAGGTTGGTCTTAAGAATGCCCTGATGTCAAATTAGAAGATCTATTACACTTTATTTGATTTCAATTGGCCAGCTACGTTTCAGTCTTCTGTTGTTTGGTTCTTGGTTTAGAGGCTGTAGTAGTAGATTAGGATGGATGTCTATCTTTAGGTAGTGGTAACGGCTTCTTTCTTGTACTGTTGGGATACTGAGGTATTGATGGGTCAATTTGTTTGTGGTGCATCAACTAGTGTTCGAAGGATTTTAGATTGTCCTCGTTGTATGAGAGCGATACTAGATCCCTATAATTCTATTCCGTATGATGACTGCCTTATATATTAAGACTTTATTTTGTAGTGAGACTGGCGATCTTCTTCCAAGTAGCCAGTGTAGTTCTCGGAACTTTAGGTTGATGTGCTTCCGTTTCTTGACTAAGTGTTCCTTCCAATTGAGTTTTGAGTCTAAGTGTAATCCCAGGTATTTAATACAAGAAGTTACAGGTATCACTATGTTGTCAATAGTAACTGGAAGACACCGGCCTTTTCGTAGTGTAAATGTTATGTGCCGGGATTTGTTTTCGTTGATTTTTATTCTCTAACGGTCGAGCCATTCTTCGATCTGGAATAAGTGGTCTTGGAGATTGGAGGAGCTATTATTGGATTTTCATGTATAACCATTATCACAGTGTCATCATCGTAGTCTGAGGTTGGGATGTCAGACGTATATATCAGGTACAGGACTGGTCCTAGGACACTGCCTTGTGGAACTCCAGCTTCAATGTGTTGGAATTCAGAAGTCTCATCACTAACTTTTGTTCTGAATGTTCTGATTGTTAGATAAGTCAAGTCATAACATTAAGTGAAAGTGTTTTTATTGTTACATAAAGATTTTGTCTTTTGTTTTCGTTTCAAAGTAAGTTATTTTTTCATATGGCGGCATTTTGGAAGTTTTTTTTTATTGGTCGTGCGCGGTAACACTCCTTCTTCTCTATTACACAATGGTTTAAACAATAATGTGTGTTGTGACATTATTGTTTTTTTTAGATCCGTTTTCTACCGTTCATACAAAGACGCTGAATCTAAACGAATAGGAGATCAAGAAGAACAGTTCGAAAAACCCACTAGGAAAACTTGTCAAGGAATGAGAAATGCTTTTTACGATAAATTAGATGACGACGGAATAATATCTCCTGGTATTCGTGTGTCTGGAGATGATGTTGTTATTGGAAAAACTATGACGCTACCAGAAAATGATGATGAGGTAAGAATTATAAATGAATAAAAAAGTATTCTAAGTTGAATCCTGTTCAAATATGTTAATTTTTTTTTAGTTAGATGGAACCACCAAACGTTACACAAAACGAGATGCATCAACTTTTCTTCGTAAAAGTGAAACAGGCTTCGTAGACCAGGTCATGTTAACGTTAAATTCAGAAGGTTATAAATTTTGTAAGATAAGAGTACGATCCGTAAGGATACCGCAAATTGGAGATACATTTGCCTCTAGGCATGGTCAAAAAGGAACATGTGGTATACAATATCGACAAGAGGTAAGCCATTTTTTTAGTATAAATAAGAAATATTAGCAACCCATTATTAGTCTTCAATGTTTCGGTGTATTTTTATTTGCGATATTGGATGTAATTGGGTGTATTGTCGACCGTTTTTGTGTGTTAATGAATGAAATATTGTCCAATTGCATCATTTCTATTATTTTTATGTAAATTTTAGTGGTTTTATGTGTTATTGAGTGTTCTTGTCTTTGTTTCCAGTGAAATTGAGAGTTTTTCTATTTCAGTTATTGTTTTGGTGTGTTCCCAGTCGTTTTTGTGACTAATTGAGTGTTCTTGTATGTTTTTAGGTACAATTGATTATTTTTGTTTGGAATTCTGAGCTTTTGAATGAAATATTGTCTATTGGCTATTTTACTGTGTTATTATGTGCAATTGTGCATTATTGTGTAAAGGTTGAATTTGTCACTACGTCTATTGTATATATTAAGTATTTGTATATAGTAATAACCTGACCGATATTGTCTCTATGTTTCTAATATCAACTAATATCAATTGTTCACTACGAAAGTACTTCAGTAGTTATATAATTTCTGTCAGCCCAGAGTTTTAGGGACTACTCTGCCATCATCCTTCCGGTGAAGTGGTGCAGGCTGTAACCAAACCTGTCTTCACATCAAGACAACAAATTTAATATTTTGTCGCCAGGTAGTGTAAATAATGTAAGTTTTGTGATACAAAATGAGCGTCTATTATGTAACCGTAACTGCAGATAGATTCATGTTAGTTATTTCTTTTCGTTTCTTATAATTCTTAATTGAGGGTAGTAAGGGGTTTTCTCTCTTGTGGATTTTACTTTAGTTTTTAGTTACCGTGGGACTACTGAATTTGTTTCTGGCTTTGATTATATCACCTTTGGGGGTGTAGCCACAGTAGTCCAAATACTTTGTCCGCTTCAGCTTGATAAACGCTTAAGTTAATTAGGGTTCAGTTATAAATTACTGACTCCTTGACTTGAAGTCTAAAACATTTAAAATAGTAATTAGGTTTTATAAAACTTATTGATCTATGTAGACGCATACTTTACTTTTGAGTTAGAGATATATTTTCTTCATTTATCTACCATATTTTGGCTTAAGCAAATACATACTATTTAGAAATCTTCGGTGTAGGTTGGCATTCGAATATATTTTATGAACATCTACTTATAATATATTAGCTGTTATCGCCATGTGTTTTGTATGTTAAATCCGAGTGTTTGATCTTGCTTTGTTTACTTTGACAGGAGGGTATTGTGGTACTATCTATTGCTCAAATTTATTTGAATAATTTATAATACATATTTTATTTTTCTTTGTTATTGTTTACAAAGTCGAATTATTTATTGGATGACATTGACAATTGGCCTGTGACAGCTGTGTCTTGCCTAAAAGCGTTCGTTCGTCATGCCGCTGAGTGTAGTCGTACTTGATGTTAGGCGTTGCTCTGTGACTTTACGAGTCCACAGACAACTAAGTTTGTCGCGCTGATGTTGTCGGTATAGGTAGAGCGTTTGCTCTGTGACTTTATGAGTCCAAAGACAAATGTTGTCGCTCCTTTTTACGGAATTGTTAGAGCGTTTATTCGATGCTACTCAGGAGTGTAGGCTGTTTTACTCGCGAATGCATATTGACTTACATAGAGGGAAGTGTAGCAGTTCATGACTTGATCTGCGCGGAACACGCTCGGTGTAGTGAGCAGTGTAGTTCGGATGTATGTTTCGGGTAGGTTTCTTTATGGTAGTATTCTGTATTGACGTTGAGGAAGTGTCAGTCACCCTTCTTTCCGGTGTGTGCTCCTACTTGATAGTTGGTTTCCAAAAGTGCATGGAACTTGAATATGAATTTTGTTAATGACTGAGTAGTCATCCCCTGCTGGGATTTATAGGTTCTCGTTCTGAATGAGTTGTGGAATATACGGCTAGTATTTTGGTTCTACGAGAGTTCGTATTGTTGAAGAATTCCGTCCTGTTCTGGAAGCCGTTTTCACAAACCCTTATAGGGGATATATTGCACTAAAACGATTGTAAGTATTTTCTCTACTTACTGATTTCGCATCACTATGTATTATCACTATTTAAAGGAAATCGCCAACGTTGAAATTTTGAAATTGAAGGTGTGCCACATGCTGTTGTTGGTTCGTTATTTGTTGGTAGCTGTCCAGTAAGAGGAAAACTCAGTTGGCGCCCACACAAGTTGTCTACTATTTTGTCCGGAAGATCAATAAGAGGGATCCACCCCTACCTCCGTTCTGAGCGACGTCGAAGGCCTAAGGTTGTCACCGGAGCAACCGAAACTTATGTAACCAAGTAGACAAATTAATTTATAATCTTGCACTTTATTTTTTTAATTATTTAAATTTTATAACTTTATTCTTATTTGGGCTTGAGCTGAAATTTTTAAGGTTACATTTTTGGCGCCCAACGTGGGGCGTGAATTTAAATCAAATAATAAGAATGCGATAAGCATCTAAAATAAACTGTTTTTGGTCGTAGCCAGGGTAAGTTTGAAGAACCACCCACGAATTATAGTATTCGTTAGACTAAAGCGGGCAAAGAAAACAAAATATACACATGGTAACAGAATAGACTGTCTTAATCAAAAATTTACAATCAACAGGTAGTATTTTACCACCAACTGTTTTATCTACAAAAACTACAAATCTATGAGACGTACCTTTTCCAAAAAGGGTCCAATACTCAAAATTTTCCTCTTACTGGACGGCTACCAACAAATAACGAACCAACAACAGCATGTGGCACACCTTCAATTTCAAAACTTCAACGTTGGCGATTTCCTTTAAATAGTGATAATACATAGTGATGCGAACTCAGTAAGTAGAGAAAATACTTACAATCGTTTTAGTGCAATATATCCCCTATAAGGGTTTGTGAAAACGGCTTCCAGAACAAGACGGAATTCTTCAACAATACGAACTCTCGTAGAACCAAAATACTAGCCGTATATTCCACAACTCATTCAGAACGAGAACCTATAAATCCCAGCAGGAGATGACTACCCAGTCATTAATAAAATTCAGATTCAAGTTCCATGCACTTTAGGAAACCAACTATCAAGTAGGAGCACACACCGGAAAGAAGGGTGACTGACACTTCCTCAACGTCAATACAGAATACTACCATAAAGAAACCTACCCGAAACATACATCCGAACTACACTGCTCACTACACCGAGCGTGTTCCGCGCAGATCAAGTCATGAAGTGCTACACTTCCCTCTATGTAAGTCAATATGCATTCGCGAGTAAAACAGCCTACACTCCTGAGTAGCATCGAATAAACGCTCTAACAATTCCGTAAAAAGGAGCGACAACATTTGTCTTTGGACTCATAAAGTCACAGAGCAAACGCTCTACCTATACCGACAACATCAGCGCGACAAACTTAGTTGTCTGTGGACTCGTAAAGTCACAGAGCAACGCCTAACATCAAGTACGACTACACTCAGCGGCATGACGAACGAACGCTTTTAGGCAAGACACAGCTGTCACAGGCCAATTGTCAATGTCATCCAATAAATAATTCGACTTTGTAAACAATAACAAAGAAAAATAAAATATGTATTATAAATTATTCAAATAAATTTGAGCAATAGATAGTACCACAATACCCTCCTGTCAAAGTAAACAAAGCAAGATCAAACACTCGGATTTAACATACAAAACACATGGCGATAACAGCTAATATATTATAAGTAGATGTTCATAAAATATATTCGAATGCCAACCTACACCGAAGATTTCTAAATAGTATGTATTTGCTTAAGCCAAAATATGGTAGATAAATGAAGAAAATATATCTCTAACTCAAAAGTAAAGTATGTCTACATAGATCAATAAGTTTTATAAAACCTAATTACTATTTTAAATGTTTTAGACTTCAAGTCAAGGAGTCAGTAATTTATAACTGAACCCTAATAAACTTAAGCGTTTATCAAGCTGAAGCGGACAAAGTATTTGGACTACTGTGGCTACACCCCCAAAGGTGATATAATCAAAGCCAGAAACAAATTCAGTAGTCCCACGGTAACTAAAAACTAAAGTAAAATCCACAAGAGAGAAAACCCCTTACTACCCTCAATTAAGAATTATAAGAAACGAAAAGAAATAACTAACATGAATCTATCTGCAGTTACGGTTACATAATAAACGCTCGTTTTGTATCACAAAACTTACATTATTTACACTACCTGGCGACAAAATATTAAATTTGTTGTCTTGATGTGAAGACAGGTTTGGTTACAGCCTGCACCACTTCACCGGAAGGATGATGGCAGAGTAGTCCCTAAAACTCTGGGCTGACAGAAATTATATAACTACTGAAGTACTTTCGTAGTGAACAATTGATATTAGTTGATATTAGAAACATAGAGACAATATCGGTCAGGTAATTACTATATACAAATACTTAATATATACAATAGACGTAGTGACAAATTCAACCGTTACAATTGGATGTAATAACGTCTGATTGTGTGTTATTGAATGGAATATTGTCTAATGACTGGTTTTCGTGAATTATCGAGTGTTCTTGGGTATTTTCTAGTCAAGTTACAGTTTATTAATACCTTTATGTTTTGATTAGTATTTTATACAGTTTCTATATCAGTTTTGTCAAATACGAGTTTATTTTGAAAGAATTCTCCTAAATTATCCTACTAGTTCTATTTCTATACTATGGTAGTAGTTAATGAACTTTTAAGTCATTATATTCATGTAGAATAATATACTATCAATCAATCAATTTCAACTTTTTCAGGATATGATTTTCAGTTGTGAAGGCATTACACCCGATATTATAATCAATCCTCACTCTATCCCGTCTCGTATGTCGATTGGTCACTTGATCGAGTGCATTCAAGGAAAAGTATCTTCGAATAAGGGTGAGATAGGCGACGCAACTCCTTTCAACGATGCCGTCAACGTGCAAAAGATTTCGACTCTTCTTCAAGAATATGGTTATCAACTAAGAGGTAACGAAGTTATGTATAACGGACACACAGGAAGGAAAATTAACGCTCAGATCTTTCTGGGGCCCACTTATTATCAGAGACTGAAGCAGATGGTGGATGATAAAATCCATTCGAGGGCAAGAGGACCTTTAGAGATTCTCATAAGACAACCTATGGAAGGTCGTGCTAGAGATGGTGGAATACGTTTCGGAGAGATGGAACGTGATTGTCAAATTTCTCACGGCGCTGCACAATTTCTAAGAGAAAGATTGTTTGAAGTATCCGATCCGTATAGAATTCATATTTGTAATTTTTGTGGATTGATAGCTATTGCGAATTTGAGAAACAATACTTTTGAATGCAAGGGATGTAAAAATAAGACGCAAATATCTCAGGTTAGATTGCCATATGGGGCTAAGTTATTGTTCCAAGAATTAATGGCTATGAATATCGCTCCACGGCTTATGGTATTGTAAGGTTTAATTTTAGATGTTAAGACAATTATTTACCTACTAATGTAAATAAAATACGTTTAAATGTTTTATATTTGAAATAAATACTTTTAAATCATGTAATTGTTCCATTTCCCCGTTAGTTGATGTACATCCTGCCAAAACAAAAAATACTCATCACTCGACTAATTGGAGAGATAGAATGTTCTAGTCTCGTCCAATCGATTCAGGGGACAATTTTACATACTTGAGTGAATTTTGCGTCGATATCTCCAAGCAATAAGGGAGTTGGCAAAATTTATATCAATATTCCCATACCTACCCCTTGGTTCTAAATTTTCGACAAAAAAATATGAAAAATGCTAAAAATTCGTAATAAGTGTTTTTTTGGGACGAGAAATCGACTGCCACAGTCTGTTTTTTGATGAAATCATTCTTGAAATGAAAACTAAGTAGAATTTTTGAGGAATAATTATCGCTAGTGTGGTACACACCGATGGATCCAAAACTGACAGAGGAATAGGAGCTGGTGTTCATTGTACTAATCCCAGGTGCAACGTCACGCATCCTCAGGAAAGCTCGCATCTGTATTCCAGGCGATAATCTAGGCTACCAATACGTGTCTGCAAATGAAAATAAAAAGGGTATAGAAGTGAAAAGATCATCCTTATACTCAACTAACAGGCAGCACTGGTATCTTTAGCATGTCTCCAGATCAGATCCAAACTGGTCTGTGGCTTAATCTTGACCAACCCATCTAAGATATAAAAGTCCTGGAACTAAAGGGTGGATTTTTCCAAGAAGGATCTAGTGAAAAGACTGTTGAGCCTGATAACGACAATTGCTGTCTCTTCACATATTCTCTGGTATAGACCTAGAGCGGAAGTGGCAGGTTCACTCAATACACACATAAGGGATAGGGGGGTATAATTGAACAGCGTTCAAATTTCCCGCTGTTGCAAGAATTTTAATTTGAAACTTTGTGTGAACAAAGACGTTAGTCGTACCTTACGCATCCTTTATCTATGAGTCATACAAAGCTGTGCAAGGGATACAGACGCTTTCATCGATACTTTTGTAAGGTTAGTATAAACAAAACTTATATCCAGTGTGTTTCACTATAACTTTCCGCTCATAAGTAAATCAGGAAATATCTTATACTATAACAAGTATAGTAAATTTTATACCCATTTAGAATAAGACCATCCTTATTTATTATTAATAAATCGGTTGAAACAAAAAATTACCAACAAAAATGAACGTCGTAACTAATTTATTAGATGTCACGTTTTTGAAGTTACGTCAAATTTTGATTTCATGTTAATGTCAGATGGTTCAAGAAGCCGCATACGTTAAGTTACTAAAACGGCTGGTACCTCTAAATAGGTATTAATTTTACTATATATAGATGTCATGTATGGCCATTGATTAGTTGAGGTTTGTTTAATATTTTGTGAGATCCTTCGATTTTTGTGATTATGGTGCTGCCTAATCATGATAAAATTCAATTATATACATATGGGGCACCTTTGGACCATTCAATGGGGTACTATTGAACAGTGATCAAAGGTAGGTACCCCAATTATACAAATACTGGTGATTTCTTGTAATCTTAATTTGTGATGGGTATACTTACCTATATTTTTTATCGATTCAATATAATCAATATTGAGGAAGTATAATGAAAAGAAAAAGGAAATTTCACAGAAGAAGACATGGCAAAGGCAATAGCAGCAGTAAAAGATAAAGAAATGTCTTTAAGAAAAGCTGCAGAAGTTTTTGGGGTGAAACACACCGCGTTGTTTTATCGATTAGAGAAACAGCCTAGTCAAGAAATATTCTCCTCAAAATACAGTTTTCGCCAAGTGTGTTCACCATGGATGAAGAAGTTATGTTGGTAAATTATGCTTTGAAGTGCTCCAGACTTCAGTATGGTCTGTCATATAGTGACTTAAGGGTTTTAGCCTTTGATTATGCAAACAGTCTTCGTGTCCACCAAGTTGAGATATTAACAAGATGGCAGGGTTGGACTGGGTGCAAGGGTTCATGAGACGGCACAAAAATCTAAACTTGAGCTTAGCCCGAGTTAGTGCCTTTAATGAAAGGGCTGTTAACGGGTTTCAGGAAAATCTACAAAAACACAAGTTTACTGCTAAAGCGATACTAAACCTAGATGAAACGGGCATAACAACTGCCGTTGATGCACCAAATATATATAATTGCAGAGAAGGGTGTTTTAAACAAGTTGGGCAGGCTACGTCTGCAGAAAGGGGCACACTTGTGACTTGTTTACTCTGCTATTAGGGAAGTAAGCATTACACAAAATAGCTTTTTTATATTTTCAATGTGACTATGCTTAGTTGCCGTTTATTAATTAAAAATCATTCATTAACAGGGGTCATTAATGAATGATTTCGTCTAGACTCCGTTTCACATAAAAAGAAGCCACGTGAAGTTTGCCAACTGTCTTGCGCAGAAACCAAAATCGGTCTTGTTTATCTATGTCGCCTCGTTTCATGCCATTGGCATGTTTCATGCCGACAACCATTTTATTATTGACATTTGAGGTTGTGTTTTTTTATATATTTTAAGACGTTTAGCTAGTTTATCTGTGAATGTTGTGTTTTATTTGATCTAAAACCATGCCTCCTAAAAAACTTGTTGGTGTTAAAGGAAAAATCCACAGTCAAGGCCAAATATGTTTTATTTAAACTATATATATATATACATATATATATATATGTTTCATTTAAACTATACATATGATAAATACATTTTTATTACTCTAATTTTGTATCAACCTACAAAATATGGCTATATATACGCTACCAAAGAATACCCAACTAACAAGAAGCGAAACTTCGGATAAAAACGAGTTCACAGACGCCATGTTTTAAATTAGTCGTCATATGTCATGCGATCACACAGACCCAAATTAGAATAGAGTTTGCTTGTAGGTTGAAATTATTGTCTTAAATGATCTATTTCACGTCTATATTATCACGAAAAGTGCAAAAATAGTTACTGATGGGAAAATACCTATATAATACATTTGATAAAACACAACTTTATGCTAAAATACTTTTTCTCAGTGTGATTCGAGTAAAGCTGTAAGCATTTATTATGGTTCTCAGTGTATGCCAAAGTTAGCTGTCACCTTCAAGGTTACTTATTTTTGCCCCTCCAACATCAAAGGATTTTCGCCGGGCTTCACTTCTTGTTGTTGTGTATTCTTTGACGCTACTGAATTGAAGTCGAATGTCAATTTTACAAATGGCGCTGGTTGTGGCAACAAGTTCGCGCATACGACTGCAACTTCACGTGGATTCTTCTTCGCAGAACTAGTCCTTTATTTCTGTGGTTCTTCTTACGTGAAACGGAGTCTACATTAATATAGCTCCAAAACGCATAGTCAACGGAAAAACCAATATAAATTCTAATTTTTGCTTGTATGAGTCTACCTTAAATACCACCCCGGACCATCCGAAGGCCCGAATAACATTTCTGTTGCATAGAGCGATAGCTCGAACACACCCTTAAACGTATGACACAGTATACAAATGGAAGAGTTCTATATAAGGTCAATGTAGCCAACACAATAAAATAAAATGATCGAAATGACATATGAAATGGGGGTCACTGAAAGGGTTCACCTATTGACTTAATTTTTCAGTTTTTCAGATATAAACCATATTTTATGCAATATATCTTGTACCCGAATGATAAAAAGCTCGTTTTAATTTAGGGTGTTTTGCTTTCTAATGTTTACCACAAATATCACAGGAAACTGTCAACATTGTCAGTGCAATGGTGCAAGCAGCAAAGGCGTAGTTTTAGCTTGGTATTTGTTTAGTATGTTTCAAATTTTCAAAATTAAATTATAATACACTGGAAAGACATATATACAAACGAATAAAGTTTATAAAAATAAAACCACGCTATGACAACCAATGTTATGACGTTGACTTTGACAGTTAACAGACAGGCCATAATCCTTAAGAAGCAAAATTCCCTAACTTAAAACGAGCTTTTTATCTTCTGGGTACAATATATATTATATAAAACATTGAGTATATCTGAAAGAAACGAGAAGTAAGTTAAATGGTGACCCCTTTTAGTGACCCCCATTTCTTATGTCATTTCGATAATTTTGATTTATTGTGTTGGCTACATTGACCTTATATAGAACTCTTCTATTTGGTATACTGTGCGTATGATATGAAGAATGTCAGCTGTCATAACTGTCAAGAGTCAAGAGTGTCAACTCAGAGACAACAACCTCTGGTTAACTTAAATAATTATACTATAATTATTATAGTTCTCGATTTTGTATAAGTGTATAGTAAATTATAGTATTTTATAAAAGCTACAACTACATACTATAGAAATGTATGAACAAGAAGATGGTAAGTACATTTTCAACATATGTATCTAATTAAAAATGTTGATAATATTTTTGGTAATTGCTTGATAAGTAGGCATAGGTTATTTTTATTCTTACGTTTTTGCATTTAACACGAAGAACTCAACCAATTTGAAAATATCCAGTAGTTGTTATAGAACAAGACAAAATAGTAAGAACAGTGGAATATTTAGTAGTTCTTAACAAACAAAACATGATTTCAGTAATGTTACATGTCCATAAATTTGAGTTTTTTCAGTTATGTTGCTATGTACCTCGCTCTGTACCCTTTTTGGTAATATTAGCTGAGAATATTTTGCCTAACTAGTGTCTACCAAGCTATAAAATATGTTTTAAAGTATTTGTACTAACACATGTTCATGGCATGAACATAAAGATATAATAATTTGGATACAATCTCAATTATTTTTTAGATCAATTCGATGATGAAGATACTGAAGAAATCAGTGCTGAATTATGGCAGGAAGCATGTTGGATTGTTATCAATGCCTATTTTGATGAAAAAGGTTTAGTACGTCAACAGTTGGATAGTTTTGACGAATTTATTCAAATGTCTGTACAAAGAATTGTAGAAGATTCTCCACAAATTGATTTACAAGCAGAAGCCCAGCATACAACTGGAGAAATTGAAAATCCACCTAGATATCTATTAAAATTCGAACAAATCTATTTATCAAAACCTACACATTGGGAAAAAGATGGTGCACCATCTCCCATGATGCCCAATGAAGCTCGACTCAGAAACTTGACATATTCGGCTCCTTTGTATGTGGATATAACAAAAACTATCGTAAAAGAAGGAGAGGATCCTATTGAAACCCAACACCAAAAAACATTTATAGGAAAAATCCCTATCATGTTACGTTCAACATATTGTTTACTGAGTGGATTGACAGATCGTGATTTGACAGAGTTAAATGAATGTCCCTTAGATCCTGGTGGATACTTCATAATTAATGGATCTGAAAAAGTTTTAATTGCCCAAGAAAAAATGGCTACAAACACTGTCTATGTATTTTCTATGAAAGATGGAAAATTTGCATACAAATCAGAAATAAGATCTTGCTTAGAACATAGCTCAAGACCAACATCAACTCTTTGGGTTAATATGATGGCCCGTGGTGGACAAGCAATAAAAAAAGCTGCAATTGGTCAGCGCATTATTGCCATTCTTCCATATATAAAACAAGAAATACCAATAATGATAGTATTCAGAGCTTTAGGGTTTGTAGCAGACAGAGATATATTAGAACATATCATATATGATTTTGATGATCCTGAATTGATGGAAATGGTTAAACCTTCACTGGACGAAGCTTTTGTAATACAAGAGCAAAATATTGCATTAAATTTTATTGGAGCCAGAGGGGCTCGTCCTGGTGTCACAAAAGAAAAACGTGTTAAATATGCGAGGGAAATTTTGCAAAAAGAAATGTTGCCTCATGTTGGAGTGTCAGATTTTTGTGAAACCAAGAAGGCCTATTTTCTTGGGTGAGTGAATTGTTTTTATTTTGTTTGGACAGGAATGTGTGGCCGGGTTGTAGTTAGTTTTAATTGTTGTTTAATTAATATTGATGTTTATTTTTCTTAGTTTATCCAATTATCACAATGTACCTGAATTACAATGCATACCAAATAGTCCAAAACCAGAAAATCATGGTAAATTAGTTCAAGCATTTATTTTTTAGGTATATGGTTCATCGCTTACTTTTGGCTGCTCTAGGACGTCGTGAATTGGACGATCGAGATCATTATGGTAACAAAAGACTGGATTTGGCAGGACCATTGTTGGCTTTTCTTTTCAGAGGGTAATATACTTTCAATTTACGATCATTATACATACTATCTTTAGAACAACTCATTTACTTTGAATAAATTTCTTGTTTTAGATTATTCAAGAATTTAATGAAAGAAGTGCGAATGTATGCTCAGAAATTCATAGATAGAGGGAAAGATTTCAATTTGGATTTAGCTATAAAAACAAAACTGATTACAGATGGTTTGAGATATTCTTTAGCTACTGGAAACTGGGGAGATCAGAAGAAAGCCCATCAGGCTAGAGCTGGAGTATCTCAAGTATTGAATAGATTGACTTTTGCTTCTACATTATCACATTTGAGGCGTGTGAACTCTCCAATTGGTCGTGACGGTAAATTAGCCAAACCTCGTCAATTACATAATACGCTGTGGGGAATGATTTGTCCTGCAGAAACTCCTGAAGGTATGTGCATTTATTTAAAATAATTTGTTTGTCTAGAACCCTAATCCCTTCCATTGGTTTCCTCATTTTTTTTTTAAATTTAGGTGCCGCTGTAGGTCTTGTGAAAAACTTGGCTTTGATGGCATATATTTCGGTAGGATCTCAACCTTCGCCTATATTGGAGTTCTTGGAGGAGTGGTCCATGGAAAACTTGGAAGAAATAGCACCTTCGGCGATTGCTAATGCCACTAAAATATTCGTTAACGGCTGTTGGGTAAGTAAAAGAAATCATTTTTGGCTTGAGCTGAAAAATGTAACCACCATCTCTTTAGGTTGGAATTCATCGAGACCCCGAGCAATTGATGGCAACCCTACGAAAACTTCGACGGCAGATGGACATTATCGTATCTGAAGTATCGATGATCAGAGATATTCGAGACAGAGAAATAAGAATATATACAGACGCGGGAAGAATTTGCAGACCTTTATTGATTGTCGAAAATGGTCAGTTGTTACTTAAAAAGAGACACATTGATATGTTAAAAGAACGAGAATACAATAACTACGGATGGCAAGTGCTAGTAGCATCTGGTAAGATAATGATTATCGTTATATGTATATAATCGGGTCTTCACCAAAAAGGACTATGCCAGTGCCCAAATTTCGGTAATAATCTCCGCAGCAGTGAATGCTATGCCGGCCTAGCTCAGTTTGGTGAAGCTTTGCCTTATTGTATCATACACTCCTGGTCAATATTAAAGCAACAACAGCTTCATTTATCCATTTTCTGATTATGCGCTTAATGGTCAAATCAAATAGCGCGCGCTTAATGGTCAAATCAAATAGCGCGCGCTTCACTGGCTTCCTGTTACACACTTCCGTCCCATTTTACGAAATCACTGCAACAAATTGCAGGGAACCGAGCGGAAAGATGTTACACATCAAAAAAGTATACCAGTTTTATATGACGCGCAGTGTATCAAGTATAAAGGGTGCTAGCTCCTTTAGGAGAACCTTTTAGATAAAAGTAAATCAGTTTAGATGGACATAAAATCAGGAGAGTTTCTGGACATTTTTATACTCGATAAACTTCAAAACTGTCATGATAAAAGGATAAATGGATTTTTTTGGATAATTTCATATTATTGTGTTAATTTTGTCCAGGACTGCATGTTTACCAAAAATGATTTTAATTAGAGATTGTACAGTTGGTAAATAAATGTTACAGGTGTTGTTGAATATATCGATACACTAGAAGAAGAAACTGTAATGATCGCTATGAATCCCGAAGATTTACGACAAGACAAAGAATACGCTTATTGTACAACATACACCCATTGCGAAATCCATCCGGCAATGATATTAGGCGTTTGCGCATCTATTATTCCGTTTCCGGATCACAATCAAAGTCCTAGAAACACCTACCAAAGTGCTATGGGTAAACAAGCTATGGGTGTTTATATTACGAACTTTCATGTTAGAATGGATACACTTGCTCATGTATTGTATTATCCGCATAAGCCGTTGGTCACTACAAGATCTATGGAATATCTAAGATTTCGAGAATTACCTGCCGGAATTAACAGTATCGTCGCGATTGCCTGTTACACTGGATACAATCAGGAAGATTCTGTCATTTTGAATGCATCTGCCGTTGAACGAGGATTTTTCAGGTAATTTATTTAACCTAATATTATAGAAAACATTTCATAACTTTGTTCTCGGCAAATGTGTCAAATTTTCAGCGGAATTTTATCCACTTCAAAAAAATTAACGGTACATGTTATTATATTTAAAATTCAACAGAGAAGAAGATGTGCTCCCACGGAAGACGAATTTCCGTCATATTCTGCGCACCTTCCGAAACGCCGCCAAATTGCCAATCATACATTTAATGTGGTGAAATTCTAAAATAATTCCACCTGAGTTTATATGAACTAAAATTAAACCTTCATTTTTACGCCCATGTGTTCCGTCTAAACATAAACAACGAAGGGTCCAATTGGCAGCGGCTGGTTGCCGACTTGACCCTCGACCGTTAGTTCCTTATAAGGAGACTTGAGTGAGAACGGCCGTTAATTGGTAGGAGCCGCATGGGGGGCCGGGGGGATACCGGGCAGATTGAGCTTTTGAACATTGTTGTTAATGAAATGTCTTAAAGAACAGCATGAATTCAAATTACACAATGGTTTAAACAATAATGTGTGTTGTGACATTATTGTTTTTTTTTAGATCCGTTTTCTACCGTTCATACAAAGATGCTGAATCTAAACGAATAGGAGATCAAGAAGAACAATTCGAAAAACCCACTAGGCAAACTTGTCAAGGAATGAGAAATGCTTTTTACGATAAATTAGATGACGACGGAATAATATCTCCTGGTATTCGTGTCTCTGGAGATGATGTTGTTATTGGAAAAACTATGACGCTACCAGAAAATGATGATGAGGTAAGAATTATAAATGAATAAAAAAGTATTCTAAGTTGAATCCTGTTCAAATATGTTGATTTTTTTTTTAGTTAGACGGAACCACCAAACGTTACACAAAACGAGATGCATCAACTTTTCTTCGTAATAGTGAAACAGGCGTCGTAGACCAGGTCATGTTAACGTTAAATTCAGAAGGTTATAAATTTTGTAAGATAAGAGTACGATCCGTAAGAATACCGCAAATTGGAGATAAATTTGCTTCTAGGCATGGTCAAAAAGGAACATGTGGAATACAATATCGACAAGAGGTAATACATTTTTTTTGTATAAATAAGATATATGAGCAACCCATTATTAGTCTTCAATGTTTCGGTGTGTTTTTATTTGCGATATTGGGTGTGTTGTCGACCGTTTTTGTGTGTTAATGAATGAAATATTGTCTAATTGCATCATTTCTATTATTTTTATGTAAATTTGAGTGGTTTTATGAGTTATATAGTGTTCTTGTATGTTCTTAGGTGCAATTGATTATTTTTGTTTGGAATTCTGAGCTTTTGAATGAAATATTGTCTATTGACTGTTTTACTGTGTTGTTATGTGCAATTGTGCATTATTGGATGTAATAACGTCTGATTGTGTGTTATTGAGTGGAATATTGTATAATTGCATGACTTGTTTTTATGTAGTTTTGACTGGCTTTATGTATTATTGAGTGTTCTTATGTATTTTCCAGTGAAATTGCGAGTTTTTAGCTGTTTCATTTAATGTTTTAGTGTGTTATTTTGTGCTATTGTACGTTATCCGATGTAATATCTTAATTTTGTGTTATTGAATGAAATATTGTCTAATTACACGACTTCTATTGTTTTTATGTATATTTGATGACTGGTTTTCGTGAATTATCGAATGTTCTTGTGTATTTTCTAGTCAAGTTACAGTTTCTTAATACCTTCATGTTTTGATTGGTATTCTATACAGTATCAGTTTTGGCAAATACGAGTTTATTTTGAAAGAATTCTCCGAAATTATCCTACTAGTTCTATTTCTATACTGTGGTAGTAGTTTATCAACTTTTAAGTCATTATATTCTTGTAGAATAATATACTATCAATCAATCAATTTTAACTTTTTCAGGATATGATTTTCAGTTGTGAAGGCATTACACCCGATATTATAATCAATCCTCACGCTATCCCGTCTCGTATGACGATTGGTCATTTGATCGAGTGCATTCAAGGAAAAGTATCTTCGAATAAGGGTGAGATAGGCGACGCAACTCCTTTCAACGATGCCGTCAACGTGCAAAAGATTTCGACTCTTCTTCAAGAATACGGTTATCAACTAAGAGGTAACGAAGTTATGTATAACGGACACACAGGACGGAAAATTAACGCTCAGATATTTCTGGGGCCCACTTATTATCAGAGACTGAAGCACATGGTGGATGATAAAATCCATTCGAGGGCAAGAGGACCTTTACAGATTCTCGTAAGACAACCTATGGAAGGTCGTGCTAGAGATGGTGGATTACGTTTCGGAGAGATGGAACGTGATTGTCAAATTTCTCACGGCGCTGCACAATTTCTAAGAGAAAGATTGTTTGAAGTATCCGATCCGTATAGAATTCATATTTGTAATTTTTGTGGATTGATAGCTATTGCGAATTTGAGAAACAATACTTTTGAATGCAAGGGATGTAAAAATAAGACGCAAATATCTCAGGTTAGATTGCCATATGCGGCTAAGTTATTGTTCCAAGAATTAATGGCTATGAATATCGCTCCACGGCTTATGGTATTGTAAGGTTTAATTTTAGATGTTAAGACAATTATTTACCTACTAGTGTAAATAAAATACGTTTAAATGTTTTATATTTGAAATAAATACTTTTAAATCATGTAATTGTTTCATTTCCCCGATAGTTGATGTACATCCTGCCAAGAAAGTGCCGTGGATAGGCCATTCCAGAGTGACGTCACTGTCAGGTCGGCCATATTCTTCTGGGTTAGGTTGGGCTTTTTGGGACGAGAAATCGACTGACACAGTCAGTTTTTTAATAAAATCATTATTCCGCCTTCAAAAAGAGTCATAAAATTTTCGAATATCCACTGTTCAAAACAAAAAATACTCATCACTCGACTAATTGGAGAGATAAAACGTTCTAGTCTCGTCCAATCGATTCAGGGGACAATTTTACATATTTGAGTGAATTTTGCGTCGATATCTCCAAGCAATAAGGGAGTTGGCAAAATTTATATCAAGAAATATTCCCATACCTACCCCTTGGTTCTAAATTTTCGACAAAAAAACTTGAAAAATTCGTAAATTCGTTTTTTTTTGGGACGAGAAATCGACTGCCAGTCGGTTTTTTGATGAAATCATTCTTGAAATAAAAACTAAGTAGAATTTTTGAGGAATAATTATTCGCAGAAAGTATCCACCAAGTTGGGATATTAACAAGATGGCAGAGTTGTACTGGGTTCATGGGAGAGCACAAAAATCTAAGCTTGCGGAAACCGGAAAATACGAGCTTAGCCCGAGTTAGTGCCTTTAATGAAAAGGCTGTTAACGGGTTTCAGGAAAATCTACAAAAACACAAGTTTACTGCTAATGCGATACTGAACCTAGATGAAACGGGCATAACAACTGTCGTTGATGCACCAAATGTAATTCCAGAGAAGGGTGTTAAACAAATTGGGCAGAAAGGGACACACTTGTGACTATGTGTGCCATCGTGAGAGCCGATGGCAATAGCTTACCATCAGTTATTTGTTTTTCCGCGAACTAGATATCATGAGAGTTTTCTTACGAATGCTCCTGCCGGAAGTATTGGATTAACTTATCATCCTGCTAGTGGTTGGATGACAAAAGCTCTATTTCTACAAGTTTTAGAACATTTTACAAAATGCAGCAGAGAGAAAAAAATTTTGATTGTGATGGATAACCATGAGTCTCACTACTGATGGTCATTAGAAGCAATAATATTCGCAAAAGAAAATGGAATGGAACTTGTCACTATACCGCCACATTGCAGCCTTTGGACGTCTCATTAATGGCTCTGTTTAAGGCTAAATTAAAAGTTGCATAACACGATTGGATGGTTTCAAATCCTGGTAAAACCATCACAATTCAGGATTTAGCTGGACTCGCAAATGTGAAAATTCAATCGTCTGCTTTTACTCCCAAAAATATTATCTCCGGTTTTCAGAAGACAGAAATATGGCCATTTAACAGAAACATTTTTTCTGAAAGTGACTTTTGTTGCTGCAGGAAAACCTCTTCTCGACACTGTTGAAATCAACTTCTACGGCATCAGTTAGTGACCTGGAATTACTATCTCCTGAAGTTATCAGGCCACTTCCAAACATTTACATGGCAAATAGGAAGAAACGCCCAGGATCCAAATCCAAAAAATCCCTCTTTCTAACTGATACGCCCGTAAGAGATGAAATTGAGGCTGAAGTGGCAGCGCGTGAGCCCAAGAAAAGAGCAAAGACGCTAGCTGAAAACCCAAAAGTAAAGAAAGCAATATTTGCCATTAGCGACTCTTCTTCATGTGACGATGCTATATCGATTCAGGATGAATCAGATGATGTTGATGACGACCATTCTGATGCGTTGAACAAAAGTCAAGATTTGTCGTGGGAAGCTGAAATTGACGATTTTGTTATAGTGCAGTTCTGTACAAAGAAAACAAGAGTCCATTATGTAGGAGGCATAACTGGTAAAAATGAAGATGACTACACCGTCAAATTTATGAGAAATAAAGGTCAACAAATTTGTTTCCCAATAATTGACGATATTGGCACAGTAGCGTCTGCAGACATAGTTCAGAAGTTGTCAGTTCCTATGAAAAAAGGCACCGAAAGAACGTGCGCATTAATGAAGTTTTCGATAAATTTCAATATACATATATGACTTGATAGTTTTTTTTGTAAAAATAATAAAAAGTGTTTGAATAAAACTATGATCAATTCTGCCCCATCCCTTGTTCAAAGGTACCCCAAGATTGGGGTACGTTTGAACGATATGAAATCAAGCGTTAAATGGTCTGAGAAACCCAAAATATTAAAAGTGGGTGTAATCTGGTAGAGGAAATGTAAAGTACACATATATTAGACCTGAACCACCTTTTCGGCATTATTGATCACCACGTTTAAAGTGGTCAGTAATTTGATTTGTAAAAATACGTTCAAACGTGCCCCCGCCACCCCTACCTATTTTTGCAATTTCGGAGTGAAAATTCTCTCGGACGACTTGACTAACCCATGCTATGCGCACTCGTATAGGAAATTCCTATCCGCATTACATTCGTAGTGCGTGCTCCACATATCTGAGAAAATTGGTTTTTTTTTATTCTATTAGACTTAAAAACATTTTTACCAAAAGAGGGCTAATGGAAAACTTGAGATTTATGCATTCAGATGCCTATATCTTATTTTAGTTAAGTACCTATGGACATTTTCCAAATTTATCTGTGAAGTGGCATAAATAATCCTTTTGTATTGTTTGAAGGAATTGGGATACATTTTAGGAAAGTATGAACATGCAAAAATAAAACGCTTGGTAATAATCACACTTTATTAACCAAAACAAACAAAACAATTTTATATTAAGTTATTGAGTTGCTAACATTTTGCAAATAGAAACAATATGATATGTGCAATATAAATGTATTTTCTTGATCTTCGCAAGTCTTTCTCAATAGATTTTTCCTTGAAAAACACTTAAATACACCACATATATATATGCATGCTTACTAACATTAAAAATACGTTTCTGAGAAAAAAATATTGAGTAAGATTAATGTATGAGAATTGTATTACTCAATTTAAAAGACCAGTTGGTTAACAGTTTTCTCATATAGAAACAATTCAAATTAGCAAATGTAAATAAATCTCTATCTCGTCTTATTCCGTATATTGCACATAATACAAAAAATATAAGCACTTTTTCTCGCTCGCTTTCAAGATATGTTTGTATGATATAAAATCGCCAATTTTAGAAAGTTTGAAATCTTTCATACGATTAAAATAACCAAATGGTCCTCTATTCTCACACCTAATAAAAATACACTGTATTGTGTAGGATATGTGGAAAGATATGACAACATTTTCTAGGATTGAAAATAGCGTGCACCTAGACTAAATACAATTATTACAGTCGTGTTGTGATCTTAAAGCGAAAAGCACTAGAAACAACATACATAGATACGTAAACTAACAATGCATTTCAACACAAAATCTAATTGAATAAATGAATTTACTCAATCGGATTTTCAGGTGTATAAGCAGCGAGAAGGTACTTTCGTATTTATGTCAGTACCCAAAGAAATTAGATTTAAGTTGATAGTATTCACCATATTATTACTACGATTATACGACGTGAAGAACTTTCATAATGCATAATACTTTGATGTGCATTTGTTAATAAACAATATTTCGGACACTTTTCCAGGATGATTTTTGAAGCTTGGTGTTGAGCATGTCCATATAATAACAACTAATGTGCAGACTTGCAAATAACGAGAATATATAAAGCGAAAATACTTTACATGAAATCTCTGAGATACTTACTGCTCAGTACGTCTAAATGTAGTAGCAAATTCTAGTGCTACCATTTTTCTTCTACTTAAAAAACGGGTACCAGCATATAATCGGAAGTACCCAATTTGTAGTTGTGCTACTCAAGAAATTAAATGAAAAAAATTAGTGTCAATTTTTTTGTTGCATATAATTAAAATAGGTGATAATTTGATTATCTTAAATGTTATTATTAAAACATGTCATAAATTCGATAAGAATTCGGTGAAAAAATTTGTATTTTACTGGGTTTCCAAATAATTTGATATGGTATTTCTTTATTAATAACTCCAAGTAAAAATATTACCATTACTAAGACATGTTATTATTTATTATTCATTTAATTGAATTATTAAGAAAACACAACTGTTATTTATAATGAATCCAGGTTGAAGGATAAAATAGGTAATATATATATCGAATTTATAACTACGAAAAATACTCCGCAGAGGTTAACGGGTTTAAGATTTGATTAAACAGTGTAATTAAGATATATTAATGTATTTATCATAATGGAAATCTTATATAGTATATCAAGAAATCCAAGATATAATTTATTTCATGTCCGATTTGGACTAAATTCTGTTTAATCTACATATTCTTAATTGATAAGGACCCTGTATTCAATAAAGGCTTCTAAATGATACCTAACCTTTAGCTGATTGTGTTTTTTTATATATATTTACTCAGGGTGCCGAATATATTAATTTCGGCATCAATAGATGATCTTGCAAAAATAGTTGGTTTTAAATCAGTCACATTTATATCTACTTACAAAAATTTTAATATCAATCATTATATTTATATGTACATATATTTGGTCAATAATTCCATAAATTAATAAAAACATCATTTTTCAATTCTAATTTAATAATTTTTTAAATAAGAAAATATCACAACTTCCAATATCACAGAAAAATAATTTATATAGGAATTAATGTGCATTAAGCGATTATAAATAAAAATATAAAAATTTAAACCAAAACTACATTTAAATAAATTCACGATGCCTTAAAAGTTTGTAAAGTTTGACACTAGTTCAATTTGGACAATAATAAAGAGGAATTAAAGTGATATAGCATACAAACTTTCTTCTTAATTTTAGTTTGTTTCAACTATTTAAAAACTATTATATAACCTTAAAGCCCTTCTACCACTTGTGGTGCAGTGGCTGCAGTTACTCTTCCTTCACGAATTTTTTTCATTCTTTCCTATTTTGAGCTAACTCCTTCGCTTCTTTCCAGCTTCTTCCTCTTTTATCCAGTAATCCAGCTATTACCTTATCCCAAGTTTTTCTTGGTCTGCCCCTTTTTTCATTTTTTCCAATTTTTTCTTTCCATATTCTCTTAACCGGACTTCCTTCATTCATACGTTGTAAATGTCCCCACCATTGTACCTAGTTGTTTTTCTTCTATAAAGTCCAAGGTTTATTGTATTCCCAGGTCTTTTCTTATATCTATGTTTTTCATTCTATCCTCTTATGTAACAAAAGAAGAGGAAATTTTGAAATTGCACCTAAAACCCGATATATTATTCCTTAACCAGGCTTCATATATCAGACTCCAACAAAAATTTAAGTTCTTATGTAATGTTTCAGTCTACAAAATTTAAAATCCAATTTTTCAATTTCAATTTATTATTGATTTATGGAATTATACTTAACGACATTAATAATATCTACCATAATTTGGCACCTTAAGTACTGCACGATGCTGCAGACAAAGCTAACCGTTGATTGCCTGGCACAACACGACAACTATTAAATAGCCAAACATTAAGGCCCCTGCTAACAAACTAATTACTAAAAAAGCGAGAAGGGTTTTTACTAGTGCCTGCGCAAAGAAATAATTTGATTTTGAACAAATGTTGCGTGTCTTTTATAATAAATAAACTAAACGTAAATTTAAGCTGCAATGTATCCAACAAAAATTTGTAACTGTTTGACAGGATGTCGATTTTATCTGTATTAGCCTGTTTCGGTCACACAAATAGTTATTTATGTATCAAGGGAGTTATGAGGATGTTAATTACAGATTTCAATAACGAGGGACGTAAGTCCCGAGGGATTGTTAAGTTACCCGAGAAAAATTCGACAATTTCGGTTTGTTTTTGTAAATACATTAGAGGGAGTTAAAGATTTATAACTGCTTAGTATAACTCCCAAGGGAGTTATAACCATGCTTATAGTTACGGTAACTAAGGGTTTATTTGTTTATAATGTATCAGTATGGAATAAAATATTCAATTCTTTGACAACATATTACTATTAGAGGGAATATAAATGACAACTAAACCTTTCTACGTATCTTTTTATTACCCGAAACTTGCAAGCCATCATTTTAAATCTCGAACAAGATGATTTTTTACTTCTGTAAATTTTAATTTCGCTCCAGGTGCATCATCTCTCGTTATTTCCATTTTTATTAGATTTATAGTACGGAAGCATGTTGCAGATTACGATTGGATCGAAAAGACGACAAAACGTTCAGAGAGATCTTGTATTTAAATATAGTATCCAGGAATTTGTTATTTATATGCAATAAAAATTAAATTCTACTAAAGACATGTATTGAAAGTTGGCAACATTGTTCAAACAATCTAGTTTTACGCCACTAGAGACCCCCTCGCATTGTTAGCACTATGCGATACCACCACGTACTAGTGACAAATTCATTAAGTAAAGCATTCGTCTAATCCTTGGATTAGATTCTATGAATATTTTCAACTTCATTTTATATATTAATATCAAAATCGATTATAATCTGAAACAGGTATATATGTATAATTACTTCATCCTTACTAAAATAATACCTCCTAAAAAATGGTTCAAATTTTTACTACCCCTCAATATCTTGTAATAATACCAAAGCCTTGTACCCTAGAGATAATATTTATTGTTGAAATATGTTATTACGTACGGTGATACAAGGCTTTAGCATCTAGCTACATTGACTCTACCGATATTACCAAGCAATCTAAGAGACTAGAAATATAAGTCTATGAAGTTATTACAAACTAACAAATACAGTTCATTAAGCAACGTTAATTGTATCAATTTTTAAATTACTTAAATTTATTCTGGTTGCATCGTTTTTTGAAAATATCGCAAAATAATACATGGTAAAGTAGAATTATTATAGTTTTCCCTTTCTATGCATTTAGGTCAAATATGTTGAAATATTGTTTTAAACATATCACTATTTTGAGAGGAAACTAGATATATTGAAAATTTGTTGTAAACATTTTGCGGGGAAGTATTTACCCAAAGATAAAAGCTGTATTTGTAAATTGAAAAGTACTTTCAAGTTAAAATTGTCAACTAAATCTCTTTATTTTGAACGAGAATAAATTTTGTACATTGGTTTGCTGGCTAAGGTCCTTCATCCAATTTTTATTGGCACACATTGTATTTCATAAATATCTATATTAAATGTCACCATAAAAAATAACAACAGATTGTCCTCATTATAGTCAAATGTTTATAAATAAAATGCTTATTCAAGTAGTTTTGTTTGAAATTTTATAAATCTAAACATTGCCTTTATTGCATATCATGAGAAATCTGACGATTTTTAACAAAAATAATAAAATTCAAACATCCGATTACTACTTTCATAAAGTAATGACACTATTCAATGTGTGTCCTAGTATCTTATATAATACCAAAAAGACTAGGCTATAAGCTAATTTACAATAAGATGGTCCATGTATATAAACTTCAATAAAACTATTAAATTCGAGCCATCTTGGCTTTAGAATATATTTCAAATAAAAAATGACTAGATCTTCAATGTCAAACCATATGTTTTAGGACTAGAACACAATTTCATTAATACTATTAACAAGCGTATATACGAAATTACAAACAAACTACAAAATACACATTAAAAAAAATTATTTCTATGTCTTTTGCTTAAAAATAAATATACCAGCTATTTTTTAAACTGTAGTTGATTACAATAATCGAAATAAGCATTTAAGATAAGATAAGATAAATATGGGGCTTAAGTGCTTCTAAGAGCTTCTCCACTACGACATTTGCGGATCTATTGTGTATGCCCTCCTGTTATTGAGTTCCTTGTCTAGACCCGTCCTTATTACTAGACGGATGGCATACCTCAGGTCCTCCATATATTGGGAGGGTTGTGGTTTTTCCTTCCCTAAATATGTTGTTAAAAAAAACAACAATCGCTTTAGTTTTTCGATTGACGTTGTGAGCAAACAGATTTTTTTTCAAAGTAAAACAAATTTTGTAACTCAACGTATTTAGTTTTGTGTTTTTTAGTTTTTACCTTTAATTTAGTTATTTACAAATGCAAAATAAACATTTAAATTTTGTAAGAACATTTACAAATAATAGAAAATTGCATAACTTAAAGTTTCAAGTGAGTTTTTACTCTGGAATGTTTGTTCAACATTGTATTAAAAAGTTAAGTTCAAATTATAGAATGTTTAAAAGAATTGTTATCTTCAGTTATTTACATATAATAATAAATTGTAATCAACTACAACCTTTGTTATTGTTAGAATAAAAATTGTATTAACATCTGTCAAAATTTACCACAATCTAGTACTTATACTTATACCATTTACTACAATTTTCGACATTAATACTATATAACGCTTATTACAAAATGTTTGGTTCTGAGCAAATTTTCAAACCAGAATATATTCCAAGACGTAAATATCTGGTATAGATAAAATTTAGCAGAATTTGTTATTTTTTTATTCTACTTTTTCACAAATCTAAAACTATTCACACTAATAAACACAACTAAATTATTATTAATAACATATTGCGATAGTGCAAACTCCAATAAAGTGATCACAGTAAAACTACCGCTATTTACATAGAAGTATACCTTAATTGCAAAAATATTGCATTGATTTCATCATAATAAATGAGTGAAATGAGCATTTTAGTGACGATTGTCAAATACAATCTAAAAATATTTCATTTTTGACACCGAATTTTCACTATGTCTACGAAAAATGAAATTTTTTTATAATACAAAAGAAATTTAAAAGAAATATACTTCCAATAGATAGACAATACGTTCTTGATATACAATGTTTATTTTAAAATTATTATAGTGCTTTTGATTTAAACTGTCATAATAATGAGTGAAAGCAACCTTAGCTTGAACTACCTAGCTTGAATAAAATTCAGTTAGTAATAAACTAAAATAGTGATTTTAACTATCGACCAACAGCGGTAGGTAATCACTAGGTTACTGGTGTAATGAATAAGGTTGTTCTGGGTAACGAAGTAACTGGACAGAAAAAAAGAGGTCAGTTCCAGTTTATAGTCCCAAAGCCGCGACTGAGAATCCCTTTAAATCTGACAAAGAGAACTATCTTCCTGAACATGAGTAGAGAGGAGATCAGATCCATAACCGAAATTCTTACTAGATACTTTAGGTTAAACCATCATCTGGATAGAACAGGGCTGGTCGAAAACACCGAGTGTCGTCTATATCTAGAAGCGATGAAACATTGCGGAATATCGCCTTCAATAGTAAAAAGGCGGCTTGCGCAGTCGGGTAACGCTATAATAATTTTAAAAATCAGATATTAAGAACTTTCAGTGTGTCTATTAATTTTGTGCTTTCTCAGCTTTTGAATTGAGTATAATTTCTTTCGCTGATAACCACCATCAATATATTCAAATGTATAGTGAAAATGCAGAAAATACATAATAGATAGATACGTATGTGTATTATTATATTTTACTTTATTTGTGTAACTTTTACATGAAAGAGATAACAAGTTTCATCATTCTAAGATGTATTGAACAACAAAACTAAACGTCATTCTAATATAAACTATACTTAAATAAGATTGATGGCAGCTTATGTAATAAACTAGATACAGTCATCAGTCACAAACGGAATTATCATTATTTTTGGATATTTTTAATGTTAGTTCAATTATGAGAAGTTCTGATTATTGCGAATCTTCCATTTTCGAAAAATAAGTCAAACCTGCATTTTTCAGTCCTAAAATTTCTATAAATTCGAAAATCCGTAATTATGGAATCGTAAAAATGGTAATTCTGGGATACTTTATGTAGTCGTCTAATTTATGTGACTCAAATGTCTACTGCAAACTTCGCACCTATTTTCTTAGATAATACATAACCTAACTACTCAACAGTCGCACCTGGAACGGAGGGGTTAGGCACTGACTCCAGATCACTTTTTTTAGTAATACTTAGCTATTTTTACTTTGTGTTTAAAGGTCGTTTAAGACATTTATTTTACGTATTTTTTCAACCAGTAGGCATATAATTTGTTGCACTTGGTGAAATATTTGACCATATTTTCAGAATGGATAGTATATTTGACACGCATCCGCCACGCGCCATACCGATTTACCCGATTTTTTACAAGCACCATTTTAGTTGTTGGCCAGTTCAATGTCGAGAAAGGTTATCCAGACTGGGGTTAGCGCTAACCTCCCTGTTCCATATTCTCCCGGTACCCAGTGGGAATGTGTGACTCCATGGGGCCGTATTCTTGACTGAGGGAGTGAACCTTCCCGAGAGCCAATATTTTGTCTTCGTCAGAGTAACCAAGCAAAATATAGACAAAATATGTATTCTCTCGAAAAGCTCTGCTCCTTCAGTGAAGAATACACAGAATAGTAACCTCATAAAAACAAACTGTAAGACACATCGATTGCCAAACACCCGATCGGAAATATTTACAATTCTATAAGATTTTCTGTAAGCTACAGGAAGCGCAGAATTGCAAATTGTCTATAGGCTTATAGAAAGTTATAGATTTGCTTACAGATGAGCAAAGAATTGACCCAGTAATCTTAAAGAGTAAACGCAAGAAACTATGTGTAGAGAACTTGACTGTAAATAAATCATTGAAAACGTATATCAAATTTTCCAATTTTCCCATAAACTGTATCGTATCTATTAAGTAAGAGGATTTGAAAAGTGTAGAACGTTTCAGTGACTATTTGCACTAGATATGCGAGTAATATGCATTCTATAATGAGCAATATGTTAATATTTTGGCACATAAAATACTTTGGAAGATACACTAATTAACAAATACTATGTACCACAGCCTAATTTACATATCTAATTTAATAATTCACAATCAGAAAGTGCCCATATCACTCCTTAGTTCATATAACAATATTATTTTAAATAATTAATGAGCACAGCTGTCACTAATTGTTGTCATATGCTGTAAGGAATTACTGTTAACTGCAGGAACTACCAATACCTTTTATGCTTTGATAAGTATCATGAAATTTATATCAGGGCAAAATGCAATGGTACTGGAGACTAACTGATACCGATAAGATTATCTTTTTTTATATATTTGGAAATAATTGGAAAATGGTGGCTTTTGTGATGTTTTTGTCAATTTCGATAAATCAAATTATAATTTG
Organism: Lochmaea crataegi; assembly: GCA_947563755.1. Taxonomy (NCBI): domain Eukaryota; kingdom Metazoa; phylum Arthropoda; class Insecta; order Coleoptera; family Chrysomelidae; genus Lochmaea; species Lochmaea crataegi. Next base: position 2,824,358 of record OX387433.1, on the reverse strand, counting down.
GTAAAAGTCTAGTTTAGTGAACCAACGCGGATTTTGACGAAATATTTTTTTTTAAATTAATTCGAGGTCGCTGAACACGAAAATGAAAAAAGAAATCGGCGCTCTCTTACCAAAAACGAGTTATGAATTTTTGAAGATGAGTTCAGATCAGCACTGCACTGGTTTTATTGTCATATAACAACTGATTTAAATGATGCATTATAAAGTCTACACAATGTTAATTACACTATAATTACTTTTTACGATATTCCTCTCACACACACATTTAAAAAACACTGATATTGATATTCATTTCTTGCAAATTCGTTTTTTAATTCCACAATTATTATATCTTTTGACATTTTCATGTAACATGACTGACATATAAGTTTTGGTCTGTTTCCGCTCAGTCGCACAACTTGTACCTAATAGCAAATCCAGCCATTAGATATTTAGCCACTTGAATTAGTTGCTGAATATTTTCGATTTCATGATCGTGACATAGAAGATATAAACAAGATGAACATCATGAACATACACCTATTTTTCCGATAGCTGGCGCTGTATTTGGCTCAACTTTCGTTTAACTGAAATCGGTTATGGAAAAATTATATGAACAGCCATCTACATACTGTGAGAAAGGCGCGCCGGATCGACGTTTCGCAATTCGCGCGCGCGAATTGCGAAACGTCGATCCGGCGCGCTCGCTTCGCTCGCGATAATCAATCTACTTCATTATTTCAAACGGAAATCCAATCTAATAAATGTATCAAGATGATAAGAAGCGATTGCGATTTCACTTTGATCGGTGTTAGTTGGTCGGGAAGCGATATTAGTAGAATTTTCAAATTTTCTAAAAAGGGGAAACAGCTTCTGATAACCAAAGTCTTATAATATTAGCAGTATGTTAAAAATTTGATTTGGAATTACACCTGCAGCAACTATTTTCGTTGTCAGCAGTGTTTATAGAGGCCGAACAACTGAGGAGGTGATTTTTTTAAAGAATTAATTGATGAGTGCAATTCAGAGAAAAAAAATTGTTCAGCATCCTCAATGATCAAATTGAATGGTTCATTATCCTTCAAATAAATGATAAATATCAACCAAACTTATCTCAAAACTAACCATCTTCCGAAAATCAACATCTCTCAAAATTTGAAAAAAAATGTTTCAGCTGTAATACGGCGCTAGCTATCGGAAAAATAGGTGTATGTTCATGATGTTCATCTTGTTTATATCTTCTATGTCACGATATGGTCACGATCATGAAAACGAATATACTCAGCAACTAATTCAAGAGGCTAAATATCTTTTATGACTGAATATGCTATTAGGTACAAGTTGTGCGACTGAGCGGAAACAGACCAAAACTTATATGTCAGTCATGTTACATGAAAATGTCAAAATATATAATAATTGTGGAATTAAAAAAAGAATTTGCAAGAAATGAATATCAATATCAGTGTTTTTTAAATGTGTGTGTGAGAGGAATATCGTAAAAAGTAATTATAGTGTAATTAACATTGTGTAGACTTTATAATGCATCATTTAAATCAGTTATTATATGACAATAAAACCAGTGCAGTGCTGATCTGAACTCATCTTCAAAAATTCATAACTCGTTTTTGGTAAGAGAGCGCCGATTTCTTTTTTCATTTTCGTGTTCAGCGACCTCGAATTAATTAAAAAAAAAATATTTCATCAAAATCCGCGTTGGTTCACTAAACTAGATTTTTTCCCCAATAACAATCATAGAGGAATTACTTTTTTCTAATAGATATAATAATCATGTGACTACGTTTTTGAATATACCTATTTAGTATATGAACTCAAGAATTCCTTAGAGCATACGAAATGTAGGTGGGTATAAAGTGACAGCCCTATTCCTAACTTAAAACATCATACAACTAAAACAAAAAAATTTACTTATTGTCCTGTCTATATTTTTAAGATTTAATTTTATTCTATATTGTTTTATCACAATTTATCCGCAATTTAGAATTATTGCTGATACCTTATACAAAGTTTTATGGCACATATTTCATTTTGTCAAGATATAATTCATTTCTACAGGAACAATAAAATGGATCTGCAAATATTAACGCTCACACCATGAATTAAAAAGCGAATTGAATTAATATTATGTTATTTTACAGGTGTCCTAACAACATACAACATACTTGCGAAATGCATAGTAATACAGAATAGTAATTTTTGTAAAGATCGACGAAAAAATGTAATATGCACCTCGGCGAATAACTGTCTTATTGCCTGACTATTTGCAGACTCGACTATAATAGACAGTTTTACGTCCTTGGCACATAAAGAACTATTTCAAGTTTCCAGTAAGTTGGAAATAAATTCAACAATAAAGATATATTTGATATCAAAATGATAGATGAGATCCAAGTTGGAGAAATTAATCATTTTATATAAAACATCACAATTTGAAATTCAGTGTTTACCAATATTTGTATCCGTATTAAAAAATAACGTATCGAAGATTTGTTACCAGCAGAATGAGGTCTTGACTGAAAATTATAGAGCAAGTCTCCGAGTGGATGGAATTAAGTCGAAAATATTTTACATAATACTTTTGAAACAGAAACGGTTGAAAAGTTTATTATCCAAGACAAAGCAGGAGGGAAAAGTGTAGTGGAATTTAAGATGTTATGCGAATCAATCACATCAATATTTATATCATAAACCATGAAAAATCTCTATATCAAAAATATTGTTACCACATTCTAAGAAGGATAGATGCATTCCATATAAACGTCTTCTGTCTTTTGGACCTAATAATCGGTGGAACAATTGGAGAAGCTGCTTTTATTTCAAGGAGTTACTATTTATATAATAAAAATCCATTTTATGTTCGTAAATGCAAAAGTTTATGAAAAATTCTATAGAAATACCAGTTGTATTTTGAAAGACACTTTCTAATTAAGAAGTTTTTATGCGGTTAATTTTAATGTCATTGAACTGACAAGTATAAAAGGTTTATAACAATTTTTTAATATCACATTATTAACGAATATTATTTAGGTAGTGGGATTAAATTGTTTTATTTCTTGAAAACTGTCATACTTCATTTTATATGATTTTAAAGTTGCCTCACTCTGCTATATGTTTCTTTTCTTTTCTTCTATTTCGACTTTTCGTTCAGATTCAATTAAATTTAAAGGGTGATTAAATTTGAAAAAATCTACACCAAAAACTAACCTATAAAGCAATGATTAACGAAAAAATCTAATGACTATACTAATAGGTACCCTTCGATTCATAGAAAAAAGATAATGAATCATCTAATAGTTTTCAAATACAACATGGAATTCGACAAAAAAATAGAATATAAGTTTGCTCTTTGCGACACAACAGCATTTTGCAATATTAAAGGAAATGGAAATTAAGAAAAAGTAAATGTCGAATCAGTCAAAATAGACATAAAAATGGTGGTAGGTTAGCAAAAATTACCATAAAGCTGAATATTGGTAGAGGTACACTATTATAAAATATAAAATGTCAAAAGTTCCCTATATCGATCTTGTGTGTGTAAAAATAGTTTTTCAAGATCAAAGAAATCATTTTTGTGTGCAATTTTTTCATAAATTATAAAAATGCAATAACTGATATTTTTTACTCTTGACATTTTATTTTTTATAATAGTGTAACTGAAATATCCACCAATATTCAAAAGAATATCATGGGCATTATTGCCCATTGTCTATTTTGTCCGGAGTATTTATTTATTTCAATGAAATTTGAGTTTTTCTGATTATCACAAACAATTAAATTTTTATTTATAACATATTATTCTGTATCGTAATACCACAACCAAACAACTCAAATTTTCATTTAAGAATAATGTGACAGTTTCAATAATTTAAATACAAAAAAATCCCAATACCCATTTTAACACATAACTAACCATTATTCATTGGAACAGGACAATAAACAAATATGCTACCTACGAAACATTGATATATCTGCAACAATTTAACTGTTTGTAAAAATATTAGTTTGGATTTTAGCAAAATGGAACTAACTATTAAAAATACTTAACAAATAAAAATGAGAACTTTTTGAATTTATCTAAATATTAAATGTACATTGTACAACTTAAACATAAAATTCTTTGGCTTTGTTCCCAGTACCAATCTTGTGGATTTTATAAACGACATATTGTCAAACAGTATAATTTCACAGATCAAATGACGTTAGTTTCGAAAATACTTTGGTGGATTAACACCAAATGGATTTGGGACTTGCCCAATGTTATTTTTTTATTTCTTCAATGAATTGGAGCCTTCACGATGTGATTTGGAGCAATGTAATGATAACCTGGAAGAGGCAGACCTGCTGTTTCCATGGATATCCTGTTGAAGAGTTAAAATATTAGAATTTATCTCGAAATTTTATTTTCAGAAATAAATCGATTACAAATTTTATTTTCAATGTGTACTGTTCGTAATACTCACCAACCTCAGAATTTATAAGCATTAGGTTTATAAAACAATCACTAGGAAATACATAGCGCTTGTAGAGATAGTCGAAATTTTCCATTAAAATAAAACTGATCAATTCAGACAAAAGGTCCGCCTTACATATAAACGATATCCAGAAAGAAAATATGAACTTACAATTCACTCAATGTTCTTATATAGGGCATGTCCACCAACTAACAAGTTGACACTAATGACAGTCGCCCTGAGAATTACCAATTATTTGGATTGATTTTAAATTTGTAATTTGATTGTATTGATTTGATGATCCTTTTTATTATAAACAGTCAGATTCGGCTTTTAAAATACCTAAGCAATTAAAACAATGTCAAAGACAGCACCAAATCCAAATTAAATGAACTCAAACACGATCAGAGTAACTCTTAAGAACCACGTGTCGTGCAAAGAACGCTTGTTTATCATCAGATTCATCAGGGCGACTGTCACATTACGTCACGTAATATAAAGGTCGAAACACACCTATCAGCACTTCATAGGAACAGCGACTGATCATCACCGTCGAGTAGTAAACTCGACGGTTGTGTATGGGCTCACTCAACGCATCGACACGGGATCAGCACGCCGCGATGCCCGACTATAGGCTTCATTTTATATTGTCAGAGATATTGTATTGGCACGCCGTCCGCAAAATATTCTCTCTGAGAAATGTGTTGTGGTTGAGGCATTGACGTGCCTTGTCGGTGCTGTGCTGTTGCTGTTTAGGTATGCGCACTTACATTTAAATACACATAAAAAAAACTGCTGGTGATGATCAGTCGCTGTTCCTATGAGGTGCTGATAGGTGTGTTTCGACCTTAAATCGATAAAAATCTGGCTTGTTTCACATAGAACTTTGTTATAACAGTTTGAACAAAGAGTAAAGCATAATACATATTATTATTTTTAATTAACGTTTACACTAAAAGAACTATAAATTAAAAATGAGAAATTATACAAAAAAAAATTATGTAGGTAACCATGAATGGGTGAATTGTTGATGATAGTCTTATACTGAAAAAGGAAAAAATCTAGTTTAGTGAACCAACGCGGATTTTGATGAAATATTTTTTTTTTAATTAATTCGAGGTCGCTGAACACGAAAATGAAAAAATAAATCGGCGCTCTCTTACCAAAAACGAGTTATGAATTTTTGAAGATGAGTTCAGATCAGCACTGCACTGGTTTTATTGTCATGTAATAACTGATTTAAATGATGCATTATAAAGTCTACACAATGTTAATTACACTATAATTACTTTTTACGATATTCCTCTCACACACACATTTAAAAAACACTGATATTGATATTAATTTCTTGTAAATTCTTTTTTTAATTCCTCAATTATTATATATTTTGACATTTTCATGTAACATGACTGACATATAAGTTTTGGTCTGTTTCCGCTCAGTCGCACAACTTGTACCTAATAGCATATTCAGTCTTAAAAGATATTTAGCCTCTTGAATTAGTTGCTGAGTATATTCGTTTTCATGATCGTGACCATATCGTGACATAGAAGATATAAACAAGATGAACATCATGAACATACACCTATTTTTCCGATAGCTAGCGCCGTATTACAGCTGAAACATTTTTTTTCAAATTTTGAGAGATGTTGATTTTAGGAAGATGGTTAGTTTTGAGATAAGTTTGGTTGATATTTATCATTTATTTGAAGGATAATGAACCATTCAATTTGATCATTGAGGATGCTGAACAATTTTTTTTCTCTGAATTGCACTCATCAATTAATTCTTTAAAAAAATCACCTCCTCAGTTGTTCGGCCTCTATAAACACTGCTGACAACGAAAATAGTTGCTGCAGGTGTAATTCCAAATCAAATTTTTAACATACTGCTAATATTATAAGACTTTGGTTATCAGAAGCTGTTTCCCCTTTTTAGAAAATTTGAAAATTCTACTAATATCGCTTCCCGACCAACACCCGACCAACACCGATCAAAGTGAAATCGCAATCGCTTCTTATCATCTTGATACATTTATTAGATTGGATTTCCGTTTGAAATAATGAAGTAGATTGATTATCGCGAGCGAAGCGAGCGCGCCGGATCGACGTTTCGCAATTCGCGCGCGCGAATTGCGAAACGTCGATCCGGCGCGCCTTTCTCACAGTATGTAGATGGCTGTTCATATAATTTTTCCATAACCGATTTCAGTTAAACGAAAGTTGAGCCAAATACAGCGCCAGCTATCGGAAAAATAGGTGTATGTTCATGATGTTCATCTTGTTTATATCTTCTATGTCACGATCATGAAATCGAAAATATTCAGCAACTAATTCAAGTGGCTAAATATCTAATGGCTGGATTTGCTATTAGGTACAAGTTGTGCGACTGAGCGGAAACAGACCAAAACTTATATGTCAGTCATGTTACATGAAAATGTCAAAAGATATAATAATTGTGGAATTAAAAAACGAATTTGCAAGAAATGAATATCAACATCAGTGTTTTTTAAATGTGTGTGTGAGAGGAATATCGTAAAAAGTAATTATAGTGTAATTAACATTGTGTAGACTTTATAATGCATCATTTAAATCAGTTGTTATATGACAATAAAACCAGTGCAGTGCTGATCTGAACTCATCTTCAAAAATTCATAACTCGTTTTTGGTAAGAGAGCGCCGATTTCTTTTTTCATTTTCGTGTTCAGCGACCTCGAATTAATTTAAAAAAAAATATTTCGTCAAAATCCGCGTTGGTTCACTAAACTAGAATTTTACCCTGAAAAAACTAAACCAAAGAAATTATATTCTGCAGACAATAAAAGTTATAGACAGGTTTACTTTTGGAAACTTTTCATTGTCCCAATGTAGAGCAGTACCTACTTACTTCTTAGTGCCGTATTTTATCTCCCTGGTGGAAATTTCTCACATGTTAAATTAAGTGATGCACAATCGATTCTGCTCCTAGTACCTACATTTTCTGGTTGACTACAAGGATCGTAGGCCATTCTAAATTTGTCCAAATGTAAATTGCTTTAAATTAACCAATGAAATGTCATAAATTTCAAAGGTCAGACCTACCAGCAACTATTTTAATAGAGAAATGGTCACTTCTGTTTCTAAACGTCAAATAAATCAAAGATCAGACGCTTCTGTCAGTTCAGCAACTTAATTGTGGACTGTCGCGATACATATTCAAATCTTACAAGGAATAATCTGCTATTTTTTTTATTGCTAATTTTCTGGAATATTTAACAATTTGATGCGAGATAATTTTGGCATTAATAATCAAATTAAATTTTGCCTCATCAAATTGGTATTCCCGAAACTTCTATTCGGTATTAAGCAACAAGAAGGAATGGGATCCAAATACCATAACCAGACTTAGAAAGAATGCCATTACACATATACGGCTCAAAAGCAATAGAAGGAACTGGGATAGGAGTGTACGGATCAGGAACCAAACACTCCGAAAGCTTGGGAAAAAACCCCAAGTATCTTTCAAGCGGGAATATACGACATAGAAAAGTGTGCTCAGTTCAATAATGATAAAGGATATAGAAGGCAAAGGATTATCATAATGACGAATAGTCAAGCAGCCATTAAAGTGAGCTCTTATACAATCAGTTCCAAAATGGTGTGGGAATGCCCAGGCAAACTCAATGAACTAGGCGAGAACAATATAGTCACCTTACTATGGATTCCAGGACACACTGGAATAGAAGGAAACGAAATAACAGATGAACTAGCAAAGTGAAACTGAACCCTTTTGCGGTATCACTGGTATCAGCTCCAATGTAATATTGGAAGAAATAGGCAAAGCCGAAAAAAGAGAAGATCTGACCACTGGAAAGAACTAGTAATATTTAGACAATCAAATATTCTTCTGGGTGACTACAACCAGTTGAGATCAAATGAATGCATAAGTCAATGTAAAACTGCACTAAGAGTTTTAACAGGGATCCTAATGGGACATTGTCGCCTGAATAGGTACATGAAAAAGCTCAGATTAGTGGAGGAAGAAGATTATGTGAAAGGGAAGAAACCTTTATCCACATACTTGCGGATTTCACAGCAATTCAGAATCCTATGGCACAACATCTAGAAGACTACTGGATAGAAGAGAGACACTTACCTAAGTTAAAGCCTGCAGATATCCTAAAATTCTTCCGGAAAATAGGACTAAAGGAATTGCAATAGTTCTTAAACGACAGATTAAAATTGATAGTTTTTGGGGATACACCTAGTTAAAATATGGCCTCTAAGTTACTGAAAATTTAGGGCTTCCAGTTTTATCCACTTCGAAGTTATAGGCAGGTCAAAATTGTCCTGATTACTTTCGAGGAAAGGATGGCGACGTCTTTGTTTTTTTTCAACTTGACTTGGAGGGGGTACTGTTGTGCCCTCAGATTTTGAGTACCTCACAAAATATTTGGATAGAGAAAAGCGTTTCAAACTTATATAAAAATACAGTTTTCGATTAATCTTCTGATGAAAACAACAACATCCCTTCAAGAATTATTCAAATCAGAATCAATTAATTTGACATTTCTTTATAATAGTTCATTCATTATAAGAAGTAAAATTCAAGGACTTTTCAAGGATTTCCAGGACCGAAAATGTAATTTTCAAGGAAGAATTTTTTCATCAATAACGCGCAAATACCTTGATTCGTTTTACAAGTTCGAACAGGAGTATGCTTCTCAATATATAGTTGCCTTTTTTTTAATTCTGTTATTTAGTAATCTAAGAAGTTTCGCTGCAGGCTGTACGGGCTCTACGACGGTATTTCCCCAGTGGTCACCCATCCAAGTACTACCGCGCTCGACTCTGCTTCACTGTAATTATCGCATCAGAGGCGTTCCACTACAGTGCTGGGTCGACGCCCTCTTAGATTCTTCGCAAGGTATGTTTCTTAAAATACTTTTTTATACAAGAATTCAGTTTGGCAAAATAGAAGGACTTTAATTAACTAAATTTTCAAGGATGTTATTAAAAAATCAAGCACAATTCCAGGTTTTGCAGGTCAAAATTAAAAATCAAGGACCTTTAGAAACCCTGCTCCTTCTAACGCCTTCACTTGAAAACCAACTAACCCACTCCTTTTAGACTAATTTTGTATATAAAAATGAATTTTTGTTTGTCTGTATTTTATGCACTGCCGTAGAGTTCTTCCAATTGCTATAAAACTTTGCCAACTTATTGTTAGCACTTGAGCTATAGTTACAGGACAGTTTTTATCCCAGTGGAGTACCCAGAGGTACAAAAGACCTCCATAGAACCCATATTTTTAATTCAAAAATATACTCTTCGTCTTAAACCATTGTTGGGTTATTGAACATTTAAAATGGAGGCTATACTACTTAGTTACTTTTGGAAAGAGTCAGTCATGAAATATTACCTACTTAACAATAAATAATACCAACTAACAGTTTACCTTCAGTCTCTTAAGAAGATAACTTGGTTATCGAAACGCGCGTAAGATAGTGTAAAGTGTTGGTGTAGTGGTAGTGTAAACAGTGTTCTGTGTCGATTATCGCCAACGGTTCCAAAATTCCCAGCTTAGTAGTTTGTATATAATTTTTTTTTATTACAATTGTTCAGTGGAAGTGAACTTTTACAAGAATCAAAACGACAAGATTAATACCTGTCCTGACTATCCCACTGGGACCAAAAATAAAAATCACAAACTACTCTACTCCTTAACTATACATAACAACCTAATTTGAATAAAAGTGTGTCTGCTACCGGCTATGCCACGGAGATTCCTTTGATGATTACCGACATTTGGCCGCTGGTCTAATTTTTTTATTTCAAAATTTCCTGAGGCAAAAGCCGGTTTACCCAGTTTGGTGAAGCACCGGCATTATAGTTTAGCTCCCCGTGAGTGACAAGCTTTACTATTGGTGATTAAATAATACATGGGTTCTATTTGAAATTTTCTGGTTTGGACCTTTTTTTATGTTAAAGTCGGCGAGTGATGACAAGAATTGGGCTCCAGCAAACAAGAAGCGAAGCTGCCTATGCGCATGTCTGAAAGGTGCCATTTTTATTATTCGTCATACTTCACTTTGTCGACGAATTATATCGCCAATATTTAAAAATTTGATGTTATCTGTCAACGTCTGTGTCTCAAGGTCATAAATTTTTGTTACCAAAACATCAAAGAGATTGCGTCGGGCTTCGCTTCTTGTTATATGGTGTATTATTTGCTGTAACTGGAAATGAAAGTACTCAAAACTCAAATAACGTCGAGCATTGTGACCAGCGTACGTTTTTCACACAAAAAGTCCCTAAATTTTTCGACGTTGTCAATTTTTTTTTTCAGGAATAACTAAACTACGTTCGGTGCATACCAAGGCAACATTAAGTGCGTTTAACTATATAATCCAGTTTAGTTAAACGGGTTTAGTTCCATAAACGGTGCATACGGCCATAAATAAATTAAACCTCCAGTATTGGACGATCAAGTTTAAACTGGTTTAACCTCCATAGAATCGATGGTGCCTACCAACTCAAAATTATAAACCAGTTTAATGCTTAAACGAGTTTAAGTGTAATCGGTGCATACGTAAAGTATTTGTCATTTCCAACATTATGACACCTGGCGTCTCTGTGACTTCTTAGTTTGACAGTTGCATTTGAACTTTTTCTGACATTAACTCATCATACATACCTTAAAATTTGTTAATTTCATATATCTCTCACACATCTCTCAAAATAAAAATAAAAATGTAAATGAAACAAGTGTAATAGTTATAATATTATACTATTATTTTAAACACCTAACGATTAAATTATAAAGTAGCATAATAATAATTTTTATCGATAAAACGAAGATCTACAAAATATTAATAATAAACCAAAAATTGTTTATTTTTAATTATTAACAAACTACAAAATAAACTAAAAAAGCGTTTCTTGTGGGCATAACTTTTAAAAAGGAATTTATATATTTTTGTAGAAAAATAAATACAACCAGTGATTTAAAATGATTGTTTTTGGTGATTTATCTATATAAAGTGTATAATAAAAAAATATTATAAAAGAGTATCTAGACTAACTAAACATACAATCTTACGACAAAGTTCGGTGTATATCGGTTATTTCAAGAGATATCAAAAAATGCTATCAAGAAAAATAGTAGATGTCTTCGAGGTCCATATTTTGAAATTATCTCGAACTATACAGTTAACTCCTTTACAAACCAAACATATAATTTTTTAAACAAGAACCCCTGTATATTATAATGAATTCGGATTACTCACATTTTTTTGAACCTTTTCACATAAAAGTGGTGTGCATAACTTTTAAAGGACTCTGTATAACGAGGCAAAACCTTTAAAAAATATGAGCAATCCGAATTCGGTATAATATACAGGGGTTCTTATTTAAAAAATCGTATCATATACTATGTATTGTTCGAGATAATTTCAAAATATGGACCTTAAAGACCTCTACTATTTTTCTTGATGACATTTTTTTGATATCTCTTAAAATAACCCATATACCATTCTTTGAACACCCTGTATATTTTAATTGTATATTTTGTAGAGTCATAATCGTATTAAACTTAATAACCTTTTCACGTGTAACGCTTTAATTAATTGAAGAAAATATATCAAAAAAACAATAAAAAGGTTCGTTAATTTTTTAAAAAACATATATGAGCAGATAAAAAAAGTGATAGAATACCGAGGTGTTGATAGAAAAATCTCAAAACCTGGTTTGGCCCGAATACCATTGAGCTTTTCTGAGCAGCGGTGAATAGAGTGAAGATAACCTGTATATTGCTCCACATCCAAAACGGATTAAGGCGAGCTCTTTAATCGCACCGGGAGAGGACTATGAAATTATTTGATTGAGTGCGCTCGGCATTTACTAATAAAAGTATGTACGGTTGACGCTGAAAGGTTAAACTAAGAAGCTTGAAAACTTCCAGTCATTTACGACCAATCTAGTCCAATCAAATTACTGAAACAGCTGACGCCAGTAGAAAAACGTACAAGATCGTCGCTGACTGGACATTATTAGGAATGATTTTGAAATGACAGTAATATCTTCACAATGAAGACAAAAACTGCCAAAGATCGGTAGTCAAAAGTGCCACCATTTTTGCTGTCCTGTTTACTCTGGAGGTTTTAATCAGATTCGACGGAGGCAGCACTAGTGGGGAGATAAATGTGTTTTGTTTCTCCATTTGACAGCAACGTTAAAAGTAGGGATTAACTAGTGCTGCCTCTGGTAGATTTTTTTTAAATCTTCAAACATTAATATGGCTCTCGGAGACGTTTCCATCGGATCATTTAGCTTTATTGACGAACATAATCAGTTCTTGGATTCAATTTGAATATTATTCGATTTGCTCACAAAATTTTAAAAATTAGTGACTCTGACCTGAATTTTGATAAATTTCCTTTTCAATGAATGAAAAACCTTTATATAAATTCCAATTTTTAAGAGTTATCAGGGATTCTATGATATTTGTGATAACATCGCCTTCTACAAACAATATTTAAAATGTTTTGAATGTTAAGCTGCCTTAAAGAGGCTTACGTAGTTTGAATTCAATTATTCTTCATGTAAACAAAATGAAGTGTTCATAATATAAAATAAAATTCCTATAACGAAAAAATACAATAAAAGACATCTTTATATGAATAGAAATAAAAAATGTATAGTTGGTAAATGTGTATATAATAGTTCTTTTTGATGAATAAATTAAAAATAAATTTATTTGGGAAAGGGAAATATTTAAATGTCGAATAGAGATCACTTGATAGGCCAAGCAATAGAGCAAAAAATAGTGAGTTTTTGACAAAAATCCTAGTAGAAAACTTCATCATGTAAATGACATTATGTAGTATGAACCTGATATTTTTTCGACTCGCAAATGTTGTTCACGAAATTGTTATAAACATTTAAAACTAAAAAAACGAAAGCTTATTAAATAATTGAAACGGTGTCAAAAGATGAATTGTGGATAACATAAATACGAATACATTGTAAAAAAACGCCAACTATACAAGTAAATGTTCATTGATTATATAAAGATTGCCTTCATAATAAATGAGACATAATTCATCGAGTTTTTTTTATAAAACTTTATTTTTATAGCACAAATGAAGCGTTTCTATCCATTGTTATAATTAAGGCCGATTGACATGGTGCAATATAACTTGCAATGCATGATCGAAAGCAATTTCTGCAATTCCAATTTTATCGGGTTGGTGCCATTTCTATTTCCTGCAAGGGAGAAATCTAGTTTCTTTTGTGTTACCAACCAACTAACTGTTTCCAATCAACCAGCTGATTGTGGTGACTGACATTTTGTCATTTGTGATTTGATAATCGACAGTGATGCACTTAGTTTTTCTCTGAGCTTTATATCTACTTTTCTCCTTCTACTCTTAGTTGGGTTGGCTGCAATGTTGCAATGACAAGAGAATTGTATGATGTCAAACATCATACATACATGGTTTGCAATATACTGACCTTGCAAGAACTTTTTCTTGCAATTTTTATTGCTCCATGTCAAGTGGTCTTTAGGAAGTTTGCAACCTAATCTTATTGGCTAGTAAAACTATATTTGAATATAATTCTTAACAATGACAAACACCGTAAAGATTTTGCAATCGAATATGGATAGCTAAATTGTACTACAAAAATGTTATATATACAGAGTATCCAGCTTTTTATTACCATTTTATTGGTAAAATGTAAACAATAAGGGATAAGGGATAGTTGTAATTAGACCAAATGTGCCTATTCAAGTCCGGTTTTCAAGAAAATATAAATCCATTCTTTTTTGTTTTTTAGCCAGTTTTTTGTTGTGTATGGCGGATCATACATTTTATACTGTCTATACATTAAAACTGAAATCCAAGCATCTAAAGAACGGGTCATACCAGGCTGGTTGCTGTCAGTTCAGATCTACTTTTTAAAAGATAACACCTTATTCACCCTAAAACCATACAGTTTCCAGCAAAGTTCAAACAAGGGACAGTTGAAAGAATGCAAGGCAGCATTGTAGACCACGCAGTTGCATATTTAGGATCGAAATTGTTTGAGGAAGGACAAGCTTATGAGGCAATGAGTCGAGTAAAGTCTTTTGAATGAGTATGTACTGAGAAGTTAGTCTGCAATAAATTGGAAGGAAGGAAACCTTGTAGTAATAAAACTAAATAGTATGTGGAAAATTAAGTATACCGTCAGTTCAGATCTACTTTGGAAAATATGGCGTACACCTTATTCACCCTAAAACAATACAGTTTCCAGCGAAGTTCAATCAGGGGACGGTGGAAAGAATGCAAGGCAGCATTGTAGACCACGCAGTTGTGTATTTAGGATCGAATTTGTTTGAGGAGAGAAAGAAATACATAATGGTAAGAGGAAAATTAAGTATAATGAAACTTGAAAATTGAATAAACACGCTGTGGACCGGTTCTGATACTGGGGATTCCAAAACTTCTTTGAATTAAGCTTATGGAAAGACAAATTTCTTCCAATTACAAATATTCCCCATCTCTTATTGTTTAGATTTTTCCAATACCATTCAAATAAAAGACTGGATATCCTGTATAAGAAAAAAAGTGTAATTCTTATATCTTACATCTTAAAGAGAAAAAGTCATTGATTTCACACTATATTAGAATCGCAAAACATAATTTAGTGAGAGAAATACACACGAGATATGACTAGTGAATTCAGTCCCAAACAGGCTTCTCAAGCATTGATTAAATACGATATTCTAACTATTAATGTATAAAGTAATAAAAAGGATAAATCGACATTATCAGATACTTGAAAACCACCGTTTCCAAAAATAACTACTATTCACGCATACTTTTAAATTGGTCCCTACGCATTTACAATTTGTCAAAAAATTAATATAATAATATAGTAATTAGATATACTATCCGCTAAAACGAATATGAATATATTGTTTCAATCGAAATGCAGATAAAAAGAGAGTATAAAGCAAAATTAGTAAAATAAAGGTAATAGTGTAAAATCAATAACACCTACAATACACCTACTTCAAAGTTAATAGTTAAAATAAAAAACTAATAATCAAAAACCATAAATGGATATGCCACCTAATAAGGATTGAACTTATTTCTTTCATTCTTCAACTTGCTTCCCTCGTTCCCACCACCGGGAGAGCGGAGTCGCGGCGTATAGCTCTTGTGGGGGCGGTGGACACCGGTAGTCTGGATGGAGGGAGAGCCGGACCCTTGCCCGCTTAGCAGCTCCGATAGCCCCCCCAACGCGCTGAGACTTGTCAACGCATTGAGGGCGCCCGGTTTGGCTAGCAGCTGAGCAATGGGGATGGCACTAGCCAGAGGAGAGGCAGCACTGGTACTGGTACTGGTGTTAGAGTTAGAGGACTGGCCGGTACTGGGGGAGTTTTGGGCCTCAAGGTTAGCTTTCTGCAGTTCAACGCTAGGAAAACAAGAGAAAATGGGATGTTATTGCTAAAGTGATGATTTGATGGGAATGTTAATTTGGAATTAGACAAGGGTAGTATTTGTAGCCTTAAACTAAAATATAATTAAAATATAAAGCATATAATGTTCAACCTTTCAAATTATTACAATCTATAGAAATAATATCCACTAGATTATAATTGTTTCAACCATTATTTCATTAATAAATGGAATAAATCAACTCCTCCTAAACTTTGTAATGTTATCCGAATCCTCTGGCGATTCAGTTTTTTTCCATATTTTTTATTAAATAGTTTTCATATTATTTCTTTCCCCGATTCCCCATTTTTTTATGATTTCAGATGTTGTTTTGTTTGTCTTGTGGAGGAGCTTTTCAGTTTTTCAAGTTTCATAGCATCATTTAGCTTTGCTTTTGTTGTTTCTTCTTCTTTTTCTTTTTGTATTATTTCGTGTTTTATTCCCTTTTTGTTATTTCATATTATTTCGTTAGCTTCACTCCTGCTTTATCCTTGTTTCCTAAGGTTAGAGTTTCTTTTCCCGTTCTCACGCTGTTTAGAACATCGTAGAAAAAGTTTTTGGTTGTTTTTAATGCTCCCTTCAATTTTTTGTCGAAATTTCCCAAGACCGTTTCTTTGCAGTTTACACTAATTTTTTGTACTCGTTTTAATTTCTTTCTTTTTTCTTTCCTTGTATCCGCTTCTTAATTTCAGTTGTCCACCATTATCAGTTTTTGACACAATTCATTCACATTCAGATCTTCAATATTTCCCTTTTGGCTATTCCTATTTACTCCCGTGAACAACTGCAAAGAATCCCTCAACAGGCTGGCAAGAAACAACAAATTGTCTCTAATATGGGTGCCGGCACATGAGGGGATTGCAGGTAATGAAATGGAGGACCAGTTACCTAAAGAAGGTCCCAAAGGAGTTTTTTTGGCGGTCTATGAAAGTAGGAGAAATCCTATTTCAAAATTAGTAATTTGAAAATCTTGGGTCGAAGAAAAAAACACTAAAAATTGCAAGAAAACATCATGGCTACAAATACATTCGTTGGAGGGGCTCCCTTTGGATAATATCTGAAAGGATTCATTAAATATCTGGTAAATTTACAAATAAATATTCGAGGAAAGGAAATAATTTAACCAGTTTTACTGTCAACCGGTCTGGAATTAAAAACGTGTACATAAATAATATGGAGGCTAGATAAGGAGATCGAACTCATGGAAAAAAACCTGTCCTCAAAATTGTCTATCTAAGCAGTTTGGTTTTTGACCGCGGAGTCGCCACTGCAAATCCAATACCATCTAACCTTAGTTTTCATAAATGACAGTAGTCAGTGTTTTCACTTGTACACCATTCCAAGATATTTAGTTTTAACTTAACTCCAACATAATTGATTCAAGAGAAAAACCCACAGCAAGTAGTTGTTTCTTCGCAAAGATAATGCCTAATAGTATGATTATTTTACAACTGATAAAAAACTCACCTCACATGCTATCAAATAAGCTAGCAACCAATAAAATACCATGAACTGAAAGTGCATGCAAATCTTATGATTGACTGTTATTGTTCTACAGTCAGATGTTATTGGTATTGGATTTAAACTGGTGCCTTCTGCCATGATCAGAAATTGGAATACATGGATTCCGATCTCCTTATATAGTCTCCGTGATAAATAACCTCAATTAAATATATTTGTAAACTTACAAGAAAATAAAAATTCTTAGAAAGGATTTTACTGGATCAATTGATGTGTTATTTTGTAAATAGAGGAATACATGATCTTGGCGACATAAGGATAGAGAACGGACCAAGAGCGTTTTGAAATTATTTCAACACATCAAATGACACGACGACCATCCACGGCTTCTTAGTAAAATATCACTCTAGATTCTTTACATCGTTTGAAATAAACTATACAATGGGGACTTACCTTTGTCTATTGCAAAAGAAACTCATGACATATACTACTAAATGAGACTATTTTCCGCGCAGGTGCTTGCAGTGAAAACTTTAAAAGATAATTTGCTAAATATACATCCCCAAGTATAAACCTGTGTGCAAATAAGAACGACCGTCGACAATATCTTGTAATACAAAATTCTGTAACAGAAGCATCCTCGAGAAAAACCTGGAAATTATTTAAAGACTGGTTCGAATAATCTTCGAACTGGATTTAGACTATTCAAATTATTTCTGCGCGAGAAACGAACTATTGACGTCATCAGCTGATTACATAATTAGTTACGTCTCCAAAAACCGGCCCAAGCTTGGCTATGAGCTCGGAATTATTTTCCCCCTCTCGTGGCACTTTTCCGTCGCCTCGAGTACCCGACGGTGGTAAAAACTTGACCTATGGCTACCCGGCTTTTCATAACAATTTTAATTAATTTAACACATAAAACTATGAGTGCGCACCTTCATTGAAAGATAGGGAAGCGTCCAGCTACTTAGTAATGTGTAAGTTGAGAAATATACCATTTTGTTAGTGAGAAGTTACGGTGTTTCATTTCAACTAGCATGAAAAATGGCATGGTTCGCCACATATTAATGCGAGGAATCTTTGAAGTTTGTAAAGAAATAAGGTCCTCGCCCAGCTACTAAGACCAAGATTAAACTAATTATTTGTTGCTGCAAATTTAATCTACTAGTATGGAACATCGAATACTGAAATATATCCTTTAAAGTTTCTCGCATCTATTTTTTTTATAGCACTTAAAACTTAAATAAGTCTTGAATTTCCTTTGCTTGAAAATTGAATGACATCCATAAAAATATTATTAATCAACAGTATATTAATACATACCTCATGTTGATAAGATACTGCGCCAAGGCAACTGCATCAGGATTTCCGGATATTGTGATTGTACGTTCGGATGTTCCAGTCTCTCTGTCATCACAATTCGAAATGCGGATCATAGCTCCAGATATCTGTCGAATTTCGGCAATTTTGGTACCTCCTTTACCGATTACGCAACCGATTAGTTCATTTGGAACTGTCATTTCATGAGTTTGTTGGTTGGAGTTCTGTTGATTTCTTGCGTTTGTGGTTCTTAATTGCGATCCTGCCAAAGCGGCCAAAGCTGAAAAATGTAACTGTTTCAGAGACAAAGAGAACCATTTATAACTTGAAACCGGTAATAGTACGAATATTTTCGATAAATTATTTGATTTTTTTCGTATTCTCTTTATAAAATATCCTATTCCTGTTGTGACTCTAATTTTATCTTCGGTGTACCGAGTGTTCGAATAAGAATGGCTCTCAGAAACCGTGTATAGTACAGCTTTGGGCCACAAATGTCTATATAACAAAAGTGTCCTAAAGGAGATAATTTGAAAGGCCATAATCGATTAACAATGTTGATTTGGACCCCTAGCCATTTTTGAAAACTGACTCCGGGGTCTTGTTTGGAACGTCTTGTCCTGAATGTAAATATTTTCGTTAAAAAAGAGCTATAAAGTTCCAAAAAAAAATCTGGAAACATACGTTTTTGTTGGATAAAACTAAAAAAGAACGTAAAAAAATATTGATTTGCGGCTGAGATAGAGGCCAAAAAGTGAAAAAAGTGTCGACACATGGTTTTTTGCGTTTGCAACGCCCCTAATGCATCTTAGGAGCTGAAAATTTGGGAGAAGCCGTTCCAAACTAGTCCAAACAAGACCCCACAAATGGCTAGGGGGACATTGTTAATCGGCTACGTAAAGTAAAGTGTGTTAGTATAGTATTTATGATAAATATGTTTTCAAAATACCTGCCGGATTTAGTCCTCCTGTTGACGAAGGAGCCAACCCACCTAATCCTAATGCAGCTAAGCCTGCAAGAGGATTTTTACCCAAACTTGCCAGCTGAAACAATAAATAGTTATGTGTATTAAAACTATATTGAAGTTACGTTCTTGTAATTTCCGTTTTAAAAACATTTTCAAGAACAGTAAACTAATATTGATATTTTCAAGAGTTTGGTTTCAATAAACCCAACATAACCTAACTTTACTTCCGATTTCTTCAAACTATTTCCGTTCATTAGGTGATCATTAACGTTGGTCTGATCCTCATAGATACCAGATCTGTTCAGTCAGTTCAGAGCTTCATTATAGCAGTTACTGAAAAACAGTTGATTCAATTTCATATTAGTTCAAAGAAAAATAGTTGTAACCATGCAACGAGCTGGAATTATTAGCACCAGCAAGAGTACGCCTGTGCCAGACAAGAAGTATTGTTTACTGAGATTTAGGCTACTTTAAAATTGTAAAAACAAAAATTTTCTGGCACGGAGTTATGGATCAACCTGTAACATTGTAACTAATTTTGAAATATGAAGCTTAAAGTAGCCTACAATTTTTATAAATATTTTTTTTGTACATCTCATGATAACGCTTTATCACACTACTCAATAACCAAAAATCGATCTATCGGGATTTCTCTGTACTTTTATACCTTCAGTTACTTACACTTGACTATTTGGTAAAAGTTTAGTGGACATCGTTTGTATTAAAAATTACTTCTCTTCAACACCTTGCCACTTTAGTAAAATTAATGTATGATCAACAACAATCCCAATAATTGGGGATACTTTTAATAACAAAATAATAGTGTATCATTAATCATATGTGGTCTTTCCCCTTCTCATGCTTAATGTAATGAAAGAACTTAAATACAATATTTACTGTCAATTCCTACCTACGATATCCATAAGTTTCCAAATTATAAAGATCTATGTTTCTAAGCATCACATGCATACATTTATACGATATTTTATAAATTTTATTGTTAAATTTAGGCAGCATGAAAATACTTATTTTACACTACAACTACAAGTCACATTTATAAGTACAATACTCAACGTGTAACATTAAATCATCAAAAACTCTACTTTTGTGCAGTCACATGTTGAGCTCTGTAAAAATGAGGTTACAAAGTAATTGCATGCTCCTAAATG
Organism: Lochmaea crataegi; assembly: GCA_947563755.1. NCBI lineage: Eukaryota > Metazoa > Arthropoda > Insecta > Coleoptera > Chrysomelidae > Lochmaea > Lochmaea crataegi. The sequence continues at coordinate 2,803,523 of OX387433.1, read as the reverse complement.
GACAAAAAACGGGATTACAAAGGTGACATTTTTATCAGTCAAATTATTTTAAACATATGCTTTTCTTTCGCTATTTCTTTTTGAACCACTTACTTCGAATGACCATACTTAAAAATGTAATTTTGTTTTTAAATAATTGAACTCAAGATCTAAAACACCTAAATGAAACTTTTCATAAATACTACGTTTGTTCCAACACATCAATGAACTAGTTTGTGATCCATCCGTAACATGCGCAATATTACTTCAAACTGAGTTATGTACAAAAAGTTCTCGTGTTCCAACAAACTGCAAAAAGACACGTTTTTCTACATCATTGATTTACGATTGGTTCACTGACGTCAGTCTGCGCTAAACCGAAATGTTAGAGTCACCAGTGGCACATAACGCAGTTGTTGTTTAAATTATTCATCATTATCTCTGACAACTGACAATCGATACCATTTGAAATTTATTCAATTTCTGACACAGTTAATAGTGCACTCAATACTTTATTTTACTTTTTTAAATGAAACTAAGTGTTTCTAATTAATTCCACTATTTAATGAAAAAAATTATTAAAAATCCAAGATATTGATAATTATTTCGATATTGACATATCATCCTCAAAATGACAGAAGTTACATTTTATGTGATACCTACTTGATATTTAATATTTTGGCTAGACCAAATAGTAAGTGAACTATCTTGTGATTGACTTAATATATATGAATAGAAAAAAGAAGAAAATATGATTTTACAAATATTAAAGCTTAGGTATTATTAGCCCTATGAGGATATCCTGGATATCTTTTTCCCATTTAAGATCAGCATAACTGTGCAATGATATAGGAAACCAAGGAAAACTATATCTGCTGCTCTTTACAATTGTTACTTAAGAAGACAATTTAATAGTGGAGATGGTAAAAGTCTAGTTTAGTGAACCAACGCGGATTTTGACGAAATATTTTTTTTTAAATTAATTCGAGGTCGCTGAACACGAAAATGAAAAAAGAAATCGGCGCTCTCTTACCAAAAACGAGTTATGAATTTTTGAAGATGAGTCAGATCAGCACTGCACTGGTTTTATTGTCATATAACAACTGATTTAAATGATGCATTATAAAGTCTACACAATGTTAATTACACTATAATTACTTTTTACGATATTCCTCTCACACACACATTTAAAAAACACTGATATTGATATTCATTTCTTGTAAATTCTTTTTTTAATTCCACAATTATTATATCTTTTGACATTTTCATGTAACATGACTGACATATAAGTTTTGGTCTGTTTCCGCTCAGTCGCACAACTTGTACCTAATAGCAAATCCAGCCATTAGATATTTAGCCACTTGAATTAGTTGCTGAATATTTTCGATTTCATGATCGTGACATAGAAGATATAAACAAGATGAACATCATGAACATACACCTATTTTTCCGATAGCTGGCGCTGTATTTGGCTCAACTTTCGTTTAACTGAAATCGGTTATGGAAAAATTATATGAACAGCCATCTACATACTGTGAGAAAGGCGCGCCGGATCGACGTTTCGCAATTCGCGCGCGCGAATTGCGAAACGTCGATCCGGCGCGCTCGCTTCGCTCGCGATAATCAATCTACTTCATTATTTCAAACGGAAATCCAATCTAATAAATGTATCAAGATGATAAGAAGCGATTGCGATTTCACTTTGATCGGTGTTAGTTGGTCGGGAAGCGATATTAGTAGAATTTTCAAATTTTCTGAAAAGGGGAAACAGCTTCTGATAACCAAAGTCTTATAATATTAGCAGTATGTTAAAAATTTGATTTGGAATTACACCTGCAGCAACTATTTTCGTTGTCAGCAGTGTTTATAGAGGCCGAACAACTGAGGAGGTGATTTTTTTAAAGAATTAATTGATGAGTGCAATTCAGAGAAAAAAAATTGTTCAGCATCCTCAATGATCAAATTGAATGGTTCATTATCCTTCAAATAAATGATAAATATCAACCAAACTTATCTCAAAACTAACCATCTTCCTAAAATCAACATCTCTCAAAATTTGAAAAAAAATGTTTCAGCTGTAATACGGCGCTAGCTATCGGAAAAATAGGTGTATGTTCATGATGTTCATCTTGTTTATATCTTCTATGTCACGATATGGTCACGATCATGAAAACGAATATACTCAGCAACTAATTCAAGTGGCTAAATATCTTTTATGGCTGAATATGCTATTAGGTACAAGTTGTACGACTAAGAAGAAACAGACCAAAACTTATATGTCAGTCATGTTACATGAAAATGTCAAAATATATAATAATTGAGGAATTAAAAAAAGAATTTACAAGAAATGAATATCAATATCAGTGTTTTTTAAATGTGTGTGTGAGAGGAATATCGTAAAAAGTAATTATAGTGTAATTAACATTGTGTAGACTTTATAATGCATCATTTAAATCAGTTATTATATGACAATAAAACCAGTGCAGTGCTGATCTGAACTCATCTTCAAAAATTCATAACTCGTTTTTGGTAAGAGAGCGCCGATTTCTTTTTTCATTTTCGTGTTCAGCGACCTCGAATTAATTAAAAAAAAAATATTTCATCAAAATCCGCGTTGGTTCACTAAAATAGATTTTTTCCGGTATCACATAAAATGTAACTTCTGTCATTCTGACGATGATATGTCAATATCGAAATAATTATCAATATCTTAGATTTTTAATAATTTTTTCATTAAATAGTGGAATTAATTAGAAACACTTAGTTTCATTTAAAAAAGTAACATGAGTAGATTCCACAAAGTAAGGGTCCGAGCAGTAAATTCAATACTTTATTATTACATTCTAAATTTATTTCTATTTATTCGTCCATTTCTTTAATAATTCGCTATAACCGCTTCATATCTTTACTTTTTTTTAGGTTTGTAAACCACCAGATTTATCCACCACCTCGAAACAGCGGTGGAATGGTTTGCAATTTTGGTTGATGCAGCAGTAATAAATGAACACGTCATTTCTTCAATCTGAAATCCACCAATGAATATAAAAACGCAGTTGGTGAATTGGTGGATCTACCGGTGAATAAAAAAAACTTGAGCAGTAACTTTTAGTCAGAGACCTGCACTTCAACGCAATTATTATAGTATACCGTAACGAACTAGTTTATGGAACGGTACATATTTGGATCGGCTGTATTTAGTGGCTCAAGAACTGGATCCTGTACGGTTAGTAGATCCGTTGTTGGAACAAACAGTATGTCAAAAGATATGTTAAAGTATGTGTCACAGTGCATCTAATAGACGAGTTCTATACAAGGCAAATTCTGAAAAATTCATAAAAAATACTGAAAAAGTTTAAGGAAGTGGTTTTTCCAATCAACTTTTGGTTTTTCATATATATTTTGAGTCCCATTGCCACCCATGTTGTACTCGAAAAGTTTGGAGTTGTACCTGAAAAGTTTGCTGGTCTTTTTAGTTTGGAATATTTTACATCTTACAGTTGACTGAGTGGCTACACTTCTGATGTGTGATCTTGGCAGTACCAATTGGTGAACTATACGTACTCCATCTTCGATGCAATAGGCAATCATGAAGATACAGTGACTCTCGCTGAGTCCAGTACTCTTTCAAGCTTCCACTATATCTGACTACCTCTTGCCAAGTAGGTCTGGCTCCATTTTTAAGCCATTCTCTCATAACTTTCAAGTAATTGTCTTTCTTTTGACTTTTTGTAAGGATTTCAAGGAGATTCTGATCACTTATCACTTTCTGGCTTGATTGTGGTTATCTGTAGACTAACGAAGCTACAAATCAGAGTAGAATAACTCTCTTCTCGATGGTATTTGCAATAAAAAAGCAGATCAGAGTCACATAAATCACAAACAGATAAAAGTAGAAGAATAAAAATCAGTAAGATACAAATTCCAGAAACACAAACAAAGAATGCTAAATATGTCTAATATATTAATGATACATATATGTGTTGACAGCTGACATTAGTTTTTTGACAACTGTAAGACGTAAAATATCCCAAACTTTTCGGGTACAACATGGGTAGTAAAGGGACCCTAGATATATAAGAAAAACCGATTCCTTATGCGACTAACCTTTTTCAGTATTTTTTTGTTCGTTATGTTGGCAGTATTTCCCTTGTATAGAACTCGTCTATTAATAAAAATAGTGAAATATTTACATAATAATACAAGCATGAATTGAAAAGTTTATATTATATACAGCAATTATAGATTTAACATGGTAAAAATAAATTTGATAGTATATGTGTCGACCATACTGTTAATGAAGAAGAATTTCCAATGCATAATTATTATAAAATATCAAACCTTTGTTGGCTAGATAAATATGGTTTAGTGCAGGGTAAACACAAAATTATTTTGACAACAGGTTCCAGACTACAATAGTACAACAAATATGGAAGGAGAGACAGGGGAAGTACCAATACGATTAACTTACATCTGGCAAAAGATGCGCGGGCGGAAGGGCGGCCTGCAAATGTCCGTTCTTGAGCGGTTCAAAAGCAGCGATAAGCTGCGCTGGGGCAACCGCCGCTGTCAGCGGATGGCAGAGTGACAAAGATTGATGGGTAGGATGGGCGGGAGCGAATAGAGGGGGCATTATTGTAGTGTTACTTACGTCTGAATGGGCGGGAACGGCGTAGTTGCCTTGGATAGTGTAGGCCTGACCACCGGCGAGGATTACAGGACCACCTATTTGGGGTTTGGGGCGGTAAGGGATGGTTGCTCCTTTGGGAGGGGACTGAAACAAAAAAGCAATCAACGTAATATCAACATACAATAAAATCTTTTTATCAAAGTAGTTTCATAATTATTAAGAACTAAAACATTTATTGTGTCACATTTTTCTTCTACTTTGTTTCTGAGGAAAGTCTCAGAGACCGATCGTTTTTTTTTCCTATTCCGGAAGGAGTTTTAGGATATCTGCAGGCTTCAGTTTAGGTACGTGACCCAGTATTCTCTATTGCTATGCATTCCGCAAATATGTAAGTGGAGGTTTCTTCTTCCATTCCAACAAACAGTAAGGTAACGATGTTGATTATCCAATTTAATGTTTTATTTCGAAATTATTACAGTTTATGTTTTGAAAAATCGATTAAATACCTAAAATAATACTAACCTCTAACATTACATTACATATGTGATAAATGCATTGTGTGATTGCTTCTCCGGTGCCTGAAATCGTAACGGCCCTTTCAGTTGAATTCGGTAACATTTCCGAAGCAACTTGTATAGACGCTCCAGTTACTTCTCGGATTTCTTTTATTTTAGACCCTGCTTTACCGATTAAGGAGCCGCACTGACTAGCTGGCACGACTAGACGTAGTGTAATGGGGGGACGCGGTACTGAACTGCTTCCACTGTTTATTTCTTGAAACTAAAAGGAAAGAAGAGAACTATTTAATACCTACTTTAGATTTAATATGGTGGACAAAATTTTCTAATGGGTATTAAAAGGAAGAGTTTACTGAGAAAAATGCGGAGAATCAAATGGCACCACACTAAATTCAATATTAATAAAAAAAAGGCTTTTATTCAATATTTCAGTTGTAATAAAATGAAAATATTAATTTTACATGAAATGATTTTAAAAGCTTGTAGCACAAATAAAAAGGGAAAGTTCAACAGAGTAAATTTTTTGAGCGTTTCAAGCTTTTAAAGTTGTTTGATGTAACATTGAAATAAAATTATTATTTTCATTTTAATACCCATAAAATATTGAATAAAAGCTTGTTTTTATTAATAATAGAATATTATTATCTAGGTGTACTGAGGGACGTACCCAAACTCATCCCCAAATCCCAATTTAATATCTTGGTCAATTTTTTTTCAATACTTAAACTCGTCCCTGAGTGCAGGTCGACAAAAATAAACAACTAAACTCGTCCCCAAAAAATTGGTTAAGTTTATCGCGAAGGGCAAGGAAAATCATTGAAGAAGCTATACAAAATGTTGAAAAAATGACCCTTAGATAAAGAATATAATCCTTTGCTGGGAGACGAATTTAGTTATGTAATTAATGAACGTTACTTAGCATGAGGGGTAGGATTATGTTGCTACCTCCTCGGGGACGAATTTAGGGCCAGCCGTACTGTGAATCATTCACCAACATAATTGATTCAAGAGAAAAACCCATAGCAGGTAGTCGTTAATCCGATAACAATAACACAGCATCGTATCGTACTCGTTTATTCGAAAAGATAATGCCTAATAGTATGATTATTTTACAACTGAAATGTTTGGCTGATAAAATAATATTCAGTTTTAGTAACTAAATTTTACCGACTACGGATCTGTTACGGTTTACTGTAGGTACAATGAGGGATTTATAAACTTTTATTATTAAATTCTTAAGACCAGATACCCAGGCAAGGAAATATTGTTAAATATACTTTACTAAGCTTTCAAAAGGCTTTCGTGCTCGCCTCACAGATTTTGTTCTTATTTCCTGCTCTTTGAAACGTTATCTTTGCCGATAACATTCCAATGTTAGTTTCGGGTTTTTTAGTTAACCGCGAAATTTAATTTATTTAAATTTAATGAATTCGAGGCGTATCTTTGGGCGCAAACGCAAGAGATAGAGAAACGGTTAAATTGTTGTGCATTTAATGTAACAATAATTAGACGCGATCAGATTTCAAATATTTTCTTTGGTTTTAAGCCATTTAAAGAGATATAAAAAAACAGTTGACACTTCTTCGTTGTCATTTTCTATTGTCTTTAACATAATTTCATCTAAATATCCATCTGACGTTTCGGATTCCCACATTCATCATCAACTTAATTTTTTGAAATACAGGCCTAGCTCCTCATACATTAGGTGTGTTTTACTATATTTTCTCGTTGCATGTTCACTTTTAGGGAATGCACAAACTTTTAACAAGAATAACCATTTGTCGAAGAACCCTTAGTAAATAAGTGGGGGATGACTCTGTAGATAAGATTCAATTCAATTCAATTCAATAATTTATTGCTTCTAAAAAAATATACATTTTCATAGCAAGAGTGAACAAATAAAATATAATACATTCAGTAAAAAATAAAAAGAAAAAAAAAATATACCTATACATACATACAATCACATACATAATATACCCATATAAACTGTGTAAGAGTAAGGAAATATTTCAAGATTATTCATTCAAGACAAATGCTCGGAGTTTTAAAACATTTTGAATGTGAAATGCTATAGCTTTTGCAGAGCTAATAGATAAATTATCCAATCCAAGGAGTAAGGAATTTGGACTTTGCAAGAGTGTCAAGTCAGGGGGCTTCATAGAGCTACATATTGGGCAATCTAATAGAAGATGATAGATGGTTTCGGGAAGCCTTTGATTACAAATTGTACAGATTTCGTCCGGATTAATAAGATATACCGCTCCCCTACAAGAAAATTTTATCATGTAATTGTTAGAAAGACGCAATTGAGCTATTGTTCTGGTGATATGGAATGGAAGTCTCAAATGGAGGTAGTTTTGTGCAGAAGTTGATATAGAAAATTTTTTAAATATTGTTAAGAAAGAAGAGTTATCTAGAAGGTTACAATCTTTGGTAAAAAGTTTATTTCGGAGACGAACTAGAAGATTTTTCTTGTTGTTTCTAATATTGCAATATGTAATGTTGTCCCAAAAATTCAAAGCATCAATTTGACAAAAGATTTGTTTAATTTGAAGGGCCCAGTTATACCTTTTATCGCACTCTTCCAACTGTGATTGTCTTTTGAAACAAATTTTTGGTAGTCTTGTGTTATCCATTAATAAAATCTTTAAAAGCCAGTTTAATGCTAATTTAAAAATGTTGTATAACAATTTTACCCGGCCGGTTTCAAGCCTCAGTGCGAAGTCAGGGGTGTTAGCAGGTAGAAGGAGAACCCTGCTCTGTAGATAAGATAATCCTGATAATGCAAATTTTATAATTTATGAAATCGGTAGAGTAATATTATAAGTTATATTATTGGTTTTAATCGATAATTGCACTTCCTATCTTATATTGTTCCGTTATTGCAGCCTTCAATAATGAATTAAATATGGAATATTTGATTAACGAAAATGCGGAGATGTGTTTAATGTACGAAATTGTATTGTGTAACTGTAGTAGACCTGGAAGGCTGAACATTTTCCCAGTAGAATTCTATAAAGCAGAACTTCATCATACTAAATGAGAATCAGAGGTATTAAGATAATGGTGTAAGATTAACTTATGAATTATAAAGTTTAAACTGAGTTGACGGATAAAACGAGGTTTATAATTAAGTGAAGTAGGATTCGAGTTATTTCATTATGACCGACCATCTGACATCACCATCATAATCCAACAAATTGAGCTTTTTTGCAAAACTAAAATATATCTTTAGATAAGTACTATTCATTCCGTAAAATATCACTTTCAAAACTTGTTAGGTAAATTATTATTTTTTGGTTTTTAAAAATAATAAATGAATAGTTTTACTGGCAATAGGATTTGGGTAGAGAATTAAAAAATCTACAAAATATTCACTTACGACCCTATGTATTTCTGAGATCAGTATAGGGTGTTCTTTAAAAAAAAAATGGTGATAGTGTCATCACACGATAATAGTTCATCCTGTATATATTTTAAAAAAAGGTACATTGAAATGAAAAATCGGCCTGTTCCAACATTTTCTTTAAATTCATTGTATCGGAGTGGACTGTCTTCTGTTGACCCATACTGTATATTTATATTAATCTAAGTACTATTACCGTATTTTTTGTTTAAAATTAAGGCATAACTTTGTTAAATGTTGCTTTTTGTTATTATTAACATTCTATTAGATATGTGGTAGGTATTATTATTAACAATCAGATGATACTATAGTGGAAAGTCAATAAAATACATACCTCTTCGAATTTCTTGCATATTAGTGTGAATGCTTTATAAATTGCACCGGTCGATCCTATAACTGTAACAATTCTTTCTGGACATGAACCATCTGATATATTGATTTTTGCACCACTCTGAAAATACCAGAGAAATAAAGATTAGTTAAGAATGAGATAAAAATAGAAAATTCATATCGTTTACTTCTTCACTAAACCCATACATTTTTTCATTCATATATTTGGGTTGTGCTCATCAGCCCAGGCACTTGAACTGAATCTTTGTACCATTTCCCATGTTATCTACTTCCATTCCAGAAGCTTCATGTCTTCTGTAAAGACCACTAGTTTGACTGGAATTCCCCTCCAAAGTGCTTCTGTCTAAGTATTTGTAAGTTCTCGCAGAAGCAGAGTATGTGTTTCATCAAGTTCACATTTTCTGCACATAGATTCACTAACGTTGCCCATGTTGTACAAATGTTTCCTCGGGGTGCAGTGTCCAGTCACCAGGTCGGTAACTGCCTTCAAATGTCTCTTACCCAGTTTCAGTAGCCTGGTGAGAGTTTCTTGACTACCTTGTTCAGGAAACTCTGTGAATGAAGGTGCCCTTGTGTCACCCTCCATTTGAATTGGTGTTCCCTATCTAGCCGGTTCCCGATTTCCACTCTTATGCAATATTTTCTGATTCCACAAAACGGTTCCGGACCTATGAAGTCTCCTTTAGAGCCTTCTTTAGCTAACTGGTCCGCCATTTCATTACCTGCAATCCCTTCATGTGCCGGCACCCATATTAGAGACGCTTTGTTGTCTCTTGCCAGCCTGTTGAAGGATTCTTTGCAGTTTTTTACCAGTCTAGACATAGCTTTAAGCAGAGCTTAGCTGTCAGTGAATATGTTAATTTTTTGTCCGGTATATCCTCTTCTTATGTTTCATAAACCCATATATATTAAGACATATTTCGATTTTTGCTAAGAGTGAATTTAACATTTTAACTTTTTTTATAAACTTTTCAAATCACAAATTTGTATGATGTAAAATTTCAATTTTTTTTAATAACTCAAATTTCTCACCTCTTGTCGAAACCTATTCACAATTTCTCCTTTTTTACCAATAATACTTCCGACCTCCTGAAAAAAAAAAAGATTTGTTATTCACAGAAACGTACTAAAAACAATAACATATTATTTTGAAAAATTAAACAATATTTTTTTTATTTTAAATTTGGTAGCACTTCAACTTTATTATTATTTAACTATACACGGTGATTCATAGCCATTGGAACCAGTGGCGCAGCTAAATTTTAGTAATTGGGGGAATTTAAAAAAAACAGAGTAGATAAGTAAGTAAGTAAGATATATTATAGATCATAAAACGTAACATATAAAATACATTACATAATTGATTAATTAATTGATTGATTACTTCGGCACCACCAGTCAGAGGCTTAGAGACATCGGCACCTCAGCCTTTAGGCTGTTTGTGCTCTTGGTTATACCGTTTATTTGAAGAGACCAGTAGCCCTTATCAGGCTAAACAGTCTTCTTGGAGAAATCCTCCCTTCGATACTTTTCCTCTTCCTCCTCTTCCATGCACAACCGACAGTTAGTTTCCTCCCTACTACATATGCCAATTGTATGCATGTGCTTCCTTCGGGTACAGTGACTGTTGAGTAATCCCGCTACTTTCTTTATCTGGCCCCTGCTGTGTTACTGTTTTGGCACGTGTCTCCAGTACGTCTGATGTCTAGTTTGAATCCACCGAGATGTACAACCACATACAGCAGATTTTGATATTCCAAATACTGGTCCAGGACCAGAGAATGCAGTTTCAGTCCCTACCTTTGCTAGGGTGTCTGCCTTTTCATTGCCTACAATACCCTTGTGCCCCGGGACCCACTTAAGAGTTACTCTATTATGGTATGACAGGGTTAAAAGTTTTTGTAGACCAGTCTAGATCTGATCTGGGGACATGCTAAAGATTTCAGTGCTGCCTGACTATCTGAGAGTATGAGGATCTTTTGGTCATAATAAATACAATTGAAATTAACTGATTAATAATAATAGAATATTAAGATATCGAGATTGGAGAACTTCATCATCCAGAATAGGAATATCTGGTTGTATATACACCAAAGCTAGGCCATTTTCATTTAATCTATCGTCCCTGGTAGAATTCCGCAGATAATTTTTTTAGAAATTTTAGGGAAAAAACGATATTTCACAAGAACATGTGGTCACTGTTATTACCAGTTAAACGTTGTCATTATAATTAAAAGTTGAAAAATTGTGGGAAACAAAATTTTATTGCATCTTTCCAAACCATCAATCGCATATTGTGACTTTTCTGTTTTGTATGGAGGGAGGGTTACTTAATCCATAAACCCCACCTCGTTGCGCCACTAATTGAAACATGAACTAGGGGTGTATAATTTGGACCAACATATGGTGATACAATATTACTGTGGAAAAAATTACATGGTGTTGTATAAATAATCCACCCTCAGACCATGTCCCAATAGTTATGAATCACCCTATATACTTATAATATAAAAATATTAAATTGCGGAATATGTGTATCGTGCTTCAACTGAGAACCTCCATTCGGTTCATGCTTTTATTATTGCTGTATTCCGGTTCTAATTTCGGGATACGGTTTCCCTTTCCGTTTGCAATGATTACCTGAAAATTTGGTTAGATGCAGTAAATGATATCTGAAAATTTAATTTAAATAGTGTCATCAGAATAGCCTCCCCGAAATTGTCTGGTTTTTCCACAAAGTTATGAACCAGAGTAAAATGGAAATGGTGTGCGAAATAATTGATGGTTTTAAAAGCGGCTATTTTTCGGGGGAGCATATTGTCATTATTACTCTATAGCAACAAACTTTAACCACATGTGCAATTGGACAAGCGAGAGAAAAGCCGCGAACAGAGGATTCCCTCGCTTGTCCGATTGTAAATAGTTCATTATAAGATTAGAATGGACCTTTTCAGTAAATTTTCTTTTATATTAATTTTTGTACATTCAACAACCTTTAGTTTGATTTTTTTTATTAAATCATTCATACTTAATTACAGTTACCTGTAAAAAATTGTCATATTTTAGTAAAGCCACTTATCAATAGATGTCAAAGATAATAGCTTAATACTATTTTGACACCTTAAAAAGTTTTTGAAAAATATTATATATATAAATATACCAACCCCGTTCTACTTAGAAGTGTAATTCAATGTCCGTAGGGGCATACAGCCCGAAAAGTAGTTGTTGCTTCTTAGTGAACGGACTCTGTTCTTTAACAAATATTTTTCAAAAACTTTGTAAGGCGTTATAATAGTATTAAACTATTATTTTTGACATCTAAATAATTCATATAAACTGTGTTTTGCTCATCTATTTGAGTTGGTGTTCCCTATCTAGTCAATTCCTGATTTCCCCTCTCATGTAATCTTTTGTGATTCACAGTGTATGTGAAAATAAAAATAAAGAAATGCACAAGCTGTTTTCTCCTTGAAATTATTGACTTACTTTGTTGAAAGTTGCTAAAATCTATTTTAGTTGAACATTGGATTATAAATCCTTTTACTAGAGTATTAACAAAAATATGAATATTTGTATCGTGTTGTGGTTCAGTAAAAGGCTTTAAAATAAATCTCGTTAAAATAATATGTATGGCTTTCGGTTTATTTTAATATGGAACAATGTAAAACATCACCAAACTATTATAACATATTTTGCATACTCCAACGGTAATGGACGTTGGAGATCATATGTCATCGATACGAATTTACAGAAAACGGATCATAAGGTATATTGTTATGTATTATGTACAATGTATTAATGGAATGTTTATGAAAAAGGAAAATAATAGTCAGGTCAAACTATCCAGAAATACATAGGAAATTAAAACTATAATTTAAAAAGAATTAGAGGAGGTTTGATAGGCTTAAATAAGTGTTTCAAAAAATTGGTATTAGTACCATACATTAACAATCAATTGTAGGTTCACTCGTCGTCGGCGCTTTCATGTCGCGCTCTATAAAGACATACCGAAAAACTGTCGCTGAAAAACATGTGTACCATATATACGGGGGTCACACGGTTTACTACCTTCATAGCTTGTTGATTTATAAATTAAGCGTAAGTTTGGGGGGCTGATAAAAACGTACATTGTTAGAAAACTTTTTCCAAAAAGGATGTTGTTTGGGTTATAGTCTTTAATTATGAGAAACAAAGTAGAATCATCGATTAGAAGAGCTTTGACTACATTATTGAACTTATCTACAATAGTATATTACGAACCAAGGCCAGTAAAGTAAGAAATGTCTCAGATCACATGTAATTGTCGACCTCAGCTTCGCTTCGGCGGAACATGTAATCTGAGGCTTTCTTATTTACTGGCCGAGATTTGTATACTATTTTTCTGTTCGACGGAGCCGGAAAGCGGCAACTTCGTTTAGCGCGGCGGCCTGAAAGTTGATGCTTTCCGGCCGCAGGATCTATCGATCGATTGGGAGCTTCAAGATCCCGAAAAAGAGTAGCATCGGAGACCGAGTGAGATAGACATTGCGCTGGTAGGAGCGTAGAGTAATCCAACCTACTATTCATTGTTTATGTACGGCGCATCTAATATCTGTTGTTTGCTTTTGGCAGGAGAGTTTTGGACACCCTGTATATTTTTAGGTTTTAATGAACTAGACGAAAATTCCAACGCTTTTATTATTTTTTTATTAGTTACCTATCTGTCTAATTATTTATTTTTTGTGAGTATGTACAATAAAAAAAAACACTATCAGCGTCACCTATATATCTTTATTATCTTCGTTAATTAACAAATAATTTCTTTTGTTTAGTGCCAATTAAATATTTAATTATAGATTGACGCTGGGATTGCACTAAAATTTTAGTCTGGGTCAATCACTAAGAGCATTGCCAAGATATTCATGATCATCGTAGAGGTATGTACGTGGTGGCTACACTCTTTTTTATTAATTACAGTCTATAATTATAAACCTGCATTTTGCACACGATTGAAACAACAGGAAAACAAACACATCGGAATTACATAAATTAGTTTGGTTTAATTAAGTTTAAAATTTGTTATTTTTATAGGATATTTTCGGTGATCGGCAAAAATAAAATAGGCAATAGGGAACTTGACTAAAAGTTTAATTAGCAAAAATGTTCTGTAAGTCATAGTCGGAAAAAGATTTATCAAATTTCTATGATGCTTATGAAAACCAATGACAACTTCAAAATATTATTTATAATTACTTCAATATTTGCATAATTATCATATAAAAAATTAATTAAAAAAAATAATAAACGTAACTTCTGTCATTCTCACGATGATATTATGCAAATATCGAAATAATTATAAATAATATTTTAAATTTTTCATTAAATAGTGGAATTAATTATAAACAGTTTAATTTAAAAAAAGGAAATTTATCAAATTTCCATGGATATAGAAAATAAAATTTGTGGAAAATAATTGCTTCTTGCAGTTCACTAATTCAAAAGGTAACGACGATTGCGTCCGGCTTCTAGTTTCAGCGTCATTTTTCAGAGGAAATGAGATTAGCAAATTTATCAACGAATGAACAAATTTCCTAAGTCAATATTATCGTTTAATTGTACACCAGATGAATTTTATTAGTTCATTGTAGAATTGTTAATGAATTGTACCATATTATCCTCATGTAGAGGACACGAACCTTCTGGAATGAAAGTAGATAGATAATATGGGGTATGGTACACAAATTTAGTTCAAGCTGTTGAACAATGTTTTTCGTAGGGTATTATATCAAAAACTTTTTTTTTCTATAAAAAAATTTTTCTCAACGAAAAGTCTAATTTAAAAAATTATTATCCAGAGAGATTGTAAGACGCAGTCGCGGTTAATGGTAGATTATAATACCGAATAGAACATTGATAGGAAGGAACCGTCAGTAGCGCAGAGGGTTACGTAAGGCTTCTCTAACCGAGGAGTCCCGGGTTCGAGTTACGATGGTTTCGATTTTTCAATGTTCAGAATATTTAGCTTATAAGATGGTGCACCATGTATATTTCAAACTGATTTGTACTGATTATTTTAAATTATTGTTAACGGCTCGAAAACCTTTTTTTTTAACAAAATGATAAACAATGTGAAGATTTATGTTGCCTTGGAGAGAAGTAAAAAATATATTACCGATTTGTTAACCATGAAAATGTTAAATGTCAGAATAGATTGTCTTAACTCTACGAGCATAAAAACTACATATTTATTGATAAAGAATAAGTAATCAATAATAATATAATGAGTGTACTACGCGCATCCGTGTAGACAAATTTGTCAAAAATTAGATAAAAAAAATTTAAACGTTTAAATACTGTAAAAATTTGGGAGCGGTAAAAAAAATAAGTTCAAATACATTTTTGTAATACGAGCCTTCCTTTGTGAGTTATAGGTCTCTAAAGTTTAGAAATAAAAACTTAACGTTTATACATAATGTCTAAACTATACTTTGAAACACTATAAAATTTTGGTGATTTATTAGGTACATGCATGTACTGTGTTTGACAGTATAAATGAATTTACATCACGCACAGAAATCCAGGGGCGGATTGTGTCTAGTGGTTAACAGTCCATAATTTTTCCAGGGACAATTACTAAATACGGAAACTAAATTTTTCAATCGTTTTACTAATAAAAACATACTCTTGTTTGAAGTCGATAAAATGTACGGTTTCGAAGACATTTGAACTTTTATATCAGTGTGAGAAGTGAGAAATTTCCTGTTCCTTCTGTACTCGGTTCCATTTGAATCTTTAACAACATAAGACCTATCATTTACTTTATCTTTTACTTTACCAGTTACCCATTTTTTATTTTTTCTTATTAATACATTATCATTTTCTTCAAGTTTTCCCAATTCTTTAGAATTGCGGTCATGATAATATTTTTGATTTTCTTGATTTCGTTTGAATTTATTTTGGATTAGATCAGTATCTATCAATTTTGGTTTTAGGTTCTCTTCTGAAGCTGGTAACTTGGTTTTTAGGATTCTGTTCAAAAACAGTTGAGATGGGGAAAATTCTATGTTAGTTAATGGAGTGTTACGATATTCCATAAGAAGTAATTGCAATTATTTTACAGAATTTGCTTTGCGTAGCATTTGCTTAATAACACCAACATATTTCTCGGCCAGTCCATTTGACTGGTGATGATGTGGGCCACTGTAAATAATTTGAAAGTTTGGCAAATTTATTAAAATTCTCCGTTTTATAAGGAATAGTATCACAAAAAAACTTTTCAGGGACACCGAATTGTGTGAATTTTTCTAAGCAAAATTGTATAACTTCTTCTGAAGTCTTGTATTTGGTTTACTTTACTTCAACCCACTTTGAGTATGAATCGACAATTAACAAGTAGTTTAATTTGTTAAATTCAAAAAATCGGAGAAGACATATTGCCATGGTCTTTTTGGTATTTGATGACTAATTAAAGGTTCCTTTTGATTCGCATTCTGGAATGACTGGCATTTTTCACACCTAGATATAATATTTTCAATGTCTTTATTTAAGTAAGGCCAATAAAGTAATTGTCTAGCTCGAGATTTTGATTTGCTAATACCAAAATGTGGTTCATGAATCAACTTGAGCATTTCATTCTGTAAGGCTTTAGGGACAATGACTTTATAATCAAGGAATAATAAATTATTTGACAAGTATATTTTTTCTCTTAATCTATAAAAGAACTTTAATTCTGTACTCAAGTTTCAATCAGTTATAGGCCAAGTGTTATTGCAAAAACTTTTAACTTGGGCTAGGACTTCATCATTGTCTATTTCTGCCTGAAAAAGTTTTTTCTTTTCGTCAGACATTGGAATACTGTTGGAGAAGGAGTGTACAACATGATCCATTTCCGGATCATCTGAAACCTTATCTCTCAAGAATGCCCTAGATAAGGTATCAGCTATCACCATATCTTTACCAGGCAGATAAACAAGATTTATTTCATATTTTAGCAACATAAGTAACATTCTCTGCAACCGTGCACTCACTTTGTCCAAGTCTTCATTGAAAATAGCTAACAAAGGTTTATGGTCAGTTTGAACTCTCACGTTATATCCATATACTATAGCATTTACTAATGTTTCAAAATTTTGCAGACAGGATGTATTTTGTTTCATGACTGTATATGTATCGGACACTCAAACAAAATATGAAAAATATTTTCCTTCTCGTCCATATTACAAACAGGACATGTTAGAGTAGGATCTATACTGTAGGTTATGCCGTTTGATGTAAACTTCATTTTAAATTGATTAACCATACGGAGTTGAGCCAAAGTACGAGTGATCCGGATTGATGATTTCCACAATAGATAATTGCTTGGTTCACGTGTTGTGGTGAAAGTATTACATACACACTGACAGTTTAGCAATATCGGATTGGTGCAGGAAGGTATAATATTTTTTTTGTGTTGTTAGATGAAGATAAGTTGAATTATTCCATAACTTCAATGACTCAATTTCAACAAAAAATTGTTTGATCTGAGATGCCCAATTATACTTTGTGGACACGGAATTCATAATACGTAGTTGTTGTTCAAAACAAAGTCTGGGATAGCGAAATTCTTCCATCTGAAGAATCTTTTGTAATTAATTTATTGTCATTTTAAAAACATTGTAAGACAACTTAACCCTTCCTGTTTCTATCCGAATAATAGAGTCAGGGGTATTAACAGCAACTAAGAGGATTCGTTTTAGGAAATGTATTTGCACTCTTTCTAGTGCATCTAAATAACGAGGACCCCAAACAGTGACACTGTTAAACATAACACTTAACGCTAGAGATTCAAACAATTTGATTCTAGGGTACCACATGTCAATTTTTGCCTTACACATCACATGAATGATAGCGCCAACGGCTTGTTTACCTTTTTTTGCAGTTACAGTTGACATTTCGTTGAATAAGCCGGAGGAAGTAAACGTTACGCCTAAATATGTATATGCATTACTTAATTTTATGGTCTCGTTGTTAAAATAAAATTTATAGTTTGGTTTTTGGAAACCACCTTTAGAAAACGTAACAATTTTTGTTTTTTTAAGATTGGCAGTTAAACGATTAGTGTCAGTATATTTTTCTAAAATTTTTAGTTTCCTTGCAACATTAATATCAGAAAGAGCCAGGATAACGAGCTCATCAGCATACAGGAGTGTTAGTACATCATTTTTATTATCGATATTTACACCTTGAGTATAAAAGTAGTCTTCCAAATCGGCGATAAACAGTGCAAATAAAAGGGGAATCACCTTGTAGAACACCCAAAGTTAGATCATATAATTTTGTCAAGCCATCAGAGCCATCAACCCATAAAGTTAATCTGTTTAGAATAACAGTTGTAAAAATCTTAGTATAACAATTTACGAAAGCCAAACCTCCTTGTCTGCTGATTTCAGTTTAATAATAATTATTAATTCATTATTTATGATTTTTTAAATATTTTTTAGGGGTATTTTCATGTAAATGTTATGATTTTAGGGGCATTTGATTTAAGCTTTGGGGATAAAATTTTATGAGAGTTGGGAACACTGAGTAACTCTGAGGAGTAGGCAGATTGAGGCCACGAAATCGTACTGAAACTTATCCTCCCTAACCTAGCCTTTCCTATCTCTTGACAGGAGTCGAAACGTCGAGAAAATTATTCTTCTGACCGCGGAAGTCTTTCCGAACATTTTATATATATATACATATAAAAAGCGTATATTTGCATTATGCCTACGACATATGTATACATAAATATTGCCAGCTCGCTGTTTAATATAGGCGATTTAAAATAGTACCTAGATTATTCGTACGGGATTATGACAAGTAATTCTGTATATTAAGGACATAAAGATGACTAATATTGATATGGTCACTATGGAATGTTGTCTAATAATTTTCAACTTTATTGTTATAATAGTTCTAATTATACTTGTACGGCAGCCATGAATGTTGTGTATAGTAAAAATTATATAATTGTTGAATAGTTTTTATTTTTGAATAGTTAACTTACCTTTCCTTGCATTATTAATCTGATTGTTATTTGCACGTTTGAATCATCATTCATGATTTTCTGTTCGAGTCTTCCGTCCATTTTTGATAAATTTGTTGGAATTAGGAGTCAATAGGTAGATCTGAAAAATATCAAAATTGAATAGTATTAATTAATTGATAAAAAAAACACTTCTTACTATTTGTAGTTAATCAAGTAAATAAATACATTAATATTTTTGTTAATTGTTTTACGAAAAAAAGTTATTGTTCATAAAAGATTCTGCATGGTCTAAAACCTAAAATGTATTATTTACAAGTTATATACGAGGAAGGTATATTAAAAAATATGAATTTTGACCCAATAGTAAGATAATTTAATTTTTGACCAAATTTTTATCAAAAAAATATATTTAGATCTTAATGTCTACTAGACTCTTATGTAATAAAACATTTTGGTAGCTTTGAAGCTTCCCATAGTGCTATAATAATAATACATTACGAAATAAATTCTTGAAAATAATTTACAATTTCTCGGTCTACGATCAAATTATTCCGACATTTCAATAGTCTGCCTGCAGCACAGGAACTGGGAAATTCGAAGTTTATCAAAATTTTTGATGAACAAAATCGTATTTTCTGATATAGGTACCTCGTATATAACTTGGAAATTTCGATACCCATTTTTATGAAAATACCTTTTTTTCGTAGAATTGATCATAAAAGAGTTTCCCATATGTTGCTGTGGACACACTGTATTAGACTTTTTTTTATTTCGAAATTCCCTCCGAAATAGCTTCAGGGAAGTGGAAAGATGAGACTTGAAACTTTAAATTTAAATATTTCGAGGTCACGCATGGTGAATTTGTTTTCCATTTACATAACATGGTAAAAACAATGTCCATAAAATTAGCCTCAGCAACCTAGCTTTTTTCAAACTTCTACAGTTTCGCTATAAATTCCCGTCTCGTTGGTCGTTATTCACCATGAACATATTAAAATCTTATCAATAGCGGAATCGTTTAAAATTACCACCACCATCATACCCATTCTAAAGCAAATAAACAACATTGTGATGTAGAGAGTTAATAGAACTAGAGGCGCATTATTCCTCCTTAATGATACTGTCAAGATGAGACATTAAGACAAAACAATTCATCGACTACTTGAGGGAGCTGAGCTGAAATTAAATGCTATTCTTTCCAGACAGTATCTACGAATTCAGGGCAGCAGACTTTATAAATAATATAAATATTATTATTTGGATCCAATTTTTTCTGTTATTTTGAGTACCTATTCAACATAGGATATTTGTTGCATGAAAATCTAGTTTAATTATTATTAATTTGAAAGTATAATATCGTTCTTATATACAGGGTTAGTTTAAATATGGAAACATCTGAATATTTCACAAACAGAAACCGATAAAAAGAAGATTTTAACGCATGTTGCAAGCATATTTTTACGTTGCCACAAAACTTACAGTGTGGTCCTGAAAAGCGTTAAATAGAACACCCTGTATATTATATCATTTTATGAATCCTTTCGACTTCTAGATTAACTTTTTTATAAGGTACCATATGCCCAAATTCTATGGTTCAGAAAATGATATAATATTTAGGGTGTTCCATTTAAAAAATAATTCATTGCAGCCACTACGCTTTTCAGGATCACCCTGAAGTTTTGTCGCAACGTGAAAAATATGCCCCTATGGCAACCTTGCAACATGCATTAAAATCTTCTTTTCATTGTTTTCCGTTTGTGAGATATTCAGATGTTTTTATACTTTAAACTAACCCTGTATATACTAAAATATAGAGTGACCCATTTGAAAAAAACATAACTTTGAGATGTGAATCATATTTAGAGTGCCGGAATTATTTTCAAAATGTGCAGTCAGTAACTGTTGTACTGTTCACATAAAATAATGAAAGTTATATCTCTCGCCACAACGATGTACCTAATCCTCGGATGCCAGAAGTTTGCGCGATCCGGAATAATTATTGTTACATAACATTGAAGTATAGAACGGAAAATTGTTATTAATTCTTTCTGTGCCTCGACTATTAAGGGCATTGGCACAAAACAAACATATTTTGCAAGTTCTTGAACATTATGGCACATCAATTTTAGATTTTATTATAAAGGTTGACATCTGCCTGGCTGCTCAGCAATTCTTTGTTCCACCTCAATTGTTTTTTTATAACTTAATGTTTTTTGACATTAGAATGCATTTTTTTGTTAATTTTGAAACCGAAATAATAAAATTCAGTATTTTCTATAAAAATTGTATTTTTGTATAAATAAACCAATCCTAACCAAAAAAAAACAACATATTTTGGCATATTTTAGTAAAATTACTTATATCATTTTTATATGGGGGTGCCCAAACACCCCAGGATACCAGTTACGTGACTGTAAAACAACGATTCCAGTCTTTATCTGGTAGGTACTGGGTATTTTTTGTTTTTTAATTTTAATATTAATTTGTGTCGGATCACACATAACATATACATTTTTGATAGATTGCCAGAACATAATTGATCCAGACAACAGTTTAAATAAGAAACAGATCTAATTGTAATTACACATTCAATAATGATACTTAGCATAAACATAATCATTATTATCTAACTGCACACCTTTTTCAGAAGCTAAGAATCTCAGAACTTATATTTATATTATTATAATAGTGCATATTCTATATTGAAGCATAGTGCCAGTATAATTTTGTTGAGAAGACTTTAGAACTTATCTCTATATAATCTAATATTTTCCTAACGATTAATCTAACTATAATATAACAATTTTCAATTGATTGTGATTCATCGGCAACATCGTTATGGAATCATCTTACTTTTCACTTATCCACATTGGCGAAGCGCATAAATTTAGTTCTGAGATTTAACATTGTTGCCGTTACTCCTCAGTTCAATTTATTTATTGGTAAACGGGATCACCCCCTTAAAGAAATACTTTCATTCATAGATAAAAATATAAAACTGTACAATTTAGTTAGTTACAATTTAAACAAAAAACATTAGAAATAACAATTCCATCATAAAACACGATATACTGACACATAATGTAATCAATTGGCATAATAAACACATAAATAATAAAATAAAATTATAAACACTAGCTCATTAAAACTCTTAAATTACTTTTGAAATTATCCAATGAAACTACAGTAAAATAATGTATGTGTTAGAAATTTTAGTGTAATTATAACAGGCGATTTTAACGTGGATTATTTTTCAAACTCATCAAATAGTGTAATTTAAAAAATCTTATAACTAGTTTAAGCTTAAAAAATATAGTTAGGCAAATATCGCATCCAACAAGTAATGACGGATCTCTATTAGACTGGGTAATAACAAATACAGATATGTTGATTTCTGATGTGATTAAAACACCTAAAATGAGTACACATTCTAATATATCTGTTAGACTGAAACAAGTTCAACCTAAAGTAGCAACAGAAACAATTGAAAGTAGAGGCCGAAATATAGATTATTTTGCAATTAATTAGAAATTAGAAGCTGTTACTTGGGATTTTAGGGAAACCAATATAAATAAAAAATTTCAATGCTTCTATAATGAAGTAGCTCCTAAAAAATTAATAACAATTTACCCAAGATAAAGAGTGGTGGAACTATAGTGTTAAGCAGGCAGTGAAGGACAGAGATAGAAGCTATAAGAACTTTATAAATAATAGAACAGAAGAGAATAAAAACATTTATAAAGAGAAAAGAAATCTTGCTGTTGGGGTAATAAGAAATGAAAAACGGAAATATTATGAGCATAAAATAGATGACTGTAGAAATAATACAACGGAATTGTGAAAAACACTAAAAACGTTGGTTCCAAATAATGTGGCCAATACGGATTTTTTAGAAATTGAACATAAAACGATAAATAGAGTTGAAGATATACCATGAAATTTGATTTAATTCTACATTGAGAGAATTTGTAAAATTATGGATAAAATTGATAAAAGTGGTCCAAACTTCCCCATTAATATTAATTGGGAAAGTATTAGTAACTTTTCCAAATTTGCTTTAATAGATTTCAGTAAGCTTAAAGTAAATATTTTCTCAATGCCCAATAAGAACAGTCCAGATGATATAGGCATGGCATTTATAAAAAATACCTACGACAATATTGCTAAATGTTATCAATACTTCTTTAGAATCTGGAAAGGTTCCAGATGATATCAAGGTTTCCACCATTGTACCAGTTCCTAACGTTGCAAAATCTAATAAAGCTTCTGATCTCAGACCAATAAATATGCTTAGCTGCTTTGAAAATTTTTTAGAAAAAGTAGTCTATGAACAAATTGTTGATTTCATAGAAAGAAACGAATTTTTAACCAAAGTCCAATTGGGTTTTCGCAGTAAGCATTCTTGCGAAACTGCTTTACAATGTGTGCTGGATGATTTGAAAGGAAATCTAAATAAAAAATATGTTACTGTCGGTGTCTTTCTGGACCTCTAAAGGGCCTTTGAAACGGTCGACAGGAACATACTCTTAAATAAGTTAAAAAGAGCAGGGTTTAGTGGTACAGTATTGGCATGGATTTCAAACTACTCAACAAATAGAAGGCAAAAGGTAAAAATCCATAACTTAGTGTTTGAGGAGGTGGAAATAAAACGACATGTACCACAAGGAAATGTTCTAGATCCCCATTTTTTTTATTTATATCGATGACATTGCAGACATTCATACTAAATGTTTATTTCACTTATTTGCAGATGATGCCTTCACTTACTATTCTTCTCTAAATATAATAGATATTGTTACAATGATAAACAAGTGCTTAGAAATTGTGTATAGATGGTGTTGTGCTAATGTATTAAATATTAATTGTAAAAAAACCAAATTCATCATAATTGGTAATGAGCAGCAGTATAAACTTTTTGTTGAACAAGATCATAAAATAATGATTGGGCCTTCAAAAACTGATATGGTAAGTGAATTCAAATATCTCGGAGTTATTATAGATCGACAGCTTAAATTTAAACAGCATGCAAACAATTTAATAAAAACTATTTCATTTAAAATAAATTTTCTTTTCAGATGTTCACAGCATTTAACAAAGTGGTCAAGGCTGGTTTTATTTAATTCTCTAATACTACCACACTTCACTTACTGCTCAACAGTATTATATCTCTTAAATCAAAATGAAAGAAAACGATTCCAAAAGTTGCAGAATAGAGCTATGCGAATAATATTAACATGTCCTAAATTGACCCCTACTGTAGAAATGCGGACATCTTTAAACTGGCTCTCAATTAATGATATGTTCCTGTACCGAACATTAATTTTTTTAGGTCACACGCCTGACTATCTTCAACATAAAATTACCTTCAACCATCATGTTCACACCCATAATACAAGACTTAAAAATGATTTTTATATTAGGACCATCAACAACAAGCATTCTCAGAATTCAATAATTTTTAAAGGTTTACAGCAATTTAATACCTTGCCAGAAGAAATAAAGAAATTAGCAACAATTAATGAATTCAAACATAAACTAAAACAATATTTGTTATTTGTAAGCAGGTAATTTGGGTATATTGGGGTATTTTTATTTATATATATTATATTGTGAAATTGTATTGTCGGTGTATTAGTTGTAATTTGACTAAATAAAGCATTTATATATATTTTTTGAAAAAGTAAGATGGAACTTCTTTAGGATCGTTAAATTCAGATACAAATCATGACGGGTATAAAAGTGCATTGATGAATCATAAAATTGTCATACTGCAGTTTCAACATTCTTAGTAGGTAGTTAAATACGTATTCAAATCATTTATATGTAAATAATAATTGATAACATTCCAGTTACGATATAAAAAGTATCCAATTCTCTAGTAATACTGACATGAGCATGATAAGCTGATATTTGTTTTAACCCTTAACTGGTCCGACGTTCTCTAGCAGACTACGCGATTTAAATATCTGTTTCTCATTGGTCACTGGGATCATTCAGAAACCTCATACTTTATCTAAACTCTCTGCTGTATGAGCACAATAGGTGGGTGTACTTGTGACATTATTGTGACATTCTTTTGTCAGATATAATAAGAGTCGTCTCTCAGACGACGTCGGACCATTTGTGTTAGTTATTTGAGTGCATCAGTGTTTGAGAAATATGGCCGGAAGGAGTAAATGGGTACATTTGGGGGACCTCCAGTATGAAGAAACTCTTCTAAAGTAGATTTGTCACTTATGTCCTTCTAAAAAGCATAGAATGACAAAATACTTATGTCTCAAATGCCATAAGCCCATTTGTTTACAATTAACGAAACCTATGAAAACTAGTCAACTTTCGCTCATGCTGGAGCTAAATTTTTTTGTTATATTTCAACTTTTTCATAATTTTTTGTTCACTGACTACTTCAAGAAAGTAATTAATACTGTGAACCTAGATTTTTTATCTCTTCTATTTTTTGTAACTCTCAGTTTACAAGTGTTTTTTTCAAATTTGCCTCTATGGAATTTTATTTTAATTACAATTTTAGTATGCTTTGTTTTAAATGCGTTCATTTTCACATATCTTACTTTTCAACGTATATTATACACATACCGAATAAAATATTTAGTTTATTTACATCTATGCTTTTTTTCTTGGCCTATAAAAAAAAGTAGTCTCAAAGACTACGCCAAACCTTCAATGTAACTAATATGGCTCCGGACCATTTAAGGGTTAAATTGAAGCTGAAAGTTTCACATAGATTGCAAAAATGTAGAAGGTATTCAAATGAGTTTGCCATTTGTCAATTACTCATTTCAAGCAGATTATAAAGAATTATGTATTGTGAAAGACACAAACAATAAACCAGAGTATCGAGTGTGGCTTTCTATTCAAAAAATAGACTTTATTTATGAATATTTAGTCATTTTGACAATTTGTCAAATTTTCTTTCAAAACAGAAGCATTCAATTTTTTTTTTGAATGCCTACTTTGAGTAGTAACAAATTAATGGCAAATATTGTTTTTCATTCATTGGTTAGATCAGTCAGGTTGGTTAATGTTTCAATAAAATACTTACTTGTTTTTTTTTAAACCAATTACAGTAAAATAATTTGCATTGAATGTAATGTTTATTTCTAACAATAAATCATTAAAATATAGAATTGTATATGTAGGAAATTAAGAAATTGTATATACAAACAAAAGACAGGAGATGTGTAAAAATAAAATTGTTTTTGCTTGTCTATACTTACTGGCTGAAATGTTTTACTATAAATAGAATGTTTGTGCTTAAGTACTGAAGCAAATGTGCCAAATAAATAAAAAAAGTTAGGAGAAATAAGAATAACTCATGAAAGTAGCATAGCAAACATAACCATAATCTTCACATTAACGTATCCACATTACGTCCTGAATAAAATATCTTAGATTTTTCCATATAATTTAAACTACTTATATTTTTTATTAGAATGCTTACATTTTATTTCTAATCACAGCACTTAATTAACACTTTATAGAACTTAAATTCCCAAACCAAACTCCAAACGTATTATCACGATCAAGGCGGCTTCGGTTCGGTGCTCGTTATGTTATACGACAATACGACTGCCATAAGACATAACACTCTTTCCCGTTTACGGCTTTACGATGTGCGTTCCATTGATAGAGCTGCGTTCTACAGTTCTCTTGCGTTCGTTTGTCTTGAATCTTTTGTGGGTTTGTTGATGCTGAAATCGAACATTTAACGACAAACCACAGTGGTTATGAAATTTGTATAGTTTGTTTGTGTACATCTAACCATAGGTTTCAATAAACAGAATTGGAATTCAAAAAATAGAGATTTAACATTGGGCGCGTTCAGCCACGCTAGCGCTAAGCAAGCGCTGAGTAAGCGAAGGGCATCAGTTCTCTTGCGTTCGTTTGTCTCGGATTTTTTGTGCGTTTGCTGATGCTGAAATCGAGCATTTAACCACAAACCGCAGTGGGTATGAAATTTGTATAGTTTCTTTGTGTACATTAAACCATAGATTTCAATAAACAGATTTGGAATTCAAAAAATAGAGATTTAACATTGGGCGCGTTCAGCCACGCAAGCGCTGAGTAAAGCCCATTCTATACGGAGTGCGTTCCGAATTTCGCATGTAACGCATAGGCTACATTCCTGTTGCACGGCGCTTCGAAATCGTTCCGTTTTATTAATGTGCATGAAGCGCTATAGTTATTCGGAACAGTTGTATGCGCATTCTGTCATAGGGTTCATAGATAACCTAAGGGTTGTCAGCTACTGATTCACTACTATTATCATGTGCAGGTGCAGCTTGTTCTCTTGCAACAAGGTTTTGCAAAAATACTGCATCAACTGCCTCATGTCGATAGTAGAAGTAGTCAATGCGCTGGAAGGAGCGTAAAAATTCAGTACGGTTAGTACAACATTGCAGAAGTCTCAGCGCTATCAATGCGCGCATTGATTAAATCGGAACAATTTTCTATGCAGTCAACGGGCTTTATGCGTAAATCGGAATGCACTCACGGACTGTTTAAATGCGGCAGTTTATACGCCGTTTTTTTTTGCCAACTATACGAACCGGTATAAAGCTAGCGGTTTACTAGCCGTAGAACTGTTTCTAAAACGCGTGCCACTCTATACGGGCAGTCTGGGCGCTGCCAGACCGTTCGTTGACATCCAATGTGTAAGTTTGTTGTCAATATGGATGTCGTAAGTACAGTGTGTGCGGTTACAGCTAGTTTGTTGGAAAGTTATTATGAAATTGAGATTACCGCCCGAGAAAAAAGAAGATGGGTAACTCACCCTGTACTAGCAAGTCGATTGTCTACGGGTCAGTTCCACATAATGTTTTGTAAACACCGCAGTTACGAAGAAATTTTTTTTTAATACTACATGTTTGTATCTACATTCGACCATCTATTGAGTTTAGTGGGTGTTAAGATTGTTAAACAAGACACAAATATGAAGACGAGGATTTCTCCTACTGAGAAAGGCGCTCGCCTTAGAAATGCTCCAAAAGCGCCCTTATAGACAAAAAAGCTGTTCCACGGCGAGCCGTTTTTACGCATCTGGTCGCGTTGAGACTGCCCACCGCTCTGTTGACGCGTCCAAACAAGGCCGTGAAAAAGCCCGTTTAGACACTCCGTATTCCTTACCGTGTCCCCTGTCACTTGGTGTTTTCAAGACGTTCAAACTGCCGCGTTTAAACAGTCCGTATAGAATGGGCCTAAGTGACAGCGCTAGCTCTAGCGGTCGCCATTTTTTCTAGCGAATTTGGTCAGCGGTTCATTATGTCAACATCAACAAACAACAATCCTAGCCTCTTAGTTGAAATTTCTGTGTTATTTAGTTTTCATTAGTGTATTTCTTATATTTCTTTAATATCCGTTGGACACTTGTGCGAGACACACCTGTCGCAATGGCCAATTGTCTTGAACTCATAGTACTATCTATTGCAACTTCATGCCCCAATACTGTTTCATCCGCAAATTCTTCCAACATTTCCTCTGAAGGCGCTTTATATTTAGAAAATAAATTTAAAGGTTATGTGATATGTGTTTATCAGTTTGTCACAGAGCATCAAAGCATATATGTTCAGCCATCTTCAAGCGCCTTCACAGAGCGCCGCTGCTAGAGCTTACTTTGCGCTAGCGTGGCCGAACGCGCTTATTGCTTCATTGCCAACTGCCAATCAAATTCATCAAATCGTTTTTTGATTGGCGTTTTCTTACATCTTAAATTTGAACATAAACAGGCTCAAACATCTTCTCTTCATACATCTTACGTCGTATTATATTACATGATACTTCTTACGCATGAGCATATGATCAAAGAATACACCAGTCTGGTGTATTCTTTGATATCATTAACGAGAGCTTATTTACCCGACTCGGCACCCCCCACTATTTAGAATATGGATTTCTTCTTTTTTGCAGAGTGGCCGCGAGTATAAATTATTATACAGGTTGTCCGTAAAGTATGGATTTTATTAAAAAGTCCGAAACACGTCGATTTCTGATTTAAATGCTCTACATTTTACGACAAAATTTCATTAAACAGGGAGCTACAGATTACTTTGATGACGCCATAGACAATTTTTTTAAATGTAGCACTATATATATGTATACATTTTTGTTTTTTCCTTGAAGAGCTGATTTCAGAAAAACTGAAATACTTACAGAGTTACAGGGTGTTAAAAATAACATTTTTTCAATTTTAGGTCTTTTTTTTGGCAAAACGAGTTACGTACGTGTCGCAATCTTAACTTTTCTTCCCATATTCAATCGTAATGGGGAAAATATTTATACGGGGTTGTCAAAAAAGAGGAATCGACAGCCATAGAGACACCCTATATATTAAAATACTGTAAATAACCGTGGAGCAGACTGATTTTAATGAAAATTTCATATACAACGTGACCCACTTAAGATCGCAACCGGTTATACCTTTTAATTG
This sequence comes from Lochmaea crataegi, assembly GCA_947563755.1. Classification (NCBI taxonomy): domain Eukaryota; kingdom Metazoa; phylum Arthropoda; class Insecta; order Coleoptera; family Chrysomelidae; genus Lochmaea; species Lochmaea crataegi. The sequence goes on along the minus strand of OX387433.1, from coordinate 2,774,207 downwards.
ACTATAATAGTAAATGTATTTATGTATCTTAAAATATTTTTATGTTTGCCCTATTTCTTTTTCACATTTATATCGAGATTGGGTACTTAAAATGAGAGAGAAAATGTGTTTGACAAGTAAAAACGAAGAAACTTTAAGGATTGCCGAAAGGAAAATATTAAGAAACATTTTTTGATCAGTCAGAACAGAAGAGGGTGATTTCAGAATTATGATGAACCATGAAATTAGACATTAAATGGAAGGACAGGGTGTCGTGAAGTTCATAAAAGCCCAACAATTAAAATGGTACGGATTAAAATGCTACGTACAATAGTAAGAAGAATAAGTAATTGGACACCACAAGTAGGAAGACCAAAAGGAAGACGGAAGACAAGATGGGAAGATCAAGTTAAAGAGGATACGAGAAAATTGGATATAAAAGATTGGAAAACAGATATACAGGACCGGAAAAAATGGAACAAGATAACAGAAAAAGCTAAAAGACACGGCAATCTATAGAAAAAAAAGAAAAAGATAAAACGGCGGACTGACTATCCGCAAACAAGAGAGTCGAAGAGCTCAAAAGAGCGGCTACCACTCTGACAGGAGTGAACAGCCTGTATATATATATATACTTAAAATGAGTATAAACTTTGCTTTCTATATATATATTACTATTAACCCCCGTATCAGTCAGTCAGTTAAAATGCTAGACACATGCAACGGCTGTTTTAGTCGGAATACGGCGCCGTCCGCTCGCTTTTGTAGACCCAATATCAAAGTACCGACACGAAGTGACTCTTCTTGTCTTGTTTATGTTCGGTGCTTCTACCAAACTTCCATTAATTTGAATACATTTGTCATATCGTTTATTAGACATGTTGGTAATACTAATAATTATTGGAAAATATTTATTTAGCTACGACGCGATACAAACCCAATATTCATTTGAGCAACCACTCAACTAATTGTCTTTTACAGACCAAAAAATTTGGAGCTCATAATACGTCAATTAGCGTGTATACAGAGACGTTCAAAAATCAAAAAAACAATTTTTGACGACCTACATCTCAGCACTCAAAATTTACCTTTAGGTTTTTCAAGGATACCCTTTACAGGATGGTTACCAATAGTCCAATAAAAAAATAGCTAATAATTTTTTTGGAAAAATCGACGTTTTGAAGTCTCCTATATAAAAATGTACGCTGCTGACACATATATCAAATTCTAATAAGTAAAAATAGTCCCTTTGTAGACCTTTTTAAACCATCAAATGTCAATTAGAAACTACATCTGGGTGCTGCGATCTTAAGTGGGTCACACTGTATATTCTAAAATCAGGCCTTAATTTGAACGTTTTGTTAAATATAAATACTGAAGCAAACCGAAATTTGATAGTTCGCTTGGTAGTCTGCCTAATTTAAATTTTCCCTATATAATAATTAATTTCGAATATTTCAATTTACCGGACTGTATATCTAGTGAAAATATGGATTCATATCCATTGTAACGTGGAAGCAGGTAATGATTGTTTTCTCCATGGAAGCAGCCAGCGTAATCGATACCGACCGAAGTGGAGTCCTGTACGGCGTCATTCGCGTTGTTTCCTCCTTGACAGCTGTGACAAGTATTCAGGCATCAACTCGGGATTCCTCCCGCCGCTAGAATCCCTTTTACGTGATGGGGAACCTTTTCCATTACCTGAAATATTTATGCTTTTCACTTGCAATGTCGCTCCCGTTTACTTCATAATTCAGTTAGAACTTTGATCGTGTAAATCTACCTACTATTAGATTAGAAAGTCATGGGATATTTTAACTAAAATTTTGTTCAGTTACATTTGAACAACTTTTGTTTTAATATAAATCTATTAGAAAAGAGCTTTTGTTATAAAATTTCGATAATATTTAAATTATTAGTATGTATAATATGTACCTATATTGGGGTGAGACCAAAAAGATCTATTGTGTCCCCTTACTTCTACTTAGTTCTTGAGGAAAGTCTCAGAGACTAGTAGCTCCGTTAGTCCTATTTCCCGGAGGAATTTTAGGATATCTGCAGACTTTAACTTAGGTAAATGTCCCTCTTCTATCCAGTAATCTTCTCATAGGTGTTGTGCCCTAGGATTCTGAATTGCTGCGATTTCGCAAGTATGTGGATGGAGGTTTCTTCTTCCATGCCACAGAATCTACATTCTTCTTCCTCCACTATTTTGAGCTTTTTCAGGTGCTCATTTAGGCGACAATGTTCCGTTAGGATCCCTGTTAAAACTCTTAGTGCACCCAGAATAATCTTTGATTGCCCTACTAGATCTTTCCAATGGTCAGATTACATTGGAGCTGATACCGCAAAAGAGTTCCGGCCCCCCAAAAGGGTGTTTCAGTCCCCCTCTTTGCTAGTTCATCTGCTATTTCATTTCCTTCTATTCCATTGCGTCCTGGAATACACAGTAAGGTGACTATATTGTTCTCGCCTAGTTCATTGAGTTTGCCTAGGCATTCCCACACCATTTTGGAACTGATTACTACACAAGAACTCAGTGCTTTAATGGCTTCTTGAGTATCCGACATAATGATAATCCTTTGCCTTCTACATCCTTTATCAATATTGAACTGGGCCCAAATATACTTGGTTTTTTTTCCAAGCTTTCGGAGTGTTTGGTTCCTGGCCCGTACACTCCTATCCCAGTTCCTTCCATTGCTTTTGAGCCGTCTATTTACCATTGAATGGCATTCTATCCAAATCTAGTAATGATATTTAGATCCCATTCCTTCTTGTTGCTTAATTCCGTATCGAATTTCTTTGAAATTTCTCAGGTATTCTGATTTCTAAGAAGCGAGGAGGTGGTTTTTCAATGGTTCCCTCTCTACTTGGTCTTTATAGGCTAGAGGTTGGCGAAATATCGCTTTCGCTCACATTCAGCCATGGATCATTGGTAAACCAAATGGTAAACGGGATGGTTAAAAACCAAAATAATAGAGTACAGGTCTACTAATTTACAGTATGATCAGATAAAAAAGGAGGCGATAACTATAGAGGACCATATTCCGTCATGTGCGCATGCGACGAGGATCGCAGCTCGCGGCTCTTACTTTTTCAAGAAGGGGAAGGAAAAATAGCCATTCCATTCACCCTTCCCATTGAAGGTTCTTTAAGGTGAAGGGTGTATGGAATGGTTATTCGTCGCATGCGCAGATGACGGAATATGGTCCTCTAGTTATCGCCTCCTGATAAAAGTACCAGGCATATTTCCACCACTATACAGGAAAGATGAAAGAACTTCTATATTTCAACAACATACAAAACAAATGCTTTTATTCAAAATTAAATCAATACCTCCTATCCTACATGAACAGTAACTTTTTTCCAGGATAATAAAACATTGTTGGTGCTATTATAGGTATTGTTTTAACTTGTGTGTGTGTCACGTTTAATTCTATTTAAATATTGTACATCAAAATCAATACACACCGGTCGTATCTATATAGGCATATTCTCTCCCTCGACTTTGCCATCCTTTTACCTACAATATTGATTTACCCATTCAATTGAGTGATTATTAAGCTACCAGACTCAAATGTGGATATTTATAGTTCAGTAAACAAAATATAAACAGTTCACCAGCATAATTATAAATTTAATATCTTTAGGATGTGTGAATTTTTGAAAGAGTATAAGTAATTAATAATGCAATGTATTTTTTAGTTTATGTCTTTAGCTATACTATACTTCTTTTTCCGTAGGAGCAAAGTGCCTCATTATTTATTCAAAAGTACTATAAATACAGGGTGAGTCTTTCTTTTTTCTATGTGGAATAAAATGATAAAATAGGTCGGTTCTACCAAAATTAAAAGTCGTAAAATTCACAACAATAGTTGGGGATTCATTAATATGATAAGCCGGTGGCCGCCAGTGTCGTGCAGTCAGTTTAAGGGTTTTGTCAAGTAGGGATGGGTCTTACAGTTTTTTTTATTATTTTGAATAATTTTGGCCCAATTGAATGGTCTCCGTAAAATCGGCTCTTAATACTGTAATAATTACTTACTAATAATATAATACTTGCCTAACTTTTCTATTAAATAAACCCGACAAAAGGAACCATTCAGGTCTTTACCGAAAAATGTAACGCCAATGGTTTATTGCCGCTTTATGGTTATCGACCCTTTATTGTGCTCCTATGCAATAGGAAATCTAGTATAAAAAATAATATGTCAAACCAGGAAATTGTTATTTTTGTATATTTCTTGCCTTTTGAAATCCTGAATATTTTTCATGTAATGTTATCTATACCTAAAAACTCTGTATATCGTAATAGCTGGTAGTGCTACATCAGTTTTTACTTCTGTTCTGATGTTGACAAGTTTCAAATAAATTCACTTTTCCATTCCATACCAATAACATTAGCTATTTAATATGTTGAAGTTTCGTCGAATATTGCATTTAGGAATTGTACATGATGTGGTTTAAATTGTAAGTATTGGTCTTACAATTTAGTTCGTGTTTCAGAACAGTTGTTGAGGATCTCATACCAGAAAGTTTTAAAGCTAAGAACTTAAATCAAACGTTATTAGACGAACTTAGGTTAGTTTAGTGTTCTTTGACAAATTTGTAGCAATACATTCAGGTAATTTCCTGTTGAAGACTTTATCAAATAATCGACGAACAAATGAAAAATATTAAGTATACTGCAATCCATGAAAGAACAAAGAAACAGGGACGACAAGGACACCCAATCGATACAAATTGTAGAATATTAATTTGATGTCAAAGATATGATAAGATTTTGAAAAATATTTTTTAAATAACAGAGACCGTTCACTAAGAAGCAACAACTACTTCTCGGGCTATATGCCCCAACAGATATTGAATTACACTTCTAAGTCAAACGGGGTTGGTATCTGCAAGATATAACCAACCATTCTGGTTTGTAATTAGAAGAGACAGCATCTATTAATAACACGCTTTAATAAAATATGAGAATTTTTTACAGGTAACTGTGATTAAGTAAATATGAATTTGAAGTTGTGAATGTTGAAACCAGATGTCTCTTTTCGGGACATCAGCACGTACAGGGGAGGAAAGAAATTAACCAATTGCGGTACTAATTCTTCTTGCAAGAATTCCAAATATGGTACTCCGTTGAGAGTTTCGTCAAAGAATATTGGTCCTATAACTTGATTTCCTACAATCCTTGCCTAAGCATTCACTTTTACTGGGCGTTGAGTATGGCCTTCCCCCATCCGCCCAATATCGAGAATTTTGTCGATTTACGTCACCATGTTATGTTTCAAAAATAAACAACGTTAAAGTAAATATTACCCTAAATGTTTGCCCTAAGCTGTCAATTAATTGATAGAAAATAGGACCGATTCTATAAATATATCTCGTCAATTAAAATTGAAAAGAAATAGGATAAGTTTTGATGATTTGAAAATTGACAAAAAAAAATTGATACAAAATGTGTACTTGTAATTACAAACGGGCTTCAAGGGCAAGGGCAATGTATATCAGCAATTATTGGATTGGCGTACAACAAGAAATTAATAATGTAAATTCATTTTCTGAAAACGAACTTTTGGCTTCTTTTGCTAAACCTAACCTCAATTGTGTCAAAACTGCTGAATTTTTCGAATTGATCTGACAACGTCTTGAAGTTTTGCCAACCCATAAGCTGTAAATTTCCCTGGCCGTTAAGTATTAATAAATTGTATTTACGACTGGTAAATTTATATTTATTCTGATAAGCAGGAAAGTGACTAAAAATGACGTCATCGTCTTTTTATCGTAAATAAACCATAGCCATTCTCACCTGTTTCTAGTTTTAGAGAGCTAAATATCGATAACTTGAGTGAGTTGTTCTAAGCGGACATTCTAAATTTCTTGCTCACACCAATCTGGAATAAATATATAAATTAATGATGTTACTACAACATAATCTTGTTAATATTGGTAAATCCAAATGAGATAAATAGATAAACTCGAACTGAGTCAAACTGGGATGGGTTGGAAGCATGAAGCACGAAGCAGGAAGGAACGTTGGTGTGGTACAGAGACGAATTTAAAACTGACATAGGAACAGGAGCTGGAGTCAATGGTGCAATATCCACGCATCGTTGGGGAAGTTTGCATGTGTATTCCAAACAGAAATCTACGCTATCGACACGTGTTTGCAAATGAACATCGAAAGGGAGTATAGAGGCCAAAATATCCTCATACTCTCATATAGTCAGGCAGCACTGAAATCATTAGCATGTCTCCAGATCAGATCTAGACTGGTCTGGGACTGCCTACAAAAACTGTTAACCCTGGCAAACCATAATAGAGTAACTCTTAAGTGGGACCCGGCGCACAAGGATATTGTAGGCAATGGAAATTCAGACACCCTAGCAAAGCAGCATTCACTAGTCCTGAACCAGTATTTGGAATATCAAAATCTGCTGCACGTGGTTGTACATCTCGGTGGATTCAAACTAAACATCAGACGTACTGGAGACACGTGCCAAAACGAGAAAACAGCAAACTCCTGGTCAAAAAACCTTCGGAGTCGCTGACTAACGAAATATTAAACCTCATCAGGGGCCAGATAAGGAAAGTGACGGGATTACTTACCGATTACTTACCGATTACCCTAAGGAAGCACATGCATATAAGTCGGTTGTGCATGGAAGAGGAGGAAACAGCCTCTCACATTATCTTCGAATGTGAAGCACTCTCATTGGAGATATAGGTTCCTAGGACTAGAGTATCCAAGGGAGGAATTCTCCAAGAAGGACCTAGTGAAAATACTGCCGGGCCTGATAAGAGCTACTGGTCTCTTCACATAAACGGTATAACCAAGATCACAAAAGCCTAAAGGCTGAGGTGCCGAGGCCTCTAAGCATCTGACGAACTAATCAATCAAGCAATCCACCAAAGTATGATAAGAGTGGTTAATGGAAAACTCTTCCTGCTTAAAGAAACAAAAATCAGACATAGCTCAATGTCCTTGACACATTGCTATGTTAAGCGCGGGATACAAAATATAAAAAAGGCTTCACCAACCGCATTTCATTTGTCCATTTTTTCCAAAAAGAAATGTTTTACTTACATATCTTAACTTAATGATATATCCTGGGAATTCATAACACACTGAAAGTAAACTTTAGATGAAATATTCGACTATCTGATTACATTCACTTCTATTGAGTGATGTGAGGATTCCTTATGAAGAAATTAACTTAGATATTGGATTTCATTGAATGGAAATCCCCTGGTGAATGTTTAAAGATATATTTTAACGGAGTACTTACCCTCTGCCATGAAAGTACCGGGAGTTTACAATAATTTAAGACCACAATATCTAATAAAGTGAATGGAATATTAAAGTTTGGCAAAACGGGGCTGATAAATAAATGAAGTGAATCTACGGAGGAAAAAAATATTTTGAGATCTGTGATTAATGAGTCTTTCGTTTTTATCTATTTAAAAAGTTCTCAGAAACTTATTAAATATTTAACTCCATCCAAGATGAGTTTCCTATCTTTATTACATTAAATTACTCAGTTGAATTGGAAGTTGAATAACTGTCTAAAAGCAAGTTTGGAAACTCTCAAGGAAAAGTGATAATTTCCTGAATAATTAAGAAATCCATAGCATTATTTTCGATTCCCTTCAAGCAGATTTTATAAATTTAACTTTCAAAATAAGAACCAAAAATCTTAGAATAAAAAACATATAAAGTTTATTTTAAAATTCCTTTATATAGTCAGTAGAAATATACTTTCATTTAAGCATCAACTTTAAGGTAAACTAAAAGCTAAACAATAATTGAGCAGGTACCAACCAATTACCACCAGTGGCGGCTCGTCAGGGTAGAGTGAGTGAGCAGTGCCCACTTACAGTACGTGAATAAGTCCATCCGTTTTTGTTTTTGTGTAACTGGCAAAATGGTAAATTAAAGCTTTATTGTTGTATATGCTGACTTACTAAGCTTCTTCTTTTTATCACGCCCTCTCCTGCCGAAGGTTGGCGATCCAAATGGCAATTATAGCTCTGGAAACTGCAGCACGAAGGATTTCTGTAGACGAGCGGTCGAACCATCTCCTTAAATCTTTTAGCCATGAGTTCTGGCTGGTTCTTCCTACTGATCTTTTCTCCTGAACTGTGCCCTCTCATCGTATGACCCAGGTATTGCATTTTTCTTTCCTTGATGGTGTTCAGTACTTCATCGTTTGTGATCCTTTGTACCCATGAAATTCGCAGCATCCGTCTATACTTACAAAGCTAGTGGGTATAAAAACATGTATTTTGAAAATTTCTGGTCCTCAACTTTGTCTGCCCACCACCTGCTCAACCTCATCAATGTGGGGCATTGATCAGACTGAAATAAAATCGTGGTGCGTAGGCTGAATAAACATGTGAATGCTCGTTCTATGCTGTCACATTTTGCATTGCGCACGAACAAACACGTTCCATCAGGAATCATTACATCAAAGAAATGTGAGCGACGAATGTTGTTTAGTTTGGACGTTTATTTTTTTAGGCGTGCTTTAATTCAAGTGCGGACAAAACTCTTCTTCTAAAGTACGATCAGATATTTAAGAAGGTCATCAACCACTTGAGTTATCAGCAGGCGGTCGATTCTACGCAGAGTTGTACCTGCCCTAGCCTGGACTGGATCCTTCACAGACACAAACGAACCACCTAATGTTTTAGTAATTTGGACGTTCAGCGAGCAACTTTGTAAACGTTCGCGAACGTCTTATAACACGAGAGCATCAGAGAGGACGCACCTTAACAAAATCGATTCTACTCCTATGGGAAATTTGTCGGTTTTCCTATGAGAATCAGATTTCGGTATTCTCCTAAAGTACGACCAGATATTTAAGAAGGTCATAAATCATCAACCACTTGAGTAATCAGCAGGTACGCAGAGTTGTACCTGCCCTAGCCATCAAATTTTGTTTTACAGGTAGGTATAATGATACTTGGTTAAGATAATTAAAAAGAAAAAACTAATGATACAACTATGCAAATATTTCAGTATACACTGTAGATAAATATAGAACAATTATTATTCTTTTCAAGAAATCGTTGATTAATTTTTTCATGAATTTTCTGTTTAATTAAAAATCCAATTATCAAATTCATCCGTTCGTATAAAACTATGAAAGAAATCAATAAAAAGCACTTTTATTTGCTTGATTTCCGACCAACTCATGTACAATGCGAGAGATGAACCTGCTATCACTATCCGTCTATTTTAATTGAGAACTCTGAACAAAAAAATGTTACATTGAGTACACAGTAACTAATGCCACTATTGTAATTCCCAGCATTTTTCAATTAAACGAAAGAGAAATAACTCCTATAAAATAGAATAATAATAGATTTAGTTTCTGACAAAAAACGTTGATCACTTTTATAATGAAAAACAGACTAAGATACAATCCAGTTGCCTTTGTTGCATGTAACAACATAGTTGGCGCCTGTACCAACCCTCGGGAGGTGACGTACGGTCTGTGAGACCGATGACTATGACAAATCTAGTTAATTACGCCCACGATAGGCGTGGCGATCAATGCGCCTAAATACATGTGTTAAATTTACCCATATATCGCCCTATTTGGTTCGAAGTATCTTATACGTAAAACAAGTGTCACGGTCTCTCAGACCGTACGTCACTCAAGTCGTAGACAGCACTATAGACCGACGACACTGAAGTGGACGTATTTATTTTCAGAAGGTAGTATTAAAATTTTTTTAAATCATAATCTATTATAAGTTAGGTTAGGTTTGTGGTGAGTGGGTCTATAATCTATAGACTTTGTTTAGGAAAATGAGTTACGAAAAACACTAAGCTTGGTTGCAGCAACTTGTCGATGAACTTGAGTCAGATACAGAAGAAGGAAATACATTGCAATATGACGACAATAGTGATGATAACGAGTATGACTATATTGAACAAAGAGATGAAAGCGAACAAGAGTTTGATAAAAGATAAGATAAAACCACTTTATAGAAAAAACATTATTGCCCACCAAATAATCTGCGAACCTATAGGGCTCAAACAAAAAACATTATTACTCAATTACCTGGTCCAAAACTTCCTATCCGGAATTTTATTGATCCTGTGGATATCTGGAAAACTTATACAAGGCCATGGAAGTGGCTGCGTTGTTGTATCTGGGTGGAGTGAAGAAGATGAATAGACTGAATTGTGAGGAACTTTTTAGTACGGCTGGGGATTCACCGGAACTGTTTCACTTGACGATGTCACAGCAACGTTTCATTGGATGATCATGAAAGAAGAGATGCTAAAAAAGCTTTAGATAGTCCGTGACGTCTTCAAGTATAAAACCCGATCCTGGTACCAAAAAAAGCGGGAAAAAAATAAATGGGTTCTTGCAAATATGTAGAAAAATTTTTATGTTCCACAAAAGTTGTAGATTTTACTAGACCTACAACTACAAGTTGTTGGATAGATGATCCCATGGTTTTACAATAGATCTAGCATTTTTTACATGTTATTATTACTTGTCTGCAGAAGAATTAGAACGAGGATGGGACTCAACATGGTGTAGAATTAAATTTTCATTTCAATTATTAATTAAATATTTTTAAATTTTGCTCCTTCAAAAATATTTTAACCAAATCAGATATCTGAGATTTCTACATACTTCATTTAAAATGGTGGCAGTGTTCTGGATCCAAAGAGGCGAATTGAAAAGTGAGTCGGAAACGGCATAACTGATAAAATCGTGTCATTTCCTCGCACATTTTATTCTACAAATAGCCGAAAACGTTGGGGAGGAATCGATCTTTTCTCATAGCGGCGATAATTATTTTTTCTCTTAGATGTTGCCTTTCTTTGAACATTTTTCAAAAGTAATGGGGAAATGCAGGAAATGAAGTTGATTCCTTTGGAGATTTAATATTAAAAAATGTTGAATTGAAATATTATCCGTTAGATTTAAAGATTTAAAAAAAAAATTCAATTTAAGGAAACTTAAATAACGAACGTGATTTATAAAATTTGATTTACCAAAAATTGTTTTAGGCTGCGAAATGAATAGTTCCTATAAACAAGTATGATAAGTTTTGTCGTTCATGAGATACAGAGTGTTTACTTTTTTCTAACAAACCTTTGAAGTTATTTCAACAAAAACCTAAGGTCACAGAAAACCCGAATTCACACGACTTTATTGATTGATTGATTAATTGGCTCAGCACCACCTCAGCCTTTAGGCTTTTTGTGCTCTTGGTTATACCGTTTATGAGAAGAGACCAGTAGCCCTTATCAGGCTTAACAGTCTTTTCACTAGATCCTTCTTGGAGAAATCCTCCCTTGGATACTTTAGTCCTAGGAGTCTATATCTCCAATGAGACAGTGCTTCACATTCGAAGATAATGTGTGAAGCTGTTTCCTCCTATTCCATGCACAACCGACACCTATATATGCCAATTGTATGCATGTGCTTCCTTAGGGTACAGTTACCGGTGAGTAATCCCATCACTTTCCTTATCTGGCCCCTGCTGAGGTTTAATATTTCGTTAGTTTTTTGACCAGTAGTTTGCTGTGTTCCTGTTTTGGCACGTGTCTCCAGTAGGTACGTCTTATGTTTAGTTTGAATCCACCGAGATGTAAGATTTGGAGTGCTGTTCCTTTTCAATCTTGTGTAGAAGGTACTTCCACAACCCGTTAGCCAGAGCATTAACATTTATAGTTAATTTTTGTTGGTGGTTCAAGCTTCGGCCAGCTTGTTTCACAGTGTTGAGCCTCAGGTCTTGCAGAATATATTTACTGTAGATGCATTTTGGAATGTTGAGTAGAGATCTAATAGCTTTAGTCTGAAATCTTTTCAGGATTTCTATGTTACTATTACTTGCTGTTCCTTGCATTTCTATTCCGTCCAAAGTGCCTCCAGAATATTATTTTGCTTCTGTTGGTTAACTGAGACGTTTTAACGATGAACCAATACATTTATCGAAGCCTTGGGTCCAAGGCTTCTCTTTTGCTCCAGATACGGTTCTGCCAGGTCAGCCTCCTATCGAGATTCGGTCACGATTTAGTATGATTGGTGATGAGCCTCAGGTCTTGCAGAATATATTAATAGTGGATGCATTTTGGAATGTTGAATATAGATCTAATAGCTTTAGTCTGAAACCTTTTCAGGATTTCTATGTCACTATTACTTGCATAAGAGAAGAATATACAATACAAATAGAGAACCTTCTATCACAAGACGAAAGTCAACAAGAAACAGTAAAGTCGGAATGGAGCAATATAAAGAAATGTTTGGAAACAGCAGCGGAAACACAGTTAGGTGAGAAGAAAAAGGGGAAAAGACAAGAGTGGTTTGACACGACATGCAATAGTGCGGTGGAGAAGAAAGCCAAAGCAAGTCTAAAATGGATAAAAACTAATAATCTAGAGGACAGACAAGAATACGAAAAGAAAAGAAAGGAAAGCAATAAAATAATTAGAAAGAGAAAGCGAGAGTGGATAGATAATAATATCAGGGAAATTGAAACAGAAAAGTCGAGGGGATACACGAAAGGTTACTATAAAAAAATTAACGAAAACAACAAAACATATAAGGGCAAAACAAAAGGAATAAAAAACAAGGAAGGAAGGCTGACAGAAGAAGAACACCAGTATAAACAAATATGGGTAGAGCACTTTAAGGAACTATTAACTGAACCATATTACTTGGATGAAGATGAAGAACTAATAGAAGATAATAACCAAGAGACATTACTTAATAGAAGAACCAACAATTGAGGAAGTTAAGGAAATAATAAATAAAAACCGAAATGGAAAAGCCCCTGGAAAGGGTGGAATAAGCATAGAGCTAATTAAATATGGAGGGAATACACTACATGAAAGAATATATCATCTGATTAAAAAAATATGGAACGAGGAAAGGATGCCAGAAGAATTGAAAATTGGACAAATTGTCACCCTACATAAAAAAGGAGAGAGGAATCACATTATTAAACGTTGCATATAAAATTTTATCAACATTAATTAACAGAAGACTTGTAAGAAGTACAAAGGAGGTGATAGGGCAGTACTAATGCGGCTTCACAAATGGCAGATCAACAACTGATGCAAATAAATAATGGAAAAAGAAAATGAATACAAATTAAACATAGAAATGCTCTTCATCGATTTTCAACAAGCCTTCGATTCAATCAAAAGAAGTGAACTCATGACAGCATTAAAAGAACAAGGAGTAGACGCAAAACTAAGAAGGTTAATTAAAATGACAATGAATCATACAAGGGTTAGTATAATAACACAAAAAGGAGAAACAAATGAATTTATGATTAATAAAAGGGTATAACAAGGTGAGTCATTGTCCACAACGCTATTTAATCTATCATTACACAATGAGAAAACTACACAAGGGTAGCTTAAGATCAGGTGGCAGCCAAATAATAGCCCATGCGGACGATATCGTGCTTGTAACCAAAAGCAGAAGAAGTATCATGGAAAATATGCTGAAGGATATATTCACAGAAGGAGGAAAATTGGGACTAAAAATTAATGAAAGTAAAACAAAGCTAATGAGACTGGGGAGCCTAAGCCAAAAAGAAAAAAGAAAAATCAACGCTTATGAATTTGAAGAAGTTGAAAAATAAAAATATTTGAGGGGTCATGATTAGCAACACAGGAGATAGAAGCACTGAAATTGAAGAAACGATAATAGCTAATAAGAAACGCTAATAAAAGAAACTACTTAAAAGCAAAATGTTAACAAAACAAACAAAATTAAATATATATAAAACGATAATGAGGCCAATAATGATGTACTCAGCAGAAACAATGACGTTAACGAAGAAAGAAGAGGAAAAATTAAGAATCACTGAGAGGAAGATCATGAGAACAATATTGGGGGGCCTGTAAAAATAAATGAGAATTAATATAGAATTAGAACGAATCGTGAAATTTTGGACGAACAGTAAGGAGAAGACATTGTAAAAAGAATAAAAGTACAACGAGTTAAATGGTTAGGACACGTATGGAGAGAAGGAGCTAAATCAGTAACCTATAATATCTTGCAGTGGAACCCAGGAGGAAGTAGGAAACGCGGTAGACCCAGGTCAAAGTGGCAAAATGAGGTAGAGGCGGACCTCAATAGAGCAGGAGTAGCAAACTGGAAAGAAAAAGCAAAAAATAGGAAATTATGGGGGGACATAAGTGGAAGAATGTAAACGTACAACGGGGACTGATCCACCCCAACTAAGCGGATCTAGAAAGCATACGCGGCGTAACCCCACATGGGGTGTCAAGCCATTGTATATATTTATATATTACTTGCTGTGTTCCTCAGATTTCTATGACGTCCAAACTGGCTCCAGAATAATATTTTGCTTTCGTTGGTTAACTGAGACTTTTTACCGACCAGCCAATATATTTATCGAAGCCTTCGGTCCAAGGCTTCTCTTTTGCTCCAGATATGGTTCTGCTAGGTCTGCTTCCTATCGAGATTCGTTCACGATTCAGTATGATTGGGTTTTCTTAAGGTGCAAGTGACGGAAACTGATTTGTTTTTATTAGCCTGATTTGATTTCGAACAGATCAGTAGTGTTGTTTAGTTAACCTCAGCATATTTTGTATGGATAGCTTTTCAGTATGAAGTAAAAGGAATGAGGCAGATAGTTTTTGATCCCGTCATGTCATACTTCATGGAAAATCTTACTTATATCCAGAAACAGTATTTCTTCCAATACACTGTTCCAGTTTTTCCCTTGGTTGCAGTAACTTTGGAAGTCGAAGCTCGATGTAACACCGATAGACCTATTTGCTCGGCATAATGTGAACAAAGCTTCAGATTATTTTGCTTACAATGTTATTAAAAAAAAAATTGGAATGTTGAAAAAATAACTCTATTCAGTCATAAATTATCCTATGATATGGAAATTTAAGCATAAAAAACATTTTCTATTCAAAATTTCTTCCTATTCACACTTTGTGATTCTATTTAAAAGACGAACCAGCTAACCAGCATTCCGTTCAGTCAGTGGTGTGACGGTGATGACAAAAGGCTTTTCCACTTGCGAACTATTATTATAGAAATTGACTTATCAGAACTTCTGCTTGAACAAATGATACAGTTGTCTCGACGAATTCAAATTCACACGCAAGGTACAGCAAGATATACATATTAAAATATCTTTCAATGCGTTTTCTTCATTCAACTGTCTATTAACCGTAACCGAGGATGTTAGATTACAATTATTATAATAGATATTGTAACAAAAAGATAAGATTAAATAATGGAAGAAGATTGCCTAGCTCACGAGAACGTTTCAAGCGGAGACGAAGAGGATTTACAAAAAATTAAAATATTCACTGGACAGCCAGGCTCTGCTTAAAACTATCAGTAATCCAACAACTACGTCTTGACTGGTGAAAAACTCTAAAGAATTCCTTAAAAGGCAAGAGACATCAAAGTGTCTCTAATATGGGTGCCGGTACATATGGGGATTGCAGGTAATGGAATGGTGGACCAGTTACTCTAAAGGGAACTGGCTAGAAAGGGAACACCAATTCAAATGACATAAGGGCACCTCCATATGAAGAGTTTACTGAACAAAGTAGACAAGGAATTCTCAACCAGGCTATTGAAATTGGGTAAGAGACATTTGAAGACAGTTACCGATCTGGTGGCTGGACACTGCACCTTGAGCAAACAGTTGCAGAAAATGTGAATTTGATGATGAAACACCTACTCACATACTCACATGAATGAAGACTCGTTGGAAAAGTGTATAGTTTTCAACACACCTTGTATAGAAATAGTAGATACAGCAAAAAAATGCTGAGTTCAGTGTAAGAATTTCTGCTATTTCAATAAAAATAACTTCATATTTTATTTCAAGAGCAAGTGAATCACATTTGAGTAAAATAAAAAATTCTGAGATATTCACAGAACATAAAATAGACTTCATGGGCTTTGATGTATTCGAATTATTCCGGACGGAATTTTGGAGATCTATTCTAACTACAATGCGAGAATTTTAAATATGCTCCATTTGGCTATTTTTATATAGACTGCGTGAAAGTGCGACAATGATTAAATCTAAATCGGTTTCAGAATCATTTAATTTTGCACTTTTTCACTATGTAACGGTTACTCAAGTCGTGACGATGCTTATACAGGGTGTCCAGAAACTCTTCTGTCAAAGCGCCATTTGAAGATGAACTTTTGTCAAATATAATTTTTTAGAATTTTCATCAATTTTTCCATTAAACAGTGGATTTAATTAGAAACAGTTAGTTTCATTTAGAATGTATCCTGAAAAACTATACTTTTTGAGTTGTGTCACTGTTGTTCCGAAAATATATAATTTTGTATGAGTATGAGAGCAGTTAAGAAATAAAAATATTATTTTTAAATATCATTAATTCTAAATAGAGGAAATATTAAAAAAACACTAAACAACTTAATACAGAAAAAGGTTGGAAAATATTCAAAGATATAATAATCACCGCAGCAACTGAAGTATGTGAAACCTACAAGATTAATAATAAGAGAAAACAAACAACATGGTGGAGTAATAATATGAAAGAAGAAGTTAAAAAGAAGAAAAATGAATGGAAAAAATACTTGGAAAATAATACGCCAGAACAATATGAAGTATACAAAAGGCAAAGAAAAAAAGTTAAAGAGTTAGTAATAGGAGCAAAAAATAGTTCATGGATAGATTTTGGAAATAAAATGGAAAGGGTTCAGGAAATCAAAAATTATTTTATAAAGTTTTGAAATCATTAAGAACAGAAAAACAGACAAAAGAACCACAAAACAAAAATCATGGAAAGATGGAAAGAATATTTCAAAGAGCTGATAGACCAACCCGCACAAACAACTGAATACAACATTGAAGAAGCAGAAACCGAAAATCAGGATGAAGATAAAGAAATCGAAATAATACAAATCGAAGAATTACAAAATACAGTTGAAGCCCTAAAGAATGGAAAAGCACCTGGGAATGATAAAATTGCAGATCTTGAGAAGGCATTTGATACAGTACCTAGAAATAAAGTATGGGAAGGGTTGAAAGAAAAAGGAATACACGGTAAAATAATAAAAGTTATCCAAGACACATATAAGATCAACAAGAATTTCATAATACGTAACAACTTAAAGTCAGAAGGATTTAGAACTAGCATAGGATTGAGACAAGGAGGAGGACTAAGCCCGACTTTATTCAATGTACATATGGACACCATTATAAAGAAAAACGAACATAAAACAAAGAAAATATTCATTGGACACAGACATTTGGAGAAAGTAGAAATAGTGTAGGGAGTTTTTGCAGATGATGTTGTACTAATAGCAGGAAGCGATAAATAATTACAAGAAAACATAAACATCTGTAAAGAATCTATAGAAGAAGAGGGCATGAGATTAAATACAAATAAAACAAAGATACTAATTATAGGGGATCAGAATATTAATACAGACATCAAAATAGATAACATAAAAGTAGAACAAGTTAAAGAATTTAAATACCTAGGAGTAATGTTTGACGAAACGGGAAAACAAGACGCTGAAATAAATGAACGAATTACAAAAACAATTAAACTGTAGAGTATGCTATGAACAAAAATTTTATTAATAAAAAAGAAATCTCCAAACAATACAGTATATAGAGCTGTACTAACTTATGTGTGCGAATCTTGGACTCTCTCAACCAGACAACAAAGTAAAATTCAAGGAGCAGAAATGAAGTATCTTAGAAGAGTGGCAGTAGTTAATATAATGGGCAAAATAAGGAATACAAAAATAAGAGATGAACTGGCAGTACAACCAGTATTAAAATTCACACAACAATGACAACTCAGTTGGTGGGGTCACATCCACAGAATGAATAACAGAATAACGGGTAAATGAGGCACAAACAAAGAAAAGAAGAGGGTAAAATATTACAAGAGAGAAACAAATCCTGGGAAGAAGCGAAAACATTAACAAAAGATAGAAAAGCATGGAAAAATTTCATATATACAGAGTGAAATGTAAACCCGATACCTATAGGTATAAGGGTATAAGATTATATATAAATATATAATTGTATTCGGTTTAAACCCTTTTTAATCCGACCCTGTAACCATTTATCCCTTTTTTAAATATTATCAGGCTTACACAATGAAGCTTAAGTTGATAGGTTATTTATGCTACGATATCTTTTGAACCATTCTATGCTCTACGAGACTTCAGAGATAGAATGAATGCAGCCCCGTTGTCCTGTATGCTACTTCTTTAGTGGTACTTATTGTCATTTTATTGACTTTGTTGAATACAATATCCAATTTTGTACTTGCATTGTATAAATTTGAGTGTGGCTACGTTGCCTAAAACTGTCATTTGTCACTGGTCGTTTTGACCTTGGACAACTAGCGCCCCAGTGACTTCAAGAGCAGTTGCATAGCGAGAAGTAAAGTAATTGTTAAATATTTTTATAATTCCAAGTTTATGGTTTTGAACCTAAAACTGAAGCTCTACCTTAGTGGTATCTTTACCAATCTTTGTAATAAAGTGTAAATAGTTGAAGTGATGTCGCGTGCTTTCCTTCATTCTTCCTTCTCCATGTTCAACCCAATTGCTTTTTGCATATTATTTATATGTTCCTTCCTAATTGCTGGCGTTTGGGTAATTGGCGTTTTAAGTATTCTTGTTGCTTCCCAGTAGTTATAATGTGTAATAGTACAGTATGTTTAATAAATAGAATTTATCCCAGTGCCAGAAGTAGTAGTTTTATTCAAGTAAGATGACCCTCCGAGTGACCAGGAATACCACCAATTAAAGAGGCTTATCCACACCAAATCCCCAACATTACATGGCGACCCTGCCAGGATGGGTGGTTGATCGACGAAACAAGATGCCCAAGAAAATGGAGTGGTCAACAGCAATTTCAACCAGAAGGAAGAAGTAAAGGCAGGTGTTTTGGTGCTGCAATTCGCATGGTCTGTTTACAAGACCACCTAAGATTTACTATTGACGAAATAGCTTCAGCTTCCTCCTAACCATTGCGAGCTAAGCCCTATAGAGTTAATATGGGCTCAAGTGAAAGGATTGATGGCAAGGAAAAATACCACATATAAAATGAAACACATTTTGAAAGCTCTGGAACAAGTTAATGCAGAGAGATGGCGAAAATGCATAGAACATGTAATCAAAGAAGAGCAGCAAATATGGAAATTAGACAATAATTAATGGAACAAACATAGAGCCAATAGTTATAAAGTTCGGACCAGATGACAATACACCAGATTTTTCATATTCCGATAACTAAATTCTCCTTTACTAAACCTATTTGCCTAGAAGATAATTCAAGTGTGATTGTTGTGAATAAATTCCCAGGTAAACTTTTTCAATACTTTTGTCAATATCCTTGAAATTCCGTATTAATGCACTCTATAAATTAAAAATTTTTCATTATACCTTCATTAGTTTTATAAAGCTACTGTGTTAACGAAACGCGTCACAAAAATTTTAAATTGAACGTTAGTTCAAATTATAATGGAGATTTAAGCAAATTAAATTGTTTTATTTCATCGTTTAGTTTCTTTGTATTGTAACTAGTCAGTACGGGGTAGATGAATCGTTGAGTAACTTCAAGCCGGAACAGAGACTAGTACCTATACGTTATTGGATAATTGTGACTTAAGCTACGATTACAAATCAAAGCTTCCTAAAATATCTGAAGAGCTTATCTTATTTATTGCAGATACCTATCAAAATTGCATTTTTATTTGGTATCAAAAACCTAAAATTCAATTTTAAAACTAAATAATAAAAACTCGCACGACTTACTTGTAGTGTTTAGGAACTTCTTGAATAGTTTTTTTTCTCTTAGTTTGGATGCAGTCAAACGCGCGACAAATAAAAAACGACCGTTATAGTTAAACTTTCACCTCGAAATTTTTTCGGGATCTCTAAAACTAAATTTTATCAAGCGAATGGGCAATATAACTCGAACGTGTCACGGGTAAACGCTCTATTTTATTAGGTGTAAGGGTTGTCGGAGAAGGGAGGTTAGGTTCTGAAACGTGGCACACAATATCAATGCCCAAAGAGGACTAAGTGAAACAACCAACCAAAATACTCTCAACACAGACGCTCTTGAAATGTGAGGGATGCTGCGTCGTTCTCTTGTTTAAAGTTCGTCCTTTTTCCGCGCAGGCTGAAGAGCGAGATAATTTCATGAGCGCTGGTTAACTATTTTTAAATGTTCCATTTTCAAAGGTTAACAAAATATAACATGTATTTTATATATTAAAATGTTATAATGAGTATGTTTATTCAAATAAATTGGAATATGTAAACTGCTCAATAATGGGAAAACTTATATTAACAGATATGAAGATTATACTATTGATTACACGATAAAACTGATTCAGCAAAATTGCGAAATTAAATCACCAACAAAACATTACTGCTCAACCACCAAGTTATTTGTGTAACTAGTGCAAAAAGTGCATATTTGTTGCACGATGCATGAAGTTTGCAGCTCGAGACGAAAACGAGAGCTGCAACCATGCTGAGGGCAACAGATATGCTTTTTGCACGTGTTGCACACAACATTTTTTCTACGATCGAAATAAAAAATGTACTTATATCAAATTTTATTAGAGTATTTTACAATAAGTAGGTAACTACAACAAAAATTAGATACTAATTGTTGATTTCGATTTTCATATCGCAGTTATAGCAATTTACAATTGTTAGTGATGGACAAACTTCATTTCCACTGATTTTTTGAATTTTGGTTTCATTTCTACTTGTAGATGTCTCATCAGGTTTTTGACTTGTATGTATGTATGTATGTATGTATGTATGTATGTATGTATGTATGTATGTATGTATGTATGTATGTATGTATGTATGTATGTATGTATGTATGTATGTATGTATGTATGTATGTAAATTGGGGTGTCATTAACTGAGACCTAAAAGATCTATTGTGTCCCCTTACTCATATTAAGTTCCTGAGGAAATTCTCATAGACTAGTAGCTCCTTTAGACCTTTTTCCCGGATGAATTTTAGGATATCTGCAGGCTTTAACTTAGGTAAATGTCCCTCTTCTATCCAGTAATCTCCAATGTGTTGTGCCCTAGGATTCTGAATTGCTGTGCAATTCGCAAGTACGTGGATGGAGGTTTCTGCTTCCAAGCCACAGAATCTACGTTCTTCATCCTCCACTGTTTTGAGCTTTTTCAGGCCCCTTAGGATCTCTGTTAAAACTCTTAGTGCAGTTTTACTTTGACTTATGAATTCATTTGATCTCAACAGTTTGTAATCACCCAGAAAAATCTTTGATTGTCCAAGTCCTACTAGATATTCCCAATGGTCAGATCTTCTCTTTTTTTCGGCTTTGCCTATTTCTTCCAATATTACATTGGAGCTGATATTGCAAAAGGGTTCCGGCCCCCAAAAGGGTGTTCCAGTCCCCCTCTTTGCTAGCTCATCTGCTCATCTGCATTTCCTTTTATCCCAGTGTGTCCTGGAATCCACAGTAAGGTGACTATATTGTTGTCGCCTAGTTCATTTAGTTTGCCTAGGCATTCCCATACCATTTTGGAAATGATAAGACTAGAACTCAGTGCTTTAATGGCCGCTTGACTATCCGACATGATGATAATCCTTTGCCTCCTATATCCTTTATCAATATTGAACTGGGCATACTTTCTTATGACGTGAATTTCTGCTTGAAAGATACTCGGGATTTTTCCCAAGCTTTCAGAGTGTTTGGTTCCTGGCCCGGACACTCCCTAAGAAACCCCAAAAAAACCTCGAATTGGTATCACTGTTAAGGCCTTCGATCGATATACGAGTACACAGCTGGGTATCATACTAAATGACGTCAGCGGTTTTGGCGCGCTGTAGAGGCCATTTGAAATGATTTTAAATAGCACGGAACTTTAAACTATGTTTTCCAAGTTAATATTGATTTAAAAAAAAGCTTAGTGGATCAGGTTTTTTAGCCGCCACTTAGTGATATTATTCAATAAAAAAAATTGGAAAGTTCCCTATTCAAATTTCCTTCGAAAACTTGATAAAGGTTAACGCACTATGACGGTCTAAGCATCAATGAAAAAACTATATTTATTGGTATTTGGATTTCGTTGAAATACCGACAAAAAATAGAGCATGACATTTTAAGGAAAACATGTGATGCATTCGCTTGAACCTTCAAAAATCCAATTAAACACGCATCATCCAAACTTTTTAATGTTTTTCGTTTTCAAATAATTATTTAACGAGTGTTTTGAATTCTGTTAATCACATTCTATATTTATATAAATTCATTACAATGTTCACCTTTTTGAATGTTATATACAGCTGTTTGATGTACAAATATTTATTGCAATATAGGTACGATTATAAATTACCTTTTTTTTTTCGTTGATTTAATTGATAATTTCCCGAAAAAAATTGAGAATGTTGGCTGATTTGCTTATATGTGAAAATAGTTCATTATCCTAATAATAACGTAGATAATTTTGAAGTTCTCTTCTTTCTGGTCATCAATTTTCGGTTAATCACATAGATGGCTTTTCGTTTAGGGTATTTCGAATTGAATCCAACCTAAAAGTCGTCACTGTATACTGCTCGGAAAAAGTATCCTGTAAAATAAATTAACATTAAAAATTTTCTTGAAAATTCTTCGAACGTCCTGAAAAATAACATGATTACAGTTTAATTTTTCTATATATATATATATATATATTTATATTCACTTCTAGGACGGCCGGTATATATAAACATTCATCGTAGATATGATAAAAAACTCTACTTATTAAACGGCGGGTGACTAACGCTAAATTTTTGTCGATTTATATTCAGTAGCGAGTTGACTTTCGAATAGAAAACATCGGCGTGCGTTCGAAATTTATTTTCGATAACCTGTATCATGTAGTGTAGTGTAGAGTAGTGAATAGTGCCTCTATGGGTTACTTGGATTACAATCTGATACATTTACGGTAAGTTTTCATTTTATTTACATACGAACAATTTTATTACAATAAATTGATTTTTAATATATAAACCAAGTATTTTACAATTGTTTATTAGATTTTAAATTTGCTTAGAACTTTATTTGATAAATAGGAACTTTTTAGTCATTGTTTTAAATTTACTTAATCTTGAAAAATTAATTTGGTAATTAGAATTAGTACATAATATTGTTTATTTATAATCTATTTTTTATTCCTTTTACTGTTTTCTTATACCAAAATATTTGAAATACTTAAAAGGGGGCCGGTATTTATTCCTAGCTATTGTTCTTATATGGGAGGTTAGTTCCGATAAACAGTACATATACTTATACCTCGTATTAGGGCTCCTATAGGGAATATTAAATGACAATTTAAATGTGTCTGCTTCCATTCTGTTTATTAACATACGGGGTCTTTAAAAATTAGTTCATTTTATTCATGTAAAAGTTTAGCAAAATAGAATCAGAAAAATATCTTGATTTTTGTAAAAATGTTCAATTTTTAATAACTAATAATCTTAATTCGCGTTATATTCTTAATAATACAATTTTAGAACTTAATTTTTAAAACCGATTTTCAAGAGAAAAAAGCTGTTTTCAATAATATTAAAACATCGCCCTGTATAATGTGTATTTAGTAATTCATAGGTATTTGGATTTTATCGAATTCTCAGACTTTTCTTATACATTTACTCAAAATAAAAACCTACAGTACTACAGATAATTTTTTTTTCAAAAAACAAATAAGCAATACACTTGTGTATTCTTCACGTGTTGATGGAGCAGGTATGCGACGTCTTACACGTCTTCTGAGCTGATCCCAAATATGCTCAATTGGATTTAGATCTAGGCTTTGAGCGGGCCAGTCCATTTTTGCAATACCAATCTCTTCAAGGTACTCCGTTACCATTCTTGCCGTGTGCGGTCGAGCATTATCTTGCACATAATCTTCTAGGATCTCTGCAACATATCGTAGTGCTGACCCAAGGCAATGTTTACCTAATTAGTTATCGCGTGGGTTGCGGTTGTACCTCACGGTCCTTGGGGACTTTTGAACGTGGGTCAAGTTAAGCCCGCCCGGGTCCTAATTAGTGCCTCGGCTGTTGAGCACAACCCAAACGAATGAATAAATGATCCATTGAGGAAAAATATTTTACATCAACTCTTAAGAAAATTTTAAAATGCTGTTATTGCCTTGTATATAATGTCTTTTATCTGCTATATTTACATTGACCTCTGTAAAAACAAACAAAACAATAGATAAAATTATTTAGGTCTTTTGATGCTAAATATAGATGATGTTGTATAATTATTGTCATTCATTAAAAATGATTTTCGCTCAGTTGTTTATAGTTTGTTGTTTTTGTGTCTTCAATATTGAATCGCAATATTTCAACTATATAACGATAAAAATATTCCGAGACGACGAACCAGTGACACTTTTAAGAGCTGATACCGTTAATGAAGAGCAAAACGTAACTGAACTAATAATAGAAAATGAAGATCTACCGATTTTGAAAACAGGAACCTTCCAAAATTTAACGAACTTGAAGAAAATTTATATACGAAGTAATAATTTGGAAATTTTGGAAGATTGTCCGTTTTGGAATCTTCCTGCATTGAGGATTTTAAATCTAAATTTTAACAGAATTCAGCATGTGCCAAATAACGTTTTCGCAAATTTGTCCGTTTACAAAATATCTCTAAAAGGTAATGGAATTAAAAGTTTAACTTACGACTCTTTTTATAATCTTACCAACTTACACGTATTGGATTTAAGCTCGAATAAAATTCAGTATTTACCACAAGATCTATTCCAAAAAACAGATAATTTAAAGAAATTGGACTTGAGCTACAACAACTTACAATATAATCCGAATATAATTCAGTACAGTTATTTTGGTGACGCTTTTGCAAATGCTGTACAACATGAAGATTCCTATATTGATTTAAGCTCCAATAATCTATCATTTTTAAGCGACACGCTTTTGAAAGGAGTTCAGTTTGTTAAGGCTTTATATCTAAACAATAATAATATCAAACGGATCGGTGGATCAGCTTTAAATGATTTAAGGTGGATTGAAACTGTAGATTTAGAAGGAAACAACTTGGAAGAATTAAGTGAAACGGTGTTACAAGTGTTGGCTAAGGCACAAAACATCAAATTGGAAAATAATCCATGGACAAATGACTTTGCATGTAAATATGAAGCGTGGTGCATTAATAATAAACTGATCAATACTATGGATGTTCACTGCAATTAAACTTTAACTTCTTATATTCTTTTATTGTAACTTTAAGTTTGTCAAAATAAAATTTAGACTGTGGATCAGTAAACGGTACAACAAAAAGCATAAAGGTTGAGGTGCCGAGGTCTCGAAGCCTCTGACTGGTGAATCCTTCTGAACGAAAAATATTTTCGTTTGGGGTCGACTGGGCGTTAGTCGAGACCTGCGAGTACCTGCGCAGGCAGACATCAGCCGCTGGAGCCAGAACTGGGACATATCCCAGAAGCCTGAGCTTATTGACGTGCCTGCACCCTTCCTCGTTTCGCACATATCCCAAACTTTTCAAGCGTAGGAGGCGAAGAGGCCGAAGTCCAAGAATCACCTCCAACGCAGCAGTTGGTGAAGTTTTCATGCAGCCAGTTGCCCCCAAAACGACCACCCTTTGGAGGCGTGCCAGTTGCGACCTAGCCGTGGAAGGATTACCCTTGGCCACCAGACCAGAGCCGCGTATGTGAGCATCGGCAGCATGATCACTTTATAGAACCACAAGATCGTCTTGGGGGTTAGTCCCCATTTCGGACCAATGGCTCTCCTACAGGCCCAGTACGTCTTAGTCACCTTGCCCAGGCGACTATCAAGGCGAGTCTTCCATGTCAGCGACTCCCAGATATTTCAGCCCAGCTCCGCTAGGGCCCAATCAATTTCATCTTTATTACTGAGACTCTTAGGGAATCCATCGAGCCTCCTCGTGAGATCCAGTTTATACCGTTCCCAGTTGGAAGTCCTAGGATCCCTATACTTTACTGATTGTCCACTTTCTCAAGCCACTGAGCTTACATTGGTCCTTCGAGCCGGATTAACTATTGATTATGGAAATTAGGAAATGACTGCTTAATACAACTAAGAAAACCCACATTGACTCTAGCACCGAATATCCCAGAAAAATCACCCAGAATAGTGAATAATTACCAGAATAGTAATAACGTCGGTCTATTTCTGCAACAGATGCTAATCACCAATGCCGGAAGCACACTACTCCTAACCAGAAATTTTGCCAGACCCACTAGTGTTCCAACCAGTGGTAGGGATCCTTATCAAGTCATTGGTAAAATGCCTACGAACTATGATATGCTACTCACCCTAGTACTAACCGCGCTCGTCACTGCTTCACCGTAATTATCGCATCAGAGGCGTTCCACTATAGTGCTGGGTCGACGCCCATGTCATGTTTTGTTTATGCTGTTAAATTTATTAAGAATGTATTTTCAATTATGTATTCACTGTACAGGAAAATTATTAATTTTTAATAATTTTTAAAGGAGTGACAGTGAGTAAGGGAGTGTTGACTACAATGAACATTGGATCGGACGGAGCTTTTAGGGTTGTTCTCATTTTTTATTAATTGAAATCTCCTCAATAATTTAAAGCAGCGCAGTTGTGAAGCGAAGCATTTTTCCTTTTTAGCTTATATACAGTGTGGACCACGTAGGATCACGACTACACACCTTTCTACGTTTAACCAGAGACAACAAAGAGACTACCAAGTACGTTTGCTGTTCACTTTTTCAACTTGTCCCCCATACAAAACGGTTCTCCTTCCTTCTACCCTCCATAACAATCACTCAGTATAAATACAATGAAAATAAAAAGACTCAACACCGAACACATAAGCATGTCCTTAAATTATTTCTTCTTTTTTCTTCTTTTTCTTCCACGTTATAACCAATAAGAGCGCAGCGCTGCTAGCGCACTCTATACTGAATTGCCTAATGGCGAGATGAAGATAACTAAACACACGCTAAGGAGTGTACGAAAAGGATTAAACAAATGCATGATATAATTGCTCTACCGAACCAATTTGCAGCTCTAGTCTGTTTGCTGTCTCTGGTTTAACTGACTTTTGGTGGTATCAGTTTCTCTGAATTGATCAACGAATTTCTTTTATCGAATTATTAATTTAATACCATTTTATTATTTCTTCTTAATAATAATGATCAGATCGTTTTTAATCTTACCTATTGTTTCTAATCTTTTATTGAAGCTAAGTGATATGAAAGTGTCGCTTCTCGCTTGTCTATCTACAGTGAAACCGATTTACTAGTAATGGGGAACGGAAGCATTATCAATTATGTTTTTAAGTCTCAATTTGGTATAGACTGGCTTTATCTGTATATGAACATGGAATCCAGCTATCCAGCTGACACATTGATTGATTAGTTCAGCCCCACCAGTCAGAGGCTTAGAGACCTCACCAATTTTTGTGCTCTTGGTTATACCGTTCCAGTAGCCCTTATCAGGTCTTTTCCCTAAATCCTTCTTGGAGAAATCCTCCCTTGGATTCTCTAGTCCTAGGGAGTCTATATCTCCAATGAGACAGTGCTTCACATTCGAAGATAATGTGAGAGGCTGTTTCCTCCTCTTCGATGCACAACCGACAGATAGGTTCCTCCCTATGTATGCCAATCCCGTCACTTTCCTTATCTCGTGCCTACCGAGGTTTAATATTTTGTTAGTTAGCGAGGGTTTTTTGACCAGGAATTTGCTGTGTTCCAGTTTTGGCACGTGTCTCCAGTACGTCTGATGTTTAGTTTGAATCCACCGATATGTACAACCACGTGCAGCAGATTTTAATATTCCAAATACTAGTTCAGGACCAGTGAATGCAGTTTCAGACCTTAGCTTTGCTAGGGTGCTTGCTTTTTCATTGCCAACGATACCCTTGTGCCCCGGGACCCACTTAAGAGTTACTCTATTATGGTTTGTCAGGGTAAAGTGTTTGTGTAGGCAGTTGCAGACCAGTCTAGATCTGATCTGGGAGTATGAGGATCTTTTATCCTCTACACCCTCTTTCGATGTTCATTTGCAAAGAGGTGTCGATAGAGTAGATTTCTGCCTAGAATACAGATGATAACTTCCCCAACGATGCGTGGAAATTGCACCTGGGTCTGCCACCATGGACTCCAGCTCCTGTTCCTTTGTCAGCTTTAGATCCGTCTGTGTACCACACCAACGTTCCTTCCTTACTGCATGCTTCCAGCCCATCCCAATTTAGCTTTTTCTGAAACAAGTTACTTGTTAAATTTTCAATTGTGTTTAATAATTTCTTAGTAAGTGGATGAAGTAAATTTTAGGATTTGGGAGAACGATAAATCCTTAAAAACTTACGTTATATTTGAAGTTAATTCTATTTGATGGCCCGTTACATGTTTCCAATGCCTTTATAACTTTTCCATAAAGTTTGAGAAATTTTACTCACGGCGTTCTGCTTCTGACACAAATAATTATTATCACTTTATACCTAAAATTTTTCCAGCACTCTGTTAAAGTTTTAGGATTGACGGAATGA
Source organism: Lochmaea crataegi (assembly GCA_947563755.1). Classification (NCBI taxonomy): domain Eukaryota; kingdom Metazoa; phylum Arthropoda; class Insecta; order Coleoptera; family Chrysomelidae; genus Lochmaea; species Lochmaea crataegi. The sequence goes on along the minus strand of OX387433.1, from coordinate 2,745,664 downwards.
TTAAGTTTCAAAATAAAGTTACAATGTTTTCATTTTATTTTAAATGAATAAATAATTGCATTTGATTCAAATATTTATAAATTATCATAATATAACAAATAATTATGGATTTAATAGGGTTATGGTATTGCTTTGTATACAGGACGGTACAGATTTATTTGGAGAAACATCCAACAATGTTATTAAGAAAAATAGTGAAGCCTTTGAAATTATTATAAGCCCAGTAGCTGTGCTCAGTATATGTGCGGAGTTTTCCTCATCATATTGGCAATTCCTGTCACTATAATTTTTGGTTGTAGCCCCCCAGCTTTTCCTGCACATTCTTCTGCACTAGCTAAAAGCCACAATACTTTTCTGGAATATTTTCTGTACGTGTTGATTCCATGTCTTTGTGGTCAAATACGACTCCCAAATATTTTGCATCTTGATCCTTTTTGTCTTTTAGTACCCTGAACCACAGAAGGATTTTCCAGGAATATCTTCATGTCTTTATCATCAACCTTGACTATGTCATCCTCAAGAGGTTCGACAAAGGTGTTGCATTTTCGGTATCGTAGAAATTTAACCTCATAGTCTTTCATCTTGGTGATTTGACCAACATAGAATTTGGATTGGCTTCTAAGCTTGAACTCGATCAAAACATAGTCTCCTAAAACAAGAAGACGGTTCAATTCTGCGAAATGGTCAGGCTCAACAGCAAAAACCTCCTCATCTATATCCATGTCGTCGTCATTGTCTGCATATTCAACGTCTCCATCGTCTTCTCTGTCGTCCTCTGATGATCAATGAATTGGAGCTTGTTCACTAGATTTTTTTTCTTCGGTTTCGGTTGATTTACGCACACCTTTCTTTTGACTGACAATATTCTGGAAGTTTGAATCGGCTTCTTCTTCTCTGCAATGGCTTTCATTTCTGGAGTGCTGTTGACTATCATACTCTTCCCTTTTTTCCTCTGCTTTCGATCAGTTTTTCATTCTCCTGCTTTTGGATAACCACGAAAATCTTCAGGAGATAGGAAAGCATGACTTGGACCAGCTCCTGGATCGAGGACACCGATGGCTGTATGGTTTGCAGCTGCTCCTTCTTCTAGGTAAGCTGCTCCTTTTTCTAGGGAAGCTGCTCCTTCTTCTAGGAAAGCTGCTCCTTCTTCTACTTGAAGGAGGGAACCGTTGAGCGAATCACTTGGCACAGCATAACTATTGGTCTTAGGTGGTTGATCATCCACAACGGTAGGAGGCGGTCGATCAGACACATAATTGCCTAAGAAGTCTGCTTCGGTATAAACATCTCGATCAAATGGATGTATCCCACTTTTTTTTAAATCTGCGTGTCATGCTTTTTTGATGAGCTATGTACACGAAGGAAGCTGACGCAGTTTTGCCAGGGTTTTGCATCATCCAAGAGTCAAGAGCTGCATTATAATAAGTTTTAAACGGCCCGAATACCGCAACATCTAGGGGTTGCATTTTGTTGGATGAATGGGGAGGTAAAGTCAAAACTGATACACCATTTTCCTCTTCCACATTATAAGAGCTTCCAGGGACAAATGACTTTCTACATTGTCATAGATTAATAGAGTGGGGTTCTCTCTAGAACTGCAAGTTGCTTAATAACTTCCACAAAAAGTTCTGATGTCATCCAACCGCTAGGGGTGGCTAAGCACAGTGTGCCTTGAGGTGCTCCTTGAGTCATGTGGTCTTTGACATGAACACGAGGAAAAATCATGACTGGCGGAATAGTGTTGCCAGACGCAGAAATTATGGACACTTTGGTAACGTTAGTGCCTTTTTCTCCACTTGTAGCTTTGCACATTTGCTTCACGCCTTTTTCAGCCAGCCAGTTTTTTGTACAGTTCATGTGGCTGTTTCATCCAAATTGAACACTCTTGTCCCATCTCCAAACTCTGGGTACTGTTAATACAGTATTTCCAAGTTATTGATGAAGAACACATCTACATTTGCTTTGGTGAACGAAGTAGCACGAGACAAGCTGCAAGGCTCAGGGGTTCTTTGACTGAGTTTGGTGCGCCTTTTCAGAAAACCGTAAAACCAATCAATGCCTGCAATTTTCTTCTTCCCCCATGTTATAGGGCATGGTATTTTGTTCATCACTGCCATTTCGTCTGCAATCTTCAACTGGTAGGCCATAAAACATCTTAGAGCACATAATGAGGTAGTGTGAAGACCATCCTAGCTGAGTAGTTAGATGCATATTTCATATTTTCTTCACCACCCTAACCATATTCTTTTCTTTTCTTCACATATCTTGATAAAGTGACATAACTCACTTTCTTCAATGCAGCAGCACGTCTTAAACTGTTTCCATTCATGACCATTTCCACTGCTTCCTTCATGTCATCTTCCAAGAAGAGCCCCTTGCTAGTTTTGCGCCGTCGATTTTGCACCATTTCTGGAACAAAAAGAAAAAACAATATTTACTTTAACTACGAAAAACAGCACCTCACCTCATCAAGTCTGGCACGCAACTGGTGAGGAGGAGACAATCAGCTGGCTTTGTTGGAAGTGCTTCCTGCCGGAATTTCGTTGCACTAGAACCTTCTGTACGTCCGGTACACGAACTGTTTCACTGTGCCCCGTGTTCCATTGTGCCCCGCCCTCCCCTAACTGTGGTCTCGCCGATGGATGATATGATTATCCTTTTTCCAAGCTGGCGCTTATCCATTAACAAAAGAGGGTTGGTACCCCATTTCCCTCTAGAGCTTTAGTAAGTGACAATTGACAGTTTGAGAGCGAAGTTTAACCTTTTTGTACATTTCAATGGATTATTAAGATTTAAGACTATAATCCCATTATAATATTGCTTGTATAGAGCATTTTTTTATATTAAAAACAGGGGCTTTTATGTTCACCAAAATTAGTTCGTTATCGCTTTTAAAAGTATTCCGATCGAATGTATTAACTTCTGGTTTAAAGGGCTTAGTCTTCCTTTTTCCGTAAATCGAAGCGTTAAGTGAAAAGTGAATTTCGTTCGTGCTGTAATGTCCTGAAAGCTTTGCTTAACCTTCTTTTTTTGGTCGCGATTCAGAAGATGTAGTAGTAAAATAGGAGGATTTCCCCAAGGACCAATTTGCGCTGGCCGTGATTGAGTTTCCGTTATTACGATTTGGAACGATTTAACATCAACATTTTTGCTTAACAGCTTAACCGATTTTAAACGAATAACTGAATTGATTTGTCAAATACCAAAGTAGGGGAGGAGGGGGCACATTCGGCCAAGGGGCACATTCAGCCATCCTATTTAAAATTTTTATACTTTCGCGCTGTTTCTATATGGAAAGAATGATAGAAGCACTTCCGTTTTCTGTCATTATCATTTGAGCTAGTTAGCACGTGTGCTTAAAAATTACTAATGAAAATTGTGTTTTTGTGGTGAAAAGGTAAGTTTCTATTGTAATTTTGGTTCTATCGAAATCTTTATTTATATTACTTATATTTGTTTAAAAATTTGGCTCTAAATACGTTAATGTATATAGTTTTCTTGTGGGTCTTTGTCTCATGTATAGGTTAGGTCTTATTGCCGAGCCAAATTTTATAATTCGAAAAATACAGTTGGGGCAGGTTCGGCCATCTCGATGGGGCAGGATCAGCCAGTATCAGATCAGATAGTATATTAAAAATGTATCATAGGAAAATATTATTTCCAGATGGTGCGGAATTATAAACCAAAGACCAACAGGGCTGATTTAGATGAAAAAGTAATAACTAATGCTCTGTGACAAGTTTTGGGCCAGCGAGAAGCATCCAGAATTTTTGGAATAAGTAGGAATATAGCAGCGATTTCGTATTCCAGAGATGATGGTATTGTTTTCCTGTTATTCTCTCCCCGCAGATCTCACAAACTCCAGCCACTAGATGTTGGGGTTTTTGTGCCATTTAAAAGTAGAAGTGCGGTATCTTTTAATGACTGGATGTCAAGTAACCCTGGAAGAACCATTACTGTCAAGCTGAACCCAAAACTGACAAAACGTCCGTTTTGGGACTCATTTTTCCCAAGTAACATAACAAATTCATCTATGAAACCAGGGATTTGGCCTCTTAATTCCTCAGCGTTTAGTGACACCGATTTTGATGCCACCTACGTCTATAATGAACCTGCACATTTAGTAACTAATCAGGGAGCAAATGATCATCAAATAGATAAACCGTCTATACAATCTGCCAGAGAAACTACACCAGTTGAGAAAGAAATTACACTAGTTGAGGGAGAAACTACACCAGATAAGGAAGAAACAATAAATAAAAAAACAGAAGAAGCACATGTGATAAGAACTAACGTCATTACTCCTGAGGCTGTAAGGCCTTTCTTCCCAAAAGCACAGAAATCTAAAATTATTAGACGTCCTAGAGCCAACCAAGGAAAATCTAGGATCTACACAGAGACTCCGGAGAAAACTAGAATTGAAGAACTTGAGGAAGAGAAAAAGAGAAAACAAGCGAAATAATCTGAAAGACAAGCACAAAAATCTACAAAACAAGTGTAACGAAGACAAAAATAATGAAACTGAACTAAAAAAAATTAAGCAAGTTAAAAAGAAGATTTTTGATACTTCCAGCAGTGAATCCGATGTAGAAGATATTGAATATTGTTGTGAAACAGAGAGTAATCTTATTCTGGAAGCTTTTAAAGATGATGCTGGTAGTGTAATGTTAAATGGGAAAAGATCAGTGGGAAGACGTCTGAACTCATGGCTAAACGATTTAAGGAAGATGTTTCGACCGCTGGTCTGCAGAAATCCTTCGTGCTGCAGTTTCCAGAGCTACAATTGCCATTTGGCAGGAGAGGGCGTGATAAGAAGGAGAATGTCCTACAAGAAGCACTAGGAATTGTGGAGTAATGGTGCCTTGAAGAGGACCTTTCAGTTAATCCGAAAAAAAACCACGAATAGAAGAGTTCTCCAGCAGGGTAAAGTACCTACTGATGTTTGGAGAAGAACTAAATATTCAAAGAAGTTAAATATCTAGGAGTGACCCTTGATTCCAAACAGAATTGGAAGGCACACCTGGAAAAAATTACTACCAGGGCTACTAGGCTTTTCTGGCAATGCAGAAGAGTTATGGGGAATACGACCTGAGGTGGTTCACTGGCTTCACACAACTGTGATAAGGCCAACGATCACCTATGGAACAATAGTCTGGTGGAGGGCTCTGCTTAAAGCTATCAGTAATCCAAAAACTAGGCTGGTACAAAACTGCAAAAAATGTCTGAACATGATGGCAAGAGATAAAAAAAGTGTCTCTAATATGTGTGCCTGCACATGAGGGGATTGCAGGTAATGAAATGGCGGACCAGTTAGCTAAAGAAGGCTCTAAAGGAGACTTCATAGACCCGGAACCGTTTTTTCTTCGGGGAGAATACTTTGAAAAATGATAGTGTTTAAAATTTATCTACTGTTTTTTTTTCTATCTCCATATGAAAAATATAAAAGACAACCTTCGTATGCATTAGAACCTGAAATTTAATTTAATGAATATTCATATGTTTAACCTACAATTATTGCTGAATATCATGTAGACAATTCAACCAGTCAAAATAACCGCAATAATAAACTTATCATTTGGAAATCTCATTTGAAAGGAGAAGCTTAATTGAAATACACTTTAGCTTATTCTGCTAAAATTCCCTTTTATCAGAAATTATATATATACACGTGGCTGAGTAACAACACACACATATACAAGCTTGTTCTGCGAATATTTCATGGAAACGTTATGAACGAGTTCCCGGGTCAGCACTATAGAAAGCAGCGTTGTATGCTATTACTTTTAATTAACTCTTACGACATTGTTGGTGTCTGCCATGTTATACCTAACTAGACAAAGTTAACTAGAATCTAAATATCCATGGACATCAACAAATACCCTGGATGCAATTTCCATTTAATATACAGGTTGTTTCTATTGGATACATGTACATATTATTTTATAAATTTTCTAAAGTAAATAATTAAATCATCATACAAAAAAATGGGAATTATGTGTTATATTTTATATTTCTAGCGTATTATATTTATTATTATTATTTCCAACTCAAGTGTACTCTTGCTCAGCTCTTGCTGGTAATGTTCACCTATCCCGAGCGTTTGTAAACGCAAATGGGATTAGGCAGAGCAGTTACATATTTAGAAATTTACGGACAGTGTGACAAGTATTCAAAATTGCAGCCTTCTGCAGATCGATATGTGTTTTTGTGAAGACCTAGTTTGATGAGGCTGTCTTGTAGAGTTTTGGGGATTACTCCCGTAGATGAAACGATGACCGGCACCACCTCTACTTTCTCTGCATGCCACATCTGTCCTACCTCAATTGCAAGATCGGTGTATTTTGCAATTTTCTCGTTGTATTTGTCTAAAATATTGTTGTTATTGGGTACAGCAACATCCACCAGGAGAACCGAGTTAGCTTTTTTATCCACAACCACAATATCAGGCCGGTTATTCGTCACCCGTCTATCGGTGATAATTGACCTATCGTAGTATAGTCTAAAATCAGCATTCTCTAGAACTGCATGCGAATGGTACTTGTAATAAGGCGTGTAAGTGTTAACTAATCCAAATTTGTTGGCCAACTTCAATGTTAGCTATGGCTGAATATCCCGACGTAATGTGTTGTATCGTCTCTGTTGTTTGTTTACACCTTCTGCACTTGTCCGACACGATGTTTGGATCTCTTATAACAAATTTCTTGTAATTGTTGGTATTAATAACTTGGTCTTGGACCTTCTGTTTCTGGAAACAATGTTCCATCAGAGAGCCACTTATTTGATGCTTCCTTGTCGATATATGGTTGATTGAGGTCGTGATGATGTCGACCATGGAGCGCTTTCTGGGCTCACTCTGCCTGTTTGTCAGAGTCTGTAACGATTTCAAGTTTATTATCAGGGTTTACAAGATCTAAGGGGGAATAGTTTTTATCTGCTTTCGCGACCAGCTCATACAATTTAGATGTTTGAGCCTTGCCAATGAAGAATTTTTGGAGTTGGGATATTTGTTTGTAATGTAAATTAACTATGTCCGTTAGAGCTCTCCCTCCCTCTTTTCTTGGTAGAGTGGTCCTAATAACTGATGATGTCGGGTGGTGACATTTGTTTTTGGTCATCATGGTTCGCGTTGTTCTTTGGATATCTTCCAGTTCTGTTTTTGTCCATTTCAGAATTCCAAATGAGTATGTCAGGACCGGTATGGCGTAGGTGTTAATTGCTTTGGCAAGATTTCCTGCGTTCAACTGGGATTTCAATAAAGCAGATATCCTTTGAGTGAACTGTCCTCGAATTTTGGTTTTTGCTTGCTTCTGGTCTAGTAGCTTAGCTTGCTGAAATCCTAGATATTTGTAGGTTTCACCATTTTGCATGGCATTTATATTGTTCCCATTAGGTAGTAACACATCTCCGTTAACGATTTTACCCTTCTCGATATTCAAGGTTTTGCACTTGTCTAATCCAAATCCCATTTGTATATCACTGGAAAAATTTTCAGTGATATTAAGTAACTGTTGAATTTGACGCTGGTTTGATGCGTATATTTTGATGTCACCCATGTATAAAAGGTGGGAAACAGTGCAGCTATTGTTCCGGTTGGCTTTGATTTTAAAGCCGTAATCCGTATCGTTAAGTAGATTGGAGAGTGGATTCATTGCCAAGCAAAACCAAAGTGGACTCAGGGAGTCGCCCTGGAAGATCCCCCTACGGATAGAAATTTCATCAGTTTCGAGGTATTGACCATTTATTTGTAAATGAAGGTTCGTTCGCCAGTGCTTCATAGATGATTCAAGAAAAGTAACAAGAGTGGGGTGTACTTTGTAAATTTGCAAAACTTTAACAAGCCAGGAATGTGGAACGCTATCAAATGCTTTCCTGTAATCTACGAAAGCCGTGTAGATGTTGCGCTGTTCCTTCTGCGCCTGTTTTACTATTACCGAATCGATGATGAGTTGTTCTTTGCAGCCCTGGTGATCTCGTCTGCACCCTTTCTGTTCTTCCGACAAGATGTTGTTATGATCCGCATGTCTGTAAATACGGTTAGTAATGCAAGACGTTAATATCTTATATATAGTTGGAAGGCATGTTATAGGTCTATACTGCGTAGGATCGTGAGTTTGATGCGTTTTGGGAAGCAAGTGGGTCGAACCCAGTGTCAGAAATGGTGGTGTATCTTCTGGATGTTGCAGAATATGTGAAAATGATGTTGCCATTGCTTCATGCAGACTGTCAAACTTCTTATACCAGAAGTTTTGGACATTGTCAACTCCTGGTGTCTTCCAACTACTGGTGCTCTTTATAGCTTCGGTTACCTCGCTTGTTGTCAAGTTAACGAAAGGCATTGGTTCAATGTTTATTTTTTCCTCCTCAGTTCTTATCCAGTGAGCGTTGGATTTATGTTCGATGGGGTTCGACCATAAAGAAGACCAGTACTCCGTTAGCTCATCTTTATTTGGAAGACTTTGGTTGTGATTGTTTACGGTACCGCTTAGTTGCCTGTAAAATAACTTCTGATTGTTATTGAATAAGTAGTTCTGTTGTTTCCTTTTCGTGCACTTGACATATCGTGACAAACGTTTGGATTTTGCCTTTAACTTTTGCCTGAGTAAATCCATATATTCACATACATGTTGTTTATGTTGTGGGTGACCTGTAAAAGTTTTGATTTTTCGATAGGTCTTTCTCACTCTGTTTGTTAAGCGCCTAGACGGTTTCAAGTTGTTTTTAAACTCTGTTAGCTGCCCTAATTCCCTTCTGATTTCATCAATGGACTTTTCCAGCCAGCGTTGCCACCAAGGCTTGAGCTGTTTGTAGTCTTTACCCCGATTGTTCTTTGGGGATTGGATTTGTTGATTGTGACTTCGAAGCACTGCTACCGCTCCACAATAGATGAGAGTGTGAAGTTGTTCCAGCGCTTCGCAGCCTTTAGCATGGTTCTGCAGTAGTAAGTTCACAGCTGCTAGTATGCTGTTAGTGCTCTTATTGGTTCGAAGCTTGGGTAGTTTTGGCCGGCGTATTGGGTTGGTGCCATTAAATTCCGCTAGTGCTTTACAAAGTTCGGTATTATAGTCATTATCGGTGGTTTTGTCGCAATCATTGTTTATTTCCTCAACGCCATTGTGGTCTCCTTGTGCATTCTCCGATTTATGTGTATCCTGATCGGTAATTATGTCATTCTCTCCATCTTGAAGGTCAAGAAGGACTTCACCTCGAATTTGTTGCAACGTCGGACCGGGTAGTAGATTGTTTTTCACAATACTTCGACGTTGGTCAGCAATACGCTGTTCCGTGAGATGGTGAAATTCTGGAAAATGTTCAATGAATGCACGGTGGAGGGCGTATCTGTATGTCGTCATATCAGTTTCCATATTCGTGATTTTAAAGTAGGAGCGCATAATGAATGAGTTTAGCTCGATAGTCCACTTCATGCGCTTCCTGGGCTTTCCGGCTTTTGTGGTCGTAGATGTGCCGACTTGCGTCACTCCAGAAACATCAGAAGCCGGTGGCGGAGGATCGATGTTGTTTTCCCCCTGAGTGTGGTTCGCAGTAGCCCTACTCGGTGTCACGCTGCGCCTACCGCTAACCGAGGAAGAAGGTAAATCATTTTTCGAACAAGCCCTTCTAGCACCAACTTGAACGCGACAAGAGTTTAAAGTGTTGCAATGTCGATTCACCTGACGATTTCTGAGATTTAAGGTCCCGGAATTTACAATCGAATTATTGCTCCCCCCAGAATCCGTGGAGCAGACAGCCGATGTACTAGGTACACTAGCAGTGTGGGATTCTGAGCATTTAGCTCTACCCACCTGGGGTAATCTAGTTTTACAATTCGACATCGTGATTGTCGCATTTTATACCTACTGCCAGGTGCTGATTCAGCCGCTCCTTACATGGAGAACAGACGCTGTCGGAGTACCGCTCCTTACATGGAGACCGTCGTGTCCTGAAACTAACTGGTTTTGGTTCGCTCCGAGGTATTTAATTTCCTCGATACCTTCTATATCTAAAAGGCATTCCCCGATCCACTACCTGGGGAAGCGCCCGATAGGGGTCCAGCACCCCCATGGGATTATTATTATTATTATTATTACATAATGTCGAGACGAGCCCGCTCGATGATGTGTCCCGTTAGGTTCCCAACTCGCACCCCCTCTCTGCTCCGTACAGCACCGACCTTCAACCATTGCTCGATACGTCCCTTAAGGCAGCTTACATATGTCACCTTACTTTATTTATTAGACAAGCTCCATCAACAAATCACTTTGCTTGTGAACCGACTTTTGTTTATCTCATCTCTCGTAACACGTGCAGGTGGTCAGAGGGGACAAGCTGGGGGTTCTGAAAAGTGAAGTGGTCTGTTTGGAATGGGATCATTTTTTGGAAGTTTAGTCTATACATAGCCGTCGCATTTCAAAGAGTAAATTTAGATAGGTAGTTGTATCATTATCGATTTTCATAAAATTTTCAATTAAGGGTGAAAAAATGGATCAAAAAATACTTCAATCAGTGAATTATCCATATTTTCCATATATTTCCGTTTCCTCCTAGATTCCCAACTTATAAACTCTCAACGATACACCATACTCCTTTATATAATATTCCTTCCAGTATCTTTGCGCATCAGTAGCTAGCTAGTCGAATGGAAGCTTATTAGATTTATCGATAGTATATACTTCACCATATATTCTCATGCGGTAACCAAACTAATTAGAGTATATTTGAATAGTCAAAGGACTCTGTTAATTTCATCATTTAAAATGTATTCCATAAAGGATCGATGCAAAAGACCCTTTTAAAAAGACATCCTCTTCATGTTCGAAATTATTTCACGGTTCTTTATCGTGTCATCTCATGTGGCAAATGCACATTGTTCCCTACTGTCTGAGTTTTCCCTGCACGATAATAATCGCTTTCAATGATTACACTCTAATAGTTATCAATGGGAATTACAATCTGCATTGTTTTTGGTTTGTTTATGCAACTTATGGTAGCTATGATAGCTTATGGTAGCTCCTGTTTAGACTATCAATAGATGTCGCTGTTATCACAACTTTAACATTTCCTTCACTGGAGTATAGGTATGTATTGATTGTGATTTCAGCACCGTCTCAAGTCTGGAATTAAGCTCACAGATCTCTCAGACGGAGAATATCTACCTTGTGCTTTTGAGGCGCAAATACGGTCTACAAGTGATATTGTCCCTTTCTATTTGCAAACCAGAATGGTTGGTTAAATCTTATAGATCATACCGACCCCGTTTAACTTAGAAGTGTAATTCAATATCTGTCGGGGCATATAGCCCGAGAAGTAGTTGTTTCTTCTAAGTCAACGTTTTTGAAAATGTTTTCAAAACTTTGTAAGGCGTTGATAGTATAAAACTATTATTCTATATTTATTGGTAACGCGCTTTACTAAATAAGTACGACCATTTTACAGGAAACTGTAATAATCTATTAATAACTTTTGACCTACTCAACATTTTTCAAGATTGAAAAATCCTACTTGTTCTTTGAACCTTACTCTACAAATTGGTACCTATACTCTTAAATTATTGCATCTATACCACTAATCGCTTAGCTTGGTGTTGTGCCAGAGTAGGATGGAATTCTGAATGGAACAATGTAATATTTAAAGACGAGTCAAGAATATGCCTTCATGGCGATTCAAGACGAATGAGAGTTTGGAGAGAACTTAGAGAATAGCACAGCCGGGTCGAGTTCAAGAAGTTTATCTTTATGGAGGTGGGATTTTTTTAGGTGGTCGCATGGAGCTGTATTTATGTGATGGTCTGATATATCAAAATTATATCATAAATGGCAAATTTAGAACCCAATTTCATGTTTTTGGATGATAATGCGCAACCACATAGAGCCAGAATTGTGCTTGGCCAAATCGAAGCAAATGAAATTCACCATATAAGATTACCATCCAGATCTCAATCGAACACGTTTGGGATTGTCTCAAAAGAACTTCCTACGACCTTCCACCGCAAACCCTTGATGAGTTACGAGCCATTTTTACTGATGTTTGGGGTCACTTATCACAACAGGTCATTGATAACTATATAAGAAGTATGCCTAGACGTATAGCAGCAATTTTAAACAATCAAGGTCACCATGTGGAATATTAGCATTTTTCACATTGGACTTAATAATTTTTGTATCGTATTTGTTACGAATTTCAACTGTTGTTTTAGGATGTACGAATTCATTTTGAAGTAATATAACTCTAAATAATATGAGGCGATTGCAGGTAATCAAATAGCGGACCAGTTAACTAAAGAAGGCTCTAAAGGAGACTTCATAGGTCCGGAACCGTTTTGTGGAATCACAAAAGATTGCATAAAAGGAGAAATCGGGACCTGGCTGGATAGGAAACAACAACTCAAATATAGGGCACCTCCATACAAAGAGTTTACTGAACAAGGAACTCTCAACCAGGCTATTGAAACTCGGTAAGAGACATTTGAAGACAGTTACCGACCTGGTGACTGGGCACTGCTAGGGTTGCCAGACTGGGCGATTAAACGCAAAATGGGCGATATTAAAGTTGTATTTTGCGCTGCAATTTTATAGTTGGCGTTTATCGCAAAGTGGGCGATTTCAATATTTTTGTTTGTCGCTGAACACTGTTTACACTACCACTACACCAACACTAACACTTAACACTATCTTACGCGCGTTTCGATAACCAAGTTATCTTCTTCAGAGACTGAAGGTAAGTCAGTTTACCTTCAGTCTCTGAAGAAGATAACTTGGTTATCGAAACGCGCGTAAGATAGTGTTAAGTGTTAGTGTTGGTGTAGTGGTAGTGTAAACAGTGTTCAGTGTCAAGTACCGCCAACGGTTCCAGAATTCCCGACTTATTTTTGTTTGTGTTTATTGGGCGTTTATGGTACAAAGATTCAGTTCAAGTGCCTGGACTGTTGAGCACAACCCAAATGAATTAATGAATTAATGAACTCTATGTGATAATTTTTTTTGAAAAATAAACTATCTAAATATCTCTAACTTTTTTCCATGTATGTATATAAATTTTTATAAATATAATTATAAAAATATATCCGTCGAAAGTTCATTCGATGAGTAATTCTCTGTTCAAACATAACTAATTCAGGGAAATTGGATTTCGACCCTGACGCTCACATATATCCGTTTAGCAAACATCAACCATATTATTCCTTGATATTGGCATATGCATTTCAAACATTTCGAGATGTATACAGTAGAAATAACCTAATATTCACTTGATCCACTTGATTATAACACGGAAAATTTCATATCTCTCACTGATAGGCATCAAAAGATTTTCCGGATTTTACTACAGGATAATTCTATATTTCAACAAAAATATAAAATCTATGCGAATAATTATTCTAATAAGGATTGAAACAATAGATTTATTTTATTATAGTTACATTGTAGAGGTTGAATTCTTAGATGGAATTTACATTACCTTAACTCGAAAATGATTATTTTCAATGCTACTTATTATTTCCTAGTGATTTTAAAACATACGGAGAGCACCAACAACTGGACTGCAAACCGCAACCGTCCAGAAAAGTTCGAAGCTTGCGAAGCAGCTTGCAAGCACAGCATAGACCACTCGAAATTGGAATCTTTTAAGTTGATATCTTTCAGTTTTACTCGCATTAAAAAATTTCATGAACATCAACAATTTTGAGATGCGGTATGTTTCAACTGACAAAGTGAGAGTTGTAGTTCAATAGACCATATTATGGGAAAAATTTTCAATATTTTATTTTCTTCTTCTTCTTTCTCTAAAACCCTTATGTCATTCAGCGTCGGGTTAGCCCTTCTTTACCCATTTCTTCCAATCGCTTCTGTTTCTGGCCAGTCCTCTCATCTCTTTGATTGATTTCCCTCTTTTCTCTCCGATTTCCCGTATCCTCCCCATCCATGTTTTCCTTGGTTTTCCTTTCTCTCTTTTTCTATCCTTTCCTACCTCTGTAACTGCTTTGACTAACCTGTTTTCGTTCATTCTTATAATGTGTCCATAACAGTTCAATTGCTTTTCAATCTCTGTTAAAATCGGTTCCTGATTTCTTCATTTATATACGTCGGTCATATTTTATTTATATATTTTTTAACGCTTAAACTAAAAAAAATTCATGCGTTTTTTCAAGATTTCAACTTCTGCTTCGAATTATAAATATGACTTAAAAAATCACACATTTTGAAAAAAAAAATTTCAATACGATCATTAAAAGCCAAGAAAACGAAAGTCAAAGTTCGCTAGGCACTGACAGAATACTATAAGAAATTTTAAGTTAGTGATTGATTAGTTAGGTTATTGAAACTTACCATGACGCCTTATTTATCGCTGTCGCGCTATAGTTTCGTTGCGCGCGCTGGAATAATTACCCCTTTTGTACACATGCAGTGGTACAACGAAAATGAAAAAATGAAATAATGTACAGATTGGATTCAATAACTTGAATTATTTTTCTTAATGTTACTCATGACTAGAATTAATTTTTTTCACGATAAAGTTTTTTTGTGCTTTTGTATATAAGAATAAAATGTTGCAAAATATTCTCTCATACTCAATAAATGAAAATCTGGCAACCACTGCTGCAAATTGTACTATGCTAAATTGCTTTTATAATATTCCACGAAAATGGAGTTGTGGTTAATTAAATAGTGTTGTGCGGGACTCGCACACCTCACTTCATAATATATTCAAAGACTACATACAGTAGGTACAATCGCTCCAAATAAATCCGAAATAAAATTTTTCTCTTCCCTATATTGTAAACATTTGCTATTCCATTAAGTTTGATCAATATGGTGAAGCAAGTCAAAGGTATAGTCACATATTGATAAAACGTATTTGGAAACTTAATTCAGCAATTTATTAAAATATTTAACCATGGAGGTGATGGAAGATGGTAATTTAATGGACAAAGTGAATATCCTAATACAAAGAGACATGGAATATTATACAGTAAGTTAAAAATTAAAGGCTAATATCATTTTATACGTTTTGCTTGAAATTTGTGGTTAGTTGTAGGTTTTAGGCAAGTTTAACTGTTGAATTATAATGGTTTATGCCTGTAATGCTTTTATTTTGATATAAAATCTTTCTGTATTAATATAATGTAACTTTAATTATTGGAACAAACTACCGATCTTAATTAAAATGAATTTTTGTTTGTTTGTTTGGTATGTGTGCCCTCCAGCACAATATGGCCGACCTGTCACAGTGACGTCATTCTAGAATGGTCTATAAAATAATCAAATCCGCAAATAAAATCCAACCTCAATAATGCATATACAACGCCTGCAACGTTTCTAATATTCAACATTATTTTTGACAAAACAAACAGTAAATCTATGAAAATTGACAATTAACAAGACAAACAATAACTCTATGATAATAATTGACAAGCAAATCAAATAGCCCCGCTCCGCACCGTTTCACATAAGAAGAAGCCACGTGAAGTTTGCCAACTGTCTTGCGCAGAAACCAAAATAGGTCTTGTTTATCTATGTCGCTTTGTAACGAGCGTTTCATGCCATTGGCGTTACAAACGATGTTTTATGCCGACAATCATTTACTGTCGAATATTTTTGATAGTTTATCTGTGTTGTGTGTTTTATTTGATCAAAAACTGTGCCTCCTAAAAAACTTGTTGGTGTTAAAGACTTTTATAGAGTCCGAAAATGTGAAAACGTTACGCCACTGATTTGATGTCGAATTTCAATGTTACAATATGGCGCTGGTTTTGACAAGTTCGCGCATACGACTGCAACTTCACGTGGGTTCTTCTTACGTGAAACGGAATCTACATGAACATCGGTGAATAGACCCTTCCAGAAAGACGTCACTGACAGGTCGGCCATATTGTGCCTTAGCGCACAGGTTCTCTGATCAACGCCGCGATGCTTGTATTAGTGCTTTAAAACGGGGGCCTCTCAGTTTAAATTTGGCAAGTGTGTTCTGAGATTACTTAGTGTATCAGTCAATTTTTGTTCATAAAACACAAACAAACAAGGTTCAACTCCAACTATTCGATTCGTTTGCCCTCCAGTACAATATGGCCGACCTATCAAAGTCATGTGTTCTGGAATGGTATATTGGGAGGAAACATCCCAACTCACTTCGAAGTGAGTAGAATGCGAACCTTACCGATGTGTGCTGAGCTGAGTTTAACTGAGATCTCGGTAAAAAATGTTTTCTATGTATTTAGACAGTCTTAGGATATCTTTGTTTTCAGGAAAAGCAAAAAATTTTGCAAGAAACGATATGTGCAGGAATCATTGGAGGAAAACTAGACTTTCCGCGCTCAGCTTCATTTGCTTCAGTTAAGTTGGTGCTGTGGTGGGAAGAGGAATTTGAAGCAGCTCATAAGAAATCTTCTGGTTTTCTACCTAAAAACAAAAATAAAATAGATAGGCATTCGGATGATGACAATGAGGGTATTGTCAAAGATTCGGATCCTTCTAAGTTTGTTTCACTAATTGTCAAATCATCAGATCAGTTATTAGGTGAATAGTTATTTTTAAACTCAATGATATACGAGAAACGAACTCTGGTGACATTGAAGCTTAACTTAATGCCTTAAACGACAATGTGCTAGAAAGAAACAAGTATATTTGGTAGGGATACGAGTATAACATTGCTTGGTTTAATATGATATCATAATGGTCGCGTTCATCCCAGCAAAGTTGATCAGGTAGCGATTTTTAGAGTAATCCATCGTTTCTTAATTTTGCTGAACATGCTAATCACAAAACAGACTAACCTATAGATGTGAAAGTTTATAGAATGTACCTTGAATTAAAAGGTTTCAAACCCATCCACCTGAAGCGCTTGTTACAATCGAGTTGTCGAAATAGGCCTGGCAGCTAATGCCTTTATCCCGAAAAGAAGAAAATATGATAAAATTGTTCATCTTAGCTGAGGCTGGAGTCTGATTCTTGACTGAGGGAGTGAAACCTCTCGAGAAAACAGATATACTCCGTTTCACATAAGAAGAAGCCACGTGAAGTTTGCTAACTGTCTTGCGCAGAAACCAAAATCGGTCTTGTTTATCTATGTCGCCTCGTAACGACCGTTTCATGCCATTGTCGTTACAAACGATGTTTCAGGCCGACATCCATTTTATTATTGACATTTGAGGTTGTGTTTGAAGCAATCATTTACTGTCGAATTTTTTTTTGTTAACCTACAACATGTGAAAACGTTACGCTACTAATTTGAAGTCGAATGTCAATTTTACAATATGGCGCTGGTTTTGACAACAAGTTCGCGCATACGACTGCAACTTCACGTGGGTTCTTCTTACGTGAAACGGAGTTACGGATGTTACCTGTGGATGGGAGTCGAGCAGTCAAGACCCTTTCAAATCTTTGCCACTTCTTCCGCTTGTTAGATTCACATATCAAACTAAGCGTAGGTATAATCGCTTTTGACGCATGTTGTGTTTCCGTGTGACCAGAGTTTCTTCCTCGTACTATCAAAATTTTTTACCAATTGTACCTATATTTTTCCAGCTCATCTACATGTTCTTACTCAAGAAGCTCTGGATCATGCTGATCTAACTGTTCTCACTGGAACAATTGGGGCAGCTGCGCTTTTAAAGAACTGTCTTTGGTTTTACATAAGGGCAATCAAAGATGAAAGGAATGCCCACATAGAAGAATTACAAAGTAGTTATAAAAAATATTATGAAATGTGCGAAGCCTTGGCAGAAAGATTACTGGATTTACATTGTCGACTTATATCATTATATATTTTACAAGATGCTGAATGTTTGGATTGGGAAGTCGAGAAAGCTTTTTTTGAATCAGAAAGGGGATCTTACACAATCCAAATGTGGTGGTTATATATGCAAGGTTGCTATGTTTGTAATATTTATCATCCATCTCGTTCCAAGGGATTATCATTGAAACGGATAAAGGGGAAGTTTTGAAATTCTAGGACGATGAATGGGACTTTATTCTGCATATTTTAAAGCCGACGTTGCCAAATTTCAAGAAAGTGACATTTAAAAAATGTGGAGAATAAAATGAGAGCAGCTATGGAGCCCGTATAGAACACTTTTATAGCACACTTTTGTACTGCGCAGGTACGGAGTGGGGGAGTGGCCTGTGTCAAACGTCAAAAGTCACCTGGCAAACGTCACGTCGTCAAACTTCACGTCGTCAAATGTCAAACGTCACGTAGAAACGTACTAATGAGGTTCAGTGTTTTTTTCGTTTTATATAATATCTTAGCTCCTCGCAGCTTGCGGCTCTTACTTTTTCAAGAAAGGCAAGGAAAAATAACCATTCCATACACCCTTCACCTTAAGGAACCTTCAAGGGAAAAGGTTAATGGAATGGTTATTTTTCCTTGCCCTTCTTGAAAAAGATATATAAAACGAAAAAAAAACACTTAACCTCATTTTATTCTCCACATTTTTTAAATGTCACTTTCTTGAAATTTGGCAACGTCAGTGCCTGGAGCTACCTACAGACGCTTCTGTCTAGCGTACGGTTGCCATCTTGAATATTTTAAAATGGCAACCTAGGTCGAGTGAAGTATCACAAAGAAGCTTATTTTTTTTGCAAAAATAAAAGCAATATATATATATAGAAACTGGAACTATCATAATCGATGGATTTTTATTATAAATGGTTTCTGACGTTGTATTATGTTTAAGGTACAAAAGAAGACTTATGGAGCACGGTTCCTCCAAAAATGGCACAAAGAGTATTTGGAGGCATGTTAAATGAATCTTTGACTATTTTAACTGTGAGGTATACACAGGTAAGTATTTATCTCGTTGGTTAACCTGGTAGAGGATTTCCTGACGGGGCTTGTGATAGTAGACTCTAGAGGAAGGAGGTATAAGACGAAGGCTGGAGTACCTCAAGGCTCGGTTCTTGGACCAACGCTTTGGAAGTGTATGTTTGTTGAGATTTGTGGGATAGTATGTGAAGAGGGATGTGAGATTACGGTGTATGCGGACGATGTGTGTCTGGTATGTACGGCAAAGGGAGAGGCGGAGAGAATGTGTAGGAAGATTGTGGAGAAGATAGACTGGAAGTGGCGGAAGATAATACGGTGGGGTTGCTAGTGAAGGGGCGGAGCAAGACGAGGGAAGTGGGGGTGATGGTGAAGGGAAGGAGAATTCGTATGGAGGAGTCTGTGAAATACCTAGGGGTGTGGTTGGATAGTCAATTATCCTTCAGAACACACATGTTAAAAGCGGAAGAGAAGGGAAAAGTGAGGGCAGCATGGCTGGGGAGATTGATGTGTAATGTGAAAGGGGAGGGTAATTGGTAAGACGGTAGAGCAGAGAATGCTGTACGGAGCGGAGGTGTGGGGTGTAATAGCGGGAGTGAATGCGAGGGCTAGGCCACACCTGCGGGTGCAGAGAGAGATACTCCTGAAGGTGGTGCAGGAGTACAGGACAATGGGTGGACTGGCAGCAGCGGTGCTGGCAAGGTACTACCCATTGGACGTGATGGCTAGAGTCAAGAATAAACGCTGGAGGGGTGCGACCAGAGAGGAAGTACTGTTCTTTTAATTTCTTCTCTTGTTAATAAAGAAACATTTTAGGGTATACCATCTGAGACTCGCAATCAGCTAACGGTTGTAGATATAAGCAATTTATTGATGTGCGTCGCAGAATTATTACCGACTATATGTGACAATGCCAAAGAATTAACAGGTATATCTTACAATACCAGCTGTAAAATTTTAAGAGATATTCATACTAAGTGTCAAGAATTATTTATTTGCTTGCTGTTAAGAGGTGCTTCAATTGACATTCTTAATAAGGTATGTCTATAGGTCTGTTAAATATTGTAAATATTGGTATTCTAAAGGTGAATTATTTGATGTATAGATCTTTTCACGATCTAAGAAACTGACTTGACTTGACTTAGGCTTGAGATGCAATAAAATCATAAAACTTTTCGGATTTACCCGTGCAGGGCCGCACTATACCTGATGAAAAAGAAAAAGTACTAAGTAAATTAGTTTTTACAATTTATTAATTTATTTTTTTTATATTCCCCTCACTAATGTGTAAAGTTGGTTGGGAATTAAATAAACAAACAAAAATTTGCAGTAATACTATATTTTAACATTATATAATACATTTAAGAACAAAATAAATCACACCATGTCTTACTCTAAATCAATTCTTTTATACTTATATGTTAATTACCATCAAATATAAATTGCTATTATTGCCAGTATTTTTTGACCACCTGCAAATAATACATTGCAATAAAATAAAGTATTTATAATAAGAATGACCCAAGAGTCTTATAGAGTTTTCAGGTAATCATTTATTATTTGCCAACATCAAAATAAATACGACCCTGTCACGGCTAATACTTTTATAGCTTTATTGCATGTCATTATCCCATCTGAGGTCAGGTCAGTTTCTTAGATCGTGAAAAGAGCTATAAATTATGCAATTTTTTTCTACCTTTTTTATGGAATATTTATTGATTTTGGGAGAATTTACATTATTTTAAACATTTTTTGTTGTATGAATTATTCTGCAGAATAAAAAATCTTGTAATTGAATTTTGTAGGTGTTTCGAAAAGGAATAGACGTAGAAATATTTAAACCAAAGGCTATCGGGATTGCCCCGTGGATAGCATTTGCGCTACCAAAGATTTTTGATAACAATCTTAAACAAGATGCGAAAATAAGCGATTTAAATCCAGATGTAAATATAGCTGTTGAACTTACAGTGTTGTTAGGTCAGCCCCAACCAAACTGGGCTCAATTGTTAAAGGTAAAATTATTCAAATAAAAGTAATTTCATAGTAGATGTAGTTAAAAATACAAAAATGAGTAAAATTGATCCAGTTGCTCCATAATATGCATTCAGTAGTTTCTCGAGCGGTTCGAGAACAATCGGTATTCACCCTCTATACAGGGTGATTGATTAGTGTGATAAAGCTCAGTGTGTCTGTTAACAAAAAAGTTATACATAAAATTTGTAGGTAGCTTTAATTTTCATATTTCAAAATTAGTTACAATATTACAGGGTGTTCCATAACTCGGTGCGGGTATGCGAGTTTTTGAAAGATAGGAAAAGTTACAAAGTGTCTATATGTTAATTTGTTTTAGATCCTTTGTATGAACAAATACAAAATCCTTCGAATAATACTTAGTTCTATGACAAATTATTTTTCTCACTTGATGGAAAAACCTGTTTCTAAACGTGCAACTTGCTCAGCCTTTTTATGTAACGAAGAAGGATCGTGCACGAATGAAAATACGGTGACGACAAATTTAAAACCCATACATTATTATAATTTAATTTTATCGACCACCGAAATTCTGTTATTCGTTGGCAACAAAAAGGATTTGATGGATATTTTGTTACCTTTAATTACCGAACAACCGAACTGGGCGAATTGTTTGGAAAGGAGACATGTGAGTATAATTTTATCAGAGCTTGTGACATTAATATGCAGAGCCCTTATGACAGAGTATCGATTTAAGTAAATATATATTTATCCAGGTAAAATAAACCAAAACTTATTTTAATCATTGAAAAATGAATCGATCTCGTTAAAAAATTCTCGTCTCTTTTTCCTTATAATTTAGCTTTTTGTTTATTGTTGTTTTATAAGTCCTCAAGGCTCCTTTACTACAGAATATCATTTAAAAGTTATCGTTATTGTTGCAGGTATGGAACCAAATTCGTCCACCTTGGTATGAAGCTATTATAAATTTTACTTCCGAAATAGTACCGATTGTTGCAGATACCGTAATTAGTGCAATTCAAACGGAAGCAACAATGTATCAAGGAATGTCTATAATTTTAGCTTGTATAAGCCAGTTTTGGGATTATGTTAACCCTACGCTATACAGAATATCATCCTTATTACAAGAATACGTTTTAGCAGATATTGTTCCATTGAATAATTCAACTTTGATCCAAGTTCTCGTGTGCTCTATTTACAGGTTGTTAGTTTCATAATTTATTATGGTCGTTGGTGTAATGTAGGTGAAATTAATAAAATAATTGGAGATTGTATCGAATGGAGACAATACGTTTTCGATATTCCTGAATAATTAATATGTTATAATTAGATTAATCATTAGTGAAAATAATACATACTTATTTAAATTTATCGATCGCGATTAAAATTTTACTCAGATAAATATAACTTCGATTTAAAACGTATTTTAAAAATTTCCAGTCAGTAATGTGCACATTATAGACCATTCCAGAATGACGTCACTGACAGGTCGGCCATATTGTGCTGGAGGGCACAAAGTTAGACTTCAATTAACAATTAGTAGGTATCTAAAATGCCATCGTTTGGTGGTTAAGTATGGAGTGCGGGGAGAAAGAGATAAGGTATCTTTTTTTCGATTTCCGGCTGTGTAAACGAAGCGAGGTGACTATTTCATTGATCTCTCTGATCAACGCCGCGATGCTTGGATTAGAGCTTTAAAACTGGGCCTCCTCAGTGAATCACAATTTTAAACTTGGCATGTGTGTTCTAAGGTTAGTTAGTGTACATATGGACGAGTTGTACCAACAGCCGGCTAAACCTGGTTTATTTAACCAAAGGGTTAAATTTGACAAAAGTTTAAACCAGTGCATGTGTGTTGTACCACTGGTCTTTTAGTGCAGTTTTGAAAGGTTGGTATCAATGAATTCGAGACGAATAAACTACTTTTAGGTGAATAATTTAGTTTTGCCGGAGAGAAAATTTAAAAGAAGAATTTTTAATATACAGTTCTTACCCTTAGTCCATTTTCTACTGATTATAAAAAGATTGACAATTTGGAACTTCACTATAAATAACAATTACTTACTTTCAAATAACAATTTATTTATTAATAATACATACATTTGTAACAGACTCTATATCTGCCGTTAACTGTAATATCAAAATGTTAACGGTATTTTTTAGATAAGTAATTTAAATCTATCCGAAAATTTCTTATCATTCCATTCTGTAAAATGGTTCTTTCGTCGCTGAAAGTTCTGTGGGCGTTCATTAAAATATATTCCATTAGAATTTTGGAAAAATAAAAAAAAATAACAGAATCCACCGACGACTGTATTTTTCTCTTTTGAACAAAGTTTTTAGGTTAGAAAACTAGGATTATTGTTTTAACCACTCGATTTTGAGCGGTTAACAAACCCGTTAGTAAAACTCTGGTTACCCACTGATCCAATCTACTACAACACCCATTTTGTTTAAACCAGTAGTTATGTTTTAAACCTTGTTTTAACAAAACACAAACTCACAAGGTTCAACTCCAGCCCTCCAGCACAATATGGCCGACCTATTAAAGTCATGTGTTCTAGAATGGTCTATTAAGTAATGTTAGGTTATGAAAGCGTGGAAGCATTATTGCATCTCTTCATTCGGAAGCCTGAGGCCCATTTTGATCCCCTGGGTCTGCTCTAAAGCAATGCCTCTTTATCGCCTCGTTTTGAGGCACTTCCAGTTATTTTTATCATCGACCTCTAATTAGGTATGTAGGTACTTCCTTAAGCCCCTCTATAAAACTGGACCTAAAGGATCTTTCCGATCTTCCTATTTGTTCAATGATATTACGTTAATGACTACTGCCAGGGGCGGATTTAGACTTTTCCCACCCAGTGAGCTGATAACAATCTGCCGCCTCTATTCTGCCTCCAGACTTACCTAAACTAAAGCCTGCGGATATCCTAAGATTCCTTCGGGAAATAAGTCTAAAGGAACTACTAGTCTCTGAGACTTTATTCAGGAACTAACAAAAGACATTACGGACTACACCCTCTGCCATGTTATTTTTTACAGCAACTCATTTTCAGTTTGATTCTATTTTAGCCATTTATTAAAAAGATCTAGAGAAAGTAAGAAAGAATTTCGAATAGAAGAAAGTATAGATACAATACATTATCAAAAGACAATTGCGGTCTCAGAAGCGTCAACTAACCCACCAGAAGCTATAGCTTTAGCGGTTGCTGAATCTTTATGCAGTATAGATGAGGATAATAAACATACCAACCAAATTGAAGAATTTTTACGACAAGCTGACTGTCATGGCAAATATTTAGGGGTTGAAAAAAATACATATATGCGGTTAGAAGAAAATCAGCTTTTTGCAGAAGTTGTAGTTAGTGAAATTTTAGCTTCAACTAACGGTAAAAATAGTTTAAAGGTAAATAGACTAATTGGAAAGTTCAAAAATTATCCAAAATATTACACCTGCAATGTTATCAACTATACAAGCAATGGCGTAGCGTGGGTTTTCGCTCCCCCCTTATTTTAATTATTAGTTTAAAGTTTGAATATTTTATTCATTGGACCTAATGTACATCGTACAAGTTATTGAAAGTCAAGATAAAACACCACTGCTTTGGAAGGAACATACACCTATGGGAAGAAATGGCGTAAGAAACCCACAGGAATAAGAAGTGCTATCGCTGTGGCTTGTTAATTCACGTTCAGGAAAACTCGGTGCCACCGTACCGACCAGCAGGGTGTTAGGCAGTTGTTTCTTGCCACTAGCACTTCGGCAGCACGACTTCGTCTCTGTTTTGGTTGTGTAGGAGAAATAACTAATTATATACGAACACTTGATATAAGATGGTTTTATTACAATCTCGTTGTACCTTTTGTGATGTTACAAGTTGCTGACGCCATCCATGCCGGTGTGAACATAGGTGCTTGTGGGTGACAAGTGACAAATTAGATACTTAATCCATTACAGTCTTCTTATTTCGCACCCTTACGGATTTGCTTGGCAAATAACATTGCTGGAGCAATTTGAGATAATATTTTTCTTTCATTCTAATTTTTTGCTTTCAGATGATATATTGGTTTATAAAATGTAACGCTGACTATTTTTACATGAAGTTGGGGGTGAATAATGAAGTAGAAGATATCAAGCCACAAAGAGCCTATATAAAACAAATGTCATTGCTTCATACCATGTTTAATATTGCATCTCGACCTTTTGACCAGGTAAAAGTGTTTTTCGAACAATTAATTATTAGTAAGCAAATATTAGCCTGTTAAGCTTCTCTCTCTCTGAAGGAGATAACTTGGTAAGATGTGTCAAGTATCGCCAACGATACCAAAACTATCAACAGCTGAGAGCAATCTCTACTCAGTAAGTCTACAGACTTTTTTATTTAGCCCTCAATCATGTCTTTCTTACTATTTTCTTTTCTTTGTGCGCTGATTAATTGCCTCCCCAGTCTTGTCTACCAAGCGTTTTACATAAAATGTCTGAAGGTTTCACTTCTACCGCATATGATCTGCATATACCTACATGTTTTTAGACTCTGTTGAGCAACTCCAGACAAGCTAATTAGGATTAATGACTTCTTAAATTGGAAATCTTATTTTTTTCAGTTGTTATCTGGAAATTGGCAGCCCAACTGGTTAAAATTATTACAGAATTCAATGGGAATATCTGGAGAACGAGTATGGAAACAACTTTCGCTGCGAAAGGAATTTCGAAATATAAACTCGCCAACAATTCCCGCTAACGTGATTTCGATGATTAATAACATAACATCAACTTTCAAATAATGTTTATTTTGTGTTTCAATGAACAAATTAATGAATGTTAAATATATTGAAAATACAGTTTAATAAAACTTTTTCCTTGAAGGATGAATTCAAAAAGATACGAAACATAAAACAAAATACGTGCTGACAACTGATTTCCATAATGAATACAATATTACAATGGCCTTGTCACCACTTTACTGGTCTCTTCTCTTCATAAG
The DNA here is from genome assembly GCA_947563755.1 of Lochmaea crataegi. NCBI lineage: Eukaryota > Metazoa > Arthropoda > Insecta > Coleoptera > Chrysomelidae > Lochmaea > Lochmaea crataegi. Next base: position 2,719,937 of record OX387433.1, on the reverse strand, counting down.
TTTCGATGTACTAAGGGTGCTTCTAAATCGCGACGTTGTCGCGTTTGTTACAAAGTGAAAAGCATTTTATATCGAGTTTTTCTGTTTATTTGTGAACCGTCCGTAACATGCGCCATGGCTCACACCGTTACCCGCCTTAAACTACGAATTACAACAATCTCCGAAAAACAGCACCTAGAGCTGGTTTCTTTTCAGAAACCACTCTATAGTCCTTATACCGCTGCTATCCAGTGCAATAGTATAACAGGGTCAGAAAATCTTCTTTCCTTTCCTTTCCTTTCCTTTCCTTTCCTTTCCTTTCCTTTCCTTTCCTTTCCTTTCCTTTCCTTTCCTTTCCTTTCCTTTCCTTTCCTTTCCTTTCCTTTCCTTTCCTTTCCTTTCCTTTCCTTTCCTTTCCTTTCCTTTCCTTTCCTTTCCTTTCCTTTCCTTTCCTTTCCTTTCCTTTCCTTTCCTTTCCTTTCCTTTCCTTTCCTTTCCTTTCCTTTCCTTTCCTTTCCTTTCCTTTCCTTTCCTTTCCTTTCCTTTCCTTTCCTTTCCTTTCCTTTCCTTTCCTTTCCTTTCCTTTCCTTTCCTTTCCTTTCCTTTCCTTTCCTTTCCTTTCCTTTCCTTTCCTTTCCTTTCCTTTCCTTTCCTTTCCTTTCCTTTCCTTTCCTTTCCTTTCCTTTCCTTTCCTTTCCTTTCCTTTCCTTTCCTTTCCTTTACTTTACTTTCCCAACATGACGAGAACTAGAACGAAGACTGAGAAAAAGAATGACAATGACGAGGAATTTCCCGAACTTCCATCCACATATATAACATCAAAATCTTCCAAACCCCAACCTACTTTGGAGACGCCCTCCAGTTCTTCAACCAAACTCCGCCCTTTGATGGAAACTCCGGTTTCACGACCCAACCTAAAATCAAACATCGAAAATCTTCACAACCAAGTACCTAACTTCAAAAATCTCTCTCCAGTTGAGGTAGTTAAATTACTCCAAGACCAAAAATAGCCATGCTAGAGGCAGCTCTCGCTAAACCCAATCTTTCGTCCTACGCCCAGGCAGCAAAGTCTTCTGCCTCTTATATTTACTCTTCTCGCTCCTTCCAGGCCTCCTCTATTCATGGAGAATCCATTCCCAGCCAAATCGACGAAGAAGCCTCAGCTCAGACTTCTTCGTCCAAACCATCATCCCACTCTTCTACACACAATCTTCAACCCCACTCCAAACACTAAGTCTTCGAAATCTCCCACCCAAATTCTGCTCTTACAACTTTTCATCCTTCTGTACAGAAACGAAATCCTCCAAATCGCTTACCTGAAAGCATGCAAATCTTAACTGCACAGCCCTCCTCAAAATTCCGAGGAATATCTGACATAAAAATCTACAATCCAAAACGCCATTGGAGACAACAAAGTGGTAGGCTTTTACCTCTTCACTCTCAAATTCCTGCCTCCTGGAAAATCACTCCAGCCAAAAACCGCACCCCAAACTTCTCCTTTGTCATCTCCTATGTTCACAAAAACCTTTTCAATGAGGAAATCTTTGATCTTCCTCAAGACCTTCAAATAAACATTATCAAATGCTGAAGAATCGTCTCCAAAGCCACCAACTCTCCAACCTCCCTAATCAGAGTCATTATACCAGCTCTGAAGCACAACTTCACCAGGCACTTTCCAAAGGAATCTTCCTTTATGGCCTAAAACCATGGTTACGAGACGCCACAACAACACAACACATTTCAGGTAGGTACTTCTCAGTAACTGAAGTGTTTTCTACATATGAAAAAATACACAAACACCGTCCCTTTCTTATTCCGGGATGTAGATGCAGGTTTTCTGTGGATTTTTCCTGCATCTTCATTTCCACAATGATCGGAACAGCGGTACGTTGTGGAAATTAACCAAATGGCCATTCAACGGGTGGCTCAGCCACAGAGCCATAGTCTTTCTTATTCAATCAAACCCTGAAGAGAACTAACTCTCCTATAACAGGGTAGAATTCAAATTTTTGGATATCCAATGAAGAATAGTTTAAAATTCAAATAGTAAAATCATGCTCGAACAAAAAAAATGATTTTGGAACAAACCTAAATGCTAGGTGCTTTCACCGGTTGAAGCATTTACAGAGGTTTCGTCAAAAAGTACAGTGACACAATTGAATATAGACTTTCCATCTGTATACTAGTTATTTAACGCCGCATTTTCAACTTTTTCAGAATCTGACGCCACCTACCGGGACCAATTGCAAATCTGAACAAAATATGTGGGTATAATAATTTGTTTGAATGCAGTTTTAACCACATTACAACATTCAACAAACGTTTTTTTGCACTGGCAAAGCCAAACCATAGAGATACTATAGATAGAGGCAACAAGCCATAGGCCGCTGTGTAAGTGGGAATGTCCTTCTGAACCTCGGTGAGAGAGGAAGAGACAGACGATCAGCGGTTTTTCTGTCTTTGTCTCTCGTCTATAGTATACATGCCATTAGAGAAAGACAGCATGAACCTCTGACTTTCTATCTTTCTCTCACATGCTGACGGGTTTCGAGCTGGCTTGTTGGAGTATCTCTATGAGCCAAACAGGCCAGCTTCAAACGTTTCGCGGAAACACTCCATTTAAAAGGTCATTTCTACATAATTCTCGTGCTTAGCTATATATTTATGAGTACTTTCATTGCTAGCCGCTATAGTGAAAATAATTCAACGTTATTTGAATCAATCTGGCAACGTTGTCAACAGAGTATATTAGAGATATGCTGATTTATCAAAATTAAAATTAGCGTTTGTTAAATTATAATTATTAAAACCCTTAAAAGATGCAACGTCAACTTTGAAATTCTAATTAAATTTCTCAAAGAACTAGAAATATTAAGACGCGTGCGTCTCTCTTCTACTGATAAAGTAATATTTGAAAATATACCATTATTATGTGGTAAGCAGTCCATTACATCAGCTAATGCAATTTTTTTTCCTACGTAGACACCAACTAACAAGAAGCGAAGCCCGACGCAATATTTTTGATGTTTTGGTAAGAAATATGTATGGCCTTCAGAGACCGACGTTGACAGATAACTTAGTAGACCGAGAAAACGATCAAATTTTCAAATATCGGCGATATAATTGGTCGGGTCGACAAAGTGAAGTATGACAAGTATCTTATTATAAAAATGGCGCCTTTCAGACATGCGAATACAAAAAAGGATAGCCAGCTTCGCTTCTTGTTTGATGGTGTATTCTGTGATGTAGATATTTGGCTACTGGCCTATTCCACTGCGACCTTTTCATTGTAGTCCTCTTTATCTAGATTACTAGCCCCAGACAGATTTTCTTGATGAAATCCACCAGCTTTGCGCTTATAGATCTTTCCTAGTAGCTATTCGTCGACTAGTGCAAATAAATCTCTGTCCAACCAACTAACCTCATTGCTGACTCTACGATTTCATTAATAACCTACATTTACTTTAATTATACGAGAGGCACTACACGCACTCGCACTGGCATAGAATCTGTTGTGCCGTTTCTTCTTCTAATTTAATGTCTATTCAATCAGCTTCGAGTGCTTATTGAGCTTACAGATCTCAGTTTAGCTGACCCACCACAGTTTTGACAGAAACTTTGGCGAATCTGATATCATGAACTGTTTCGCTTGTCTTTGTCTTGGTGAGTTTGTCCACTTTTCTGTAGCCCTTTTTGCAAGACCGCAGAAGGGCTCTGGTCCAACGAATGGGATTTGCTTCTTCGTTGCCGTTTTGGCAATCTTATACGGTAGTTTTATCAATCTTGGAGTTTATTTAAAAGGACGAGAGTAAATGAAACACAATTAGTATTTTGTTATTTTTTATAATCTGATACAACACAAATTAAGCAAACTCCAGAAACCTTACATCATTTTAAGAAACAGTTAACTAGTAAACATACTTCAAAAACTATTAATGCTTATGAAAAGTCATAGACATAAACAATGATTATATACATAGTTGTCTCCAGTAAATATTAAAGTTACATTAGATTAATTTAATATTATTTTACAGTACGAAAACTAACAGCCACAATTATAGCTGAAAGTTATTTTTATTTGGTTTACAATTTAAGGTAGACAGATAACCTCGATACAGCTGCGTTTCACAGAAGTTTCCGTTCTTTGTAAAAATTATTAACCATTTTTGGAAAAGGAATCCATATATCGTTTTTTTTTATCAAATATAGGTAAGTCAAGTCAAAAAACCATTATTAACAAAATTTTTAAATTCGATAATATTTATTAGAACGAGATCCTGCAGCTATCTGCTTTTTTAATATAACCTAATGCTGAAGGTCGCTTGACATGGTACAATACAACCTGCAATGCAATGCAAGACGCAAGATTTCTTGATTGAAAGCTTGCATTTGAGACCCAGCTGATCAATTTCTTTAATTCGATGCAATTGCAATTTTATCGGTTTGGCGCCATTTCTAGTGCAATTCTAGGGAGAAATCTAGTTTCTTTTGTGTCACCAACCAACTAACTGTTTCCAATCAAATGATACCTATCAGATGATTGTGGTGACTGACGTTTTGTCATTTATGATTTGATAATCGACAGTGATGTACTTAGTTTTTCTCTGAGCTTTATACCTACTTTTTTCCTTCTTCTCTTGGTTGGGTTGGCAGCAATGTTGCAATGATGTCAAACAGCATGCAAGATTCATCATTTGCAATATACTGGCTGTTGTAAGGAAGAACAAATATTATACAAACGAACGTACTTTAAGTCAGTTGGCAACAAAATGTAAGACAGGTTAGGCCGACACGTGACAGGGAGGGAAAATAAGTTTTGTAGAAGTATTTTTGTAGTTCCTACTGTTCTAAGAGAATAATAAAGTTTACATCAAGTGAGTTGTTTCAATATAGAATATACAACAGTTTTGGCGACGAGAAACTAATAAAGAACCTGTAAAGAAGTCAAGTCCATTAAAACTTTGTTAATAAGTCCTCGCAATTGCCAGTCAGAAGTATGTCGTTTATAGGCTCAATAGAACATTTCAAGTCTAGAGAAACTGAAGTTACCACCTATATCGAACGAATGGAACAATTGTTTCTATGTAATGAAGTTAGTGAAAATAAAAAAGTACCCACTTTTATGACATTAATAGGAGGTGAAGCTTTCGGCGTACTTAAAGACCTATTGTCCCCTGACCTACCCAACAGTCGAACATATGTTCAGTTGAAAAACATGTTAATTAGTCATTTTAGTCCGAAGAGGTTAGTGATAGCAGAGCGTTACAAGTTTTAAAATTGTCGTCAAGAACCCAATGAAAGTATAACTGAATACTTAGAAAAACTTAAAAATTATTCCAAACATTGTCAGTTTGCACAATTTTTAGATGAAGCTCTAAGAGATAAGTTTGTCTGTGGGCTTCAATCTGAAAGAATTAAATTAAAGTTATTAGATACAGATAACTTAACGTATGCTGATGCCTGTAAAACTGCACTAGGAGTAGAACTTGCGGAAGGTCAAGCTAGATCAATTAATCAAGAGAACATAAATAAAATAGTAAAGAACCGCAGTCAAAAATATAGTACGAGGCAGAATACTACTAGCAGTGAAAAATCTAGTAGTGCTGGTAACAAATGTAGCAGATGTGGAAGGTGGCATGAGTCGTCTAAGGCCTGTCCAGCCGTTAGTTGGGAATGTTTCATTTGCAAAAAGAGAGGCCATACTTCGAAAGTTTGTCGATTTAATAAAAATAAAATAAAGTCTTTAGATAGAGAAGAACAAGAGAGTGAAGACGATGAAGAATTAAATGAAATGAGTATAAAACAAGTAATTTTACAAAGCAATAATATGTCAGTAAGTCTAGTAAATAAAAAAAGTCCAGTCCAAGAAGAGCATGATGGTCCGGTCTAAGAAGAACTCGATAAGTCAATTGAAAAGGTTTATAAGCCAGCAACAATTATGTCAAGTGAAGAAAAGGTAGAAGAGGGTGCCATTAAGTCTGTAAGGTCGGTACCTGCTTTTATAAATGTTTTTATAGAAAACGTCCAATTTAATATGGAAGTTGATACGGGTGCTTCTGTAAGTTTAATGTCAAATGTAGATTTTGTAAAATACTTAAATCACATTCAATTACTAACTTCAGATGTTAAAATTAAAACTGTCACCGGTGAAAGTATTAAAGTAATTGGAAAAGCGGTAGTAAATGTCAGTTTAAACAATAGTATTAAAACTTGTGTTATGTTATCTTTAATTATAGATGGTTCAGGTAATAAATTTTGTCCATTATTAGGTAGGGATTGGCTAGACGTACTATTACCAATGTGGAGAGTTAATCTGAATTGTATCCCTGTTACTCCTGTATCCTCAACCATAAATGTCCTCCATCCATCTAATATTGATGAAATGAAACTAAAATTTCCTAATGTTTTTAATAAAGATCGGACTCGACCAATTAAAGGTTATACCGCACAGCTGGTATTGAAAGAAAATGCTTCAATGATTTTTCATAGTCCATATTCGGTACCATATAAAATCAGAGATGAAGTAGAAAAGGAGTTAAAGCTCATGGAAAAAGATGGAATCTTAGTACCTGTACAGAGAGCAGAAATGGTTAGTCCTATAGTATGCGTGCCTAAGAAAAATGGAGGAATCCGCATATGTGGAGACTTCAAGAAAACTCTTAATCCAAATTTGAGAACAGATTATTACCCACTACCTATGTTGGATGAGCTGTTCAACAAACTCAGAGGTGCGAGTATTTTTACTATTTTGGATTTAAGTAATGCTTACTTACAGTTAAGAGTAGAAAAAAAATCTCGAAGAGTTATTAACTATTAATAGTCATTTGGGGTTAATGCAATACACTAGATTACCTTATGGCGTGTCTAGTGCTGTAGCTATTTTTCAATCCACTATGGAAAAAGTTTTAAATAATCTTGAAGTGGGAATATACTTAGATGATGTAATAGTTCCTGGAAAAAATTATACTGAGTGTTTAAATAAAGTTAATCAAGTCTTAGAGAGATTAAACAATCATAATATTAAAGTTAACGAGGATAAATGTGTATTTTTTAAAGAAACTGCTTGTTTTCTGGGGTATGAAATTTCTAAAAAGGGTATTCGTCCACAAAAAGTCAAAGTAGAAGCTATCATTAAAGCTCCTATTCCTACAGACATAACCCAGTTGAGGTCTTTTCTTGGCTTACTTAATTTTTATGCAAAATTTATCCCGATGTTATCCACTATTAATGCCCCACTTTATAAATTGTTAAGAAAGGAAGAACCTTTTATTTGGAATGATAATTGTCAAAAAGCATTTGATGAAGCTAAGCATGCAATACTTAATTGTGTAACTCTGGATCATTATGATCCTAGGAGTAAAATTGTTGTGGCAGCTGATGCTAGTCAATATGGACTGGGTGCGGTGCTTAGTTGTGTTAAAAACAACGAAACTCGTCCCGTCATGTATGCCTCATGTACATTAAGTGCAGCAGAGAGAAATTATGCTCAAGTTGAAAAGGAGGCTCTGGCTTTGGTGTTTGCAGTGAAAACATTTCACAAATTTATTTATGGAAAATTTGTATTAATTACAGACCATTTACCATTAAAAACAATATTTGGTCATAGGAATAGTATACCAACATTAGCTCATGCCAGACTACAACGTTGGGCTATCATATTATCCGCATACAATTACCAAGTTGTTTATAAAAAGGGTATTGAGTTAGCCAACGCCGATTGCCTCAGTCGACTACCTTTAAAAGTATCTTCAGATGTGGAGGAAGTATTTTCATTTTCAGTTGAATCTGTCCTTCCTCTCACAGCTAACGACATTTTATTGGAAACGAAGAAAGATCCGATACTCATAAAAGCAACCGAATTTACCAGGCTAGGTTGGCCGAACCATACTGATGTTGAGTCATTAAAGCCATACTTTCATCGTAGGAATGAGTTGAGTCTTGATAACGGTATCTTGACTTGGGGAAACCGAATTATCATTCCTTCTTCTTTAAGATCATCAGTATTAGAGTTATTACATGATCAGCATCCTGGAATTACTAGGATGAAACTTAGAGCTAGGTCAGATATTTGGTGGCCTGGCATGGATAATAGTTTAGAACAAATTGTGTCTTCTTGTGAGCCTTGTCAAATATTTGCAAGCCAGCAAAAAGAAATAAAATTAGTGCCTTGGCCTAAGTCAAATAAAAACTGGAATAGAATACATATAGATTTTCTTAAAATAGAAAATGTAGATATTCTCTTGGTTGTGGATTCTACTACTAAGTGGGTAGATGCCTACATTATGAATTCAGGAACAAATACAATAAAAACTATTGAAAAACTGAGGCACTCTTTTGCTATTTTTGGTCTTCCCTCGACACTAGTATCTGATAACGGTCCCCCTTATAATAGCGAAGAATTTCAAAAATTCTGTAGGTCCAACGGAATCCAGTTAATTCATTCACCACCTTATCACCCTCGTTCTAACGGATTAGTTGAGAAAATGGTCAGCACTATTAAACAAAATTTAAGAAAAACCTTATTCGAAACAAAAGCTAAATTAACACTTCAGCATAGACTTGATAATTTTTTATTCAATTTCCGAAATACCCCTAGCTCTGTCACACAAAAGAGTCCTGCAGATCTTATTTTTAAACAAAGTCCTAGAACCAAGCTGCTGTTGCTGAAACCATCAAATTTAGAGGAAGAAGTAACTGAAAATTATGAGCGAAGCCTATTGGAAAAAGAAAATAAACACAGGAGAGAAATACCCTATTTTATAGAGGGACAGCTAGTTATGATATATGTAGAGAAAGAAAAGAGATGGGTTAAGGCTAAAGTCTTAAAGACTTTAAGTAGATGTACTTACCTTGTATGGTGCCAAGACAAAGTAAAGTTCGTCCATTCCGACAATATGAAGAAAGACCTGACAACTGATTCACATATTACCCCTGTGGTTAATACATCATCCCCTAGTTTAGAAAGATGTATTGAAATTCCGATTAGTACAGAACTTCAGGGAGATCAGAATACTCCAGTTGATGAAGGAAATGCTTCCAAGGAAATAGGAAACCCCCAGCCTTGTGAAATCCCCTCCCTTGCAATTCCTTCTACTCCTGGACCAACCTTGCGTCGATCTTCGAGAATTGTAAAGCCACCCTGCAGGTTAAATTTGTGAGTTTTAGATTTTAGGTATTTAGGTTTTAGTTTTAGGTATAGTTTTTTATTTAAGAAGGAAGAAATGTTGTAAGGAAGAACAAATATTATACAAACGAACGTACTTTAAGTCAGTTGGCAACAAAATGTAAGACAGGTTAGGCCGACACGTGACAGGGAGGGAAAATAAGTTTTGTAGAAGTATTTTTGTAGTTCCTACTGTTCTAAGAGAATAATAAAGTTTACATCAAGTGAGTTGTTTCAATATAGAATATACAACACTGGCCTTGCAAGAACTCGCAATTTCTTGCAAATTGTATTGCTCCATGTCAAGCTGCATTAATGAATTATCAATTTAAATGCAATGCATTAATTCTTGGTTGCTTTCAAGCAACTGTCGAACTATTATTAAAAAAATTAATATCTCGAAAAAGATACATTTTAATCCGAAAAATTGATGTTATACAGGGGTTTATATTTTAATGAGCAACGTTGCTGTTCACTTATAATTATTTTCTTCCAAATCGCGGCAATTTGTTCAAAGGCAATCCGGAAGTAAATTTTAATTCATCATTCATTTGCGTTAGGTGCAGAATCTTGCTACCGGATCTTAGACTATGAAGTGTTTATTTCTATTTTGTTTGTTTCACGGGTTGCCGTCGGAGTAGCTCGGGTATCGGTAAATTATTTCCTCGTCCGTGTCTTACGATCAGAGGGTACAATTTTGGCGCTGATAACGGGACAAACTGACAGAACTTGTTGGAATAGTCTCCTACTAAACGTGATTAACCCCCATTTACGAAGAAAGGAGACCAATATGGCGAATTTGAGACAATTTTGATCGACCGTTGGAACAGCCTGTACAGTAACTTAACGGTATCGTCCATATTGACTGAATATACACATAAAATATGAAATAGCAGTCAAGACCCATGTACTATTAATTTGTTGTTTGGTCGACATTGGCCGTGTACGGCGGAGTTAAAAATTTGTCCGATAGCGGAGCTACTCTGACAGCAGCCTAAAGATTAACTAGTACAGAAGTTGCGCGCGCTTCGTTGCTTGTGTCGGCTAGGATCTTGTAAAAATGGTTTGAAAGGCGGCCACTTTCCGGAGGAGCACATCTAGTGGTGAGTGTCTAATGTAAAAAGTACGCATTGTGGAAAGGTACAGTATCCGCCAAAATAAACAGTACCGAAAATAAAAATTAATTTTTAATTTCTGTAATGTAAGTGTTCAAAATGTTCTCCATTTCGACGCAAACAAGCTTCATATCGATTTTGTAAGTCAATAAACATATTTATAAAAAGTGGTTGATGTAACTGCCGAAAAATATTTTGTATTCTTTCCCGTAGTTCGGCAATATTCGCCGGCGGATTTTCCGAGTGAAATATTTTGTCCTTCATTATGCCCCAAATGTATGCGTCAGGTGGCGTCAGATCAGGTGAATGAGAAGGATATTCGAAGTCTGTTCCCCGAGAAATTATTCTATTTTCCGTATGAACGAAAATAATGCTCTACCAAAAACACTTTTTCTTCCGTTGTTAGAACCATTTTTAAATCAAATTTAACTGCAGCGTACTATTAATATATCAACTAATGACAATTAAGTCAAATATGACAAATCCATATTACATAAACAACTCCACAGCACTTTCTGTTTCGGTACTGTTTATTTTGGCGGATACCGTAGTTACTGAGCCGCCATCTACATCTCTTAATTTTAGAAGTAAAGTATGTGGATTTCTACATGAAGTACCAAGTGTAAATAATTATTAAACTAGGCATTTCGTGGTTTCTGTGAATAACCAAAACAAACACTGGATTATTGCGGATTTTAATAGGGAAAAATTGTTTGTTTCAAGTTGAAAGCATTCGCCACACATATTATGGACAAAGAAAAGTGAGTGTCACAAGGTTAGAGGTACAGCAATACCAAGTTCAAAACACACTACAAATTAATTACTTACAATATACGTACTTATAACCTAAAATTTTGGTAAATTGTGGCTAATTACTTCAACATGTTTTAAATAGATGAAAAATTAATAACTTTGCTTGGTTTTTATTAACGTCATAAACTTCGTTAAAAACTCCACTGCTGTGTGATAGATATAAAACTATCATTCTGTTTTCGTTAGGAAGTTCACACTTTGGATTCGTAGTTTTCAGACCAAGGCATTTTTACCATAAAGGAATCATCAACAATAAAAAGATGAAGAAAAGGTTGGTTAGTTACTATTATCAACGGAGATAGACGCTTATAGAAGCGTAGGTCTTATGGGGGTCAGTTAAGGGCTGACTAACAGATCCTTTAGTTCTATTATGCAGCTACCTGCACATGGCACCGTCGTGACTAACAAAGCTGTAGTGCGTTATAGTCCGAGTTGAGAGCTTGTTCGCTCGTCGATCCCACGTGCTCCCCCCTATTTTTCAGCCACGCGCTTTATCCCGACTACAAAACGTCTTTCTCGTCCATTCGAGCGCCATCCCACGGACAGTTCGAAACCTCTCGGTATTACACATTGGCCTGCTCTTCTATAAGCGACTATCTTCGTTGCTATTATCATTATTGTAATTGTTCATTTTTTAATCATCTCGATTTAGTATCTTGAGTTGTCAGCATCTGTCATCATGTTGTGTTTAAATACCTAAACGAAAAAATTTTAAATTTTCCTATACTTTCCAAGGATATTATAAAACAATTACAATCAAAATTTTGATTGGCCGAGCTCGAGATAAAAGTGATTTAAGGTCTACATTAACGTGGGGAATTAGCAACTGTTGATAGATTGATTTGTCCTATTTGAAGATATAATAACTCAAAGTTTAAAATATTATAAGAAATCCCGGTAAGTTAACCAGAATCTATGGAGCTTGGGCAGACATGACAAAAAATATACAAATCTGGGTAAAATCCAGATGTTGACTTGCTTATGAATCTCCGAAGCTATGGGATCCTGTCATACAGCTGCTATGGAAGTGATACTAGATTTAACACCTTCACCTATTGATGGAGCTTAATAAATTCCGATCAGAATGACCAGAAAACGAATAGGCAGGGAAAATCCTGGAAGAAACAGTGAGTACATCTTACTCCCCCGTGGCAGCATCCTAGTGGCCGGATTCTTGAATGGGGAAGTATTTATGTAAATAAGAAAGATAAAGACAAGTCTGCCTAATGCCAATACATTTAATTTCTGATACTATGTGAACTGGCTAATATGTATTTAGTGGGGATGATCCCTAAAATTAGAATTAGGATATTGCACACACTGTATATGATAAGTGCAGAAGAGTAATAGCTTACAATATTGGGTAAAAGTCTAGTTTAGTGAACCAACGCGGATTTTGACGAAATATTTTTTTTTAAATTAATTCGAGGTCGCTGAACACGAAAATGAAAAAAGAAATCGGCGCTCTCTTACCAAAAACGAGTTATGAATTTTTGAAGATGAGTTCAGATCAGCACTGCACTGGTTTTATTGTCATATAACAACTGATTTAAATGATGCATTATAAAGTCTACACAATGTTAATTACACTATAATTACTTTTTACGATATTCCTCTCACACACACATTTAAAAAACACTGATATTGATATTCATTTCTTGCAAATTCGTTTTTTAATTCCACAATTATTATATCTTTTGACATTTTCATGTAACATGACTGACATATAAGTTTTGGTCTGTTTCCGCTCAGTCGCACAACTTGTACCTAATAGCAAATCCAGCCATTAGATATTTAGCCACTTGAATTAGTTGCTGAATATTTTCGATTTCATGATCGTGACATAGAAGATATAAACAAGATGAACATCATGAACATACACCTATTTTTCCGATAGCTGGCGCTGTATTTGGCTCAACTTTCGTTTAACTGAAATCGGTTATGGAAAAATTATATGAACAGCCATCTACATACTGTGAGAAAGGCGCGCCGGATCGACGTTTCGCAATTCGCGCGCGCGAATTGCGAAACGTCGATCCGGCGCGCTCGCTTCGCTCGCGATAATCAATCTACTTCATTATTTCAAACGGAAATCCAATCTAATAAATGTATCAAGATGATAAGAAGCGATTGCGATTTCACTTTGATCGGTGTTAGTTGGTCGGGAAGCGATATTAGTAGAATTTTCAAATTTTCTAAAAAGGGGAAACAGCTTCTGATAACCAAAGTCTTATAATATTAGCAGTATGTTAAAAATTTGATTTGGAATTACACCTGCAGCAACTATTTTCGTTGTCAGCAGTGTTTATAGAGGCCGAACAACTGAGGAGGTGATTTTTTTAAAGAATTAATTGACGAGTGCAATTCAGAGGAAAAAAATTGTTCAGCATCCTCAATGATCAAATTGAATGGTTCATTATCCTTCAAATAAATGATAAATATCAACCAAACTTATCTCAAAACTAACCATCTTCCTAAAATCAACATCTCTCAAAATTTGAAAAAAAATGTTTCAGCTGTAATACGGCGCTAGCTATCGGAAAAATAGGTGTATGTTCATGATGTTCATCTTGTTTATATCTTCTATGTCACGATATGGTCACGATCATGAAAACGAATATACTCAGCAACTAATTCAAGTGGCTAAATATCTTTTATGGCTGAATATGCTATTAGGTACAAGTTGTACGACTAAGAAGAAACAGACCAAAACTTATATGTCAGTCATGTTACATGAAAATGTCAAAATATATAATAATTGAGGAATTAAAAAAAGAATTTACAAGAAATGAATATCAATATCAGTGTTTTTTAAATGTGTGTGTGAGAGGAATATCGTAAAAAGTAATTATAGTGTAATTAACATTGTGTAGACTTTATAATGCATCATTTAAATCAGTTATTATATGACAATAAAACCAGTGCAGTGCTGATCTGAACTCATCTTCAAAAATTCATAACTCGTTTTTGGTAAGAGAGCGCCGATTTCTTTTTTCATTTTCGTGTTCAGCGACCTCGAATTAATTAAAAAAAAAATATTTCATCAAAATCCGCGTTGGTTCACTAAACTAGATTTTTTCCCAATATTGTAAAACCGAAAAAACGTAATAAGTTTTTAGCAATTAATGATGATTCTTGCATGGTAAAAGCTGCCATTGTAATGGTAAACAAAAAGCAGATCTAAAACATAAAAAAAATGACAATTGTTTCGAACAAAATGAATGCAGTAAATACTGTACTTGGTCAATCATGAATTATCCTTTCTTATATCCTAAATTAGGTTAAAATATTTAATTAATAAACAGTCTAGATAAATAACAACACATTTTGCCAATATCTCGAAGTTCTGAACTTGCTTACCTGTGAAAGGATGTATTGTATGCTTTTGCACACAATACAATACAATTTCAACGAATAATCAAAATTTCCTCAGTTGAATCGATTCAAAAGGCTTCACAAAATTAACATAATTTGAGACTAATGAAATATTTGGTATAAAAACAAAGCAAACATCTGTCAAATCGTATTACACATTTTCTATCGACCATTGGACTTGAAGTACGTGGGCATCGCTGTGCTCCCATCTAAGTAGAGTCAAAGCACATCGACGCCAATGGAACGACCCGAAGGAGAAGAATGAGTCCAACCAGCGTAGGTCTTCATTTGACATAGAAGCAGCCACGTCAAGCGGAGAGTGTATTCCCATAGAAACGAAGTGACATTTCAATGTTATAAATCAAAATTTTACTCTCCACATTACGACATCGTGTCTAAATATATCGTTATTTATTGTATTATTTGATTTGGCATCCTGCGACCGGAAAAAATTTGCTAAAGTTCGAATGTTTACGTTGGCTGACAGATGTTTGTTGTGTTTTTGTACAAAATATATTTGAGTCTCAAAAAATGTGAAGTAATTTCGATATATTTTGTACTTAAATATACTGCCATTGAGTTCTAGATCTGCTAGTTGTTCAAATTTAAAGTAATAACATAAAAATTGTACTATAAAGTATAAAATACTATAGAAAATAAAGTTGTGCTCTATATGCTAATACTACAAGTTTTGAATATATTAACATCTCTTACAATATTAATGTTTATATACAAGTTTTACTGAAAGTGGTTTACTACTTAAAGTAACAGAGTATTTACAAATATAAAAGTTTCAAAATATAAACAGTGAGAAAGGAAATAACAACTATCTAATATTAAAATAAAAATTCCATTATTGGAGACTACAAAAAATAACACTGGTTTCAACATAATCATAAAATGGAAAGTTGTCAAATTATTATTGAATTTTTTTTAATACTATACATACAGATTGTCAAACGTGGGAAGAAACATGGCAACGTTCTCCTAGTACGCAATGGACAGCGGAATTATCAGTTGTTAGAGGTAAAAATCGCAGAGTAGAGTAAGCGAGAGTTAGTCGAGTTAAACTGTGTTTTATTAATAATGGCTTCTAATTCTAAAGCAAAAGGTAAGTGTAAGTATGGAAGTGGTTTTATGTAGCGGAAGGTAAAAGGTGACAAGCCAAAAGGTGCAAGAACGTGCAACTGGTGCAAGCTAGTCCACCATCAAAAGGATTTCTTGTAAAATGAAATCCGCAAGTTTTTCAACGTCAAATAAAAAAAGACGAAGAACGGCATCGAAATCTCACTTTCAAGATTATGACATAAGCTTGTGTCGATAGTACAAAGATTAATTATAGTGCACGCTGGCAGTGAGAATGGTTTTGTAGAAAAAGAATATCTGAAGTTTAAATCAAATACAAAATCAGGTGATTATCATAGTGAAATAAAATACAATATTTATAAAAAATGGCTTCAAGAAAAACTTATACCAAATAGCGTTATTGAATAGATCAAATGAGAGAATGGTTTCGACAAAAAACAAGGCGAAGCGACCACGACAATGGCTTGGAAAAATTTCACATTGACTGGTGAATCTAGGACAGACTCTAAAAGTGACCTTTCAGGGATTGAGCCACTGTTAATCCTACTTGAATTTAATTAAATTATGAGTTTGTCATTTTATTTGAATACTTTAAGAAGGGATCGCACTTTCTTATGTCCTCATCCGATGCATACAATGAACTGAAAACAGAAAAACTCTGACGCTGAATGTATATTTCCGCAGGTCGATCTTTCTCCTCCGAATACTTTCTCGTTCTTCCTTGTACGCAGCCCATCGCTATCCAAGTTTGACAAGCACAAAAAAAAATTGTTTCATCTAGAGGGCCACACACCTGTACCATTTTGACATAATTATCTATTTTATAAATTGAAAAAAATTATTAATAGAAACTGTTAAGTTTTCCTTTTTCATTGTTTTAAAAAATATTATACACATACAGTATAATCCACACTAAAATCAGTTCTAAGTTTTTTTTTTCATTCACTACTTTATTAATAATTATAAAAATAAGTCAGTCAGTAAGTTAATGTAAAATGGACGACACTAATAACACCAATATAATCCTAATTGAACTTTGTTGGCTGAAAAAATGTTCTTGAAAATATTACTAATATTAAAACAATGTCAAAATCCACCGCATCTATGTATAAGCAATATTTTGGATAACTTGATAAAGCAACTATTATTCCAGCCTACCCAGCATGTAGTCAATTATTTTAAGTAGATGTTACTGATAACAATATCCTGTGTCCAAAAAAGTAAAAGGAAATGGAAGTATTTCTTTTTCTTTCTTTGTGAAAATGAATTTCGCTCTAAATTTCCATCCATATCCACCGTCAAGCCCTGGTTTCTTTGATCATTGGGTTGTAGCCCAGAAATCCCGAGCTGGATACGTACACTGCCATAGTGAGACCAATTATCACTTATGGAGCCATTGCTTGCAGTAGTAGAACTAGCCTATTGACGACGAGAGAAAACCTCTCCAAAAAATTCAAAGACAGACCTGTATATGCATTGCAGGAGGAATGAAAACCTGCCCAACGGCGGCCATAGAAGTGATTCTCAACCGCACTCCACTAGAACAAGATACAGACTAAGTAGTGAGGGAATCATTTAAAAAAACCACCTCCTTGCTTTTTAGAAATCAGAAAACCTGGGAATTAAGCAAGAAGAAGGATTGGGATCCACATACCATTACCAGACTTGGAAATTCAATGGTACACAGACGGCTTAAAAGCAATAGAAGGAGCTGGGATAGGAGTGTATGGGCCAGGACCAAACACCCCGAAAGCTTGGGAAAAACCCCAAGTATGTTTCAAGCGGAAATTCACGCCATAAGAAAGTGTACAGGATGTTGAAGGCAAAGGATTATCATAATGTCAGATAGTCAACCAGCCATTAAAGCACTCAGTTCCAAAATAGTATGGGAATGCCTAGGCAAACTAAATGAACTAGGCGAGAACAATATAGTCACCTTACTGTGGATTCCAGGACACACTGGGATAGAAGGAAATGAAATAGCAGATGAACTAACAAAGAGGAGCACTGAAACACCCTTTTGGGGGCCGGAACCCTTTTGAGGTATCAGCTCTAATGTAATATTGGAAGAAATAGGCAAAGGCGAAAAAAAGATAAGATCTGACCATTGGAAAGATCTAGTAGGGCTAAGACAATCGAAGATATTTCTGGGTGACTACAAGCTGTTGAGATCAAATGAATGCCCAAGTCAGAGTAACTTACCTAAGTTAAAGCCTGCAGATATCCTAAAATTTCTCCGGGAGATGAAAAGACTTTCCTCAGGAACTAAGTAGAAGTAAGAGAGGGCAAAATAATCTTTTAGGTCACCCCAATATACATACATTATTTAATCATTGGGAAAGAAGGGAGTTAGAAGTATAAAAAATATAAGAGAGAGGAATTGGCCATAAAAATTGTCAAAGTTTCCTATAAGCCAGTGGATAAGTTATTTTTGTGTCACGATACAAAAGATACATTGAGTACTTACTTTACTTTATTACTGCACAGAAGCTTTTAGGAAAGAAACAAAATTAAGTGAATATTTTAGCTTCTCGGTACGTTTGGTTGTCGACAAGAGACGCTTTGAAAATTTTTATTGGGTTGATCCATAGACTTTTGTAAGTATTTATAAATCTATAGGTTGGCCTAACTTACCTCGTACTAACGATAACTGAGTAGTTAGATTGTTAAGTGAAGTGATATTAAAATTTCTTTTAAAGAGTTTTAATTTAATTTTAAAAAGTTATATTACTGAAATAATGAGAAATGGATGGACTTCGAAATTGCAACTAGTTAAATGATATGTTAAAGGTGGTTAATCGATGAATTTAATATTTGATACCTTAATGCATAAAAATATTAATTAATAAGTGTAAATATTCCACACAAAAAATCTTGAGCCTAAAATGTGAAGATTTGTACCAAATAAAATAAAATATTCTGAGAAACAAGGTCAATGTGTTTTATATCAAAATCTGAAAATTGTGTAGGATTGTTGAATATTTTTCTATCATACTTGGTAATATTTAAGCATACGAAAATATATCAAGATAAATATGGGGCTTATGTAGTTCCAAGAGCCTCGCCACTACGAATAAGAATGTAATCCATGTGATCCACAGCACTGCGTAGCCGAAGCTAATATTAAAAACACTGGATTTAATTATACATCTTGTTGTTTAAATGATTTTGAAATTCGTTTCTACGAGTCATTTTTCGATATTTTTCATTTTTTTTAAATAAAAAAAGCATTTTTTATTCATAAAAGTGCTAGTTTAATGACATGGTATTTTAATAGTCAGCAGACGACAGTCAGTTAAGTTTAGAATTCACTGCAATAATTCCAAAAGTCAGAGTTAGTAACTTGAAATAGATACAGACTAATTTGGTTCAACTTTACTCAATAATAGTCATTTTATAATCGGTAGTCGGTCATTTTTTGCTATTTTTATAGATAAAATCATAAATATTTCAACAATCACTGTGAAAGCATACAAGTATCAAATGTCATATTCATCTTAAATATTTCAAATTTGTGCCGACTGAAAATAGTGGCCACTATACATAATTATATACGAATCATACAATTTGATTACATTAGGTTTATCAAAGAAAACCTTACTAACATATCTTGGGAGCTGATCGATCGTTGGTTGACTTGGCCCGCTTTAAAGTTGCTCCTTTTTTAATTTGATCCATCAATGATTCGTGGCAAACTTTAGGGTCAGGCTGAAAAAATAAGTTAAGTTAACATAAGAAAACTATACTCTATTTGAAAAAGGCAGAGCGCAATAAAACCTTGTAAAATGACCATTCCAAAGGCGTGATTGATATTGAAATTAATATATTTGGTTAATGTACATTAATAAAATCATAAAACGACAAACGCTACTAGTGATCAACAAGCCAACTCAAAACGATTAGTAGAAACAAAATAATCCATCAAATGAAATTAGTAAATCATAATCTCAAGTACAGGATGTTATTGAACAACTTGCAATTATTGAAAGTTATTCTTCTCACCTTTAAACATTAATTTAAAAATGTTCGTTCTGGTCGAATGTCTGTAAAAAGTCAGAATATGAAAATCATTCCCTTTTTGAAAAGCGCTCAAGTAATAATTAGACCGATTTGTTATGGATTAAGGTTGCGATAAATCTATTACTGGAAGAGTCTAAAAGAAGGAACGAATACGCTTACGATCAGTTTATTTCATGGGAAGAAGTAAGGAAATCATTTTCCACACTAGTAATGCAATATACGGCACGACAGATATTTTGTATTTGAAATAATTAACCATTGAATCATCACGTAAGCATTAAGACAATAACAATCAAAAATATTGTCCTTACCTGGGCTTTACTATTGATTATTTGACGAATTTTATTGGCTTTTAATTGAGTAGGCTGAGCCCCAAGAGTATGTGACTGAGAGAGTTTAGCATTCAAAGAATCCAAGAAGCTTTGACCTGGTCCAGATTTATGATGCGAATGCTTATTGACTGGAGAATTAGTAGGAGTACAATCTTCGGATAATCTTCTAGAAGCTTTAGGACTGAGATGCGGTGTCAGTTTCGCACTCAGTGATGCTATGAAATTAGAACTAACACCACCTGGACCTGAAAAATTAATACACTTATTGTTCCAAATTTAAATTACCTAGATTTATTAAATTTCCAAAAAAAGGAAGATCTGACAACAATGTTAATGTTGCGTTTCATACATAAAACTCTCTCTGTATACTCACCATCAGATTTTCTATCTGCACTTTGTGATCGCAAATTATGAATTCGTCTCATAGTATTTGGACTGTTACCAACGATTTGCATCGGTTGAGCGTACACTACACCACCTGACTGCGAAACATAAGATACCTTAGATTGACTTTGGAAAGTACTGAGTAAAGGACTTGTAAATTGTTGAGTTTGAGACGCTTGGAAAAGGTTTTGAGAAGACGACGACATACGCCTGACAGAACCTGGACTGGCGGGTGTGTGATTCAATTCCGTCAAAGCTTTTACCGTTTCGGCTACATTTATTCCTAAAACGAATATTAGAATGTGAAATTCGAAAATTTTAAGGTAAGCGTATAGTAAATTTTATACCCATTTAGAATAAGACCATCCTTATTTATTATTAATAAATCGGTTGAAACAAAAAATTACCAACAAAAATGAACGTCGTAACTAATTTATTAGATGTCACGTTTTTGAAGTTACGTCAAATTTTGATTTCATGTTAATGTCATAACGCAAAATAAGATAAAAAAATGATCCAAAAAACTTATGCTTTATGTAGCAAACTATTTTCAAAACGATTTAGGATCTCGATTTAAGGCAATTCAAAAAGCGTCCGAAGCACTAAAAGTTCCAGAAAGCACATTATATAATCTTGAAAAACCAAACAGAGCTACAGATTTCGAATTTAGAAGAAATATGTCTGCAAGCGTTTCCCGGAGCAAAACCCGAATTACAAAAAATACCCTGCATTGTTTGAGGGAAGTAATTTATAAAATGTATGCGCGAAAGGATAAAATCACAGTAGAAACTATTTTACGGCAATTTATCGAAGAGTCACCAGAAACTAAGATTTCCAAAGGTTCGTTATATTTGGGAATTAAAAAAATGGGTTTTCATTTCAAAAAACAGGATGGAAGAAAACATTTATTGGAAATGCCTGCAGTCAGATTAAAAAGAATATTATTTTTGAACAAATACCATGCTGCTAAAAGCGAAAAGCTCTTTACACCTGTTTTTCTGGATGAGACATGGGTTTTTAGTAAAAGCGGGGACAGAAGAATGTGACAAGATGGTACTAAACACAGTGATTTAAAAATAACTGGAAGTGGGACACGATATGTAATTGTTCATGCCGGTAATAAAAAAGGTTTTGTGGCAAATGCATCGCTTATTTTTAAATGCAATAAAAAAACAGGCGATTACCATGATAACATGAACACCAAAAATTTTGAAAATTGGTTTAAACAGCAACTAATTGTAAACTTGGAAGAACCATCGTTAATTATAATGGATAACGCAACGTATCACAGTCGCCTGGATGAAGAAATCCCAAGAAAAAGTTGGAGTAAAACACGCATGTTAGAATGGCTCAAAAAAAAGAATATTCCTTTTCCAGATCACATTTTAAAGGATGCTGTTTGGAATATAATTGAAAAGCAAGTTTTGCCAGAAAAAAATTATCATTTAGACAAATACGCTGCCGAGCATGGTCATTGTGTTCTCAGGCTACCACCCTATCATTGCCATTTTAATGCCATCGAAATGGTATGGTCAGAAACTAAAAGGCATTATGACCAAGCTATTACGAAAACTGCAAGGTCACCTACTGAAGTCTTAAAAGTATGGAATGACGTTGTAAAAAATGTACCGGAGCAACACTGGCAGAATTACATAAATCATACAGAGAAAATTATTTCTGAAGCATGGGAAGTAGAAAACAAACTGGACCTACTAAACATCGAACCTATGGTGATCTCTGTATCCAATGAATCCGATGATGAACTATCACTTTCCGAAAGTTATTCTGATTTAGAAACTAATTAAACTTTGCCTTGAAGATCACGTTGTCATTTTTTTTAAATCTAGAATTTGTACTTAATCGAACTCTGAATTGCCATATTTTTTTAAGAAAACTATGTATCTAGTTAATAAAACAATGTTTTTAAAATTAGTGCGCTTCTTTTATATTCTTTTATTATGTCAACATCTTTAGAATTTTATGAATTTCATAAAATTAATTTGTATTATTACAAACCGCCACTGATAATATGAAATTTCAAGTCACTACGCCAATGCAATAAGAAATATGTCAAGCATTTGACATGACAAAGGTCATAACCTAATTTTTTTCATGCGGGTTCAGATGGTTCAAGAAGCCGCATACGTTAAGTTACTAAAACGGATGGTACCTCTAAATAGGTAATAATTTTACTATACTTTAGGTAGTGAATGTAAGTAAGTAAGAGTGAGTAAAAGTAAATAAGTAAGAGTAAGTGAATAAGTAAATAAGTAAGAGTAAGTGAATAAGTAATAGTAAGTAAGTAGATAAGAGTAAGTGAATAAGTAATAGTAAGTAGATAAGAGTGAGTGAATAAGTAAGAGTAAGTAAAAGTAAGAACAGAAAAACTAATAGGTATTTTCAATATCTACCACATTCTTTTGAGCAAAAAAATGTGCGGATTCTTGTACTGTACTAGGCGATGAAAAAGCCACCGACAAGAAACTACATGAAAGGTTCAGTCATTAGATCGGTCAACAGACCATTTGACAATTTAGATTGAAGAAATGAAATGAGACAATAGACGCAATGTAAAGGGTACTAAATTTTTTACCTGGCGCTTGTTGTTTAGATGGTGGTGGTTGAATGGAAGGTTCCAATAAAAAGGCTGGTGGAGGAGGCAAGTTTTCTAAGCTACCGATAGTACATGTATTCGTTATGGAAGATGTCCTTCTTATTGGCGGCGGAGGTTTCTGGTTCTGTACAGATCCTCTTCTTAAAAGCGTATTACGAAGTGTTCCAGTACCAATGTCTAAAAAGTCGAATAATTTACATTTTCAATAGTATTTCGTTTTTTTTTTTGTTCAACTTACTTTCTATATGGTGCATATCGTCAAAATTAAATGTAGTTTGACTTCCGTATCCGCTAGATGACTCCAAAGAGCTTTCACTTGTACTACTTTCTTTTTCGCATTCACTAGCCTAGAACAAACAACTTTGGTTATTAATAATAAATTTAATCCTAAGCAAACAATAAAAATCAACTATAGATTAGGAGTCCTGCATACAGGATGTTCAACCAGAAATGGTCCATTGGTAAGAGCATTGAAGCAAACTCGTTATTTAAAATAACAAACAAGTTGAAAAAATTTGATCAGTTCAGTAGCACATAAAACAAGAACAGACAGTCATTTTTAACTAAGACCTGTCCACGTGTTGTACTTTGCACCGAAAAATATAACTTATCTTGATAGATATTGAGGTAAAAGTCTAGTTTAGTGAACCAACGCGGATTTTGACGAAATATTTTTTTTTAAATTAATTCGAGGTCGCTGAACACGAAAATGAAAAAAGAAATCGGCGCTCTCTTACCAAAAACGAGTTATGAATTTTTGAAGATGAGTTCAGATCAGCACTGCACTGGTTTTATTGTCATATAATAACTGATTTAAATGATGCATTATAAAGTCTACAAAATGTTAATTACACTATAATATAATTACTTTTTACGATATTCCTCTCACACACACATTTAAAAAACACTGATATTGATATTCATTTCTTGCAAATTCGTTTTTTAATTCCACAATTATTATATCTTTTGACATTTTCATGTAACATGACTGACATATAAGTTTTGGTCTGTTTCCGCTCAGTCGCACAGTACCTAATAGCAAATCCAGCCATTAGATATTTAGCCACTTGAATTAGTTGCTGAATATTTTCGATTTCATGATCGTGACATAGAAGATATAAACAAGATGAACATAATGAACATACACCTATTTTTCCGATAGCTGGCGCTGTATTTGGCTCAACTTTCGTTTAACTGAAATCAGTTATGGAAAAATTAGATGAACAGCCATCAACATACTGTGAAAAAGGCGCGCCGGATCGACGTTTCGCAATTCGCGCGCGCGAATTGCGAAACGTCGATCCGGCGCGCTCGCTTCGCTCGCGATAATCAATCTACTTCATTATTTCAAACGGAAATCCAATCTAATAAATGTATCAAGATGATAAGAAGCGATTGCGATTCCACTTTGATCTGTGTTAGTTGGTCGGGAAGCGATATTAGTAGAATTTTCAAATTTTATAAAAAGGGGAAACAGCTTTTGATAACCAAAGTCTTATAATATTAGCAAAATTTGATTTGGAATTACACCTGCAGCAACTATTTTCGTTGTCAGCAGTGTTTATAGAGGCCGAACAACTGAGGAGGTGATTTTTTTAAAGAATTAATTGATGAGTGCAATTCAGAGAAAAAAAATTGTTCAGCATCCTCAATGATCAAATTGAATGGTTCATTATCCTTCAAATAAATGATAAATATCAACCAAACTTATCTCAAAACTTACCATCTTCCTAAAATCAACATCTCTCAAAATTTGAAAAAAAATGTTTCAGCTGTAATACGGCGCTAGCTATCGGAAAAATAGGTGTATGTTCATGATGTTCATCTTGTTTATATCTTCTATGTCACGATATGGTCACGATCATGAAAACGAATATACTCAGCAACTAATTCAAGTGGCTAAATATCTTTTATGGCTGAATATGCTATTAGGTACAAGTTGTACGACTAAGAAGAAACAGACCAAAACTTATATGTCAGTCATGTTACATGAAAATGTCAAAAGATATAATAATTGAGGAATTAAAAAAAGAATTTACAAGAAATGAATATCAATATCAGTGTTTTTTAAATGTGTGTGTGAGAGGAATATCGTAAAAAGTAATTATAGTGTAATTAACATTGTGTAGACTTTATAATGCATCATTTAAATCAGTTATTATATGACAATAAAACCAGTGCAGTGCTGATCTGAACTCATCTTCAAAAATTCATAACTCGTTTTTGGTAAGAGAGCGCCGATTTCTTTTTTCATTTTCGTGTTCAGCGACCTCGAATTAATTAAAAAAAAAATATTTCATCAAAATCCGCGTTGGTTCACTAAACTAGATTTTTTCCGATATTGATAATAATAAACACTCTGTATCTCATTGACGACAAAATATTTAAAATTGAATGACGGATCGCCCAAAACAACACATCCTATATATAAAATAGGTTTACCTTTTCTGGTGGGCTAGTAAACTCTGTAGGGGGAGGCGGAAAACTCTTTTCCTGATTTTTGGCAGCTGCCATAGTTGCAAGCTCATGCATATTTGCATATGTCGGTTGTGCATTAATCTTGGACAAATGAGACGGCAGTGGAGACGGCTTCTTTACTACTGATAATTCGGCTCCGGGAGGTAGTACTCGCACTCCTTGTGCAATTGTTTTGGCAGGAATCGATGGACCACTGGGACGTTCTAAAGAAGAGCATCTCTGCAAAAATATTAGTTAATTATAATAAAGTTTCATGTACAGTTGTATTAAAAAAAAGGGTACAAGTATTTGCTAGTAAGGACTGGAGTTTGAAGTTGCAATGCAACTCTAACTCTAGCCGTGGAAATGTTTATAAATGTTTCTTTATTACTTACCAAAGGTAAAGGCGGTTTGGATAAAGATTTAATTGAAGTGCCTGGGCTCTTCGGCGGTGCGTTATTGGAAGTTGTGTCAGTCGGTCCTGATAAAGTTACTGGACTAGCTGGTTGTGATAACGTTTGATCTGGTGCTTGGAATGTATAAACAGTTAATGGAGATCGTTGGTGTCCTTTTTCGTACGCTGTAAGATACATAAAACTTTAAATAATAAAAATATTTTGAAGTTATATATTTCTGTTTTTGGATACTGGAAATGTGGCAGTTGAAGTTTTCCTTGATTTGACAAAGACTTTTGACCATATAAATCAAAAAGTTCTTCTTGGTAAATCTTCTAAAATGGGGGTGCGTGGAAATGAGCACAAGTGATCGAAACCCTCAAATCGTAGCCAGACTCTAGGTATACTTCAGTGTGCAGTGTGTTGGGGGGGCCTATCCTAATATAATTTAGATGAAGCTAATAAAAGCGTGATCGAAAGTAGGCAAACATGAAAATTTTATATTTACCTGATGATATAGTGTGCGGTCTATCGTTGATAATAGCCGAAGCTGCTCTTTCAAATTGTATGGTTTCTTGTAAATTTGGCCATGTAGCTGTAGTTGTAGGAGCTGCACTTACTGGGAATGGAGTACAGGGAGTACTCGAACTGCTGCTATTGTTGCTTTGTTCGGACATATTAGATATCTGAAAAATAATTTTTATTACCAACATTATATTGGGAACTGACAGGTGGGAATGGCCTAAAAAAACATAGAAGACGTTTTTGAAATGTAGTAGTGTAAATAAACAAAATGAAATTAAAGATTAATTGAAATATTATCTCGAACGTAAGTTAAGTACGTCGGATGTTTCCGTAAAGGTCGGGACTAACCGCACCAAACCTGATCCAAGTGTAGGCCAAGTGTTGTGAAAGGGTAGCGCAATGATATGTTTTGGTTAGAGTGCTCGGTCGTGCTACGGTGATGTCCCAACTATTCTTAAAGGTTGGGGACACATAACCACACACCGTGTCCGATCCGAGTGTCGTCGAGTGTTGTGGAAGAATAACGCAATGTAATTTTAGGACTGCAAATTAATCAAGAAAAAACAAAATATATGGTCCTTGGAGATACTGGAAGTATTGGTGACAATCTGATAGTAAAAACGACATGGGAAATGGACTACAGTTTCCAAAGGGTACATGAATTTATTTATTTGGGAGTACTAATATCTAGCAATGCACACGAAGAACAAGAAATACAGTCAAGAATCACGAAAGGCAACAGAAAATTTGGAATGCTCCAGTCAATGATGAAATCAAAATACTGTCCAAGAAAGATGAAGTTAAGAATATATAATACCATTATAAAACCCACTGTAACATACGAAAGTGAAACATGGATTCTAACAAAAAAGCAGGAAGAAAAGCTGGAGCGCTGGGAGCGTAAAATTCTTAGAGCAATCTTCGGTGGAATAAAAACACCTGAAGGCTGGAGAAGGAGAACAAATGAAGAAATAGACATGTTATATGGAGAATCAAAGATAACATCAAGAATAAAAACATACAGGTTAAGGTGGTTGGGACACGTAGAAAGATTAAACAAAGAAAGAATGACAAAAATGGCTCTTAACAGGACTCTTATTGGAAAAAGAAGAAGAGGGCGGCCTAGAAAAAGATGTGTGATGTCTGATATAAATAAGCTGAAAATACGAAACTGGAAACAGAAAGCTAAGAATAGAGAGGAGTGGAGAAAAATAACTGCCCTGGGTCTACAAGGCCTGTAGAGCATATATATATATATATAATGTTATGGTTAAACTGCTCGGTCGTGATCCGGTGATATCTGTTGTTATTACAGACACAGATCGGAAACGGTGCGATTATGAGTAACCTTCATTGGAGATACCAGAATACCCAGAAAACAGTATACATCCGTTGCACTGGTAAAACTGTACATTTTACACTGAGGGTTAAAATAAATTTGAACTGAATAAGACAAATTCAAGGAATGCGTTCGATTCTACCGAAAAAAAGTGCTTACCAACTAGTCTACAATATCCAAACAATATCTAATTTTGTCTAGTTTGTTCATTGTGTCATGTGGGATGTCACAGGTACAGCAGCAGGTGTCTACTAAAATCAAACAGTTCTCCCATCTTTCCCGAAGAAAAGTTTTTCAATTCACGTCATTATGTCTCTTTTTTTCGATATCAAACATATCACGTTATTTTATCGTTTTATTATTTGGACTTACCTGCGTAGCACTAAAAGCTGAAGGTGGTCTTAGAAAAAGTGTATCTTGTGACATAAATCCGGAATCTTGACTAGACACAGATCTAACACGCATTGTACCACTACGGCCTACTGGCTGTTTAATAATAAAGTAAATTAAAATAAAATCAACAAAAACAAAAATAAATGCATACAAATAATATAAATAAAACCGAGTAAAAAATATAATCAAATATACAAAATAAGGCAAAATATTTATTTCGGGGTTAGTGCAGGGAGATAACATCAACTAAACTATAATACATGCAACAATATTCTACCTTAAATAAAGTTTTTACGTTTAAATGAGGTATTGCACGGTGAAAACTTTAACATCTTCTTCAGGCATCAGGATCACCTCGCCTGCATACCTTGTTTTACGATTTTCAATAAAAAATGTTAATTCAGTTGGGTTTTTTGTTTTCTTTTTAATAACTCAAGTTATTTCACATCTTTTATCATAAATTATACTGTGTGTCATACAGTGGCGGTTTGTCCACCCTGTGAATATTCAAAAACCAAAAAAACTAACGGTAACCATTATATAACACGTTACTTTGAAGCAAAAGTAACTATAATATAAAGCGTTACTTTTTTTAGTAACGGTCCCAGCTCTGGTCCACTGTAGCGTCGATTATCCAGCTTTGGTCTTGGGGAATAGCCTCATTCTACTCGATGGTGAAAAAGGCTGGCATTCGAAATAATGAAGCCTATATGTGTCATGGGCTACCGGTGTATGATCGTTGCGTTTGAAACTTCTCCAAGAAGAATCATATTAATCGCACCATCTTCGTAACAGAGGAATAGATCACAAGCACTTGTGAGCTCGTCCATGTACAAAGATAAGCGTAACTGATATAACTAATGAAGAAGACAAAGCGCGGATGTGAACCGCTGGTGTTTTGCACATCGTCGATTCGAGCAGCAAGGCTCACATCCCCGTCACATATAAGATAAAAAGCAATAATCTTGGAATAGCTACAAGTAATGTTTCGTTCACTCAAAATAAAAAGAAATATATAACTCACCTGAGAAAGAGACCGTTGCCAAGGATGACTGGGAGAATGATGACTTTTAGAACTACTAGAGGAAGAACTATTTATGGAGCTTATAGAACACATGGAAGATTTTCTTGAGCCTAGACTGGATGGCGAAGAAGGCGGTGTTTGAAAAGACCATCCACTATCTGAACTTTTTAAGTCGGCTATAATCTGTTCTGATGCAGGAGGAAGAGATTTCGGATTGAAGGTGTGTTTCTCTAATTGTTGGACGGCTTCTTGCAAATGACCCATTTCTGAAAGCATTGCTATTTCTTCTTCCTAATTAAAAATACAACAAAACCCATTAAAGATTTCTCAAGTTAATGACAATGAAGAAAAACTTCCACAAAATGTTCTCTAATACTCCTTTTCAATTCAATATATATTATATGTTAAGTAATCGATATAAATCTTGAAACTGTTAAAAGAAACAGTACCAATATAACTAATGTACACATTTACTTACCACAACGGGTTTCAACAGTCCCACGAAAGAACAAAATCTAGTTCGTTCTTCGATCAGAGCAGCTCTAACAGCATGTTTCTCGGTTTCTTCCAATAATTGACGTCTCTCTGTGACATCTTGAAGACCACATTCGAATCTTTTCTGCACATCACCACCTACACCTTTTTTCAATTTTTTCTGCAACCTTAATGTGTCGGTGGATCTTTTCTTGAGTTCTGATTTTGCTCTTTTAAAATCTGAATTGAATTAGAAAAATCGGATAAAGTTTCGTATACATAATAATCAAAAATTGGAAATTAGAGGATATATGTCAACCCAGTGTGCATACATACGTCCTTGCTTCTTTACCGATTCATCTAGAAAATTTGATTGGGATGGAAATATTTTTGATGCACGAAGAGCAAAGTGTGTTCACATTAAATATTGGTGGATGTAGCGCCCTGTATACTTTTTAAGGGTCGTAAATTTGGCGCCAAGCGAAAGGACATACAAGTGGTCAATTTTCGAGGTCTGGTGCTATGCGCACTCGTATAGGAAATTCCTGATATTACGATATGAATAGTAATGGATGCGAGTGTCTTAATAGCCATAAAATACGAGTTGAAGACAAAATTTTGTCTACTTCCATACCGTAATTTTATCATTAGACATGCACGAATTTTAAGAACGTTGTTTTCAACTTACATCAATATAAATTTTTGACAAAATAATAAATATTACAAAGTCTTTTGATACGACAGTGTTTACGGATACGAGGAGCGTGGTAAATTCAAGAACCTTCGAGAATCGAGAAAGACGATATATACGAAAGTTTTTGAGTTAGTCAGACAATTATTACAGAGTTAGTTTACAGACGTTATTAGTAATCGGATAGTGAAGTGGTAAACCTAACCCTAAAGTGGTAAAAATAAATTAGAACTATTGTACAGAGTGTAAATAAATTAGTAGACATGAAATAAAGTGCATATATAAATTAAGTTTAATACAGTGTGTGTTTCTATAAATAAATCAATAGTAATTAATTAGCCATAGTAGTGTGTATAATTTTATAATTTAAATAAATAAGAAAAACATTACATAAATATAACTGTTCTTACCTCTGGTGTGGTCTTTATCCAAATTTACGACTATTTTTTTCCATTCTTCTAATTTTTCTTGTAACGGAACAATCAAAAATTCCATAATAACACTGTAACATTTATAAAATATTTAACTTATTTTGTGAAGTAAAAAATATCGGAATCCATTTAATACCTTGTAAAATTTTTAAGTCTATTTTCAACAGCTTTGTGACGTAAACATATTCGAGTTAGGGCTGTTCCAATTTCTCGAGTTGCTCCTATAACAAATAACAAAAAATAGTCGGCTATCACTTATTTAATACTTTTATAATATTGGATCGATATGGTTATCGACAAACATATAAAAGTATTCGTAAGCATAAATATATTTAGTTTTGATATTATTGATATTACATTACATATTATAATTAGGACAATTGGGATGGTGGGTCATTTACAAAGAATGGAAAATACAAGACAGATTAAAAGAATATGGGAAGCAAAAATATTTAAAAATAAAAGAAAAGAGACCAAGACAAAAATGGAATAATACTATTTCAGAAATATTAAAAAATAAGGGGAAAACATGGCAGGGCGCAAAAAAATTAATGGTTGAAATTTTTGATATAAATTTGAAAATATTGGTCCTATAAAGAAATTATTCTCATTGAAGGTTATTTAAATACAAATTTCACAATATGACAAATAAAAAAAATTAACCTAACCTAACCTACAATTCATAATTTTCGCAGCCAAACCTCTATACCACTCGGCTACGAAGACATAATAATTTATCAACCAAACGGTTGTATATAGACCATATGATATAAGTGACGTTTTATCACATAATTAAAGCAATTAATAATTATTTTTAATTTAATTAAAATTATTGTATTGTCTTCGGTCCTTGACAAAATTTGCAGAATTTCGAATTAATCTCGACGTACATAATCTCGAAGTGAAAGGTGCGCAAAGGAACGAAACGCCTCACTTTTAGTCAACACACGCGGGCTAATATGAAAATCGTTTCTATAGGATGTAAACTCCAAAAATGGCGACTGCTACCTCACTGTAGTGCCCCTCGTATACTTTAGTAGGTCATTCACAAAATAACTTAATTAACACCTTTATAATATTGAATAGATCAACAATGATATAAAAGTGTTAGTAAGCATAAATATATGGTATTGATTAGGACGACACATGACTAGACATTTTAATAAAATATTTATAACTTGAACTTTACTGAGGTCAGTTG
Source organism: Lochmaea crataegi (assembly GCA_947563755.1). Taxonomy (NCBI): domain Eukaryota; kingdom Metazoa; phylum Arthropoda; class Insecta; order Coleoptera; family Chrysomelidae; genus Lochmaea; species Lochmaea crataegi. Next base: position 2,688,126 of record OX387433.1, on the reverse strand, counting down.
GGCTGACTGAAGTCTAAATAGATCAAGCAGAAGCTCAAATTGTGTTTTACTTATCACCCCGTTGACAAAAGACGCGTTCAGTAGAAAATTGATGATCGCCCTATTCACCTCGGTAGCGCTACATTGGGATGAACGCGACCATTATCTCCGTCTTACTAAATTTTTTCTCAATCTGTATATCAGTTCTTGCTTCTTATAGGCTCATTATTGTATAGTGCGATTTATTTATTTACGTTGTAAGTTTTGCTATGCCATGTAACCAAAATAAACGGTGCTTGTAAATTTATTTTTAAATCCAAACTGTAAACAAAGTTCCACCGATTTCTGAGGATCGTTTGTAATAATTGAAAAAGTGGCACCACAACATACTGTTCACCTATATTATAAACAGTACACCATTATAAAGTCAACAAATCCTTACCATATGGAATATCTTTGAAGCATCCCTTTTTACTAAGAATAGAGGAAAATATCGCGCCTTTAAAATCAGGGTGCAATGGCCTTTTTGTCGACTCTCGACGCTGTAGACGCGTACAAAAAGAAAAATGTAGGTCAATCGATGAAGTTTGTGCATCTAACAATAACGCAATTAAAATTACGGTAATAATTATCTGCTAGCACGTGCTTTCTTTACAGTTTCGTTAATATCACATATATTTTCGCATGTTTAATAAAATAAACAACAAAATGTTTGGATTAAAAGCTGGTGGCGTCCAATTTACCCCATCCCAGTGATATCGTATAAGATCATTTAATTGGTTCCGAATTCCACTCCCTGAGGTGAAGTGCTTTAGCCAGGGCTGTATAGGTTACAATTTGAAAATATACCGGGTGCATGATTGTGAAGATGTTTTTACCCGAAATTTGAAACGCCCTATAGGATGCAGCAACTGCAACTCGTGTCAAAATGTAGCACCATGTCACAGCATGAAAACAATCACCAGGTTAACTCTAGTGATGGGAAACGTTACGCGTTATAGACATATCTTTCATGATAATAGACCTTTTTTTTCGGGTCAAGATGGGAAACTCATGTGCGAATGTGTCCTATCCATGACCCAAACAGTGTTGGTCTCATCCCCAAGGAGATACCTACCAACCAAACCCACCTCAAACTCGCCGTTACCCCTGCCTCGGAATAATTACCCTAACATACTTCGAGTCGGGCGACGGTCCTTCGCACACTCCCCGCTCACACTGTCGTCTTCTCCCTATCTATCACTCCTACCTTTCATACCATATCGAGACCTTCTCTCTCCCTAATCATGCTCTCAGCTGCGCCACTTACGTCCATTCATTCATCCTCCCCCCTCAACATGATCTCCCTATACACCGCCTCGCCTAGTTTCCTCTCCAACTTCTTCAACATTTCCTCGTTCTTCCAGCATCTAAACACATGCCCCACATCATCCTCCACTTCACACCTCTCGCACACTCCAGTTCCTCTTTTCCCAATATTGTAGAGGTACCCATGTCCAGTAAGCACCTGTGTCAAGAAGTAGTTCACCTTCCCGAATTTCCGGTCCATCCAATCTCTCCTTTTAGCGCACCCTCATACTCCTCCCACCTTTTCTCCATTTCCTTCTCCATCTATTCCTGTACTTCCTTTCTGGTCGCTCCCCTCCAGCGTTTATTCTTGGCTCTGATAACAGACCTACTGAGCTTTATCACACTAATCAATCAGCCTACATCTAAATATCCCAATTTTCAATGTGTTCCATATTTGAGTAGGATACTGTATGTTTCAGGGTTACAATATGGACAAAATTACAAATTTGCATGCGATGTCGTATCATAAAATTTGCGGAATGCATTTTGAAAAAAAATAAAATGTTTTCCGATCCATTCTACAAAACTTCAAAGGAGCTGCCCTTAATCTATCCTACTGGTTCTGTTTCTCTTGGTTTGCAATAAAAAACACTGATATTCCACAGGCTATTAATTTGAAATAACTTTTAATAAATTTTTGGAATCAAATCAGTAGATGTTCAATTAAAAATATTAACGATTACATCATCAGTCAATATGTTTCTTCAAATGTTATGTGAACATTTATTAAATAATGATAAAATTTCGGCGGATTTACTAAAAAATAATGGATACATTAAGTATTTTATAAACCCACTGTATAAGGGTATTAAAAGCGAAAGCAATAAATTAAGTAGAAGTACCGATCAAATTCAAATCTTAAAATACAACACTCTTCGTCTTTCAACAACACTAAGAATAGTATTTCCGGTTATCAAATGTTTTGTTTTCAAGTGACTTCATATCATCTAGCAAGGAGGCTTTAATTATTTTTAGCACTAGATATTTTTATACAGGTTCTTACAAAATTAATTAGTAAAATACAGTCAAAACAGGAATGTTAAGTGTGGCATCACTAGTATCAACAAATATAGACGCTTATAGAAGGGCAGGTCTTATGGGGGGTCAGTTGAGTGGCTGACTAACAGATCCTTCAGATCGCTGACTAACAAACTCAAAATCCGAGTTGAGGGCTTGTTCGCTCGCCGATTCCACGTGCTCCGCCCCTATTTTTCAGACACGCGCTTTCTCCCGACTACAAAACGTCTTTCTCGTCCATCTGCCTGCCCTTCTATGATTCAATGTAACGAGATCCCAGTTTCAGTCATCTTATATCCAACAAACGTTTCGCCCAAAACACCAGGCACACTTTTAAAGTAATTTTGCGATTGTCAGATTTTTTTCGCAAGTTTGGTAAAAGTAAGTATTTTTTACCATTGCGCCTAACCAGTTAGTATAAACGCTTATAGAAGCGTAGGTCTTATGGGGGGCTGACCAACAGATCCTTTAGTTCTGTTAGGCAGCCACCGCATGGCACCACCGTCGCTGACTAACAAAGCTGTAGTGCGTTATAGTCCGAGTTGAGGGCTTGTTCGCTCGCTGATCCCACGTGTAGGAAATTTGACAAACTACAAAAAAGGTCTCTCATAATTTTTTTATATCTTTACTTCTTTCAAAGTTATTCAAGGTTAAAGTTAACTTGGTAATAAATTTTGACATTTTTTCCATTTTTCGAAGCTACAATCAAGTTTGGAAAAAATTTTATGGGATATTTTCTGTAGAGCGTTTTATTGGCTATAATTTATCCCCATAATTTTTTTTTATATCTCTCATGGGTCGTAAGTTATTCGCATTCAATTGAAAATTTTCTTAATTAATCATAATTTTATTTTTTATAATTAATTATATCAATTGAATAATTATATTTTCAACCTGAAAATACACGTAATCTTAAGTGATGATACATAAAAAGATCTATCTATTTAGTTTTTAATAATACAGGGTTATTCAAAAAATATATGTCGATATTATATAAAAGAAATCAGGTTTCCAGAGAAAAAATAAAATTATTCAATCTTCTCTGTTAGCGACATCATGGATACATCGTAACCAATCATTTGATGGATATACAGTGTAGTGGTTAAACCCATAATAACATTATGCATCTTTGGTCTGGTGAACAAAGGCAACACAAAATAATGCAATGATGAGACTAAGTAAGGTGCAATTACTGACCTGTCTCAATATTGTAGGGTGTATGAGAAGCACACCCACTGCAGCACTAGAAGCCTTCCCCCACTACAATTCGTGATAATGGGATAAGCAAGGATGGGGTTATTTAGGAGCAACAAAACAGTTAGACCAGAAGACATACGCATTAAAGACATGGAAAATGAAGTCGTTTTAGACACAGATGGGTCAAAGACTGAAGGGACAGGAGCAGGGATGAGAAGCACAAGATGTTCCTTCTCACTAGGAAAATATACCTCTGTATTTCAGACAGAAATAAATGAATACAGGACTGATGTCATAGGATAAACATATTAACTGACAGATTAGTCAGGCTGCCCCAGCGGCTTTAAATAGTTCCAAAGTAACATCTGGATTGGTAAAGAAATGCCAGGAATAAATAAATGAACCGGCAGATCACACTAAAGTAAGATTAGTGTGAGTGCCAGAACAAAACTATTTCTGGAAACGAAGAGGTTCAGCAACAGTATGTTGGACTAGAATCAGTCCTTATGACCGTAAAGAAAATGGTCTGAGGACAAATACAAAAATGGGTATGTCAACATAGACTACTACATTAGTTGCCTAAAGGCTGGTGCCACAAACTTCTACAATCGTGTGAACTGAACTGTGTACTAGTCTAGTACATGATGGTAAATGTTTACCATCTGGGACAATGAAAAATTTTCTGTACTTACCTCTGGTATTGGTGGCTGAATCAGCAATTCTTTGAAAGGATTCCAAGTATGCTGTGACTGCCAGAATAGTAGCCCTACAAAAAGATTTCAATTAGTTACCCATCTATTTTTTGGTGTTTTAACGTTTTAATGAATTACTCCAGAAGGGTCATCCTCGAATAAAGTGAATTTACCATTTACTCGCAACTCTGTGATATCGGTAATGATTAAAAAAAATTTGACCTAAAACTGAGTTCTTACTGGTGGATTTTCCTAATTTTTACCAATTCTGTACCAGTTGTTTTCTACATTCAAGGTGGAATATAAAAAAAATTAAAGGAATACCGAGAATGCCATAAAATTGTAGTTCTTATGTCAAAATTTGATGATCAACACAGTCGAATACCTTTGCAAGATCATTAAAAACTGAAGAATAAAAGTTTATTATTACGTGAGGTACATTCTTCATTAAGGACAGAGAAACTATGCATTGCTATAGTACATGTATTAGATATAGGATTTCCAGATCAGAATATTGAAATTTTCAAAATGTCGGGATTTTGGTATTTTTATTGGGATAAATAAAAAGCTAATTAACATTCTATTTTTTTTACTTTAGAACTGGAATCTACTTATTTTTATGTTGCCGCATATACTTAGAGTTTGATTTCACAAACTCTACTAATTTCGTTCCTTGTGGTGCAACTAAAAATGACTTAACATTTAAGCAATTATGATCAAAATTTAATCGGATAACTAGCTCGGCTTTAATTAGGTCGAATGCCATGCGGTTTCGTTCTTTTGAATGCAAGCAAGAAGGATAAAGACTCTCTCAAAGTAAGCATTGCTTACAGGAATGGACAGAACAAAGTTGGAAATACCTTTTTCTAAAGGTGCGATTCCACCAAGCGCGCAAAATGATTGTGAATGTTTGCATATATTTGCAAACTCAATATTTGTTTGGTGGAGACGTTTAATCACGCGCATTCGCAAACGTTTGTTCGCATTCGGCCGTGTTCCGAGCGGTGTCGGTACATCAAAGGGATTTGTTGTTCGAGTGTGCGCTCTGCTTTTTTAGTGGAGACGTTTGTCACGAACAGCGAGTGAGTAGACGACCAGATACATGCACATACTTCAGGAATTATTTTGCCAATGAATGGCTTGGAAACTCTAAATAGATACATGAGGCTACTATAGGAATCTCCTTTAGCCAAAAAGCGAAGGGTGATTGCAAATTTAATTTCTACAGGAATACACTCTCTGAAATTTGTATCTCGTTTACTTATTCTTGAGCCGATTAACGAAATATGAAACTAAAAATCTTCCTGTGATATACGGCAAAAATTTTTAAATAGACCACTGCTATCAGCTGTTGGTAAGTCAGTTAGCATCTGCGTTGACCGTTTTGTTTTCAAAAAATGGGATGTCCAAAACCTGTGTTTTCTTCTCTTTCTCTTTTCACTCTCTTTTTCAATTAACACATGAATAATTATGAACGCTGCGGCACTATTAATAATAACACGACGTTTTCTTATCGGCGCCATTTTTATTTAACTACCTATTTTTCTGGTTCGATGACAAATGTTTGCAATCGCACAGTTGTTTGGGGTGGTGGAGACGAATGGATTGCAAACGTTTGTTCGCAATCATTTTTTTGGTGGAATCGCACCTTAAGGCAGCAGTAATCAGATTCACATGAGTCACGTCATTATCACAGGAGTATAAAACTAAAAGTTTATAAAAAATCGGGATTTTTGTATTTTGTCGGGAGTCGGGATATCATATGAAAAGACGGGATTATCCCGACGAATCCCGACCATCTGGCAACCCTAATTAGATAGGAAGCAAAATTGTTGTGAATTCAAGATTTTATGTTTTATGGTGAAATTCACTGAGACCTAAAAATATAGGGTCCCTTTCTTTCAAAAAACTATGTGTCAGTCAGTGGATGTCATCCCATTATACATATATATATAGTAAATTTTATACCCATTTAGAATAAGACCATCCTTATTTATTATTAATAAATCGGTTGAAACAAAAAATTACCAACAAAAATGAATGTCATAACTAATTTATTAGATGTCACGTTTTTGAAGTTACGTCAAATTTTGATTTCATGTTAATGTCATAACGCAAAATAAGATATAAAAATGCGATATTCTGATGAATCCAAAAAACTTATGCTTAATGTAGTAAACTATTTTCAAAACGATTTAGGATCTCGATTTAAGGCAATTCAAAAAGCGTCCGAAGCACTAAAAGTTCCAGAAAGCACATTATATAATCTTGAAAAACCAAACAGAGATACAGATTTCGAATTTAGAAGAAATATGTCTGCAAGCGTTTCCCGGAGCAAAACCCGAATTACAAAAAATACCCTGCATTGTTTGAGGGAAGTAATTTATAAAATGTATGCGCGAAAGGATAAAATCACAGTAGAAACTATTTTACGGCAATTTATCGAAGAGTCTCCAGAAACTAAGATTTCCAAAGGTTCGTTATATTTGGGAATTAAAAAAATGGGTTTTCATTTCAAAAAACAGGATGGAAGAAAACATTTATTGGAAATGCCTGCAGTCAGATTAAAAAGAATATTATTTTTGAACAAATACCATGCTGCTAAAAGCGAAAAGCTCTTTACACCTGTTTTTCTGGATGAGACATGGGCTTTTAGTAAAAGCGGGGACAGAAGAATGTGGCAAGATGGTACTAAACACAGTGATTTAAAAATAACTGGAAGTGGGACACGATATGTAATTGTTCATGCCGGTAATAAAAAAGGTTTTGTGGCAAATGCATCGCTTATTTTTAAATGCAATAAAAAAACAGGCGATTACCATGATAACATGAACACCGAAAATTTTGAAAATTGGTTTAAACAGCAACTAATTGTAAACTTGGAAGAACCATCGTTAATTATAATGGATAGCGCAACGTATCACAGTCGCCTGGATGAAGAAATCCCAAGAAAAAGTTGGAGTAAAACACGCATGTTAGAATGGCTCAAAAAAAAGAATATTCCTTTTCCAGATCACATTTTAAAGGATGCTGTTTGGAATATAATTGAAAAGCAAGTTTTGCCAGAAAAAAATTATCATTTAGACAAATACGCTGCCGAGCATGGTCATTGTGTTCTCAGGCTACCACCATATCATTGCCATTTTAATGCCATCGAAATGGTATGGTCAGAAACTAAAAGGCATTATGACCAAGCTATTACGAAAACTGCAAGGTCACCTACTGAAGTCTTAAAAGTATGGAATGACGTATGTAAAAAATGTACCGGAGCAACACTGGCAGAATTACATAAATCATACAGAGAAAATTATTTCTGAAGCATGGGAAGTAGAAAACAAACTGGACCTATAAACATCGAACCTATGGTGATCTCTGTATCCAATGAATCCGATGATGAACTATCACTTTCCGAAAGTTATTCTGATTTAGAAACTAATTAAACTTTGCCTTGAAGATCACGTTGTCTTTTTTTTAAAATCTAGAATTTGTACTTAATCGAACTCTGAATTGCCATATTTTTTTAAGAAAACTATGTATCTAGTTAATAAAACAATGTTTTTAAAATTAGTGCGCTTCTTTTATATTCTTTTATTATGTCAACATCTTTAGAATTTTATGAATTTCATAAAATTAATTTGTATTATTACAAACCGCCACTGATAATATGAAATTTCAAGTCACTACGCCAATGCAATAAGAAATATGTCAAGCATTTGACATGACAAAGGTCATAACCTAATTTTTTTCATGCGGGTTCAGATGGTTCAAGAAGCCGCATACGTTAAGTTACTAAAACGGCTGGTACCTCTAAATAGGTATTAATTTTACTATACATACATACTTTCTGGCATATTATATTAATTAGGTCTTCATACTTACTTAAGTGAAGAATGCAGCTTTGAAGCCTTTGTAACAAAATCCTCCCATAAAGGCATTCCATTCTATAAAAAATATTTAAATATATGTAAAAAAACTAGGAAATGTTGGATTAGGTATATCTCCTCATATTTAGCACCAAAAATCGTTATCTAAGAATATTACTTTTATGAATTTACTGAATGTTATAGCTGGAATTATTGAAAAATAGTTTGAAACATAAATGAATATGTACAACATTGTAGATTGTATATTAGGTAGAAGTGGAAATAGTTTATTTGATCACTATAGGTAAAGAGTTACATTTGTGATAAGTAGACATAGAAAATAGGTACAATTACAAATAAATAGGTACAATTAAATTGATAAATAGGTAGATTTACAATTACAGAATTTAAAACTGACACGGAAACACTTAAAATATATAATATGCATATACAAATAATATTAAAAATAAAACACACTTATATTGTAAATAGGACATCACATTGCAGGTATTCTGTAATTTGATAAAAACACTGGCTTGAAAGGTAAGATTTAACCTTTTTCTTAAATAAATTGTAAGGTATTGATCTACATGCATTAGGTAGTTTGTTACATAAACGTACATACACAGTATTGCGATCTGTCAGACTTAATTTCATAAAGTGTGGCCTTAATTGAGAGGCGATTCTAGTAGGATAATTGTGAAAAGTAGAGTTGGTTTGATATGAATCATTATTTTTCTGAATTTCTAGAACAGTGAGCAGTATATATAGACAAGGCAACGGTAATATTTCCAATTTCTTAAATATCGGACAACAGTGATCTCTGTAAGAAGCACCAGCCAAAATCCTTACTGCTTTCTTTTGCATAATGAATGCTCTTTCTGTATGATTAGATTTCCCTCATAAGAGTAAACCGAGGAGTAAACTATACATCAAATGTCTTTGGAATAGAGAATAATAAGCTTGAAGTACCAGTGCATTAAAGCTAATTTCAATTGTCAGATCACAAATAGTTGGGTGGAAAGTTTTTTGTTAATATGTGGTTCCCAGGTGAGTCTATCTTCTAAAGTGTAACCCAACAATTGGACCTGTTTCTGATTGGATGAAATCATAATTTTTTGTTTTTTCTGTCGATTTAATTTGAGATGATTAGATGTAAACCATTGTTCCACATGTTCCTCCATCCTAGCAGATGTATTTAGTAAGTCTCCAGGAACAGAATTAGCATGTATGAAAGATGTGTCATCTGCATAGCAGATACATAGAACTGGTAGTAAATAAGTGAATAAGTAAGTAAATATTTTTGAGAGGTTCTAGTCTAGTAGGTAGTTGCTTTTTGTTTAAATTTTAGACAACTACACCTGGTCCAAATATTACTAAACACATGAATCTATCATTAAGTTATTCTACCTTTAAAGTATTTAGTTTGATAGATGCAGGTTCACTTATTCTAAACTAGTTATAAATATATAAATACAAATGTGTCTAGAGTAACTAGGGTACCTAATTTATAAACAGAGTACTAGACTATTTATTAAAATTTACCTTCATATCCAGAATAATCTGTTGAAAGAGTCCTCCCAACGCTCCCGTTTCCCTTTCCATTGCACTATCCATTTCTTTAAAAAACTAACGCGATTACAATAATTTTATCATCTGCCCGATTCTACTTTACAGAGCAAAGGGAATGTCTGTTTACAGTTACAGTATGTACCACCTACCCTTCTTGTAAAGACAAATAGTCACATTAATAACACTAAATATTTCACTACATAAAGATGCACCTTTTAAATGCAATTTTTCATCAATTATGTTTTGAATTAGAGTATATTATTTATTGAAATAATTGTACTTTCTAAACTCTATATCAATAGCATACTTCATATCTATCTCTATCCATTCTTCTTCTATACAATTCGATTCTCTGAACAGTTAAAATTCTACACTTTTACATGTTCCTATTCTATAAAATAATCTAGAATTAATACTGGTTGCGCCCTCGTTGTAAAAATTCGAAAAGCTATTCAATAGAAATCTGTAGTTTTTTTTTCAATTGGGCATTCGGAATATTCATATTCTACTTGATGTAGAGGGCGACAGTTATCTTACCAACCATGTTTAGTCCATAATGTATTTAGTTCAACAAATCACCTGTTGAACAAGTACTAGGAGTGTTAATTTGAAAAGGACCCACCCTTAATATTTCAGAAATGCGACATATTAGAAATAAATGCCGAACAGGGCCTATTTTACCACTAGGCCCGTGCCTGTAGGGCCCGAAACGGCGAGCATAAAATCATAAAAGAATGCAAAAACAATAATACTACTATAATAAATACGACTTCATAATATATACAATAAGAGCCTTTTTTTATTTCAAAATCTTAAATTTGCAAAGCGTGGCGGCACGAGCAATAGAGGAGTTCAGTTTAAGGTCAGTGTGACCAACAAAAAGTGGTTTTTATGACAAGAATGACAGTTAATGTCTACCATTCAAAACATAAGATTTTTGCAGGTTTTCTATCATTACGAACATCTATATTGCTTTATTAAAACAATGAATACACCCCCGAAGCGTAAATCTTAAAATTTAAAATGACGTTTTAGCTGAATTCTAAATGCATCGGTGGCCAGTAATTCTAGGAACTTTCAGCAAATCACCAATTCTCATCTGTCATACTTTTGTAGTAGTTCTAGTTAGTTGTATCACTTTATTCTTCTGGGCTGCGTTCATAAACTTACTCCAGTGAGTAGAGAAGAGTATGAGCACGTGATTAGAAAAGTATGTTTGATGGTTACTCGGAGTAACCGTTCAGAGGCTTCACCGGCCGAAGGCAAATCAAATGTCATTGTGTTGTGTATAAATTTGGGGTTATATTGTTCATTTCGAAAATAGAAATTAATTAACCATGGATGAGTTGAATATTAATAATCAAATAATATCAATTTATCAATAAAAATAACCTGGCAGTAATCTGAACTGAACTACTGTATAAGCCAAACTGTCAGAGTATATAATACTCCATTAAAAAGCGGAGTATGTAGAGTTTACTCCGGGTAGGTTTCTGAACGTTTATAAAAGCATACTCTATACTGGTAGAGTAAATTTATGAACGCTTCGGAGTAAACTATCCTTACTCCGAGTAAGTTTATGAACGTAGCCTTGATATTCGTTTAACCGTTTATGTTTATTTTCCATACTTTTGTAGTAGTTCTAGTTAGTGTATCACTTTATTCTTCTGATTGCTATTTCCACTGACATCTGACATAACTAGTGACATAATGACAGATGAGAATTGGTGATTTGCTGAAAGTTCCTAGAATTACTGGCCACCGATGCATTTAGAATTCAGCTAAAACGTCATTTTAAATTTTAAGATTTACGCTTCGGGGGCTTGTATTCATTGTTTTACTAGAGCAATATAGATGTTCGTAATGATAAAAAACCTGCAAAAATCTTATGTTTTGAATGGTAGAACTGTCATTCTTGTCATAAAAACCACTTTTTGTTGGTCACACTGACCTTAGACTGAACTCCTCTATTCAAGAAGCTATAAAACATATCAAATAGAGGAGCGGCTAAATATCCTATGAATACCAACGTTGCCAATACCTTTTTCAATCATTTTGGTTAGGTTTGGTAAGATTATTATTACGTTTTAAAACAGATCATTGGTTAATTTATCGATAAGGGCAAGGAAAATAATTAAAGAAGGTGTTGGCAACGTTGGTATTCATTAAGGCGAGTTGTACCAACAGTCGGCTAAACCTGGTTTATTTAACCATAGGGTTGAATTTAACAAAAGTTTAAACCGGTTCGTGTTGTACCAATGGTGTTTTCGTGCAGTTTTGTTAATCAATCATTTTGAAAGGTTGGTATCAGTGAATGTTAGACGAATGAACTACTGTGGGGTAAATTACTTACGTTTTGCCAAATAAAAAATATAAAAGAAGAATTTTTAATGCGATTCTAACCCTCAGTTCCTGAAGTGTTGTTTGCTTTTGCATATTATTTTATTTACTGAAAATGAATAAGAATAAAAAAGGTCAGAAAACTTTACGGCCAAAGAAAAACGTAAATTTACAAGTTCATTAAAATCTTCGTCATCACTAAAATTTGGTGAATCAGGATATTCCATTATTATAATTTGGGTAAAAATAAACCACTTACACAAAGTTTTTAGGTTAGAAAACTAGGATTATTATTTTAACCACTCACTTTTGGGCGGTTAACAAACCCGTTGGCAAAACTCTGGTTACCCACTGATCCAGTCTGGTACAACACCCATTTTGCTTAAACCATTAGTTATGTTTTAAACCTTGTTGGTACAACTCGCCCATAGGAACTATATCCTCTCCTATCAAATAGACCCGATACCTGACCCCCAATTAGGGATATTCGATATATATCGATGCATCGAAAACATCGATGTTTACAATGCGATACATCGAATCGATCCGATGTTTTGAAAACCTATCGATATACTCGATGTTTTTTCATAAAACATCGAATCGATGTTAACCAGTTAATTTTACAAAAACAAATTTGACCACTAAAATTTTACCTAAAATCTTTCTTGACGAATGACCAAAGTATTGTGTGTTGCATAAAAGCGTGACGATGACGAAAAATCAATGTTTTTTCTTCACCCAAAAAAAGTGCTCAACTATGTAACCACACTGTGGGAAAGTACTCAAAGACTTAGGGTGTTGGTAAGTTCTCGCCTCCAAAACGAGCAGTCACTTATTGGGTCGAGTGCGAAAAGTGTTTTCCGGTAGGGGAAATTGTTGCCCAGAATGGGCTTTCGAAATATCGTAGATCAGCATTTTCATAATTCATTCTGCATTTCTTCTCCAGCATTCAAGCTCAGACGTTCGCAAATGCTATTTATCTCTCAACATCAAATATAAATAATTATATTTTCTGCTAACCGTAACATCGTTTTTTATCCTCATCAAGTTTATTTCTTACAATTTTTGGTTCTGACCAATCTCTCCGAATCTTCCCGAATCCTATCCCTCTCCTCCTCTGTACAATTTCCCTATAATCTCCTTCTCCTAATCTTCCTCTAGCTCCTTGTTCCTATTTCCACGCCTTTCCCTAGTAACTCTTCCCACTTCACTCTTGCATTTTTCTCTGGAAATTCAGAATTAACCGCAAATTTTTCGACGGATAATCTTCAAAATAGGTGAGTACTATCAATTTTTTGCAAAAACAGTCAAAAACTCGTGGTTCCGTATAGTTCACCGGACCCAGTTTAATAAATCCCGATAATCTGATTTATTTTTTAGGTACGCTCTCAAGATAAACCTCATTATACAAATGATCCAAGCAGTTAGCTTGGGTGTTTTTGCAGAAGGAATATCTTTGGCCAAAAAACTTGGAATTCCATCCGAAATATTTTTGGAAGTTTTTAACGAAACCGATATAACCAGTAACTTTTTAAAAACCAAAGCCATCTCAATGATCGGGAAAGCTTTCAATTTAGTGGAACAACAGCTTAAACAAATGCAAGCAGAGTTAAAAGATGTATTGGAGATATCTGAATCGGTGGGACATCCTGTCGCTCTTACAAATACTCCCAACGAAATGTATAAAGACTGTAAACGTTTGCGGTACGATAGCTATGACGTTTCAGCGGTTTATTTAAAGCATATAAACATTTTTAATAGTTTTACGTTTTAAGAAAAATGTTTACTTTATATGGAGAAAATATTTTTATTATTAACTGGATTATTCTGTTTCAATTCCAATTCCATCTCGAAAAAAAGACTTTCGGTGTCTCTTAATCTGCTGAATAAGTATGAAAACAATTTCCAGTTTAGCTGTCTACGATTAAAATAAATATCTCTGTAACGCGCGTCAGATAGTGTGAAGTGTCAGTGTAAGTTGTGTTCGGTATCGCCAACGGTTCCAGAGCTCCAAACTTGATAAGACATTTTCAGTTTATTATCTTACATTCCGGAAGTTACCTAACTGGGATAGTATAAACAAAAAGGATAAAGGCGAAATCACCAAGGTAACGAAGGATATACTATAATTTTAAAACAACAAAAGAAGTACTATATGTTTTATGTTTAATGATTAATTATATACAAAATAAGGTACCTACATCAATTTTATTCCCATTCTCTTATTATCGTCTCGTATTCGTGATCTTCTATAAAAGGTTGATCGATATTCTTAATCATATTTTCTCCACAGTACAGACATTCTGAAGCTAGGACGTTATCAATTTCAGCTCTGATATGATCCCTTGCAGACATTCCCGTAGACCCTGTACTTAAATTATCTACATTCGTTTGATTATTATATGAATTAAGTTGTTTGTCCAAATCCATCAGTCGATTTTTCTTTGCAGGACCTATAAATTATCAAAAACAGTTATACATGGTGGGACACAATTTTTTCTTCCGAGGCTGCATTTTGAAAAAATGTAGTTAACGACAAACTCAATCCTACACGACAAATACTAAGACAAACATTATAGCATGCCTTCTAAATTATTGTTATGTCGGACCTGTACTGAAGATATGTAGAGGTCCATAAAGAAAAAGAAGAAGACATACATCTAGAACTGTCATCGAAAAGTCTAGAACTGCCTGGAACAGGTGAAAAATATAAAAGGCGGGACAATTGACATTAGTTTAGTTCAGTTTTGAAGTATCAGAAAGTTGAGTTCTGTGATCTGATAGTGAGACGTTATTACTATTGTATTGTTAAAGTTGTAGAAATAAAGTTTAAGAAGTAATAAGGAGTAACATTGGTGGGATCTAAGAAATAATTGTATCTGCTTATGGTAAATACTAGAACCACCGTATACGACAGAGACATGGATACTTCAGGACCCCCAGCATGGTTTTTAATGATGGAAGCAGAGAAGGAAAGACGTGAGGAGGAAAGACGTAGTAAGGAGGAAGAAGTGGAAAAGGAGAGACGTGGAAAGGAGGAAGAAGAGGAGAAGGAAAGACGTAGAAAGGAGGAAGAAGAGGAGAAGGTGAAACGTGGAAAGGAGGAAGAAGGGGAGAAGGAGAGACGTAGAAAGGGGGAATATGAAGAGAAGGAGAGACGTACAAAGGAGGAATAAGAGGAGAGACGTAGAAAGGAGGAAGTAGGGAAGGATGGACGGAAGGAGGAGAGGCGTAGACAAGCAGATGTAGACATTATGGATGGCCTAACACAAATTCAGGAAACATTAAAGCTAGAAGTAGGACATCTTAATAATAGAGTAGACCAATTAGAAAAGCAATAAGAAAAATTAACTAACTAATGTCAATTGTCCTGCTTTTTATACTTTTCAGCTGTTCCAGTCAGTTCTCGACTTTTCGATGACATTTCTAGACTTTTCAATGACAGTTCTAGATATATGTCTTCTTCTTTTTCTTTATTTCCTTATGGACCTCTACATATCCTCAGTACAGGTCCGACGTAACAATATAAACCCAAATGTTATCTGGAAAGCAAGTGACAGTTTGGACTCGAGTGCTTGGCGATTTATGATCTTCTTAGATTTATGGTCGTACTTTACCACCATAGCTAATTCATTGAATGGTACATTATAAGATTTTTTGAAAGTACCGAGCCATTAACAGAACGTTTTGACATCTCAGCTTGTGAAATGACGATCCACCAACGAACCACGAACCGTGTAACTGCGCCTTTATATTCGTTAAGAACTTGTTGTACATAACAAAAAGTATATATGTTATATCTTACCTAAAAATGGTGATAGTTCCGCTAAAAGACAATCGCTATGAAACATATGATTGCATGGAAACATGTAAAACGGTTTAATAAGTAATGTTTTGTTGCACACTTCGCAATTGTCCGAAGTATTGATTATGGTGTGATGATTTCTGAATGTTTCGATTTCTTCTCTTACTTGCTTAGCGGATTTTGTGGATTCTTCCATTTCTTCTTTTAAATTTTGTATGCTTTGATTATATTCCTGAAAGAAATAATGTTAGGTAAGAAATAGAAAAGATTGAGAGGGAGATTAATGTGTTTAAAACAATATACCAGCACATCTTGCAGTTCGCATTTGAATATTGGGATTAACAAACGGGCAAATAAATGAAATAAAAGCAGTTGAGATGAAGTTAGTATCTTAGACGAGTTAAAGGAGTCACTATGATATAAAAGTGTTAGTAAGCATAAATATATAGTTGTGATTAGGACGACACATGACTAATAATTATAACTTGAACTCTACTGCTGTCAGTTGGGCTGACTGAAGTCTAAATAGATCACAAAAATGTGGTAAATTTACCTTTAAAGAGTTACATATAGCATCCTTAAAATAATCGATGGTGACAAAGTCCGGGAAAAACGGCAAAACATCTTCTATTTTGATAAAATCACATTGTTGCAAAAATTCCATTATTTTTAGTATGTCTTCCGTATCTTTCACTAGATGTTGAGCTGAAACACGGACATTCAGATCATTCAAGCAGCACTGCATGAATTATTATCCTACCTATTTTAAGCCAAAGTTTCTTTTTTAATTCAAAATCATCTTCGGGAGACATATTAACCATATTTTTGGCCAAATCGGCGTCTATGGTAAGTGCTAACTCGACGGCTGCTTCCCACATACCTAATAATCCAAAAAGTTTCACGCACGCTTTGTTCTGATTGTGTTCGTGACATAATCTTAATGCATAATGAATGTCATAATTTACCTGAAACAGTATTTGAAGAATTACCAGTGGTAAATGTGCATTTAGACTTCGCGAATATGATTCATAGTGAGTCGTCGACAAGGGATAGTCTGTTCGTTGAACGTATTCGTTCGAAAGCGAGTGAGGTTGAACGTATACGTTCGAAAACGAGTAAGGTTGAACGTATTCGTTCGGGAACGAGTGAAATTGAACGTATACATTCGAAAACGGGTGAGGTTGAACGTATACGTTGGAAAACGAGTGAGGTTGAACGTATAAGTACGGGAACGAGTGAAGCTGAATGTATACGACGAATGAAGTCAATTCTCGAGTATATCTTCAGCTACTCGTTCCAACCAAAGTATTCGTTCATTTCTAAGAAGATACTTGTCATCGTGGCAAAATTTATAGGAAAATGGGTATGTGACTGGGTCAATAAGAGTTCTAGGTGTTGTCCTAGGGTCGGCCCTTAAAAATTATTCCAGGGAGTCCCGGGAGTGTCCTAGAGGTTGTGCATTTAAATATAGAAAATTGAAAAGGTCGATATTGCCTTCTAGACAGTCGATAGCGAAAAGGAGTTTTGCTCTTGGCGGTCAGAGGAAGATGGAGGTGACCATTGGCAGATAACAATTTTCTATGGTCAGGGTTGGGGAGTTGAAAGTGGCTAATGAGACACCGAGCGGAGGTTTTAAATATGGATTTGCGATATAAATTTAAGAAAAGTCGAAACAGGTCGATAAAAATGTTACAACGGTTTTCAACTAACCAAAGAAAGTTCTTGTCCTTGTGAGTTCAAATATTTCATGAGCATCTCCGAATCGTACTTGGCGTATAACGATATCAAAAAGTTATGAATAGCTCTATCGGTATTTTTCAATTTATCAATACAAAATTCCAAGTAATGTATTATTTCTTTGGCATGGAATTCGCTATTGCAAGTTACCATAGCGGGCAAAAGCTTGAGAGGCGTTAGTCGTTTGCCTTGTTCGATTATAACTTTAACCACGTGCTTCGGGATCGCTTGCATTAAAATAGGAGCGAACTGATAGTAGAGGACGTAGTTCTTTTGACTTTTAAGGACTTCCAGAGCGTCGTGGAAGTTGTTTTTGAAAATGTGTTGCTGAATTATCTGAAAAAAATGAAAAATTTATATTATTAGAGAATTTTTGACTTCTTTGGGATGAAATTTTCAAAGAGAGTCAATTTATTTGCAAAAATATGCATTTACCGAGGGCGCACGGTACAATTTTGAGTAAGGGTTAATTTATTTGTAGAAATTTCCTGATATCATAGGTGTACGATGAGATTTTCGAAAGTAATTGATTTATTTGCAAAAATTATCATATACGATGGACGTACGATAAAATGATCAAAGAGGGTCAACCACCTAGGAAACTTCTATTGAACAATATTTTATGATTAAGGTAAGTTATAACCATAGATATATAAAAATACAGTTATAACAAAAAACGTTATTAAATTCTTCGAAGAAATCCTCAAAGGAGCCTAATTTCAAAGAAACGCTGAACAACCTGACATAAAACCGTAATTGAATTTGTCAAAGAAGCCAAGCCTCAAAAAAATGCTGAACAACCAGATAACAAGTTCCTAAAAGGAGACAAACCTCAAAGAAATACTGAGAAAACGTAACTAAGACATCAAAGGAGCCATACCTCGAAGAAACTCTGAACAACCAGACAAAAACCGTAATTGAATTTGTCAAAGAAGCCAAGCCTAAAAAAATGCTGAACAACCTGATAGAAAACGTAATTTAAGTTCCTCAAAGGTGCCAAACCTCAAAGAAACTCTGAACAACCAGACAAAAACCGTAATTGAATTTGTCAAAGAAGCCAAGCCTAAAAAAATGCTGAACAACCTGATAGAAAACGTAATTTAAGTTCCTTAAAGGAGCCAAACCTCAAATAAATACTGAAAAAACGTAACTAAGTCATCAAAGGAGCCAAACCTCAAAGAAACGCTGAGCAACCAGACAAAAACCGTAATTGAATTCCTCAAAGAAGCCAAGCCTAAAGAAAATGCTGAACTACCTGATAGAGAACGTAATTTAAGTTCCTCAAAGGAGCCAAACCTCAAAGAAACTCTGAACAACCAGACAAAAACCGTAATTGAATTTGTCAAAGAAGCCAAGCCTAAAAAAATGCTGAACAACCTGATAAAAAACGTAATTTAAGTTCCTCAAAGGAGCCAAACCTTAAAGAAACGCTAAGCAACCAGAAAAAACCGTAATTGAATTCCTCAAAGAAGCCAAGCCTCAAAAAAATTCTGAATAACCTGATAGAAAACGTAATTTAAGTTCCTTAAAGGAGCCAAACCTCAAAAAATTCTGAACAACCTGATAACAAACGTAATTGTATGGGCGTCACCGAGTGTAGTCGAAGCGGGTCGCTAGTAAAATAAAATATAATTTTGTAAATTAATGCGTCATAAAACAAACTATTAAAACGTTTCTGACCTGTTCAAAATCTTTATTGACAATAGTGAGCTTCAATAAATTAGTTTTATCCCCATGACTGCTCATTAAGCCGTACACAGTGCTCTTGTTATGTTTTATACAACTAGAAACTTCATCCAGTGCTAAAAATGCGTCAAACTCCTCTTGCAAATCAATATAAGCCGGCAAATGTTCCAAACCCTGCAAACGTAACTCTTCTAATTTCATTAGATACAGTTCCATCACCCACAAAACTATCATAGTTATTTGAGTTTTGTCTTGTGGTTTTAAAGTGTTCATCTTACACCTAAAAAGAAATGATCAATAGGGTGAAAAAATTAAAGTTAGAAACAATAATGTGCAAATACTAACCTTAAAAACAGTTTCAACGCATCTTGTTGTCCAGTTTCTATAAATTTCAAACAAACCTCTTCTAAGTTGCATTCAGTTTCAGCGTACCTCTCTGCGCTAAGTTCAAATTTCCCGTCGCCAAACAATTTATCAGCTTCTTTAATCAACACGTGGTTATAGCTAACCATGTTACTTCTGGAATACTTTTTCGCTAATTCGAATTCCCCTTTATTACAAAATATCTGCCAGATATTACGCTCCTCTCTGGTAACTTTGAAACGAAACACTGAATTTTCCGTTACAGCCCAAATATCTCCGGTTCGAACGTCTTTGATTAAATTTATAAGTCTGCCGAACGCTTCGTTGTAATTGTCTTCGTAAACGATTTCTTGGTTAAGAAGACAAACACCTTTTACGGAATCCGCATAAGCCAGGAGTATGTGAAATTGCGTTAGAACTGCTGCTATGGGAAATTTTTGTAGAACCGAATTTTCGTAGAGAGATTTCGGATAGGAAATCAGGTTTGTCTTCGAATTTATCAATTCTATGTTATCTTTAGAAATGTCAATCTAAAAATTGCATCAACATTTTATAGATTTTTTATATTCTCTATTATGAATTTTGAAAAATTTGGAACATTTTTTTCTTACCTGACTAAAAGATATTCCTTCTTCGGTTATCCAAGCAAAAGAGTTGGGAGTGTTTAGGTTTTCCGACCACAGTTGCAATTTGGACGTTTTCAGACCGCTTTTGCATTCCATGAAAGTATTTTTTTCGGGAACGTTTAAATATTTGTTAAACACTTGTTGTAAAATTGGTTTGTCTTCGGCATTAACCGAACTGGAGAAATAATAAAACCTCATAGGTGTTGTTACGAGGACTACATACTTATCGGATCCAGGTAGATTAAAAAATTCCAAATTATTTATTGGAGTAGTTGTGCCTTTACCAATATCAAATATCTTAAAAAATGATATTAAATAAAAATACACAGTAAAAGACTTTTGGGAAAACTTAAAATTAAGCAGGCTTATCTATGGATTTTTATGCAAAAAAATATATATACATGCAGGGTGTTCCATGACTAATGAAGAAAAATTATAGATCAAGCCGAAATAATCTTAGGATTACATAAGAATAGGGTTGTACAGAATTGGGTAATAGTCGATCAGAAAACTAATTCTTTACACTCGTTAATAATAATGTTCTTCACTATTTTGTTGTCTTGAGTTAAGATTAAATTCAAAAAATAAATATCTGACATTCTGCTCCTTGTTTGGAAGCTTCTCCAAAATATTTAGTTTACGACATACTCATATTCCGCCCCGACGAATAGAATCTTTGTCTAAACATCGGGGCGCTGCGAAGAGATGCTAAAAGACATAACGCACCGATGAATAGATAGCGAATATACCAATATGTCGAGGCGCCCCGATGATTAGCACGGCCTTGAGAAAATGCTTGGTAGCAGATTTAAAAAATCATTTTTTCTTCAAGCCTTTAATAATAAATATATTACTTTTGGTAACACAGATCATAAAAATAACCTATTATTTAACTAGTACAATAAAGAGTTCTATTATTGCACTAGTACAATAATAATAAAAAACAATAACAACATCTGTCAGTTTTGAAAATTTCATTGCAAAAATTTCTCGAGAATTACAATTTAGGTTGAATTATTTTTAAGCTTGAAGAAAAAAAGTATATATTACATGGAGAAGAAGCCTTCATTATTCATGTTTCACTCAGATTACACATCCTCGACAGTAAACTTCTGAGATCAACTCATAATAAGTGCCTTCTACTTCTAGTAATATAATAGATAGTTAAAAATAGTACATAATTGTTAGATTTACCAAGCCATCCTCATCTTTATTTCCGTATAGGGGTAAATAGTTGGGCAGCTTGTAACAAAAGGTACCACTGTGTTATAGCATGCCGAGAAATTTATGAACGATGTTGAAATAATTTACAAGGTTTGAAACATACCTGACGCCAATATTGCTCCAAGCTGGACGAGAAGCTGGAGGAAAAAAATGTATCTCCTTCTAAAGTAATTTCAGTTTCAAATATTAATCCCTTGGATGTGCCTGTAATATGGATATATGTGATATATGAAATGTTTTTATTATTGTCAGAGAAACTATATATATTTTTACCTGACTTCCAAAAGAAAGTAATATTTTCCAGAATGTATGTACATTATTTTGGAAATTCTAAACGGATTGACAGATTTTAACATAAGATGCATCTAAATTGTGGAAAATTATTGTTTACTTATTATTTGATTTTATGATAAGTGTCATTAAAATTTCAAGTTTATTTTAAGGTAGATGAACTTACCCAACAAAATAGGACCAGTGGTATTTTCCGATTCATTCAATGGATTCCATGCCACTGCTGTGAAATCATTACCTCGAAATTTAGAAGTAGTTCGAACTTTATCCAGTTTTTTGGACAAATAAAGAATCTCTGGACCCCCTCCTATATCATTAGTTTTTGGGAAAAATGTTATAAGTAAATGATTTCCAGTAGGATCTAAGAAAACATTTGTTAGTTTTGATGTGTTTGTATATTTCGATAAAGAAATTTCTGAAACAAAAATTTATCATTTATTCCAAAATCCATAATTTGTTTGTGTTGCGAGTTACTTGGTATTCGAATATAACCTACATACTTATACTAACCAGAAGTTTGCTGTGGATTGTTCAAATTCATTCTAAATAATACACTGTTTGACATAAAAATGATAAGGTACTTATTGGCAATTGCAACATGAGTGATTCTTTCTGAAGGTGTAAAGTCTTTCTTACTTTTTGAAAAAATAGGTACTTCCGGTTCTAAAGATACATTAATGAATGCAGACGTACACTAAAAATGAAAGAGTATAAAATAAAAGAAAAATATCAATAATATTATTTATCACCATTTCAGATGTAGGTCCATTTTTGGTTTTTATATCATCTGCTTGTTCAAACTGCTCGAACATTGAAGTCATTTTGTTTAAATGAATAAACGACTAGAAAAACTGAATTTTCTTTCTTAGTATTTCTTCTATAAATTTAGATTTATTTTGTTTCAAAAACTGAAATAGGTTAGGGGCAACAAAAATAATTGTTATTTGTTATGAATAATACGAATTGTCAATTCAAGATCTGTCACTTTGAACCACAGAAATAAAAAAAAAGTAGAATGGAAATTAACTAAAGCACTCAATGCTGACGCTCTCTGGCGGTGTTGAGCGTGTACTAGGACGCAAAGGGCGGGAGTATTGATTTCACTGGTAGCTGAATTTGCATTGAAAATTGTAATAAATATGAGATCTTCTCTTCAAGATTTAATCTACTATTTTGGTATATATGGGTAACGGTAAATAACAACGGAACACAACTCTTATTGAAGTGAAAACTTATTTAGACGCTTTTATGCAACACACAATACTTTTGGTTATGCAACACAATTAACAATGAAGCTTATATAGTGTTGCATAAATCATCGTCACGCTTTCCATGAGCTCTATGTTTAGGTACTGTGTATATATGTGTACTTTTTTTATAAAAAATTCCATTTACGATGGGCTTACGATAAAATTTTTAAAAATGATTCATTTATTGGTGTTGTGTTTCCACTTCTGTCGGCAGTCCTATGACTGGACTTTACGTTTTTTTTAATACAACTATTTTTCTATAGGTAAATATAAAATAAGATAGATAGGCAACTATTCACAAGAATGCATCAGACTGAAGCATGAACGCACTTCCCTATTCTTCGCCCTAAAGAGTGGGTAGGTTCGTTTTACTCCGGTCCGGGTCTGGATATACACGAGCTTACGTGCTCCTATAAGGAAGAACCGCTAGTGTCTCCAGGATGAGGAACCTCCATCTAGGAGATTCAGGTAAGTCCTTTTTATGGATCAATACGAATTCAGAATGAAATTATCCATTATTACTTAGAAAATAACTTACATTTCATGTACTCTTTTATTCTATAGAAAATTCAGTTCACGAGTAAGAAGCTCCAAGCGTGTATTATTGATCTGACAACGAGGGTTAGTTGTTGACAGTCGAACGTCGGGTGTCGGGGACTGTCAATGCTGCGTCGTGACCCTCAAACTGAGAGGAGGCGATAACTAAAGGAACATATTTCGTCATCTGCACATGCGACTTTCTCGCTACGAGGGTTGGACTCGCGGCTCTTACTTTTTCCAGGAAGGGAAGGAAAAATAACTTCAAGGGGAAGGGTGAATGGAATTATTTTTCCTTCCCCTTCTTGAAAAAGTAAGAGCCGCGAGTTGCGACCCTCGTAGCGAGAAAGTCGCATGCGCAAATGACGAAATATGTTTCTCTAGTTATCGCCTCTTCAAACTGAGCCGGTCAAAGAATGTCAGATTTACTTGCGCCAAGTAGTGATCTGCTATGGTCTAGCGCACGCAGCGACGTCGAAGACGAGAGGCTATTTTCCCGACCGGCTCTCTCTATTATTTAGAATTTCTGTCTTGGTTAAAACAGATCATTGATTAATTTATCGAGAAGGGCAAGGAAAATCATTGAAGAAGCCATTTTTTTAATACTGTATAGCTTCTTCAATGATTTTCCTTGCCCTTCTCGATAAAATTAACCAATGATCTGTTTTGACCGAGAAAAAATAAGGTTATGACTCTGAAGAAGTTTTTTTATTTCCCTATTTATTTGCAATCTATAATACTTATTATAATAAACAAATTATGTGATTATATAGCTCATGTTCTAATGAACCAATACAATCCTTGAATTTCCCTTAGTTACGACGTATTGATAAGTGAATATACCCCTTGACGACGTGATATAATCGTTTTGGTGTTTCGCCTCCTGCCATATTGTGATCATTTCCATGGTAACGGACAAGCTCGATGAAATGTCAGTTAATTCTACTACAAATTCCGAAAACAACAATACATCAAATATGTATTATAATAATAATTGTACCTTCAATATTAATATTAATCAATAAAAAAATTAGAATATTATTCGTTATATAATCGTATCGAATACCAACTCGAGCATAGACAATATTTTTCGATTATTTACCTCTTCACTCGACGTATTTGGCGAAACATCACGAGAGCGCAGCTCGAGTGACTCGTGACTCGTGACTCGTGACTCGTGACTCGGTGAATAATCGAATATTGTCTATGCTCTTGTGATATTATAACTGATAATACAATTCTGTTGACATGCTCGATAGGAATCCAGTGATTACTATCTCTTACAGCTATACTTAATTTCTAGATTAATTAGTTTTGTCTACTGGGAATGAACTAACATTCGTTAAAACCTATTAGTTAGGTCGTATGGAAAATAACGTTTAAGTCTACGCTGGGCTTCTGGTTGTACCATGAGGTTAGATGTCAGTCTGTCTGGATGATGTCTTAATCTATTTTTATAGCTTATGATTTGACCGATTCCACTTGAAGATCACGGGCTATAACAAGATTTGTCACACCATGGAGCATCGAAAACAATTCTTAGCACTTTCGATTGGAATCGCTCCAGAATTTCAATATTGGAATTAGCTGCTGCTCCCCACAGTGGGATACCGTAGGTCCAAATGGGCTTGAGGATTGCTTCGTAGATCAGTACCTTATTTTTTATAGATAATTGACATTTTCTACCTATCAGCCAGTATAAATCTCTTAGTTTCAAACCCAATTGTTTGCGCTTGGTAAAGATGTGCTTCATCCAGGTTAGGCGCTTTTATCTAGCTGCATGCCTAGATATTTGGCATCGTCCCGTTGTGGTAGAGTTTGATTGTTAAGAGTGACTTCTGGACATTTGCCTTTACGGTAGGTGAAAGTTCAATTCATTTGCTTTAACTCGCCATTTCTTTAACCAGTTTTCTACTTTATTGAGGTGACGCTGTAGTGTATTTGATGCTACAATAGGATCTTTGTGTGATGCTAGTATGGCGGTGGTAAATCGGCCGTGAAGAGGAGGTAAAGTAGCGGCCCCAGAACACTGCCTTGAGGAACTCCGGAGTTCATTTTGAACAGTGGTGTTTCTTCATCAAGGTATTTAACTGGGAAATAGCGATCTTTGAGGTAGGAGTGAAGGATTTGGTAATAATTGATAGGTAAGGATTTTCTGATTTTAAATAATAAAAGACCATCATGCCAAACCTTGTCAAATGCCTGCATGATGTCTAGGAACGATGCAGCACAATATCTTCTATTTTCTAAATCTTCGTTTATGTTTTTAGTTACCCGATGAACTTGTTCAATTGTTGCGTGCTCTCGTCTAAATCCAAATTGATAATTTGGTAGTATATTTCTTTGGTCAATGATTGGTTGCAATTTTACAACAAGTAGTTTTTCTAACAACTTGCCCATTATAGGAAGCAGACTCATAGGTCTGTATGACTTCACATCTTCTAATGGCTTACCCGGTTTAGGAAGTATTATAATTTGTGCCACTTTCCACTCTGATGGGAAGAGTGCTGTCCTTAGCGTGGCATTATAGATATAAGTTAGGTATATTTTATATAGCTTTTGAGCTCAATTCTGGGGCTTTACGAGGATTTAGCTTTGTCCTGATAGAATTAGTAACCTGCCTTATTGTAAATTTCTCAAGCGCAAGTTCTAGCTGAAAGGAGGATTGTAAAAATTCAATAATTTCAGTATCATTGTTTTCGACGGGATCCATTGGAAACGGCTGAAAAACGTACACCAAGTGTTTTCCAAACAATCCAGCTTTCTCGCTACCAGTCTTAGTACATTTACCTTCTTCTGTCCGAAGTGGGGGATTATAGAGTTGTGGTTGGTTTATTTTTTTAGTTGCCTTCCATAATGAGTAATCCGTGGTTTCCGTTGCCGTTAAGTTAGTCAGGTATCTTTGTATTCCAGCATTTTTGTGTTCACTTAGCATTCTTTTTAGCTCTTGTTATGATCTATTGAGTTTCGTTTTATCTTGAGGTGCTCGTGTGTTTTGCCAGATTTTCCTGTATCTATGTTTTATGGCTATTTTTTCTCTTATTATAATAGGTAATTCCTCATTGCTGTTTCTTAGGGATAGCTTTCCAAATTCTACCTTGTGTAGCTATTGTAAATTTTTCAACTGCTTCATCAATATCTTCTTTTGTTTTCAAAGGCATATTCAGATCAATTTTATTATCGAGTGTCATTCGGAATTCTTCCCATTTAGTATACTCGTTGCCTAGGTATGAGGGCTTCGGTTTTGCTATCGCTTCAGTGCTCAGTAGGACTAAAGTGGCTGAGTGGTCGGATGACAAGTCCAGACATGATTTGAGTGTAATTAGCATACCTTTTGTGACGCAGAAGTCTACTAAATCTGGTAGTTTTTTTGGATCTGTAGGCCAGTAAGTTGGTTCTCCAGTGGAGTATACTTTTAGGTTACCATTTTGTATGGCTGAAGAAATTGACAGAAATTCTAAATAGTGGGGGGAGCTGGTCGGGAGAATAGCCTCTCGTGCAACGTAGTGCTTGAAGCACAGAATACACCAACTAACAAGAAGCGAAGCCCAACGCATTCTCTTTGATGTTTTGGTAACAAAAATGAATAACCTTGAGCGACGTTGTCGTGATCGATATAATTGTCGACAAAGTGAAGTATGACAGGTATCTATTATAAAAATGGCGCCTTCCAGACATGCGCACACAAAAAAGGATAAGCAGCTTCGCTTCTTGTTTGCTGGTGTGTTCTGTGCTTGTGGTGATAGTATGGCCACAGAATACCTCACATAGAAGCGACACCTCACTCTTATTAAAAACTTCCTCCATCATCAGGTGCCGATACTGTCATTTTATTGCTTATGGCTGCTGTGTAAAAGTAAATAATCCACGCCATTTGCCACATACGTATCAATTTTGCATAAGTGAATGTTAATTGTATCTGTCATTTTCGTAATAATCTCTAAAGTGTTCCCACATTGTTTTCACTCTATTCTTTCGTTTCATTTGTATAGTTTTCTTTTCGGTCGAAATAGAAGTGTTTACATATTCAACAAATTTGAGTTATATCAAAAGCTCAATACTTTTTCGTAGTATGAATTTTCTCAGAGCGTAGTAGGTGACGATACTGTCATTAATGCCAAACAAAATCGCTTACCCCAGCATCTATGGAAATGTCAAAATGTTTCGCTATGAAGATGAACTGATAAAAAAATCGTAAAGTCCAGTCATGGGACTACCGATAGAAGTGAAAACACCAATAACTGAATCCCTTTTAAAAATTTTATCATAAGCCAATTTTTTACAAAAAATAATACACATATATATATGCAGTATACATATAGCTCATGGGAAGATGATTTATGCAACATTATTATAGGCTTCATTGTTAATTGTGTTGCATAACCAAAAGTATTGTGTGTTGCATAAAAGCGTGACGATGACGAAAAATCCTTGTTTTTTCTTCACCCAAAAAAGTGGTCATCGCGCCTAAAACTTCAAAAATGCATGCATCGTAAGAATCATGGTATATTTTACAATTTGCCGTGAGATAATTTGGAGTGAATAATTAAAGATTAAAGCAAAAATTACGTCTCGACGATTTGATTCTAGAATACGCTCGAAATTTAAATATAAATAGTTGACTATTTATCAATGTCATGAATATTGATTTTGCTAGATAATTACCCAACTCACCCTACTACGGTATATTTTCGAAATAAAATTTTAATAACCTTTCAAGTAAAGTGCCTTTGTTATTTGAAAAAATTAAGGACGTGGCTTTATAGTAGGAGAGCTGGCACATTTTTTATATTTTTTGCAAAATTTTTTTGCACGCATCTGGTAATGTTGAAAATCTGACTAAATCGCTCGGCTTATTTTTTTCTTAACTCTTTAAACATCAAACTACAACATATAAAAATTTCAAATTGCCTCAAACCTATTTTTGGCAAAAAATTAATATTTAAAAAAATTAAGGTGTTGATTTAGCCCCGCTACTCACCAGATAGGTCTGCAATTCCGTGTTGGGGTTTAATAGGAGAGGCAGGCATAGGACAAGTATTCAGCTTGCCTCAAATAGGTACCTACCAAAAAATTGGTGCCAGCTCTTGGACTATTATAACCTGATGGGGGTTTATCGAAATACATGTGTGATAAGTTATGTCGTTGATAAGATACAGGGTGTTGACTTTATTGTAATAAACGAGCTCTGACTGTAAGTTAACCATAATTTTTTCTTGGTTTCCAAAACTAGTGAGATAGAACATGTTTATTCTCAGTGGCTTTTGGAATCACCTGGAATTCAACGCAAAAAGTTTATACAGGTTATATTCAACAGGAGTTTATGTTTCGTTTGTATTTTGTCCTTTTACTGGAACAAATTTGAAAAGCAATTTTTAAAATAGACGAGTTAACAGGTGGGTGAGACTTTCTCCTCCCCCGGTATTTACATATTTTCAATTCAGTCTGCTTTTAAAATTTACAGTCAACTGAATGAATAAACAAAATTGGATAACAACAATAAAATTTCACAAGTTTCCCCTATTATTTAATAGCCACGTCATGTATTAGCCAAAGGATCGATATGAAAGAAAAAATCAATATTGTGTCATGAAATATATTAAAATGTATTTGTTAGTGTCGAGTACGCTGTACTTAATATCAATTAATTCTTGTATAGCTTGTGATTGTAAATTATTTGCTCTACTGTGAGTATTTGCACATACTTAGTTTGTAGTTAATCTATCCTTGTAATGTTTTTCCATTATTTTATTTCCATCTTTTCGGTAGCGTTCCTTCTGTCATTATCAAAAACAATTATTTTATTTTTTAAATTTTTTCCCCAACTGGAATATTCAACAACTAGACAATCTATGAAAATATTTTGAAATTCAAGACCCCAAAAATTTTCTTAAGGATAATTCACAGTTTGATGGAAATAATTGTGAATAAAGAAATAATTTCTGTAATAACATTATTAAACTATTATATTGTACCTACTGGGAATAGGATCTATACTCTATTCAAATTTCATTTACGCTCTGTCAAAATAACATTCCCACCTGATAACAGCTCTAGCAGCATACGTTTTATACTTTAACTCTGCATCATCCCAGGCATCTTGCTTATAAGAGATTTTTAATTGTTTCTTGTGTCATTGGATTCGATTCTTCCTGTACTGCGAGAAGTTCTGCAATTGAGCCAGGGGCTCAAATATTCCGTTTCAGAGGATCCCATAGATATTATTGGTGGCTACTTCAGTAGGTACCTCAATTTCGAGACATTTTCAGGTCAATCGCAGAAGGCAAAACATGCTCTTCAAGGATATTCCATATGCTTCATTCATACTATCCATAATTGTATTCCCATTTCGATTGTAAATAGAACTTTTGCCCATTGATGTTCATTTCAATCACATGGGCTCTTCCAAATTGTAATCATCTGACCAGGACACCTTTTGTATTTTCCAATTCAGCCCAGAAACAGTTGAATTACAGAATAACCTACCCACACAGAAGAGATACCTTTTGATACTTCCATAAGAAATGCATTGTTACTTCTTCAAAGAAACATGGTACAACGATCATTCCACCAACTATACCACACCAAACATTAAGACTGCAGCTACCTACCCTCCTACCCCCTTACACGTGACGTAATTCATGAAGTTTGGGGAATAGAGCGTTTCCAAGTGACGTCATCCAGCGCCATGTTGACAGCTGATCACGGAGAACCTTCAGAAAGATGGATGGAAATAGCATTTTCTACTGATTTAAATATAAAAAAGCAATTGTTATGAGTTTTATCGAGTTGTATTTTTCGGTTTGAGGTTATATTGTTAGAATTTAGTGTGAAGGTTGTCCCGTGACAGAAATTCATCACGATGTACATGGAAAAGTTCAATTTAAATAAACTGATCATATACTATGTTTGACGTTTCTAATAAAAGCTTAATAACATGAAAAAAATTTTAATTTCAGATTATGGCAAAAGGCTTCGTTGGGAACAGTTTTAGAGTTCTACAAACACTGCAAGGACATACCAGTGATGTAACGTGTTGTGATTTCGTTACAACGTCAACTATAGTTACAGGATCAAGGTGAAACTTATCATATATGTTTTTGGTAGCACATTGTTGTTGATTTTGAAGTAGGGGTCCGAAATGACGCGAAGCCAGTATTCGCCGGCAAATATATTTTTGATTAATGGGGAAATATTTCCTTATCGCATGGGCGCTGTATCACGGAATACCCGTGGCTGTACCGAGATCATACGGTTTAACGTCACAAGCAACAGCAGAGCGTTTGCACCCGTTGAATTTTTTCGTATTATCAATTCGTTTTAGTGGCTGTTTATGACAAAAAAAAAGTACCACAAAAATCGTACTGACCTAGGTCTTACTCATATCCCTTGCTAATGACTTCAAAATGAAGTCGAAACGTCGAGAAAACAAATTTTCCGGTCACCGCTTATCCAGAAGACCTGGTATACAAGAAAACAGTAATTTTAGGGTTAACTGCAATTCTTCAACAACAAAAAGGAATGGGATCCAATGGTACACAGACGGCTCAAAAGCAATAGAAGGAACTGGGATAGAAGTGTACGGGCCAGGAACCAAACACTCCAAAAGCTTGGGAAAAACCTCAAGTATCTTTCAAGCGAAAATTCACGCCATAAGAAAGTGTGCCCAGTTCAATATTGATAAAGGACATAGAAGGCAAAGGATTATCATCATGTCGGATAGTCAAGCAGCCATTAAGCTCTTGTGTAATCATCAGTTCCAAAATGGTGTGGGAATGCCTAGGCAAACTCAATTAACTAGGCGAGAACAATATGGTCACCTTACTATGGATTCCAGGACACACTGGAATAGAAGGAAATGAAATAATAGATGAACTAGCAAAGAGGGGGACTGAAACACCCTTTTGAGGGCCGGAACCCTTTTGCGGTATATTGGAAGAAATAGGCAAAGCCGAAAAAAGAGAAGATCTGACCATTGGAAAGGTTGAAATAGGGCTTAGACAATCAAATATTCTTCTGGGTTACTACAAACTGTTGAGATCAAATGAATGCATAAGTCAAAGTAAAACTGCACTAAGAGTTTTAACAGGGATCCTAACGGGACATTGTCTCCTGAATGGGCACCTGAAAAAGCTCAAAATAGTGGAGAAAGAAGAATGTAGATTATGTGGCACGGAAGAAGAAACCTCCATCCACATTCTTTCGAATTGCATGGCAATTCAGAATCCTAGGGCACAACACCTAGGAGATTACTGGATAGAAGAGGGACATTTACCTAAGTTAAATCCTGCAGATATCCTAAAATTCCTCCGGGAAATAGGACTAAAGGAGCTAATAGTCTCTGAGACTTTCCTCGCAGGAACTAGGTAGAAGTAAGGGAGCACAATATAGATCTTTTAGGTCTCAGTAAATGTCACCCCAATACACATACATACATAACTGAAAGCTCAAAAGTTGCAAAGCAAGCCAATTTTAAAATCTGTCGTTATTCCATTGTTTTTATTGAATACTAAAAAGTCTGATAATTTTTTTATACATAGTGACAAAACTGTACGGATCTGGGACTGGCAAGTTGGATTAGGATATAGAGAAAGGTCTATATCGCCTTTACGAGCACATAAATATCAAGTTACTTGTGTTCAAGTATCGCCCAAAGGTTCACTACTCGCTAGTACATCTGTAGATGGAAGTGCAGTTATATGGAATATTCATAATTGTATCAA
Source organism: Lochmaea crataegi (assembly GCA_947563755.1). NCBI lineage: Eukaryota > Metazoa > Arthropoda > Insecta > Coleoptera > Chrysomelidae > Lochmaea > Lochmaea crataegi. Next base: position 2,655,874 of record OX387433.1, on the reverse strand, counting down.
GCTATATTCCATTACCCAAGTAAATGGCGACGCTATTAGAGTTTGTAGGTAAGAATAATTTCGGTACTTTGAAAATATGGATATTTTACATAAGATATAGTGTGCATGTTGATTTTAACCTCCCCCAATTCTAGGACATACGGTTTCCGATCTACGGCCGGTCGCTACCCTTAATGAATCAACCTGTACATGTTATGGATAATTTAAATAATAGCCTAAAATAATCATTTTTCACTCACAAATTTTTCAAGAGCAGTTTCTCCCCGAATCCTTGCAATCTTATAGTAGCTAAGACATAAATCATTGACATTTCTGATGTTTCATAGTCAACAAGTTAATAAGTTAATTCAATATCCTGGATGTATTGTATAATTATTTTATTTCTTTCTCTAAATACTGGTTGCCTACCTAGTAGATACGAAATTGAAAATGTAAATGTTAACTTTTATTAAATTTAAAAAAAGATGTTTCTTGTTTGTTGAAGATTTTCTCCAAACAGTACAATATTAATAACAGCAGGGGATAATGGAGCTGTCTGTATATGGGACTTGGTACACAGAAGTCTCATCAGGTATGTAAAATTAAGCTCTAATTAATGTTTTTTCTAGTGAGAAGAAACATCTTGTGTTGTGTTGATTATTTTCATTCTTTGGCCAAAGTTCAGCATATTCCAGTGATAACGTATTCAATTATCTGTTGCAGGACAATTTTTGACCATCAAGGAACCACTCAAGCATTGACATTCACACCAGACTCCTATTACTTACTTACTGCTTGTTCTTTAGAAAATATAATAATCTGGAATACTCAGGATTTACTTGATACTACAAGAGAGACACCATGTAGTCCTGTGACGAAAATCGATAATGCTCAAGATATGGGAGTGCTTTCAGTAGATATTAACAAACATATAACATTTGCTAGTAAGAATAATAATATTTCATTTCATTTCATTTCATCCCTATTCTTGTGCTCAACTAGCATTTCAATAAAATTTTCATAAATGCGCCACTTTATCCTACACCGTACAAAAAACCATGTATGTCTTTTTATTTTCGCAGAAAATGATACACTGGCTAGACAATACAAACTAGCTTCTAGTGGTAACAGTAACGAAATTAAAATATGGTCGATATTTTCAAAGTTCTTAGTAAAAGAAAAAACGTCCACTGCAAGTGAAGTTTCATTCGAATTATTCGACATATATGATGGTCACACTTCATCTGTTACTTGTGTAAAGTACACCTCGAATGGAGAATATTTAGTATCGAGTAGTATGGACAAGTTGGTGAAGGTTTGGGATAACGAAGGTAATTGCGTTGCGTCTCTTGATGGTCACTCTAGATATGTCATTTGTACGGCAATTTCCAAGGATCTTGCAGTTATAGTATCTGGTAAGTACAAACGTAGGCCCAGGACAAATACGAGTAGTATATAGTTAGTATATATGGATGACGAAGCACCCTAGGGTTAGTTTACCTTCAGTCTCTGAAGAAGATAATTTGGTTATCGAAACGCGCGTAAGATAGTGTAAAGTGTTAGTGTTGGTGTAGTGGTAGTGTAAACAGTGTTCAGTGTCAAGTATCGCCAACGGTTCCAGAATTCCCAACTCACTTCCAAGAGATGGATATTGCTTCAAATATTTAAAATCAAAGTTTACAGGCCTCTCGGAGGCAAAGTTGAAGGAAGGTGTTTTCGTTGGACCAGATATTAGACGGCTTATGGCTGATTCATCACAACCATGACGGATCCTCAAAGAGAAGAATGGATTGTCTTTAAAGAGGTAATAGAGAAATTTTTAGGCAATAACAAAGACCCTAACTACAAACACATCCTCAAAAGAATGTTAAAAGCATTTCAAGCTTTAGGTTGCCTAATGAGTTTAAAAGTACATTTTCTTCATTCCCACCTCGACAACGTTCTAGAAAATTTAGGAGATGTGAGTGAAGAGCAAGGTGAACGATTTCACCAAGATATTAAGGAGATGGAAAAAAGATACCAGGGAAGATGAAGCGTCTCAATGATGGCACACTACTGTTGGACGCTTCAGAAAGACCTTCCAGATGGAAGGGAAAAAGAAATGTGTTTAGTGCTTACTAATGGAAGATACTTACATTATCATAAAACGTGACATTCTATGACAAGATGAAAGTCTTTTTCTGATTAAGCACACCCAAAAACATAAGAATTACGCAAAAAAACCAAAACAGTTCACAGAAGATGCAGTTTTAACGCCTCCAAAACTTATATTTTGAATGTACCAACAAGCGAGTGGAATAACTGCTTCCAGGATTAGTTCTAAAGGATGCAAAAATGCATTTCTCTTAGTGGATCAAATACTTTGAAAAACAATATTGTTTAAAAATTATCTACTGTTTTTTACTAGCTCTATATGAAAAAAATATAAAAAACAACCTTCTTATCAGTCTTTATATTGATAGTAGTATTATGAACAATTTATTTATATTGAGTTTTAGGTTCGAACGATAAAAATATCATTATATGGGATACAACAAACAATTTAACCCTAGAATCTGCCTTGAATCAAGTTAATAATAATTCCGATCATGCATTAGAGAACCAATTACTTCAGGATGACAACAGTAATAATAATATTAATAATAATAAAGTAACACTTATTGAGAAACTTGACGATTTGGTGGATGGAGCAATAAATAGTTGTTGTTTTTATGGAAAACGTTTTTTGGCAATAGGATCTGGGTGAGCAAAATGACAATAATAACAAGAAATGAGTTTGTGTAAGATTTGGAGCAAAATTTGTTTTTCTGTTATTTAAAAAAAAACATTTTTGTGGGTATTCGTAGGGGGACTGTTTATTCTCAAAAAGGTAAAATGATTGAAATTTACACGTTTCTTGAGATATCTCGGGATAGGAAAACGATATTGACATGTAGTTTCCACCAGTCTGCTACAAATTATATAACTTTTTTTCCTAGTATCTACCAGCCTAATATTGTCTATAACAAACTCTTCCCTACCCTCATTTGAAAACTTGTAAAGGGAAAAATTCGCAGAAATATTTGCTGGATCAGATTATCGTATTCAAAATGCCCGTTAAAAGGCAATTTTAGTAAATATTGACTTTAATGTTCAATAATGCCCTCTAGCGGTGAACCTACAAGTCTGTAAATAATTTCCAAGATTCCACAGAGGCTATTTTTATCATAAAAATGTTTGTCTCGAAGCTGTACTATAAACGGTTCCTGATATTTAGCCGAGAATAATTCTTATTGATACACCCTGTATATGTTATTACTTTGAAAAAAATGTACAATATCAACTTCAATAATTGACGTTACTTATTACTCTAAGTTTCATCATAATTGTTATTATTTCTTATTGTTTTTTTTCAGTGATAAACTAATAAGACTGCTTGAAATTTCTTCAGAAACTGGTTTAGAAGAATATCCCTTTTCTCCTTTAGAAGGACACACATATGCAATAAATCATTTAGAATTTTCTACGAATGGTCAAACGTTAGTGTCATGCTCCCAAGATGGTTGTACTATGCTGTGGAATGCTAGAGTAAGTAGAAATTATTGAAAATAAATTAATATTTTATTCCAGGATATATAAATGTTATAGAAGAGTGAAAATATGGTACTGTTAAATAAAAATTAGTATTTTAAAAAGTACCGTAGTACACATATTGGCCAAAATTAACGACAACCCTACCCTACCATATCCAGCTAAACCGGGATGGGTTGGAAGCATGCAGTCAGGAAGGAACGTTGGTGTGGTATACAAACGGATCTAAAACTGACATAGGAACAGGAGCTGGAGTCCATGGTGCCAGACCCAGGTGCAATGTCCACGCATCGTTGGGAAGTTGGCATCTGTATTCCAGGTAGAAATCTACTTTCAGATAGTCAGGCAGCACTAGCATGTCCCCAAATCAGATCTAGACTGGTCTGGGACTGCCTACAAAAACTTTCAACCCTGGCAAACCATTATAGAGTAGTTCCAGGGGCACAAGGGTATTGTAGGCAGACACCCTAGCAAAGCTAGGGTCTGAAACTGCATTCACTGGTGCTGAACCAGTATTTGGAATATCAAAATCTGCTGCACGTGGTTGTTTACCTCGGTGGATTCAAACTAAACATCAGACGTACTGGAGACACGTGCCAAAACAGGAACACAGCAAACTCTTGGTCAAAAAACCCTCGGATTCGCTGACTAACGAGATATTAAACCTCAGATAAGGATAGTGACGGGATTACTCACCGGTCACTGTACCCTAAGGAAGCCCATGCATACAATTGGAATATATAGGGAGGAACCTATCTGTCGGTTGTGCATGGAAGAGGAGGAAACAGCCTCTCTTATTATCTTCGAATGTGAAGCACAGTCTCATTGGAGTTATAGACTCCTAGGACTAGAGAATCCAAGGGAGGATTTCTCCAAGTAGGATCTAGTGAATAGACTGTTGAGCCTGATAAGGGCTACTGGTCTCTGTACATAGACGGTATAACCAAGAGCACAAAAAGCCTAAAGGCTGAGGTGCCGAGGTCTCTAAGCCTCTGACTGGTGTTGCCGAACTAATCAATAAATTTTAAAGTGTACCGTAGTACGTTAATAGGTCTGGTCCAACCGTAATCAGAAACGATCAGAGAATAGTCGAACATTGCAATCAGTAAACTTGTTGTTTGCTATGACCAGTTATGACAGTTTCTGATTGTGGTTGGAACAGTACCTAATATTTACCGTGGTACTGTTAATATTTACTAAAATCTTACTATCATTTATTTATATTGACAAACACTCTCATTTGCAGTCAGGTGAAAAACTTAGTTCTCTACCAAAGAACATTTTATCCCTGAAAGTTTGTCGGTTCTGTCCAGACAATAATTTTCTAATAACCGCTGGAGATGATGAGAAAGCCGTGTTGTGGAATGTTGAAACAATGGAAAAAATTGCGTACGTACAATTTATTTTCAAGAAGTTTTTGTCAATAAACAGATCTAAAATTCCTTACTATCCCATCAAACTTTTAGATTAATTATTTTTACTACCGTATACACTGTTTAAACATTTGTATTTATCTTTTATGACGGTCAGCAATTTTGTGTTTTTAACATCAAGCTCGTGTCATATTTTTATTGATATACAGGGCGTTCAGAAATTTTCCTGCCATACGCGAACTAGAGCCGTAAAACCTTACAACTTTGCCCAGGAAATTCTTGTTTTTGACTAATATCATTTTGGGAGATTTTTATTTGCAAATTGCGTGTATGCCAAAAGTTTTGTTTTAGCTTCAAAAATCGTTAGCTACAGTGTTGTTTGGCTAACTTCCGGGGAAGTACCCGAAACAAAAATAAAATGGGCAAAGTTGTAAGCAATATTTGCAACTTTGCCCACTGACTTAAAATTAATTTAATAGTCAACTTTGTCCACAGATAATGTTTTTAAAAAGGTTTCTGCATGTATGGGAGTTGAAAAAACAGACGAATATTTTTTAAAATGAATTTTTTATTACAAAAATGAGAAAATGTCATGAAAACTTAATACATTAAAAGGGACAATTATTTTCTGGAACCAGTCTTCGAAAGAGCCTGAGTTAAACCACCTTGACTTGCTTCTATTGTAAACTGTTTGTGGTGGTCCTCTAGATACCCATCTTTCGCAAAGACTTATACACAATGTATAAAGGTAAAAGTTCACCGGTGGTTGTTGCAGCAAACATAAGAGAAACGGCACTTTTGGCTTCCCTAGAGCTCATAGCTCCAGTCTTCACAGCATTATCAGCTTATAACACTGTTTCTTCTGTGTAATTTTTGTAATGGCGCGCCCCCAACTTTCTTCTGTTACCACGTTCTGTTATCTGCTGCAAAAAATATAAAACAAGTGTTTTTAGAATTTTAATTATTACTATAATATGATCATTGTTATTAATATTATTTATTTTTTATTATTTTTGTTATTGTTACTATTGTAGGTAGAGAAAGCATCCAAAACAAAAAATTAATTAATTTATATTGAAAGAACCCACCGAAAATTTGGGCGAAAAACTTGCCCATTTCTTTTTATTGCAAATATGGGATTTCTAATAAATACAATTCAAATTAAACATAATTACATTGGTAAGAAAGCATCACAGTTTTTCAAATTTCGTTAAATTATATTGAACAAGAAACTCACAGCAGACCTTAGATATTCATGTTAAAAACCTCCAAAAATCTACGCCAATTTCCTTACCTGATTCATAAGAGCAGTACATGTTAGAAACAGTACTGAACACGAAAGTAACTTGCTTAGATGCGTTCGCGACCGTTAAATATGTAAAATTGTCCCCTCTATCGATTGGTGAAGACTAGAACGTTCTATCTTTCCTATTTGTCGAGTTATGAGTATTTTTTGTTTTGAAAAGTGGATTTTCGAAAATTTCATGACTCTATTTGAAGGCGAAATAATGATTTTATCACAAAACTGATTGTGCCAGTCGATTTTTTGGCCAAAAAACCCCTCTTTACGAATTTTTAGCATTTTTTATAATTTTTTTGTCGAAAATTTAGAACAAAGGGGGTAGCTATGGAAATATTTTGAGAAACAAATTGATTTTTTCTAACTCCCATAATCCTTGGAAATGTGGACTCAAAATTCACTAAAATATGTAAAATTGTCCCCTCTATCGATTGGTGAAGACTAGAACGTTCTATCTTTCCTATTTGTCGAGTTATGAGTATTTCTTGTTTTGAAAAGTGGATTTTCGAAAATTTCATGACTCTATTTGAAGGCGAAATGATGATTTTATCAAAAAACTGATTATGCCAGTCGATTTTCCGGCCCAAAAACCCCTCTTTACGAATTTTAAGCATTTTTTATTTTTTTTGTCGAAAATTTAGAACAAAGGGGTAGGTATGGAAATATTTTGCGAATCAAATTGCTTTTTTCTAACTCCCTTAATCCTTTGCAATATCGACTCAAAATTCACTAAAATATGTGAAATTGTCCCCTCTATCGATTGGTGAAGACTAGAACGTTCTATCTTTCCTATTAGTCGAGTTATGAGTATTTTTTGTTTTGAAAAGTGGATTTTCGAAAATTTCATGACTCTATTTGAAGGCGAAATAATGATTTTATCACAAAACTGATTGTGCCAGTCGATTTTTTGGCCAAAAAAACCCCTCTTTACTAATTTTTAGCATTTTTTCAAATTTTTTTGTCGAAAATTTAGAACAAAGGGGGTAGCTATGGAAATATTTTGAGAAACAAATTGCTTTTTTCTAACTCCCTTAATCCTTGGCAATATCGACTCAAAATTAGGGCTGGGCGATTATCAAAAAACATAATCGATTATATAAAATAATCGATTATTTTCGATTAATCGAAAAAAATCGATTAATTGATTAATCGAAAAAAATCGATTAATCGAAAATAATCGATTATTCGAAAATAATCGATTAATCGAAAATAATTGATTAATATAAAATAATCGATTAATCGAAAATAATCGATTAATCGAAAATAATCGATTAATCGAGAATAATCGATTAATCGAAAAAAATCGATTAATCGAAAGAAATCGAATAATCGAAAAAAATCGATTAATCGAAAATAATCGATTAATCGAAAATAATCGATTAATCGAAAATAATCGATCAATCGAAAATAATCGATCAATCGAAAATAATCGATTAATCGAAAATAATCGATTAATCGAGAATAATCAATTTTCGATGATTCGAAAATTTATTATTTTTCATTATTCGTGATAACGGCAGCTGGACCGCTACCGAAACTTTAAAAATCGAGTTTCAACAAACATCGTGATCAAGAACTATTATATTAACTAATTTTTTCACGCCTTTAAAAAGATTGACGATTTGGAACTTTCGAAAATATTTTGAAGTTTAAGAATTAAAAAAATTGTCAAGATTTGCCAGTCGATTTTCCGGTCCAAAAAACCCCTCTTTACGAATTTTGAGCATTTTTTAAAATTTTTTGTCGAAAATTTAGAACAAAGGGGTAGGTATGGAAATATTTTGCGAATCAAATTGCTTTTTTCTAACTCCCTTAATCCTTGGCAATATCGACTCAAAATTCACTCAAATATGTAAAATTGTCCCCTCTATCGATTGGTGAAGACTAGAACGTTCTATCTTTCCTATTTGTCGAGTTATGAGTATTTTTTGTTTTGAAAAGTGGATTTTCGAAAATTTCATGACTCTATTTGAAGGCGAAATAATGATTTTATCACAAAACTGATTGTGCCAGTCGATTTTTTGGCCAAAAAAACCGCTCTTTACGAATTATTAGCATTTTTTAAAATTTTTTTGTCGATAATTTAGAACAATGAGGGTAGCTATGGAAATATTTTGAGAAACAAATTGCTTTTTTCTAACTCCCTTAATCCTTGGCAATATCGACTCAAAATTCACTCAAATCTGTAAAATTGTCCCCTCTATCGATTGTTGAAGACTAGAACGTTCTATCTTTCCTATTAGTCGAGTTATGAGTAATTTTTGTTTTGAAAAGTGGATTTTCGAAAATTTCATGACTCTATTTGAAGGCGAAATGATGATTTTATCAAAAAACTGATTATGCCAGTCGATTTTCCGGCCCAAAAACCCCTCTTTACGAATTTTAAGCATTTTTTATTTTTTTTGTCGAAAATTTAGAACAAAGGGGTAGGTATGGAAATATTTTGCGAATCAAATTGCTTTTTTCTAACTCCCGTAATCCTTGGCAATATCGACTCAAAATTCACTAAAATATGTGAAATTGTCCCCTCTATCGATTGGTGAAGACTAGAACGTTCTATCTTTCCTATTAGTCGAGTTATGAGTAATTTTTGTTTTGAAAAGTGGATTTTCGAAAATTTCATGACTCTATTTGAAGGCGAAATGATGATTTTATCAAAAAACTGATTATGCCAGTCGATTTTCCGGCCCAAAAACCCCTCTTTACGAATTTTAAGCATTTTTTATTTTTTTTGTCGAAAATTTAGAACAAAGGGGTAGGTATGGAAATATTTTGCGAATCAAATTGCTTTTTTCTAACTCCCTTAATCCTTTGCAATATCGACTTAAAATTCACTAAAATATGTGAAATTGTCCCCTCTATCGATTGGTGAAGACTAGAACGTTCTATCTTTCCTATTTGTCGAGTTATGAGTATTTTTTGTTTTGAAAAGTGGATTTTCGAAAATTTCATGACTCTATTTGAAGGCGAAATAATGATTTTATCACAAAACTGATTGTGCCAGTCGATTTTTTGACCAAAAAAACCCCTCTTTACGAATTTTTAGCATTTTTTATAATTTTTTTGTCGAAAATTTAGAACAAAGGGGGTAGCTATGGAAATATTTTGAGAAACAAATTGCTTTTTTCTAACTCCCTTAATCCTTGGCAATATCGACTCAAAATTAACTCAAATATGTAAAATTGTCCCCTCTATCGATTGGTGAAGACTAGAACGTTCTATCTTTCCTATTTGTCGAGTTATGAGTATTTTTTGTTTTGAAAAGTGGATTTTCGAAAATTTCATGACTCTATTTGAAGGCGAAATAATGATTTTATCACAAAACTGATTGTGCCAGTCGATTTTTTGGCCAAAAAAACCGCTCTTTACGAATTATTAGCATTTTTTTAAATTTTTTTGTCGATAATTTAGAACAATGAGGGTAGCTATGGAAATATTTTGAGAAACAAATTGCTTTTTTCTAACTCCCTTAATCCTTGGCAATATCGACTCAAAATTCACTCAAATCTGTAAAATTGTCCCCTCTATCGATTGTTGAAGACTAGAACGTTCTATCTTTCCTATTAGTCGAGTTATGAGTAATTTTTGTTTTGAAAAGTGGATTTTCGAAAATTTCATGACTCTATTTGAAGGCGAAATGATGATTTTATCAAAAAACTGATTATGCCAGTCGATTTTCCGGCCCAAAAACCCCTCTTTACGAATTTTAAGCATTTTTTATTTTTTTTGTCGAAAATTTAGAACAAAGGGGTAGGTATGGAAATATTTTGCGAATCAAATTGCTTTTTTCTAACTCCCGTAATCCTTGGCAATATCGACTCAAAATTCACTAAAATATGTGAAATTGTCCCCTCTATCGATTGGTGAAGACTAGAACGTTCTATCTTTCCTATTAGTCGAGTTATGAGTAATTTTTGTTTTGAAAAGTGGATTTTCGAAAATTTCATGACTCTATTTGAAGGCGAAATAATGATTTTATCACAAAACTGATTGTGCCAGTCGATTTTTTGGCCAAAAAACCCCTCTTTACGAATTTTTAGCATTTTTTCAAATTTTTTTGTCGAAAATTTAGAACAAAGGGGGAAATATTTTGCGATACAAATTGATTTTTTCTAACTCCCATAATCCTTAGAAATATTGACTCAAAATTCACCAAAATATGTAAAATTGTCTCCTCTATCGATTGGTGAAGACTAGAACGTTCTATCTTTCCTATTTGTCGAGTTATGAGTAATTTTTGTTTTGAAAAGTGGATTTTCGAAAATTTCATGACTCTATTTGAAGGCGAAATGATGATTTTATCAAAAAACTGATTATGCCAGTCGATTTTCCGGCCCAAAAACCCCTCTTTACGAATTTTAAGCATTTTTTATTTTTTTTTGTCGAAAATTTAGAACAAAGGGGTAGGTATGGAAATATTTTGCGAATCAAATTGCTTTTTTCTAACTCCCTTAATCCTTTGCAATATCGACTTAAAATTCACTAAAATATGTGAAATTGTCCCCTCTATCGATTGGTGAAGACTAGAACGTTCTATCTTTCCTATTTGTCGAGTTATGAGTATTTTTTGTTTTGAAAAGTGGATTTTCGAAAATTTCATGACTCTATTTGAAGGCGAAATAATGATTTTATCACAAAACTGATTGTGCCAGTCGATTTTTTGACCAAAAAAACCCCTCTTTACGAATTTTTAGCATTTTTTATAATTTTTTTGTCGAAAATTTAGAACAAAGGGGGTAGCTATGGAAATATTTTGAGAAACAAATTGCTTTTTTCTAACTCCCTTAATCCTTGGCAATATCGACTCAAAATTAACTCAAATATGTAAAATTGTCCCCTCTATCGATTGGTGAAGACTAGAACGTTCCATCTTTCCTATTTGTCGAGTTATGAGTAATTTTTGTTTCGAAAAGTGGATTTTCGAAAATTTCATGACTCTATTTGAAGGCGAAATAATGATTTTATCACAAAACTGATTGTGCCAGTCGATTTTTTGGCCAAAAAACCCCTCTTTACGAATTTTTAGCATTTTTTCAAATTTTTTTGTCGAAAATTTAGAACAAAGGGGGAAATATTTTGCGATACAAATTGATTTTTTCTAACTCCCATAATCCTTAGAAATATTGACTCAAAATTCACCAAAATATGTAAAATTGTCTCCTCTATCGATTGGTGAAGACTAGAACGTTCTATCTTTCCTATTTGTCGAGTTATGAGTAATTTTTGTTTTGAAAAGTGGATTTTCGAAAATTTCATGACTCTATTTGAAGGCGAAATGATGATTTTATCAAAAAACTGATTATGCCAGTCGATTTTCCGGCCCAAAAACCCCTCTTTACGAATTTTAAGCATTTTTTATTTTTTTTGTCGAAAATTTAGAACAAAGGGGTAGGTATGGAAATATTTTGCGAATCAAATTGCTTTTTTCTAACTCCCTTAATCCTTTGCAATATCGACTTAAAATTCACTAAAATATGTGAAATTGTCCCCTCTATCGATTGGTGAAGACTAGAACGTTCTATCTTTCCTATTAGTCGAGTTATGAGTATTTTTTGTTTTGAAAAGTGGATTTTCGAAAATTTCATGACTCTATTTGAAGGCGAAATAATGATTTTATCACAAAACTGATTGTGCCAGTCGATTTTTTGGCCAAAAAAACCCCTCTTTACGAATTTTTAGCATTTTTTCAAATTTTTTTGTCGAAAATTTAGAACAAAGGGGGTAGCTATGGAAATATTTTGAGAAACAAATTGCTTTTTTCTAACTCCCTTAACCCTAGGCAATATCGACTCAAAATTCACCAAAATATGTCAAATTGTCCCCTCTATCGATTGGTGAAGACTAGAACGTTCCATCTTTCCTATTTGTCGAGTTATGAGTAATTTTTGTTTCGAAAAGTGGATTTTCGAAAATTTCATGACTCTATTTGAAGGCGAAATATTGATTTTATCACAAAACTGATTGTGCCAGTCGATTTTTTGGCCAAAAAAACCCCTCTTTACGAATTTTTAGCATTTTTTATAATTTTTTTGTCGAAAATTTAGAACAAAGGGGGTAGCTATGGAAATATTTTGAGAAACAAATTGCTTTTTTCTAACTCCCTTAACCCTAGGCAATATCGACTCAAAATTCACCAAAATATGTAAAATTGTCCCCTCTATCGATTGGTGAAGACTAGAACGTTCCATCTTTCCTATTTGTCGAGTTATGAGTAATTTTTGTTTCGAAAAGTGGATTTTCGAAAATTTCATGACTCTATTTGAAGGCGAAATATTGATTTTATCACAAAACTGATTGTACCAGTCGATTTTTTGGCCAAAAAAACCCCTCTTTACGAATTTTTAGCATTTTTTATAATTTTTTTGTCGAAAATTTAGAACAAAGGGGGTAGCTATGGAAATATTTTGAGAAACAAATTGATTTTTCCTTACTCCCTTAATCCTTGGAAATATGGACTCAAAATTCACCAAAATATGTAAAATTGTCCCCTCTATCGATTGGTGAAGACTAGAACGTTCTATCTTTCCTATTTGTCGAGTTATGAGTAATTTTTGTTTCGAAAAGTGGATTTTCGAAAATTTCATGACTCTATTTGAAGGCGAAATATTGATTTTATCACAAAACTGATTGTGCCAGTCGATTTTTTGGACAAAAAACCCCTTTTTACGAATTTTTAGCATTTTTTATAATTTTTTTGTCGAAAATTTAGAACAAAGGGGGTAGCTATGGAAATATTTTGCGATACAAATTGATTTTTTCTAACTCCCATAATCCTTGGAAATATGGACTCAAAATTCACTAAAATATGTAAAATTGTCCCCTTTATCGATTGGTGAAGACTAGAACGTTCTATCTTTCCTATTTGTCGAGTTATGAGTATTTTTTGTTTTGAAAAGTGGATTTTCGAAAATTTCATGACTCTATTTGAATGCGAAATAATAATTTTATCACAAAACCGATTGTGCCAGTCGATTTTTTTGCCAAAAAACCCCTCTTTACGAATTTTTAGCATTTTTTATAATTTTTTTGTCGAAAATTTAGAACAAAGGGGGTAGCTATGGAAATATTTTGAGAAACAAATTGCTTTTTTCTAACTCCCTTAACCCTAGGCAATATCGACTCAAAATTCACCAAAATATGTAAAATTGTCCCCTCTATCGATTGGTGAAGACTAGAACGTTCCATCTTTCCTATTTGTCGAGTTATGAGTAATTTTTGTTTCGAAAAGTGGATTTTCGAAAATTTCATGACTCTATTTGAAGGCGAAATATTGATTTTATCACAAAACTGATTGTGCCAGTCGATTTTTTGGCCAAAAAAACCCCTCTTTACGAATTTTTAGCATTTTTTATAATTTTTTTGTCGAAAATTTAGGACAAAGGGGGTAGCTATGGAAATATTTTGAGAAACAAATTGCTTTTTTCTAACTCCCTTAATCCTTGGAAATATGGACTCAAAATTCACCAAAATATGTAAAATTGTCCCCTCTATCGATTGGTGAAGACTAGAACGTTCTATCTTTCCTATTTGTCGAGTTATGAGTAATTTTTGTTTTGAAAAGTGGATTTTCGAAAATTTCATGACTCTATTTGAAGGCGAAATGATGATTTTATCAAAAAACTGATTATGCCAGTCGATTTTCCGGCCCAAAAACCCCTCTTTACGAATTTTAAGCATTTTTTATTTTTTTTGTCGAAAATTTAGAACAAAGGGGGTAGCTATGGAAATATTTTGCGAATCAAATTGCTTTTTTCTAACTCCCTTAATCCTTGGCAATATCGACTCAAAATTCACTAAAATATGTGAAATTGTCCCCTCTATCGATTGGTGAAGACTAGAACGTTCTATCTTTCCTATTAGTCGAGTTATGAGTATTTTTTGTTTTGAAAAGTGGATTTTCGAAAATTTCATGACTCTATTTGAAGGCGAAATAATGATTTTATCACAAAACTGATTGTGCCAGTCGATTTTTTGGCCAAAAAAACCCCTCTTTACGAATTTTTAGCATTTTTTCAAATTTTTTTGTCGAAAATTTAGGACAAAGGGGGTAGCTATGGAAATATTTTGAGAAACAAATTGCTTTTTTCTAACTCCCTTAACCCTAGGCAATATCGACTCAAAATTCACCAAAATATGTAAAATTGTCCCCTCTATCGATTGGTGAAGACTAGAACGTTCCATCTTTCCTATTTGTCGAGTTATGAGTAATTTTTGTTTCGAAAAGTGGATTTTCGAAAATTTCATGACTCTATTTGAAGGCGAAATATTGATTTTATCACAAAACTGATTGTGCCAGTCGATTTTTTGGCCAAAAAAACCCCTCTTTACGAATTTTTAGCATTTTTTATAATTTTTTTGTCGAAAATTTAGAACAAAGGGGGTAGCTATGGAAATATTTTGAGAAACAAATTGATTTTTCCTAACTCCCTTAATCCTTGGAAATATGGACTCAAAATTCACCAAAATATGTAAAATTGTCCCCTCTATCGATTGGTGAAGACTAGAACGTTCCATCTTTCCTATTTGTCGAGTTATGAGTAATTTTTGTTTCGAAAAGTGGATTTTCGAAAATTTCATGACTCTATTTGAAGGCGAAATATTGATTTTATCACAAAAGTGATTGTGCCAGTCGATTTTTTGGCCAAAAAAACCCCTCTTTACGAATTTTTAGCATTTTTTATAATTTTTTTGTCGAAAATTTAGAACAAAGGGGGTAGCTATGGAAATATTTTGAGAAACAAATTGATTTTTCCTAACTCCCATAATCCTTGGCAATATCGACTCAAAATTCACTCAAATATGTAAAATTGTCCCCTCTGTCGATTGGTGAAGACTAGAACGTTCTATCTTTCCTATTTGTCGAGTTATGAGTATTTTTTGTTTTGAAAAGTGGATTTTCGAAAATTTCATGACTCTATTTGAAGGCGAAATAATGATTTTATCACAAAACTGATTGTGCCAGTCGATTTTTTGGCCAAAAAAACCCCTCTTTACGAATTTTTAGCATTTTTTATAATTTTTTTGTCGAAAATTTAGAACAAAGGGGGAAATATTTTGCGATACAAATTGATTTTTTCTAACTCCCTTAATCCTTGGAAATATGGACTCAAAATTCACTTAAATATGTAAAATTCTCCCCTCTATCAATTGGTGAAGACTAGAACGTTCTATCTTTCCTATTAGTCGAGTTATGAGTATTTTTTGTTTTGAAAAGTGGATTTTCGAAAATTTCATGACTCTATTTGAAGGCGAAATAATGATTTTATCACAAAACTGATTGTGCCAGTCGATTTTTTGGCCAAAAAAACCCCTCTTTACGAATTTTTAGCATTTTTTATAATTTTTTTGTCGAAAATTTAGAACAAAGGAAATATTTTGAGAAACAAATTGATTTTTTCTAACTCCCTTAATCCTTGGAAATATGGACTCAAAATTCACTTAAATATGTAAAATTCTCCCCTCTATCAATTGGTGAAGACTAGAACGTTCTATCTTTCCTATTAGTCGAGTTATGAGTATTTTTTGTTTTGAAAAGTGGATTTTCGAAAATTTCATGACTCTATTTGAAGGCGAAATAATGATTTTATCACAAAACTGATTGTGCCAGTCGATTTTTTGGCCAAAAAAACCCCTCTTTACGAATTTTTAGCATTTTTTATAATTTTTTTGTCGAAAATTTAGAACAAAGGAAATATTTTGAGAAACAAATTGATTTTTTCTAACTCCCTTAATCCTTGGAAATATGGACTCAAAATTCACTTAAATATGTAAAATTCTCCCCTCTATCAATTGGTGAAGACTAGAACGTTCTATCTTTCCTATTAGTCGAGTTATGAGTATTTTTTGTTTTGAAAAGTGGATTTTCGAAAATTTCATGACTCTATTTGAAGGCGAAATAATGATTTTATCAATAAACTGATTGTGCCAGTTGATTTTTCGGCCCGAAAAACCCCTCTTTACGAATTTTCAGCATTTTTAAATTTTTTTTTCTCGAAAATTTAGAACAAAGGGGTAGGTATGGAAATATTTTGCGATACAAATTGCTTTTTTCTAACTCCCTTAATCCTTGGAAATATCTACTGAAAATTCACTCAAATATGTAAAATTGTCCCCTCTATCAATTGGTGAAGACTAGAACGTTCTATCTTTCCTATTTGTCGAGTTATGAGTAATTTTTGTTTTGAAAAGTGGATTTTCGAAAATTTCATGACTCTATTTGAAGGCGAAATAAGGATTTTATCAAAAAACTGATTGTGCCAGTTAATTTTTCGGCCCGAAAAACCCCTCTTTACGAATTTTTAGCATTTTTTAATTTTTTTTTGTCGAAAATTTAGAACAAAGGTGTAGGTATGGAAATATTTTGCGATACAAACTGCTATTTTCTAACTCCTTCAATCCTTGGAAATATCAACTGAAAATTCACTAAAATTTGTAAAATTGTCCCTCCTATCGATTGGTGAAGACTAGAACGTTCTAACGGTGTTGCAAAAGTTATATAAAAAATATAGTTACGACCTTGCGTCTGGGCAAGGTTGTGGCCCCTGGGCAAAGTTGTGAGGTTTTACCTAGATGTGATTTTTTGTCGATCTAACCTAATTTATCTTTATTGAAAAGTACCGCTATAAACCTACAAACTTCGAACTTGGTACATTGTATAACCCAACTGTGATAAATTGTTGTTTTCTATAAACCCGCATTTTTATTATCATCACAAGCGTTCTGCGTGTGGAGGGCAACCAGTGAATTTGGCAAAATTTTTAGTGTATCAGATTTGTGATAAATTTTACATCAAATTTAAAAACTATAAGGTATTTTCCGAAAAAAAAATGTGCTTCTGTTTGAACTCGAACAATGTTAACTAGATTAATAACCTATTTTGTTTTTTAGCTCACTCGAAGGGCACTCAGACACCATTTCTGGAACATGTGTCTCGCCAGACGGAGTAATTGCTGTGACAGTCTCATATGATGCTGATTTTAAAATTTGGTCTTTGAAAAATTACTTATGTTTATATACCAAAAAAGACGCCCATGAATATGGGGTGCAGAACTGTGATATGTCACCAAATATAACTAATGACGCTCAATCCTATTTACTAGCAACCTGTGGTAATGACAGTTTGGTGAAATTATGGAGATTATCAGTAGCAATTGTAAGCTTTCTAAATCATTATTTCGCCTTCAAATTGAGTCATGAAATTTTCGAAAATATTCTTTTCAAAACACAAAAGATACTCATAACTCAACTAATTGGAAAGATAAAACGTTCTAGTCTCCACCAATCGATTCAGGGGATAATTTTAAATATTTAAGTGAATTTTGAGTCGATATTTGCCAGTATTAAGGAGTTAGGAAAAAACAATTTTTATCGCGGAATATTTCCCTTGGTTCTAAATTTTCGACAAAAAAATACGGAATAAGGGGTTTTTTGGGACGAGAAATCGAGTGCCACAGTCTGTTTTTTGATAAAATAATTCTTTCGCCTTCAAATTGAGTTATGACATTTTCGAAAATGCACTTTTCGAAACAAAAAATACTCATAACTCGACTAAAAGGAGGGATTCAACGTTCTAGCGAAGAATACACCACTTAACTTAACTTAGTTGGTGTATTCTGTGGTTCTAGTCTTCACCAATCGATTCAGGGGCAAATTTTACATATATGACTAAATTTTGAATCAATATTTCCAAGCATTAAGGGAGTTATGAAAAAGCAATTTATATCGAGAGTTGTTCTGAGAGTATGTTTTATTTTTTCATCTGTTTTTGTGTATAGAATGTTTTAGAAATACCAGGTGTCCCGAGAAGGTTGGTCATAAATTATACCACATATTTTGGTATTTTTTACCCCAAAATATGTGGTAGGGGAAAGCCAGAGCCTAAGGTTGCCACCAGACAGCCGAAAGAAAAAATACAGTTTTTTCCCCTGTGTCCTCTTAGTTTAGGGGTTTTATAGAATATTTGGTGGAGGAACAGGAAGGGGGAAAAATAGAGGAAAAAATAATTGTATCAATTTCTTTGATAAATAAGTATGTTTATTATAATTAATGAAAATTTAACGACTGTAATAGGCTTTTTAATTACCCCGTATGAATCTACCCCATGGCGTTTGAAAGTACATAATCATTAAGTAAAAAAATTAAATCTAAAAAGTGTACGAAGGGTAACCACTTTCTCCTATAATTTATGACCAAACATTTCGGGATATGTATTAACCTTCTCTTTTGCTCCACTTTCGTGACGTCGGAATATGAAGCTATCTTTCTCTGCAACTAATTATCGACTTTCGAATCGCCGCTCAAAAAGTTTTACTTTAAAAACCGTTTTAAAAAACTTATCCATTTATTTCAGAAACATGATGACTTAACAATTGATTTATTAGATGTTAAATTGTGGAAATCTCTTCAAGGACATGGAGGAAACGTTCTATGTGTCCGATATTCTCAATTAACAGGAGAATTTATATGTTCCACTGCTACAGACCGGCAAGCGAGAATATGGTCCATTTATAGTGCGAACTGTCTTTACGTTCTCGATCATGATTCAATAGTAACTTCTTGTTGTTTTAACGTTGACTGTTCTTTACTTACAACGGGTTGTTTGGATAAAACGTTGTGGTTGTGGAAATTACCACAGCACTTGGTAAGTTATGATCTAATTATTTAAAAGTTTTGATTTTTGACATTTATTAGAACCAAACAGTTATAAATTGCTCCAAAGAAGTTAGGAAAGCAGTGCGGGAAGTTCATCCGTTCAGAGGTAGTGCAGCTGCTGTTTGGGGAGGCATTTGTTTTAATATTGTTGGGGCTTGATGGGAACATCCTCTTTTTAGACAATAATTATGCTCGACGGTATCGTTCAATAGGACTATAAGATGCTTTAGACTTCCATGGTATCTTGCATTTGCTCCTTCGACTGCCCAGCCTCAATCCCATCGAGCATGCTTGGGTCCAGTTTCTAAAAGCCTTGAATTCCCATGAACCAGCCCCACAGACACTCCAAGAACTTAGACAGGTTTTACCCCAGCTTTGGGTACAAATCGATTAATGCTACTCCAACGACCTTATTGAAAGTATGCAGAGGCGTTGTTTGGCGACAGACTTGAATGTTTCCACTGTAAACTCGCCGGGCATACCGCACACTCCAGCCCTAAAGTCCCTAGTGGTCCTGATACCAATTTACTCTCAACGAATCCTCCCCCTTCTTCCTCTTCCTCTGACGACTCTTATTAGATCTACACCCATAAAATCTGAGTCCTTTCCAGATTATATCACTCTACCTCTTCCAAAGAATCCTGTACTTCCAACAACCTCCTCTACTATATTCCCATCATTAGCCACAGGCCAAAAAAGAGGCTACTCTTCCGACAGTCCTCTTGATACTCCTCCAATCCTGTCTCCCTCCATTACTCCAAGATAAAACTTCCTCAGCTTTTGTGGAGCTGTTCATATTAAGTGCATCCAAAATTGCTAAAAAATCATGTATGAGGGTTTTTGGCTCTGGAACAGCTTCAATAAATTTTTATTGTTATTTTACCAAAAACTGCTCGACGAGGGTGGAAGTTTTTATTGCGATCGAATAAAGTCCATATTTCGGCCTCGAATGGATACCATTGCAAAAATTACAGTTATTGTGGAAACTATAAAGCTGTTGGTGGGGAATCATTTTTCTTCTTGGATTTGTCCGGAATATCAAATCCTGACGCAGTTAAAGTTTTTTCTTCTTCATTTTTCACTTCCGTTCTCATAAAACTCACCAATTTGCCTAAGCTTTCCTTGAGTGTGGATCCTTGGTATATATTCACACCAAGCAGCAGCCTCCTATAATATTCAACTATTTTTAAATTTGATGTTATCGCAACTTTTTGTTTCAGACGTTTCAATCTTGTGTTGCCGATAAAACTCAATACAGATCGAAACCAATAATCAATTGGAGCACGTCAGATACAATTAACTGGTTGAAAAATATTGCCATGCCTGAATTAATACCAAAAGTAACATTCACTTCATTGGACGGGAAAAAAATTGCTACTTTTTCGGAAGAACAAATTTGTTCCGAAATGAATTTAGGTAAAAATGTATAAATATTATTAGATAGATATCGAAGAATACATATGTGACCGTTCAACTAAGAAGAAACAACTACTTTCCGGGCTGTATGCTCCGATTGACATTGAATTACAGTTCCAAGTTAAACGGGGTGGTATATCTGCAAGATATAACCAAACAATAACCATTCTGGTTTGCAACATAACTTGCAGACCGGTTTCGGCGTATTTGCGCCTCATCAGTACAAGGTATATGTTCTCAATCCGAGAACTCTAAGAGCCTAATCCCTTACTGAATTTGACTCTAAAATCACAATCAATACATGTCTTCCAGTAACGGAAATGTTAAAGTTGTGACAATAGCGACATCTTCACATCCAGCCGCAAACCATAGGCTTGAAACAATTGTTTTCACCATCAAGTTATTGGATAATCACCGCTATAGTGGACATTGAAAATCTTAGAATTACAAAATTTTAAATAAAGGTGAAGATGGGTACTCCAGGTAGGTTTCTTCGTGGAAATGGATACAGGGAACGATTTATTCCTGAAACTTGTCTAACCAGGAACGGTATAATGGTTTATCTGTCTATCGATTATTAGTCCAAATACCATTATTTTCTATTCCACTTAAAGATAAATTTTAAGAAATATTGAAATGTTTTTATATTTGAAATGTTATCGGCAAACATAACATTTTATTTTGAGATTTTAAGTTTCTTTTGAAATGTTCTTAATTTGCATTTTGACATCACTGACTATCCTTTAAAAGACATCAAATTTTTACAAAAATGCTAGAAAAGTACACAAATTTTTATATAATTTTCAGATTTAGACGTAAAAGAAAAGTTCCTAAAAGAAGTTCGGTGGCTCAAAAATAAAGAAATCAAAATGGAAGCCGCTACCTTTTTAGACATCCCCGATGAATTCCTTTGTCCCATTACTCATGAAATAATGAGTGAACCGGTTATTTGTAGCGACGGCTACACATACGAAAAAAATGCAATTACCGAATGGTTCATGTGTGGAAAATACACGAGTCCAATGACAAACGAAAAACTTGGCAACACGAATGTCATTAGTAATTTGAAATTACGATCTGCCATTTACGAGTTCTTAGATATAAATGGAGATGATCAAGACGGAGTATAAATTTCAGTATTTACTTTAATAAAAATTTCGAAGTAAAGTTATTTAATTTAGTGGTTTCCTTATCTCCCTCTCCTACTCCTTCTCATATTCTTTCTTAATTTCGTTCTTCTTCTCCTTCTTCTCTTTCTTCCTCCCCCCCTACTTCCCACTCTTTCTCATTCTCCCTCCGTTCTTCCTCTTCGAATATATTTCCAAATTACAAGAATGGATTAGATAGAATCCGCATGTTTCATTCGAAAATAATTTCACGATTTGTCTGGAAGGCCAATTCATAATAGTTACCCTCATTCATTCGTTTGGGTTGTGCTCAACAGCCCAGGCACTTGAACTGAATCTTTGTACCATTTCCCATGTGATCTACTTCCATTCCAGAAGCTTCGTGTCTTCTATAAAGCCCACTAGTTTGACTGGAGGGGTTTTCATTAGTTGTAATAATTCCTCTCCAAAGTGCTTCCGTCTAAGTACTTGTATGTAAGTAAGTGTTTCATCATCAAGTTCAAATTTTCTGCACAAAGGTTCACTAACTTTGCCCATATTTTGTGCAGATGTTTCCTCAGGGGGTGCAGTGTCCAGTCACCAGGTCGGTGACTGTCTTCAAATGTCTCTTACAAAGTTTCAATAGCCTGGTTGAGAGTTTCTTGTCTACCTTGTTCAGTAAACACTTTGTATGGAGGTGCCCTCCATTTGAGTTGGTGTTACCTATCTAGCCAGTGACCGATTTCTCCACTTATGCAATCTTCCGGATCTATGAAGTCTCCTTTAGAGCCTACTTCAGCTAAATAGCTACCCTATTTCCGGTATAACCAGAAGTACAGAAAAAGATGGCAATATTTTCATTAAACGGTTCATTCAACCAAACCCCCATGACAAAATTTACTTTTTGTACAGCACCAGTTCTCGAGATAATCTAATCGACGGTTTATCTGCCGTCCCCTGTTTAAATGGAATCGGTAGTAATTTGTGCATTTTTATAAATCCTTCTCCAGAAAAACGTTTTTGCAGATCTTTCTAGTGCAGCTCAACTCTTTTCCGACTACACTGATTGTACTGTCTTAATCAACATTGTAACAACTTTTTTAAAAACAAATGAAATCGATTCAAAACATCGATGTTACGTTATGATTCAATAATTTGAAAATGGAGGTCACGTTGGCTAAAATGTTGTCTACAGAAAAAGTTGTGTCCACACCTGACTTCGATCAAGACATGATCCTACTACTACACCCATCTACCCATCATTTTAGGAACTTCTTTCGCATTTCCCCTTTACGTTCAATAAATTATAGAATCCTACAACTTTTTATGATATTAACTGTAGACTTTTGATCTTAATCATTCATTTGTCTACTAGGTGCAGCATGTTTTGATTGATTTTCATCTTGTATCTTCAGTACAAGCTACTCAAGTGCGAACGCACGCAAAATTAAAAACAGAGGTAATTGATAATGCTTTCGTTTCCCGCTACTACTAAATTCAACCTATAAAAAGCAAGAAGCGAGACTTTCATTTCGATTTAATTAGTGCTTATGAAGATAGAGAGAGTAAAATTTAAATCGATCTGTTCATTAGTATGTAGGTAAAGAATATTTTACAATATTTCGTTGACTCTACCACTCTCCCAACTCTCCCAATTCTCCCAACTCTCTCGACTCTCATAACACTCAACTCTCTCATACAATCAACTCACTCAACACTCTCAAGACGCTCTCCATGCACTCTCAACGCTCTCAACTCTCACAATACTCACCAAACTCTCGACACTCACAACTCTCATAACACCCTTAACATGAGATGTGGAAAGAACGTGGAATATTCCACTTTCAAGTGCTCTACCTTTTCATGCAAGCTGCGTCCTAAGCTCCAGCGAAATTTATTCGAGAATTTAGGAAAATGTCTCACAACACTCTCGATTCTCACAACACACTCAACACTATCAAGACACTCCAAGTGCACTCTCAACACTCTCAACTTTCACAATGCTCACTAAACTCACGATACTCGCGACACTCACAACTCTCAACTCTCATAACACCCTCAACATTCTCAACTCTCACAACAATTTCAACTCTCACAACACTCTCCACTCTCACGACACTCTGCACTCTTACGACACTCTCCACTATTATAGGGCATAAAATTTCCTACAATTTTGATGTCCACAATTTTTTTATACGAGCAATACTGATAAAGATAATAGCGTAAAAGACTCCACTTTCAAGTGCTCTACCTTTTCTTGTAAGCTGCTTCCTAAGCTCCAGCGGAATTTATTCGAGAATTTAGGAAAATGTTGTTGTTGTTGTTGACAACTCTCCCAACTCTCTCAACACTCAACTTTCTCACACACTCAATACACTCAACACTCAAGACACTCTCCATGCACTCTACACACTCTCAACTCTCATAACACTCTCAACTCTCACAACACTCTCCACTGTTATAGGGCATAAAATTTCCTACAATTTTGATGTCCACATTTTTTTTATACGAGCAGTACTGAAAGAGATAATAGCGTAAAAGACTCCACTTTCAAGTGCTCTACCTTTTCTTGCAAGCTGCTTCCTAAGCTCCAGCGGAATTTATTCGAGAATTTAGGAAAATGTTGTTGTTGTTGTTGACAACTCTCCCAACTCTCTCAACACTCAACTTTCTCACACACTCAATACACTCAACACTCAAGACACTCTCCATGCACTCTACACACTCTCAACTCTCATAACACTCTCAACTCTCACAACACTCTCCACTGTTATAGGGCATAAAATTTCCTACAATTTTGATGTCCACAATTTTTTTATACGAGCAGTACTGAAAGAGATAATAGCGTAAAAGACTCCACTTTCAAGTGCTCTACCTTTTCTTGCAAGCTGCTTCCTAAGCTCCAGCGGAATTTATTCGAGAATTTAGGAAAATATTGTTGTTGTTGTTGACAACTCTCCCAACTCTCTCAACACTCAACTTTCTCACACACTCAATACACTCAACACTCAAGACACTCTCCATGCACTCTACACACTCTCAACTCTCATAACACTCTCAACTCTCACAACACTCTCCACTGTTATAGGGCATAAAATTTCCTACAATTTTGATGTCCACATTTTTTTTATACGAGCAGTACTGAAAGAGATAATAGCGTAAAAGACTCCACTTTCAAGTGCTCTACCTTTTCTTGCAAGCTGCTTCCTAAGCTCCAGCGGAATTTATTCGAGAATTTAGGAAAATGTTGTTGTTGTTGTTGACAACTCTCCCAACTCTCTCAACACTCAACTTTCTCACACACTCAATACACTCAACACTCAAGACACTCTCCATGCACTCTACACACTCTCAACTCTCATAACACTCTCAACTCTCACAACACTCTCCACTGTTATAGGGCATAAAATTTCCTACAATTTTGATGTCCACAATTTTTTTATACGAGCAGTACTGAAAGAGATAATAGCGTAAAAGACTCCACTTTCAAGTGCTCTACCTTTTCTTGCAAGCTGCTTCCTAAGCTCCAGCGGAATTTATTCGAGAATTTAGGAAAATATTGTTGTTGTTGTTGACAACTCTCCCAACTCTCTCAACACTCAACTTTCTCACACACTCAATACACTCAACACTCAAGACACTCTCCATGCACTCTACACACTCTCAACTCTCATAACACTCTCAACTCTCACAACACTCTCCACTGTTATAGGGCATAAAATTTCCTACAATTTTGATGTCCACATTTTTTTATACGAGCAGTACTGAAAGAGATAATAGCGTAAAAGACTCCACTTTCAAGTGCTCTACATTTTCTTGCAAGCTGCTTCCTAAGCTCCAGCGGAATTTATTCGAGAATTTAGGAAAATGTTGTTGTTGTTGTTGACAATTCTCCCAACTCTCTCAACACTCAACTTTCTCACACACTCAACACACCCAACACTCAAGACACTCTCCATGCACTCTAAACACTCTCAACTCTCATAACACTCTCAACTCTCATAACACTCTCAACTCTCACAACACTCTCCACTGTTATAGGGCATAAAATTTCCTACAATTTTGATGTCCACATTTTTTTATACGAGCAGTACTGAAAGAGATAATAGCGTAAAAGACTCCACTTTCAAGTGCTCTACCTTTTCTTGCAAGCTGCTTCCTAAGCTCCAGCGGAATTTATTCGAGAATTTAGGAAAATGTTGTTGTTGTTGTTGACAATTCTCCCAACTCTCTCAACACTCAACTTTCTCACACACTCAACACACCCAACACTCAAGACACTCTCCATGCACTCTAAACACTCTCAACTCTCATAACACTCTCAACTCTTACAACACTCTCAACTCTTACAACACTCTCAACTCTTACAACACTCTCCACTGTTATAGGGCATAAAATTTCCTACAATTTTGATGTCCACAATTTTTTTATACGAGCAATACTAATAGAGATAATAGCGTAAAAGACTCCACTTTGAAGTGCTCTACCTTTTCTTGTAAGCTGCTTCCCAAGCTCCAGCGGAATTTATTCGAGAATTTAGGAAAATGTTGTTGTTGTTGTTGTTGTTGTTGTTGTTGACAACTCTCCAACTCTCTCAACACTCAACTCTCTCTCACACCCAATACACTCAACACACTCAGGACACTCTCCATGCACTCTCAACACTCTCAACTCTCACAATACTCACAATACTCATAATACTCACCAAACTCACGATACTCGCGACACTCACGACACTCACAAATCTCAACTCTCATAACACCCTCAACATTATCATCTCTCACAACACTCTCGACTCTCACAACACACTCAACACTCTCAGGACACTCCCCATGCACTCTCAACACTCACAATGCTCACTAAACTCACGATACTCGCGACACTCACAACTCTCAACTCTCATAACACCCTCAACATTCTCAACTCTCACAACACTTTCAACTCTCACAACACTGTCCACTCTCAGGACTCTCTGCACTCTTACGACATTCTCCACAACACAACACACTCAACACTTTCAACTCTCACAATACTCACAATACTCACAATACTCACAATACTCACCAAACTCACGATACTCACGATACTCACGATACTCACGATACTCACGATACTCACGACACCCACAAATCTCAACTCTCATAACACCCTCAACATTATCAACTCTCACAACACTCTCGACTCTCACAACACACTCAACACTCTCAAGACACTCCCCATGCACTCTCAACACTCTCAACATGCTCACTAAACTCACGATACTCGCGACACTCACAACTCTCAACTCTCATAACACCCTCCACATTCTCAACTCTCTCAACACTTTCAACTCTCACAACACTCTCAACTCTCATAACACTCTCAACTCTTACAAGACTCTCCACTGTTATAGGGCATAAAATTTCCTACAATTTTGATGTCCACATTTTTTTACACGAGCAATACTGAAAGAGATAATAGCGTAAAAGATTCCACTTTCAAGTGTTCTATATTTTCTTGCAAGCTGCGTCCTAAGCTCCAGCTGAATTTATTCGAGAATTTAGAAAAATGATTGTGGATCGATATATTTTCGATAAGAGACGCTTGTGTCCTAACTTCTCCGAACTCAGTCTGATAACAGATAACTATGGTGAATACGGTCTTAAGCTTATGGCAAAAAACATTTTTCTGCTTAAGCCCGTTATGTTACCGATTGAAATTCATCGAGTATCGATTTTATGCCTGTAAATGCAGTTTCAAATCAAAAATCCTCCAACCAAATACAATTATTTCGCGAATGTTAATTTCCGATTGGAATTTTTCGTATTGACCTATTTAACTACTATCAAAAACAACTCAAAAATCGGAAGTCTGCTGCCTCGTCGAGGAGTAATGGGAATATGGCGGAGGGAGAGAATGCGCGAGAAGCCCGAAGAAAGTATCGCGCGTCGGGTGGTGCACTAGCGCAGATTGCGCGCCCTCAACGTATCGAACGCTCTCAAATTCCAGATCTAGTAGTCCGTTCCCGGCCTCACAGTGGCGATGACGGAACTTGTTCAGCCACTATGACCCCTCGCGTTGCGTTTTTACACTACGCCGCGATCTCAGTGGTGATCTTGTTGGTCTATCGACCAGCTATTGCTGGACATGAACAACAAGAAGATCCCTACTACCATCTGGACGATGTAGAAAATTTAACAACTGTTTCAGTGTATACCATCTCTCCTGTACCCACTCTACACCACAATGAAACTTTGCACCTGGAAAAGGATCCGCTGTTTCCAAAGGACCTTTTCACCAGAGAACAGCGAAGGAACGGTGCGATCATTCTTCACATTCTTGGTGTTGTTTACATGTTCGTCGCTCTAGCTATCGTTTGCGATGAGTTTTTCGTACCAGCACTCGATGTCATCATTGAAAAACTGGATATACAAGACGATGTCGCTGGAGCTACTTTCATGGCAGCCGGAGGATCGGCTCCGGAGCTTTTCACAAGCGTTATCGGTGTTTTTGTTTCCTTCGATGATGTCGGTATTGGTACTATTGTCGGATCGGCGGTTTTTAATATTTTATTTGTTATTGGAATGTGTGCGATTTTTTCCAAAACCGTTTTAACGCTCACGTGGTGGCCTCTATTTAGAGACTGCTTTTTTTACTCAGCTAGTCTCATTACGCTTATTATATTCTTTAGAGATAGCCACATTTATTGGTATGAAGCGTTGGTGTTATTCTCCTTTTATATAGCGTATGTTAGCTTCATGAAATGGAACCAACCGATGGAACGGCTCGTTAAGAAACTTATCTATAAGAACAAAGTGACCAGGGTCAGGAGTACTGATCAACTTATGCCTACGGTAAGGTTATATGAACATAATTCTAACATAATCGATCATAATGTAAATATGCTTATAACTTATCATACAACACATAATGTCATTATTGATACAGGGTGTTAGGCTAATTTTAACTGTCAATAGATATTCCACATCTTCTACACATTACAAACGAGATATAGGGTGTTTTATCAACGTGACCTATTTCTTCCTAATTACCCTGTATATTATTTTGAAATTTGATACAAGTAATAACCATTATCTGGAAATTGTCTACAAAAAGGTAATCCAGGTCCGGCTTGACAAACAATCGTCTTTCCTAAAAAAAAACACTCTGCATATAGATTTTTTTTAAATTGATCTTTATAGTTGAAAAATTGAATCTACTCATTTGCTTTTTAGTTTCACGCAGACAATCTGAGGGGTCCAGAGGGTCAACTAAGACAATCTAGTAACAAAATGTTACCGTTAAAGTTATAATTTACTAGCTGACCCGGCGAACTTCGTACCGCCATATATACCATTTACTGGATTAATCATCCTGATCATAATATGTGTTTCACAAATACGCTTAAGGTTGCCACCATTACGTCGTTGAATTACAATGTCGCGAGATTCCATATTCCCTCCAACAACCACGATGGCAACTTCGTTTAATGTTGGTACATTGAAGCGTCTTTCATGTTCTCCTACAGGTCTTTTGTCTGCTCTGATCACCATTTTATGATTGTCCGACGGCATCATTTCTAAGGCTGTTTTGAACAATTGATTACGTTCATGTAAGAGTTGTTGAGCTGCATGACAATTTCTCTCCTAGCTGTACGTTGATTTACTTCATTTTCAGAATTTCCTAGGAAATAAATTTGAAGAAATTTGTATTTATATTCCCCATCAACTGATGGCAACAATGCTCCTGTACGGTGGTGAATTTGCCTTTAATCTGAAATTGAATTATCATAACGTGTAGCTATAAGTAGCAATAATGGATGTGTATATTAATACATTATTTACAGTATAATCAATACCTTAAAAGTTGGATTGAAACCACGTTGTTCAATAACATTTGCACCAAATGATGTCATTTGGAACTGTTGTAACTTTGTATATTCTGCAAGAAATGATTTGATAGAGGATCTTGCCCTGAAAGTAATGAATTGAGTGGTTCAGGTTGTGTCATTAGTTTCGGTAATTTGACCTTTCCATTCATGCAACATAATCCTGTCGGTTCCAGTCGAAACCTCTAAAGCATTGCAATATCGACAAATAGTATATGGGTTCTTCCTGGGAGGTGGTAGATCTCGCTTGAGAAATTCTCATCCTATTTTCCTCCAAACGCTGACATCTAGGAATGGAGAACTATCGATAGTCCGGACTATCGATAATTATCGATAGTGTGACTTTTACTATCGATTGTTATCGATGTTTCACAGCAGTAACTTAATTGTACGATTTTTGTCAAAATGTTAAAATATCACTGTATTTTATAATAATAATAATACGTTTTCCCCTTTCAAAATAACTTAATTTACTCCAAATTCCAAATCTAATAAAGATTCTGATCTTAGGCCAATAAATATGCTTAGCTGCTTTGAAAAATTTTTAGAAAAAGTAGTCTATGAACAAATTGTTGATTTCATAGGAAGAAACGAATTTTTAACCAAAGTCCAATCGGGTTTTCGCAGTAAGCATTCTTGCGAAACTGCTTTACAATGTGTGCTGGATGATTTGAAAGGAAATCTAAATAAAAAATATGTTACTGTCGGTGTCTTTCTGGACTTCCAAATGGCCTTTGAAACTGTCGACAGGAACAGACTCTTAAAGAAGTTAAAAAGAGCAGGGTTTAGTGGTACAGTATTGGCATGGATTTCAAACTATTTAACAAATAGAAGGCAAAAGGTCAAAATCCATAACTTAGCGTCTGAGGAGGTGGAAATAAAACGAGGTGTACCACAAGGAAGTGTCCTGAGTCCCTTTTTATATTTATATCAATGACATTGCAGACATTCAGACTAAATGTTTATTTCACTTATTTGCAGATGACGCCTTCATTAAGTATTCTTCTCTAAATATAATAGATAAATAAGTGCTTAGAAATTGTGTATAGATGGTGTTGTGCTAATTTATTGAATATAAATTGTAAAAAAAACCAAATTCATCGTAATTGGTAATGAGCAGCAGTATAAACTTTCATAAAATAATGATTGGGCCTTCAAAAATTGATATGGTAAATAAATTCAAATATCTCGGAGTTATTATGGATCGACAGCTTAAATTTAAACAGCACGCAAACCATTTAATTAAAATTATCTCATTTAAAATAAATTATCTTTTCAGATGTTCACAGCATTTAGCAAAGTGGTCAAGGCTGGTTTTATTCAATTCTCTAATACTACCACACTTCACTTACTGCTCAACAATATTATATCTCTTAAATCAAAAGTTGCAGAATAGAGCTATGCGTATAATATTAAGATGTCCTAAATTGACCCTTACTGTAGAAATGCGGACATCTTTAAACTGGCTCTCAATTAACGATATGTTCCTGTACCGAACATTAATTTTTATATTTAAAATAAAAATAGGTCACGCGCCTGACTATCTCCAACCAACATAAAATTACCTACAACCATCATGTTCACACCCATAATACAAGACTTAAAAATGATTTTTATATTAGGACCGTCAA
Organism: Lochmaea crataegi; assembly: GCA_947563755.1. NCBI lineage: Eukaryota > Metazoa > Arthropoda > Insecta > Coleoptera > Chrysomelidae > Lochmaea > Lochmaea crataegi. The sequence continues at coordinate 2,624,981 of OX387433.1, read as the reverse complement.
CAACAAACATGCTCAGAATTCAATATTTTTAAAGGTTTACAGCAATTTAATAACTTGCCAGAGGAAATAATCAAAAATTATCAACAATTAATGAATTCAAATGTAAACTAAAACAATATTTATTATTTGTAAGCAGGTAATTTGGGTATATTGGGGTATTTGTTGTTATTATTTTGTGTGTTGTTTATTTTATTAATATATATTATATTGTGAAATTGTACCGACTGTGTATTAATTGTTTTTTGACTAAATAAAGCATTTATATATTTAGGTTAGGTTAGGATTGTCTATAAGGCCCTCCACTGCGACTCGTAAGATTCTATTGTGGCTCATACCTAATAACATTTAAATACTCTTGCTAATCTAAGTGCATAGCTTCCACATATCCTTATGCAGGGTCTTATAAATATTCGAATTATATTGAATGAGTTTAAGTCCTAAGTACAGTCCTGTAATCACATTTTTTAGTGGTCTATACGTGATCTGTGGTCTGTACTCTTAAACATACAAATTTAATTGAGTTTCTAGGATGCTTCTCAAGTAGCATTCATTTCATGCTAAAGATTTTTAAAAGAACTCTCCGATACTACTTCTTGTTAACCCCCCAAAACTTTCATAAATTATCACTTTGACGGTAAAATTGTCTGCGGAAAAATAAGTAGATACAATTTTTTATGCTCGTTCCAAATACAAAGAGCAGTTTAAAAAAAATCTATATACAGGGTACCTATTGTTTTTGGGAAAGACGATTTTTGAAATTTTTGTTAAGCCCGACCTGGATTATCTTTTTGGTCAAACTTTAAAGGATTTTCCAGGTCATGGTTATTACGTGTACTAATTTTCAAAATAATATACAGTGTAATTCGGAAGTTATAAGGTCCGAAAGAAATAGGCTAAAATACCCTGTATCTCGGTTATAAAGTGTAGAAGACACATTAAATAAAGATTTTTTTAGAACCACCAAAGTGATGTCCATCTACAGTTAAAGCTAGGCCCTTTCCCGATTAAACACCCTATATATTCTGATTTACACATTCTACAACTGTACTTCATTGATAAAATCTATAATCCTTATATAATACAGACAAGTATTGGTCATTTTAACCTCCGAAAATTTCACAACTACAACAACAACAAAGAAAGAAACACCAAAAACAAACTGATATTGCAATCTCTTTTCGCTGTGCTAACGATCGTCCGGTAATTGTCTGCAACAGATAAAGTACAAGCCACAAAAATTCGAACAAGAGAACTATGATTTCAGACTACTTCACTATATCGTCATCAGTAAACTGAACCAGTAAAAAATTCGATAACGGACGTGTTGCTATTATTTATTATTTGTTATAATGCAAAGAATTATTTTATTTAAGGATGAACATTGATTGTTAATTCTTATATTATCCCCACGGTATTTATTGCGGTCGTCTGAATCTAGATTACACTCTCCATCTAAAATAGCCAATCAGCTTCTAGACTGAACATTTCATGTGGTGGCCTAGTACAAGAAACTGGCATATGATGCGCTCTGAAGTTTCCTTCTTTTTTTTTCGGGTCGAAATGGGAAACTCATGTTCGAATGGGTCCAGGACCAAACCAAACCCACCTCAAACTCGCCTATCACTACCCTAGCATACTTCGAGACGGGCGGCGGTCCCTCGCACACTCTCCGCTCACACCGTCGTCTTCTTCCTAACTATCACTCCCACCTCGCATGCCATATCAAGTCCTTCTCTCTCCCTAATCATGCTCTCCACTATGCCACTCACATCCATCTATTCCTCCTCACCCTTTAACAATATCTCCACCATGTTCTCCCAATACACCTCCTCCCCTAGTTTCCTCTCCAACTTCTTCAGCACTTCCTCGTTGCTCCAGCATCTAAACTTCACACAACTCACACTTCTCGCACTCTCCAGTCTCTCTTTTCCCAATCTTGTGGAGGTACCCTTCTCTCGACCCATGTCCAGTGAACACCTTTGTCAAGAAGTAGTTCACCTCCCCGAGTTTCCGGTCCATCCAATCTGTCCTATTCCCAATCGCTTTGGTCAAGGTTAAGACACCCAAGGAATGCCATACTAGCTTACTATCTATATATTTAAGAGCTTGACTTGAAAGTCTTCTGTAATATTTCTTCTTCTCATTTACCAATACTCCTTTACCATTCAATGAAGATTTGTAACAATCCTGGCAAATCATATCTATTCTTAGTAGGGCATTAAAGTCGAGTCCAGTTTCTGATCTTTTTCAACCATGAATATTTCTGAGGCGTGGTCCCATTTTCCTTCGGTATTTTTTTTATTGTGAAACGTTGGAAGATACATTCATCGTGTCTCATGACATGACCAAGATTATGAGGCTTACCAACTTTCTGCTTATACGTTGTATACATCTAGGCTGGTAACATGGTGTACCCAAGGGAATCACACGATTCTGCAACGCTGCAGAAGGGTTCCGGTCCAATGAATGGAATTAATGAGCCTTGTCTGGCCGTTTCATCAGCCAGTTCGTTGCCCTTATCACCTTCGTGCTCTGGTTCTCAGGCTACCATGACCTTGCAATGGTCTCCAAGTGCGTTTAAGGCATCTATGCAATCCCATACTAGCTTGGAATTAACCTCTATGGATCAAGTGCCTTCAGTGCAACTTGGTCGGTGAATATGGCAGCTGAACTACATACGATACTCGATCGATGATGACCAAAAACACCAATTGCTATGAAGAATAATAAAAAATGGAAAAATAATGCTTATGTTATTATTTTATATCCAGTTGTTTGAGCTCAATCGAACACGATGTAGGTATTCCAATACGATTAGTATCTTAGTTTCCGCTCACAAAGGGAAAAAAATAATCATAGACTACTGATGTGAACACGTAGGCGGCAGTGTGGGCCAACTACATAAATCGCATGTAGTACATACATGCGACAGAACATTATATTATCGTTCAACAAAGTTGTATTTAAATCCAGCCGCTTGGTCGATATTGCAAGTTAAAATATAAAAAAAAACATATAGCTACAGGGTGTATTGTTACGCGAGCTACTGCATTAATATGCTCACTTAGTGCCCCCAGTGAAATCCCCGTATGAGACGACTATGGCTCCTCCGCCCAATTTTTGAGAAGCATCCAAAATACGAAACATCGAGAACACCCGGTGCATCCGCCAGAACGTCGAGAAATTTCGAGAATTACGGCGCGCGAGTATAAATAGGCCACCAGCATCGCTGCAGGCAATTAGTCAATCAGTCAGTGTTGATACCGAAGGAAAGTAATCGCGCCTGCCTCGATAAAGTGTTTAATAAGTGACTCTCATATAAATTATAATTAGTGTGTTAAGTGTATTAGATAAATTATTAAATAAGGACCGTATTACATATAAATCTGTAAACATAAATTAATTGTAAATATAAATTAGAATAAACGTTACAGTATTATTTAAAATTTCTGTTGTCTTGAAAAACTTTTTTTACTCTAGAAGTTTTTTCTTAGAACCAATAGATTCAGAGAAAAAATAAAAATTACAATATTCTGTGAGGCTAATCACCGAAGCCGAGAGCACACTACCCTCTAGTCGAACCCACTAGTAGGGTTGCGCGATACACTAGAAAGTATCGATATTAGGTATCGATACGGATCGGAAGGTAAAGTATCGATACAGTAGAATATCGAATATTAATTTATCGATACTCGAAATATCGATACGTTAACGATCCGAGAGTTTGCTAATTTTGACGTTTTTTCGGTAAAACACATTATTGCGATTTCCGTTCAAAGTTGAGTTCCTAGAATAAAAAGTTGATGATAAAAGTTGTAGATCTTGAGAAAATCTACAACTTTTTAATTGTTGACTTTTTTACATAACTTCAAAACTAGCTCGAAAAACGCAAAAAACTGCATTTTTATTTTTTTATTATTAGATTCCTTAAAAAATGTTCGATTTTGATGAAAATTTGGTAAAAGGTAGTTTTCATAGTCACAAACCACGAAAAAAAAATTCAATTAAAATATTGGAAATTTTTCGAATTTTGACTTTTTTTCGGTAAAATACACTTTTTTGGGGGGTAAAAAATGACATTATTGCGATTTCCGACAAAAGTTAGAATCCTAGGAAAAAAAGTTGATTATAAAAGTTGTAGATCTTGAGAAAATCTACAACTTTTACATCAGTCACTTTTCCACAAACGCAAAAAAACTGCACATTTTTCGTTTTTTATTTTTAGTTTCGTTAAAAAAGCACGATATCATTTCACAACGTGATTAGAAAATAACGATATCACTCATCACTATATATAACGCCACTTGCCGCTACCACTAAAAATCCCGTATCGCAACGTATCGATACACTACAAATTCATCGATACTTGTAATGCATCAAAAAGCATAGTATCGATACAAAATATCGAGTATCGGAAGTAAAAGTATCGATACACTGGAATATCGGATAGTATCGCCCATCCCTATCCACTAGTGTTCCAACCAGTGGTAGGGATCTTTATCGAGCCCAACATGCATGGACTCGGGACTAGGGTTGCGCGATACACTTGAAAGTATCGATATTAGGTATCGATACGGATCGGAACGTAAAGTATCGATAAAGTAGGATATCGAATGTTAATGTATCGATACTCAAAGTATCGATACGTTAACGATCCGAGATTTTACGGCTGCAAGCGATTCTATTCAAAAAGCAAAATGTGGTGATGAAATGAATTAAATAATTACAAAAAACTATCAAAAGATATTTTTAATAACTAAAAATTATAAATAAACAACGAAACATTACACTATTACAGTAAACTGCATACGACGAATAACGGTATCGATACACTGAAATATCGGATCGTATCGCGCATCCCTTCTCGGGACCTCAGTTTTACGTCTCTCGGTGTTTCCCCAGTGGTCACCCATCCAAGTACTAACAGCGCTCGACTATAATTATTGCATCAGAGGCGTTCCACTTTAGAGCTGGGTCTACGCCCCCTTGTTTTAATTACAATGCAATAGTAGGCTGGTGTCATTTTGTTAACTCATTCGTGTCTACTTAATGTTTATTCAAGTTATAGTAGGCTCTGTCAAATTCTGTTGTTGGTAGTTACAAGTTGAAGTTATACCAGTCTTTCAATCTAGCGCGGGTCTGCTTATTTTGCAATTGTTACTTATATCGATATATTTTATGATTACAATAATTATCATAACTAAACTCATACATACTAAAGTTAATAACCTATAATTTAATAATAAGCATAAACTCTAACCTAAATAATTAACTACCCGTTCTATCTTTATGCTGAAAAATATCCGGAACCAGCGACGCCTTATCATCCTTAATTTGCACATATTCACCAACGCCTATAGGATACTGGAAGTTTACAAAAAATAAAAACAACAGACCATGGGCTGTAATCAGTGTAATGTTGTTCTGATTGGTTGTATTCAATCAAATGACCTAAAATTAACTGATTTCATTGGATATCTACTAGAGCAAAAAATTACAATGGTGCTACAGTACATTTTAAGTCAAAACTTAGATCCAACTTATCCCAACCGTTGGATTGGTTGAGGAGGGTCGCAGCACTGGCCTCCTCGATCTCCAGAATTAAATCCATGTGATTTATGGTTACGGGGCTAACTTAAGTTATTAGTTTACAACACACTGATACTTGATATCAATATATTCGAATAGCGTGTGATCAGAAACGCCTCAAATGTTTGAGCGTGTTCGACGATCGATGAGACGTAGACTACGTTCGTGGATTTTGATTGGAGGCGATTATTTTCAACACTTATTACGGGTCGTATTAAATACGTAGTTTAATATTTAATGAAGAATAAAATCATGATATTGTATTTAATTTTTCTTTCCGAATCTATCGGTTCTAGAAAAAAATTTCGAGAGTTAAAAAGTTTTTCAATACAACAAAGATTATAAATAAAATTTTTATTTCATAAAACTCAATCTCGGAAAAAAGTATTTGTTACCTATTAAGTAAAGTAAGGGTTGATAATTTCACCCCTTTATAATGTAACAGAAATGTTGAAAAAATACTGGTGGTTAACCATTACCAGTGCAAAGAAGATAAAATATTTCAAGTTTCCATCTTTACTGAAATTTAAGAAAAAACAAATAAAAAAACTCAATTTCACTCAGCTACCTTTTAGGGGTGATATCTCTAAAGGGGGTGGGCTGAGGAAATTTTGTTATAGCAAAGACACATTATAATTTTATCCTCTTGAATTTTCCGCATTAATTTAGAAACACCCTGTATATTATTTCTCTGAACCGTTCCCCAACTTTGGTTATAAATAATAGATAAAATTGTGAAAGTAATAAAAGAAAATGAGAATGTACTAGAAATGGGAAGGAAAAATTTTACAGGAACTAAATTTTTCTTGGCAAAAGCAAAATAGAAAATCTATTTTAATAGATACAGAAGAAATAATCTGTTGGAGAAGAAAATATTTCAGGCAAATTAAAGAGTACCGAAGGGAAATGAGAAACATTTTTTATTTAGAAGCAACCTGGGTTAACGAAGCAAATATTGACAGGAAAAAATGTCGAAAGCACTTTTTAATTTTTCTCAATTTTGTATGTTGCTTCTTTTTATTAAAGCAAAATAAAGAATATTTGTTTGTGACTTTTTTTAAATAATTATTATTTTTATCTTTGGCTTTTTATATAACTTTTAGATCTTTAGGATTCTTTTTTGTAATTTATTAAATACCTACCAACCATACTTCAGCCTATACTTAATAAATATAAATTTATCGAATAAATACAAAATTATTTAACAGAATAAAAAATCTGTAAGACCCATCCCTACTCGGCAAAACCCTTAAACTGACTGCACGACACTGGCCACCTTCTTATCATATTAATGAATCCCCAACCATTGTTGTGAATTTTACGACCCTATTGTATTTGAGGCGTTACAGGACGTGTCGATTTAATTTTTGTTTTTTTGTTCGATAAAGATTTGACTATTGAAATTGAATTATCCTTTTTGGATTTGCAAAATGAAATCTACCCTGTTATAGGATTAAGTCCTCTTCAGGGTTTGAATTGTGCACCCAAGGATAGCCATTTGGTTAACTTCTGCAATGTATCGCGGTTCCGAAGAAGTTGAGTTTCAGAGTTAGTAATATTACTAACTCTGATTAGGGAGGTTGGAGAATTGGTGGTTTTGGAGACGATCCTCCAGCATTTTTGGAAGTTGATTTGAAGATCTTTGAGAAGATCATATATTTCTTCGTCGGAGATATTTTTGTCAACCCTGGTGATTACGAAGAAGAAGTTTGGAGAGTGGGTGTTGACTGAAGTTGGAGAGGTAAGCATACAACTTTGTTGTCTCCTATGGCATTTTGAATTGGAGTTTATTGGGGCAGATGTTTTTTGGAATTTTTAGGAGGGCGGTGCTATTTGGGTTGGCCTTCTTCAAGTAACAGATTTCACCTCTTAAAATTTCGTGTCTGTTCAGAAGGGTGAAAAGTTCCTTCTGAGAGCAGAATTTGGGAGGTTTCGTAGATTAACGGTTTGAAGCGGAGTTGTTTGTGTGAGAAGAAAATTTTGACGAAGAAGTCCGAACGGAGGCTGCTTCGTCGTTTTGGCTGGTTTTTGTTGCTTCGTAGATTGATGAGGTCTGGGAAGATCGAGAAAAATGGGTAGAAGAAGGAGGAGTTTTGGCAGCTTGTGCGAATGATAGAGCTTCTAATTTGGGAAGGTTTTTTTCGGTGTAGGCTAGTTTCTCTTGGATTGTTTTGTACATAGATGCTTAGTCAGCAGTGAGTTTTATTAAATCCGAAGGAGATTTAAATTGGCTTTCGAGCATTTGAAAAAGGATGTTCGGTCTGGTGAGAGATACATGTCTTGGAATGGTAAGCTGGGTCGTGGAATCGGAGATTCCATAAGATAAGCGGGGATATTTTGGAGGTTTTGGAGCTGCTGGAGGGTGTCTCGGAAGCTTTTGTGGCAGAAGATTGGGAGGTTGAAGTTTTGGAAGCTGAAGATTTTGGTTTAAATTAGGGAATTTCAGGAATTTCCACTAGAAGGCGTGGTTTGGAGTTTTATGGGGTTTTAGAAGTAGGGGGAAGTTGGGGAAATTTCTCAAAAGTGTCGTCGTGTTTATGTCTGGACCTGGATTTAGGCATGGTTGGAAGGAAATTTGATAGGAATTTGGATCACTAGCACTTTTTCAATGGTTACTACCGGCGTGTGTACTTTTTAGAGCGGTTTCTTAAAAGAAACCTATTCTGGGCGCTGCTTTTCGCGGATTTGGTTAACTTTTATCAAGGCCTGGCCTATTTCTCAGATCGTAGCATATAACGGTGTGAACCAGTGATCGTTAATTTAGCTTAGTGCCTACTCGAAAAGTAAACCGTTACTGTTAATTTTGTTGAAACCGACCTATTTTATCATTTTATTCCACTTAGAAAAAAAGAAAGACTCACCCTATATATAGTACTTTTGAATAAATAATGAGGCACTCTGCTCCTACGGAAAACGAAATACAGTATAGAAAGCATCCTGACAGGTTAATATCAAGCTTTTTTATATCATTCCAGCTTAGTTTCTGGTTAAATATTTTGCATAAGAATGCCGTGAAAGTACCTGTAGTTTTCACGAAAAATGGTTTTGATTCAATAATAGACTTGTTCGTAGAGCGATTAAAAATGGTTGGAAACTTTGAGACTCACGCGCAGTGAATAAAAACCGTCCACAGAGATGCTCTGTGCAAAAGACGTTAAGTTTCCAACCGTTTGTGATCGCTCTACGAACAACTCTATTATTGAGTCATAACCATTTTTCGTGAAAAGCACCATACTTATTTTTACTATAGACTTCGGATTTTATCACATTAACATATTGTAGAATTACTCTTTTTATTCAATAATATTAACTCTTTAATGTTGGGAAACCTCTTGAAAATTCACCTAGATTATTATATTATTACTTCAAGTAGTACATCCATGTATAAAATTTAATACCACAATCATCCATTTCCAACCTTCAAATGTTTATAATCAATATTCATGATAATAATACCAAATATTAAAACTACTTCGTGACTTAGATTCAGCATTGACTTTGGAAATTCAAAGACACGTCTATATATAAATATTTCTATAATATGTGCCTTTCAATCAATAATTTCGTTTTATTGTATATAATTTTAGCTTCATTAAACAATAAAACTAAGTTTGACAGCACTACGGTATTGAGTATTGGAAAATTACATTGTTTAGAATTCTGATATATTAAATTATAGAAATTACAATGTAGCAAAAAGTATAATAGACATATCAACATCATATAATTTACAGAAGGCATCTAAAATTTTGAAAATTATCGTGTCGTGGTCCTTAGTCCTTATATATAAATGTACAATATAAATATTCGAATAAATATATATAGATATATTATGGTATTTATTTTTAATGATTTTTCCTGTGTCCAATAAAAAGATCCTAAGAAGGTCCATTCAAAAAAATAAGAGGACGTACTTGAGAGGTCAATTACAAAAATTAAGGGGACGTACTTGGGATGTTCTAATTAGGACTTCCAAGGGACGTATGGTTTAGTAACAAAAGATATCCCCAGGACGTCCTGAGGATGGCTAAGGGTCTGAAACGAACGTACCTGTGACTTCGGATGTCTGATAACGGACATCCTGGGAACGTTTTAGGTACGTACTTGTGCTGTCTGGGCAGCAATCAAAAAAGGTGTCTCTAGATTGCAGTTGCAAGCCGGTCACAAAACATAAAATATGATCAAAAAAATTACCGAAAAGGGAAGATGTTCATAGGGAAAAGTTTAAATAAGCTATATATAGCTACCCAACTAACTGATAATAAAAATCTTTTCCATATTATTCAAACTTAAGTAGTAACATTGTATATCAATTTCTATTAAAATCGTGTCAGTAGTTTCCAATATACAGGGTGGTCCGTAAGTAAAGCAAAGCTAGGGTCTGAAACTGCATTCACTGGTCCTGAACCAGTATTTGGAATATGGAAATCTGCTGCACGTGGTTGTAGATCTCGGTGGATTCAAACTAAACATCAGACTCCTGGTCAAAAAATCCTCGAAGTCGCTTACTAACAAAATATTAAATCTCAGATAAGGAAAGTGACGGGATTACTCACCGGTCACTGAACCTTAAGGAAGCACATATACAGGGAGGAACCTATCTATCGGTTGTGCATGAAAGAGGAGGAAACAGCCTCTCATATTATTTCAAATGTGAAGAACTGTCTCATTGGAGATATAGACTCCTAGGACTAGATTATCCAAGGGAGGATTTCTCCAATACCTTGTTAAAATACTGTTGGGCCTGATAAGGGCTACTGGTCTCTTCGCATAAACGGTATAACCAAAAGCACAAAAAGCTTAAAGGCTGAGGTGCCGAGGTTTCGAAGCCTTTGACTGTTGGTGCTGAACCAATCAATCAATCAAGTAATGGTTCAAACTGAAATGAAAGAAGCTTTGACTCAAAATAATACGATCTTACGCAACATGCTTCAATAAAAGAGAGTGGCAAAGTTGAAATGTTAAGAAATTTTATTTTATTAAAACAAGTTGCGTCAGATTGTAATATTTTAAAGCCGAGCATTACCATTTTAGTTTGGACCATTACTTACGGACCACCCTATATGAATAGTGTAAGTTTGTCGTGAAATTGCCTGTACTGTATATACCCCCTACATATACAAATCTGCCTGTACTGTATTCTGTGCTGTTCATCTACTAAATGTATGCTTCACTGTTTCCAGCACCAAGCGGCAGCTCAAGCTCTGGTGAGTGAGAAAAACTCCCAAACTCATTCTTTCTCACCTTACTTTAATGGTTTGCTATCTTCTCACCATTATTATTTTTTCTTGTCTTGCTTTGCTTACCGCTGATTTGCTTTTACTGCATGTTTTTAAATTATATATTGGTTAGCAATGAATATATTAGTTAGCATGAATTCAAGGTGCGTTGATCAAAGCAAATGCTGTTGTCCAAATAGCATGAAATGAAAGAGGTATAGAGGGCATAACATCCAAATGGATAGTCACTACTAGAGAGGCAGAGACGAGGACGAGTGAAGACATCGTCTCCATCTGCAGCCAGAGGATATCCACAAGGAGAAATAACATCTCCGTTAATGTGGAGTCTGTGGTTTGACTTACTTCGGATTATCCTGCCAGGAATATGTCAATGATATTGTGATATCAGCCAGGGGAAAATATGATATTACCCTTTGTGACATCGTACAAAGAGGGCAGAACTATACAAATAGCTGGTGCAGACAGGAGGGACTAGGATCAACCCCACCAAAACTAAACCTCATAACCTAATGGAAGCGAGGTTGAATGGAGACAAGGATTCAAGTATCTAGGTAAAAATGGCTCTAACTAAGGATCCTGAGCTGGATGTACATAGCCATAGTAAGACCAATCAACAATTATGGAGCAGTTGGAGTAGTAGGCAGGTAGGTGAAGTGGCTGTCACGTGGAGGGGTTGAAGGGGTTGACATATTTGCTTATGACGTTTTGAAAAAAATTAAAATTGACGGGTGTTTGCCGGGGGGGGGGGGGAAACTTTGTATCCTCAGTGTATAAGGAATGAAAAGGAAACAAAAAATAAGCAGCAGCTTGAAAAACTAGTAATATATATTTTGAATTTATGCATGTGCATGCGTTTGTTTGACATTCTTTCACGCAAATATACTGAGTAAATACTTGCTTGGGTCCAAAACACAACATGACCTCTTGACGAATGTTGAAGAATGGGAAAACTACGTTGCATGAAATGGTTCATTACATTCAATGCACATGTCTCTGCAACTTTACGGCTGTCCAGCGCAATTTGCGGTCGTTTCACTCTTATATCTCAATGAGACAAGCTCATGAATAAAATCAACATTTCCTCAATTTTCCACTTTGTCAGTTAGTTCGTTAGTGTCAAATAGGGACCAGAATTTTAAAAACTTAATTGTTCTTGATACCTGTAGCTACAACGCTACCAAAACGTTGAATTAAAAAATTTAAAAAAGATTGTGGTTTAATTTCCCAAAATAATTAACAAAAAGTTAATCTCTTCAGAGAATGGAGTTCAGTGAAGTGTTTGTGTAGTGAATTTAAACACTGTTCAGATTCAAGGGTTATGATTGGCTGGGATGTTTGGTATAAATGGATCACTGGTGCCCTCTTTAGCGTGGTAGAGCTTCGTGAAAAAGGAATTTCATATTCGTTACCTTATTTCTAATAGGGTGTATCCCCAAAAACATAATTTTACAGGAGAATGAAATAATGGAGTAGATGAGGATTTTACTTGATGAAGATCCATACTAATGATGAAATAAAACAATTTAATTTGTTTAAATCTTTATTTAACGAGAAAACTCTAGAACAGATCATAAAACAAAAAATGTATCATTTTGCTAACTACTTTTCAAGCTTCCTGGTATTGCATTTTTTATTTTTTTTGACATTAATCACTTTATTCTTTTCTGTTTTTGTTTTTCACTCTTTCCTTTATTTTTTGTCCCTTCTTTTTTGTTTTCGGATCTGACTCAGAATTTTGTTCCACTATACAATCTTCTTGTTCGTGTTTTATATTGTCATAGAAAAAGTGGGTATCTGATGGTAGAACTGGCTTCATTTCCTGTAGATGCATCCACTTTTTCTTCTTTAGTCGCAGTCTTTCCTTGTGAAGGGGGCCAGGATTGATATTGGCATCAACTGGCTTTTGTCTTTGTGGAAGTGATGAATATTCATATTTTGACTTTGCCTTGTAAAAAATTTCACCACTTTGAGAGTATTTTATGCATCTGATATCTACCACTTTCAAATCATTCTTGTTTTTTCCAGGTCTTATAGATTTGTACCTCATGACATTAGAATTATCGATGTCCAAAAATTATTTATGATCCAAATATTCCACATTGGTTTCTGCCTAGCATTCCAGCACTCCATTTGAGTGTGACCCTTCTCTAAGTATTTTTGTTCTATCTCTACATATATTTTGATGCAAAAAGTGACAGAGCGTTTGCCAAAATGTGATTTTCATTTTGGTATCCACAGCTGTCGGAATAGATCACAATAGGTCTCTTTTCCTTCTCAACTACTACTTGTAGGTGCTTATATATGCATTTGGCGAACACCGATGAACAAATTTCGCCTCCAGTTTCGTTCCAAACAAAATTCATGCATTCGTGCGTTTCCAAATTATAAATGGTGAAATTGTGTACTTGTAATTTTGTTTTATAATACAAGGAACTTGCTTGTAGTTGTGGACATAACTTCACGGCTTGAACATCCATTGAGAGGCAATGAATTAATTTTTCTTCGCACCTTTTTTTGTCTATGCTTTTTTCTTCCCTAGCTTGATCTTTCGCTTTGATGTGGGCGTTGTATGTTATTTCATCTAGGTGCTTCATTTTGAAAGCATAACAAAGGTCACATTGATCCTTTCGAGGTTTGAAAAGACCAATATTTGATTCATCAAATGCATTGAGAAATGGATAAAGCGACAAAGGCATCATTTGTTTTTCCGAACAAGTGGTTTTATAAACAAGATAAACTTCACTTTTGGTCTTAAAAATTGCGCTCCAAATAAAGCTTACTCGATCTGTGACGGCAATAATGGCTTTCCATCTTAGGCAAATATTTGATTAAGTTCTCCAGATGCTTTCTTCTCTTTTCTTGTTCTGTAAATGCTGCTGACTCACGTCGTGGTTGAACCATTTCTTCGTTTTTACTTTCCTGTCTCTTCATCATTCCAAATGTATTTCCATCCTTAATCCAATGTTGCATCATCTTTTCTTTTATTCCATGTGTACTTAGGAATAATTTTTTACAAACTTGATGTTTTCCTTCTGACGTTTGTAAAAAATAGTCAAACGGTCCAGTCCTTCTGGAGGGATTTTTTGTATAAGTCTTTTTCGGGGGATGATAAGAAGTCATGTGTAGAACATACAGTTTTTTTTTGGTTTCAATTGATGGCCCAAAATTTATCGAATATATTTTTCCGAATATCTTCAGAAAACAAGTTGCAGAAGCGATTGGCAGCTTTTTCACAAAACTTAGAAGTACAGGTTTGGTCTGTTTCTCGGGCACACCTTGTCTTATTATGTTTAACTATACCATCTTTAGTTCTGGAAAATCCAATATACGTTTGTCCTAGCATTCTCTTTTTTTTGTTCACGTTCTTCTCCCACGCTTTCGGATCGGCTATGTTTCTACGTTTTCTTCTGAGATTTATGTTAGAAACGTTTTTGCCAAACTTATTTTCTTTCTCTTTATTTTCATTCTCCCTATTTTCATTTCCATCTCCATTTGTATTCTTTTCATTTTCTTTCTCTACATTTTCATCCTCCTCAACTTCATCCTCCTCATCTTCAGTCTCTTCCTGGTCTTCATTAGGAATATAGTCAGGATCTTCGTTCGAATTGTTTATTGCTTTAACCAAACAAATGGGTGGCGGATTTTTTGTATAAGTCCTTTTCGGGGGATGATAAGAAGTCATGTGTAGAACATACAGTTTTTTTTGGTTTCAATTGATGGCCCAAAATTTATCGAATATATTTTTCCGAATATCTTCAGAAAACAAGTTGCAGAAGCGATTGGCAGCTTTTTCACAAAACTTAGAAGTACAGGTTTAGCCTGTTTCTCGTGCACACCTTGTCTTATTATGTTTAACTATACCATCTTTAGTTCTGGAATATCCAATATACGTTTGTCCTAGCATTCTCTTTTTTTTGTTCACGTTCTTCTCCCAAGCTTCCGGATCGGCTATTTTTCTACGTTTTCTTCTGAGATTTATGTTAGAAACTTTTTCCCAACTTATTTTCTTTCTCTTTATTTTCATTCCCATCTCCATTTGTATTCTTGTCATTTTCTTTCTCTACATTTTCATCCTCCAAAACTTCATCCTCCTCGTGTTCAGTCTCTTCCTGGTCTTCATTAGGAATATAGTCAGGATCTTCGTTCGAATTGTTCATTGCTTTAACCAAACAAGTGGGTGGCATAATATTCTGTGTGGTATCCACTTCATTGTCATCTTGAATGGATATATTTAAAGAATTTTTGTCTCGCGCAATTTTTACAGAAATTTTATACAAAAATGTCAAAAAATATTCCAAAAAATATTCACCTCTTGTGATATAATTAGTGAATATTTTTCATACTTACCCTCGACTAAATTGCAATGAACAAAAGAAGAAAACGGAAAACTTGCACTGCGAACTCCACGCACGACATGAAATCTGTCATCATCTATAAAGAACTGATGGATGGGTCATATTAGAAATAAAGGAATCACGTGATTTTTATACGACGTATTAGAAGGCGGCATTAAGACATATTTAACGTTGTATTGGGTTTACGACATTTTAAATTTAGATGTAGCTGATCCCAAGGGTTCATTTAACACAAAACTGTCAATTCTGGATTTTTGTGGGATACGCCCTATTAGAAATAAGGTAACGATATTTGAAGTTGAAAATTTTCTATTGACAGTGACAAATTTATTTAACAGTGACACATTATTTTACACACTTTTTTCAATAACCCGATTGTGATAGAAAATGTCGAAAGCCGAATGGTTTACACCCATTCAAAGTCTTAAAATAAAAGAGCATTTTTGGAATAAATTAGAGGATTCGGCACCGGTAAGTTTATATTTTAACAACATAAAATTTTTGATTAGATTAAATTATTTTAAAAATATTATGCTCTTAGGTTCTTCTAACTAATGTCATCATCATCATCATGGCCGTTCAATCCCGAGGGATTATGGCTAGCTCAATTTAATCCTATTGACGAGGTGGATTACTCCTCTTATATCAGTGCGACTATAATCTTTTATCTGTCCTGGCCTCATTTGTTATAGTTCTCCATTTTCTTCTGACTCTGCATTTTCTTTTCCAGTCTCTGATTTTCAATGCTTCTACTTGATCCCACCATCTGCTTCGTGGTCTTCCTCTTGTTCTCGTCTTCAATGGAACCCATGCTGTTATTCTTTTTAATATTTCTGTTGGTGCCCTTCTCATAATGTGTCCCATCCATTCCAGTCTCCTTGCTTTTATATATCGGACTATATTTTCTCCACCTGCTTCCTTTTCTATTTCTATGTTTCTTTTTAATTTTCTTTCTCCATCTCTTGTTATGTCTGGTCCAAGTATTGCTCTCAATATTTTCCTTTCTATTATTTTTAGATCTTCTTCTTCTTCTTTTCTGTTTATAGTTGTTGTTTGTAATAACTGGTCTGATCAAAGTCTTATAGATTTGTATTTTTGTTTTTATGCTGATCGATTCAGATTTTAATAATTTCTTATTTATGCCTAGCATTTGGTTTCCTTTCATTATTCTTTCTTTTATCTTGTCTTTACAAGTTTGTCCTATAGATATTCCTAAATTCCAATCTTGTAATTTTTTATTCTTGAGTGAGTATCATTGTTCTGTTTTTCTTTCCCCACTTGCAAATATATTGTTTTGTCTTCATTTATTCGTAGCCCGAATCTTTGTGCCTCTGCGTCTAGCTTCTCTACTGCTTTTATTAGACTTTTCTTAGTTCTAGCCACTATGGTGAAGTCGTCGGCATAAGCAATTAACTGGGACTCGTCCATTATAATATTTTTCTCGTTCAAGTTTGCATTCCTTAAAATGGATTCAAGTACTACGTTAAACAGTGTTGGAGAAAATGAGTCTCCCTGTTTTACACCTTTATTCATTTTAAATTCTTCTGAAATTTCACCTTGGAATTTTACTTTCCCTTTAGTGTTTTGTATTGTCATTTCCACCAATTCCCTAAGCTTCTTTGGGATTCCTAGTATTTTTAGTGTTTCTATAATCTTGTGTCTTATGATTGTGTCGAATACGTTCCTGAAGTATATAAAAATGACGTGTAGAGCATTATTGTATTCCAGGGATTCTTCAAGGATTTGTTCGATGGTTCGATGGTCTAAACCCGTTTTGGTAGTCTCCTATTATTTTTTCTGTGTATGCCTTCAGTTTTTGATTTATTATGTTTGCAAGTATTTTGTAGGTGTTATTAAGTAGGGTTATTGGTCTATAGTTCTTGCAGACTACCTTATCTCATTTTTTGTGGATGGGTGTTATTATTCCAGTGTTCCATTCGTTTGGCAAATTTCTTATATCAGTTTGGATATTGTCTTCTGAAGCGCTTTCCCGGCCATACTTCAACATCTCCCCTGCTATTTTGTCTTCTCCTGTGGCTTTTCCGTTGATAGTTCTTTTTATTTCTTTTTCAGAGGGGCAGTTTAACGTTATTTCGTTTTTTTGGATCTGCTAATAAGTCTTCTGCTACCCTGTGGTCCTCAACATCATCTTCATGAAGCATTCTGCTATAATACTTTTCCCATATTTTTATCATTTCCGTGCTTTCATATTACTGTTACGCCATTTTCATTTTTTATTCCCCTTGTTTTATTGGGATATTTGATCGGTGCTTTTATATTTTTGTAAAATTTTTTTAGGTTGTTGTTACGTCTATCTTCCTCTATTTCTTTCATTTTTCCATTTAGCCAGTTTAAACCGATTGTAACGCCATCTGCCGGGACTGATTGTATTTTAAACTATTCAGGGACTCACTCAGACACATACACAACAAAATCGATCAAGTCGTTTATATTTTTTTTCATTATAGAAAGGTACACCTATCGATTTAGAAAAAACTATTACTTATTTTAACAACAATAAGAAACATGAAGATATTCAAGAATATGACCTTTATTTTGATTATACCAAAACATTCCCTCTGTGGGATACGAGAAAGAACAAAGAAAATAGAGGATATTTGCCAGATATACGAGAAAATATTTTTCTTGAGGTAATATAAATATAAATTTTTGTCATTTAATACTCTTATTTATCAAGAAACATAATTTTATCGTTATCAATTGTATATTTGTGAAAAGACGCTCTATATATACACCGCGCAGACCGTTTATATACAGACTGCCCAGATCAGACCGTTTATATAAAAAATATTTATTTTATAAAACGACTAGTCATTATATAAATAGCGCCGTCCGTATTATACTGCGTACTTATTTTTAATAAAAATAATAATAATAAAATTTTGAACTATACCCAAATTTTATTAATTTATGGCAATTAAAATAATTAATTTGATGTTCATTAAAATTATATCACAAATTTTATTGAAGAAAATTATTTAAACACTCAAAGCGATAGTAGATTAAAAAAAAAAGGAAAACGATTAATTTGGCTATAAATACAAATTTATTGTCGAATAACTTTTAAACGGTAAAGTTTATCGAAAAGAGCATTCGGATCTTTTTTGTAGAGCGTTAAATTTCCTACAAGAAATAGCTGTTTAAATATTTTTAGCTACATTTGTTTCAGTGAAAAAAATTAACTGCAAAAATCCAATGTTATTCAAATGGGAATTGTATTATGATTTAGGCACGGGTTAATGTGAATATTAAGTTCTGGTCAGGGTCTGATATTTTTTTTTGGGTCATAACCTAAAAATTTGGGGGGCGTTAGCAGAACAAAAGCCAATTTGGGAAATAACGGACACCCTAATAAATATAGTCTTTGTCAACTCTCGAAAATTCTAGAGTTTTCTACGCTCGCCGTACGCGTAAACAAAACCTTATTCCAGAATGTTCTGGAAAGGGGCGTCGCCACCAAAATTTACAGTCGAGAAACAGGGCCGGCTTTGAGTTGGTGACCTCGCAACATTATATAATTATGCTCAACAGAGAACAGCATACTTCCCCACCACGAAACACCCACTTCTCTAGATATTGTCTCTCTGTTATTCTATAGCTTCATTTCCAAATGAATCAATTATATTTTTAGGAAAAAGATAAACCGCTACCAGTTCTGAGTTCAATGATTTATGGTAGACCAATTAGAGCTATTTATGATAAAGCCGAAACAAGATACCGAAGAATAAATGCAATGAGAGATGTCAAAACGCGAAGTGGGGTATTTATTCAACAAGAAAGATCACCAATGTAACATTATTCCAATGAATATAAAATATAAAATATTTTTGCTTTTTTATTGTTTTTTTTATCAACATATATTTGTATACAACATACACAGATAGCCAACGGCGTCGCCAGCCGGTAAGATAGGGGGGCACCATAAAAGAACTGAATAGAACAATCAAAAAAGAAATGTTTTAATAAAAAAATTAAAAAACGAACAAAATATCTTGTGAATTCGTTAGTCATTTTGTTGACGAAATCGTTCACGTTTTTGAAAATGTGTTGCCTGTGTACACTCATCATTGCGAGGACATTGGGTCGAGCTTCAGACATGGTGCTCTTCAACCAGGTTTTGATTCTCTTAAGGCTACTAAATGACCTTTCAACTGTACAAGTCGTACAAGGTAAAGCAGCAAGGATCTTCTAAGCCTTCTTTATTTCAGGAAAAAAACTTCAGTTTCCTTGAGGATTTCCACAACACTCACACTCAGTTCGATTGATTCTGGTGTAACAAAACTAAATCACAGGTGCGTTGAAGGTCGAGAAATGGAGGGGATATCCCTTCTATTTCTTTGCTTGAAGGCGGTAAGAAAATTCGCGAACCAGTGTTGCCGCTGCTCAAAGTGAGCGTTATCGTTTCAATTAGAAGGGTGACTGGTGAGCGTTAACCTCTAGAGGGGCCAACTGCCCCCCTGCCCCTCTCTGGCGACGCCCTTGCAGATAGCTATAGCTGAAGCATTATAGAAGGACATTTTTACAAATAAATGACATTCTTGCGAAAAAAAAATTCCCTTATAAAAATTTTATCGTAAAGGATAAGGGAAGCAGTTCGTTGTATTTCCCTTGCTGAAATTGAGACCAGTGTTAATCCCAATATAAAAAGATTGGATTTGTGCATAGCTAATGATGGCAAGCATTCATTGTTTTATTCGTTTGGATTGTGCTCACCAGCCCGGGCACTTGAACTGAATCTTTGTACCATTTCCCATGTTATCTACTTTCATTCCAGAAGCTTCGTGTCTTCTTTAAAGGCCACTAATTTGACTGGAGGGATTTTCAGTAGTTGTGATGGTTGTATTAATTCCTTTCCAAAGTGCTTCCGTCTAAGTTCTTGTAAGTTCTCGCAGCAGCGGCCTATATGAGTAGGTGGTTCATCATCAAGTTCACATTTTCTGCACATAGGTTTACTAACTTTGCCCATTTTGTTTCCTCAGGGTGCAGTGTCCAAATATCAAATATCTCTTACCCAGTTTCAATAGCCTTGTTGAGAATTCCTTGTTCTAGCTTGTGCAATAATGAAGGTGCCCTTGTGTCAACCTCCATTTTTGAGTTGGTGTTCCCTAACTAACCAGTTCCCGATTTCCCCTCTTATGCAATCTTTTGTGATTCCGGACCTAGAGCCTTCTTTAGCAAACAACCTGCAATCCCCTCATATACCAGCACCAATATTAGAGACACTTTGTTGTCTATTGCAAGGGATTCTTTGCAGTTTTTGACAAGTATTTCGAATATTTAAAATAATTAGGAAGTAGGTGAGTTTTGTAAATTTCTGTTATGAGTAGCTCCCTTAGTTTTGTTTCATTGTGTATTGTTAATAAATATTTTTGTGATGCGTTGTTACTTGTTATTTTATTTTCAAAACAATTTTAGCAACATAATTTCTCTTACAACAACCAACATTCATCAACATTCACCAAAAAATGCCAATATCTTTGGAATGACAAAAGATATCAGTTCGCGGTTTTGTCAAGTTAATAAGTCATTTTATTTGTCTTTTTGTAAGCTAGTTATAGTTATAGAATTTTATTTGAAATTTCTAATTAGAGCTAGGTGTTACATAACGCCCTCTAGTTGCCGATTGAAATATTAAAAGTGTTGTTGTTATTTGTTTCTGGAAAAAACACGTAAAGGCTCTACATTTTTTAAAATCGGTTCAGGCATATGGAAGTTACAACCTTTTTTATGTCATCGAAAGAACACTTTCCCCACCCATTCAGAATAGGTGATACAGAAAAATGACTTGAACAAAAGTTATAGAACAAGGACAGTAGTTTCTAAAGTTGATATTTTTTACCAACCTAAATTGGGGAATATTTTGTAAAAAATCCAATTATACATTGTGAGTGATAGATTGCGCCACCTAGCGAAAAACTATGGACTCAAAAACATTTTTAATAATTCTTCTAGGGCAATTTCTTTTATAAGAATTGTTTTCCCCTAGTTCTGAGGCATGCAGTTTCCGACATACGGCCGGTCGCCACCCTTAATGAATCGGCCGGCCCTGAATTCGTCCCCGTGCAGGTAGCCACCCCTTTAAACTCATTACATGCTAAAGCCATATTTTTGCGATCTAGCGACTTGTAAGCGGATTAACAGTGTAGCTTAAGCGTGACATCATAACGGTGACATATGACAACGACATTTCTCTCACGACACATACATACTTTACTTTGTTTATTTTTTTCTTTCTGAAATTCTGAATCTGTAGTTAGCAAAATAATATTAATATATCTAAATAAAATAATACTGGTTTTGTTAAAATTTGTGATCTTAGAATTTAGAATGAAAAGGAGGAGAGACGGTGATGGTGCTGTTCAGTGAGGATACAGCTTTTTCAGTGGTCCTTTTAATGAGAAATCAGCGCTCTCAGGAAGAATAAAAAGTTTGCAAATAATTTCTTCAATTCTAAGAGACTATCACATATAACATTTATTGCCTGAATGTTAACGGTGGTCACTTTGAAACATGATTAAATAACAGTTATGTCTTGTTAACAGTTGTCTTTTCACTATTTATTAATTTGTTATTCTTTAAAGAGTCTTTCTATCATAACACAATATGGAGGCATACGAAAAATTGAAAGAATGCCAATTTTAAACAACGATTAAATAACAATGGAAGGGTGGTATAAAAGACAAAACAAAATGATTGAATAGAGATTTACCAGAACTTTTAAATGGGGTATGACTTGATACCTAATGCCATTTGAAAAAGTGTAAGGGGTGTCTCCAGTAGGGAGGGGGTGAATCTGACGTTTATGACAAAAATAGTCCCCCTCAAGTTAAAAGTTGACGTGTTTCGGCATTTCGTTCTAATATGTTCCATTTTTGAAATATTAAGGGTGGGTCCTTCTCAAATGAACACAGTGTATATAGAAGATTTCGAATGTCTAAAGAAACATTTTATGAACTTTTGAAAGTCCATTGGTCCACTTTCTATCAATTTATTCTGTCAATGCTGTCAATTGAATGACGCACAACAGCTGAACGGCTTCAAAGTTTTCTGGCGCACTCCCGACCACTCCAGTTTCCGCTTCAAGCGTTTTTAAACGTGACGTCATTACTTATTCACGAAAATGAATCGCCTTAATCCGCTTAAAGACGCTAGATCGCAAAATATGGCTTATGTAACGTTCAATAATTACATAACTAAATTCGTCCCCGAGCAAAGGATTATATTATTATATTCTTAGAAATTACCTTGTTTTTTCAACACTGTATAGCTTCTTCAATGATTTTCCTTGCCCTTCTCGATAAAATTAAAAAAAAATTTGGGGACGAGTTCAATTGTTTATTTTTGTTAACCTGCACTACTCAAGGACGAGTTTAAGGGTAGGATTTTTTTTTCGGGCCGAGATGGGAAACTCATGTTCCAATAGGTCCAGGACCCAAACATTGTTGGACTCATCCCCAAGAAGATGCCTACCAACCAAACCCTCCTCAAACTCGCCGTTACCCCCGCCTCGGAATCACTACCATAGCATAGTCGAGACGGGCGACGGTCTCTCGTATACTCTCCTCTCACTATCACTCCTATCGAGTCCTTCTCTCCCCCTAACCATGCTCTCTACTACTCCACTCACCTCCATCCATTCCTTTTCCCCCCTCAACATTATCTCCACCATGTTATCCCAGTATACCGCCTCCCCTAGTTTCCTCTCCAACTTCTTCAGCACTTCCTAGGGTAGGATTATCGGTTGCTTCCTGCTCGAGGACGAGTTTAGGTACTTTCAATGAATCAATATTCAATTTAAGGATGAAACTTTATTTGTATTCACATGTTAATTGAGGCAGTATTAAATGAAAGTGTCGCTACCTGATTGTCTATGTACGTTTGTAGTTGATTCAGTAGTTATTTGAATCAACTGTCTTTGTTTTTAATTCTCGCGTTCGCACCAGACTGGCTTATTGTATGCAAACGCAATCAATCAAAATACGTAATAACATAACAGACAGTAGATAGTATTCAATTATATATTTTCTCTGTTTTAAGCATGGTACAGTGGCAACTTCCAGTGAAACAAGCGTCGGGACGCAGCCAGGCGGTAGTGTCACCTCACGCACAGCTTCCGAAACTCCCCAGATGCAGCCTTCAATTAGCCACCATCACACAGGGGCAAAATTTCGACATGGGCTATTACAACTTATGATCCACACCATTGATCCTTTGCACGATGGTCAGTATACAGGTAGTTCATATAAATCCTAATTGTAATTTATGTGATGATCATTCTCTTATTTGTATTATGAGAGAAACAATTGCCTACAATTCATAATTTTCGGCATCCAAACCTCTATACCGCTCGGCTACGAAGACCTAATATTTTTTATGTTGTATATAGACCGTATGATATTTCAATTGCATCGTGGTCTCATAAAACCACAAAATGATTTTTACATTTTAGTTCCATATACTGCAAGGTGTGTTTACGGATTAATAGGAACTATATTGAAAGTTATTCATATAAAAATGTCACAATATAACAAATAAAAAAATTATCCCTGTGTCCAGGATTCGAACCCGATGCCTACAATTCATAATTTTCGGCATCCAAACCTCTATACCGCTCGGATACGAAGACATAATATTTTTATGTTGTATATAGACTATTTGGTTTAGCAAACAATTAATTTGAAGTATCCAGTTTTCAACAAAATTTTTGCAGTAGATAATAATTTTATTTCTACTCAGGCAAAGTAGATGAAAAAGCCACCCAACTTCATGCCATCGCCTCCCTTAAGGTGTTGTTAGATGCTACAAAACCCCAAAACGGCGCAACAACGACTTCTGCTGCCAATCATATTAATCTAGCGACAAAGCAAGAAACAATGCTTGTACCATCATCAGGATTAACAGACATGCCTAATGGAGTAGTAAATGCTTTGACCGACATCAATTTGGATGCGGTAAGTTATTTCTTTAGTGATCGATTTATTATTCTCAAAATATTTTTTATTTTATTTGCATAGTTGTAATAATTGAGCAGTTTTGTTATTTTAGTTATTGATTTTTAAAAAAAGTTTCGAGCAATCACAACTGAATACTTAAAAAAAAGTTTTCTTTTTAAAACATTTGTGCTTTCAGACAATTACAAATCCAGTTACCCCTAACTGAACTTTAAAATTGGATTGAACCCAAGTAAAATCCGATTTTCTAACTTGAAAAATGACTTAAATCCAAATAAAAATCCAGTTACCCCTAACTGAACTTTCGAGTTGGATTGAATCCAAGTAAAATCCAATTTTCTAACTTGAAAAATGACTTAAATCCAAATAAAAATCTAGCTACCCCTAACTAAACTTTAACATTGGATTGGATTCAAGTAAAATCCAATTTTATAACGTGAAAAATAACTTAAATCCCAATAAAAATCCAGTTACCCCTAACTGAACTTTAAAATTGGATTGAATTCAAGTAAAATCCAATTTTCTAACATGAAAAATAACTTAAATCCAAATAAAAATCCAGTTACCCCTAACTGAACTTTCGAGTTGGATTGAATCCAAGTAAAATCCGATTTTCTAACTTGAAAAATAACTTAAATCCAAATAAAAATCTAGCTACCCCTAACTAAACTTTAAAATTGGATTGGATTCATGTAAAATCCAATTTTATAACGTGAAAAATAACTTAAATCCCAATAAAAATCCAGTTACCCCTAACTGAACTTTAAAATTGGATTGAATTCAAGTAAAATCCAATTTTCTAACTTGAAAAATAACTTAAATCCAAATAAAAATCTAGCTACCTCTAACTGAACTTTAAAGTTGGATTGAATCTAAGTAAAATCCGATTTTCTAACTTGAAAAATGACTTAAACCCCAATAAAAATCCAGTTACCCCTAACTGAACTTTAAAGTTGGATTGAACCCAAGTGAAATCCGGTTTTCTAACTTGAAAAATGACTTAAATCCAAATAAAAATCTAGCTACCCCTAACTAAACTTTAAAATTGGATTGGATTCAAGTAAAATCGGATTTTCTAGCTTGAAAAATGACTTAAATCCAAATAAAAATCCAGTTACCCCTAACTGAACTTTAAAGTTGGATTGAATCCAAGTAAAATCCAATTTTCTAACTTCATTTATTGTACCTCTTTCTTTATGCTTCATTATTTTTTTCTGAGAGACCCTGATAATTAGGCAATCTATTTACACGAACGGTAGCAACAGAATGAATTTTGCGCTTTGCCATGTGTGACATAAGTGCCAAGAAAGAAAAGTAATTATCATAAAAAAGTTTATGGTGTATGTCAGAGGGAATAGGTCTACTCAGACGAAGGACCACGTTACTAGAAGCACCCAAATCAGGCTCATTTTTTGAATTGTATAACTGTTTTCCTGAAAACAATTCAAAATTATAAGACATGCCAGAAATTCCACTAAGAACCCACATCTTGTAACCCAATTTATGAGGCTTCTTAGGGTTATACGTTTTTATGTTTATTCTTCCCTTGAATGGAATTATTTGCTCATCACATAATAGGAGTGCTTCGAAAGGTAGAGCCAAGCAAGCTTTTCTAATTGTTTCTATTACTGGCATAATTTTATCCAAGCTACTCTTATTTTCTGTATTGTCGCTGAAGTGTAAGACACTTTTGATCAGTTCGAAACGATTCACTGGCATAACATCGGAAATTTGTGAAATTCTAGTTTGAGGGGACCGAAAGCGTCCAGTTGTCTAATTATTGACATACTCCTACAAATCTTTGTATTTCCTCCACACTGATACATATTGGTCTATTAGGTCGTATCTGAGCACGGTAGATACAAGTTTGGCGAACAATTTCAGTAAAAAATTCATTTGATAGAAAGTAAGAAAAAATATCTTGTATGCAGTATTCAGTCTCAAAATATCTTCAGATAGTAACTCACTTCCTTTGAATTTATAATTGATCTTCTGTGATTCACTTTCTCCAATTTAGCTTGAGTCTTTTAGCTGTCACTTGTTTTTTATGTCGTGCTTTGCTACTTTCAGGAAGGTTCTCATCTTCTGCAGACTTATCATCTTCTTCTGAAGACTTATCATCTTCTTCAGCGAACTCATCATTTTCACGACATAAATTATTGGAGCGGAATAATTCCTCAGCGTACGTCTCTCCATCTGAGAGCTCACTATCTTCACCATCAGAAGGAATTTCTCGAACTCGAAATATGTCCGTTGTGATCTCATGTCCATAAAATAATTTCGGATCCATATTCTGAAAGAAAACCACTTTATTCACCAACAATAAATACATTCATCCATTTTTTATTACAATGCATAATGATCCCGAGCGGGCACATACATTAATGGGAATATTTTTCGCATAATTTCATGCTCTTTTGGCGGACTAGTTAGCTAAAGAAGGCTCTAAAGGAGACTTCATAGGTCCGGATCTATTTTGTGGAATCACAAAAAATTGCATAAGAGGGGAAATCGGGAACTGGCTGGATAGGGAACACCAATTCAAATGGAGGTTGACACAAGGGCACCTCAATACAAAGGTAGACAAGAAACTCTCAACCAGGATTGAAACTGGGTAAGAGACATTTGAGGACAGTTACCGACCTGGTGACTGGACATTGCACCCTGAGGAAACATCTGTACAAAATGGGCAAAGGTAATAAACCTATGTGCAGAAAATTTGAACTCAATGATGAAATATCTACTGACATACTCTGCTTCTGCGAGAACTTACAAGTACTTAGACGGAAGCACTTTGGAGAGGAATTAATACAACCATTACAACTACTAAAAATTCCTCCAGTCAAACTAGTGACCTTTATAGAAGACACGAAGCTTCTGGAATGGTCTTACATTGGCGTATCTGCAGTAATTATAACTGCCATATTAATATTACCATCACCACTAGAGGGCATTATCTAGAAGGTAATCCTTATCAATATTTTGTTTGACTTACCTATAATTCAAAATACTAAATTAAAGATAGAATTTTGCCTAAATGATGAATTTTATCATAAACTTAAAGTAGAATATCTGTCGTGGAAATTGCACAAAAACATGAATTGTCAGATGAAATCAAGTAATCAATTCAAAGAGAAGGTAACATTAGATCATCTTTTTCATGATGTAGATTATTAGTGATGTGACAAAACGTTTTTCAAAGAATGATTGCTCGAACTTTTAAATAATGAGTTGTTTTCGAACGAATTAGAATAGTTTTAGACCGTTATTTTGAAAATTGTAGCCCAACTGTCATTACCAAAATTGAGAATAGGAATAACATTATGAGAACTTAGTCTGCACCTGAGACCACAAGTGTAGTGTAGACTTGTTTATGGTGCCAAAAAAGGTGAGGTTAATATTTTACTAATTTCCAATAAGCCCTTCAAATGAATGAAAAAATCATTTTTCATTCCCAACTTTAAAGCCCTGTAGTTCTTTAAAGAAGGGCTTAAAGAAAAAATTTTATATGGGAACTATAATTATTTTTAGTATTTCTCTCATCTCCCAAGTTAATGGTTCGAAGTTTCTTTAAACTAAGATCCTTCTACAGCACTGATGACAGTTGTGTTATAATTATATTTAAAAAAAAAGAACATTTTACTGCGTTTTATTATTTATTGAAAATAGCTAAATCCTCGGACACTTTATAATTGTAAGTTTTGGTGTTTTATGTTAAAAATTGAATATGTATTTGTTAATTTATTTGATCGTATTCCTTCGCTACTACCCCAGGAATGTGTTATTTGTGTTTTCTTTATTTAAAGCATATATTTTTATTTTAACAACGTTAATACTTCATAATAGTATTCATATCTCTTGATAATGACTCCATAACGAGAGACGAAACGTCGAGTCGAGTAATATTTGTAATTTTTTTTATTTCTTATGTCGCGATTTGCGAATTTATATAGGCAGGCAAAGTACATTGAGCCCACCAAATGGAAATCCGAAGAAATATATTTATGCTCCATCTTTACTCCTACAACCGTCCACACAACAGATTTGCGTTCACAGCAAAGACAGTCCAACCTGTATACTATTAACTCCGTTCGTATAGTTGATGTAAAACTTATAGTGCAGATATCTAATCGTATATCTCCTGTAAGTTATGTTGCGGAGCTAAACTCTGAAAGGTATTAATATTATTTTTGTCTACCCACCAAACATAATTCTATATTGTACACTACACTCTTTCTCGTTGTCACACTTCCAACTAATGAATCAGTACGTGTGGCGTTCGAAAAATTACCCTCTTTCAAAGATACCTAGTTATAGTTCAGTCAAAGATGTAAAAAATAATAAATTATATGAAATTTATATTTCTACTTCTTCTTAATAAAACGAGATGTAGTGTTAGTTGTCTGGTATTATAATTAAGGTGTTTTTAAATATAAATAGGTTAATATTGTTTAAAGCAATGTTTGATATTTGGGTTATAAATAGCAGAGGACAGAACAAATCGATTTTAGATTGAAAGAAACCATGAATACATCAAAAGAGATCAAGATTTATTAAAAAATGTATTTTGTTCTATACATTAATGCTAAAAGTATCTTAAAAACTAGAATGGCGTTCCATAATTGCGGGTTAAAAATAATCATTATTTAATAATTAAAAATTATTAAATACATTTTAACGATTATTAGTTAAAAGTATAATATTAAATGAATTTATCGTCAACTAAACATTTTAAATTATAACATTGACTGGACTATGGCGGTATCCTCGTATTAGAGTCAAACAAAAAGCCGACAACTTTAAGTTCGCACAATAAGTTTTACGTCAACTATACTATCGCTCGGTTGGAACTTAAAAACCCCGAAAAAGGAGTTTAGAGCGATCCTAATATTCATTGTTAGACCACAGTTAATTGAAATAAAAATTCCCTTGCCACAATAATATTCATCAAATTTATTTGTTTTACATTAATTATTTATGAGCCCACTGTATAATGCAAATAACCAGCTGGTTTACTATATAAATCTATAAATAATTGTAAATCAATACCCTCACCTTGGTGACCTATTTTCTTACTGAATGGTTAAGCATTTTGTGAAATTATATTCAAGCTGCTCATAAAATAAGATAAGGGTTACATTAAAGTATTAGATAGTCATCTTCGAAAAATTATTCCTAATTTTAGTTAAGTCCTCAAGAAATCAATTGGCTCAAATTTGGTTTAGCGGAAAGCACGCTCGATTTCAAAAATAGTATATTGTTTCACGAGTGACGAAAGAAATTTTTTGAAGCGTGAGAATAGTTTCTAGTCGAGGCGCAGCATAGACTAGTGATGTTTATGAGTCAGTGACCAAATCCCTATTTGGCAATATAATATAATTATTGTATTAATTCTGTTTTTTCAACGACTAAAATTGGGGTTATAAAAATAATCATTAAATACTTACCTACTATACTTTTAACTAATACTATTATTTTTTCGATTGAAAACTGCCTATGATTAACGACTTTCTCAATAATAAGGTAATTTGCTTTAGTTTGTTGAATAGAGTCAATGCTTTAATGCTTTTGTATTTGAATAAGCCATAATTGCAAAAGTAGGTTAAAAATTTCACCAAACGTAGTGACCTTGTTTATTTATAGTCCAGTAAATAAAGGGTCCCAGAAGCGATTATATCTGCCGGTCCAGGAATTTTTCGTAAAGGGTGGGGTTTGACTAGTAATTGAACATCCAGAAATTTCACACACCTAATCGCCATTTTGGGGGGTATTCCCGTTGCAAAAATCGGTTTCCCGCCAATATCTCATAAAATATGGCATTTAGAGAATTTTTATATAGAAGAAAAATGAAGATCAGGTCATTATCTACAAAAATGGACCTTTTGATTTTAGCCGAAAACTTGATAGTTTTCGAGATAATAGCTCTAAAGCGGGATCCTTATGTTGAACTCCCGCTCCTGAGTCGAAAGAGTGGGTTCTTTTACTTACGAATATATATAAAAATTCTCTAAATGCCATATTGGCGGAAAACCAATTTTTGGAACTTTGGGGTCGGGAATACTCCCCCAAAATGGCGATTAGGTGTGTGAAATTTCTGGATGTTCAGTTACTAGTCAAACACTACCCTTCACAGGAAAATTCAAGGACCGGCAGGATTTTTGTACACTTTGCCTACTTTTCATCCTTCATTTACTGGACTATTCAGCTTTTCTGACAATAGATAATTAATTTTTTTTTCAATTTCAAGCACAAAGAAACACAAGTATAAACAATCACATCAACAAAGATAATTAATTAACAGCTGAAACTTTTGAATTGCTAAAAAAATAGTATACAGGGTGTTCAGAAATTCTCCTGCAAAACGCAAACTATACATTCTAGATAAGATTTTTAAAGCATATCGCAATAAAATTGTTACTTACAAGCTTCAAACTTAATACATTGTGTAATCCTGTACATGTGTCAATTCCCCCTTAAATAATTTGGATCGGACTTTTTGTTTAGAAGTTACTACCAGTATAAAAATGGTAAAACTGACAAAAATGCTGCAATAATTAGTTAACTCTATGCACTGTGTTCATTTGAAAAGGACCCACCCTTAATATGTCAAAAATGGGACGGGTTGTCCCATTGGGCTGTTCCTAGAGTTGGACTACTAGCTGATCTTGGGCTTCCTTGAGTATCATAGAGTCGTCCTAGGGAGCTGTTTCTAGAGCTGGACTGCAAGCTGTTCTTGAGTTTCCTAGGTTTGTCATGGGAACTGTTTCTAGAGCTGGATGTTCCCACAGTTCGTATACTCCATTGATTTATGTGTGGAGACATGGGAAAAAAGACCGCAATAGGAAGACCCAACAAAATGTCTCGGATTGTCCTATTGGGCTGTTCCTAGAGTTGTACTACAAGCTGTTCTTGGGCTTCCTTGAGTATCATAGAGTCGTCATAGGGTGGTGTTCCTAGAGATAGACTACATGCTGTTCTTGAGTTTCCTAGGGTCGTCATGGGAATTGTTTCTAGAGCTGGACTACAAGCTGTTCTTGAGTTTCCTAGGTTTGTCATGGGAACTGTTTCTAGAGCTGGACTACAAGCTGTTCTTGAGTTTCCAAGGTTCTTCCTGTGAACTGCTCCTAGAGCTGGACTACAAGATGTTCCCACAGTTCGTATACTCCATTGATTAATGTGTGGAGACATGGGAAAAAAGACCCCAATAGGTAAGCCCAACAAAATGTTCCGGGTTGTCCTATTGGGCTGTTCCTAGAGTTGGACTACAAGCTGTTCTTGGGTTTCCTTGAGTATCATAGAGTCGTCCTAGGGAGCTGTTCCTAGAGTTAGACTACAAGCTGTTCTTGAGTTTCCTAGGTTCGTCATGGGAACTGTTTCTAGAGCTGTTCTACAAGATGTTCCCAGAGTTGGACTACAAGCAGTTCTTTGGATTCCTTGAGTATCCTAGGGCCATCCTAAGACAGTCGGAGCTCGTGGTCGTAAGAGAGAGTTAAGGCAATTGACAATGGGCTGGAACTGACAATTGTTCAGAGAGGGTTTGCGCTAAAAATTCTGGGAAGAATCGAAACATGTCAATGAATATGATGACGGAATTTAGATCAATTGGATCAATGGATTTCATTGAATTTGTCAGTTTTTGTAAAATCAGCAATAGTTGACAAAAGTAAAAATAAACATTTTCATATTTTCTTAACTTTATATGTATGTATGCTGATTTTTAACGGACTTTTCATCGACTTTCATTAAATAGAAATTTTGATTACCGAGTTTGTTCCAATCATCAATATTAACGATTACCTGATTATACTCTATAGATTATCTGCGCTATACCTCATAATGAGCACTGGGCGAAGGTGGTACCGCTTCGAACTTGTACTCGGGCATTCCCGGTGCCGACTGATCTATGACTTTTTTTATCAAGAACCGATATATCATTCGTATTGCTTTTTTTCAATTTTTATTTTTGGTTGTTGAATTATTGTTACAAAATCCCAAGTTTTTGAATCCCCAAGTTTGTGGTTGTGATTTATTAATTTTTTTTTACAATTTTGTAGTTTTGTAGTTAAATATAGGTAACTTGTGCTTTGTATGTGCTTGCACATTTGAGCAGTTTATTTCCTTGAAATTTCGTTTTTTATCATTTCCAGATATTTAATTTTTTTAAATCATTTATTTTTATAAATATAGAATATTCCACTTCAATAATTTCAACCAACTTTGTGTCTAGTGAGTGAGTTATGAGGTACTCCTACCTCGTATTGAGTCTCCTACGAGGAATACCAAATGCCCACTTAAAAGTTTCTGCTCCCATTGTTTACCAATATAAAAAATCAAATGTAAATTTTGACTGAAATTGCTTTTCGCCTAAACATAAAACTTGTTCTGAGTTAATATTTTAACAATGTAGATAGCGGATGCTTGAGCAACCGATAATACTGTAAGTTTTTTTCATTATTAGAGTAATCAAATAAATATTGACCAAATTTGTGGAATTTTTTTTTGAAATTTGAATTTGCAATTTTTTTAACAGTGTAGATGGCGGCAGTTTTAGCATCCATCAATGCTGACAGTTTGTTTTGATTATGAGCCGTTTTACACGGCAAAGAATTATGTCCAAAATTTCTCTGAAATTTACCACCAAAATTTTCGTCAATAAAATTTGCGATAAGACACGACCGAATCGGCTCAGAACCCAATACCTAATCGATTTATTTGACATAACACTCATTATAAACATTCTGGAAATATATTCACTTCTTGCAAATATTCTAGAGACTTCTTTATTTCTTGCAAATCTTCCAGAGACTTCTTTACTTCTTCTGGACATTTATTACTTCTTTCAAATTTTCTAGAGACTTCTTTACTTCTTGCAAATCTTCCAGAGACTTCTTTTCTTCTTCTGGACACTAATTTACTCCTTATGAACCTTCTGGAAATAAATCTATTTACTTCTCGCAAATCTTCTAGAGACTCCTTTACTTCTTGCAAATCTTACAGAAACTTCTTTACTTCTTCTGGACACTAATTTACCCCTTATTAACCTTCTGGAAAACTATTTGCCTCTTGCAAATCTTCTAGAGACTTCTTTACTTTTTCTGGACACTTATTTACTCCTTATAAACCTTCTGGAAATCTATTAACTTTTTGCAAATCTTCTAGAGACTTCTTTACTTCTTGCAAATCTTCCAGAGACTTCTTTACTTCTTCTGGACACTAATTTACTTCCTATGAACCTTCTGGAAATCTATTTACTTCTTGCAAATCTACAGACTTCTTTACTTCTTGCAAATCTTCCAGAGACTTCTTTACTTTTTCTGGACACTTATTTACTCCTTATAAACCTTCTGAAAATCTATTAACTTCTTGCAAATCTTCTACAGACTTCTTTACTTCTTGCAAATCTTCTAGAGACTTCTTTACTTCTTGCAAATCTTCCAGAGACTTCTTTACTTCTTCTGGACACTAATTTACTCCCTATGAACCTTCTGGAAATCTATTTACTTCTTGCAAATCTAGAGACTTCTTTACTTCTTTCAAATCTTCCAGAGACTTCTTAACTTTTTCTGGACACTTATTTACTCCTTATAAACCTTCTGGAAATCTATTAACTTCTTGCAAATCTTCTAGAGACTTCTTTACTTCTTGCAAATCTTCCAGATATTTCTTGCAAATCTTCCAGAGACTTCTTTACTTCTTCTGGACACTAATTCACTCCCTATGAACCTTCTGGAAATCTATTTACTTCTTGCAAATCTATTTACTTCTTTACTTCTTGCAAATCTTCCAGAGACTTCTTTACTTTTTCTGGACACTTATTTACTCCTTATAAACCTTCTGGAAATCTATTAACTTCTTGCAAATCTTCTAGAGACTTCTTTACTTCTTGCAAATCTTCCAGAGACTTCTTTACTTCTTCTGGACACTAATTCACTTCCTATGAACCTTCTGGAAATCTATTTACTTCTTGCAAATCTAGAGACTTCTTTACTTCTTGCAAATCTTCCAGAAGCTTCTTCACTTTTTCTGGACACTTATTTACTCCTTATAAACCTTCTGGAAAACTATTTACCTCTTGCAAATCTTCTAGAGACTTCTTTACTTCTTGCAAATCTTCCATAGACTTCTTTACTTTTTTTGGACATTTATTTACTCCTTATAAACCTACTGGAAATCTATTAACTTCTTGCAAATCTTCTAGAGACTTCTTTACTTCTTGCAAATCTTCCAGAGACTCCTTTACTCCTTCTGGACACTAATTCACTCCCTATGAACCTTCTGGAAATCTATTTACTTCTTGCAAATCTTCCAGAGATTTCTTTACTTCTTCTGGACACTAATTTACTCCTTATGAACCTTCTGGAAATCTATTAACTTCTTGCAAATCTTCTAGAGACTTCTTTACTTCTTGCAAATCTTCCAGAGACTTCTTTTCTTCTTCTGGACACTTATTTACTCCTTATAAACCTTCTGGAGACTTTTTTACTTCATTGGTTTTATTGCCCGTGTATAAAAATTTTGAGAAAATATTGTGAAATTTCATAGTAATTTTCGCCAAAATTCTTTGTTGTGTACAACGGTTCTATTAGAGTACCTACTCAAAAAAAGTTTTATCAATTTTGTATGATACAACTACGTATTGCTCATTACACCGGTTCTTATACTAATTACTCAAAGTATGGAAATTTCCAATTAGGACAACAAAGAATTCATAGAATATTTTCATTTCAAATTGTAACACAATACATCAAAAACACGCATCTATCACCATTAGAAATCTAGAGTAGTTTTTCCACCGCATACAATTTCCATCGTTATACAACCACAGTAATTAAAACAAAGTACGGAAATTTCAAATTACGAAAACAAACAATTCACAGGATATGTTCATTTTGAATTCTACAACAATAAATCAAAACATGCATCTTACCTGTTGGAAATCTAGAGTAGTTTTTCCACCATATAAAATTTCCATCGTTATACAATCTCTTATTTTTTCGCCGACTGTCGAAAGTTATAATCGCTCATTTGTTTCTTAAGCGGCGGTCACATTGGGCTGTTTTAGCA
Source organism: Lochmaea crataegi (assembly GCA_947563755.1). Taxonomy (NCBI): domain Eukaryota; kingdom Metazoa; phylum Arthropoda; class Insecta; order Coleoptera; family Chrysomelidae; genus Lochmaea; species Lochmaea crataegi. The sequence goes on along the minus strand of OX387433.1, from coordinate 2,589,761 downwards.
GCAGCTGGTTACTGGCGGCTATTAGTATCCATCTAATAGCACAATCTGAACTTATAGCAGCCGATGCTGCTCCCAGCCAGCGAATAAATTTGCCAGCGACTGGCCATAGATAAAGGATGCGTTAGGTTAGGTCGATTTTCAATGGCGATTGGCTAAGTAGCGCATGTTCAACTCTACCAGCTCTACCAGCTGATCACGTGATTGCGTTTAGATAGTAGCAGTTCGGTACCAGCGTAATGTGCATAGCCAGCGGCAATTGATACTGTCCTTTTTAAATATTTTTATTCATCTGGAGTTTAGATCTACAAGAAATAGCTTCTCAAAAATAAGTATCTTTCTTTCTTATTAGTGGTGTAACTATTTTTAATAATTCTTCAAATTCTGCAACTGATAGTCTTAATAAATTTATGTACGATGCAGGGTCCTCATCTCTAAGCTCCCTCAAAAGTGTTGAGGAAGCTCCCAGCTCTTTTCTTCTACTTATCCAACTTCTAACCCATATTATTTTCTTCTTTTTTGCTCTAAGAGCTATTTCTTGTGAAAGTTCTTTCACTCCGATTCTTAGTACTCGCTTTAATAATAATTTTCTTCGTACAAGCATAGGAGACATGCTTGAATGTTCACACCACGTTCACGCACTCAATAATAATTATTATTTATCACTGTTCACTATATATATAGGGGTATATATAGGGGTATGCTGAGTGAGTAAATTTTGTTATAGGAAAGCCCCATCTTAATTTCCTACGAGCAATCACCTCCTGAATTTTGTCGCATGAATTTAGAAACACCCTGTATGTACAAAACGAACTAATTATTAAACACCGACCCTGATTTTTGTCCTATTTTCAATGAATAATTTAATAAGGTGGGAGTAGTGTGACATTCTACCAAATTATGAAACAAGTTGAATTTACCGTTCAAAGGTTATGACCAAAAAAAAATTCAGTCAAAATTCACATTTAGTAAACAATGGGAGCAGACTATTAAATCCGAATAAGAGCCTTCATACTGGGTAAAAATAAATACAGTTTCTCATGGCTCACCCTGTATCATACTTGGATATACTTACTACTTTTTACAATGGTCTCTTGTTTAATGAATCTCCCTTTACCTTCAATAATTGGCACATGGTGCTAAGCACTTCGGTATATAGAGCGTCCCAAAAAGTTTTATACAAAATGGTGAATAAGCTTATCTTACATTTACAAAAAAAATCTTGATAAAAAGTTTTGCATTGTCTGGAATACAGAAAAAATATAAAATGATTATTTGGAGTGGGAGTAAAATACGTTTTCCCTCGACCTTGAATTTTTGAGGTCGGGGTCGAGTTGTCTCCCGAACCGGACGTTATTACCTGTTTTCGAAAAGGGTCATCTTCTTCTATTCCAATATTTTTTAAAATCTAAAAATTAACGACAAAAAACTTTTCAAGAACAAGTCAATAATTAATTTTGAGGGCAAGGAACATTACACGTTCATTCATTCATATATTTGGGTTATGGTCATCAGCCCAGGCACTTGAACTGAATCTTTGTACCATTTCCCATCTTATCTACTTCCATTCCAGAAGCTTCGTGTCTTCTATAAAGGCCACTAGTTTGACTGGAGGGATTTTCAGTAGTATTAATTCCTCTCCAAAGTGCTTCCGTCTAAGTTCTTGTAAGTTCTCGCAGAAGCAGAGTATGTGAGTAGGTATTTCATCATCAAGTTCCCATTTTCTGCACATAGGTTCACTAACTTTGCCCATTTTGTTTCCTCAAGATGCAGTGTCCAGTCACCATGTCGGTAACTGTCTTCAAATGAAAAATACCCTTTTTTGTGAAAACCAATGTAAATTCTACTTACCCTGGTTTATTCCCATCATCCATAATAGTTATTCAAGGCAATTTCTCACTTGCAATTGACAAATACCGGTTTATCTTGAACAAGACACTCGTGTTAAATAAAGACTAGTGTACTTTGTGCAGGTACTGCACGGCCAATATAATGGCCAAGGGCGTGTTCTCTACCCTTTCTGTATACCGTACTAGTGATTTGTGCTGCAGCAATTCAACGCTCCATTAAAATAGTATAAAATACTGGCCATTATATAGTGGCCGCGGTACATTTTTACGACTTTTTGTGGCCACTATAGTGAACGGTCGAACTCAACGTGTTTAGCCCTTAATACACTAGTTGCTTAAATAACTATTTCCGTCGACCGTGTATTAACATATGCTATTAACGTTCTCAAAATTAGACAAAATCATACATTAATGACCCCCATTAATGCATGATTTACCTACATTAATCAACGATTTTCTGCAGGCAACCCAACGCACATCTTATACATTATATTTATATTGACAGTTACCTGTGGTGTAGGCAACCAAACATACAATAACGTCTTCAAAAAATGAATCCTAGTATAGAATACTTCTAGTTTTTGACTTACCTATCGTTTTATTTTATTATTCTACAAAATTATAATAATATTAGTGTTGAAACAATGAAACATCCAAAATATAATGTAAGAAAAACGAAAACAGTGACATTTGAACTGGCGACCTTCTCTGTGACATTTCAATATCATTATTTATTTTTGACAGTACTTACCTATGAAACAAATAAATATTTTTAATTTTTAAATATTGAGAAAAACGAATACAACTGATACAGTCGACGGAAAAGCTTTGTAACTAACACGAGTATTAAAAAGGCAATAAACAATCTCGAACATTAACGCACTCGCTCTGCTCGTGCGTTAAATTATCTCGATTGTTAATGGCCCTCATTAATACACTTGTTGGTTAAATAACTATTAAACGATAGTGGAAAGCAGAATGTTGAGATTTATTTGAATTGAAATTGTAGATTTGTGATTTACTTATGACACATTTGACAGCTGTGACATTGGTGACAGTTTTATTAAATATGTCTGCTGCTTCCCCATATGCTTTGTAATTTCGTGCAACAATGAGAAAAACATTCCAATACGGTTTTTCTGACATTCCAAATTATTGCAAATTCACTGTAGTTACATTTGACATTTTGCTTCTTAATAACAAATTCATTCAATATTTTGCTCTCCACTACAGTTTGAACGTATTTTACTTTCACTCCAAAACAACATTTTCTATTTTCCCTGCATGCACTTTCTTTTTTCTCTGAGAAATGTAAGACAAACTTTTTTCCACTTTTTTGGAACACACTGTGTCACTCGATGTTAGCTCTCATATTTACATTTATATATTTTGGTATTGTGTTACAATTTTTTTTAAATTTATGTTTTTAGCGGCGCATGTCGTCAGTGCGCGCACGCAAGTCATTAACTTCACAAGCAGTAGTATGTCTACAGGTCGATGGTGGCGAAGATGATCCTCCTGAAGCTATGGATATCAGCTGGCCTTCAACCTTTCGTAAAAGAATTACATATGTGCTCTTAGCTCCAATAGTCTTCCCATTATGGCTTACCCTGCCAGATACGAGATCACCAAGGGGTAAGTAATTGATTGATAATGTATACCATTACCAGACTTGGAAATAATACCATTCAATGATATACAGACGGTTTAAAGGCAATGGAAGGAACTGGGATGGGTGTGTACGGGTCAGGAACCAAACACTCTGAGAGATTGGAAAAAACCCCAAGTATCTTTCAAGCCAAAATTCATGCCATAGGAGAGGGCGCCCAGTCAAGCAGCCATTAAATCACTGTGTAATCAGTTCCAAAATTGTATGGGAATGCCTAGGCAAACTCAATGAACTAGGCGAGAAAAATCACCTTACTGTGGATTCAAGGAGACACTGAAATTGAAGGAAAGGAAAAAGGGGATGAACTTGCAAAGAGGGGAGCTGAAACACCCTTTTAGGGGTCGAAACCCTTTTGAGGTATCAGCTCTAATGTCATATTGGAAGAAATAGGCGAAGCCGAAAAAAATGAAGATCTGACCATTGGAAAGATCCAGTAAGGCTTAGACAATCAAAGATACTTCTGGGCGACTACAACCTGTTGAAAACAAATGAATGCCTGCGTCAGGGCAAAACTGCACCAAGAGTTTTAACAGTCCTAGCGGAACAGTGTCGCCTAAATGGGCACCTGGAAAAGCTCAAAATAGTGGAGAAAGAAGAATGTAGATTCTGTGGTAAGAAGAAACCTCCATCCACATACTTTCGGATTTCACGTAGGAGACTACTGGATAGAAGAGGGACACTTGCCTAAGTTAAAGCCTGCAGATATCCTAAAATTTCTCCGGGAAATAGGCCTAAAGGAGCTGAGAGTTTCCTCAGGAACTAAGTAGAAGTAAGGGGGCAAAATAGATCTTTTAGGTATCAGTGAATGTCACCCCGATATAGGGTAATTCATTGATAAGTATCAAAATTATCCAACAGTGGTTCAGAAATGGTTAGGAACAGTGGTTCAGAGCTAGTCACTAATATATACAAAATCTCAGATTATATTTATTCTAATTTTATACTTGATGTAGGTAAGAAATTTTTTCCCGTAACATTTATTGGGAGCATCGTGTGGATAGCAGCGTATTCTTATCTAATGGTTTGGTGGGCCAATATGGTTGGAGAGACTGTATTAATTCCACCAGAGGTGATGGGATTAACATTTCTGGCAGCCGGTACCTCCATTCCTGATCTCATTACCTCCGTTATCGTAGCCAGAAAAGGATTCGGTGATATGGCTGTCTCATCTTCAGTCGGCAGTAACATTTTTGATGTTACAGTCGGGTGAGTATAGTTTATTTTAAGGTAGATGTAATACAAGTATAAAATGTTTATATCAAGGAGTTCATATTATGAATATGGGATTATACAGGGTGTCCAGAAACACTTTATAACTTCCCAATGTCATCTTTACCATATTCAAGCACAACCATGAGCTATACTGGAATATGAATTCTTTCTGATTGCATCGATTCAAACTTAGAAAATTATTTAAATTCACCAAGTTCAAATTTGGAAAATTGAAGGTAGAAGATATAAAAAGAAAGATTAATATTTTTCTGTTTCAGTTTACCAGTGCCTTGGTTGCTATATGGCATCATTTACGGAAAACCAGTAGAAGTAAATTCAGTGGGAATGGTGTGTTCCATTACAATCCTGTTTATGATGCTTATTTTCGTGATCATGTCTATAGCCTGCTTCCGATGGAAGATGAACAAAGGACTTGGTTTTACCATGTTCATGCTTTATTTCGTGTTCGTCGCTGTATCATTAATGTTCGAATATCAGTACCTCGTATGTCCTTTTTAATAACACGAGGAAACAAGGAAAAGCAAACTACAGAAAATAAAAAAATATTACTATTAAAAATGAACAAGGAATCAGGTAAATTCAATGTAGTATTTCATACTAACGTTTGGAAAAAAAAAAATTTTGTTACTGAGAATTTAAAAAATTTAAATTTAAAGCCACATGTAGGCTTCATTATTTCGAATAGAAGCCGTTTTCACCATCGAGTTTCATGTGAAAAGGAAGTAGAATAAGGCTATTCCCCAAGGCCCAAACTGGATAATCGACGCTACAGTGGACATTGAATATCCTATGGATACCGCAAACAACATGGCATACAAATCCGAGTGATCCTAAGGGTTGATAAGCGAGGGTTAAAAATTGATGAAGGGGTGAAAAAAATCAATTAACTTATGTATGCCGAAGAGAGTTTAGATTTTGTTATCTTTGTACTTAGATGTTAACAACTTTAATGGCATACATTTTCCGGCGATACTTCATTTGTTAATAATTTTCCAAATATGATGTAAAAGTTATAATTAATTATAATTTTAGGTACTGTTTTCGCGATGAGCGACTTTTGGTAGTGGCAAAACTCATGGGTTCGCGTCACCGACATGCTAATGTGACGTGATACGCCTCAACTGTATGGGGTGCATGCTGGACTCTTTTTGGATGGGGTCATTTTATTTGTATGAATTTCATCCCAAAATTTTTTTTATTACCGAAACATTTTTTATTTATTTAATCTTATTGGGCATATTACAAAATATTAATAGATCGGTGGCCCATGACACATGTAGGCTTCATTATTCCAAATGGGAATCATCGAGTTTAATGTGAAAAACAAGTAAAATGAAGGCTATTCCCCAAGGCCCAAACTGGATAATCGACGCTACAGTGGACATTGAATATCTTATGGATGCCGCAAATAACATGGCATATAAATCCAAGTGATACTAAGGGTTGATAAGCGAGGGTTAAAAATTGATGAAGAGGTGAAAAAAAAAACAATTAACTTATGTAACCCGAAGAGAGTTTTTGATTTTGTTATCTTAGTACTTAGATGTTAAAAACTTTAATGGCATACATTTTGCGGCGATACTTCATTTTGTTAATAATTTTCCAAATGTGATGTAAAACTTATAATTAGGAACAATTTTAGTTGTTGTTTTCGTGTAAAAAAAAAATTTCTAAAGTCGCGATGAGCGACTTTTGGTAGTGGCAAAACTCATGGGTTCGCGTCACCGACATGCTAATGTGACGTGATACGCCTCGACTGTATGGCTGGACTCTTTTTGGATGGAGTCATTTTATTTGTATGAATTTCTTCCCATCACAGGCGTACGATGAAATTTACAAAGATAGTTATACGAGGGAAACAAAAAAAAGTAAATTTTCTATCATTGGCTGTAACACGTTTATTTCTGGAAATATTAAAAAATGGTAAAGGAAAATTTTATTCGGTTCGACATTGGCTACCTTTTCCTATACGACGTTTGTCTTTAACGAAATCATCAACTTTATTCTACAGACAGACAAATTTTGTGCAGAATTTTGAAAACCAAATATTTTGGTTAATCTTATCAAGAACAGAACGTGATATTTTTTCCACTTTACTTTAAATTGATAAACATTAGTTTGAAATACGACATTGAAAGCTTATTCAAAGAACATAATAACTAAGCAATTGTTATTACAAATTTATAATCACTCTATATATAACAAATGGACAGGGGAAACGAAAGTAGTTCTGAATAAAAATGACAGGAATCGCTATATAGATTTGGATTCGAAATTTCTCTATTATGTTGATAAGTGAAAATTTTTGTAGAAAATATTTTAATCTGATCAACAAGTTTAAATTAGTGTAAATGAGTGACAAAGCTTCTAAGAATATCACCCATTGCTCATAAAACAACTAGGAAAAAAACTAAAGCATTTATAATTTAGAGCAAAATATTTTTTTTGTAGCCTTTTCAAAATTGTTCCAAACAAACTGCAATCTGTCCATAATGAACATTTTGATAGAGCATTCTATCTCCATTATGGACTCGAGCTGTTGCTTATATTTTTGGAAACTTTATCAAGCATTTGAATTTGTTGATCAGACTAGGTGTCTTCGTAGGAATTTCATGATATACAGTTGAATAGGGATAGTTTTTGAAATACCTTTTACAATTTTTTTTCACTCATTGTTTACATTTTGAAAAAAAAATAATATAAAAGACATATTATTTATAAATATAAAAAAATCATACTTTATTTATTATATAATAACTATTGTATTACTTGTTAAATTTCATAAAAAATGCACTATTAAGGTCGAAACACACTTATCAGCACCTCATAGGAACAGCGACTGCTCCTCACCAGCAGATTTTATTTCTTATGTATATTTAAATGTAAGCGCGCATACCTAACAACATCAGCACAGCACCGACAAGGCACGTCAACGCCTCAACGACAACACATTTCTCAGAGAGAATGTTTTGCGGACAATATCTCTGACAATATAAAGTGATAACTATAGTCGGGTATCGCGGAGGTGCTGATCCCGTGTCGATGCGTTAAGTCAGCCCATACACAACCGCCGAATTGACCACTCGACGGTGCTGTGACGATGCTTGTCAGGTGCTGTGCAGGTAAGTGTGTTTCGACCTTTAAAATTAATATTATGTGTTGGAGGATCCAATCCTGTTGGCATTTAATGAAAAAAAACCATTCCGTTGGAATGAGCGGATCATGAAGAAATCAACCTCCCATGACTTTAGTATTGGTGAGGTTATTGAAATAATCAAATCAACAGTTCTCTGATACATTTTGAATTATTGCAGCCTGCAGTTTTACCATCAATAGTACAACCACAAGCGATTGAATTTTCTAGATTTATTTCTAACTAAACTGAGTTGCTTAGATTAGATTGGATTACAAGGGGGTCGATTGGCCAAGTTGGGATTACCACACTGTATAAGATCTTTTGTGCTTACTCCATATGTTAGTCAAAGAGATCCAGGCTTCTGAGAAAGTCTATCATCCGTTTTGGAGCTATATCTGTAGCCTGATCAGAGTCCAAGTAGAACTGTAGACTTTTCCACAAACAGAGCGAAAGGTCAAAGAATTTAGAATCAACAGAATGAGAGGAAGACATTGAAAACATAGTTGTTATAGTGAATAATGATTGAAGTTGCTAACTGAACTTCCTCAGGTCTCGATGATTCTACAGTACAATTCCAGTTTTTAGTTTCAAGAACTTTTCACTGTTCTCCTCTCATTTTCTTATGATGTTCTTCATCGAGTTGTAAGTATGGCTTAATTGGACCGGTAGACTCGTGATCAGTTATTTTCATCAACTGCTCTTCACCAACTTCAGTCTTCGCCAAAGCAGTTACAACAGAAGATCTTAAAGAACGGCATATTATTTTCTTTGCTTCTAAATTTAAGCCCGCAGTTTTTGTTGCTTTCTGGGTCTATTCTTACAAACTAACCAAAGAGATGCCTTCTTTTCTCCGGAATCGATTGAAGCTCTTTTCGCTTAAAATTTCAGAGGCATCAACCAGTGGGAACACCATTCTTGTAGTTGATCGAGATCATTCTGAAAACTGATATGACTGATGTTAGGATTTCCGTCAGCGCTAGCCGAAATTCAGTTTGACAGACAGTATTGAAGATCACTGGAATATGCGATGAAAAGTAGGGGTCCAAGAACGGAACCCTGTGGAATACCGCTAGTAATGGGTCTTTCCTCGGAGAATTCTTGTCCAACTCTGACTTTGAATAACTGGTTTGTTAGAAAGGCTGAAAACCATTTGTTGAGAGTATCGCATATGCCAAGATGATCGAGCTTTAGTAGAAGTCTACGTTTTGGCACCCTGTCAAAGGCTTTAGACAAGTCAAGGTAAATTGTGTCTATAGGATGTATGTCATTTGGACCAATCGTTGATTCACTGTAGTAAATTGGTCAAAGTTGATCGACCCTTCATGAAACCATGCTGTAAGGTCTGGATTATATTTTCCTGCAACAGAAAGTCAACCATTTGGTCGGCAACAATGGATTCCATTACTTTGGAGAAAATGGGTAAGAGGCTTATGGAACGGTCCAATTTATTGCCTTTCTCTAATTTTGGGGTGACTGATGCTAATTTCCAGGTGGAAAGAATACAGCTTTCCGAAAAAGAGGAATTCATGATTCTGGACAGCGGATATCAAAAGGTGTGAGTACAGTTTTTAAAGAATGATGCAGTCATCCATCTAGAATCGGAAGGTATCGGTTTTAAGATGCAACAGGCGATCTAGAATTTGTTTTTGAGGAAAAGTGATGCTTTGATACAAGGACCTAACAAGGCTGGTAGTGCATCAACGGGTGGTTCGATGGTAAAAACGATAACGAAAAACAAAGCAAGAATTTCAGCTGTTTCGTAATCAGAGCACAGGCCTTCTTGTAAACATGGGATGGCAACTTTTGAGGAAAGCTTGTACTTCCAGTAATTACAAAAGGCAGTAAATTATCTCCAGATGTATGCTTTTGACCTTTTTGTTATTTCATTTGAAGAAATTGTTCCCAAACAATTTAGTATTATATTTTCACCACCACGGTTGTCTTGGATGTGTCCTTGGGTTAGACTTGAGTAACTTAGATTATCATAGGATTGGAAGACTTCAACAATATCTTATGGTATCCTAGGAGCTGTGCTGACCAAAGCAATGATAGAAAAAAGATAAGCTTGAAAATGGAGATAATTCAGTAACAGGTCTGGACTGTAAGACAAACAAAAGAGGCGTTAACGTGGTGAAATTGAAAGGTTATTGACAGTTGACAATTTTTTATGGAGAGAGTGGGGTTGGAAGTGCTTAGTGAGACGTCGAGGGGGCCAACCAGCATACTAAAAATTGAACCAGAGCTGTTAAAACATATGATGTTACCACTCTAGAGTCATGGCAAGTGATATGTAGGTTGTTCGGTAGGTATAGAACTAGATGAGAGTTAAGTCATCAATAAGAAAAATTTATAATTAGTATATTAATGGAAACAACGTTGAATTCACGATTATTTAGAGAAGATCGATTCCAAACAAATTTTGAGAATATCTTCTCCACGCAATAGCAATAATAAATTAATATTTTTGGTAATGGTTACGAGAGAAGATATTTCAAACAAACCATAGACACAAAGTACAATTGCTTTTCATATAAAAAGTAGTTATGTCTTAGTTGTTATCAATAGTCTTATGATATTAGATAAATTTTTAAAAACATTTTGTATAACAAACGAAAACCGGGTGTAGCTTGAACTAAATAGATTTTCTCCTGAATCAACAAATTTTAATTGTTCACTTGATCAAGGATAGGTACAATTAACCACTAACCCTATATATATATATATATCTGATTTGATCGGTGTAGTTGAAAAGAATTTTCTTCCAAAATATAGTTAAATTACTTTACTGATCCGTTTTCTCATCAACATAGAAATCTTTCAGACGTAGATTCTGAATCCCAGATTCGCACCAACCACTGCACGGTGCGCGATGGAACGGCAGGGTTGCCAACTATATGAAAATAAAATACGCCAATTTCTAAACAAAAAATCGCCCAAAATGTTTTTCTCTTTCGAAATAAGTTGTTTTACTATGTAATCATAAAAATGTTGATTTTTTGTTGTTGCCCAGATGGCACGAATGAAGTTTTAAAATTTTGTAGTTGCAGCTAATCAACTTTTGTGTTGGCAGTGCTTGTAATTGCTACCAATCTAAATATATTCAGAAAAAACCAGCATAAATTACGTAGAGACCCTAAATGTTACCAGTATCCTAATATTTTGAAATTGACAGGTTGGTAAGTAAATAGGCTATGTGAGTTCTGGGGCATGGCGGAGGCGCTAACATGGGAATCTCCATAAGGAAATCGCGAAAAAAGCTAAGGCCAAAAATAGCAAAAATGGTTCCCTTCAAGGTCACACGCATTTTGAAGTGTTTTGAAGACTTTTGAAGGGGTCTGAAGATGTCTCTGAACGCGTTACGTCCTACTTCTAAACTCGTCACAACCTACTTTAAACCCCTTTAAAATGCGCGTGATCTTGAAGGGAACCATTTTTGCTATTTTTTACCTTAGCTTTTTTCGCGATTTCCTTATGGAGATTCCCATGTTAGCGCCTCCGCCATATCCCAGAACTCACATAGCCTATTTACTTTGGTATTAAAAATAAGCAGTAATAATGGAAAATCGAAGATACTTTTTTTGTATTTAGCGTAATTTGGCATAGTTTTTCAACTTAAGTGTTTTGACAACAGAAAAATTCATATAATTATTGATTTATATAAATTTTTTTCATTCATATAGCATTTAACATTCAACAACCTGAACGGCCATCAAAAATGTCGGATCAAAATTGTCTGAATATCATGTCAAATGTCAAAACCAGCTAGTTATGTGATCTGTGTTTCAAGCTAAGGGTGGGATTACGATGAGCGTTAAAATGCCAACTGAAAGAAGAAGTAGCTAAAGGTTGTACCGGATAGAGTTGAGCTTCAGGAACAATTTGACACGATAGCGCAAAGTTAGCGCTAGCAGCGGCGCTCTATGAAAGCGCTTGAAGATGGCTGAACAACAAGAAGGCTGACAAACAGATAAACACATCACATAACCTTTAAATTTATTTTCTAAATATAAAGCGCCTTCAATGGAAAACCTTATAAATTACTTAATCTTTGGAAAAACTTGCGGATGAAAGACAAGAAGAATATGTAGAAATGGTAGCATTAGAAGAAGCAGAATTGTCGATGAAGTAATTCACTAATAAAAACAAATTTTAACTTAGAGGTTAGAATTGTTGTTTGTTGTTGTTGACATAACGAACCGCTGACCAACTTTGCGGAAAATAAATTGGCTGGAAAAAATGGAAAATTTTGAAAATTTTTGCAATATTTAAAATGAAAAAAGGAAGAACAAACTTCGAATACTGCAATGGATGACAAATCCGCTCGCTAATAAACGCAATTATTTAATTTTGCGACCCGGTCCGAAGTTAAATAATGGGCGGGACGCGGAAATAGAAGTGATAGAAACCCCATGGAGTGTACAGTGTTTGAATGAAGAGATTGTTAATTCTAAAAGTTTTCATGCGATCCCGAGTCTCGTATAATGAATCTACGTCTGAACGGATTTTTTGGCTTATTCTTGAGACCAGAGAAAAAATGGTGTATTTTTCGTCATACATGACGTTTAAACCCACAAAAATTTAAACTAAATCTATCAACTTATTCGAATGTTACAGATGGAATTTTTTATATGAATAAAACGAACTAATTTTCGAAGACCGGTCCTGATTTTTCAATTTTTAATTAATCGGTTAATAAGGTAGGAGTAGTGTGACATTTTACCAAAATATGGGATAAATCGACCTAACTCTTGGAAAGTTATAACCATGTTATGTATAACTAATTTTCAGCAGTAAGATGGTTAAAACTTTGAATTATATAATATATCCATTAAAAATCTATTTATTTCAAGTTGGCCTAAAAACTTCCCGAAGAATGTTGAGCTGTGTAGATATATATATTACTGATAGTGAAATATATACATATCTAGCTTGTAGATAAAAAATATAGAATATAAAGTGGAGATAATAGTGTACATAAAATATAACTGTTTGTGTGAAAAAATTTCAATAACTATTATTCTTAAACAACGCCCTTGTTTTGTTTTGAATATGTGATATAAATATACCTATTAGAATTTTAGTTAAAACTCGCACAAGTGCATCTTTTTTTAAATGTACCAAAAAAAATTGATTGTTAAATATTTTTATTTATATTAAAATATAGAATGTTGCTTTAAAAAAAATTTCTTATAAATATAACATAATTATTTAAACAGTTTTTGAAAATCTTTTGAAATGAAATAAGGATAGTAGATGTACTAAGCGGGTTCTAGCGCTCAACGGAAATGCGCACGCCCACTTGAAAAGCTCACCAAACCTATCCAATCCCCAAATTTTGGCTCACCTCCAAATTTTGGCCCACCCTGAATTTTGACAATTGGCCGACCCCCAAATTTAGGCAATTGGCACACATCACGTGCGACGTAAAACGTCAAGTGCTACGTCAAACGTCATGTGCTACGTCTGGATGGTGGGTTGGTTTTAGTGTGCTTTTCAGAAGGGCATGCGCTTTTCCGCTGAGCGCTAGAACCCGCTTAGTATATCTACTAAGGATGGGGAAATTGTTGAATATTTGTCAATGTATCTCCTGTGTTTGAATAATCAAAAATAATATTACTGGCTGTAGAATATATTTATGAGCAGATGTACCATGTACCTAAATCATCCGAAAGATTTGGCCAATAATGTTTGAAGCTATAAAGTGGATTTTTGTTCCTAAGAATTGTACAGGGTGATTTATTAATGAACGTAAATAAAATATCACTTGAAATATGAATATATCAATTTACATTTTGCTAATTCATTTGTCAAAAAATGTGGAATCTGACGGAGCTCCTGCTCACGAGCTGGACGAGCAGGACCAGTTTTCTGTGCACCAAGATCACCAGAGTTAAGTAAAGTTGATTTTTTCTTCTAGGGTTAAGTTAAAGATAAGGTGTACAAAGTACCTGTCACTACACCAAACGATATGAAAGATAGAATAAGGCAGGCTTTCCAAAATGTTAATGCGCAAATGCTTAGAGATGAAGGTGGTCCCTCTGAGCATCTTTTATAACTTTATTGTTGATTTTTCCATAAGTTTCAGTAAGTATACTAGTATTTGTGGATGAGAATAAGTTTTATATTGTTGTTTTTTTTTTAAATCATAAAATCAAAATATCACAAAAACTATTCAGTTTGGGTGAAGGATGAAAGTACAGTAAAGTAACTTTCATTTGCCGATATAAAATACAGGGTATACGGTTCTTGGATATGGAAGCAGGTCCAGTGAGTTGTGATAATAGACGACCATTTAAATTGTGCAGTTTAAAGTATACAGGGCGTTGAACTCATTACGATTTCCAAGAACTTTTTAAATACACTGTATAACCTATAACAATCTTACCTCATTGCAATAGCGAAGTCAAGCAGAATTCAAATTTGAAGTAAAATACAGGGAGTCCCATTGGTATAGGGCACTTGTGCCATCCCCCTCCTCTTTCCACCGGCTGCCGCTCTTAATCAACTCTTATCAGTCAGAGGTGTATCAGACGATCTGTCACATGTCAACATTCGGTTTGACATTTTTGTGACATACCCCTGTACATGCACAAATCGATAAATATTACATGTTACTTTTAAGCTGAACTAGCGGAAGAGCTGATGAGAGCAGCAGTCTGATAAGTGTTGATAAGAGCAGCAGCCGGTGGAAAGTGAAGAGGGATGGCCCAAGTGCCCCTACACCTACTGACCTTTGATCTGGCACGACGTTCTGGAACACGCTGTACATTTGTGTCTAATTTTAAAACGTGAGCCTTTAGGATGGCTACAATCAGTCAAAATTTCATTCGATTATCTTTGAGGATTTACAAGATATGGATGGACTAATGGATCACCCTGTATTGATAAACGAGAACAGTTTATTTTGTTCAATGATATAAACACTGTAAGAAAATTGACATATATTCAAAAACTTTTCCAAAAAATACATTTCAGTCATTGTCGTTTGGGAATAGAAAGAGATAGACATGACTAGACCATGCACATAATTTTTGACGGGTGATTCCAAATGCATGTAAATCTGTTCTAGTCAATCTAAGAATAAATAGACAGCTGCGCTATAAATAGTTTATAATGATCGCCGAAAATGGCACAATTAATTTGCAAATAACAACAAATTTCATGTATTCACATTTTTAATTAATTTGGATCAATTGTCTATGAGTACCTATATTATATTATATATAATGTGTTTTGTTCAAGTAGTTTAACGTTGTTTAAAATATTTCAAATTTTTATAAAAAACACAACCTGGCACTTTTATGTGGAAAATACCAGGTGTCCCATTATATTTTTCGGTAAGTCAAGAGCTAATAAAATAAATAAAGACAAAACCAAAAACATTTTTCTTAATATCGTTTATAAATGTAATACCCTGTATATTTGCTAAAAAAAAGAACCTGAATGTCACAATTCTTGTACCTGAGTTAATTCAAAACTAAATGTATACAGTTAACAGTTAAAGTACGACTAGAGATCTAAGAAGGTCGTAAATCAATATAAGCCGACGACCCTCATTATTACCTATTGTTCGATATATAGATAAGCAATAAAAGTGTGTATCCCTTGAAAGATGCTGCTTATAACTCAAGTGCTGTGTGATTTATGACCTTTTTAGATCTCTGGTGGTACTTTAGTTACCAAACACGCAAGTTTACGTTAAACGTATCTAAATACCTCCGAGAAGTACTTACAGCGTACGCGTTCTTGTCAAATGTTGCGTTTACGTTTACGTTTACGTATTAATCATTGCCTTAAGTGTCTAATACGTATTGAAGTCGTACGTCTCTCTGGCTTGTCATAATATATGACGAATTCCGTCGTTCTGTCCAATTCGCTCAAAAGTTATGAGCATTTGAAATACTGGGAAATATAATGGGAAGCCCGGTATTTAGAATAACATTTCCATTGTTGTTATATATTATGGTGTTTATGTACGCTCCAAAAAAAATCACCTGAATTAGCAAAAAAAAACTATTGGAATAAAGTTGTAAATAATATGTAGGTATACAGACAGTCTGACAACAATTATTAATGCTTTAGACCAGACCTATGCAACGTAAAAACTAATACTGTACTTTTTATACGTTGCCATCAATATTTTGCAGAAGATACGGATTTAAAATGACCATTGTTACTCAAAATATATGTTGTAGCACACTCATTTAATTATATCAGTGTAGAAGTCTGTTTAAATGATATTTTTAATTTGTTTTGAATTATTAAATTCACATTGATGAATTTTACGTATTTAATGTGACAATGAATGACAGCTTTTTTCAAAATGTCTATTTTTACAGCATATGTGAGTCTTCTCTACAAACATTTCGATCTAAAAATCAAAAATTTCTTCGAAACCGTACATTTTATGGACTTCAAACAGGAGTACGTTTTTATTAGTAATCCTATTGAAAAATTTAGTAGCAATTGTACAGGTTTTCTTTGTAAAAATTGGGGATTCGTAACCACTTGAAACAATCCGCCCCTGGGTTTCTGTACATGATGTACAGTTCGACAAATCTAGCTAGCGACTTCAAATGCGCGAACGAGGTGCGCGCCGACCGGCCCGTAGAAGACCTACAGCGTCGTCACGAAAAGGCATTCCTGCATTTGCTCGTCCTCTCAAATAAATAAAAATACCTACTGAAATTTTCTTTTTGAAAAATTACGTAGATATTTTGCAAGATGAGTCCGTCCCTACCAAGATGCATCGCTCTAAGTTCAATGGATCTCGGGGAGAACTTCCTCCGACCCCCCATCTCATCCGTTGGGTCCTCATTGTCAATGTTTGCTGCTGGCTGGGGTCTGAGTAACCGCGGTGGTTATTTCTTCAGCAATCTTCTTGTTATTCGTTGTCTTCTGTTTTGTGTGTTTTTTCGCTGCCTCTATAAGGGGAAAATCCTTAGCCGACGATCTGCGACTAAGGACGACCTTATAGAGTGGATCCACTTGTTAAAGCTGTCCCCATTTTAAATCCCGACTCATCTTTCTATGGATGTGGGGCCTTCTCCTGAGTGGGTCTTCTTGAGATTCTCTTTAGGTGACTTTAGGCTATTAGCTGAGCTTACAGTCTTATCACCTGTCATTTTGTCGGTGTGGTCGTCGTCTTTGTCTTTTTTGATGTCGCTTGGGCGTAGTTAACTCCTGGCTTCGTTCCTTTCGGGGCCGGTTTCCTCGTCGTCTTGTTATTTGGGGCTTGTGGGCATCCCTTATAATTTGGTGGGAGTTCTCCCTGGAAGTTTACGCAGGTGTCTGGCCTGTCCCTTGCTCTTCTGCACTCGTTGGAGCGGTTTGGTCCTCTACACTTGACACACTTGGTGTTTACTCTGCACGTCGTCTGTCCGTGGTGATATCCTTGGCAGTTGTAGCACTGCGTCGGTCCATTTCCTCTCTTCTGTTCTTCCCATCTTATCCTCTTTTTCCACGTCTAATTCCTCCATATAGATGGGTAGTGGTCTTCTTTCGCCGAATCTGGAGCAGATTTGGCTTATTTTCCCGATTAGGTTAGGTTTGTGGTGAGTGGGTCTATAAGGCCCTCCACTGCGACTCGTAAGAGTCTATTGTGGCTCATACCTATTCAGATTTCACCAAACAAATTCAGCTTCTTAACAAAGCCGATTAGTTCCACTCTTCCGTTCTTCCCATCTTATCCTCACTTGTTATATATGTTGGATTTTTCTTATCCTATCCTTTTCTTCCACGTCTAATTCCACCATATAGATGGGTAGTGGTCTTCCTTCACCGAATCTGGAGCAAATTTGGCTTATTTTCCCGATTAGTACTCCTTTACTTTTCTATTTCCTCTTTTAGTTTGTTTACGTCTTCGCAGTTTGTCAGTCCTTTGATGACAATTCTTCCTTTTTTTTACCATTCCACTTCCTTTCTCTCTTCGTTCTGGTACCTTGTTAGGTTCCTGTAGTCTTCGGGTCCTTCGCAGGGGATTTTTACTCCTAGTCTTTCTCGGATGGTAGTAAACCTCGTTTTTATCCCTAGCCGGTATATATGTCTTTCCGCAATGGTGGGTGCTCCGTAGGATGATGGTTGTGTCTTCCTTTTTACTCTGATGACCTCGTCCATCATTTCTTCTTCGGCTTTTCTTTGCGCGGCTTCTTTTTGCTGTTCTCTTTGTATCTCCGTGAAATCCATATCCTCGTCTTCTCATTCTCCTTCTTGGGGGGATTCCGATCTCTGTGTCTTTCTACGGGCACTTTCTGATCGGCATCGGTTCCTTTTATCTTCCTGCATTGCTTCCATCGTCTTTGCTATGTACTCCATGACTTTTCGCAGTCCTGTTAGTTCATCCCCCATTTTTCTAATTGTTTTCTTTAATTCTTCTGACTCTTTCTTTAATTTTTCTGCCTCGTTTTTGGGTTTTTCTGCTTCCTTTGTGGCTTCTCCGCCTTCATCTCTGTCCATTAGACTTTTCAGCCTTTCCTGTTCTTTTTTTTCTTGTTCTTCTTTTTTATTAATCCTCTCGATTGTTTCCTTCGCATCTCTCACTATTTTCATTCCTTCGCCCTCATCTTCGCCGGATGATTCTTGTTTCCTGCTCTTTGCTTGTCTCTTGCTAGCTTGGCTACTTGGTCGTTTTTTCTCGGCATCTCAATAGTTCCTGTCCATAGGTCCTAAAACATACAAAACATCTATTATTTTTTAATTTTCCAAATATAGAAAAATTGTGTTGAAAAACACTATTTGCGTTTAAAAAGGCTGTTTTCAGAATCCGCTTCGCTTGTTTTTGAATATCTAAGACATTTGCTATCTACTCGCTGTCAACCCCCACACTACACTCCTGTTTGTAGTAGCTAGATTTGATGTCTTGTAGATTCCTTTATACCGCCAAACACAGTACATGGATGTACCTAATCAATCACCAACATTTTATAGTGTTTCAATGTATAATTTGGAAATTATCTTTATTATTTATATATATATATATATATATATATATATATATATTATATATATATATATATATATATATATTATATATATATATATATATATATATATACTACTGTAAGTGTGTCACTGAACTCCTCCTAAACGGCTGGACCGATTTTGATGAAATTTTTTATGTGTGTTCAAGTGGATTCGAGAATGGTTTAGATTCACAATTGGTTCCGGTAGGTGGCATTGCAATCGAGTTCATAATGAACAACTCCTAAATCTATAGGCCGATTTTAATGAAATTTTGTGTGTTTGAGTAAGTATCTGGATGGTTTAGATTCACAATTAGTCCCAGTAGGTGGCGCTGCAATCGTGTTAATACTGAACTTCTCTTAAACGGCTGGTCCGATTTTGTTGACTTTTTGCAAAGGAGTTTTTTTGCTACGATAATTTCAAAAAAACGCGTCAAATTCTCACAAAAAAATATGTTTGCCCGTAAAAATCGAATTTTCAGAAAATATATTCCTTTTATCAAAAAGAGGTTAGCACATGACAACGTCTGTCGGGTACGCTAGTGTATGAACATAAAATGTTATTTCCAAACTTTAGAGGCCTATAACTCCGAAACGAAGGCTCGTATTACAAAAATTTATTTGAACTTCTAACATTATTTTTACCTCATCTACCCACTCCCGGATTTTGGACATCGATTTCCTGTATATTTAGTTATTTTCAATACCAGATTATATCAATGGTCGATCTGTACATCGTACACTAATTATAAAGCATTAATATTGACCAATTACTGTGATGTTACTGTATCGAAAATATATCGATTTTTAATAATTTAATAAATAAGTGTAGATTAAGAGACATTATTATCGATAGCTTACAAATCCTACAAAATTTTTAAAGGTGAAGATGTAAATTTCAAAAATATAATTAAGATATCGTTTAATGATGAAATTGTGGTCAGGCAAACATCTGTGTGATGTTGTACCAGATAGGGAAACATTAAAAAAAACATAAACAAAGATTATGGTTTACGTTTCCAAAATAATGAATATACCACAAGAAAATATTTTGTACAGTTTTAAAATGAAGTTACAAGTAAACATGTTAAAACATTGTAAAATTATATAATAAAAAAATAGTCCAGTAGCGAATAGGCATATCATATTTGGGATTCCTGCTTACCTTGTAATATTACACTACTCTAGAACTTACCTAGAATATTTAGAAGGAATATTGTTGAGAAGCATATGAGCATTTTTTTATCTTTAAATCCTACTGTTGCAATAGTTTGTATTGCGTGGAAACTCTAGCATAAATTATATCAGTCATATGTCCATTTTTGTAACATTGACAATAATAGAAATATGATGTTATTCATACATTTTTAATTAACCTAATTTTTTGCTAAACTGATTAATTTTCCTTACTTTTTAAACAATGTAAAACTACTTTAAAAAAATGTAATTTATAATAAAAACTTAATAATATTCTTCTTCAATAATAATTAATTGTCTGAAAACAATAAAATAGAAAATTTAAACATGATTGTCTTATGATAAGAATACCATTAGTTTTTTACAGTTGATGTCATTATACATTTTCAATTTTGTACTTTCATAGGTATTTTCATGTGCACAAACGACGTTGCATGTCAAAACGTGAAGAAAAAATATTTTTAAATTTATCTGAAGTTTTGTCAAAAAAAATTGTTAAAAATATTTGCATACAAATACTCCGCTCACATAAAAAAATATGGTGAAGGAACTATATTTTAAAGTGGGAGGAAACGTTTTTTACTGTCATCTACAAGGTGATTCATTAATAAATGGATATTTTCCTAATCATAAAATATCAAGATTTAAACCAAAGGTATAAGAAAATACTTTAAAAAGATTGTAACCCACAGGGCGCCAATTTGTAACTGTAAATGCTCTCGCTTGAAGGGTTCCAGCTAGAGACTCCTCTCAAGGGTGATTCGACCCCAAGCTTATGTCGCACAAGGATAAGAGAAAGGTTGTAAAATTTGAGGGCGCCACTACCTTTTTGACGTCGATAAAAAGTACTAACAAACTAAGGCGGAAAAGGTAGAAACGCCTTGTAGAATTTAGATAAAAGAGAAATAAAAAAATAAAAAAGGTACTTAAAAAAATAGAACATTTAAAACTTTATCCCGGATTTTTGAAAAATTTGTAGAATAGACGATGGAAGACCACATCCAAAATTATAAAAAAATGTACAAGGTGCTATTGAAAAATTTAAAGTTAGGGGTTGTAACTAAGGGATGAATATTTAGGGGATGATTTTTTCTACGTCATATTAAAGTGTATTAGAAATGGAATAGTTTTTGCCACATACGAAAATCTCTATTCGTTTAAGAGATATAACCTGGATAAAATTAGTCTGGGACATATATATATATACTACTTCCAAGCTTTCGGATTTATTTGAATCCTTTCTCAATGCTAAAAGAGAGGAAGAAAAGTTAAAAATATTCGAAAGATAAATTATTGGGAAAATTTATGGGCCAAAGAAATTAAATGAAGGACAGTATGAAAGATTGACAATCTTGGAAATTGGAAACATACTAGAAACTGAGAACATGGGAAGAATAATAAATGCATCTAGAATAAGATGGCTTGGACATAACAAAAGGATGAAAGAAGGTAGTAATGTAAAGAGAATAAAAGAGTGGACACCCGTTACAAACAGACCAAAAGCTAGATGGATGGACCAAATAGAGAGAGACCTAGAAAAACTGGAAATTAAAAACTGGACGCAAAAGACCCAAGGTAGGAAGGAATGGAGGAAAATCATTGAAATAGCAAAGAAACATGACAGACTTTAAAGGCAAGCAATGAATGAATGTGGATTGACTCTCCACTGAAACAAAAGGGTCTAAGAGCCAAATATTGGCGGTTACTGTTCCCGAAGGAATGTATAACCTTACATATATAAATAGATCCTACTATACAGGGTGTTTCATTAAGTAACTGGAGAAACCTTATAGACTGATAAATTTTATAATTTAAACTAGTGAAATAGTGAAGAAGGTAATATTTACTTACAACTCGACCAAATTCATTTCAACTGTGAGATTCGGATGCGCGTAGAACACGCGTACGACACTGTCGGGAGCTACCAGTCCTAAGCAGAACATTGCACTGTAAAGATCCATTTGAACTCATAGTGGTACAATCCGCGTAGGAATTTTAATATGGAATTTAAGTAGCTTGTAAAACACAAGATTTTGAGTGCACAAAGTCGTGAAATAGTGCATAATGTTTTTAAATTTATAACATTGGAGGCACAACGTGGTGAGTTATTGGTTCCTTCAGCGAAAATACAGAAAAGGGTTGCACAAGCAGTCGGTATTAGCCTAAGCACTGTAAAATCTATAGTTAAGCAAAGTAAAAATGATAAGGGTGAAGCTTCGTCATTCAGTACAAAACATAATAAAGGTAAAACACCGAAAAAGACAAAAATAGATGATATAGATACAAGAATTTTACAAGGAATTGTCCACAATTGGTATGCGATATTGGTATTTAAGTCAAAAAGTAAGTCGGGTGATTTTCAAGATCTTTACCAACTTCAAGAAATGGCTTGAGACTAAACTTATACCAAATTTACCCCCACGTAGTGTGCTGGTTATTGACAATGCACCATATCACAATGTGCAGTGTGAAAAATCGCCTACATCCGCAAGTCGAAAAGATGAAATGAAGCAGTGGTTACGAAGCAGAAACATCACATTTGCAGATGACATGTTGAAAGTTGAATTATATAACATTATAAAAATATATAAGCCAAGATTTAAAACGTACGAAGTTTGACAAAATCTTAGAACAACATGGTCATAATACTTTGAGATTGCCACCTTATCACCCTGACCTTAACCCAATTGAACTTGTTTGGGCATCCCTTAAACAATACGTTGGAAGTAAAAACATCACGTGTATATTGTCAGATGTGGAAAAGCTATGTAATGAATTTTTTGACAATTTTCCACCACTAGAATGGCAAAGTCGCTGCCAACATGCGCTCAAATGTGAAAAAGAGTTTCTCTGCTTGGAACCAGCCTTAGATGTAGTAATAGATCAAATTATTATCAATCTTGGAGATGACGATTCCGATGACGATGATGATTATGATATTGTAAGTTCTGAGAGTGAAAACAGTGATAGTGAGTGACAGATTTGTTTTAAACGGTGTCTCCATACTGTAAATAAAGAGAATAGACGTTAAGATTGTGTGTAATTTAAAACTGATGTCGTTAATGTAGTATTGTGAATATTATTTGTTGACTATAGGCTGCTGTCTTTAGTGTATTTCAGTTTCAGAAAGTTCAGACACTTCTTGTATACAGCTTCAATAGCGGAAAATTTCCTAATCGGATTTGATCAGGTAAACAATTTTAAAAATGTCTATGTGGAATAAATTTCGGTTTTATGTGTACCCAGTGTCATTTTAAATATCCACAATATTTAATACTTAGTTTGTAATTCAATCGATCCTTTGACAACACTGTGTTGCGAAACAATTGTAATTGTAACAATGTTAGTATTACAGTAAAAATTAAGTTTATTAAAAATCGAATTTTATTTAGTTGTGTATTTTCCTCAAGTAAAGGCTACTTCGATTCAGAAATATAAATTGAAATCCACATTTTACACAGTTAATAACTAAAATGGAATTTATTACCAAATTCTCAGGAATTTATTCAGGAAATATTTAACTAACTAAACTTTCTCCGCCGAGTGTACATGCGTTTATTTTGCGGCACTGTCATAGTACGGTCTCGCTTCTTTGTTTGCGCATCTCAGAGTTGAAATGAATTTGGTCGAGGTGTAGTAAGTAACAAAGGATAAAAAATAAGTATTACGACAGTGGTGTCGATAGTACAGGGAATGAGAAAATATTTATACTTACCGCCCGCCTCTGGTAATTTTACCTATATTTGTAGTATTTTAAATATTTATAATTAAACACCAACAATTCCGTCGGTGGGGTGGAGTATGGGAAGGACAAAATACCTTTTGTCCCTAACGTACTTCTATGGTTTCAATGAATTATAATGTGTTTATTTATGATTAAATACATTACAAAGTATGATACAAAAATATCCTGATGACTTGAAGTGACGAGCAAAAACAATTTTTAAATTTTGATAATTAAATTAATTTTTTTTTGGTTCAAATCTTCATATTTTAGACTTTTCTGTGTAAAATATTTAGACTTATCAAAGTATCACCCTTTATTTGCAGTTGGATCCCATTTTAAAATAGTTAAAACAAAATTGTGACATATGACTAAATGTAGAATCAATTTACTTTAAATTTTGGCATTAAATATAAATATTCTATAAATATATGAAAGTATAAAGTTACAGAATGCAATAACAGATTAGTATTGTAAAATTTTTTCTGTAGCTTCATATTCACTTTGTTAAATTTGTTGGGTATTAATGTATTTATTGTTAAATAAATATTCGTAATTAAGTTGAAGCATATTGGCCAATTTTATTTGTGAGAATTTGTTCTAAGTGGGACAAAAATTTCAACAATTTGCTGGTATCTCAAAACTGTTATGAATATTTATGATAATAATTGTAATTTTCCATTATTTAGAAATTCTTTGACAGCATAAATAACAATAAACACATTAATATAATTTGTTTTATTATAAAAATAAAAAAAAGATTGTTAATGGTGTATCTTGTAGATTGTTATTACTAGAAAATTTTTATTAATATAGTACACTAATGATAAAAACCAGTTTATGGTATGTTAATTTTTGCTGACAATATAACGTATATAAACAAAAATGCCTTATTCATTATAGTTTCCTATCCACAATACATCTACATAGACCCGTAGCCCATGACACATGTAGGCTTCATTATTGCGAATAGAAGCCGTTTTCACCATCGACAAACAAGTAGAATGAAGGCTATTCCCCAAGACACAAACTGGATAATCGACGCTACAGAGAACATTGAAAATCTTATGGATGCTGTTGAAACCACACGTTCAACAATTTGTATAATTATATTTTAGTTCCTTTGTATATTCACGTAGAGTTATATTTTAGTTCTTTTATTTCCATTCGAAATTCCTACCGGCGTGCCACTGCCTCCAAAATCTCTGGCGGCTGACCGGCGCCTTGCAGTATTTACTATTATTCTTCGGCAGCTGAAGTAGGCGTGACCAAGCGCACACTTCGCGCCCAAATGCATTCTCTCAGATAGCAGAGTCGATGTTGAGTTTCCAACCCGATCGGTCTCCCAGCTAAGACCTACCACTCCTTCACCGGTATAAAACCGATATTTTCAGACCAAATGGTTCAAGTTTCATAGTAAGTAATTTACTTCCGTTGATTCCTACAAAATAAGTACATTTTTCTATGAAGTTGAAGTTTGCATAGTGATCCAACCCGAAGAAGTTATATTCTAAGTGAATTGTGCTTTGAAAACCACAAAGGAAAGAGTAAGATCGTTCTAATAATTATTATTTTATACTGAAACGCTTGTCTATATTCATCGTTCCATCTGTATGTATTTTCGACGTTAAAGTTTATGAAACTTTATTGAATTGTTAATGAAATACAGTTATTATTTATGCGAGAGAACGAGTCATCCTAGAGAATTCCACTAAATCGAAGGCATCCTATTTTTTACGACAGCATAAAATTTGTCGTCAGTTCAACTGATGTGGCCTCAACGGCTAGTACTTGGGTACTACTTTCCATCATTATACCTGTAAGCTATGACTACTTAGGTTGTCATGGAATTTGTTTGACGTTTATAAGTTGTATCAGCAAAATAATCACGTAGGCGAAAATAATAAACAAACTAATCGATCACAGCTATATTTATAGTAACGTGTATTTACAATTGTGGATAACTGGCTATTTCAGCAACGTGACATTGGTTAGTACCTCTGAATAATCTGATGTAACCATCTTCTCCCCAGTCCGCACCCCAGGAGTTTTTGATGAGCCAATAGTTGCTGCCATCTTGGTCGTATCCAACAACCAAAACTCCGTGGTTAACCTGATTGTAACTACAATCGGGCAAATCAAGAAGACCACCTCCGTACAATTGCCATTCAAGAGTAGCGGTAACAGCAACTGAAACTGGACCTACAGTTCCTGAAAAATAAAAAAAGATTCATCACTCATTATTCACATTGACCAAAGTTGTTAATAGTCCAACTCTGTAAGGTTAATTCACTTTCGGTCACAAGTAAAGCAGCTTGAGAATTTTTTATATCTTCCCTAATTTAACTTTTTTTAGGGTCGAGATTGGAAACTCATGTTCGAATTGGTCCTATCCTGGACCCTAACTTAACCTAACTCACCTCAAACTCGCCGTTACCCCTGCCTTGGTATCACTACCCTAGCGTACTCCGAGAAGGGCGGCGGTCTCTAGTACACTCTCCGCTCACACCGTCGTCTTCTCCCTACCTATCACTCCTACTTCTCAAGCCATATCGAGTCCTTCTCTCTCCCTAATCATCTCTCCATCCATTCCTCTTCCCTCCTCAACATTATCTCCAACATGTTCTCCCAATACACCGCCTCCCCTAGTTTCATCTCCAACTTCTTCAGCACTTCCTCGTTCCTCCATGCCCCACATCATCCTCTAATTCACACCTCTCGCACACTCCAGTCTCTCTTTTCCCAATCTCGTGGAGGTACCCTACTCCCGACCCACGTCCAGTGAGCACCTGTGTCAAAAAGTAGTTCACCTCCCCGAATTTCCGGTCCATCCAATCTCTCCTATTCCCAATCGCTCTTTTCAGCGCGCACTTATACTCCTTCCACCTTCTCATTATTTCCTCTTCCATCTATTCCTGTAGTTCCTCCCTGGTCGCACCACTCCAGTGTTTGTCCACGTCAAATGGGTAGCTGCTGCTGTCCTATACCCCTGCACCTCCCTCGGGAGTATCCCTCCCTCCACCCGCTGGAGTGGCCTAACCCTCGAATTCACCCCCGCTTTTTCACCCCACACCTCCGCACCTTACAGCATACTCTGCTCTACCGTCCTACCAATTACCCTCCTCTTCCACTCTCCCGGCCCAATTTCACTGCAACTTGAAAATGTACATCATAACAAAGTTGATTTATCTTATTTTTAAATCCTCTGTTGATTCTCCAGATATGATTGAAGCTGCATGAAATGACTATGTACTTACCTACTGCAGCCTTAAGGGCGTTTTCATCAGGGTCGATATCAACAAATCCTTGGATTGTTGGAATAACTTTTTGACATTGACTTTGCTTGCAATCTCCTAGTACAGCAGTGTATTGGTAGCTTTCTTCAGAGCAGATTCCGCTTTTTTGTACGTAACTGAATGCCCAGTCCATCCATCCTCCAGCGCAAGCTGAATTTTGGAATGAGCAATCTACCAATTGTTGTTCACTAAGTGCTTGTTGTTGACCAGTTTTGATAGCCAATTGACCTTCCAATGCTCCAGTCTATGAAATTAACATCAAATTATAATCTAACCGTTCTTATCCACTGTCGTACATATCTGATAACGTCTTTCTCAGTTATCCAAAAAAAAGCTTTTGAACTTGGAAATATCATAAATTACACTTACAGTACTGAAAGCCCAGCAAGATCCACAGCTACCTTGATTTTTAACGGACAATACGGCACCTTTGCTTCTCCAATCAATAGCTTCTGGTACATCAGCCGAAGGATCAATTACAAAGCGAGAAGTGCTGGTCACATTTGGTTTTTTGGATAATTGGGAGTTCATCATAGACATGAATTCTTCACCAGTCAAATCAGCAAATTTGGTGATGGTGTAATAGTAGGAAACGTCACCACTTTCGTATTTTGCATTATGTTCTTCGATTCTCTTAAGATTTTCTTGGAAAGTTGCTAGGCGTTTTTGTTCTTCTTTAGGATGGTACTCTTTCAAATGGGTTGCCTAAGAAATTAGATTATTTTAATGTTAAAAACAACAAAGAAGCAAACACTGTAGTATGAAGGCATTTCATAAATTGCTTACCTTGAAAGAAGCCCATTTTTCTTCAATTGTAACAGCGTTGACAGCCACGAATAGCACAGCTAGAGCTACGAGGAATTTCATTCTGATTTATCTGGAAGCAAAATTATTTATTCAGTAACGGCTGAACACCTTTTTAAACCCAATAATACACATTTATTCCTGGTGGTGGTAATAAGCATAGCTAAGCGGATTCACCACTCCATGGAAGCCATTGAAAGGCGAGAAAGAACAAACTGTTCGGTTGCCATTTTTTAGCTCTAAGCTAACAAGGGATTGCGTAAGGTCACAAGTAGTTTGGGACACGAGGATCATAATGGCAACAAAAAGACGAATGGATCGGCCATAAAAGGAGCATCAAAACCATGGGACCAGAGTTCCTCTGCGTCGTCGCATACTCTAAAATAACCATGATACAAGAAAGTGGGTGGTAAAGGAAACTTTAAATTGAAGAAA
Organism: Lochmaea crataegi; assembly: GCA_947563755.1. Lineage (NCBI taxonomy): Eukaryota > Metazoa > Arthropoda > Insecta > Coleoptera > Chrysomelidae > Lochmaea > Lochmaea crataegi. The sequence continues at coordinate 2,561,459 of OX387433.1, read as the reverse complement.
ATCTTATCAGGAGAGAGGACCTGTGCAAAAATTTACAGCAAACCTAATAAGCGAAGATAGAAAAACTAGTAGATACTTTAACAAGCAGACGACATAGCAAAAAACTACATGGTTGGTTCAGTCTCAATAGAATAGTGCAGATCACAGTTTTTTATAAAACTTATTACAAAACTTGGTGAACTTGATGCATCTTTGAGGGTGCCACTGAGCTTGTGACGATGGGGAACAGAACTATATCTATTACAATGATTCAAAATATATGAAACCCATTTTTGATACAAAAATATATTTTCTTATAACTTACTTATAAAAATCAACAGAACGAACTCAAACAAGAATCAGTTTAATTATAACAATAAATCACTGTTTCCAACGACTTATATAGTCAATTGACAGATTATAAGTACCAGATTAACTTTCAATATCAACATGTGAAATACAATATTTTTTCTAATTATTATCTATGAATTTCCATAGATTGTTAATAAGATAATATATTCTGCTTGTCATTGAAAATGTACTAACTGTATCCAAAGTTCAAAAGCTTCCCCTGGCTGTAGAAATCAGGTAGTTCTTAAAATTTTCGGTGGATAATTACTTCAAAATTGTGAAAATAATTATTTTATTTGGCGTGTAGAAACTTTGTAAATCCATCTTGTGGGATTTCTTGCGAAGTGCGATCTCTAAGCTCAAAATCTGATTTCAACTCCCAAATGTGAAAATGTGAGAATATGTACGGTGCGGATATTAAGTCTTACCCCCCCCCCCCTAGGAAACTCCGTTATTTAAGAAAAAGATGAAAAATCCTCGAGCCCGTCAATTTTTATTTTAATCGAAAAAATTATCACCACTTTTATCCCCTACACTTGAAAGACGATTTTAATGTTATTGGGTATCAGGGATATGAGAGTAAAATTTTTAATTAATTTGAATAAATTGTTTGAATATTTGAACAAACAGCTACTTTGATATAATAAACCAGCATTATATATAATTATACATAATTATACATTGTTACACCCTGTATAATTATGTCTTAGACCGTTGGAAAGCATTTTCTACGGGCTTTCTAACGACGTATCACAAGTAGGGGGTTGCCATTTAAATTTTTGTAGGTGGCGTAGGTGGGGCATAGGGGGTTGATGGGGGTGCGTTCCCTCTCATGTCATTTTAGTTGCCCCTCTCTACCCTAGAAACAGTTTTGAAATTTTTTTGAAATCTCTGTTCGTTCACGAGGTACAGCCCATTGTAAATTTTAAAATTGACACTCTTTATGTAAATATGTATTGAGAGCAGTAAGTAGGATAAGAAAGATATTAAAACAAAAAAATATGATAATGAAAATTTTTAATTAGTTTATCAGATAAAATAAAACAACGTAGCAGGAAACGTCAGTTAGTCAGCAAAAAACTGTTCAATGGAGACCAGATGGAAAGGTTGACACTTTCATCATTACTTAGGAAAAGAAGAATTCAAAAATAAAGAAAAGTAGAAAATAGAGGTAGAGGTGTACTCATCATCTTGTATTATCTATTTTATACAAGGTGAATATACACAGATTCCCAAAATTAATTAGTACAGTATTATTAGCATTGAAATCCCCTGTCACCATTCTCCTTATGATACTCCTTTTTCCTTTTGACACCTTCAGATCGACCTCCAATCCTGTCATGCTCCTCTCATTTTGGTCCAGGCTGACATTTGGGCTTATATACACGCTGTACAACACCATGTCTCCCATTCGCACTACTAGCCATTCGTTTCCCTTCCTCACTTCATTCGCCCTCAGTCCATCCCCCACCACTCTTATCCCTGCCTCTCCTGTATCGTCTATAATCCATCCCTGCTTTCCCACATATCTAGCATTTACCTCAGATCCACATACCACATCCACTTCCCTCCTAAAAATCACTTCATCCAATATATCATGCGCTATCCTGCATTTTCCTTAATTTATCTGTAACACCCTCCATCCATCCCCTACATTCCTTCTTGCCGCACACTGCTCTCCCCTTCCTCCTATTTGACCAGACTCGTCCCCTCTGAGGGGTCCAGAGGGTCCCACCAATTTTGTCTTCCCCTTTTCCATCGTCTTCATCTACTTCCTTCCTTCCCCTTCTACATCCTATCTCCCCTGGCTTATCTCCCCTCTCACCACATACCCTACAAAGGAAGACCTGCCGACAGTCTCTGTCCATGTGATCCTCGCTGCTACATAGCCAGCACTTACTCGTCTCCTTGACTCCATCACCTTACACCCTGCTACTTTGTGCCCCTTCACCCCACATCCAAAGCATCTGCCCTCCTCTCTACAATAGTTACCCTGTTCCACCCCAATCTAATCTCCCTTTTTCCCAGAAAGGCTTCCATTTTTTCCCATTTCGCCCTCACCACCGCCATTTTCATCCCGTTCCTCTCCCTTACCACTTTAATCACCTTTGTCTCTTTCCCAATCGATTACTCAAATTTCCCCCTCACCCCTTCATCATCCATCCGCGGGTCTATCCCTACTTTATGGTTTTTGTTCCCCTCCCCGCTTCCACCACCCTAGCTTCTGTCACCCTTTCCACTTCCTCACCTTAACCCCCTTCTTTGCCTCTATAACCACCTCCCTATTTCTTGAGACTTTGAGTCTACCTACCCATGCACTCCCCTTCTTAATCCTCTCGATCCTTTCCTGATCGACTTCCCCGATATCCTTCAGGATTATCGCCCCATTCCTACCCCCCTCTTCCTTTTCCCCATCTGTATAGATTGTTACCTCCGCCACCCCTCCGTCACCTCTCACCCACGCCACCATCTTCTTCAGCACCTCCACCTCTACCTGCTCAAGCCTGTGAAGTCCATCATCAGATGAACCTGTATCTACAACAAACACCAGGGAATCTTCAGCCTCATCAAATAAAAGTACTTTTTTCATCCACATAGCCTCACATTTATTAACGTGTTGATAAATAGAGCACCACTCATCAACTGCAACTTCGTAAAATTTTTGCCTGGCCAAACTTTCCACATCAGCTAATTTAAACGAGGCGTCATTGGCTTTCACCCAATGGCCAGTAGCCAGTAGCTTTTCTGAGTAATTTTGAATGGATATGGTTTGTCCCCACGTGAATAGCTATCTAGATGCATTTATTTATTTAGAGTCTGCCATATTAGAACCGGTTGGATCAGAAAATATCTGTTGTATATTACTATATTACAACCACTTACTTGAAACCCATACTTTTCAGTATTCGCCATAAAGTAGTTGTGCTTTTGGTAATATTTTAGTTCTTTTATTTTCATTCGAAATTCCTACCGGCGCGCCGCTGCCTCCAAAATAGAAGTATTTAGTTCAAAATCGCGTTTTGTTTTATTTTTCCTGGCGGCTGACCGACGCCTTGCAATATTTACTATTATTCTTCGGCAGTTGAAGTAGGCGTGACCAAACGCACACTTCGCGCCTAAATGCATTATCTCTATGATTTTTACGAGGCTAGCTCAGCTAGTAAGAGTCGATGATGAGTTTCCAACCCGATCGGTCTCCCAGCTAAGACCTACCACTCCTTTACCGGTATAAAACCGATATTTTCAGACCAGATGGGTCAATTCATAGTAATTAATTTAATTCCTTTATTTCCTGCATTTTTCTGTAAAGTTGAAGTTTGTACAGGGATTCAACCCGAAGCAAAGTGATATTTCAAGTGAATAGTGCTTTGAAAACCACAAAGGAAAGAGTAAGATCGTTCCAATAATTGCTATTTCAGACTGAAAGGCTTGTCTATATTCATCGTTCCATCTGTATGGCATTTTCGACGTTAAAGTTTATTGAATTGTTAACGAAATATAGTTATTATTCATGTTTATAAAAAGTCCGTTAAATGAGAAAATTACACCTAGATACTCGTAAGAATTCACTATTTCTATTTTAGAGCTTTTATATGTGAATTTGATTGTTTGCCCAAGTTAGATCCTCTGCGGAAAACAACAGATAACTTTTTTGAAAGGATAACTTAAAGATTGAATTTATCGCAGTATGAAGATTTTTCTATTAGACATTTCAATTTGTGACTCAGCAAAGTGGACAAGGTCGTCCGAAGACATTAGCATATTAATGTTTCATCTGATGTAACTCCTTTCGTTATTTTAATTTCATGTGACGTTGACATTGACGTTAATAAAAGGAGAGAAGAATTCTAAGAATTTTTGAACCAACGCCTTGTAAATAAAGCTTTTCCCAGAGTACGCTATCAAATCAAAAGCCTTTCGAAAATCAACGAATAAAACAAAAAGTTTTCTTGAGGATGAAAGTAAATAGTTGTTAATAATTGTATGAAATACAAAAATGTATATTATATTATTGAACATAAATAAATTATTGATGAACAATATTTATCATTTGGTAAAAATAATAAACCAACTAATAAATGACAGTAATATTGATAGTAACATTAATTTACAATTGTGGATAACTGGCTATTTCAGCAATGTGGCATTGGTTGGAACCTCTGGATAATCTGATGTAACCTTGTTCTCCCCATGCCGGACCCCAAGAGTTTTTGATGAGCCAATAGTCACCACCGTTTTGGTTGTATCCAACAACCAATACTCCGTGGTTAACCTCGATGGAGTTACAATTGGGCAAATCAAGAAGACCACCTCCGTACAATTGCCATTCAAGGGTAGCAGCAACAGCTACTGAAACTGGACCTACAGTTCCTGGAAAATAAAAAACATTATGCCTTCTTTGCTCAGTATGATATTGAGGTCGTCGCAAAATGTAAATAAATGGATGAGATAATGTGATGATGGAGTCGCATTCATTGGTACCTACTTACCTACAGCAGCCTTAAGAGCGTTTTCATTAGGATCGATATCAACAAAACCTTGAAGAGTTGAAATAACACTTTGGCATTGACTTTGTTTGCAAAATCCATCTTGAGCAGTGTATGGGTAGCTTGCTTCAGAGCAGATTCCGTTTTGTTTTACATAATCGAATGCCCAGTCCATCCAACCTCCATTGCATCCTGAATTTTGTTTTGCGCAATCTACCAATTGTTGTTCACTAAGTGCTTCTTGTTGACCAGTTTTGATAGCCAATTGACCTTCCAATGCTCCAGTCTATAAAATTAACATCAAATTTTAATCTAACTGTTCTTATCCACTGTCATCTGATATCTGATAACGTCTTTCTCCGTTATCCAAAAAAAGCTTTTGAACTTGGAAATATCATAAATTACACTTACAGTACTGAAAGCCCAGCAAGATCCACAGCTACCTTGATTTTTAACAGGTAATACGGCACCTCTGCTTCTCCAATCAATAGCTTCTGGTACATCAGCCAAAGAATCAATTACAAAGCGAGAAGTGCTGGTCACATTTGGTTTTTTGGATAATTGGGAGTTCATCAAAGACATAAATTCTTCACCAGTCAAATCAGCAAATTTGGTGATGGTGTAATAGTATGAAACTTCACCACTTTCGTATTTTGCATTATGTTCATCGATTCTCTTAAGATTTTCTTGGAAAGTTGCTAGGCGTTTTTGTTCTTCTTTAGGATGGTACTCTTTCAAATGGGTTGCCTAAGAAATTAGATTATTTTAATGTTAAAAACAACAAAGAAGCAAACACTGTAGTATGAAGGCATTTCAAGATACTCTGTTATGTAATGATCTTAGATATTATTTATACTGAACCCACGGAATACTCTGCGGAATACTCTCCTCCATTTAACTCTTTTCAATATAACCACTTTGCAGAAAAATGTGGATTCAAGATCACAAATTCTAGCCCACAGTACCCAAAATCAAATGGTATGATAGAAAGGATAGAAATGTCTAATAGAGAAATCAGCGAAAAGTGGTGGAAATGAATTCCAGATTATTCTAGAATATGATAGCAGTCCAAAGGCATCCTTACCATCTCCATCAGAAATGCTCATGGGACTAAAACTCCGCAGTAAAAATATATGTTTAATAGAGAATTTACAACCACTTTTCGGGACTGAAACTTCTTATGAGAAGCTATTGGAACAGCAAATAAAAATGAAAAAAAAAGGTGAGCGGTCGTCGGACCGCCGACAGAAGCTTGCTTCTTATGCACAATTGAATGACCATTTTCCGTGAATTTTTCACCATTTTTCAAAAATTTTGATAATTTTTGACGAATTTTGACAATTATTGACCGTCTTTGACAATTATTGACCATTTTTCAAAAATTTTAACATATTTGGCAATTATTGACCATTTTTTCAAAATTTGGACAATTTTTTCAAAGTTTAACAATTATTGACCATTTTTGACAATTATTGACCAATTTTGACAGTTTTGACAATTATTGACCATTTTTGACAATTTTCCAAAAATGTTGACCATTTTAGACCATTTTTGACAGTTTCTGACAATTATTGACCATTTTTGGCAATTTTTGAAAATATTTGGCAATTATTAACCATTTTTTCAAATTTTTGACAGTTTTTGACGATTTTTTCAATTTCTTGACAATTTTTGACCATATTTAAAAATTTTTGACAATTTTTCAAAAATTTTCAATTATTGACCATTTTTGACAGTTTTTGAAGAATTTTGACAATTATTGACCGTCTTTGACAATTATTGACCATTTTTGACAATTTTTGAGCATTTTTGACAGGTTCTGACAATTATTGACCATTTTTGACAATTTTTCAAAAATGTTGACCATTTTAGACTATTTTTCAAAATTTTAACAATTATTGACCATTTTTCACAGTTTCTGACAATTATTGACCATTTTTGACAATTTTACAAAAATTTTGACAATTTTTAATAATTATTGACCATTTTTTCAAAATTTTGACAATTTTTGACAATTTTTGACCACTTTTGACAATTTTTGACAATTTTTCGAAAAATTTGACCATTTTTCAAAAATTTTGACAATTATTGACCATTTTTGACAATTTTCTAAAAGTGTCGACCATTTTAGACCATTTTTTACAGTTTCTGACAATTATTGACCATTTTTGACAATTTTGCAAAAAAATTTGGCAATTTTTGAAAATATTTGGCAATTATTAACCATTTTTTCAAATTTTTGACAGTTTTTGACGATTTTTTCAATTTCTTGACAATTTTTGAACATATTTAAAAATTTTTGACAATTTTTCAAAAATTTTAACAATTATTGACCATTTTTGACAGTTTTTGAAGAATTTTGACAATTATTGACCGTCTTTGACAATTATTGACCATTTTTGACAATTTTTGAGCATTTTTGACAGGTTCTGACAATTATTGACCATTTTTGACAATTTTTCAAAAATGTTGACCATTTTAGACTATTTTTCAAAATTTTAACAATTATTGACCATTTTTGACAGTTTTTGACAATTTTTGATCATTTTTTCTAATTTTGACAATTTTTGGCCATAATTAAAAATTTTTGACAATGTTTCAAAAATTTTAACAAATTTGGCAATTATTAACCATTTTTTCAAAATTTTGACAATTTTTGACCATTTTTGACAATTTTTCACACCTATAGGTGTGCGAGCTCAGTGCGGCAAGAGAGATTGCGCACAGTTGCTTGAATTAGTTATCGCGTGACGAACGCTTTTTCGTAACATTACACGTTTCACGAGTTCACTAGCCTTCCCAAAAGTCATATGTCGTGCAATAAGAAGCAAGCTTCAGAATATAATGATCAACATGCAAAGCAGCTGGAAGAATTTCAATTGAATGAAGATATATTTTATCAAGTGATAACTTTGAGGAAATGCTAAGACATAATTAAAACGAAAAATGGTTCAGTGTTGCGGAGAAACAGAATCTACTCTCGTCCAGATATTCTCCTAATTTTCATGATGAGGTTGAAGCTGGAGCAATGACTGGAATATTTCTAAATGGAAGTAGCTGTAGTACAGATAACAACAGCTCAATAGAAAAGGAAAGCAGCGAGGGTCTAGAAGAAGATCCTGTAGAGCCTGATGCAGTTAAAACAAGAAGCGGACGGTCTATTAAAAAACCAAAGAAGTACTTCGATTAAAGGGGACATGTTATGTAATGCTCTTAGATATTATTTATACTGTATGTGATTGTCTGAACTAATGAATAAAGATAGTGGTCAAATAATACTTTTCATACGCTTATCATTCGCTTACTTTGAAAGAAGTCCATTTTTCTTCAATTGTAACAGCTTTGACAGCCACGAATAGCACAGCTACAGCTACGAGGAATTTCATTCTAATTTATCTAAAACGAAAATCAGTTATTAGTACATAGTACATAGTACCTCTTCTGGATGATCAAAAACACCAGAAGCTGTTTTTATGGATGTTTTTAAAAATATTGTGAATTTTATTTAATAACTCACCTTTATTAAAAAAATCAAAAGAAGAAACTCTAACAAGTAGCAGTATAATTATAACAATAAATAATAGTTTTCATGGATTTATATAGTAAATTTACAGATTGAGTACCAGATTAATATCCATTATTATCATGTGAATTTTTAAAATTTTTTTCTAATTTTAATTTATCACATCAATTATTATCCTTCATAGATTGAAAATAAGATATATATTTTGCTTATCCATTGAGAAAGTAAATAGAAAAAGTACTTGTAGTATCCAAAGCTCAAGAATTGTCTGGTTGTAGAAATTAGATGTTTCAGAACTTTTCCTGCAGGAATAGGGCGAAAAGTATCGTTTGGCAGCCCAAGGGCGGAAAATTCTTAACGTCACGATTTTCTAGTTTTTCATTTGAGTACTTCGACGTTTCAAGTAAATTTTCATTAAACTTCACTATAATTTTAATGTTTTTCAATATTATCAATATTAAGGCTTGTTTTTTTATTCACCGGTAGAACCACCAATTCACCAACTGCGCTTATATATTCATTGGTGGTTTTCAGAGTCTTAGCATATGATGATTCAGATGATTCAGATGACAGTGGCCTGTTAAAAGGCCTATTAGACAACGTAGCTCTGTGTACCGACAGATGTCTGCTCTTAATAAATCATCCTTACGGAGAACCGGAATTAGGACGGTATAAGGCAGGTCGTAGTTTATTATTGGAGGCATTATTTCAGAGGTCATTCCTGGAATACTGCGACTTTCAGTATCCACTAGCATTCTGCTTTGCTGTGTATAAGCCTGTTTTGTGCATTTGGAAATATGCGCAATTCTATATGTTGTCGATCTAGCCCTCCTTTCCAGAAATATATGGAGAGGAGGTAGGTCTAGAAGGATTTCCATGGCTGCTGACGGTGTGGTACTGATGGCACCAGTAACTGCCAGACAAGCCTGTCTCTGTATACCAGAGAGCTTTGCTTGGGCCGTTCGCTGTAAAGCTTTTGACCACCAAGCAATAGCTCCATATGTGATCATTGGTCTAACAATCATCACCTATATCCAATGGATTTGTTTGGGTTCCAAGCCCCAAGATTTTCCACAGATCCTGCGACATGTCCACAAGGATAGTTTGGCCTTATGGATAACTTTTTCCAAGTGGGCGTTCCATGAAAGTTTTGTATCTAGGATAATCCCCAAATATTTTACTTCCGCTGCAAATGGAATAACCTCTCCATTGTAGGAAAGTGGTGGAAGATCCTCCAATTTCCTTTTCCTAGTGAAGGAGACTATTAAAGTTTTACCAGGGTTAACTGACATCTGTTCCCTCTGGCACCAACTGTGGATATCGTCCAACATCTTTTGGAGTATATTATATGCTACTCTTCCTGGCTTGGTCCTTGTCAGGATGACAAGGTCGTCTGCATACGCTTCCAGTTCTACCCCTCTTCTTTCGAGAGCGCTGAGCAAGTCATTCATCAAGAGAGACCACAGTAGGGGAGATAGTACTCCGCCTTGTGGGAAACCTTAAAGCTAATGGCCTCATCCTGAAGAAAAGTAGTTACCATCATCAGCCTGTGGACTGAACCTTTCAATTTTTCTTGTCGGATGCTTTTCATCGTCTTGTACAGGAAACCGCACATGCAGCAGTCTAGGAGTGCGTTCAAGGTCTGTACGAGAGTATAACTAGCTACCTCAGCCTGTATGTCTATCTATGTGTATATCTTCCATGCCTTTCTAAGCATATAGTTGCTTAAGATGTGAAAATTTCTCCCAATTGGCTTAGAAAAATTTATTTTGCGCAGCAGGGTAAAAATAATAAGATAAAAAAACAATGTGTCACTTTGATAAAGTATCCGATGATCTTTGAATTAATTTGATGTATATCGACTCACATTGAATTACTTATCTTTTTAGTTAAATACCATTTTTCAAGTGCAATTTCTACACGTAGCTACTTACAGATTTATAAAAAAATTGATTTAATTATCATTTACCCAACAAAAAAAAAGATAATAAATAATATAAACATTGATTTGAAAAAGTTGACACTTTTTTGTGTAGGATATGGCAAATGAGGCGACATTTCTTACGGTGTCTCAGGGCAACAAGAGTGAGTCAAGACTTAGTTTGTCAGTCTCAATTCGATAAGGGAATTATTGGAAGTAATCTAACCCTGGAGCTTCTGATTACCTCAAAAACAACAAGGGCACTAGGGACGTACCGTAAGCTGTTTGAGAAAACGTCATACCTAACGGTTGTCGTGCTGCGCCGCGAAAAAACAGAGTTGCAAAAATTACGACGACTTGCCTGCATGCGATGAGATCGTTCTCCAGAGCAGCCTTAGAGGTTATGCCAGACTATCCTCAGGCTAATTTTTGAAACCCGTTATCTAACTATGGGTTGGAGCAACCCAATCTATGAAAATGTTCGCGGATGTTATCAACAACCGTCAGTTATCACAAAACGAATTAGCTCTAATCACGGGAGGGGGAGTTATAGGTCCTAATACTAGTATATCACCATCCCTGGGAAACTCTCCAATAATATTCCAAGGGAGACTATTAGTAATGGATTGTTGTAATCAAGAGTGCCTCAAAAAACGCCTCAACTCAGCCAGTATATTCATTGCGACTGCTAGCCAGGATGCTTTAAAAGCTATGAGGTCTACAATTTTGTCTAAAACATACAGGAACTGTAAAAAACTAGCTAGATTCAAAAAAATAACTTAATTATAAGTTCCAGGGCATAAATGAATGATCGGAAATGAGATTGTTGATGGTTTCTCAAAGGAAGGAGCTTGTACTCCTTTAATCCTTCTATCTTCTACTCACTACTCTAAATTACTCTTACAGTTTCAGACATCTTTTTTTTGGGCGGCGATCCCTCACACACTCTCCGCACACACCGTCGTCTTCTCCTACCTCTCATGCCATATCGAGTCCACTCCCCCTAATCATGCTCTCCACTACGCCACTTACTTCCATTCAATCTTCCTTCCCCTCAACATTATCTCCACCATGTTCTCCCTATACACCGCCTCCCCTAGTTTCCTCTACAAATTATTCAGCACTCTTCCTCGTTCTTCATGCATTTAAACACATGCCCAACATCATCCTCCACTTCACACCTCTCGCACACTCCAGTCTCTTTTTTCCCAATCTTGTGGAGGCACGTCCAGTGATCACCTGTGTCAAGAAGTAGTTCACCTCCCCAAATTTCCGGTCCATCCATTCTCTCCTACTCCCAATCGCTCCTTTTAGCGCGCCCTCATATTCCTTCCACCTTCTTTCCATTTCCTCCCCCATCCATTCACCCATTCGCTCCCGCTCTTTCACCCCACACCTCCGCACCGTAAAGCATACTCTTCTTACCAATTACCATTCTCTTCCACTCTCCTTGCCCTTTCACATTACACATCAATCTCCCCACTCACTTTTCCCTTCTGTCCTGCCTTTAACATGTGAGTTCTGAAGGATAGCTTCAGCTTCAAACATCTGATCTTAGAATAATGACAGGAATTCTCACTGGACACTGCGCACTCAATATTGTCCTTCAACGCCCTAAATACCTTGAACATGACTACTTAGAGCCTGATCAGTTCACAGACCTACTTCCAAAACAGATAATAGGCTTTTTCAGAAGCCTAGATCTCTTGGACTCTAATTTAAAGTATAGGGAAGAGTAAATAAACTATCTTCAAAATAAAATTATTTTAATAAATTCAGGTTCGCAAAAACTACAAAATAAGCAATAAAATAAATATAATATCAATAAACACTTTTTAAAGATCCGATCCGAGTTTTTCAATTTGTTCAACAAAATAGCACATGTCCGATTTTTCCAAACCAGAACTTTGAAATACTATCCTGAAAAAATTTGGATGTTCCTTTTGCGCCTGGTACGTTATCATCATGTTTCCTTCTTTCATCATTTTTTCCTTAATCTTTGGTGCGATTTTGTGTAGTTTTTCTTTGTACGACGGATCTGATTTGTCCATTGTTCGTAGACTTGGTGGAATGTACCAGAAACATACGTTGGTGCATTCTGGATCGTCCAACAGTAATTCAAAACCTTCTCTGTTTCTTATACATTCCAGGAAATATTTCGAGTTTTCGAATACTTTTTCGACGTGTTTTTCAAATCCAGAAGTTCCTTTCGCTTTCCACATAAACCAAAATTTCAATACATCCACTCTCCTGCCACATTGTATATGCTTGTCACCTTAAAAATAAAAAATAAACGTAGATTTCAGTCATGCGACTGCCACAGAAGTGAAAACACCAATAAATGAATCCCTTTTAAAAATTTTATCTTAAGCCTATCGTTTTTACAAAAAAAAGTACACATATATAGAGTATACATATAGATCATGAAAAGCGTGATGATGATTTATGCAACACTACATACGCTTCATTGTTAATTGTGTTGCATAACCAAAAGTATTGTGTGTAGCATAAAAGCGTGATGATAACGAAAAATCCATGTTTTTTCTTCACACAAAAAAGTGCTCAACGCACCTAAAGAAGTAGCCTTGACACTCACTAAATATGACTCATTTTTGACATAAGTATTGGAAGAGAAAGTTAGTTTGTTATTGCACTCACCTGTATCGTACGTGGTATCATAAAATTTATCTTTTTGGAACAAGTAAGCAGCCTGAGTACCGTTAGCCTCTGCTAAAATTCCTTTGTGTTTTATCAGTAAAGTGGAACATTGTTGTGGAGCTGCTAGAAGTTTGTGAGGATTCCAAAGAACTGAATCAGATCTGCAATGTAAAATGTTAACTCAAAAAAAATGCTCACGATATATTAACAAGCACTGAAGTTGGAATGGTCATAAGACATTCAACACTGTGCATACGAAGTAGTGTAGAGTAGTAGTAGAGTAGGTGTGGAAATGGTTGCTGATGTGTCCCTCTTATATCCAGTAGTATCGTAGGTGTTGTGTCCTCCACTATTTTGAGCTTTTCCTGGTACTCATTAAGGCGACAATGTCCCGTTAGGATCCCTGTTAAAACTCTTAGGCATTCATTTGTTCTCAACAGGTTGTAGTCACCCAGGAGTATCTTTGATTGTCTAAGCCCTACTAGATCTTTCCAAAGGTCAGATCTTCTCTTTTTTCGGCTTTGCCCATTTCTTCCAATATGACCGCAAAAGGGTTGCGGCCCTCAAAACTCTATAACCAAGCAACCAATTTCTTTCGCGTCAAGATCTTTGACCTCAGCTGAACAGAATTATTCACAGCTTGACCAGGAAGCGTTAGCTATAGTGTTCGCAATTGATCACTTCTATCAGTATCTTTTGACCAACCATTCATATTGATCACTGATAATCGACCCCTCGAACGAATTTTCCATCAAAGACATCAGCCAGATTGCAAGGATACGCTGCATTTCTTTCTGGATTCAACTACGAAATTGTTTTCAAGAAAGGTACTGAAAATATATATAAGTCCTCATACAGATAGTTCTGTAGTGCCCCTCGTATAAATTAATTACTTTTAGGTCATTCAAAAAATAGCGTCAGCAATAATACTTTTATAATATTGGATAGATATATTTATCAACATTAATATAAAAGTATTAGTAAGCAAAAAATATAAATAGTTTTGCAATTGAAGACAAATTACATTTTTACATTTTACAAATAGATATTAATAAGGTGAACTCCAACGAGGTCGTCGCTACTGACTGGAGTTCATTTGTTCATAGTGTATATTGCACATATAATTATTTAATAAAAGGATAAACCTGAAGTGACAATGGAATAAGTGTTTTTAATTAACAACGACCCCTAAACCATTACAGATCCATGAACGAAGAAGTACATCAGTTGTGTGTGTCATCTGTCTGTATAATATCAACCCCTCTACTGACCTATCGATCGATGCGCTTGGAGACAACGAAAGATCCAGAACTTTCTGCAACGCTCTTCAATCTCCGCAACAACCGTATCGCTGACTCTGAATTTATCATCGATCATGGCATTATATTCAAAGGTTCCAGAGTAGTGATTCCTTCGTCATTACAACATTCAGTCCTTGAAGAGCTGCAACCAAAATAAAACAATTGGCAAGACGCCAATCGACCGATCAAAGCCTGCGAGGCATACGCCACAATGAAAAACAATCCACCAGAAGCACCTCTACATCCTTGGGAAACACCGGAAGAAAACTGGCAACGGATCCACATCGACTACGCCGGACCGTTCCAAGGTCATCATTTTTTATTGGTGATCGACGCAAAATCGAAATGGGCCGAAGTCGAACCAGCTCCAACATCTTTCACAACCATTGAAATCCTGAAAAACATTTTCGCTCGATACGGATTTCCAGAAGTCATCGTATCTGACAACGCAGCAATTTTCATGAGTGAAACTTTCACAGAGTTCTGCAAGGTAGCTGGGATTTTTCACAAGCAAATAGCACCGGGACATGCTTCTACCAACGGATTAGCAGAACGTAACGTTCAGACTCTAGAAAGACGAACTACTTAACATTTATCAAAAAGTTCGAGAAATATTTTTTCGCTACAGGGCCACTCCACTTGCCGATGGGAAGACACCTTCAGAAGGGTTCCTCCACAGGCAGATCCGCACACATTTGGACGCCCCGAAACCGACCAAAGTAGTGCAACCAGCAGTACCATCCAGACCAGCACGACATTTAAGTGTGGGAGATAGAGTGTTACTACGGAAACAACAAAAACTCATGGAAACCGGGAACAGTCGTAAAGAAATTTGGTCAGCTGCACTACTCAGGAAAATTGGACGATGGGTTCATATTCCAGCGTCACATCGACCAATTGGTCAAGACACGCATCAACAAAAAGAAAGTGGAATTTGTGGATGAAGTTAACTCTCCAGCTGAAGAGTATCAACAGATACCACAATTCGAGCAGGACCAAGCCAACGCCCAGAGCCATCGACGCCTGCTCATCCTCCAGCCTCTCCACCCAATGAAGACCAACAGCCACGCCGTCCTGCCAGGTCTCATCGCTCTCCTCAATATCTAAGAGACTACATCCTAGACTGAAATAATTCAAGTAAGGGAAATCGTACCACTTGTGTTTAGAGTAACAACTGTATAGATAATTTCCATATAAAAAGCAAATAATTTTCAATTGTTAAAACGTCTACGAACCTCTCAATTCCTTTTAATAAATGTTTATGTTTCGGTGACATTAGCGCACCTCCACCCCATGCAGCATCAACGTGAAACCATAACTTATATTCTTCACAAAGGTCAGCTATTTTTTCTAAAGGATCGAAAGCTCCCAAAACAGTCGTTCCTGCTGTTGCGCTCACCATAAACGGTATCGCTTCTTCCAATAAAGCTCTTTCTATTTCGTTGCGTAAATGTTTAATGTCAAGCTTTCCTTTTTTATCTGTTTTGATGGAATAAACGTTGTCCGATCCAATACCAAGAAATGATGCTAACTTTTTTATGGAGTAGTGACTCTGTTCAGATGCAAATAGAACCAAACGGGACATTTGTGTTATTCCTTTTGTCTGTAAAATAAAAATATATATTACTGGTGCTTCGTCCTGGCCTAGCTCACTAAAATTATTCTATTTATGGTATTAAAATCGCGTTTCTAATCTTGAATTAATAATTGTAAAATGGGAATGATAATGGAAAATCAATAGTAGGCAAGACAGGAATCTGATCCACTTACTGAATACTTGAAAGAAGTATTTAATATTGAAATGAACGGGCCAGGAACCAGACACTCCGAAAGCTTAGGAAAAACCCCAAGTATTGTTTAAGCGGAAATTCACGCCATAGGGAAGTGTGACCAGTTCACTATTGAGAAAAGATATAGGGGGGAATGGATTATCACCATGTCAGCCATTAGAGTTTTTGCGGTATCAGCTCCAATGTAATATTGGAGAAAATAGGCAACGCCGAAAAGAAGAGAAGATGTAGATGGAAGGGGGCACAATAGATCTTTCAAGTAACCCCAGTATACATGCATACAAACTTTTATTCGGAGAACATTCAATGAATGCAAATCTAAGGACAGAAATAATTTTATCTACGACCACCATTAAAATTAAGCATTTACAAGCTCATATAAATACGTGAAATTACATTTTATACATCATACGTCTAAAGCGTGCGAAAAAGAACAATGCTTTTTAAATGGAAGTTTCATTATAACACCCAAAAGAGTGCGAAAAAGTACAATGCTTTTTAAATGGGATAATCATTATAACACTCTTTTTTATTTATATATTTATTAAGTTACCTAATTTTGTGTTTTGTGTTCTGTCAAAGGTTCTGCAATTGTAATAATTTTATAATTTTGTACTGTCATTAAGAAGTGTGAAATGTGAATGGTCAAAAATTGTCAAAAATTGTCAAAAATTGTCAAAAATTGTCAAAAATTGTCAAAAATTGTCAAAAATTGTCAAAAATTGTCAAAAATTGTCAAAAATTGTCAAAAATTGTCAAAAATTGTCAAAAATTGTCAAAAATTGTCAAAAATTGTCAAAAATTGTCAAAAATTGTCAAAAATTGTCAAAAATTGTCAAAAATTGTCAAAAATTGTCAAAAATTGTCAAAAATTGTCAAAAATTGTCAAAAATTGTCAAAAATTGTCAAAGATTGTCAAAGATTGTCAAAAATTGTCAAAAATTGTTGAATATTTAAAAAAATGGTCAAAAATAGTCAATAATTGTCAAAATTGTCAAAAATAGTCAATAATTATCTGAAACTGTCAAAAATGGTCAATTATTGTTACAATTTTGAAAAATGGTCAAAAATTATGAAAAACTCAATAATTGTTAAAAATTCTCAAAATTTTTGAAAAATGGTCAAAATTTTTGAAAAATTGTCAATAATTGTCAGAACCTGTCGTAAATGCTCAAAAATGATCAATAATTGTTAAAATTTGGAAAAATTGTCAAAAATGGTCAATAATTGTAAGGAAGTGTCAAAAATGGTCAATAATTGTTAAAATTTTTTAAAAATGGTCAAAAATTATGAAAAACTGTCAATAATTGTTAAAAATTCTCAAAATTTTTGAAAAATGGTCAAAATTTTTGAAAAATTGTCAATAATTGTCAGAACCTGTCATAAATGCTCAAAAATGATCAATAATTGTTAAAATTTGGAAAAATGGTCTAAAATGGTCAGAATTTTTGAAAAATTGTCAAAAATGATCAATAATTGTCAAAACTGTCCAAATTGGTCAATAATTGTCAAAAATGGTTAACAATTGTTGAAATTTGAAAAAATGGTCAAAAATTCTCAAAAGTTTTGAAAAATTGTCAAAAATGATCAATAATTGTCAAAACTGGATAATAATTGTGAAAAATGGTCAATAATTGTTAAAATTTGAAAAAATGTTCAAAAATTGTCAAAATTTTTGAAAAAAAAAGTCAAAAATGATCAATAATTGTCAAAACTGGATAATAATTGTCAAAAATGGTCAATAATTATTAAAATTTGGAAAAATGGTCTAAAATGGTCGAAATTTTTGAAAAATTGTGAAAAATGATCAATAATTGCCAAGACTGTCAAAATTGGTCAATAATTGTCAAAAATGGTCTAAAATTGTCAAAATTTTTGAAAAGTTGCCAAAATGATCAATAATTGTCAAAAATGGTCAATAATTGTTGAAATTTGGAAAAATTGTCAAAATTGGTCAATAATTGTCAAAAATGGTCAATAATTGTCAAAAATGGTTAATAATTGTCAAAAATGGTCAATAATTGTTAAAATTTGAAAAAATTGTCTAAAATGGTCAAAATTTTTGAAAAATTGTAAAAAATGATCAATAATTGTCAAAATTGGTCAATAATTGTTAAAATTTGGAAAAATGGTCTAAAATGGTCAAAATTTTTGAAAAATTTTTAGAAATTATCAATAATTGTCAAAACTGTCAAAATTGGTTAATAATTGTCAAAAATGGTCAATAATTGTTAAAATTTGAAAAAATGCTCAAAAATTGTCAAAAATTGTCAAAATATTTCAAAAATGGTCAATAATTATAAAAAACTGTCAAAAATGGTCAATCATTGTTAAAAATTCTCAAAATTTTTAAAAAATGGTCAAAATCTTTGAAAAATTGACAAAAATGGTCGTTAATTGTTAAAAGTTGGAAAAGGGTCATTAATTGTTAAAATGGTCAAAATTTTTGAAAAATTGTCAAAAATGATCAATAATTGTCAAAACTGTCAAAATTTGTCAATAATTGTTAAAATTTGACAAAAAGAGTCAAAAATGGTCAAACATTTTGAAAAAATGGTCAATAATTGTCAAAATTTTTGAAAAATGGTCAAAAATGGTCATTTTATTGTGCATAAGAAACAAGCTTCTGTCGGCGGACCGACGACCGCTCTCCTTTTTTTTGGATTGGTGTAACACTAAAAAAATTAAAAATTAGACGGAAAATGTTCTTATTGCATATTTCTCGGAAAAGTCAATGAAAATCATCAACGTTATGGTCCCATTATTCAATGTTGAAAACTACCATAAATTTAAACAGTTTCATAAACTTATTAACTTCATAAAACGACAGAGAGCCATAAACCAAAAAAATCAAACAGATTTTGGATTTTATAAATGGAGCACCAGATAATGAATTTCTTATAATGAAGGTAGGCAATAATTCAAACATAATTATTGAAAAGAGAGGTTATGTAATATATAATTAAGGGAAATTATTTTTAATGTGGTCGTAGATAAAACATTTTATGATACTCATGCGTGAATTACTTTTGCGCACTCGTTGCGAAAAAAGGCACTAGCTACGCTCGTGCCTTCCATTTTCGCAACTCGTGCGCAAAAGTATCACTTCACGCACTTGTATCATAAATAACTATTATAAGTAATTATTTAATTCTATGAAAAATCTATGAAAATTGAATAGTTATAGATACAATTTTTAATTGGTACAAGAATGTGTAATACCATAGATAATTTTGAATAATAAAAAAAATTAATATAATTATTATTTACAGAATCAACGATATAAACTAACCTTTTGTTAAAGGAAACTATACTGTTGCAATGAATATTTAACCAGGAAATATTAATAAGAATTTTGATTATTTATTGAATTAATTGAAGGTTGTAACGAACGGTTTTCAAAAAATTATGAGGTGAATATTTATTCATAATTCGATTATCATTTAATTGAAAAAAGTATGAACTGCTATACCTAATACCAATACAAATACAGGGTGGTCCTTTGAATTATACGATTTTTACCAACTTGCTTCAATTGAATGTTGATAATAAGAGAGATACAGAGTTGAATAGATGAGGCTTTTACTTGATGAAGATCCATACTACTGATGAAATAAAACAAATTAATTTGTTTAAATCTTCATTATTTATTTTGAACTGACGTTCAAATTAAAATTAGTGACGCGTTTCGCTACACAGTAGCTTTTTCAAACTAGTGTAGCGAAACGCGTCACTAATTTTAATTTGAACGTCAGTTCAAAATAAATAATGAAGATTTAAACAAATTAATTTGTTTTATTTCATCAGATACAGAGTGTTAAACGTGATATTTTCCGGGCTAGAGCTACTTGAAAATTATTGTTTATACAAGATATTTGACAAATAAATTTTATAGTGTAATACTGGCCTTAAAAAGCTCCATTTAAATTTTGGGTTTCGCAGGAAGAGCAAACGGAACAATTATTGATATAGGGGATACAGTGCTTCTAAGTTTTGGCCAATAGTAGATTTCAGAAATTCGAGCCCCACGTTGGGCGCCAATTTGTAGCCGTATCAGTCAGTTGTTCATTACTTGGGCGGTAGAGTGGCCACTCGAGGCAGATGCCGTCATGGGACTATTCTCAAGGGTGGTTCTACTTCATGTTAGTGTTGCCCTAGGTATGCCAAAGGATTGTCAGACTATAAGAAACTTTAGGGCGCCACTACCTTTTAGACGTCGCCGAAAGAACAAAAATGAATTTAAATAAAAAGAAAACTGAGGTGAAAAAGGTAGAAACACCTTGCAGAATTTAATTAAGATATTTATTTATTGAAAATTAAAAAATTTACGTTAACTCGGACACGATCCCCTACAGCTCTTACAGCCGGGTGGATTCGAAATTAAAAAAAAATTAAAACATTAAAACAAAAAAATGATACGAGGCCTGTACTTTTTTTGGTACTTAGCCTTCGGGAAGGGTGTGCAGAGAAGTGGTCCTGGAGGTATCCCAGTAGTGTTTTCAAAGAGGTCCTTGAAGTATCTTGAAGGTGTCTTTGCTGTATCCCTGAGGGATGTTTTTGAGATATTCTACTTGAGGTATCTTAATGGTATCCTAGCAGATGTGCTTACCACAGCAATTTAGATAAAAAAAGGCAGGTCTTGCCTCGAAGACAGTCGATAGCGAAAAGAAGCTTTGCTCGTGGCGTTGCAAAAATGGAAGCGGCCGTTGGCAGATGTTAATTATCTTATGGTCAGGGTTGGGGATTGGAAGTGGCTAATGAGACGACGAGCGGAAATTGAAGAAGAATTTGCGATATTGATTTAAAAGTCGAAAGAGGTCGATAGACATGTTACAGCATATATTTGATAAATGCGAGATACGCTAATCTGGGTTCAAGATCTACGAGTGAGAGGAGTTTAGGTGCACTGGAATAATATTAAAAATATGAAAAACCTGATGTATGATTGGGTAACTTTTTATTAAAATAACCTGATATTATTCAAAAATTAGGTATTACCAATGAATAAATAATCTTATCTAAAGAATTTTACTTCAGACTCCGCTTGATTTCAACGTCATCTTGAGTTTAATATATTTAGTAAGTACAGATCCCAAAACATGACACTTCATAAAATTATAATATTGCTCGAACAAGTTGGTATAAATAAATAGAGTAAATGAGATTGAATCTAATCTCAATAGACGTCTATGGCTTCATTTTACAAATTTTTTTATCAAAAACATACATTTATTACAAATGAGAAATAAAATTTTAC
Source organism: Lochmaea crataegi (assembly GCA_947563755.1). Lineage (NCBI taxonomy): Eukaryota > Metazoa > Arthropoda > Insecta > Coleoptera > Chrysomelidae > Lochmaea > Lochmaea crataegi. The sequence goes on along the minus strand of OX387433.1, from coordinate 2,540,192 downwards.
AGGGAAAACAAAAATACATTTTATTGGAGCAAATACAGGGTATCAATTTTAAAACTTACAATGGGCTGTACCTCGTGAACGAAAAGAGATTTAAAAAAAATCATAACCGTTTCTAGGGTAGAGAGGGGGAACTAAAATGACTTGAGAGAGAACGCATCCTGATCAACCCCCTATGCCCCACCTACCCAACCTACAAAAATTTAAATGGCAACCCCCTACTTGTGATACGTCGTTAGAAAGCCCGTAGAAAATGCTTACATTTTTTTGCTTTATTGTTACACCCTGTATGATTAAGACTTAGACCGTTGGAAAGCATTTTCTACGAGCTTTCTAACGACATATTACAAGTAGAGGGTTGCCATTTAAATTTTTGTAGGTGGGGCATAGGGGGTTGATGGGGGTGCGTTCTCTCTCATGTCATTTTAGTTCCCCCTCTCTATCCTAGAAACGGTTTTGAAATTTTTTTTGAAATCTCTTTTCGTTCACGAGGTACAGCCCATTGTAAGTTTTAAAATTGATACCCTGTATATTTGTCCTATTTTGTAGCTTTATTAAAATTTGTATGTCTTGTTTCTTTATAGATTGATGATGGTAATAGCCGAAACTAGCTGCTAACCTTCTAATTGAAGTATATTTTGGTGACTATACTAGATTTCCTATTACATAGGAGCACAAGAAAGGGTCGATAACCATAAAGCTTAATACTCACTTAGGCGAAATTCGCGTTTTTTGACATAATGTGTCAAATCCATATTTAAAAATATTCGCGGCGGGAAATTTCAACTTTTCTGCGATTTTTACAAGTATCGTTTGTCATTAATGAAGGGAAATAACATAACCTAGAATTTTTATCATTATTATTTGTTGGTGTTTGTGCAATTTTTATAAAAAGAAAATAGTCATGGATGCTCGTCATTACAACAATTATTCACGAAGATATTATTATTTAATGCCTTTTTGTTGGATTTATACAGTAAATAAATTAAAATAAAAGATTATAAAATAAAATAGAAAGGAATAAGAAAATTTTGTTCGGTTTATACAGACAAATAAAATAAAATAAGTCACTCGTAATGTAGTATGTACACAAAACAAAATATCTCTCAAGAGCCGATTTATGACATCCACAAATCATCAGAAAATGACACTATAAATGACAGTAATGACAGAAATTCGCAAAATAGTTAAAATCATTTCAACTTTTTTGCGATTTATCCGCACTTTCGCATAGGCAAATTTCGCATTTGTGAATGTGGATGAAATACGCGAATGTGCGACAACAATCTGGATTTTACACATTATGTCAAAAAACGCGAATTTCGCCTAAGTGAGTATTAAGCTTAAAGCGGCAATAAACCATTGGCGTTACATTTTTCGTTGTAGACCCGAATGGTTTCATTTGTTGGGTTTATTTAATAGTGCAAAAGTTGGGCAAGTATCATATTATTTCCTGCTTTTAACCAACTACTTTGATGGATATTCAACCAACGTTAAATAATATTCATCAACTTGAGGGGCGCCATTTTATCATTATGTAAATCAAAAAGTGCTTTTTATCACTTTATGAAAATATGCTGGGATAGTTTGGTTACATTTACTAAGGTAGGTATGCAAAAATAAACACTTTCTAAAATATTAGTCATATTGTTATTAAAATCTACATCTATTGTAAGTATATAAAATTATAATTTTAATCATTGCACTTCTTGATTTTTCACCCTACTTCAGCCTATACTTTTATCTAATAGAAAAAAATCCAAATATGTAAATTTAACGAATATGTAAATTTATCGTAATACAAAATTATTTAACATAATAAAAAAAACTGTAAGACCCATCTCTACTCGGCAAAACCCTTAAACTGACTGCACGACACTGGCAACCGGCTTATCATATTAATGAATCCTTAACCATTGTGCCGAATTTTACGACCCTATTTTATTTGAGGTGATACAGGACGTGTCGATTTAATTTTGGTAAAACCGACCTGTTTTATCATTTTATTCCACATAGAAAAAAAATAAAGAGTCACCCTATATTTATAGAACTTTTGAATAAATAATGAGGCACACAATTATGATCCATGTCAACATTTGTGTCCAACTTCAATTCATACTTGTGACGTAATAATCTAAAGACCGGAATTTGAAAAAATTTTTTTGGGGGATAAAAACTATTAAATTTGATTAAATATTGCGCGATTTAATATGTTTTTTAGAATTAACTATTTGTTATGCATGAACAAGAATCTATTTTTATAAATAAAAAATAATTTCCAATTTTTAACTTTAGACACCTGCAGTTCGTAAGACGCAAATTTAATATGAAGGAATATTATTATTTTTTCTCCCAAGTTTTTGGTGCGAACTCCTGGGACACCTTGTATACTTCTAGTGCGGCCTATTACACAAGCTTTTTATTTGTAAATAACTACGAGATACGGGCCAATAAAGATAGAACTGTCATTTTTATTTTTCTGGGTTTAACACAATTTGGCAACGTCACAAAATTTTGGTTTCGTTTTCAACGTAAAAGTAACATACCTTAATAGATGGGTTACACTTGTATCTAGCACAATTTATGGCGTATCCATTTCCCATGGAACCGCCTGGACAAAACAAACCATCACCTTCTCCATCTTTATATCCGACGATTTTTCTCATTTCCGTTAAAATCGTCTCTTCCATTAAAGTAAAAACAGGAGAAACTTCGTAGGTGTAAACACTGGAATTTAACGCATCTGTCAACCATTGTCCTACCAGACCGTAAGGATCCAAGGAAGAAAATAATTGGTTGACAAAATACGGATGTCCCGTCTTAACCGAATAGTGGATGACATCTTTTAATAGCCTTAACAATTCAGGATGGGTGGAAGGTGATTTATTTAAATTAAAATCGAAAATTTCTTTTAGACGATTCGGATCTTCAAAATTGAGCACTTTGTTATTTCTATCGGTTCCATCGAATACAGCGTGTTTTAAAATTAGTTCCAAGCTATCACGGAAGAAATCTCCGTGATCCTTTTTCGAACAAAAACTTTGAAAAGTTGCCGTCTTCTTATAATTTATTTTCACATTAATTTCACTGAACTGATTTTCTTCGTCCGAAGATGTTGCCACTGCATCACTATAAGTAGCTGGTTCTTCAGCTACGCTCACTATGAGATCTTTTTTGTTAGCAGGCATAGCGAAAATTCATGTAAAACGAACAACAGTGTTCAATTTGAATAACCGAACGTCAAATAGTTAATGTCAGTACAAGACAAGCTTTTAAACAAGAAAAATCACGTGTAACCTTGTTTGTTGATACTTTCCATCATAAACGGTAATTTATACCTAGTTTGGAAATGGTTCCGTCTGAGTTAATGTTTATATTAATTGGCAACTTATAGGGTGATTGCATTTTAAAAATTTTATATTCAAATACACTTTTAATCAATATCAATATATTGACTGTTGACCTTTCATTTGCCACTACTGCAGGCCCCAATTTGCTTTACATGCAGGATAATGCAAGGCCACATAAAAACAGGAGCTGGAGTCCATGGTGCCAGACCCAGGTGTAATGTCCACGCATCGTTGGGGAAGTTTGCATCTGTATTCCAGGAATAAATCTACGCTATATCGACACGTGTTTGCAAATGAACATCGAAAGGGGGTATAGAGGCCAAAAGATCCTCATACTCTCAGATAGTCAGGCAGCACTGAAATATTTTACATGTCCCCAGATCAGATCTAGACTGATCTGGGACTGTCTACAAAATCTTCTAACCCTGGCAAACCATAAAAGAGTAACTCTTGAGTGGGTCCCGGGGTATTGTAGACAATGAAAAGGCAGAAACTGCATTCACTGGTCCTGGACCAGTATTTGGAATATCAAAATCTGCTGTACATGGTTGTACATCTCGGTGGATTTAAACTAAACATCAAACGTTCCAGAGCAGGAACACACCTTAGCAGGGGCCAGATGAGGAAAGTAATGGGCTACTGGTCACTTCACATAAACGGTACAACCAAGAGCACAAAAAGCCTATGGGCTGAGGTGCTAATATCTCTGATTGATGGTGCCAAACCAACCAGTCAATCAATCAAGATATTGATTTGATAATGAAAATATAACTCTTCTTCCTTGGCCATCACAGTCTCCAGACATCAATCCCATCGAATACGTATGGAATATGCTTCAGAGACAGATCGCTGTTTATCTGCAAAATAATCATAGTCACCAAGATCTTCTTGTGAAAGAAAGAAATATTTTATTATCCCTCCTTAAGGGGAGCGGTCTGCTATAGGCTTGCCGGAGCCTCTTCAGGCAATACTAGAAGAAATAAGGATTTGTCGGTTCAGGAAATGGGAGTAGAGAGAAACCAACTGAAAAAACTCTAGCAGGTCAGGGTCAAACTGAAATAAATGCTGCTTTTAAGTTCGATTTTTATGTCTTTCATTTTATTAAAGAGAAATCATATTACACTGGAATTAAGATGAATTCATTGCTGACCAATCAGGCATCATAAAGGTATGTCACTTTTGAAATACAACACCAAAAATAGGGCGGAAAGTATTGTTTAGCAGCCCGTGGGCGAAACCTTCTTAACGCCACGATTTTTGAAGTTACTCGGGGAGGGGAGTACTTGAAACTTGAACATTTCAAGGGCAGAGGTGTCTCACAGACGTGTCGTCTGTAGTTACGGGTTAAAAGAGAAATTGATCGGAAAATTTCAATTCAGAAGTAGGTAAGCATGCTTTGCCTGAACTTGGGTTAAAGATATAAAGATATAATATAATGTAAAAAGAGGGACGTGGGGAAGTGGAAAGAAAAAGAAGTAAAACGTCGAAAAAGAATTTAACATTCAAAGCCCTTCTGCAAACTTTTAAACTAAAATTTTTAATTCTTCATCAAGAATCTTAAGATTATCTTCCAAATTAATTATTTTTTGCTAAATCAGTTAGATTTCATAAACACCAACACAAAGTTATATACTATAGTTGTTTCGCCATCAGGAGAGAGTATTAAAATTATCGGAAACCAGTAAACCATGGGCGTACATTTATAGAATTACATTTATAATGATAGTCTATAAATATTTACTTTAGACCCCATGTCGCCACCGGTTACAAAAAACTAATATTTTCACTTGGAGTTTGGTGGAAACTTAACATAATTTTTTTGTTAAAAAATATTCTAAACTTTCGGAAATATTCAGGTTAATTTGATGTCACTATCAATAACTTTTTTAGCCATTAAAATCTGTTGGTTTGATTATGCCAAATAAAGTAATTTGTCAATATACATATAACTACTTAAAAATGTAGTTTTATCTCACCCCTTTTATTAAACCCAGAACCACGCTTACCTATGCAAGAATTATTGACCAGTTTCTCGGCGATTACAAAAGCGTCGTCTATTGTTATATCAGGTATACTGGTCGGCACCGCTAAACTAAAAGAAATTTGTTAGTGTATTATGGTAAAAATTTCCAAATATACTGATTTTTTTTGGGCCACTGCTGCCGTAGTTTGCATACATAATTAGGTTATATTACTCTCTTTTGATGGCGAAACAACTATAGCTAGATTATCCCAAGTTACACAAATGTTCAAATCAAAAACATCACGGAACGTCAAAACTGGCGTTGATTAAAATGGAATCATTCTCAGTGTATTCAATGTTTAGTGAGAAAGGTTGTGAGTTAAAATTTTAATTTTCTAAAGCAAATACATTAAAGTGCGGTAAGATACGACGGAGATGTGTGAAATGCAAATGTAGTGCAAAAATGTATACATTAGAAGATGAAATTACTGTCATTAAAAGTAAGATTTTATTATTGATACAATTATGAAATTTGTCTCGTTTGTAACGCTCTCACCTAGAACCAGGCCACCACCAGCCATTGTTGGCTGGTATTTCTCGCCAACGAGACCACCTACCTCGAAGAGTGAATGATGACAGATGACAGGGCGCGGTTAGAAGAATAATAGACGCTAAGCAAAACAGTACTTTTCACTTTTAATAGATATTTAGTTTGGTTGAAGTACCACCCTTTATTATGTTACCCCTTCAGAACCCGCAATACGTTTTAATTTAATTAAATGTTTGTCGAATAAATATTTATCTACTTCTTTGGAATAAATAATTACTATTTAGTTGATTTGTTTTATTTTTTACCTGCTCCGATATTGGACCAATAGACCTATAGGATTATATTGACCCTTTTTCAGCAACGGATTATAGCAGGTATTTTTTGGCTCAACTGAATGGTCTCCAAAAAAAATTGAATAATTCAATGATGGGAAGCATCTTTTTTATTTATACATCGGGCCATCATCCTGTAATTTCATATTCACAAAAGAATACTATAAAGTGGACGGATGCACTTGTTGACATGTAATTAAATGTTTTGAAGAAATTGTATGCGAAGGAATGTATAACGGTACAATTAAATTTTATTGCGTAAATTGTGAGCGTTAGAAATAAAATATGTGTTCGTATTTGAAAGGAAAAATACAGGATCTCCTAGTTGAAACTGCAAAATTTTGAACGTGATTATTGACTAAACGAACTAAGATAGAAATGTAAAGTTTCAAATATCTAAAAAAAAATTTCCTACAGGCGCGCGTAAAATGACCAATTACTATATTGAAATGAAATCGTAAAGTCGAGGATTGTTACTTTACGCTCTAGCTCAAAAAAGGAATCCTTTTCGCTCGCTTATTTCATCAAATTTGGTGGGATTACGACATAGAGGCTGGAAAAGCTCAAGTGTCGCAGAAGGATATATAGAAGACGCTATTAGTAACAAAATTGACATAGCCCAGAAGATTTTGGGTTCATCGTGTCCATCTACATCGGTTGTTCAACCGAATTTTCAATCTCCAGTAAATAATTGTAACAATTGTACTTTCATATTTAACATTAATAAATAATATGACAACTAAAATGTCAGAGTACTATCTTAAATCATAATCCACTCCTATTATAACCTAAGATAATATAAAAAACTGTTTTAATTATTAAAAGGGCGTCTGTAGAAAAAATTATGTGTGTTTTTCGAGCGTAAAGTAAAATTACCGGTTTCAAAAGATCCGCTCCGCGACGCGCGGCAACATTCTATCTCAAGCGGCAATCTGTTACTTTACGCCCTAAATACACAAATAACTATTTCAGTCGCATACAAAAATTATACTGTAAAACAGGGAGAGGGAAAAATATTGCCTATTTTTAACTAAAAATTATTTGACCCTGTATATTTAGCATGCATTCATAAAGGCAATTAGTGAAAATCCCAAAAATGGATATGTATCCAATGAAGATCATTTGCGGAAGTTTTTCATAGACACACTGGAGATTATTTCTTTATTTTTTAAGGCGATAATCGTTTGTGATATCTTTTGGTCTTGTAGAAGATGTGAATTATGATATTTGCGCTTCTACTATATCAAAGAAGAAGAAAGCACATCAGTTATTACCAAGGCGTGGATCAGAAGACACCAACCACATGTCGGTAGATAAAAAACTTGCTCTTCAACAGGACAGCAGCGACAATATTATTTGGAGATTCAATGGAGGTATCGATAATGAAGGGATGCCCTCTGGGAGGAGTCCTATCACCTTTGCTATGGGATCTTGTCATAGACGAGGAATTGAACAGCAGGGGAATATACACCTAGGTGTATGCAGATGATCTGACAATACTTGTACTGGGGAAATACCCTAATGTTATATCGGAGCTGATGCAGCAAGCTCTGGAAATGGTGTAGGAGGGAATACCTAAGAGTGAGCCCTGCAAAAACTGCGCTCATTCCCTTCACTAGAAAAAGGAAGCTTAAGAGACTGAAACTGCCAAGCCTTTTCAACGTGCAGCTGTGTCTTAGCCAGGAGGTCAAGTATCTGGGCATAATTCTGGACACAAAACTTACCTACATGTCAAAACCAATAAAGGGAAATTTCTCTAATGGCTGCCAAACGGGCGATAGGAAACACATGGAGACTAAATTCACGGATCGTTCACTGGCTGTACACAACTGTGGTGAGACCCATGGTTACCTATGGAGAATATCAAAATCTGCTGCAGGTGGTTGTTCATCGCGGTGGATTCAAACTAAACATCAGACGTACTGGAGACACGTGCCTAAACAGGAACACAGCAAACTCTCGGAGACCCTGACTATTAAACCTCAGCAGGGGCCAGATAAGGGAAGTAACGGGAATACTCACTGGTCACTGTACCCTAAGGAACCTATCTGTCAGTTGTGCATGGAAGAGGAGTAAACAGCCTCTCACATTCTCTCACTGTCTCATCGGAGACATAGACTCCTAGCACTAGAGTATCCAAGGGAGGATTCCTTTAAGTAGGAGCTAGTGAAAAGACTGTTGAGCCTGATAAGTGCTACTGGTCTCTTCACATAAACGGTATAACCAAGAGCACAAAAAGCCTAAAGGCTGAGGTGCCGATGTCTCTAAGCCTCTGACTGGTGGTGCCAAACTAATCAATCAAGACTCGACGTTTTACTGTAGCCGATAATGAAGCAATTAGTTATGTGCATATGGCTTAAAATGAATGATCCTGAGAAATGCACGAGACATGCTTTTTTGCGTACATCCGCCAGCATTATGGCACATAGTAGCATGACAATAGATAAAATCAAACGACAAGTAGGATGGGGATCGGCTGGTTACGAAGAAGAGAGCATCAGCATTTTTGAAGTTATACTTCTAATGCGACTTCCAACAAGGTTGCGTTAAATGTTAAAAGAGGGAAAAAAAGATACACAAAGGTAGAAAGTAGGAGAGAGAAAGAGAGTGAGTCCTTCGGTATTCGATAACAGATGGCAGTGTAAGTACTCTTTTTAAAAAGTAATTTATTAAGAGATTGAAATTTTGAAATTTCCTTCACATGACCAAAATATTCGGCATTTATCAACAAATGATAGTGTAAGTATACCTTTTTCCTTAAATAAAGTAACTTTTAAAATGTAATTCAGAAAAACTTCCTTTTTTGGAATTTTCTTCATATGACCAAAGCCTTCGGCATTCAATGACAGATGGCAGTGTAAGTATTCTTTTTAAAAAGTAATTTATTCAGAGGCTGCAATTTTGAAATTTCCTTCATATGACCAAAATCTTCGGCATTCATCAAAAAAAGATAGTGTAAGTAAACTTTTTTTCTTAAATAAGGTAACTTTTATAATTTAATTCACTAAAAAATTCCTTTTTTGGAATTTTCTTTATACGACCAAAACCACGTTGAAAATTTATCAGTTTCAACTGGGAAAGAATTAGAATTCTTGATTGTTTCAAGCTACCGGCTTGTTGTCAAATTTCGAATTTTGGTTTGTGGTTGGAAGGTGAAGATGTCGCTATCATCACAACTTTTACATTTCCGTTACTGGAAAACATGTATTGGTGGTGATTTTAGAGACGTGGATTAACTCTCGGACGAACAGCATCTACCTTGTACTGATGAGTCGCAAATACACTGAAACCGGTCTGCAAGTTATGTTGTCCCTTCTAATTATAAACCAGAATGGTTGGTTAAATCTAGTAGATCATACCGACCCCGTTTGACTTAGAAGGGTAATTCAATGGAAAGTAGTTGTTGCTTCTTAGTTGAACGGTCACTGTTTTTGAAAAATATTTATCAAAACTTAGTTGTGAAGCATTGAATAATATATTTATTCTTCGATATCTACTCAACTGGGAAACCCTTTAAAATGTTTTGTAAAAAATAATTCTACACTCACAGAAATCTAAAAACCTTGAATATTACTAAAAAGTGAACAGTAAGACAATTTTAAGAAATTATTCATTAATTTTTGCGTTTTTTAAATATTCTATTTTTTTCAGCATTTTTGTTAGGTCGACTGGAAAATACAAAATCTAGGGATATTGTAGCAAAAGTCGGAGAAAATGTGAAAAAATCAATTATTCTACCTCGAAATAGAAAAAAATAGAAAATACGCCACTGTGTACTTGTATTATTTTGCACTTTTTTCTGATATTTTTTGTTATAATTATTATTATTTTTTGGTGTTTTTTTTTGTAGGGTTAAAGTGGGATAGACGCCACACTTTTTAAAAAAAAATTGACAGCTCTATTTTAATTTTTTTAATTGAAACAAAATTAACAAAATAAACTTCAACGTTTGTATAATACATTAAAACTAAAACACTTTTCTTACATAAAGGGAAAAAAATTGGAATTCTCTCCCACCGGGAAGGGAGAGTTGCCGTGGCTAGAATGGAGAGATGCCACAACGTGTTATTCATAGGGTAGAGATGCCTACTGCGTTTTCATTCAGTTCTTCACATTGTAATGCATTGTGCAGGTCTCGTGAAACCATTTTAGGCATTTTATCCAGTCTATTTTTTGTATTGTTTTGTTATATTGCTCAAAACATTCTACTCAGCGGAAGTCATCATCACTGTCTAAATCCGGTAAGACCTCATCATTACTGGCTGAATCTGATGAGACTTCTTCATCACTATTGTCATAGTTTGCTTGCTTATTCGACTGTGACAATTATTGTTCAACTTGCTTCTGTTTCCGTTTCCCTTGTGTTTTTTGGTTGTCTTTTACTAACAGTTTTTTTTTCTGCAAAGACTCTTTTTTCGCCTTTTTTAAAGATATATTTTGTGGTAATATTAAAACCGTTGTTGATTGTTTTCTTTTATTAAATGACTAGGGTATCACTGGTACTGGTCTTATTTCCTTCAACATTTCACCTGGTGTGATATCAGAAGCAGTTGGCTCAGAGCTTGAAGCACTGTAGGCTGCGGCTCAGGGCTCTGTTCTCTGCCCCGAGTTCCAGAGAGACCGTTGTTAGCAAAGAAATGTTCGAGAATTGCATTAGGATAAAAAGGAAAAACTCCAGTTCCTCTAAAGCCTGCAATTGAATTTTCTGGTGAAGCAGTACGAACTCACGTTTTCCCCATGAGCTCGCCTACCTCACGTCGAGACAGATTACGATCGGAATGGTTTAGCATCCAAATTCTGGCTTCTTGATTCCAGTACGTCTTGAGGGGACTTCTCTATCTAATGGTTGCATAGCTTGTCGAATATTGTAAATTGTATCTTAGAATCCTTTCCCACTACTGGCTCACGAATCACGTGACATGCGGCATCTATATCCCCGCGGCATCTATCCCACTTTTTCCCTATGTGATGTCTATGAGCAGTTGCTTTGTTAGTATTGATCAGTGGAGTTCACAGTCGTAGGCATTTAACTCGCAATGAAATGATGCAGGCTATAGGTCTGCTTGAAGCTGGGATGTGTCAAGTAGACAAATTGGTACAACCAAAAGCGTTATTTCATGATTACATCGTCACATAAAGACATACGAATCGTGGTCGAATCACTACCCCGTTTTTTGCAATTGACTGCTAGAAGAAATCAAAATGTTACTGCTCGTGAGCTTCAAATTAGACCCCAAGAGGTTCACCAAGTGGAAGTGTTGGCTGATACAGTGCGTCGTAGATTGCATGAGAGCAACCTACGCGCCAGGTGCCCTTTGAAGGTTCCTAAATCGAGGAGCTCGCTTAGTGTGGACACAAGAACACATTTTATGGATAAACGCCTATTGGGCTAACGTGCTATTCAGTGATGAATCTCTATTTGGAATTTATCCAGACTATGTTTGTAAAAACCGGTTAGCATTTGCCCAGGAAGTCCATTCTTACCAAGACGGTACAATCATGGTTTGGGGAGATATTAGTGTTGGCGGAAGAACTGATCTCATTTTACTGGACGATTTTATGACCGGTATTTCGTACCGTGATACCATCCTGCAACCAATTGTGATTCCTTATGCAGCAGCTGTAGGTCCTGGATTTTTGTTCATGCACGATGAGCTCGGTATTGATGTTTTGCAATGGCCGGCGCAGTCTCCGGATATCAATCCCATAGAACATGTATGGGATCTGCTCCAGCGAGAAGTACTACATATGGAAAGACCTAGGAATAATCCGCAAACTCTATTTTTAGCTCTCACGGACGCCTGGAATGCTATTCCTCAAGCAGACATAGACAACTTAATTTTTATTATGCCACGCAGATGTCGCGCTTTTCTGAATGCTCGAGGAGGACATACGAATCACTAAAATCAAGTGTTTTTTTTGTAAATTGAAAATTTTACAATATAAAGCAATATCCCTAGATTCTATATAATTTCAAATGTAACGTTTCAATAATAATAAATAATTATATCAGAAATGCGCATATAGAATATTAACTACTTACAACTAAATTAGAAATATACATTGCAAAATTATGCCATTAACTAATTTGTCCTAGATGGAGATTGATTGAAAGATAATGGAATGTTCGAAGGCTGCTATTGAAGAGTTATTTTAATTATTAGTGCACTGATCCAAAAATTTAATCTTATTTTCAATGTCATTATGCTTAATAATCAGAAAATATACTACTTTCTTCAACTTACAATGCTTTCAGGGTCAACGATTTAATTGAAGAATACGGAACATTAACTCGGAAGTCGAAAAGCCATGAAAAGGCTTAGAACAATATAGAGGGAGATAAAATTAATACAGGGTGAGTTATACTTGCTTCGTAGGCTTAGGATAGGATTTTTAAAGAAGATTCATTCATTTGTAAAAACTTCCATTTTTTACTATGGACGCATAATAAAATTTCTAGACAATTTCACTTGATACTCCAGAATTAACGAAAAAGAAGCGATATAAGCTCAGTTAAATCCCATATAATATGTGGCATCTTCTTCGTACTACTTGTATCGGCAGCTCAAGGTGTCTCAACCGAGATACGACCTAGATACGAATACATTTGATGTCTACGCAAGCAGAGACATTGAAATGGATTCTGAGCGCAAATCGACATCGACAAGGAGGTATATGATTTCCCTGGGGAACGTATTCGCCATCAGTAGTTTACCTGCCGTGTCAATTACCTTCACTTATGGTATAAAATATAAAAAAGTGTTGTTTCTCTTGTTACACGACACCATATTTATTTTATATAAAATATATAATACCACCACCGTGATTTGGGAAGCGTGAATTATTCTTATCTTAATCTTTTTATATAGGCCTCGAATTCCTGAAGGATCGCATTGATGTGGAAATGGAACAAGCTCTCCGGCTACAACACCACAAAACTTCGAATGAAACTCTGATTGCAGCTCAGGCAGCAAAAAGGATATCAAAATCTTTCTGTCCTAAATTAAGAGAAAACTTCCACAATCATCGACTCTCTCCCAAATATAGAGTATACTCCAAACAGTGCGACGAAACACCCAAAATGAAAGTATCAAATGCTTCAGCTGCGGTAAAATCGGACACATTCAAAGAACTTGAAAAAGCAAAGCCCTTTCGACAAATAGCCATCCCGGAGCCTATCACTAAGTCCAACGACAGGAAATAACCACAGTGGATATGCGTCCAAGACCACTGCTGGCTGTCCTATACGGTAAGCCAGGATCTCAGGACCACTGTAAAATCCCGTGACACGAAGAGGACGGATGTAGCTCTCTACAAAGGTGCTGACTCCTGGCAATAATGAGGAACTGGAAAGGTACACGGTATCTATCGAAAACAAAATAGACATTGCCTATAAGGAATCCTGTCCGATGAGGATGGTCCAGGCAGATAGCATATGGTGCCCTGAACTGGAACACCTCAGAAAGACAGCGATAACGACCTTTAACAAGGCAAAACGAACAAAACTCAAAGAGGACTGGGGAGTATACCAAGCCAACCTCAAAGAGTCCAAAAAAGTCAGCTGACAAAAACAAAGAGCAGCCTGAAGAGCCTACTGTGAGACTTCCCACAAATTTCTAGGCTACATAAGGCACTCTCAAACGACCACCATAAAAATATCGGTATCCCGACGAGGGAAAATGGCGACAAAGCCGCCAACCTCCAAGAGATTCTTATGGAAACTCACTTCCCAGGTTCTGTCTTTCCTGGAACGACGAACTGGGCGGAAGTACCATCAACACCCTCACAATACGACTGTCAATTTGCTAGTGGAGTAATTGATGAGGACAAGATAAGGTGGGCCATTTTGGGCTTTTTCCCTTTCAAGTCACCAGGACCTGACGGTATAAGACCTTCAGTGGAGAAGGGATATTCTTATGCCGCACCTGGTTGGAATATTCAGAGCCTCTTTAGCTCTGAAGTATATTCCCAGAGAGGGGAGAGAAGTACGAGTGGTATTTATACCCAAACCAGGAAGGATGGATTACACCTTACCAAAAGCATTCCGACCTATTCGTTCTTTTTTAAAAACAATGGAGAGGAGGTATATAAGAGATGAAGAGCTAGTTAACAACCCACTTCATCCAAATTAGCATGCATATACTCCGGGAAGGTCCACTGATTCGGCCCTTCACCAAGAGGTTGGCAGAATCGAAAGATCATTGGAGATGCGTCCCTGGAAAGTAGTTATCCCTCACCTAGCCGACTTTCAAGCAGCAATCAGGGAAACTAATTAGAGTTGACACTAATGCATGTACTGGGAGCCCCAAAATTCGTACTTACATTTTAGATAAAAATGAATAAAATTGGTTACTCAGGGGGCACGTTGAGAACCAATATTAAAGGTGCCACTGAGTCTTTCATTCGAACAGGGATTCTGAATCGGAAACTACAACCTACTGGAAGAAGCTTGAAACAGCTGCAGAACACACTGTTCCTGTTCGAGGAGGAATAACAACTACTATAATTGTTGGTATTACTTTGATCAAACACTTATTTCTGGTAGCCGATATTAAAGATCAATGCATCCTTGGTATGGACTAAATAAATTTATAATAGACCTTCAAAATTTTAGTAAATCGACATGAAAGAGATAATCCTAAACTCGGAAGAAAATAAAGGTTATAGTAGACAAAGACAGAAGTTATCGAAAATTCTGGAGGAATCAAAAGATCTACATTTGGGCATTATGGAAAGTGAGGAACTGGTAGATGAAGGAGTACTGGTAGCTCGATCTCTGGTCAATGTAGATCAACCAATTCCCATTGGAGCTACTGATTTATCGAAGAAATTGGAAAAAGAACAAACGATAGGACTTTGCACACTGGTTAAAAGCATCATCAAATTCGAAAATAGTTACAAAGAGAAAAACACCACAAGTAACTCCAGCCTCATGAGCTCATTAAACAACTAGTTAAAAATTATGATCACCTAACAACTGAAGGATTAAGAAAATTTGACAACTTCATCAATGACAACTGCGACATTTTTGAGACGGGAAAATTTACAAGTGCGACATAACAGTTCTTATTTAATATCTTCTGGCGTGCGTATCTGGAACTAACAGTTTCACACTAAAACAATTCACAAGGAATTCATTAAAATACACTTAATTTATTTCAAACTTGTCTTCGGGCTGTACGCTCCAACTAACATTAAATTGCACCTCAAAGAAAAACGTTATGGAAGGTTGGAAGAGGTCGATACAATCCATTACTTTTTTGGCAATTAAAAGGGCTACCCGTCACGTTTTTCATTAAAGTGTTATTTAATGCCTGTTGGGATATACTATCCAAACAGTAATTGTTTTTTCTTCAAAAAAAAACGATTGAAAGTTGCTTCTAATATTTTTTTAATCCAAAATGAAAAGTTTGCTTTCTATAAAAAGAGAACATGATTATGATATTCGAGACAGAGAAAAATGTATGGGTTAAATTAGGAATATTAAAATTAGAAATAAAACTATGAAAAAGGAGGTGGTGATCAATATTAATCGTCTGGAAGATATACTTAGTCTAATAGGAAACTTGACAAAATTTGTAAATACCAAAAATGTGCTACTAAAACGAATTTAAAGTGCGAATAATTTCAAATTTATTGCAAGCGAGTAAGAGTAAGAGTAAGAGTAAGAGTAAGAGTAAGAGTAAGAGTAAGAGTAAGAGTAAGAGTAAGAGTAAGAGTAAGAGTAAGAGTAAGAGTAAGAGTAAGAGTAAGAGTAAGAGTAAGAGTAAGAGTAAGAGTAAGAGTAAGAGTAAGAGTAAGAGTAAGAGTAAGAGTAAGAGTAAGAGTAAGAGTAAGAGTAAGAGTAAGAGTAAGAGTAAGAGTAAGAGTAAGAGTAAGAGTAAGAGTAAGAGTAAGAGTAAGAGTAAGAGTAAGAGTAAGAGTAAGAGTAAGAGTAAGAGTAAGAGTAAGAGTAAGAGTAAGAGTAAGAGTAAGAGTAAGAGTAAGAGTAAGAGTAAGAGTAAGAGTAAGAGTAAGAGTAAGAGTAAGAGTAAGAGTAAGAGTAAGAGTAAGAGTAAGAGTAAGAGTAAGAGTAAGAGTAAGAGTAAGAGTAAGAGTAAGAGTAAGAGTAAGAGTAAGAGTAAGAGTAAGAGTAAGAGTAAGAGTAAGAGTAAGAGTAAGAGTAAGAGTAAGAGTAAGAGTAAGAGTAAGAGTAAGAGTAAGAGTAAGAGTAAGAGTTAGAGTAAGAGTAAGAGTAAGAGTAAGAGTAAGAGTAAGAGTAAGAGTAAGAGTAAGAGTAAGAGTAAGAGTAAGAGTGAGAGTAAGAGTAAGAGTAAGAGTAAGAGTAAGAGTAAGAGTAAGAGTAAGAGTAAGAGTAAGAGTAAGAGTAAGAGTAAGAGTAAGAGTAAGAGTAAGAGTAAGAGTAAGAGTAAGAGTAAGAGTAAGAGTAAGAGTAAGAGTAAGAGTAAGAGTAAGAGTAAGAGTAAGAGTAAGAGTAAGAGTAAGAGTAAGAGTAAGAGTAAGAGTAAGAGTAAGAGTAAGAGTAAGAGTAAGAGTAAGAGTAAGAGTAAGAGTAAGAGTAAGAGTAAGAGTGAGAGTGAGAGTAAGAGTAAGAGTAAGAGTAAGAGTAAGAGTAAGAGTAAGAGTAAGAGTAAGAGTAAGAGTAAGAGTAAGAGTAAGAGTAAGAGTAAGAGTAAGAGTAAGAGTAAGAGTAAGAGTAAGAGTAAGAGTAAGAGTAAGAGTAAGAGTAAGAGTAAGAGTAAGAGTAAGAGTAAGAGTAAGAGTAAGAGTAAGAGTAAGAGTAAGAGTAAGAGTAAGAGTAAGAGTAAGAGTAAGAGTAAGAGTAAGAGTAAGAGTAAGAGTAAGAGTAAGAGTAAGAGTAAGAGTAAGAGTAAGAGTAAGAGTAAGAGTAAGAGTAAGAGTAAGAGTAAGAGTAAGAGTAAGAGTAAGAGTAAGAGTAAGAGTAAGAGTAAGAGTAAGAGTAAGAGTAAGAGTAAGAGTAAGAGTAAGAGTAAGAGTAAGAGTAAGAGTAAGAGTAAGAGTAAGAGTAAGAGTAAGAGTAAGAGTAAGAGTAAGAGTAAGAGTAAGAGTAAGAGTAAGAGTAAGAGTAAGAGTAAGAGTAAGCGTAAGAGTAAGAGTAAGAGTAAGAGTAAGAGTAAGAGTAAGAGTAAGAGTAAGAGTAAGAGTGAGAGCTCTGCTATTGCTGGTGACGTAGAGCCGTATGATGTACGGCACGAGTATTCCGTGGTACAACGATTCTCGCATTGTCTACGTGTATGTCCACGTGTTTTTTGAATTGGTAGTTAATTGTGACTTATTAGACCCATTACTATGACTGATGAAGGATATTGCAAGTGGCAATCGGAATATGTTTATGGTAGCAAATTTTATTAAGAATAGTGGAAATTTGTCTCTTGAAAATTCACAGATGTACCAGTATTTGATACGGGATATTTATAAAATAAAAATTGTTATAATTGTGACGAGACATTTTTAATATGAAGTATTTGAAATTATCGCAATACAGAATATTAAGAAGCTTAAACTTCTCTTATCAGTCTAGGATACTAAGAAGCCAAATCCGAAGATTCGATAATATTTGATAATCAAATTTTGGAACTTTATAATTTAGAAAAGAATAATTATAATAAACAACCAGAAATATATTCTCTTACGCATCAATAATGAAATTGAACTCGTAGATAGTAAACTCCTGAGGGAAAAAACACGAAAAGGAAATTATATACAGAGCAAAAATGGCTCTAATGGTGTGTAGGAACCTGGCAGGGAATAATTGAGGCTGTAGCCCAAAGGATCCAGAGCTGGATGTACACAGCCATAGTGAGCCATTGCGTGGAGTATTGAGGACAAGAGACAGTCTCTCCAAAATTCAGACTAGCCTGAATAAGCATTACAGGAATAATGAAAATATGCCCAAGGGCGGGCGTGGAAGAGGTTGAAACAAAGTTAACTTCAAGGCGTTGGGCATTCATGAATGAGAGATAAAAAGAGAGTATCTCTTTCTCGGATTTATTGTTATGGTTCTCACAGGAACGGTATAATGGTTTATCCTAGGAACTTTCTTAGCCCTGGAACGGTATTGCCTAGAAACTGTATTGGTAGGAGCTTTCCTATCCCTGGAACTGTATTTCCTAGGAACTGTATTGCCCAGGAACTGTATTACCCAGGAACTTTCTTAGTCCTGGAACTGTATTGCCCAGAAACTTTCTTAGCCCTGAAACCATATTGCCCAGGAACTTTATTGCCTAGAAACTGTATTGGCAGGAACTTTCCCAGCCCTGGAACTGTATCGCCTACGAACTGTATTGCTCAGGAACTTTCTTAGCCCTGGAACTGTATTGCCCAGGAGATGTATTGCCTAGAAACTGTATTGGCAGGAACTTTCCTAGCCCTGGAACTGTATCGCCTACGAACTGTATTGCCCAGGAACTTTCTTAGCACTGGAAATGTATTGCCCAGGAACTTTCTTAGTCCTGGAACTGTATTACCTAAGAACTGTATTGCCCAGAATATTTCTTAGCCCTGGAACTATATTGCCTAGAAACTGTATTGGCAGGAACTTTCCTAGCCCTGGAACTGTATTGCCTAGGAACTGTATTGCCCAGGAACTTCCTTAGCCCTGGTGTATCTCAGGAACTGTGCTGTAATCCTAGTAAAATTTAGAGGCTTCTTCTACCTATATTTTTTAAAAAACTCGACAAGAACAAGGACTGTATTGACCAGGAACTTTATTAGCCCTGGAACTGTATTGCCCACGAACTTTCTCAGTCATGGAACTGTATTGCTTAGGAACTGTATTGCTCAGGAGCTGTATTGCCTAGAAACTGTATTGGCAGGAACTTTCCTAGCCCTGGAGCTGAATTGCCTACGAACTGTATTGCCCAGGAACTTTCTAAGCCCTGGAACTGTATTGCCCAGGTACTTTCTTAGCCCATGTACTTTATTTGTTCGGAATGGTGTATCCCAGGAACTGTGCTGTAATCCTAGAAAGATTTAGAGGCTTCTTCTACCTATATTTTTAAGGAAAACTCGACAAGAACCAGAAACTTTCTTAGCTCTGGAACTGTATTGCCCAGGAACTTTCTTAGTCCTGGAACTATATTGCCCAGGAACTTTCTCAGTCCTGGAGCTGTATTTCCCAGGAACTTTCTCAGCCCAGGTACTTTCTTTCTAAGGAACGGTGTATCCCAGGAACTGTGCTGTAATCCTAGTAACATTTAGAAACTTCTTCTACCTATATTTTTAAGAAAAACTCGACAAGAACCAAGAACTTTCTTAGCGCTGGAACTGTATTGCCTAGGAGATGTATTGCCTAGAAACTGTATTGGCAGGAACTTTCCTAGCCCTGGAACTATATTGCCTAGGAACTGTACTGCCCAGGAACATTATTTGCCTTGGAACTTTCTTAGCCCAGGTACTTTCTTTCTAAGGAACGGTGTATCCCAGGTACTGTGCTGTAATCCTAGTAACATTTAGAAGTTTCTTCTACCTATATTTTTAAGGAAAACTCGACAAGAACTCGATAAGAACTATTGCATCGTTCCTTATTACTTTATCGCATCAAATGCAGTGATGAACAGAAGGCCAGAAACCTCTCCGTTCATATATTTTTGTAAAATTTAAATATCTTGAATTTCGCGGTAAAGTTGAAAAAACCAGAAACCATCTATATCGATTATTAGTCCAAATACCATTATTGTCTATTCCACCAGAAGATAGATTTTAAGAAATATTTGAAATGTTATCGGCAAAGATAATGTTCCAAGGTTTTCAACTTTACTAGCTAAGTAACTCAAATGTGGGTTCCAGGACACTGTGGCAACGAGGGCAATTAAAAAGCTGATGAATTAGTTAAAGCTACTCAAAATGAGTAGGAATCAAAGCAGAGCAATAAAGAGTCTCACTGATCACAGTCCAATGAGGTTGTACGATGGAAAACTTTCCTGCAGACAATGTGGTGAAGGGGCAGAAACGGCCCAAAGTAAACAACAGTCAACCGGTGAAGAACCTGTATAGACTGTACAGGTATTACAGTTACAATGTGGGTGTGGTAAAATTAAGTCAGGAAGACACAAAAAAGCCCTATAGGCTAGAATTTAGCTGACCAGTATGCATGCAAAAAAAGAGGCTTTGTAAGTTTATTTTTGTACTAAAAAGATTTATTTAAAGCATTAGGTAGTGATATTGTAAAACAGAGAATCTTCTATGGCTCTTGGATCGTTTACTTACTGCCCGGTAGCTAACTTTTAGTATTAGGGTATTGAGATAAAATTAGAAGACGCAAATGATGAGTAAAAATGAACAGTGACGTTAATAAAAAATTATAAGCCAACAGAATATTAAAAAACTGTTTTTTAAGCACCTGTGACAAGGTTATTTAAAGGGTCTTCACCAATTGAAGTAGATAAATTACATGATGTATTTGTTTTTAATTCGCTGTGAATTGTAGATAATATCTCAATAATGTCACTCTTATATTAGAACTTAATCTGGTACTTATGGTCTGTCAATCATTCTTATATAATATAAGTCGAAAAAAAAAATACTTATTAATACAATTGAATTGCTACTCGCCAAAGTTTCTTCTGTTGATTTTTTTGAAAAAGGTAAGTGGTTTAATATAGATATATATATATATATATATATATATATATATATATATCTATATAAATATAGTTAAATAACATTATGGTGAAAAGTGATATTTTTACTCTTTTATAATTTTTTTCCTCTTTTTTTTTTGTCAGTAGCCAGATTTTTAGCTTCCATCCAAGTTTTTCCTTTCCGATGTAATATTTCCCCTATTGTCTCAACCCAAGTCTTCCTGGACCTACCTCTCTTTTTATTCTTTTGAATTTTCGCTCCCCATATTCTTTCAGTTATTCTAATACGCTGCAAATATCCCCACCAGCCCAGTTGTCTTTCCTTAATATACTCCAAAGTTGACTGCATTTCATTGTAGATATTTTTTTTAAATATATCCAAGTTTTATTTTAGATTATAAATTTCAAGCAAAATAAAAAAGTTTATTGAAAATTCAAGGAATACATTTTAATAAAATGCTAAATTCTAGCCCCCCTTTTTGGTTATTTTTAATTTTTTGCTTATAACGTAGGTATGAAATTCACAGAAAAAGGTTTTGGATAAAGAAATTTTTTCTGAAATTTGTTAAATACCTAACAACCATTATACAGGGTGTTCAGTAAAGAATGAGCCAAACTTCAGATGTAGTTAGTACAACAAATTGCTGAGAAATGTGTAGCTAGCATTCCAGCAAAATGTAGTGAAATTTGGTTGAAATTTATCTAAAATCAATTGCAAAAGCTTATGTACATGTTCATCTCCCTTGTCGACTCCTTCCTTCGATCTGCATATAACTAATTTTCCTTCCATGGTAATACATTAACTTACTTACTCCTCTGAGAAATTAAATTCGTAATAATGTTATTTCTACCAAGTGTATTAATATTCAATAATCAATAGCGTAATATTTTATTAAATTTAAGACGATTGCTTTTAGATAAATCAGAATGAAATTCCTCGCAGCTCTAGCTGTGCTATTCGTAGCTGTAAACGCTGTTGAAATTGAAGAAATCGCTGACAAATGGATTTCTTTCAAGGTAAGCAAATAATGAAGTACTTGAATATGTTATTTATTTATCAGTTACCACATGAAATAGTTTTAATTCATAGCTTCTGTCCTTAAACTAATCTGGAACAAGTCGACGTTCTAGGATCCAGTTGGAGTATTGAAAGGGCTCTTTGTCTTTAACTAACGCATCTTTGAGTAGTGCTGGTACTAGAAGAATAACTAGTAGTATTTCTTCCAGAAATTCTGTTAGAGGTAGCCTCAGTGAAATGGCCTCAGTTGTCGAGCTAGAATAGAGGAATGTACATCGAGGAAGATCACACCCTTCCCTTCCAAAGAACCACATCAAATTAGGTTTAATCACATTTTCTATGGTTAGAAGAGGTGAATCCTTTCCTAATTTACAGGAATTTAGAAATAATTTCCTACCGGTTCGCGTCAATCGGTCAGCAGTTTACTGGTAGCACGTTATACGCAGTCAAGGTCATCCGATCCGTCTGACTATCTGACGAAACTATCCTGATTTATCCTACCATTTTTTTGTATACTATAGTTTCTACGTTCCCGTTTTTTTTCTCAAACCATCCTGTTTTTTTAGACCACCCATTCCAAAGAATATCATCCTAAAGAAGAACAAAAACGCTTCACAATTTTCCAAGACAATCTTAAGAAAATCGAAGAACATAATGCAAAATACGAAAGTGGAGAAGTTTCATACTATTTCAGAGTGAACCAGTTTGCTGATTTAACCGGTGA
Organism: Lochmaea crataegi; assembly: GCA_947563755.1. Classification (NCBI taxonomy): domain Eukaryota; kingdom Metazoa; phylum Arthropoda; class Insecta; order Coleoptera; family Chrysomelidae; genus Lochmaea; species Lochmaea crataegi. The sequence goes on along the minus strand of OX387433.1, from coordinate 2,517,655 downwards.
AGAATTCTTGTCCATGATGAACGCTCAGATCGCTACAAAACCAGAAATAAACGGTACTCTCTTTGAGGCTGATCCCAAGGCTACCGTGCCAGATTCCATTGATTGGAGAACTTCTGGAGCCGTTTTGCCAGTTAAAAATCAAGGTAGTTGTGGATCTTGCTGGGCTTTCAGTGCTGTAAGTATTATTTAGTATTAAAGTTCAAAATATATTTTTCTTCAAGCGAACACCGAACAAATTCGGCTCTCAACAAAGCCAATTAGTTCATTTCGGGTCTGAGGGCGAAAGAGAGACCTTCCCAAACATCAGATAACTGATTCAAGTCGCGGCAGTGCAGACACAAAGTATTCTTTCATCATCGGTATGTTGGAACATCCGACAGTCCAACTCTTACCATATGATGATTCAGACGACAGTGGTTTGAAAGACTTGTTAGATACCATATCAGAATGTCCAAGGATCCAGACCAGAGATACTTTATTGAGTCTTCCTAGTGGGAAGAGTATTTTTGGTAGTAAGAAGATTCCTAGGTCTGCGACCGTATACACTTGCACCAGAGCCTGAAGATGCCAAGGGGGAGAACCAATAAATTAAAGGGATCTGAAAGTATCACAGATTAAAGAGAGATACAGCTAAAATAATAAATGAATAAGAATGACAAGCAAATAATAATTTATTATATATTTTCCAGACTGGAGCATTGGAAGGACAAATAGCTATCAAAACAGGTAAACAACAAGAACTTAGTAATCAGCATTTGGTAGATTGCTCAACCCAAAATGCAGGATGTAACGGAGGTTGGATGGACTGGGCATTCAATTACATAAGACTTAACGGTATTTGCTCTGAAGATAGCTACCCATACACTGGTTTCGCAGGAACATGCAAACAATGTACTAGAGTTCTTAGCTCAATTAGAGGTTTCATCATTGTGGCCTCCGATGAAGATTCTCTTAAAACTGCTGTAGGTAAGTACCAAGATACGCCTTCAAGCGACCTAAAACTGATCGTTGAGTTATGTTATGCTAAATTTTTGTTTATTTTTTCAGGAACCGCAGGTCCAGTTTCCGTGGCTGTTAATGCTAACTTGGGATGGCAATTTTACGGTGGAGGTATTTTCAGCTCAGCCTTATGTAACTTAGAACAAGTCAATCACGCAGTTTTGGTTACTGGATATGGCAGCGAAAGAGGTGATTTTTGGAACATCAAAAACTCTTGGGGTACAACATGGGGAGAAAGTGGTTATATCAGATTATCAAGAGGTAGTAACCAATGCCATGTTGCTGATATAGCCAGCTACCCTCAATTGTAAACTGACTTGTTTATAATTTTTGCGAAAAATAAATGCTAAATATAACTATTGAATAATGTAGTTTATTTATATTTGACCTCTCAACATTTTAGTCCGAACGAACCGAGTAAGCGAGCACCTCCGAGTGAGCACCAGTTGCACCTTCTAGTTACAAACCAGAATGGTTGGTTTAAATCTTGTAGATTTACCAACCCCGTTTGACTTAGAAGTGTAATTCAATGTCTGTCGGGGCATGTATCCCGGGAAGTAGTTGTTTCTTCTTCGTTGAACGGTCACTGTTTTTGAAAATATTTTTCAAAACTTAGTTGTGAAGCGTAGAATAATATATTTTCTTTGATATCTGTTGGTAACACGCTTTACTAAATACGACAATTTTACAGGAAACTGTAATAATTCTAAATGGTGTTGGATGGATCACTTGAAGTAGTAAAAGTATCATCTGAAAATCAATTAGCCGATATTTTGACGAAGCCACTGTTTTCTAACAGATTGAAAAAATTACTTTTTGGAATGGGGTTGGAAAATTACTCAATGAGGGAAGGTTTTGAAGCAGAATGAAGAAAACATCTAAGTAATTTACCATCCTGTATTTAAAATAAGTAAATGAGTAGAGTTAAGTAGTCAATACATATAATATGTCAATTTGATTGAAATAAAATTGGAGTTGTCCTCCTAGGTCATCGTCCATCCTGTCCTATCAGCAAGGAGGACAGGTCACTGGGAGACATCTCCTTTATATCAGCAGGTGTAGGCCAAGACTCACCGAACACACACTCTCTTATTGACGATAACTCCGGCAGTCAGAAATCCTACTGTTAAGCGTAGGTTTTTCCTGGTCAACGCCAAATATTTCTTCGGCGCCAGCTTCCCAGGGTCGCCCCGCCCAAGGTGATCCTGGTATGACTGGATCCTTTGATTCCATCCCATCTCTTTAGGGATTGAGCATTGTGTAACGCTTGGCTAGTTCCGCAATTGTCGAAGTCGTCAGACAGTAGGTGTCACTGGGACCTAAAATTTTCAGTCCAGTCGCTTCCCTTGCTAAAGAATCAGCAATGAGATTACCTTTACTCCTGTCGTGCTCCTTAACCCAACTCAGGATAATATTGTTATCTACCGAGGCGTTAGCTGAATCTAATAGTAGCCATGGTGTAACAATTGTCTGTTCAAGGTTAATAGGGCTTGTCTGCTGTCAGTGCAGATTGTTATGTTTTTGCCAGAAATTCCTTTTCTGGTTAGTTCTTTTGTGGCAATTGAAATTCCAGACAGTTCTGTTTGAACCACGCTGGTATTTTTTCCCATTACCCATTTAATTCTTAGGCTAAGTGATCTGGAGTAAACTCTACATCCTGAGCCTTCTTTGGTTTTTGAGCCGTCTGTATATATTCGTATTGCATTTGCAGCATCTGACTCTGTCTTCTATTCTATTTGTATTTTGTAGGGTTAATTAAACACCAGCTTGGGTTCAATTGCATCACTGGCCGCATGCAGCAGAGGTAGCGCAGTAAGCGCTCCTCGCCATAGGCTTAGCCTCAATTGACCCACTCCTACTTCGAGGTTTATACCAGAAATTAATTCCATTGCTGCGGTTGGTGTTGTTCTCATGGTTCCTGTGATGTTTAAACAAGCCATTTGCAGTATTTGATATAATTTTTGGATGGCCTATTCAATGGCTCCATACGTTAGCATAGGTCTTATGATTGCAGTGTAGATCCAGGTGACCACACGGGATGAAAGACCCCATGTGCGTCCCACTGTCCTTCGACATTGCTCATAAGCCAGATATGCTCTTTTTGCTCTGCTCTGTAGGTGAGAGTTCCATGTTAGCTTCCTGATGAGGGTAATACCAAGGTTTAAATACTATATTGTTAAACGGGTCAATCATAATATAATAGTCATTATAGTACTTTTCTTGTAAAACGTTCCACATTGTATTCAACATTGCTTCTTTAAATTATGTCCCTTCTTTCTTTCTCATATTGACCGCCCAATCTTAAAGTATCAACGCCAATTCTTCTTTTGATGCATTGGTGATCCTTCCGTTTATTTCGATATCTTCAGTCCACAATATAGGACTTAATACTCCACCTTGTCTAAGTATGAATGTATCGGATTCAAGGTTATGTCTTCTGACGTAGCTGTAATTGTGGTGTAGTTAGACTCTTTGGTACCAATCTTTGAACTAGGATACTCCAAACTGTTTTTTGTGGTACACTATCGAAAGGTTTTTCAAGGTCCAAGAAAGCCATATAATCTTCTTTTGTTTGTGTTTTTTCAATAATTTGTTTTATCGTGAAAATGTGATTTTGGGTAATGTGCTCTTGACGTATATTGAAAATATATAAAAAAGTCCACAGATTGTTAAGAAAAGTGGTTTCAATAATCAACAAAATGAGATACAAAAAAATAGATTTTTGTATTAATCAGTTTGACACTTGATATTTTGCGTGATGTTTTTCAAACAATGGATATGACAAGGTTATTTTTAAAGGGTTTTTAACAATTAAATAAATAAATTATATGATATCTTTGTGAATTAATTGTAGATAATATCTTAAAATTCATATCATATTAGAAGCTAATCTAGTTTATATTGGCTGTCAATCATTTATATATAAATCGAAAAAACACCTACTCATTAATATAATTGAATTGCTACTTGCCAAAGTTTCTTCTGTTGATTTTTTCAAAAAAGGTAAGTGACTTTTATAAAAAATATGTTCATAATATACAGGGTGTCAATTTTAAAACTTACAATGGGCTGTACCTCGTGAACGAGAAGAGATTTCAAAAAAATTTGAAAACCGTTCCTAGGGTAGAGAGGAAGAACTAAAATGATATGAGAGAACGCACCTCCATCAACCCCCTATGCCCCACTTACCCCACCTAAAAAAATTTAAATGGCAATCCCCTACTCGTGATACGTCGTTAGAAAGCCCAACGGTCTAAGTTATAATTATACAGGGTGTAAGAATAAAGTAGAAAATTTTGTGACATTTTAGTTCCCCCTCTATACCCTAGAAACGGTTTTGAAATTTTTTTGAAATCTCTTTTCGTTGACAGATTGACACCCTGTATAAGTACAGTATCTCTACTTCAGACATTTACTGTACTTTTTTTACGAATCAACTTTTTTATTTTCGTTCCCCACTAAAAAATTTGTTGCAAATATCGATATAAAAGTACCAAGTACTGTCCCATTTAAAATACACGTAAACTTTGATAATTTTTTTTTTTCAAAATATCTATATCTCAGCTATCGGATTGTTCCAGAGTTAACATAATAACCAAAAGGAATTCTTCTCTCATGTGAATAATTTACGTTATTTTAAAGTGAGAGAAACTGTCTATTCAATAATTTAGAGCAATTCTTAAATAAACTGATTTTACTTTCAGATAAATCAGAATGAAACTCCTTGTAGCTGTAGCTGTGCTATTCGTAGCTGTTAACGGATTTACAATTGAAGAAGCCTCAGACAAATGGATTTCTTTCAAGGTAAGCAAATAATCAAGTACATTGATATGCCTTTTATTCGTTATAGTCTGAAGCCTTAAAAAAATTGAAAAGTGCTGGACTCCATTCCAAAGTTAACGAAAATTTGAGGGATTATTCGGGGATTGTAGAGGGTTTGTTTGCAAGTTTTAGAACACAAGGATCCCAGGCTCTTTAAGAGGAGAAGGGGGTTATGTGATTTTTTCGTTTTTTTTTGTTTATATATTCTAAGCTATGTGGTTCAACCTCACCGAGCAAGTAGTGGAGTGCTTACGCTCTCAGCTTGCATTCGGAAGGACCGGGGTTCAAACCCCAGGTCCGCCTGCCTACTATGAGTTTTTTCAGAGGTTTTTTCGTAGCAATAGGCAAATCCTGGGTCAATCACACCTATCAGGCACCTACTACCGTTCCCTTCACTCCCAACCCCTGAACCAAACAATCCCTATTCCTTCCAATGTTGGCTGAAGAGGTTCCGGAAAGCCTACAGCGACCCGCTTTCCTTGAGAGAGGAGGAGAATAAAAAACTATCCTTCCTTTTTTTTGTTTAGCCAAAATCTGGAGAAGCTACGTGAAAGAGGAATAAATTTTCTTCGGAACTCATTGGCCAAAAGTATTTTTTGACCCAATAATAACCAAGATACAGTTGATCAAAAAAAATTAGAAAAAGGCAGGTCTTGGGCTAATAAAATTTTAGTTTCACAAATATCTATGCTCCTCATCCATATCTTCACTATTTGCGATCAAATTTACAGACTATAATCATTTTTTTTTGTAGACCACTCATTCTAAACAATATCATCCCAAAGAAGAACAAAAACGCTTCACAATTTTCCAAGACAATCTTAAGAAAATCGAAGAACATAATGCAAAATACGAAAGTGGAGAAGTTTCATACTATTTCAGAGTGAACCAGTTTGCTGATTTAACCGGTGAAGAATTCTTGTCCATGATGAACGCCCAAATCTCTACCAAACCAGAAATCAAGAGTACTTCTCACTTTGAAGCTGATCCTTTGGCTGATGTACCAGAAACTATTGATTGGAGAACTAAAGGTGCCGTATTGCCCGTTAAAAATCAAGGTAGCTGTGGATCTTGCTGGGCTTTCAGTGCAGTAAGTATTATTTAGGATGAGGGCAAAAGCACCAGTTATTGGTATGCTAAGGAAATATCGATATAGAGTTTTTGAATGACAGGTTGACAAACGAACAATCATTTATTTTTTATTCCCCAGATTGGTGCATTGGAAGGTCAATTGGCTATCAAAACTGGTGAACAACAATCACTCAGTGAACAGCAATTGGTAGATTGCTCTACACAAAATGCAGGATGCAATGGAGGTTGGATGGACTGGGCATTCGATTATGTAAAACAAAACGGTATTTGCTCTGAAGATGTCTACCCATACTCTGGTAATCAAGGAACATGTAAACAATGTTCCAGCGTCCTTACCACAATTAAAGGTTTTGTCGATGTAGATACCAATGAAAATTCTCTTAAAGCTGCAGTAGGTAAGTACCAAAACGCACCAAGCGATGTTCCTAAATATACTTTGTCAAAACAGAAAATTCTATGTAGAGGTCCCTAAAGAAAAATCTGGAATACTTGCTTCAAGTGCCGTTGGTCATACCTTGTATCTAAAGCCTGTACGAGGGACGCATCTTGTGGAAGAAACTACAATACGGTTGCTGCCTGCCCACGAAGCGGCACTATTAATGAAACCACCATCTGTATCTCAGTTCAACCATTGGCTCTAGCTGCAGCTTCTTATTGGAGTCGATATGTTTCCCATGCCTATTGGCCATCAAATGTGGGTGGTTTCAGGGTCTTGCTTGAGTGGCTTTGAGAAACTGTATTGAATGGGGACAGGTTCGGTTATAGAAGAGGACGAGGTCGTGCTTTCAATTTCGATTAGTTACTGAAGCTTGGGTACGAAATCTTCTTTCTCTATTTCATTTCTCTAATTTGTCTTTCTAAATCAGATCTTAAATTTTCTTGTTGTTTTTCTAAATTAGATCTTAAATTTTCTTGTTGGTGTTCTAAATGGTCTACTCTATTATTAAGCTGTCCTACCTCTAGCTTTAATGTTTCCTAAATTTGTGTTGGGCCATTCATAATTTCTACACCTGCTTGTCAACGCCTCTCCTCTTTCTATCTTTCCTTCTCCTCACGTCTTTCCTTTTCTTCTTCCTCCTTTCTGCGTCTTTCCTTCTCCTCCTCACGTCTTTCCTTCTCTTCTTCTTTCTCCTTTTTGCGTCTTTCCTTCTGCTCCTCACGTCTCTCCTACTCCTCTTTATCCTCCTTTCTGCGTATTTCCTTCTCCTCCTCACGTCTCTCCTTCTCTTCTTCTATCTTTAAAAACCATGCTGGGGGTCCGGAAGTATCATTGTTTCTGTCGTATGCGGAGGATCTAGTATTTACCATAAATAGATAGTGGAACAAATATTTCTTAAATCCCACCGCTGTCACCATTGTTACTCCTTTTACTATCTCAAACTTCGTTTATTTCTTTAACTTTAACAATTCAATACTAATAACGACTCACTATCAGAACACAGAATTCCAATCTCTAATGACATTTCTAGACTTTTCGATGACAGTTTTAGATGATTCCAGATGTATGTCTTCTTCTTTTTCTTTAGAGACCTTTACATATCCTCAGTACAGGTCCGACGTAACAATACCTTAATTTATCTGACATTATTTCACTTTTTGGAGTCAATTAAAAACGTAAGCACAAAATTCTGCGAATTCACGTATCTATCTATACTGTACATCGATTCTTCTCCAATATATCAACTAGTGGGGGCATAAGCGGCGTTGCCGGGCTAGAACTTATAAAAGTATGTGGAAGTATTAGTTTATGGGTAACGTCTCTACAACTAAAATCTTTTGACAATATTGTACCACGACAACTACCTTAAATTATTGTTGAATTATGCTTTGATAAACCTCTTTTGTTTTCCAGGAACTGTAGGTCCAGTTTCCGTAGCAGTTAATGCCAACCTTGGATGGCAATTTTACGGAGGAGGTATTTTCAGTTCAATCTTCTGTAACTTAGAACAAGTTAATCACGGAGTGCTGGTTGCTGGATATGGCGTCGATGGTGGTGATTATTGGCTCATCAAAAACTCCTGGGGTGCAAGTTGGGGAGAACAAGGTTATATCAGATTATCAAGAGGTAGCAACCAATGCCACGTTGCTGAAATTGCCAGCTACCCTCAATTGTAATCGTTATTATTAATATAACTGCAATTAATTGATATGTATATAATATTCTCGAAAAATAAACGCTAAATATTAATATTTCGTAATGAAATTATTCTTTTGGCGCACTTGGAAAAATTATGAAAGTAAATTTTCAACGATGCGCGCTCGCACCATCTGAAAAGTGACATGATGAAGTTGGCCGACAACTGTCTGTCAGCTTTCCCTAAAAACTGATAACTTCATTCAAATATTTACAATTTTATATCTGTGGAGATAAAAAATTATATTCTTTCATGAATATACATATATTTGAATGTGATGTTAAATTATATACGGTGGCGAATGATAAAACATTATAAAAATTTATCATAAAAGTGATATTTAATTATTGCGTTCATAGATTTGAGGTTAGTTGTCGGTATTCTTTTCATTTGTTTACATTATAAATTAACACTGAATTCAGCAGACATCTGAGTAGATATACTAAGCGTGTTCTAGCGCAACGGAAATGCGCATGCCCTCCTGAAAAACTCACCAAACCCACCCACGTGGCACGAGACGTTTGACGTAACACGTGACGTTTGGCACGTAAGTTGGTTTTAACATTGAACGGTTTTAAATCGTTTAAAAGCAACATTTTCATCGGTGCTGTTGAAAGTATACCATCCATCGTAGATCTTATCATTGATCATGAACAAATTATTGCATTGTGGTTACTTTATCGTCGTCGGAAAAGAAAAAGACGCAATCGCCTTCACTGGGTTCATCCAATTAATCAGAGACGTGAGGAATTTGGGATGTTCTACACTCTATTTAAAGACAGGTTTTGCTTCAACAAGCGAGATCAAAACTTCCGCGTCAATTGTGTCCATTGTTCTTTGAAGCTGGAACACACAAACTAAAACAAAATATAAACAAACTATGCGCACTGGACACCGTTCACACGATTAAAAATAGTCTAGTATGAAAGCGTGCGTTTGGTCACGTGGGCCACTGAACTGGAGAGACGATACGGTTCCCGTGTAGCTCCACTGGCACTGGACGGCTGCAGTACGGACAAAAACCGTGCCCGTGCTGTAACCGTACAATGTGAAAAGTCTGATTCTCCTCATTAGTAGACTGAGAAAAATTCCCCCTACGGCTTTTTCTCGTACGGGCGAAATCGTGTAATGTGCAAAGAGGGTAACGTTTGACTTGTCACGTGACGTTTGACGTAGTACGTGACGTTTGACGTAGCACGTGGGTGGGTTTGGTGAGCTTTTCAGGAGGGCATGCGCATTTCCGTTGCGCTAGAACCCGCTGGGAATAAAACAACTACTTCTAGCACTGGGATATATTCTATTTATTACACTACTTTACTACGATACATTACACTACTTACGATTACTAACGATATGTATGAGTACCTAGCCGTATAGCATACTTATATTCAATGATTATTTATTACTGATGATTAAGTCATCTTACTGATATCTTAATACTGAACTATATAGAATGTTCTCTTGAATTATATTGAATAAATGAATTTCATAATGAATATTGAATGTATATTTATATGGCCAGTCAAGTTCAAATAAAGTAAATAAACATATTACTGTTTGTGTTTATTTCACGCTCTGAACTTGACTTCGTACTTGTTTATATAATATTAAAACGTTCGAATGTTTTGTTGAAATGAGATCAAGGGAATTTAATTCTTATTTTAAATATTTATTGTATATTATTATATTGGGCCGAAAGGCATCACAGTTCCCGAAGAAAGAAGATTTGGTTCAGCACGTTCAACATGAGATCGACGTTTTTTTTTTAAATAAACCCAACGCTTTTACACCCAATACACAACTTTAGAAAGAAAACCTCACGTAAGATTAAGGGAGGGGGGAGGGGTCGAGAAAAATCTTACTACTACTACTACTACATCTCACCAAGGGGAGAGGAGGGGTTCAAAAAATGCCTCACGTACTTAATGGACGCCCCCTAAAGTTCAATAATAACCAAAAATATCTCAGCATTCCAGTTTCCAATTTATGTGGGTACGTCTATGTTTAATGGAATAAAACAGTGGACCTTAAAACACGCTTGTATTCTGTAAAGTTTTCAACTTATTCACCAAACATGGTTCAACCATTACGCTCCACATTTTCGAAACGTTATCGGTGTAGTTGTTAGAGCAACAGAATTCTCCCAATCCCACCACCGATCCATTGTACTACAACTTGTATCGTGTACATTATATCTAACAAAAAACCCCACATTCCGTTGGAATGCGACACCAAAAAGGTTTTGCATTAGGTAAGAACTCGCTATCTACCCAAACTAAAGTCGAACACAAAGTTGTCGTTTAACAAAGACCCTTAGAACGACCATTAACTCTCGTGCTCCCGTTTTTACCCCCCAGGAATGTATTGTATCTTGCGGTTTTATTGCCGGCAAATATATTATTCGCGCCCGAATTCTGAACTCACTTGATTAATCATCCCACTTGTTGATTTAGCTCGCTTAAATTGACGATGTTAAGGTGGTAGCTCGCAAAGTTACAGGTTTAATCAGAATAAAATTTACATTTCTCACATACCACGTTCGTGCGGATTCATTCCTATAAGGATATCTCCAGATGCTCTGGTGCAAGTCGATCACCAGCTTTCCTCGTATATCTGACAGCATGAATGGAATCTCGGATTTGGTAACTCACCATGAAGAAGCAGACGTTATAATTGTACAGCAGGCTGATGACACCGACGTTTTTGTTCTGCTTGTACACTTTTACAGAAAGCTTAAATGCGCTATGTGGATGGAGTCTGTTGAAAAGGCAAAGTTCTCAGATATAGCAGGGAACTGGGAACCCAAGCAAACTCATTGTTAGCAGTGCATTGTCTCATTGGCTGTGATACCACTTCACAATTTTTTAGAATTGGAATGTCTAAAGCTGTACAAGTTCTGAAATCTGGTATTGAAATTAAACATTTAGGTTGTGTAGAATCTTCAGTGCAACAATGTATAGCAGAATGTACAAGCTTTATTGCCCACTGCTACGGCTACAAGAAGGAAGTTCACAACATGTCAGATGTTCGATACAAAGTTCGCAAGCTTGCATTTGGAACGCAGCCGCATCTCCGTTCCCTCCACTTTTGAATCCAACTGACTATGGATGGGCAAAGAATGAAGCAACACACTCTTTGGTACCCATACAACTTCCAAGTAACAAAGGCTTGGCACCACCAGAATTGCTAAAAAGTTTAAAATGTAGCTGTTCAAGTGAGAAGCCATAACAGCAAGATGCAGTTGCGCACATGTAGGTCTGCCTTCTTAAGAATTTTGCGCATGCGATGGCGGCCAATTGTGTGGCAATTTGAGAACTCACGAAGCTTAGCTTGATGGCAGTGACAGTGAAATATCAACTTCCGACTCTGAATATTCTGTTATCTGATATGCATTCTGTAAATATTCTGTAATTAAACTTAAAAAAAATAAATACTTTGTATACATATTATATTGTTTTTATTACCTATATCTAAACAATATACACTGTGTTCATTTGTACACAGTGTATATATATATACACTGCGTTCATTCGAAAAGGACCCACCCTTAATATTTCATAAATGGAACATATTAGAAAGAAATGCCGAAATACGTCAACTTTTAACTTGAGGGGGACGCTTTTTAGCGCTAATGTCATAAACGTCAGATTCACTCCCTCCCTACTGGAGATACCCCTTGAATTTTTTCAAGTGGCATTAGATATCAAGTCATATCTCATTTAAAAAGTCTGGTGAAGCTCTATCCAATCATTTTGTTTTGCCTTTGATTCCAGCCTTCCATTGTTATTTAATCATAGTTTAAAATTGGCTCTCTTTCAACTTTTCGTATGCCCCCGTATTAGGTTATGACCGAAAGACTCTTTAAAGAATAAAAAATTTACAAATAGTGAAAAGGCAACTGTTAACAAGAAATAACTGTTATTTAATCATGTGTTCAAAGTGACCACCGTTAACATTCAGGCAATAAAAGTTTAAAGAGAGCCATTTTTAAACAACGATTAAATAACAATGGAAGGCTGGTATCAAAGGCAAAATAAAATGATTGGATAGAGCTTCACCAGACCTTTTAAATGAGGTATGACCTGATACCTAATGCCATTTGAAAAAATCCTAATATGACGCATTTCTGAAATATTAAGGGTGGGTCCCTTTCATGAACACAGTGTATATATATATGCGGTGCATGAAATTTGGGGAAGCGATGACACATGTAATTTGATTTCTGGGGCAGAATGTATTACGGTTTTGGGAGATTGTTGACTTAAGATCAATTAGGTCCAAAAATATACCAGAAATTTAATAGATACTTCCCCAGAAACAGAAACCAAGTTACATCTGCCATCGCTCTCCCTTTCATTCGTAATAAAATGGGTGTGTTCTGTTTTTTGGATCCCGTGAACTTTGACCTTCAATATTTTAAGTTGCCCAAATTGCCACTCTAGCATCCCTCATATTATGGTTCGGTATATCAAATAGAACTAAAATCAATCATAAAAAATTAGTTGTACCTTAATTCAAGGTCTAAGCCTATTTTCATATTTGTCGACCAGACTGTCCTAGGACTAGAGTATCAAGGGAGGATTTCTCCAAGAAGGACCTTGTGAAAAGACTGTTGAGCCTGATAAGGGCTACTGGTCTCTTCACATAAACAGTATAACCATCAAGAGCCTAAAGGCTGAGGTGCCCAGGTATCTAAGCCTATGACTCGTGGTGCCGAATTAATCAATAAATCAATCCAGCAGCTGGCTAGAGACAACAAAGTAACTTTGTCATTTAGTTCTTGTGGTTGATCTTCTAAATCAAGAATGCCATTCTCAATTCCAATTTGTAAATCTATATTCCAACCGAATCTGTATATTTTCACGGTGTATAAAACGTCACCGTGCATTAAATAAAAGTTATTTATGCACTTGTTGCATACAATATTTTTTCTACGTGCATGCAAAAACCAAAAAATGTGTTATTTAGGTTGCTCTAAATGGACTAAAAATGGCGTCGATTTGAATGTTTATGTTTGTTTTGATGACAAAACGCTAAGTAAAATGACAGATGAGTGCAATCTGCAGAGTCATTAGCGGAAATATTTAAAATTAGCGTTAAAAAACTACTTTATCTCTTTTTAAAACTGTTTAACAAAAAATACATATTTTATGTAAATCGATTAAAAAAACGTCACTTTTATAAATGATTGTAGAAAAAATATTTTCCTGTACTATTCATGTTTAGACAGCGTGTGACACGCCCCAAAACACCACCAAAATTCATGTCATCTATTCTACTGAAACTGACAGTTGTCAATCATTCGATACGAATAGATATATCTTTTTCGCATTCAAATACCACTTGAATAGATAGTTTCGTGTACGTCTGGTAATATCTACCCAGCTTCCAGCCTCTCAACCGCCTCTATAGATATATGTATGTATGTATAAAAGTATTGCTTTTGTGCCAAATAAGACCTGAAACGGAATGTTTAAAGAGTAAAAAATCGACCGGTGCGCTGCAATCGTATAAAAAAGTAGTTGAAGTGGGCATAGTGAGTCCATCTGCGAAAAGGGTCGCCGCCCCCTCGGGGTGGAAAGATGCGCAAACTCAGCATCCCGACGCTCTCAGTGTGGCGGCGGCTGACACCGAGAAAGGTCGTAACCGTAATAACGCGTCTAAGATGATAACATGCCTGTCTTACATCCTTGCCAAATAAACAAACCGCCAAATAAGCAAACTTGATGTCGTGAACTGTCAAAGATCGCGGAAATATTGTGACATTTTTTTTTCGAGCAAAATTGACTCTTTTTAGAGGTTACATACAAGTTTTCCTCAGAATGTTGTTATGTTGGATATATTTAGCAGTTCTTACAGGTAAGAGCGTCAAAATGTCATAACAAAACAAGTTTTAACCGATTTCTAAAAAAAACGGGAAGGTTCTCAATTCGTAGTGTGATACTTTTTTGCGTTGGGATCAGTAGCCTGAAGATACATGAAAAAAACAATCAAAAGTAAATTTATACGGAAAACAGGTGGTAAAAAATGTCCGTGCAGTTGTTTTAAAGCAGGATATCCTACGTCAAGTGTTAAACCATTTGTCCTCCACCATAAAATTACCAAAACCACCGTCTATAGGGTGAATACTTCAAGAACAACTTTTACATCCGTATCATCTTCAAAAAGTACAAGGTTGGATCCAGGAGTATATCCAGTATACCTTTAATGTGCACGCTGGTTTTTTTGAAAATCATAAACAATATCGAAATTTTATTAAATCAGTACGTTTTGAATTCTCATAACTTGAGGATAAAAATCCTCCTCTAGCAGCATTTGGACCTTTTGACATAGTTATATAACATTGAGCTAAACAACTCAACCTTCCCAACGTTGTATAGTCGAGGAAATAGAGTTAGCTCTTTTATCTGATCACACTGTAAATATAGTTATAAAACGTACATGTTTTATTATTACGGTTTTAAACTGTAAGCGGTTTATGACCTTGAATGAGTCTACACTGTATAGACAACAGCCATTGGGTGCATTTACCATTTGGTTCAACAATTTAGATTAGATCATATTATTATATTTATTTTTCTCCGTAATGTATTTTATTTTACCACTAGTTACTTATTTTCCGACCCTTTCGATTACCGCATTGATTTTTTTCCGTTATTACCGTTATAATATATTTTAGTATAAGTCCGAGGTACGCAAATCCGAATTCTACCATATACGATTTATTCATTTCCGATATTTAAATTTTCAACTAAAAGGACGTCCGGTATATACACTATTTTAATTGAAACCGAAAACCGTCCGGTATATGTAAAATATTTTGTTGTAAGTAGATACATTTTGCGTTTAATTTCCTTACCACGAATACCGTCGAAAAGTGTTGGTAGGAATATGGATATAAATTGGTGAACATTTGATAGGACAGAGGTTCGTCAATCTTTCTGCCGTTAGAAACCCGAAATTATTGTGAAAAATTAGTGATTGAAAATTGTGTATTCCGGTGTTGAAGCTTTATTTAAAAAGGTAAATTATTTTTCAAATAAACTGTATATTCGAAACTTTCCGTACCGCCGCTTAATACTAAATTGTTAGTTGTATTCTTTGGAAAAATTTTCCGACCGGTTTTCTTTTGTTGTTGAGTTGATCTTTTTTTATTTGTTTCTTTTGCATAGAAATTAAGATTTGTGAGCTGTAATTTGCTTCGTTCCTATACTGCAAATACCGACTAACTGCTACTTTAGACGTTTCGAGTAGAACGATTTTTACAGTTTGTGACATGAATTTTAGCGTATCTATTTTGTATATGTTTGGTGAAATGCTTGGTCATTTGACACTCTTGCAGACTAGATTCAAATTAAATCGTATATACGCTAAGTAAAAAAATTAAATAAATATAACAAAATGTGCTGCATTTAGTTGTTTTTTCCTCTAAGATAAAAATTATCAATATATTGTATGTATACTTGTATTGTCATATTACTATGTTTTTGATGTGTATTTTGTATCTGGATAAAAAAATGTAGTGCTCCATGGAGAATGTAACTTTCACAATTTCAAAAAATGTTTGAAATTCTGTGCATTTAAGCGGTTTTACCTGCTGGTCAAATATTTTAAATAACTATGTAATAAACAACCAGAGCTTTGTTTTTGGTTGCTTCTTGTCAGTAGAATAAAAAAAACTATTCAAGTGTTTTAAACTGCTGTATTTCGTAACATTAAGACATGTCAGCAAAACATAAATACTAAACATAATGAAAATAAACAAAATTCTTGGGAACGAAAATTATTTAAAGCTGTTCGTCATCACTGCTACAACTTTCTTCAGATACTGAAGGATCAGGAAGACGATCTTTGATATCAGCAGCACTTAGAGAATCGTACCAACCGTGATACTCTTCTGAAATGACGCCATTTTCGCACAGTTTTTTCAAGTCTTTTTGTTTTGCCTCACTTATAGGTAATGGATTAGTGTACGATTGCTTTAATTCGGATGGTAATACCAGTTGTTTATGAACCTTAGAACAGCCTTCGCTATTTTTACTTGACCGATTGTTTGTTGCTTTTTCGTAAATCGTCTAGGTGTAGACTTTGTTACACCTGGTGGGCCTTTTGTTACAACTGGTGGGCCTGATCTAATATCAAAATAAGAAAATGTTGTAGACATGTCATAGTTAAAAAATATTTTTTGGGTCTCGCCTTTTATGAACCGCAACCTCTTCATCTTTTGCCATCTAACCTGGTTTCCTTCGTGAACGAATTTTCTATTTAAAATCAGGGATTCCCCTAGATGCTTCAAGTCTTTAAATTCATAGTACTTAAATTCTTTTACCGTGTAAGGATCTTTTTTCACTTCTTCCTTGCCCACTTTGTATGTACCCTTCGACCTAGCTCGTCTAAAAATGTTAATCCAGTCCGTCATATAGTAGACAGGAGTATTTTTTGCTGTTTCAGTGCATTGAATCAGCTTCCATATATGAGTGTCCTGATTCCAGGAACTTTTGGTCGATAATTTCCAGATGATCTACTGTATTTACAACCCACAGAAGTAAAACTGCTATAAACTGGTTGCGGTTTTGACCGCCGCAGGTATCGGAAAATGAAGAAACTTCCCTTACATGGGAAGGTATGCATGTACTTAAATAGTGGCACAAAATGGAACCAACCTCCGCACTTCCTCTCTTGCCATTAATTTCTGACCAAGTAAAACAGAAAGCATTATTAGGTAAAGCGCTTTCGTATACAGTCAAGTTATAGATGGTCAACTTTCTAAAATTACTCTACCGTTATTATAGTAATAGTTAGATATACAATAGAGGCTATCTTCGTTTATCTTATGTAGCACATGAACAGGATTAAAATATGTTTTCCATTCTGGGATTAATATATTTAACCAAGACCTAGTAAACAAACTTCAGATGTAAAATTAACAATTTTCAAATTTATTAGGGCTCTAATATTCCCAAACTTAACATTCACATTGACTTGAAAAATATCATCTTTAGCTGGCCCAAGCAAGGTTTCCAGTTTAATATTTGCCTTAACTAGTTTTACAGATGGGAATAATTTTTTAAACATTTCATAAGGTAATACTGTGCTATCTGAACTTGTATCGACTTCTAACCTAACTAACTTATTTTCTATAAATACCTCTAACCCATTTTGAATTTCCTATCATTTTATGCACTTCTTTCACTTGATTACCAATTGACTTCAAAATCCTCCTCCTCGACCTCTTCATTTTCCACAAAGTTGACTCTCCCTTTACATAAAGGTGATTTTGAGGTGTGTCCTGTACTTTTGCATGTAAAGCAGACCCATGCTTTTGCAGGACACTTAGTAGGATCCTTGTGATTTCGAAGCCATCTCTGACATGTGTTCTTATTTTTATCCAACCTGGCTTGACTCGCATTGTCTCTAGAATGTGACAGACTATCTTTATTTTTATTGCTATAGTTTGACCTCCATTCTCTTTCAACTTTATCGAAAATTTCTGGTTCCATCGCTTTCGCTTGTCCCTCTGCCAGTTCCATACTTAGCCCCGTTTCACAAGCATTCTCGTATGTTAGATTTTCTTCGGTTAATAACTTCCTCCTTATAGCTTCGGACTTAAGCCCACAGAAAAATTTGTCCCTGAGCGCTTCTTGAAGAAATGCTCCAAACTGGCAATTCTTTGACAATTTCTTTAACTTTTCCATGAAAGCCGTAAGGTCTTCTCCACTATCTTGCAAACAATCGTAGAATTTGTACCTCTCTGCTATCACCAGCTTCTTCGGACTGTAGTGTGATGTCAAGGAGTTTTTTATCTGCGTAAAATTCGTCGAGCTGGGCAATGACGGCGAAAGCAAATCCTTCAAGACGTCATAGGCTTCTCCTCCAACCAGAGTTAGAAATAGGGGTACCTGTCTGTTTTCTGGTACTTCATTACATATGAATAACTGCTCCATACATTCTAAATGGGAGTTTATATCGGACTCTTTAGGCTTAAATGCCTCAACTGAACCAATGGCCAAACCCAAAACAGACTACCTTTTAACAGGTAATAGAAATTCGTTACTGTTGGACCACGTGGTAATTTCTTTATAGGTTAGACCAAAATTATAAGTATTCTTATGTTACAGCTATTTGCTTGGTTGATTATGGGTTTCAATCCACGATCCTCGTCGCCAGTATGGCATGTTTTATGATAACTAAAGTCTAAAATAAAACCACTTTACTTGGAAACACTTTTTTAATACCTACATTATCCAACATCGAATACAGACTGACTTCTTTCTGACAGACGACAGCCCGACTGTCAGTTGTGGCTAAAGTTACTCTACCGTTATTATTATAAAATAAAGGCTATCTGGAACTCTTAACGCTAAGGGTCAAGGGGCCGTGGAGCAAACCACGTTAAAAATCTGGCGCCCAAGATTTGAACCGAAAATGTTGCTCCATTTTCCATAGTGACGTGTTCGTGTGACAGGAGCCACGTGTAAGAAGGAAAACACGTTACAGGCCTTATAACATTGCGACCTGTAAGATCTTTTGTGTATACCCTACATCTATGTTTAGTCCAAGAGATCTAGGCTTCTGATAAATTCTATCATCTCTTTTGGAGCTAGATCTGTAACCTCATCAGGCTCTAAGTAGACATGTTCCAGGTATTTAAGGCATTGACGGACAATGACATTTTTTATATGGAGAATTTTTCAAATAGGCCCATTTTCGCACTTCTTCCACGATGCTTCTTTTTGGGATACCACAAAATGGTTCGAGTCCAATAAAAGGAGTACACGCTCCTTTCTTCAGCAATATAATTTCCGACAATTCCAATCGCTCTCGGCTTGCATTCGGAAGGACCAGGGTTCAAATCCCAGGTCCGCCTAACCTGCTATGAGTTTTTTCAGAGGTTCTTTCGTAGCAATAGGCGAATGGCTGGGTCAGTACACACCTTTCAGGCTCCTACCACCGTTCCCTTCACTCCCATCCCCTGAACCAAACAATCCTTATCGAAGCTTGCTTCTTATTGCACGACATATGACTTTTGGGAAAGCTAGCGAACTCGTGGAACGTGTGATGTTACGAAAAAGCGTTCGTCACGCGATGACTCATTAGAAAGAGAGAGAGACGCAGGCCATAGTGTACGTTCAGTGCAGAGAGAGAGAGAGACGTGCCGCTGTCAAAATTTTGAAAAATTGGTTAATAATTATAAAAAAACTGTAAAAATTGTCAATAATTGTTGAAAATTGTCAGAATTTTTGAAAAATGGCCAATTTTTTTAAAAAATGGTCAAAATTTTTGAAAAATTGTCAAAAATGTTCAATTATTGTCAGAACCTGTCAAAAATGGTCAATAACTGTCAAAATTTTGAAAAAATGGTCAAAAATTTTGGAAAAATGGTCAGTAATTATAAAGACTGTCAAAAATGGTCAATAATTGTTGAAAATTGTCAAAATTTTTGAAAAATGATCAAAATTTTTTAAAAATTGTCAAAAACGTTCAATTATTGCCAGAACCTGTCAAAATTATCAATAATTGTCAAAAATGGTCAATAATTGTTAAAATTTGAAAAAATGTCATAAGATATCGCAAATACAATATGGCCAATAATTTCAATGACTATCGACGAGAAATGGTTTAGTTGCACATTCCTTTTAGAAGTGAAAATAATGATGTTCTTGCATTCTATTGCGCGTATTTTTATTGATGGTTTTCCCAACCTCGCATTCTATTGTGCATAAGAAGCAAGCTAAAGTCCGGCGACCGCTCACATTTTTTTTCCTTCCAATGTTGGCTGAAGAGGCTCCGGAAAGCCGATAGCGGCCCGCTCCCCTTGAGGGGGAGAGAGGGGGGAGAATGAAAAGCTATCCTTCCCCTATGCTGTAGCACTAACAACAAAGTTATTTTGTTGTGTTGCTAGTTGTTTAAGGGATTGTTTGCAGTTCCAGACTGTTTTAGATTTATAAGTTCTTCTTCCTTACAATTAATTTCCGACTACCCTCGTGTGTGTGTAACTTCTCGTATCAGTTGTTAAACATTGAAAAGTAGGTTTATTAATTATTAGTAGAGTCAGCAAATAGTCACTAATTACTCTAACAATATTGATTAGATTTCTATGTTTATCGACAAACACAAGTCAAAGTAATTCGCAAGCAAAATAGTTTCGATCAGGAGATGGAACGACATCGAGCTAATTCGAATTAGGTCAGCTCATACTGACAAGAGTTAATTACGTATTATATACAAATTATGTGGATTATATACTATTCAATTGGTGCATGAAACGAGCTTCTAAAAGCTTAATCCGTTACATATTATATTGATATACCCCCTCCAAACAATATCCCTTTCTGAGAACAGCTCTAGCGGTAGACGTTTTGCGTTTGTATTGAATAATGCTTGCACTCAACATCCCACTATTTTTAATCCACCGATACGAACGTGAAACGTCTACCAGTAGCTGCTGTTAGGTGAGGATATTGTTTTGACGTGGCGTAAATGATATATGAACAGAGTATTAGTATTTCCTTGTAAATTTCCGTCAAACGATTGTTAAAACCATCACGATTTCAATAAACGACCAGCAAATTTATAAACTTTAGAGAATTTTCAATTACTTAAATTGTTCTATTCCAAAACGGCATTTATACTCTATTTGAAAAAGGCAGAGAGGAATAAATACCGGAAGAGATAAATTGTGGAAAATTCTGCGAGGGATGAATTTTAGACGGGAAAAATTAAACAGAAAGTCTCTTTTAATCGAAAAAGATGAAATTGTATGTTGGAGACGGAATTATTTGCGATCAATAGGTGATTTTCGCAATGAAAATAGAAAAGGAAAATGAATGATAATTACGCTTATTGGAAGTACAGATGGGTTTGTTAGCATTTGAGTCAATTCACACTGGAGATTATCACGAAAGATATGAATACTGATGTTTTTGAGGACCATTTTTCACAAATGATACTCTAATGAACGTATTATTATTAATTGATATCGTATTATGTCGCAATTATGTTTTTCATTTAATATCATATCTACTGACAAACCTACCTAAAGGTACGGCTATGAATGCAATTACAAGCGACCTGAAGATCGGATTTCTATTGTTTACTGGCGTTTTACAGGGTTGGGTAGGCAAATAAAAGAATAAATGGATTGAATTATAATGTAAATCGTTTTAAAATTTTGGAGTTTTAGTTGCTCACCCGGTAAGGGTTTTGCATGTTAAATTAGTTTTTATTACTCTCTGTCTATTTCAAATAGACTGTAACTAAATTGAAAACGTCGTAGAATAATCGTCATCTATACGGAACGGTATTTGTTTTTTGTTTTTGATTCCGTCGGACAATGAATGTCCCTTTTATACGTGATAACTTGATGTAAACACCATCGCCAGTTTGAAACGGATCCGAACCTCGAGCTGCCAACACAAAAGGCATAATCAGGCTCTATATGACCGTGTACATTGAATTGTCCGATGAACATTTTGCTGACTGAGACTTCAGCTTCAAATCGATTTTTTATACCTACTGACTGACTGATATTAAAATATGAAAATATAAAAAGAGGGCGATGGTTTTATGGGGGTTTGGTGAACCATATACGGAACCACGAGTTTGCGACTGATTTGGCAAAAATTTTGAAGAATTATCCGGCGGCAAATTCTAAATTTCCAGAGAAAAATGACAAATAAATTCGCCACTTCAACGATCGTTCTTTAACCCGATATTTAATTCCAACCATTCAAAAATATGTTTTCTTTTTCAAAAAAAAAATCAATTAATTTCCATACAATATAATAAATTATTGGATATTTTTCAAGAAGGGAAAGGGAAAATAATTATTTTATTCAATTTAATTTTTAGATGGACGAAAGTAAACGAACACTGGTCCAATGAAGACCCAAACTTAATAAAGCTAAAAACATAAAAATATCTGGATAATAAATTATTTCCCATATTATTTACATCAAAAATTAACTGGAAAACAGTGTTTGGATAGCCGCCAAAATACATAAATTACCAATTCCATCCAGCTGTTTCCTGATATCCACAAACCCAATAATTTATACCGCAACTAAATACACCGTTACATGTCTCTGTATATATACAGAGTCTTCCCAAAGTAATCTGGAATATTGCTGTAGGCGATTCGTAAAAGTTCTCTATGAAAGTGTTATCTTCAATGAGATATAGGGCCCTCAATGTTTTTATCATTTCAATAGAAGCAATAACATTGTGATAAACATGAAAGTAGTTCAGAGCAAATGTTTAAAATGTGCACCTCCAGCTAAAATATAAGCACCTGCTCAAAGTCTAATATGTATTGCCGTAGACGTTCGAAAAAACCAGGAGCATCGCGAATAACATTACAGCCTCTTTTAAATTTATGTTCGTGGTTGTGTAAATGAGTGATTTTAAATATCCCCACCCACAAAAATCCAAATGATTGTGTTTAGGAGACCGTGGAGGTTTTGGTTGAGGAGATACTGGTTCTATCCAACGGTCTGGAAAACGGTTCTTCAAAAACTCCAATACGATTACTGCAAAATGTGAAGGAGCACCGTTGATATACGTCTTCTAATTATGAGAGGAACATCTTCCGACATAACTAGATGTTTATTTCCTAGAAAATGAAGATATGTATCACCGTTCAATCGTTGAAGAAGAAAAAATGGAAATAAAGGATCGTCGATAATACCAATCCAAATATTGACCAAAAAGGTGTGTTGGAACCGTGCCTGAACTGTTGCATGTGGATTTACTCAGCCCATGTGTGGTTATTATGAAAACTCATAACGCCGTGTCGAGATGGGAAACTCATGTTCGAATGGGTCCAGGACCCAAACAGTATTGGACTCATCCCCAAGGGGATGCCTACCAACCAAATCCACCTCAAACTCGTCGTTACGTTACCCCCGCCTCGGAATCACTACCCTAGCATCCTTCGAGACGGGCGGCGGTCCCTCGCACACTCTTCTCCCTACCTATGACTCCTACCACTCATGCCATATCGAGTCCTTCTCTCCCCCTAACCATACTCTCCACTACGCCACTCACCTCCATCCATTCCTCCTCCCCACTCAACATTATTTCCACCATGTTCTCCCAGTTCACCTCCTCACCTAGCTTCCTCCCCAAGTTCTTCAACACTTATTCGTTCCTCCAGCATCTAAACATATGCCCCACAGCATCCTCCACTTCACACCTCTCGCACACTCCAGTCTCTCTTTTCCCAATCTTCTAGAGGTTCCCCACTCTTGACCCATGTCCAGTTAGCACCTCTGTCAAGAAGTAGTTCACCTCCCCGAATTTCCGGTCCATCCAATCTCTCCTATTCCCCATCGTTCCTTTTAGCGCGCCCTCATACACCTTCCACCTTCTCTCCATTTCCTACTCCATCCATTCCTGTACTCCCTCTCTGGTCGCACCCCTCCAGTGTTTGTTCCTGGCTCTAACCAATGTCCAATGCTCCAGCATCTAATCTCATCATCCTCCAATTCACACCTCTCGCACACTCCAGTCTCTCTTTTCCCAATCTTCTGGAGGTTCCCCACTCTTGACCCATGTCCAGTTAGCACCTCTGTCAATAAGTAGTTCACCTCCCCATGTTTGAAGGAGTTGGCTTCATCTTTAAACAAAACAGTGGTAGAAAAATTGGGATTGATTGTAATTTTTTTTAAATCCATTGGCAATACTGCAAATGTTGAATATTATATGGATACGATAAATTTTCTTCTATAGTCCAGTTTTGTGACTGACATTTATTTGTTGAGCAATTTTTCTGGTACTCGCTTCTCGATGTTCGTCAATAATTTAAAGAGCCTGGAGTTCTCGCAGTCAAAAAGTATTCCTAGCTAAAGTTCCAGGTTCTTGTAAACGAAGATGCAATTTACAGAACATCGTAACCGATTATTTGGATAACGCAGGACAATTCCATCAAATTTTAATTTAAACATAAAATTAAAATCCTTTTAACCAGATATCCCATAATTCGATCGACCTTCTTATATCTGCTTAATCCCTCTCTCTCCTATCCCTTCTGTCTACCTGGGTCTTACCCGACTCTATATTATTGAGCTTCCTACAGATACGCCATCGTCCAAGGGAAACAAAAGGTATCAACAAACCTTTGGTTCCGAGAGAAAAAGTATTACCTCCAGCTTTGAATATTAAATTGGGGCCTATGAAGCAATTTGTAAAAGCTTTAAATTGAAATTATCTTTTGTTTCCATCACTAGAAATGTGAATTTTGTGGGATTATTTCGAAAAAACTATAATCTGATTATAAACATTATAAAAAATTTCGTAATTTTGAGATATATTGTAAAACCTGTTCGGTTAAATTATTTAGTACCTATCTATGGGAGCGTATATCCAATAACATTAATCAGCTGTTTTTTGACCAATAGTTTGATGTGTTCCTGCTTTGGTTCCAGTACGTCAACTATACAGTTAAAAAATTCCAAAATCACTTGGTAACGACTTTTCGAATCTTCCTCGTAGTTTAACAAAAATAATCAAAAGAAACAATTGCATAATGACTTTTTTCAATAGAACATCTACAATTTAACACCTCTACCCATACATTTGCCAACTAAGCATCGTTAGTTTCAAAAAGGTAATTAATTTTTAATTCCGAACTTTCGATATTAGAGACACTTCTGTCAGACGTTGGCAGGAAGGACAATAGGCTTTGTATTAAGCACTCACTCATCGAAGGAGTCATTGTCTTCAGCCATCTGCGATCAGCAAACAGTACGGTCAGCACACTTTGAAGAGCCCCTGCATGTCTCTGTAATATATCCTGAAGGATCACGTTTCCTTCTGCTCCCTTACTCTCCTTTCATTATCGAATCGAGAAAGTTATTGTTTCTGTTAATTGACGCGTTAAAAGACGCATTAATTAATGAACACACCGAGAAAAATATTTTACGTCAAGAAAAGAAAAGTTATTGATTTAGTCGAGGATTTAGTTATAGTTTAAATTTATATATTTGCTCGTGCACGTCGATATAAATGAAAATATAAACAGCTCACAACAAATTACATCTCCAATAACCAAGTCTCTTTGAATGTGCATTATTTATAGAGGGGGAAACCCAACTCATTTGGTGTAAAATTTAAAAATGTAGTTGGGCTACCCATTGATAGATGCTATACCTTTCGCATAATAGATTTGTTGAGTTTGTGAAGTTGAAAACTGTAATTGGGCTACCCTTTGATAGATGGAGGTAGTAGCTACACCTTTCGCAATGATAGATTTGTTGAGTTTGTGAAGTTGAAAAGTGTAGTTGTGATAGCCATTGATAGATAGCGGTAGCTACACCTCTCGCATAATAGATTTGTTGAGATTGTGAAGTTGAAAACTAATTGGGCTACCCATTGATAGATGGAGTTAGTAGCTACACCTTTCGCATAATAGATTTGTTGAGTTTGTGAAGTTGAAAAATGTAATTGGGCTACCCATTGACAGATGACTGTATCTACACCTCTCGCATACCTTTAATCTTTGTAGGTGAGTCAACAAAATACATCTCCAATAACCAAGTCTCTTTTAACGTGCATTGGTTATTGAGGAAAACCCAAATCTTTTGGTGTAAAAAGACAGTTTTGTTGAGTTTGTCTAGAGATAAAAATATAGTTTTGTTGAGTTTGTGAAGTTGAAAAATGTAGTTGGGCTACTCATTGATAGATGTCGGTAGCTACACATTTCGCATAATAGATTTTTTGAGTTTGTGAAGTTGAAAAATGTAGTTGGGCTACCCATTTATAGATGGCGGTAGCTACACCTTTCGTATAATAGATTTGTTGAGATTGAGAAGTTGAAAACTGTAATTAGGCTACCCATTGAAAGATGGCGGTAGCTACACCTTTCGCATGATAGATTAGTTGAGTTTGTGAAGTTGAAAAATGTAGTTGGTATAACCGTTGATAGATGGCTGTAGCTACACCTTTCGCATACCTTTATTAGTCTAAGTAAGTCAACAATATACATCTCCAATAACCAAGTCTCTTTTAATGTGCATTATTTATTGAAGAAACTCAACTCTTTTGGTGTAAAAAGACAGTTTTGTTGAGTTTTTTTGAGATAAAAATATAGTTTTGTTTAGTTTGTGAAGTTGAAAAATGTAGTTGGGCAACCCATTTATAGATGGCGGTAGCTACACCTTTCGCATAATAGATTAGTTGAGTTTGTGAAGTTGAAAACTGTAATTGGGCTACCTATTGATAGATGTCGGTAGCTATACCTTTCGCATAATAGATTTGTTGAGTTTGTGAAGTTGAAAAATGTAATTGGGCTACTCATTGATAGATGGTGGTAGCTACACTTTTCGCATAATAGATTAGTTGAGTTTGTGAAGTTGAAAAATGTAGTTGGTATAACCGTTGATAGATGGCTGTAGCTACACCTTTCGCATACCTTTATTAGTCTAAGTAAGTCAACAAAATATATCTCCAATAACCAAGTTTCTTTTAATGAGCATTATTTATTGAGGAAAACCCAACTCTTTTGGTGTAAAAAGACAGTTTTGTTGAGTTTTTTTGAGATAAAAATATAGTTTTGTTTAGTTTGTGAAGTTGAAAAATGTAGTTGGGCAGCCCATTTATAGATGGCGGTAGCCACACCTTTCGCATAATAGATTTGTTGAGTTTGTGAAGTTTAAAACTGTAATTAGGCTACTCATCGATAGATGTCGGTAGCTACACCTTTCGCATAATAGATTTGTTATGTTTGTGAAGTTGAAAAATGTAATTGGGCTACCCATTTATAGATGACTGTAGCCACACCTTTCGCATAAGAGATTTGTTGAGTTTGTGAAGCTGAAAACTGTAATTGGGCTACCCATTTATAGATGGCGGTAGCCACACCTTTCGCATAATAGATTTGTTGAGTTTGTGAAATTGAAAACTGTAATTGGGCTACCCATTGATTGATGTCGGTAGCTACACCTTTCGCATAATAGATTTGTTGAGTTTGTGATGTTGAAAAATGTAGTTGTAATTGATAGATGGCTGTAGCTACACCTTTCACATACCTTTATTAGTCTAAGTAAGTCAACAAAATACATCTCCAATAACCAAGTCTCTTTTAATGGGCAATATTTATTGAGGAAAACGCAACTCTTTTGGTGTAAAAAGACAGTTTTGTTGAGTTTTTTTAAGATAAAAATATAGTTTTGTTGAGTTTGTGAAGTTGAAAAATGTAATTGGGCTACCCATTTATAGATGGCGGTAGCCACACCTTTCGCATAATAGATTTGTTGAGTTTGTGAAGTTGAAAAATGTAGTTGGGCTACCCAATGATAGATGGCGGTAGCTACACCTTTCGCATAATAGATTTGTTGAGTTTGTGAAGTTGAAAAATGTAATTGGGCTACCCATTTATAGATGGCGGTAGCCACACCTTTCGCATAATAGATTTTTTGAGTTTGTGAAGTTGAAAAATGTAGTTGGGCTACCCATTTATAGATGGCGGAAGCATAATGGATTAGTTGAGTTTGTGAAATTGAAAACTCTAATTGGGCTACCCATTGATTGATGTCGGTAGCTACACCTTTCGCATAATAGATTTGTTGAGTTTGTGATGTTGAAAAATGTAGTTGTAATTGATAGATGGCTGTAGCTACACCTTTCACATACCTTTATTAGTCTAAGTAAGTCAACAAAATACATCTCCAATAACCAAGTCTCTTTTAATGAGCATTATTTATTGAGGAAACCCCAATTCTTTTGGTGTAAAAAGACAGTTTTGTTGAGTTTTTTTAAGATAAAAATATAGTTTTGTTGAGTTTGTGAAGTTGAAAAATGTAGTTGGGCTACCCATTTATAGATGGAGGTAGCCACACCTTTCGCATAATAGATTTGTTGAGTTTGTGAAGTTGAAAAATGTAATTGGGCTACCCATTTATAGATTGCTTAGCTACACCTTTCGCATACATTTATTAGTCTAAGCTGTGTGAGTCAACAAAATGCACCTCCAATAACCAAGTCTAAGGAAAGTGTCCAGATAGGCAGAGGAAGGTGGGATTATTAGGAGCCCCGAAAATAATTTTGGTTTTGGATAGATGGAATAAAAACACAAATTGATTTTTATTTAATGTAAATGAAATTCCTGAACAACCAGGACTCTGCTCAATTCCACTGCTCACGTGCTTTTGTTTACATCGGGCGCAAATGAAATCTGAACGGAGTATAATTGTTGGCAATAGCCCAGTCCACTATAAAACTCGTCCTCAACTTTATTCGAAGTTTGGGGTTATGTACACTCCTCATTTCTGTTGTTATCCTTTCTTTGAATTCTGCAATGCTAGTTGGTTGTGTTGCATATACTTTGTTCTTGAGTTATCCTCACAAAAAAATCCAACGGCATAATACCCGTTGATCTAGATGGCGACTTAATAGTACCTACCTCTTCGTGCAATCTATCTATTTAGATTTCGCTCAAGTTCTCAGTTAACATTGAAGCATAGTGTTTTTATTCAATCGTTATTGTTTTCTATACAGTTTTTACCTATTCAAGGTAAATAATGTTTTTAAAACCATGTCTAGACAAATCTGTGCTTCGCTATTGAAAAAACTACAAGTAGTAGGTGAATCATCGTAAGTGGAATAAGGATATTAACATAACAAAAAGTATGAAGCTTTCAATTCAAATTTAATTTCATTAATGACAGACGACTAGAAACTTACCATTCGTAATCGCCTTATTTCATGAACATTGTTACGAAACTAATTTGAATAACACATTCGAATAGAATACGTCTCTTCGTGTAGTAACTTTATTTCAGCCTTAATCGATTGGACTCTGCTAATTGTCAAACCTTAGAAGGGTTATTCGAGAACAAAGTTATCCTGCAGGACGTACATAAGTTTTGACACCAGCTTGGTCATTAGTATTATATTACAAATCGATATTTATATCTCCCAAGTGTTGTTTATAATCTACAACATCTCATCCATTTCGTGTAACAGTAAACCTCGTTATCTTGAAACAAAGATGATAAATGATGTATTATTATTAATATAATAATAATTTAAACAAGCCATTTAAAAAAATTATAGGAAGCTGTTTTGCTTCTTTCAGACGCTGCGAAGATGATATTGGATTTTATTCCGCTTTTGCTAGAACCACAGAACTAAATACTGGAAGAAAAAGGTTATGTTCTATCAAGGAAATGCACGAGTGCACATGTGTGTTTTTAATCTACTCTGTGACTATTTACTGTTTCAGACCCTGAAGAAATAGTTGGGCATTGATAGATTTTGGTCGATTTTTTTTGTTAAAATTCACTAGCTCGTTTGTCTTCTGTCTTCTGTCTTCTGTCTTCTGTCTTCTGTCTTCTGTCTTCTGTCTTCTGTCTTCTGTCTTCTGTCTTCTGTCTTCTGTCTTCTGTCTTCTGTCTTCTGTCTTCTGTCTTCTGTCTTCTGTCTTCTGTCTTCTGTCTTCTGTCTTCTGTCTTCTGTCTTCTGTCTTCTGTCTTCTGTCTTCTGTCTTCTGTCTTCTGTCTTCTGTCTTCTGTCTTCTGTCTTCTGTCTTCTGTCTTCTGTCTTCTGTCTTCTGTCTTCTGTCTTCTGTCTTCTGTCTTCTGTCTTCTGTCTTCTGTCTTCTGTCTTCTGTCTTCTGTCTTCTGTCTTCTGTCTTCTGTCTTCTGTCTTCTGTCTTCTGTCTTCTGTCTTCTGTCTTCTGTCTTCTGTCTTCTGTCTTCTGTCTTCTGTCTTCTGTCTTCTGTCTTCTGTCTTCTGTCTTCTGTCTTCTGTCTTCTGTCTTCTGTCTTCTGTCTTCTGTCTTCTGTCTTCTGTCTTCTGTCTTCTGTCTTCTGTCATCTGTCGTCTGTCAAACACAAACTAAGCTTGATTAATAGTTTGATAAACAATTATCATTTTATCGAAGTATATTCACAAAGTTATGTCAAAAATATTTTAAATAATTGACCCTAAGCGCTGTGTCATTCTATCAAATTCGCATCAAATTATCGTCAGTTTGGCTGTCAACTAGTTTGATCGAACTGTAAAATGTCGTCACCAATTTGTTGGTGAAAATGTAGACTGTCACACGGTCAAAATAGCATCAAATCGCTTCAGTTTGGCAGTCAACTATATTATTAGATCTTGTTTAAAATATTCAAATTTGGCGCTCTTACAATTATTTAACAGCTCACGCATGCGCGCCAATGGTGGCTGGCGCGAGGGAGGAAATGACCTTCCCGCGCTTAAGACAGGCAGTCGCTGCTTGACATAGGTTGCGAGTACATCCAAAAAGAATAAATCTAACAATATAGTTTGAAATTGGGTACAACAAACTAGTTTGATGTTCAACCTCAAAATTGACAGTGACAGTCAAAAGTCAAACTGATGAAAATAGAGTGGGGCATCAAATTCGCAATGACGTCACCAGTTTGATGGTTTGATCAAACTCGGTTTGCTGCTAATTTGACCGTGTGACTGAGCGCTAAAATACGTTTAAAAAAGCTAAAAAATTAAATGATCTCATTTCGAAGTTTACGTAGTCTTGTGTATACAATTTTTGTCTCTCGAGTCTTGAATTTCCTAATAAAATCTTTTTTCCGCAGAGATTTTCCCCGTAAATAGTTGGGTAAGGTGTCCAAGATTTCCCATCGGTCCCACTTTCGAGCTCGAGTCTCATCGGCGAATTCTTTTATTTCACTTTAAGTTAGTTACTCCGCCAACTCCAAATCAAATAGAGAGAAACCTTAAATACAGAAAAGCTTTACAATTACTTCATGCTTTTCTAAATAATATCTTTGGTGCTTCAACTTGTGGATAAGGTGGATGTCAAAAAAACGCAACCAGTCATAATTTGTTTATTTTCATATATAATATCACATGGGCAACCATTTTGTAGGTAAAATTTTCGAAAGTTTGTTGCTTGGCAATTTCGCGAATGACATTTACGACAAAATCACGAAAGTAGATATACTAAGCCGTTACTTGGCCAGCAGAAATGCGCATGCCCTCATGAAAAGCTCGCCAAACCCACCCAACCCCCAAATTTTGGCCCGCCCCTAAATTTAGGCAATTGGACCACCCCCAAATTTTGGCCCGCCCCTAAATTTAGGCAATTGGACCACCCCCAAATTTAGGACCGTCCCCAAGATCCCCCAAATCTCCACCTCCCAATTTTAAATTGAATAAAAAAGTAAAGTACCACGTCACGTACTACGTCAAACGTCACGTGCCACGTCAAACGTTACGTGCCACGTGGCAAAATTTGTGGGTGAAGGGCTGGTGGGTTTGGTGAGCTTTTCAGGAGGGCATGCGCATTTACGATGGCCCAGTAACGACTTAATTTATCAACTGAGTAAAAGCTCACCAAACACCTTCCACCCACATGGCTCGTAACGTTTGACGTGGCACGTGACGTTTGATGTAGCACATGACGTGGTACTTTACTACAGACTCGTAGATCGATGGTTCGCATCCACACTTCGAAAAAAAGTTTCAATCTGAAATTTGGAGGTGGAGATTTGGGGGGTCTTGGGGATGGGCCAAAATTTGGGGGTTGGGTGGGTTTGGTGAGCTTTTTAGAAGGGAATGCGCATTTCCGCTGGCCCAGTAACGGCTTAGTATATCTACTAACAAGCCGTGAGAAACACAATGACGGATTTCTGCTTAAATTTCTGCGGTAAATTTCCTGATGACAAACTCACTTCCGCATCTTCCTATTATCCCACACTTGATAAAGAAAGATTACGAACTGAACTGTCCGTTATTTATTCAAGAAACTACCTCTCCTAAAAAACAATCTAGGAGATACGTTGAAGGAGGCTAGAAAATTATTAGAAATTGTGATAACAACTCCCATGACAACATCAGAAGCCGAACGATGTTTTTCAACACTGAAACGAATTGAAACATTTCTTAGAAATTCAATGACCGAAGAGCGTTTAACAGCTCTTTCTATTGAAAAAAAATGTATCTCCGATATAGACAATTTTAATGACAAAGTAATTATAACATTTGCGAACCGAAATGAACGTAGTAGAATAGACTTAATTTATAAGAAATAATTTGTTAGAAAAGTAGTACTTATTTTTTGCGAACCGAAAATAGACTTAACTCATGAGAAATAATTTTTTCTACAGTCGCGCGTAAAATGACTAATTGCTATATTCAAATGAAATCGTAAAGTCGACAAATGCCGAGTATTGTTACTTTACGCTCTAGCGCAAAAAAGGAATCTTGTTCGCTCGCTTATTTAATCAAACCACGCCCTCCGAATTAACTCAATTGGTGAATAATTAACAATTTATCAGAATAAAAATTAAATAAAATTATATGAAAATTGTCAAAAATTTTGAAATATGGTCAATAATTGTCAATTATTGTCAAAAACTGTTAAAAATGGACAATTTTTATCAAAAACTGTTAAAAATGGACAATTTTTATCAAAAACTGTCAAAAATGGTCAATAATTGTCAAAAATGGTCGATAATTGTCAAAAAATTTTGAAACATGGTCAAACATTTTCAAAAATTGTCAATTGTCAAAAATTTTAAATTGTTTTTGAAAAATGGTCAAAAATTTTCAAATATTGTCAAAAATGGTCAAAAACTGTCAAAAATGGACAATTATTGTCGAAATTCGTCAATAATTGTCAAAAATTTTGAAAAATGGTTGATAATAGTCAAAAACTATCAAAAATGGTCAAAGATTTTTGAAAAATTATCAAAAATTTTGAAAAATTGTCAAAAAAGGACAATTATTGTTGAAAATTGTCAATATTCTGAAAAATAGTTGATAATTTTTAAAGTTTTTGAAATATAGTCAAAAATGATCAATAATTGTCCAAAATTTAGAAAAATGGTCCATCATTGTCAATAATTATCAAAAATGGTCAATAATTTTGAAAAATTCTCAAAAATAGTCTAAAATTTTGAAAAATTTTCAAAAATGGTCAAAAACTATCAAAAATGGTTAAAAATTGTCAATTATTTTCAAAAACTGTCAAAAATGGACAATTATTGCCAAAATTGGTCAATAATTGTCAATAATTGTCAAAAATTGTCAAAAATTGTCAAAAATTGTCAAAAATTGTCAAAAATTGTCAAAAATTGTCAAAAATTGTCAAAAATTGTCAAAAATTGTCAAAAATTGTCAAAAATTGTCAAAAATTGTCAAAAATTGTCAAAAATTGTCAAAAATTGTCAAAAATTGTCAAAAATTGTCAAAAATTGTCAAAAATTGTCAAAAATTGTCAAAAATTGTCAAAAATTGTCAAAAATTGTCAAAAATTGTCAAAAATTGTCAAAAATTGTCAAAAATTGTTAAAATTTTGAAAAAAGGTCGATAATTGTCAAAAACTATCAAAAATGGTCAATAATTGTCAATTACTTTTAAAAACTGTCAAAATTGGACAATTATTATCAAAATTGTCAATTACTTTTAAAAACTGTCAAAATTGGACAATTATTATCAAAATTGGTAAATTATTGTTAAAATTTTGAAAATTAGTCGATAATTGTAAAAAACTATCAAAAATGGTAAATAATTTTGAAAAATTGTCAAAAATGGCCAATAATGGTCAAAAACTATCAAAAATGGTTAAAAACTATCAAAAATGGTCAAAAACTGTCAAAAATGGACAATTATTGTTAAAAATTGTCAAAATTTTGAAAAATAGTTGATAACTGTCAAAAATTGTTAAAGTAACTAAAAAATTGTCAAAAATTTTGAAATATGGTCAAAAATGGTCAATAATTGTCAAAACTGGTCAAAAATTTGGAAAAATGATCTAAAATATTTTGAAAGATTGTCAAAAATGG
This sequence comes from Lochmaea crataegi, assembly GCA_947563755.1. Taxonomy (NCBI): domain Eukaryota; kingdom Metazoa; phylum Arthropoda; class Insecta; order Coleoptera; family Chrysomelidae; genus Lochmaea; species Lochmaea crataegi. The sequence continues at coordinate 2,483,835 of OX387433.1, read as the reverse complement.
TTAAAAACTATCAAAAATAGTAAAAAATTGTCAATTATTGTTAAAAACTGTCAAAAATGGACAATTATTGTCAAAATTGGTCAATAATTTTCAAAAATTGTTAAAATTTTGAAAAATGGTCGATAATTGTCAAAAACTATCAAAAATGGTCAATAATTTTGAAAAACTTTCAAAAATTTTGAAAAATTGTCAAAAATGGTCAAAAACTATCAAAAATGGTCAATAATTTTGAAAAAATTGTCAATAATTTTGAAAAATTGTCAAAATTTTTAAAAATAGTTGATAATTGTCAAAAAGTGTTAAAGTTTCTAAGAAATTGTCAAAAAGTGTTAAAGTTTCTAAGAAATTGTCAAAAATTTTAAAATATGATCAAAAATGGTCAATAATTGTCAAAAATTTGGAAAAATGGTCAAAAACTATCAAAAATTGTCAATTATTTTTAAAAGTGTTAAAATGGACAATTATTGCCAAAAACAGTCGAAAATGGTTAAAAATTGTCATCATTTTGAAAAATGGTCACTAATTTGAAAAACAGTCAAAATGGTCAGTAATTGTCAAAAATGGCCAATAATTGTTAAAATTTTGAAAAATGGTCAATAATTGTTAAAATTTTGAAAAATGGTCAATAATTGTCAAAATTTTGACAAATGGTCAATAATCGTCAAAAGTTGTCAAAATTTTGAAAAATAGTCAATAAATAATACGAGCCGTTTCCGAAAATCGATTTGAACACGTAATTTATAAAATCGATTTACCAACAATCGATCAATATTACTATAAAAATCGATTATTTTTTACCATCCCTAGTCAGTAGATCTTTTAAGGTTAATCATGATGAATAGCGAAAATGACGATTATTCTAGCACTCCTATTATAACCTAAGATAATATAAAAAACTGTTTTAATTATTAAAAGGGCGACTGTAGAAAACATTAGGTGTGTTTTTCGAGCGTAAAGTAAAATTGCCGCTTTCGAAAGATCGCCGCGCTCCGCTCCGCGTCGCGAGGCAACATTCTTTCTCAAGCGACAATCTGTTACTTTACGCTCTAAATACACAAATAACTATTTTGTTAGCGAAGTAGTGCTTGTTATATTTGTCGAGGAATAAGTTAAGCTCGCACACTTGTTAAATCTTGTTACAAGCTACAAGTGCCAGAGACATTACTAATTGTAGGTTATAAAAGATTATGCAATGCTCATCAAGTCGTTTTTATTAGTCCCTATGGGTAGGCAACACACTGTTGTGCTTAGTGTATGTCTGGTTACCTAATATCATACAGTGCTTAGTGTGTGTTTCTTATTTTTCTTGTGTGGCAATTGACAATCGTTCCAGAAATTCAATATTTCAACACGGAAGGCGGAGAAAGGAGGATAAAATCGATGGGAGACCACCCCCTTACAAGGTAAACTTTTTTTCAAAAATTGCAGAACACCTTAAAATTTTTACCACGAGCCACCAATGTATAAACCGTTCCGAAGACAAAATCTGAAAAATTGCAAAAACGACATTTTCTTGTTTGAAGAACAACTGTGTAGGTATGTAGGTCAAAGTTTTACTATAGCTGTAAAAATATACCAGTAAAATATTTATGTTGCAGGTGTATAACCCAGTATTTTACAATGAAATATTTTATGAAAGATAGAAGATTACGATTCACTAACTTTTCAACCAAATTTAGCTAGTACTATTTGAAAAATTCACGTTATAAAAATCATAAATTTACCATTCAGTCAGGATATTGAGATAAACTTATTAAATTGTTATTTCGTCATTAGTCATTCGGGCAAGTTTATCTGACGTTTGAAGATTCCGTTACAAACATACATATTATATGGGTAAAGCTAATAAAAGCGTGATAAAGAATAATTTGAAATTGTATATTTCTATAGTTTCTATAGACTTTAGGATATATATCAATATTAAAATCAGCAATTTGAACCATCTCACAATATTTGAAATATTTTTGCCTAGAATCTAGGTGTGCTGAATAAAAATTGAGGTAATTTCTTCTAGTAGACTTGTGCTATTAATAGCTTTCAGAGTCACTACTCCTACTGCTGCTACTGCTATAGTCATCCTCTGAAGTAGATTCGGACGATCCTTCATTCATTCATTCATATATTTGCGTTGTGCTCAACATCCCAGACACTTGAACTGAATCTTTGTACCATTTCCCATGTTATCTACTTCCATTCCAGAAGCTTCGTGTCTTCTATTAGTTTGACTAGAAGGATTTTCAGTAGTTGTGATGGTTGTAATCGGACGATCCTATTAGGAATAAATTCCTTTTCTCCACCTGCATGCACAATCACAAGTCTCCTCCCTATTGAGATTGGCTTTTTCAAACCTGTCTCTGATATATCGTACCATCCCTTGAATTGCACATGGGATCTGTGAGTGTATGTTTCATCAGTATACACAATATTCCATCCTTCGGTTCTATATTTAATGATATTTTCTAAGAAAGTAATTCGCTTATGGCGAATATCATAATCACAATAGAGACAATATTTTCAAATAAATAGTTATGCATGTTACCTTTTAATATTTTTAATCGAAGATCAATTCGCTGCACTATCAATTCCCCATCCAACAAACTATCAAATCATAGCACTTCCTCTAAGGCTCAAAATAATACCTAGAAATTCTTCTTCGACTATCTCCCTCCGGCCATGAAATCTCATATTTTTTAACTTCTAGATATTTTTTTTCGAATGTATCCTGAAATCCTGAAAAAATCTTATTCTTCGAACGACTATTATATTGGTTGTGATAATATTCAATTTCCCCTTTTATCTATGTTATAATAGCCATTCTTAAACATGCAACCAGTAGTTCTGTTTTTATTTTCCATTTTACTATCTTACTCCAGTTCTACAACTTTTTTATATTTCTTGTTAAACTTCGAAAGTTGTTTGCGAAACTTTGTTCTAAGTTTCATGTTCAATTGTTGACGTCCCCAGGAATTAAAATCCAAAAACTTTTCTGGATTTTCATTTAAATTTTTGTATTTCATTCGAATACTGAGTGGACAATAGGGAAAAGGCGTGGGATAAGAAATTGTTTATTGGAAGTTCTCAAGAGAGATTCTGGATATTGTTTTTAAACGCGTAGAACGGCCGTTAGAGGCAGTGATCGATATAGATCATCCCCAAGGGGATGTCTACCAACCAAACCCACCTCAAATTCGCCCAATACCCCCCCCCTTCAGAATCACTACCCTAGCATACTTCGAGATGTACTATCTCTCCTACATTTTATGCCATATCGAGTCCTTCTCTCTTTCTCTCCTCTCATAATGGTCTCCACTACGCCACCTACCTCCATCCATTCCTCCCTCCCCCTCAACATTATCTCCACCATGTTCTCCCAATACACCGCCTCACCTAGTTTTCTCTCCAACTCCTCCAGCACTTCCTCGTTCCTCCAGCATCTAAACACATGCTCCACTTCACACCTCTCGCACACCCCAGTCCCTCTTTTCCCAATCTTGTGAAGGTTCTCATGTCCAGTGAGCATCTGTGTCAAGAAGTAGTTCACCTCCCCGAATTTCCGGTCCATCCAATCTCTCCTACTCCCAATCACTCCTTTTAACACCTCCCACATTCCCTCCATCCATTTCCGTACTTTCTCTCTGGTCGCACCCCTCCAGCGTTTATTTCTGGTTCTAGCCATCACGTCCAATGGGTAGGACCTTGCCAGCACCGCTACTGCCAGTCCAACCTCTATCCTGTACCCCCGCACTGGAATGAGGATAAAGGGAGATTAGAAAAAGTGAAAACAATCATTTTTTTCATAGTGGATACGACGATTTGGAGAGCAATAATAAATGAGCAGTGTAATAGGAGCATCCGGGCTAGGTCATCTATAGCGAATTCCAGATACCAGAATGACAAAAAATTGCTAGAAGGAACGCTAAAACGAAGAAGACCAAAAAATGTTGTATAAAGAAGCTATCAATGACCTCAGAGACGAAGGAGGATAAAAGAAGGACTGGAAGCAAAGAGGAAGAGACAGGATGGAATGGGAGAAAATTATCACCAAGTTGTTGGTTTCTTCTTTGAATACAGGTTAACCCCATTTGTCTATTGGAAGAAGTTTTATTTTTGAAAGGCAAATTACTAATGGCTCAATTGAATATCAATCTAGCTTGATTGAAAGAAAAAATACAACAAAAAATAAAACTGTAATCCCATAAAAACAGCATTTGTCTATCTGTATTAGTAGCCAATTCACGAAACATAATGAAATGCTTGGATCAAAAATGGACAATTATTGTTAAAATTTTGAAAATTAGTCGATAATTGTAAAAAACTATCAAAAATGGTCGATAATTTTGAAAAATTGTCAAAAATGGCCAATAATTGTCAAAAACTATCAAAAATGGTTAAAAACTATCAAAAATGGTCAAAAACTGTCAAAAATGGACATTTATTGTTAAAAATTGTCAAAATTTTGAAAAATAGTTGATAACAGTCAAAAATTGTTAAAGTTTCTAAAAAATTTTCAAAAATTTTGAAATATGGTCAATAATGGTCAATAATTGTCAAAAATGGTTAAAAATTGTCAATTATTGTTAAAAACTGTTAAAAATCGACAATTATTGCCAAAAACTGTCGAAAATGGTTAAAAATTGTCATCATTTTGAAAAATGGTCACTAATTTGAAAAACACTCAAAATGGACAGTAATTGTCAAAAATGGCCAATAATTGTTAAAATTTTGAAAAATGGTCAATAATTGTCAAAATTTTGACAAATGGTCAATAATCGTCAAAAGTTGTCAAAATTTTGAAAAATAGTCAATAAATAATACGAGCCGTTTCCGAAAAACGATTTGAACACGTAATTTATAAAATCGATTTACTAAAAATCGATTAATATATTATATAATATATCAGTAGATCTTTTAAGGTTAATCATGATGAATAGCGAAAATGACGATTATTCTAGCACTCCTATTATAACCTAAGATAATATAAAAAACTGTTTTAATTATTAAAAGGGCGACTCTAGAAAAAATTATGTGTATTTTTCGAGCGTAAAGTAAAATTGCCGCTTTCGAAAGATCGCCGCGCTCCGCTCCGCGTCGCGCGGCAACATTCTTTCTCAAGCGGCAATCTGTTACTTTACGCTCTAAATACACAAATAACTATTTTGTTAGCGAAGTAGTGCTTGTTATATTTGTCGAGGAATAAGTTAAACTCGCACACTTGTTAATAAGTCATTTATTAAATCTTGTTACAAGCTACAAGTTCCAGAGACATTACTAATTGTAGGTTATAAAAGATTATGGAATGCTCATCAAGTCGTTTTTATTAGTGGGATAAGAAATTGTTTATTGGAAGTTCTCAAGAGAGATTCTGGATATTAATTTTAAACGCGTAGAACGGCCGTTAGAGGCAGTGATCGATATAGATCATCCCCAAGGGGATGTCTACCAACCAAACCCACCTCAAATTCGCCCAATACCCCCGCTTCAGAATTACTACCCTAGCATACCTCGAGATGTACTATCACTCCTACATTTTATGCCATATCGAGTCCTTCTCTCCCCCTCAACATTATCTCCACCATGTTCTCCCAATGCACCGCCTCACCTACTTATCTCTCCAACTTCTCCAGCACTTCCTCGTTCCTCCGGCATCTAAACACATGCTCAACTTCACACCTCTCGCACACTCCAGTCCCTCTTTTCCCAATCTTGTGAAGGTTCCCACGTCCAGTGAGCATCTGTGTCAAGAAGTAGTTCACCTCCCCGAATTTCCGGTCCATCCAATCTCTCCTACTCCCAATCACTCCTTTTAACACCTCCCACATTCCCTCCATCCATTCCTGTACTTTCTCTCTGGTCGCACCCCTCCAGCGTTTATTTCTGGTTCTAGCCATCACTGCATCACTGCTCACCCCTGCACTGCACTGAGGATAAAGGGAGATTAGAAAAAATGAAAACAATCATTTTTTTTCATAGTGGATACGACGATTTGGAGAGCAATAATAAATGAGCAGTGTAATAGGAGCATCCGGGCTAGGTCATCTATAGCGAATTCCAGATACCAGAATGACAAAAAATTGCTAGAAGGAACGCTAAAACGAAGAAGACCAAAAAATGTTGTATAAAGAAGCTATCAATGACCTCAGAGACGAAGGAGGATAGAGGAGTACCGGACAGGAAGCAATGAGGAAGAGACAGGATAGAATGGGAAAAAAGTATCACCAAGTTGTTGGTTTCTTCTTTGAATACAGGTTAATACCATTTGTCTATTGGAAGAAGTTTTATTTTTGAAAAGCAAATTACTAATGGCTCAATTGAATATCAATCTAGCTTGATTGAAAGAAAAAATACAACAAAAAATAGAACTGTAATCCCATAAAAAGAGCATTTGTCTATCTGTATTAGTAGCCAATTCACGAAACATAATGAAATGCTTGGATTGTAAAATTAATTTTGAAAGCGCTGGAAACTCTTCCGAAAATCAGAATGTCCTATAAGGCCGCTCATAGCTCTAAAATGTTTGACGATTGCATAATTCATTGATAGTGACAATGTTGTCCTGGGCAGTACAACGGTAAAATAGGTCAACGTGCTTTGCATAATGCGCAGGATTGGTTCCCAGTTCTCCACATTGATCCCATTAACAACTATTAGATGGTTGTGTCGTGTGTATCGAACCAGAGGCGTAAATGTACATTAAAACAATCACCTAATCAATTAAACCAACGTTTTACCAGATTTCCCGAATATTTACTTCAAGTTTGCGAGATAAGACTTAGTTGTATGCGTAGATCAAATATGGTGTTCAAAACTCTCAGATTAATTCGAAATTTTGCTCACTCGTCAAGGACAGATGACAATACAATATAGTAGTAAAATATAGGGTGTTCCATTTGAAAAAACATACTTTGATCTGGCTTAGAGTTATAAATATGAGTGAAAATTTCTCAGCAATTTTTGGTGGCAAAACCGTCACCTTTGACAGTGTAATCCTCACCTGACACCGTTTAACCGTTACCTGTCACCGTTATCGCGTTACCTGTGATCGTCATTCAGAAGCAATGACGTATTAAATTTAATAAGTACGTCATTGTTCTGTAGTAAGTTAGGTTAGGTTGGATTATTCTTTTTCCTTTATTGAGTAATGTGATGTCTTTAGTGGCGCTGTGTGATTTTTGGTAGAATAAAATTTAATGGTCGGTCACCGCCTAACCGTCATCGCGTATCATAAACGTACGATTTAATTTTCCAAATGGGTTCATTTTTTTCTCAAAATGCCATTTATCACGAGCGTAGGATAAAGTTCTTACAAGGAATTAATTTATTTGGACAAATTTTCTTCTATCATAGGAGTACGATAAAATGTTTATAAGGGACCAATTCACTTGTAATAATTTCCATACCGTGGGAGTACGATTTAATTTTGTGAAGGGATCAATTTTTTTTAAATTCCCACTTACTATCGGCGTTAGTTTTCACATCATGGACGTACGATGAAAAATTTAAAAGGGGTTAATTAATTTCTTAAAATACCATTTACCATGGGCATAGGATAAAATTTTTAATTTATTTATGCAAATTTCTCTTATCACTGGCGTACGATAAAATGTTTATAAGGGCAATTTATTTGTAATAATTTTCATTTACAAAAGGCGTACGATGAAATTTTTCAAAGGGGTTCATTTATGTGTTTTTTCATCTCCGCCGAAAGTCCATATGCCTGCATATTCAATCAGCTATTCGAAGGTAATCGAATACTCTGACAGAAATACGTTTAAAATCATTACTTTTTACAAATCTTTGAAATACTGAACTCGTTCTAACACTCCCAGCTTCTGAAAAACGTATTCAGGAATTTAAATATTGGTGAAGAAGACTTGGAACCAGACTTCAATTTTCTGCTCGAATAACTTGCAAATAAATAGGGATAAGTTACGAATTGCCAAGAGCAATAAAATCTGTATATTGTGAAGGAGTAAAAGGAATATTTTCGTCACTTTCGACCAAATTTCACTTAACTTTACAGAAAAAGCCCTAAAGCTGTCTTGTAATGGAAATTCTCTGAATAAATATCAAAGTGGCAGGTTTAAATCGATGTAATATTTAACAAAGTTTTTTAAACGAGATGAAAAAAATATTAAAGTAAATTATCAATAATAGATTTCAATAATTTCAGGGTTCGGTATAGTCGGGGAGATAGGGATAGTCCTTTTATCTGATCATATTGGTTTCATCAATAGAGAACGGTAACGAGAAGCTCCATTTAAGACTGGCTGTACACAACTGGTGTCCAAAAGCAGATCAAAGGAAAGTCTGTACATAAAGGGGGCGATGAAACTCAATCGACAATTCTCAATCTTACGCCTCTTGCTCTGCATGTGAAGGCTGCATACAGGCTAGAATGCAATGGGAATTGGCACGAAGGAACCAACACCCATAGTGATTCCAGAATCACAGATGTTATCACAAACTCGCTTCTTGAAATGAAAAGTGATAACATGTTGGCCACAATTAACGACAACCATCTAAACTGGGATGGGTTTGAAGCTAGACCCAGGTGCAATATCCACGCATCTCATCATTTCCTAAACGGAGCGTTTTTACTAAGTTAAACTGTCGAAGAGGGGTTAAATATAAACATTGCACTGAAATAGAAGAAAACAAGAAAGAAAATAAGGAAAGTATAAAAAAGCAATAAATTAAAAAGAAGATGTACCGAACGCATTCTAAAATATTAAGAGAGTCGTTATTTCAACGAAAAACTCTAAGTTTTTCCATTTATCAAGAGAAACTGAAGCTACGCCCTCATACTAATCAATTTCTTTTTCTTTACTTCCTTTCAAAGTGCTTTCACATTTAACGTTTGGGTTTTCCTTGAGGTTTTTACACCCGTACTTTCTTTTCGGTTTGGAAAATTACACGCCTTTCATTTCGAACGTTACTCCTATGAGAATGAACTATTGGTTTCTCCGAACATAATAGCGACGGATATAAATCAACCTACACCGACACGTTACACCGGTTTTTTATCAACAAACTTTTGATACCGATAATTGATTCAGCTCTTTTTTCTATAGAAAAAAACCTAGAAACTTAATTAAATTGATCATCCGAAATAAAAAATTAGATAAGTTTGTTACGTAAACGCTGACTTAAAAAAACATTAATTGAGTCATTGGGGCAACTCTTAATAACAATTACGTAAAAGCTCATCAAAGCCACAAATCATAATGAAAATTCAAGTAATATTAGATAGATTTAGTGAGGTGCGTTAAGCCTGAGATTCACCAAACTGGACGAGGCCGAAGAGTGTTCCATGAGAAAAAATATAACTTTGATATGCTACATTCCAGTATATTTTAGGGATGTACTGGAATTCCGGCGGTACGACTAAATGCGGCCGATCCGGCCTAAGGCCGGAATTGCCTGAATTTTTAAAATATGAAAAAAGCAAGAAAAATATTTTGAACTTTAATAAATTGAAAGTCGTAAATCATTACAATATATATTTTAAACAGACGAATGTATTAAACCGAGGTACATATACAAGATTAAAGATATAAAGCAAAAACTAATATTCAAATTTATTTCATTTAGATTGTGATGAATAAATATTCAGAACTTAGCCTACACCTATTATCAACATACAGATACATGCAAAGAGAAACGGAATATAGCAATTTAATGTATTCTGCGATCTAAATGGTCCACCAACAAAACATTTCTATAAGTTCACTTCAATGAATATCAAGTATTGATATTCTCCCTCCAAAATTTGTTAGTTATGTGCGATGTGAGTGCGAACTGCGATTTAGTATTGAATAATTATTTGAAGGGGGCAGTAAACGTCGCTACATATTGAAACAATATGCTTACGTTTTATGTTGTTAAAATCGAAAATAATTGTTAAATTCTCTTTAACAATTAATGTTTCGAGTTAAGATAATATGTTTTGATTTCTTTTGGCCATAACGGCTTTCAAAATAAAAATTGTTGGGGTAAACTATACTTTTTATGGTCTGACTTAGTTTTATAGACCATTCCAAAGCACGTGACTGACAGATCAGCCATATTGTGCCGGAGGGCAACCAAATCGATTAGTTGGCGTTTAACCTTTGTGTTGTGTGTTTTCGGATATACTTAGTTGAAAAATTTTGTTTTCTGGTGTTATTTTGATAAACAAATTATATATTTTCATAGAAAATATCGATCCTTTCCACCAAAGAGTTTAACTGTTGTTAGCAATACATTTGTTGTTGTGATTCACTGAGGGGCCCTCGTTTGAAAGCACTGATCTAAGCATCACGACGTGGTTCAGATAGAGAATTTAAATAGTCAAACCGCTTCGTTAAAACAGCAGGAAATCGAAAAAAATATATCTCATCTCTTTCTCCTCTCATTCTACACTTAACAACACTACAAAACTATGGCATTTTAGATACTTTTAAGAACTGATTACTAATTAAAGTTTAACTATCATCCGCTGTTTACCAGTAAACTAAATAGCGTGCCCTCCAGCACAATATGGCCGACCTGTCAGTGACGTCATTCTGAAATGGTCTATTGAACCCTTTAAAAACAAAATATTTCAGAGGGAATCTGCATTTCGCTATCGCTTATTAATTTGGAGATATTTTCAGCTGAATTTAGTCAGTAACTTTCGAAGATACCCAGTGGTTTCTTAAATTTTTCAACAGGACTCTCGGTATCTCCTCTTTTCACGAAAACAACAAAGCTTGTTCTAAAAACATTGCTTAAATATCCTGGTATTTTTCCATTTGATATTTAATTTTTTTTTTTGTAATTCATCTGCTTTTTTACCTCCGTTTGTTTAATTTTCAAGCAGAGGTGGCAACATAAATAAAACTAACTTCACCACAAAGTTATTTCAACCTCCAAATATATATTTTACATGCTTAGAAAAAACATGCTGTGTATTTTTAAAAGGATATTAAAAGCTCTGCGACACTCGAAGGTATTCTCACAAGAAAATCGATGAAGAATATGAGAAAATAAATACCGTAATGCGAGAAGGTAAAAGGAAAAGAATGTGATAGTTATCGGTGACATTATTGGGATAATAGGAGAAGTAAGAGGAATGTTGTATAGGGTTGTATACACTAGGAATGCGCGAGGAAAGATGATTTATTATGCACGTGGCATTTTCTGATTATATTACTAAATTACAGTGAGTATGTCTCGCTATAATTTATATTCTAGTACGTATTAATTATACCTACACTGTGTTCAAAATGAGAATTCTCAATTTGGAGGTACTGGAACATTTGTACAGGGTGGCTCCCGATCTTACTGTGTTAGATTTTTATCTGCAAATGAGCAGATCTTATCCAACGAATCATGGTTACCTATGAAGCCTTAGTTTGGTGGTCAAAAACAGATCAGAGGAAAGCCGAACTGGAGCTATCAAAACTTCAGAGGCTTGCCTGTCTGTGTATAACTGCGGCAATGGAAGCCATTCTGAATCTTCCATCTCTTGCTCTGCATGTTAAGGCGGAATCGAGGATGGCTGCATATAGGCTGGAATGCAATGGTAATTGGCGCGAAGGACCCATTGTAATTCCAGAATCATTTAATTTCATTATTTTAAGAAATTCTATCATCTTCTAAGTTTTTCGTTAGAACTCCTGTATAGTTATTTATCCTAGAAAAAAGTTAGGCAGCAGCTTCTGAATTTACTCCATGACCACGCTCATGATATTTTTCAACATCCTAAATGACGAAAATTCCTTTCATTTGCAATGAGGAGACGAAAAATATATATATATATATATAAAATGTTAGTTAGTATGTGAATGGAAGTGAATTCAGTTTTTGCACTTGAAAGGTTGACATTTTTATCTCAATCTAACGGTGGGAGTTTATAATACTTTCCGTGTACGTTAACTCATTCGCTAAATACAGAACTCTCAGAAAATTTCAATTCATTTGATTACTTTTTGAATAACAAAAACTCCTTTTAGTTTACGCCTTCACACTTTTTAATTAATAAATAATAAATTCAAAAATTCATTAGCAGTAGTGGAACTTTTAATAATTATTCAGAAATTTTTCAATTAAAAATTGCATTCGTGGTATACAGTGCGACCATAAAGTAGTAACGCATGAACTCATTTTTAGCTAAAAAATAGTAAAATGTGAACAGATTTTTAAACAGGTCGATTTTGCTTACTTAATTACAGTTTTCTGTAAAAATTGTCATATTTTAGTAAAGCGTGTTATAGATAGATCAATACATTAACTACAAAACCGCCTCACCTAGAACCAGGCCACCACCATGTAATAGTTTAGGGGTTGTTGTTAATTAAAAACACTTATTCCATTGTCACTTCAGGTTTATCTTTTTATTAAATGTGTAATATACTATGAACAAATGAACTCCAGTCAGTAGCGACGACCTCGTTGGAGTTCACCTTATTAATATCTATTTGTAAAATGTAAAAATGTAATTTGTCTTCAATTGCAAAACTATTTATATTTTTTGCTTACTAATACTTTTATATCATTGTTGATAAATATATCTATCCAATATTATAAAAGTATTATTGCTGACGCTATTTAGTGAATGACCTGCAATTAATCAATTTATACGAGGGCCACTACAACCAGCCATTGTTGGCTGGTATTTCTCACCAACGAGACCACCTACCTCGAAGAGTGAATGATGACAGATGACAGGGCGCGGTTAGAACAATAATAGACGCTAAGCAATACAGTTCTTTTCACTTTTACTTTGTTAAATAATTCAATAGATATTTAATTTGGGTAAAGTACCACCCTTTATTATTTTACCCCTTCAGAACCCGCAATACAATATAGAATTTTGGTTTGTGGTTAGATGTGGGGATGTCGCTGTTATCGCATTCCTATCATTTCCTTAACTAGGGTTAATGTATTGATTGAATAGATGAGGCTTTTACTTGAAGAAGATCCATACTAAATGATGAAAAAAACAATTTAATTTGTTTAAATCTCCATTTTATTTTGAACTAACGTTCAAATAAAAATAATCAATTTAAAAGCTTAACATACTTTGGAACACCATCCTTAAAAACCAAATCATTTTTAGAATCTATCTAAATTCATTAAAAATAACAAATCTAAATCCTCAAAATTAAACAAATCAGGAGTTTATAAATTAAGATGTGGTAACGACAACTGTGACAAAATTTATATAGGTAGAACTTTTAGGAACTTTAAAACTAGAATTTCAGAACACAAACGCAGCTATGACAACAACAAATTAGATTTCAACTATTCAAATCATCTATTAACAAACCAACACACTTTCGACTCAAATTTTGAAATTTTGAACCCAAACCCTTTAAATTAAATCTTTTAGAAGCCCTCGAGATTAACAAAAACAAATATTCAGGTAATCTACTTAACGACCAAATAGATATCAATCATTTCCCCTTATTATACCTTTTTACCTAGAAGATGTGATGGTTGTGAATAAATTTTCCAGGTACACTCTTTCAATACCTTTGTAATATTCATAGAATTCCGTATTTAGACACTTTTTGTACTTATCCCCATTTAAATATATTATAATAGTTTTGTCAATATCTTAGAATTCCGTATTTTAGGCACTCACCGTCTTCTTCGCGGTCCATACTTTATTAAAAACAGTCACTGATGCATTCAACACTTCCATATCATTTTCAATGTTTTAATTCCAAAAGTAGAAAAAAGTCAAAATGGTAAAGAAAATTATCGCTGTTGTAAATTTAATTTTAAGTTTCCAGTCGGTATTCTATTCAAAATGTTCGCGTTTACAGTTCTGTTTTGTACACATTCAAAGGTAAAATTGATTTTAAACTCTTTCACACACATACGTCAATCAATTTCAATTATTTTGATGTTGCTCCACAGCGCAGTAATTTAATTTTCCGACTTTCCGGACTTTTTCCACCACGTCAAGGAAATACGTTTAGTAAAACATGTATCCCACTTTTCAAATATTACTTGACATTTTCAGTTTAACACACACTCCATGCAATTATATGTAGGTACAATACGACAGGATTATAATGTAGACGTGACCTGCGCGAACTTCAAACCTTCAAACCAGCTCAGCACTAGTGCGCACCTGGTGTGTTCGATTGACAGTTTCAAGTCGTTCGCCCCGAGTAGTCAGGACCCGTATCTTTGAACGTTCGACCAAATGCTCCCACGTATTTCATATGATGGAAGTGGATTTGTTATGTTCGAGCAGTATCTTCGAAATCTCGAATGTTCGACTTGCAAACGAATGAATTTATCAGTCGTATCAGTCCCACGTAACATGTGGCAGTAGCGTGTAGATCATAGCAATGAACAAAAAGGAACGCAGATGAAGCTGCTTTTTAAGCTACTCTACAGTACACATAAGATCTACAAAGCTATTCGCCAGTGTGTTTGATATTTCTATTGAACTTTCGATTCGGGTGAAATCATTCGTACGAACAAAATCCATTCGACGTTCTCGCGAATAGTCGAACGTTCAAAGATCTGGGTCTTACTGTGCGATTGGACTATGGATTCGGAAACAGCGCTTGGAGATATTCGATTGCCTGGAGCAAGACAAGAATACCTCCCCTGGGTAACCTGGACAAATTATCCTCTGGGATATTACCCAATAAAGGAGAAAGAAGAAGGGAAATACCGAAGGTGCATAACATGCCGTAATATCACATCTTCAGGTCCCAGGAGATTGGCATAATTAACCAGGATTGTTTCATTCAAAGGTCTTTATATACATCCTTCCAAACTAGTTTTAGACTATAGCTGGCATGACCTACGTTGCCTAACAGACCTCTGTCATTTGAATCGTCAAATTATGGTGTCGGAAGATCTTTGTCGGGAAGATAATGAAACAGCGGAGAAAATACTTTATGCCCGTCATGTCGCGGATAGAATCATGTTTTATAGGTTGCCTATCTCGCTCTCCAAATAATCTGGTCGATTTGTTAAGTAGATGAATATGAATGGGTGTGAGCCATTGTAGAGTCTTGTTACTCTCTGCACAGAATACACCAGCAAAGAAGAAGCGAAGCTGTCTATCTTTTTTTGTATGCGCATGTCTGAAAGGCGCCATTTTTATAATGAGATACTTTCTTAGGTATTTACTAAGTTATTTGTCAACGTCGGTCTCTCAAGGTCATAAATTTTTGTTACCAAAACAAGTTTGCGTCGGGCTTTGCTTCTTGTTAGCTGGTGTATTATTTGGTACTAAGCCTAACATACTAACCTATAACCTAAATTAGATGTCCAATATCTATAAATCCAAAAGAAATATTTCTAATTGGAGATTTGTTGACAGTATTATTTTATTAATTAAAAAGCTTACTGTTTTCACATCGGTTAGCCTTCGTTATGTATTATGCAAAACAGTGAAACGGCAATTCATAAAATGTTCCACTCATGTTTCAACCCAATTCGATATTGATTGTTGAAATAAAGCAAAATAACAAATTTGCAGACTGACGTCATTATCGCTACCAGTCTATATTGATTTGCAATACGTTGTAATTCTAGGCAATTATTTTCAGAGCTACACTGCGAGATTTGAGACGTTTCTTGATACTTTTTTTTGAGTTTTATTGGAAAATGAAAGAAAACTATCAAATTTAATTTTGTTTAACGTATGTCTCAGAAGTCTTAGCAGAATCATTGTACTTTTCTAGTAATTCTTTTATACCTTCATTTAAAACTTGACTAGTTAAATTAGCAACTATCCAGACTAAAATTCTTCTACGGCAAGAAAGGTGAAAACTTCTTTATCCGCGTTGTGTGATTTTTGATTTATTGATTGATTGATTGGTTCAGCATCACCAGTCAGTTGCTTAGAGCCTTCGGCCTTTAGGCTTTTTGTGCTCTTGGTTATACCGTTTATATGAAGAGACCAGTAGCCCTTATCAAGCTCAACAGTCTTTTCACTAGGTCCTTCTTGGAGAAATCCTCACTTGGTTACTCTAGTCCTAGGAGTCTATATCTCCAATGAGACATTCGAAGATAATGTGAGAGGATGTTTCCTCCTCTTCCATGCTCAACCGACAGATAGGTTCCTCCCTATATATGCCAATCCTTAGGGTACAGTGATCGGTGAGAAACTCCGTCACTTTCCTTATCTGGCCCGTGCTTAGGTTTAATATTTCGTTAGGGCTTTTTGACCAGGAGTTTGCTGTGTCCTGTTTTGGCACGTGTCTCCAGTACGTCTGATGTTTAGTACTCATGAGCTGGTAACCGCCTAACCGTCACCGCGTATCATAGGCGTACGATAACATTTTTAAGAGGATTTAATTTATTTGCCAAAACTTTTCATCTGCCATGGGCGTATAATATAATTTTTATAAGGGATCAATTTTAACTCTATGAGCTTACGATGAAGTTGTTAATTTAATAAAAAAAATTTCCATAGACCATTGGAGTACGATACAATTTTCATAAAGGGCTAATTTATTCATAAAAATTTTCTTCTACCAAAAACGAAGGTACGATAACATTTTTTTTGTAATAATTTTTATATCATGTGTATACGATAAATTTTTTTGAGGGAACAATTGATGTGTAAGAAATTTTATATCATGCACGTGCGATAACTTTTTTAAAGGGGATACATTTGTAACAATTTTTTCCACTATAGGCGCACCATAAAATTTTCAAAATGCGTTCATTTATTTGTGTTTCGATGACTGCCTATTCATTTTTCTATTGTTCCCCATTAGTAAGAACTGCTGCTTTTGGTTTATCTACTTTGTGATATTCTATTGGTATTCATTAGTGTCTCTTTACTTATGCACCAAGTGACTCATTTATTGCCTCTGCTGTTCGCTACATTTTCTTCCAGTCTAGCTTGTTTTTTCTGTGAATGGAACTATTAGTTTAATATACATATTCCGAAAGTTTCTCTGAATCTCACCATTTTATGTATGCCGAAAACTGGTCGCGTTCAGACGGACTAAATAGTTGAGTTGCTGACTCAGCGGTTGCATTCAAACGGGATGCTGCCTCTCAAATGTTAAGCATCAGACGCAGCGGCCATTACTTGCGCTTTGTTAACTCAGCACTGTCAATGATGACAGACAATTCATTTTGTCATCTTTGGCGCTGTCAACGAGTTGGATTGAGTTAATTTTATTGGAAAGTAAGGTTACGTTTCACCGCTAACTTTCAGCAATGCGTTCAGACTGAGCTCAGCATACTTAACATGTTTTGTGCTCAGTTCCAACCGTTGAGCCCGGCTGAACGCGCCCATTATCATATAGCTGAAAATTACAGCAAAATGTCGCTGCAGTAACGGCTATGCTAACTTCAAAAATTGTATGATTATCAAATAGTTTTGAATGTAATAAATGATAGAAATTGAATTATGTACGTTTGAAGTTTTGTGAATGTAATTTAATAATTAAGAAAAGTTGTAGTGAAAACTAAACTTGTCTCCGATATAACACAATTTTCCCCGCATCTTTGCATCAAACTAGGTCAACAAATATCCGAAGGCGAACTTCAAATGAGTTTTGGATTTCTCTCTTTATTTCCCGAGTTTCAAATATATTTTCGATTTTCTGGAAATAGTTAGTTTTAAATCATTCCAGGTTAACTATTAGAGCTGTTACTTCCATTCCAGTTCTTATATAAGCAGAATATGTAAGTAGGTGTTTCATCCCTTAGTTCACATTTTTTGCACATAGGTTCACTCACTTTACCCACTTTGTACAGAAGTTTCCTCAGGTTACAGTATTCAGTAACCAGTCTCCAAATGTCTCTTGCTCAGTATCAGGTTGAGAGTACCTTATTTACCTTGTACAGTGAACTCTTTGTATGCAGGTGACCTTTTGTCAACTTCCATTTCAATTGGTCTCCGAATCTATAAAGTTTCCTTCATGCTTGCCTTTCCAAAAGTAAGATAAACTTTTTTAAATTACCCGGTTTCAAACAACCATGGAATAAAATTTGTTACCCGGAATTTAATCTAAGAGAATTTATATAAAGTATGTCAAAAGTGAAAGGTGTAAAAGGTGAACATAAAAATTTTAATGAAGTGCCAACATGATTTTGATTAAACCTCATTTGCAGTCTTTTCTTTCAATGATAAATTTTATAAACAAACTTTTGGTACACCTATGGGAGCCATTTCTCTTATATTGGCTTGCTACGTATTGGATGATCTGTTGGATATAGTCCTTCAGGTACTACCTTTCACTATCCCTTTCATCAAGAAATATGTTGATGATATTATCCTGGCTTGTCCTAAGGATTCTACAGATGATCTCCTTTTTATTTTTAATAGTTATGAACCCTGTATCCAGTTTAGAAAATTAAGTAGCTCTAGAAGATATCTCAACTACAATTCTTACCATAAATTTAGCATATAGGTAAACTTGGTTAAACAAATGACAGCTAGGATTATGAGTCTTTCCGACCCCATTTTTAAGAATAAGAACCGTGATATTATTTTCAATAGATCATCTCTTTTGGCACAAATCCCGATACTTATAAGAGTGTCTTAGTAGTAAAATCTATTTATAATCATTTAAAAGACAAAATTCCTACTGAACAAGGACTATTACTTTCTTACAACTCGAAGGACCATCTTATTAAAAGAACATTAATTTAAAGTAATAGTCCAGTTTGATAAGCAATGGCGTCAGCCACCATTGTCCTAAGAGGGAAGCATGGAAATAAAAGCTTCATAATCTGACTTTTTCACTTCATTTACTGCGTATAGACTTTGTGTTTTTTTTACATTACACCTTTTATATTGGCGTCACAATTAAGAACTTACATCGTTATTTTACTATTAGTTATACATTTTAAATTTTACAAGGTTAAACTTGGACTTTGCTCACATCGTCTTAGGTCGACAGTTGGACGAAAAGTCTCGCGCTAGCGTTCTGCGCGCACATCTAGCCGTTAAGACTAAACTCATGCCGTGATTGGCGTAGATAATTCATGTGATCTAAGCGGAGGGGAACGGTGGGTATTTTGAAAATACACAGGTACGGCTTGGCGTCATATGAAAATTGATCAAATTGATTTGCTTTCAGAGAGGATTTTATTGAATCCGTTAACAGTAATGTGGTTTATAAACTTGGTTGTAATAGCTGTGATCTTTCATATATTGGTCAAACGTCTCAAAAGCTTTCTAGTCGTGTATCTCTCCACAAGAGTGATATAAGATTACATCCGGAAAGATGTTCTCTTGCTAATCATGTTTCCTCTTTAGACCATAGAATATATTTTGAAGGGATTAAGATTTTATCTCGTGAAAACAACTCTAGTAAGAGATTATTTTCAGAAATGGCTTTTATTTTTCAGGAGGATGGCCATATTAATAAGAAAACTGACATTCAAAATTTAAGTAACCTCTACTTTCTCCTCTTAACTTCAGATAAACATAATTTTCATAAACAAATTGATAGCAATTCTAATATAATATTTCTTCATAGCTCCGACCTAATTTTTGTACCACCCTCGTTTTCTATAAAATTCATATATATTTCTATTGTTTTTGGTTAATGTCATTATTAACTTAGTATTTCTGCTTTTCTACTTCAAAGAAAAGAAGAACCTGTCTTTAACCTATTTTCAAATATTTTTCAATAAAAAACATGTAAATCGAAACGTGACTGTTAGCTAGTGCTTGTAATTAGGAATAATTATTCTGTGACCCCCTGTATATCAAGTTTATAATTTCCCTTTGCAATCCAGATAGCAGCGAGGAGTAATTAATCAATATATCTGGTGTGAACTGGGTCACTACTAGAACATAACTTTAATTAAAGGATTTCCTAAATACTTTGTATTTAGTGACAGAATGTTGGATGCAAACTTCTCTTTGATCTCCTCCACAAAGGTTAGTGCTAAGCATCCGACGAGAGATTTCAATAATTTTAATGATAATTGAAGGGATGGCATGCCGTGTGTAAGGTCACTCTTGAGAATATCTAGGTTTTAAGTGAGTTTTAACTCTAATTTAATTTTTCTACAAAGTAAGGTACACCACTACACCAACACTAACACTTTACACTATCTTACGCGCGTTTCGAAACCAAGATACCTTCTTCAGAGACTGAAGGTAAACTAAGTTTAAGAAGATAACTTGGTTATCGAAACGCGCGTAAGATAGTGTAAAGTATTAGTATTGGTGTAGTGGTAGTGTAAACAGTGTTCAGTGTCAAGTATCGCCAACGGTTCCAGAATTCCCAACTTAGATCTTCATTTCAGTCACTAGCTTTTATAGTCCGTCCTCAACGCTTCCTTTTAGAGAGTCCTTAGCTGTTAGGGTCAAATTTATAGTCGTTCCTTGAGACTTAAAGCACCCTTGAAATAAAATCGTTTTTTAGAGTCGGTTAAGAAAGCAATAACAAGGATCCCTCAAGTCCAATGGAGGTCTAAAGCTAACTTGAGACTTCCTTTGTAGATTCTTAGTTTATCAAAAGATCAATAATGTCGGGAAGCCAAGTTGATTTGCTGGACGACCATATAAAACTAATTTTTCTATCCCTCGGAATCAGTATTTTTTTCCTGGATAAAAGGTATGTATGTATGTATATTGGGGTGAAATTCACTGAGACCTTCGACTTTCTTTGAGAAGTAATGATTCCCTCTCTACTTAGTCTGTATCTTGTTCTTTTTGCAACACTTTCCACCACCACCATATTATGTAGTGGTGTGAGGTTGAGAATCACTTCCATGGCCAACGTTGGGCATGTTCTCATTGCTTGTAATGCATATACAGGCTAATTTTGGAGAGATTGTCTCTTGTCGTCCATAAACTAGTTCTACTACTCCACGCAATGGATCCATAAGTGAAGATTGGTCTAACTACAGCAGTGGATAAAAGGTACCTTACATCCTTTCGAGTAGTTAAGGCAAGCATTCATAATATTAGTGCACGATCTTACCAGAGGTTTTTAGGCGTCATCTTATTGCTCGAATTCCGTTTGCCAAAATTCATGAGCAGTGGAGTGAAAATGGAAAGCGATGAGTCCAGATTTAGCCTGCCGTCTCCAGGTGCTCGTGAGAGAGTATGGCGAAGACAACACGAGCATTTTGCAGAATTTATCTTCCACTCGGGTATGATACCAATGGAGCTCAGTGTCGGCCATTTCTTTGGAGAATTGTACATCCTTCCGAGAGGCTCCTTAACTGCTGCCGGTTACATTGGAGACATTCTTTAAGATTTTGTTGTTCCTTATGTTGGCTTTATTGGAAATTACTTTCTTCTGATGCATAATAATTCCTGACTTCATGTCGCGAGAATAATTCAACAGTACTTACACGAGGTAAACATTCCTGTTATGAACTGGCCAGTGTAGATGTAGAAGGATCCGAAGTCGCGTCTCTGCTCCCTTTTCTTTAAAATGGAATTCTTTTGGTGGAATGGGAACTACAGGCAGACGGAAGGAGGATGCAAGCAGTAAATCGAGCATGAGGGGGTTATTGCAAATGAGGCTTAGGCTACGGGACAAAGAATTATTTGTGCCTCTCTTTCAAACATCCAAAAATAAACTCTGTACCTACCAACTGCTGGTTTATTATCTCTGGTGTTAAGTACTTTGGTAATAAAGAAGTAAATGAGAAGAACATACCTTTTTTTCTAAGACCATCCATACGTAGAAAGGAGATGGGTTTTCTTTTTTCTTCCATGTGAGATTCGTGATAGACCACATGGTTTAGCAATTTTGCTGATTTTTGAAAATATATTTAAGTGAGCTTAGATTTTATTAGAGTGATCCTGTTGGAGCTCTACCACTCTGTATAAGTGGATATTTATTTTCGCTCAGCTTAAGTTACTGTTTCCACATCCGTAGACGAAACCACTTTGAGGCCACACAACTTCTACGTTGAGTTTAATTTGTCAGTTTACTATACTCAACCCTCATGAAATTTAATTATTATTACCAAATACTTACACAAGTTCCTTTTTTAGGTCTCTTCTTATCTCTTCTCTTCTTTCTGCTTCTTATTTCTTTCTTCCTTTCTTTGGCTTTATTTTATTCATCGATATCTCCATTTCATTCCTACATCGACATCGTACATCATCTGCACCCCGTCATCACATCGGATACACCTGTATACACCTATACCTCCAGGATATAGTAAGCCACCACCAGTTCTTTTGGAGGGACACACCACAGCACCCGATCATTAACAGGTAACCTTCATAAAGTACATGTGTCAAGCAATCCAGTGGTTTGAGTAGAAGCCAACCTTTCACTAGAATAACATAATATTGATATAAAACTAAATAGTGTAAGTAGAGTATTTTGTCATACCTACTGAGGAACTTAGTTTCCTGGTGTCTTTACCCTCTGTTGAGGACAAATCATAGATTTAGTTAATAACACAATCACTATAGTTGTAAACCAGCGTATGCATACAAAGGGTAGTTCTTTAATATCATCCTGTATCCAACCACCCCTAAGGTTAGTTTGGGTAGTGTAAAACTTTTCTTTATACTTAATTATAAATTTGTCCATGCGTTAGTTTAATAAAATAATAACCTAAAATAATGTAAAGCTAACTTCATATAAATAGTGTGGTACAACGGAAATCCTTCAGGGAGTTTTTGGCGTTACCATTAATAGGCAAGGCATTGTGTTTTTTTTGATTATCCATCTAACAACCAACAAAATTTTATATTAAATCAACATTTCAACTATATCAGTTTTTTTATTTCGAATCCCACCCTGAGATTAACAGGACCTTTTTAATCAGGTAACATTTGCTAGCAAGTCGTTTCAGTTTTGGAATTTTTTTGGGAATTTTTATTTTTTAATACAGAGGTGTAATTTCCCAGTGCGTGGCTATAGCTGTATACGAAATAATTGTTTTAAATGAAAAATAAGCTCAATTTATATTTAGTACAACATAATTCTAAGACTTTGTTAAATCTACTCAAGATAATTTTAGTATCTTGAGTAGATTTAACAAAGTCTTAGAATTATGTTGTACTAAGCCCTCTGTAATTAATCTTTGGTGAATCGACTAGTACAAAAGATTTTAACATAGTTGACACCATTAGATTTTTTTTCTCCCTTCGGCCATTTCGTCGACATTAAAGGACATTTGACTTTTAAATTGATGGTGTATTTTTTCATTTTACCTTGGGCTTGCTTCGCGTTTGACGTCTCGCTAACAGTGATTTCGTTTACGAAGTACGCGAAATATGCAGAGAGTCTTTCAACATCCTTATCTAAACATGTAGTCATGAAACTCTCTTATCGATCCTTTTTGTATTCATATCATTAAACGGAAGTTCTCTAGTAATATCGACTGTTTAGTTGACGTTAAACTTTCCCGTGTACTTCTCACTTTAAAAAAAAAGAAACAATATGCAGTTATAAATAAAAAAGTAAAATGTGATGGTTGAACGTTTAGAACCTTTTGAAATAAAATCAGTTAGACAAGTGGATGGACTTTCTCCATTTTTCTTTAACTGGCCAGCACAAACACAAAGCCACATTATTGATTTTTCGTTAATCAAAAGTTCCCAGGTGAATTTCATCTCATTTAATATGTACTATAATTTCTGTTGCAGCCCAGCTGTTTCCTAATAAACCAGACAATAATGAGCACTGGATTATGGTACAGCAAGAAGGCGAAATTTTTTAATTAGAACCTTTTAAACGATTACATGATGTTAATTTAACTTTATGTAGTCATTTTCACAAGAAATGCAAAACACAACACACATTATATTAGAGCACAGATTGTTTTAGATAATTTTATTCGTTTAGTTTCATTTCAACACTTGACACTTTATATTTTAAAAAAAAAACCACCTTCTCGCTTTTTAGAAATCAGAAATCCAGATATGCCACGAAATAGTTCACCTTTTTCAGGATTTATCTTTAAATTATCCCATTACGACGATTGTTTCTTAAGTGTTACATATAACAACATAGTTGGCGCCAATCAAAAAATATTAAATGTCAAAATTAACTGTCATGTTTAGTGAGATAGTTGTCTCAACAAGAATGCCTTGCAGAGTTGGTTTCTCATAACACACAGCTCACAACGCTCATCTCTAAACGCTCAACTCTCAACTCTCAGCTCTCAACGCTTGACTCTCAACGCTCAACGCAGAACATCGCACAACGCACAACACACAACTCTCAGCTCTCAACTCTCAACTTTCGACTCTCAACGCTCCACGTAGAACGTCTCACAACGCACAACTCACAACGCTCAACTCTCAACGCTCAGCTCTCAACTCCAATTTTTGGTTTTACGCTATTATCTCAAAAATTTTAAGTTATCTCGAATAGTGTTTTCCACAAAAGCTGTAGAGCTTTTTATTATCTACAACTTTTGTATTAATCACTTTCTATCATGAGATCATACTCGTAAAATACTGCTTTCAATCCCCAAACACCACTTTCAACCATTTCACTTTATCTCGTATATTTAAGTCTTTCTAATGTTCCGGCCTGTCAAAAAATATTAAATGTCAAAATTAACTGTCATCTTTAGTAAGACAGTTGTTTCAAACAAGAATGCCTTGTAGGGTTGATTTCTGTTTTCGGCAATGAAGCACCACATCAGTCGACAATTTCTCGTTGGTATGAAGAGTTTAAACGTGGACGGATTAATCTTAGCAACGATCCGAGAACAGGTCCACCAACAACGGCAGTCACCCAGAAAAACGTCGATGCTGTACGGAAGCTGATCCAAGAAGATCGACATGTTACCTATCGTGAAATTGGAGCATCATTGGGCATTTTAAAGACCTACTCTCAACTCTTAATTCTCAACTTTGAACTCTCAACATTCAACATTCAACATTCAACATTCAACATTCAACATTCAACATTCAACATTCAACATTCAACATTCAACATTCAACATTCAACATTCAACTATCAACTATCAACTATCAACTATCAACTATCAACTATCAACTATCAACTATCAACTATCAACTATCAACTATCAACTATCAACTATCAACTATCAACTATCAACTATCAACTATCAACTATCAACTATCAACTATCAACTATCAACTATCAACTATCAACTATCAACTATCAACTATCAACTATCAACTATCAACTATCAACTATCAACTATCAACTATCAACTATCAACTATCAACTATCAACTATCAACTATCAACTATCAACTATCAACTATCAACTATCAACTATCAACTATCAACTATCAACTATCAACTATCAACTATCAACTATCAACTATCAACTATCAACTATCAACTATCAACTATCAACTATCAACTATCAACTATCAACTATCAACTATCAACTATCAACTATCAACTATCAACTATCAACTATCAACTATCAACTATCAACTATCAACTATCAACTATCAACTATCAACTATCAACTATCAACTATCAACTATCAACTATCAACTATCAACTATCAACTATCAACTATCAACTATCAACTATCAACTATCAACTATCAACTATCAACTATCAACTATCAACTATCAACTATCAACTATCAACTATCAACTATCAACTATCAACTATCAACTATCAACTATCAACTATCAACTATCAACTATCAACTATCAACTATCAACTATCAACTATCAACTATCAACTATCAACTATCAACTATCAACTATCAACTATCAACTATCAACTATCAACTATCAACTATCAACTATCAACTATCAACTATCAACTATCAACTATCAACTATCAACTATCAACTATCAACTATCAACTATCAACTATCAACTATCAACTATCAACTATCAACTATCAACTATCAACTATCAACTATCAACTATCAACTATCAACTATCAACTATCAACTATCAACTATCAACTATCAACTATCAACTATCAACTATCAACTATCAACTATCAACTATCAACTATCAACTATCAACTATCAACTATCAATTATCAACTATCAACTATCAACTATCAACTATCAACTATCAACTATCAACTATCAACTATCAACTATCAACTATCAACTATCAACTATCAACTATCAACTATCAACTATCAACTATCAACTATCAACTATCAACTATCAACTATCAACTATCAACTATCAACTATCAACTATCAACTATCAACTATCAACTATCAACTATCAACTATCAACTATCAACTATCAACTATCAACTATCAACTATCAACTATCAACTATCAACTATCAACTATCAACTATCAACTATCAACTATCAACTATCAACTATCAACTATCAACTATCAACTATCAACTATCAACTATCAACTATCAACTATCAACTATCAACTATCAACTATCAACTATCAACTATCAACTATCAACTATCAACTATCAACTATCAACTATCAACTATCA
This sequence comes from Lochmaea crataegi, assembly GCA_947563755.1. Taxonomy (NCBI): domain Eukaryota; kingdom Metazoa; phylum Arthropoda; class Insecta; order Coleoptera; family Chrysomelidae; genus Lochmaea; species Lochmaea crataegi. The sequence continues at coordinate 2,457,517 of OX387433.1, read as the reverse complement.
ACTATCAACTATCAACTATCAACTATCAACTATCAACTATCAACTTAACTCTAACTCTAACTCTAACTCTAACTCTAACTCTAACTCTAACTCTAACTCTAACTCTAACTCTAACTCTAACTCTAACTCTAACTCTAACTCTAACTCTAACTCTAACTCTAACTCTAACTCTAACTCTAACTCTAACTCTAACTCTAACTCTAACTCTAACTCTAACTCTAACTCTAACTCTAACTCTAACTCTAACTCTAACTCTAACTCTAACTCTAACTCTAACTCTAACTCTAACTCTAACTCTAACTCTAACTCTAACTCTAACTCTAACTCTAACTCTAACTCTAACTCTAACTCTAACTCTAACTCTAACTCTAACTCTAACTCTAACTCTAACTCTAACTCTAACTCTAACTCTAACTCTAACTCTAACTCTAACTCTAACTCTAACTCTAACTCTAACTCTAACTCTAACTCTAACTCTAACTCTAACTCTAACTCTAACTCTAACTCTAACTCTAACTCTAACTCTAACTCTAACTCTAACTCTAACTCTAACTCTAACTCTAACTCTAACTCTAACTCTAACTCTAACTCTAACTCTAACTTTAACTCTAACTTTAACTCTAACAAGCGAGTGGAATAACTTCTTCCAGAATTGGTTCTCCAAAGGATGCAAAAATGCATTTCTCTTGGTGGAAAATACTTAAAAAACGATAGTGTTATCTACTCTTCCTTTCTAGCTCTATATCCAAAATATAAAAGACAACTTTCTTATAAGTAACTCTATAGATAGACCGGTACATTTTAAAATTCATTATTTTCTTATCAATCAAATCTTATATTCGGAAATGAATAAGAAAAATTTGGAGGATATCCAAATACAGCAAAAATGAAGCAAATATTAAAATTTTTGATAATCAAAAGACTACAAAAGGACATTCTTATATAAATATTTCAACCAAATGACAATGTTGAGTTTCGCATATGCTGTTAGCTGAGGTCCTCAAAAAGGCTTTTTCTATTTGAAATATATCAAAGAAAAAAGTGACAAAGACTTTCGTAGAAAAATAAACATAAAGCTACATCAACAGATGAATTAAAATTTATTATAAATTTCACGATGGTTGATATTTGAAAAGTGACTTAATATTAATATTAACAAGCTGAATTTATGGATATTGATCTGGTATATGTTTGCCAAGAATAACAGATGTGCTGTGGGATTACAAACAATATTAACTTCAAAACAACGAATTTTACTATTCAACAGCTGTGCAAAGTGATATCAGTACAAAGTCTACTTAGAGGTAAATGAAAGAGTGACCAAAAATTGATATTTATTTCACTAGTTCATTTGTTTGTGTCCCCCCATCGGTGTTACAGATTTTTCTGTGTTTTCCCTGTAACCTATCCTAGGTTCCTCAAAACTCTGATAGCCAAATGGCCGATGATCGGGACTCATACAGCCACAGCTGCACCCAATTCCCAAAAAACTGAAGTTACAAAAAAAAAGAAAAAGAAAAGAAGGGAACTGTTTTTCTCCCTCGTCACAACCTAACCAAACAAAATCAAACTAATCAACCAAAAGACGTTCTCCACCTCCGCCAAAACACCCTCAAAAAACACAGATGCAGCGGTGGACCCGGGGGGTCACGGCAGAAACAAACACGACCTCCCCCCCACCCCCCAAACCACCCACTGCAGAGGACATTTTCCTATATCAGGGACAAAATATCACCAAAAACTATTCTACCAAAAAACTTCCATCCCCAAAAAGCCCTTTCGAACTTCTCTCTCTCTCTCTCTCTTGTTTGTGTCAAATCTTTTTGAGTTTGAAGTAGAGGTAAGTCACCTAATATGGGGTAGTTTAATTTTAAGCAAGTACTTGCTCTGACATCTATTGTGAACATTAAAAACTAACCACCGACTTCTAATCTAGTCTATAAGCTTAAAATGGTGTTAATTCTACATACTTTTATTAAAAGTATGTGGTTTAGCTCATTCGATCCGGAATAATGTCTAGATCATTGTGCCAAATAATTAAATTAGCCCATAAAAAACTCCAAGAGTTATAAACAATTAAACACCTTCAAAAAATAGTGTTTGGTTTGTAGCTTATTGTTCGTAAATTATAAATATTTTCGAAATTTGAAAAAGAGATACTTAAGGAGGAGGAAATTTAGTAAAAAAAAGTTCCAACTTCCAGAAATGTACATCCATTATTTATAATTTTAATTTAACGCTGAAATAGCCCTCCGCGCGCCATTGTTAGGTTGCGCGCACGGCCTCGAAAGCGAGTACGTCAATATTTCTCAAAAAAAAACAAAATAATTTCATTTATTTTCAAGTTTTACATATTAAATTGGGTACCCCATATTGCGAACAAAGTGTACCCACCCCATATTAGGATATCATATGCCCCTAATATGGGGTAGTGCACTTTTTTTAAATCCTGCTTTTTTTTTAAACATGTTTCTTCTTATTAAATGCTTGATAGTATATCCAACGAAACATGAAATATGGAAATAATACTTAAAACTACCTCCGTTTTTTTTTATTATGGTGTTTTGAAAAAAACTACCCCACATTATGAGACTTTCCTCTAATAGAAGGAGAGCTAGTAAATATTTTTGGGTAGATATTTGAGGCACAACAACAGGATTATTTTGAGACTGAAATTTTGCAAAAATAAATTTTCTGAAATTTGGACGTTAAATACCTTCAGAGGTACCGCCGCTCCCCACTTTTTATCTAAATACCAGAACTACAGAGTGTATTTAATACTTAAAAAAACGTTTTTATTCTGTATTAGAATACATCTTCGTGGAGAAATTCATAAGACTTCATTTCTCCAGGTGATTCAGTTCCCTCCTCCAGCCTTTAATATGCGCCACGCCGCTCTCTATTCTTCACCCCGCACTTGTGACAACCTCATCAAATCACTTAGTATAAATCGATACTCCGAAGTACCCACACTGTTTTTGGGAACTCGCATACGTATTAGCCAGCTAACTTGATGTCCCAAATGCTTTCTAGGGAGCTATTGACGCCGCCCATCCGATAACTGTCAATAGTGCCGTGCAAGTTCTGAGGATACGCTTTCTGTTACAAATTAAAACAACTTGTACAATTAATAAAGTAAAGTCCGTCCGGAAATATATGATCCTAACTTAATAAAAAATATTTAATTCTTTGTTATAATTATTGGTATATTGATTTTAATAGAAACGGATCTGCTTTATACCTGAATTCTGAGTACATAAATAATATTTTAACAATAAGGTACCCATTACAATAACATGTTAATTAACTAATTGAAGATTATAAAGCTGTGCTAACTTGCTTGTGATGGCTTGCTAGCTAGCTGGCTTACCTGTTGCCTGGGATTTTTTAATTTTCACGTTTATTAAGGTATCTTCATCACTTTTTAATGTCTTAAAATAATTAAACACTTGACGAGTTTGTCCTTCAGTACATTTACGATTTTCTTCATTAACGGCGGACATTTTTACAAACACTTTATTGTACAAAGCATAAACAATAACTGTGTGACGCTACGCTACTGAAAATCTTAACACCTGATAAGGTTCGATGCAATTGGCGTTTGTCAAAATTTTACCACCAATAGCAGCCGAGTAGACAGGGCACTATTACTCTGTCTCTCTTAGTTGGTAATTTCTGGGACATCAAGTTAGCTGGCGAATACTGTACCGCTAGATGTTGCCAAGTTGTTCAGTTTGGCAGGGAAATTACTTAGTGTGTTTATTTGTAATCTGGAACCTGTGTACCTACGCATTTTTCTGATAAATAACTATTTTAGTATCAATCTAACATCAATATGTGTTCCTTATTTAATTCTCGGGTTACCGAGTGATCCTTCACCCGCTACCGTCGAAGCGCAATGGAAGAATAAGGGAAGTTCTACGCACCATCAACGTTATAACTGTGCACAGCTCTTTTGCTTTCACCTCATCTATCCATTTCCAATGAATTGAGGAAACTGACATTAACAGTAAGAAACTTAAAATAAAGAAATACAAAACCATTAAAATGTTGTATTCCATAGAGTAGATCCATCAGTAACAGAATTCCATCACATCGTTCGGACAAAGCGTAATTGATGAGAATCTGGGCGGCTCTTATCCGCCTTTCTCCTGTCCCCAGAACTGATTAATAATACCGAACGCGTTGATTGTTAAATGTCGAATCAGGAAATAGTGTTTTGTATTGAATGTGTTCATCATTTACATTCTTCTTTGATATATCGAACAGACAGAAACCGAAGATAATTAACTACTTCTCACTTATTTCTCCCTGTAAGCTCCATTATCTTTGTCTATCACATCCTAATTAAGATTTCAGTGGAGTGTCAATTCAAAATATCGAAGCTCGTCAAATCTATATCGACGCTAATGCATCAAGCTCTTAAAACAGTGGAGAAATGGTACTAAGGGTACGTCTACTCCGCAGATACTCTCCTCTACAGATACTCTACTCTACAGATACTCTCCAGATACCCTACAGATACTCTATACTCTACAGATACTCTACATATACTCTCAGATACTCTACAGATACTCTACAGATACTCTACAGATACTCTACAGATACTCTACAGATACTCTACAGATACTCTACAGATACTCTACAGACACTCTACAGATACTCTTCGGATACTCTACAAATACTCTACAGACACTCTACAGATACTCTACATATACTCTCAGATACTCTACAGATACTCTACAGATACTCTACAGATACTCTACAGATACTCTACAGATACTCTACAGATACTCTACAGTTACTCTACTCTACAGATACTCTACAGACACCCTACAGATACTCTACAGATACTCTACAGACACTCTACAGATACTCTTCAGATACTCTACAAATACTCTACAAATACTCTACAAATACTCTACAGACACCCTACAGATACTCTACAGATACTCTCCAGATACCCTACAGATACTCTATACTCTACAGATACTCTACATATACTCTCAGATACTCTACAGAGACTCTACAGATACTCTACAGACACTCTACAGATACTCTTCAGATACTCTACAAATACTCTACAAATACTCTACAAATACTCTACAGACACTCTACAGATACTCTACATATACTCTCAGATACTCTACAGATACTCTACAGATACTCTACAGATACTCTACAGATACTCTACAGTTACTCTACTCTACAGATACTCTACAGACACCCTACAGATACTCTACATATACTCTACAGATACAGGGGTCAAATAAAACGGATTTCTCCAAGAATGATCTTGTGAAAAGTCTGTTAAGCCTAATCCCTTTACATAAATGGTAGAATCAGAAGCACAAATAGCCTTAATACCGAGCTACCGAGGATTAAAAATTTCGACTGGATGTACTAAAGCAACCAACCAATTATCAATATTAAACTGATATAGTTTATATTGCTATGTCCCGAATCGTTCTGTATAATCCATTAGATTAAATCTTCCGATAATATCGAACTGCTTGCACAAGTTTATTACACATAAAACGAACAAAGTTTGCTATTAGATTAAGTTTACATGACCGACATAAGAGGTTGATGATAAATTGATTGATAAATATGTTCAGCTACAAACTATTAACTGACACTATAAAAAAATTAAATAGTTTTAATGTTCTTAAAGATGTGATGAATAATAAATTGCAACAACCTACTTTTATGTATTGTTGAGCATCTATTCATTTTTTGCGTTTTATCTCATGAATAAATGTATAGATCCCATAGAATATTTCCCCTTCTACGAGTAATTGCTTAATCTGTGGCGCAATATATCGCTTTTCCTATTAGGCATTCATTTACGGAACATCTCATTTATAACTCGAATCCCGAAAGAGCCACGCCTTCTATGGAATGTAATCCTCGCCATGAAACAATCCACATTCAATCTTGGAAATGTAGAGAGTGTAAAAAAGTAAAAAATCCTGACGCCAGACGTCTCTTCCGCTTTCTCTTCCTGTCTCTATTTCCCGGAGAGTTTTAATTTCGATGATGTTTTAGTGATTTTCAAGGATTAGCTTCCGATTATAAAGACGTACTTTTTTTCATAAATTCGAAGACAAAAACTTTTTTTGATTTTGTATTTTGTTAGTTTCATCTCGTCTACGTTTTGATACAGTTTGAAAAACAGACCACAGAAACTCTCAATCACTCGATTTCCAACGTCTCTGTTCGCTTCTAGTTCGGTCACTGACTTATTTATCCGCAAGTACGTGGATGGAGGTTTCTTCTTACCAAATTGTTCTTCCTCCACTACTTTGAGCTTTTTCAGGTACCCATTCAGGCTAGGACCCCTGTTAAAACTCTTAGTACAGTTTGACTCTGACTGAGACATTCATTTGCTCTCAACTGGTTGTAGTCAACCAGAAGTATCTTTGATTGTCTAAGCCCTACTAGATATTTTCAAAGGTCAGATCTTCTATTTTTTTGGGCTTTGCCTATACCTTCCAATATTACATTGGAGCTGATACCGCAAAAGGGTTTCGGTCCCCAAAAGGGTGTTTCAGTCTTCCTCTTTGCTATTCCAGTGTATCCTGGAATCCACAGTAAGGTGACGATATTGTTCTCGCCTGGTTCATCGAGTTTGCCTAGGTATTTCTATACCATTAGATAATCGAGACGTTCCATACTTAAAACTCACTCTGTACGTAAATAATAGAGAAAAACAAGAACTACACATTATATTTTTGTTTCAGAATCCGTACAAGCTTTTGATTCACACTTCCGAGGACCGTCGTTCGTAATGGAGCCTCCTTCAAGGTTAGAATTTTCCAATTCGAGTGGAGGATGGCTGGATTGCTCAGCTTCGGGTAGTCCTCAACCTTCGATAGACTGGCTTTCCGTAGACGGAACTTCCGTTGGTGACATATCAGGAATTAGAAGAGTACTTAGAAACGGTACCTTATTTTTACAACCATTTCCTGCGCAATCCTATAGGCAGGACGTTCACAGTACTGTTTATAGGTGCATAGCAAGTAATAATATTGGAAGAGTTATTAGTAGGGATGTGCAAGTGAGGGCTGGTGAGTATTTTCTTTTTAATTGGTTAATTGAAGTGTATTCGAAATAAATCGATATTCCTTCCCACTTTCATCCCCACTCTTCCAATAATTCCTTTCTCCCTTTCCTTATATCCGTCTCCACATACCTATGTAAGCTCAAGCTTTCCTCATCCTCCAGCACCTTCCATCACATGCTGTTATATCAATGAATGACGAACCCCTGTCACCCCTCACGAAGGTGGGCAGTAGTCCACCATTCAGCACCACCAACCTTCCTCCAGGATCTCCCCTCTCCCGTCCGTCCGTCCCCCCCATACAGTATTCTTAGCATTGAAGACCCCTGTCACCATTCTCCTTATGATCCTCCTTTTTCCTTTTGACACCCTCAGATCGTCCTCCAATCCTGTCATGCTCCTTTCATATTCTTCCAGGCTGACATTTGGGCTTATACACACTGTACACCAGCATGTCTCCCATTCGCACTACCACCCATCCGTTTCCCTTCCTCACTTCATCCGCCCTCAGTCCATCCCCCACCACTCTTATTCCTACCTCTCCTGTATCGTCCATAATCCATCCCCTCTTTCCCTCATATCTAGCATTTACCTCAGATCCACACACCACATCCACTTCCCTCCTAAAAATCACTTCAACCAATATATCATGCGCTATCCTGTATTTCCCTAAATTTATCTGTAACACCTTCCATCCATCCCCTACATTCCGTCTTCCCGCGCACTGCGCTCCCCTTCTTCAGATTTGACCAGACTCGTGCCCTCTGAGGGGTCTAGAGGGTCCCTCCCATTTTTTCCTTCCCCTACTACATTCTATCTATCAAGGCTTATGTCTCCTTTCCCCACATACCCTACAAAGGAAGACCTGCCGACAGTCTTTGGCCATGTGATCCTCGTTCTTACATAGCCAGCACTTACTCCTCTCCTTAACTTCCTTCACCTTACACCCTGCTATTCTGTGCCCCTTCACCCCACATCCAAAGCATCTGCCCTCCTCTCTCCCCTGTTCTACCCCAATCTGATCTCCCTTTTTTCCAGTAAGGCTCTTACATAGGCAGCACTATGTATCTATCAAGTTGCCTTAGTTGGAGTCACTCTGACATTTTCAGAATCAGAAATATAAAGGTGATTGTGTGTATAAAATTATAATGGGTCTATTTCTCGACAAAATTTCCTCAGCTCACTCCTTTCCGAGATATCAGCCATAAAAGGTGCTGAGATAAAATACAGTGAACCTTGAATTTCGTTAAATGCAAGAGGAACGAGAATAAAAAGTTTAACACAGGGAAAAGTTGGAAAGTGTAAAAAAAGAAAAACGATCCAAACTCCATTTCCATCTGTGTGTGTGTACTAAAGAAACAATAATGGATGTTTTTATGTTTAATTCAGCAGCGTGAGATGAAGGTGAAACAGCGTATAGGGGTCACGTACAGAGGTCTTTTCACGAAAGATTTAGAAACTTAAAGCAAACTCTATAAACCGACTCTATCTACTCTACTCGACCAACTCAATAAATCCAAAAACTCGAACCCACTCTCGTAGACAACTCGTTTTATCAACCGGTTGAATTGTGTACAGGGTGTATTTTTTTATGTAGCTGGAGTCACTCTGACATTTTCAGAGTCAGAAATATATTTTTTTATAATGTTAATTGTAATAAATTTTCTGTATATTAATTGGCGCAGTCAGTGGGATTAAAATGTTCATCAAGCTTAGTAGTAAGCTCAGGATATGTTCACATACATGTTGTATCTATCAAGAAGCCTTAGTTGAAGTCACTTTGACATAATTTTTAAAATACGACTGTCATTTAAATTATTATAAATAAGATCGCTCCACTGTTTTTATCAAACAACCTTTCCAGAACTTTTGTTGGGACATCCTCTATTTTCTCTCTTTTGTAATTTGATAAACCAAAGATACTCCTAGAATTAATAAGGTAGACACAACATATAATTAGTATTAATGAACGTAACCAAAAAGCCTTCGTGTTCAATTTATTTGGAAATATTACCAACGCATGTAAAAACACTGCTCGATTTATTTATTCATACGACACTTTGTGATATTCCTCGCAAAATAAAATTTCATTTTTAATTACATGATGTCGCATCGAATTTGGAGTTTAATTAAGCATAACGGAATTTAAATTAGGAACAAAAAAAAACACAGAAATCTAACAGTGAAAATGGAAAAAGCTTTTGCGTTTGACTGCTTTTTAATCAATAACTGAAAATTACCGAGAATATGTTTATGAAAGATTGACAGAGTGTCCCATTTTACGGGTGATTATTAATTAAACGAAATAAAATATAAATGTGGGGTTTCAGACAATGAGCTGCAAACTTCGGAAAGTTCTATGCTGATCACATTAGAAATATATACAGTGTTCGACGTACTTTTATTAAACACCTTATATAGGGTGTTTCAAAAAAATGTGACGCCCCCTAGCAATGGAGTAGGAAACTTGAGAATAATTTCCAGCAGTTTCTCGTATGCGATTTTTTTCTCTAAGCTGTACGATAAATAGTTTCTGAGATACAGCGGGTTAAGTACTTCTCTTAATCAGACACCCGGTACAAATGAATTCTTGACGTATCCCAGAACTTTTCATGATTTTATTACAAAATAATTCCATTCCATAAGTGGTTTCCAGGGTATATATAAAATAATTCAGTTAAAGATATAATACTCTTGCAAAATTTAAAACATATTTATTAAATTTATTGTTTTTGTTAGAATTTCATTTGAAAATAAATCATTAATTTTACTATTATTATAAAAAAAACAATAATTGTTTAATAATTAAATACACTCACAGAGAAAATATTCAATCCATGCAAATTTCAAACGCAAACAACTGTTTTATTTGATGTTAGATCTAGTATCTGTAGTGTAGTTTGCGTTTGGATACCCTGTATACAGAATTTATGTTCATTGTTACATTAAATACTTATTTTGTAAATAATAATAATAATATGTTACTCAGGATTCTTTGACTACAACCTTTCCACTATTACAATCAAACCAATGGTAAATATTGACATGGGAACAGGAGCTGGAGTCCATGATGCCAGACCCAGGTGCAATGTCCACGCATCCTTGGGGAAGCTTGCATCTGTATTCCAGACATAGATCTACGCTATCGACACGTGTTTGCTAATGAACATCGAAAGGGGGTATAGTGGCCAAAAGATCCTCATACTATTAGATAGTCAGGCAGCACTTAAATCTTTAGCATATCTCCAGATCAGATCTAGATCGGTCTACAAAAACTTTTAACCCTGGAAAACCACAATAGAATAACTCTTAAGTGGTTCCCGGGGCACAAGGGTATTGTAGGGTCCCAAGGGTCTTAATCTGCATTCACTGGTCCTGAACCAAGAAGGACCTAGTGAAAAGACTGTTGAGCCTGATAAGGGCCACTGGTCTATTTACAGGTGGTGCCGATCCTATCAATCAATGGTAAATGTTACCATTTTTCAAGGAATGGACCGCAAAAAAATATTTTTATTTGTGTTTAGTGCTATTTCTTGTATAGGACTATATTTCCCATAATATTGTCCAAGCTACTCACGTGCATAAATCCTGGTCATAAAAGCCATCGTAAACGGGATATATTTGGATATTAACAGAATTTGACAGTAAAAAATGTCTGGATACACACATGCTATTCAAATCTGGAAATTTATTTATGAATTTCAGTACGGAGTATTTCCATAATTCCTTCCAATTTATCTAGTTTTTTTTTAAATTATTTTTGCTATGATTGCCATTCGAAATTAGTAATAATAAAAATATGTTATAATTGTTTCTAATTTCTATAATTAATAATTATTTTTATTTGTTTCAGTGGTTACACAAACTTTCAGAGTGGATGTCGAGGTGATAGGTGCAGCTCGGGGATGTACAGCAGTATTAAAATGTATAGTGCCAAATTTTGTAAAAGACTTAGTGAGAATCATATCTTGGGTTCAAGAGCCTACATTTTTCATATATCCATCTTTACAAGGAGGTAAGAAAAAGTATATTTATTAGCAAATTCATTGTTTTAATGCTCACTACGTGGAATATTTCCATAACTATTGAATGAAATCTATAAATAAACAAAAATATATGTCATATTGAGGTATTTTATGCTCTAAGATCTCAGATATTTATAGTAAATATACATGTGTATGCCATTCAAATTACAACTATTGAAACCACACATTCAACAATTTGTATATTTATATTTTATTTCCTTTGTATATTCATGTAGAGTTATATTTTAGTTCTTTTATTTTCATTCGAAATTCCTACCGGCGGCCCACTACTTCCAAAATACTTCTACCTTAGTTCAAAATCGCGTTTTGTTTTATTTTCCCTTGGCGGCTGACCGACGCCTTGCAATATTTACTATTATTCTTCGGCAGATGAAGTAGGCGTGACCAAACGCACCCTTCGCGCCTAAATGCATTATCTCTATGATTTTTACGAGGCTAGCTCAGCTAGTAAGAGTCGATGTTGAGTTTCCAACCCGATCGGTCTCCCAGCTAAGACCTACCACTCCTTCAACCGATATTTCAGACCAAATGGGTCAAGTTCCATAATAATCAATTTAATTCCTTAGCTTCCTGCATAATAAGTGCATTTTTCTATAAAGTTAAAGTTTGTATAGTGATTCAACCCGAAGCAAGGTTATATTTCAAGTAAATAGTGCTTTGAAAACCACAAGGGAAAGAGTAAGATCGTTCCAATAATTACTATTTCATACTGAAAGGTTTGTCTATATTCATCGTTCCATCTGTATGTATTTTCGACGTTAAAGTTTATTGAATTGTTAACGAAATATAGTTATTATTTATTATTTATTACGAGAGAACCAGTCATCCTATAGAATTCCAGTCCACTAAATCGAAGACAGCATAAAATTTGTTTTCATTTCAACTGATGTGGTATCAACGGCCACATCAACAACTCTAATGGAAACTGACGTGGAGAAATTGGGTTTGTAGCCCAAAAACCCTGTGCTGGATGTACACTGCCAAAGTGAGACCAATTATCACTTATGGACCCATTGTGTGGAGTAGAAGAACGACGAGAGAAAACCTCTCCAAAATTCAAAGAATAGCCTGTATATGCATTATAGAAGCAATGAGAACATGCCCAACGGCGGCCATTACCTCTTGAATGGGTACCTGAAAAAGCTCAAAATAGTGGAGGAAAAATAATGTAGATTCTGTGGTATGGAAGAAGAAACCTTCAACCACATACTCGCGAACTGCACAGCAATTTAGAATCCTAGGACACAACACCTAGGAGACTACTTTTTTTTTCGGGCCGAGATGGGAAACTCATGTTCGAATAGGTCCAGGACTCAAACAGTGTTGGACTCATCTCCAAGGAGATGCCTACCAACCAAACCCACCTCAAACTCGCCGTTACCCCCGCCTCGGAATCACTACCCTAGCATACTTCGAGACGGGCGGCGGTCCCTCGCACACTCTCTGCTCACATCGTCGTCTTCTCCCTAACTTCCACTCCCACCTCTCATGCCATATCGAGTCGTTCTCTCCCCCTGATCATGTTCCCTACTACGTCACTTACCTCCATCAATTCCTCCTCCCCCCTCAACATTATCTCCACCATATTCTCCCAATACACCGCCTCCCCTAGTTTCCTCTCCAACTTCTTCAGCACTTCCTCGTTCCTCCAGCATCTAAACACATGCTTCACATCATCCTCCACTCCACACCTCTCGCACACTCCAGTCTCTCTTTTTCCAATCTTGTGGAGGTACCCTACTCTAGACCCACGTCCAGTGAACACCTGTGTCAAGAAGTAGTTCACCTCCCCGAATTTCCGATCCATCCAATCTCGGAAATAGGAGACCTAGGAGACTACTAGATAGAAGAGGGACACTTACCTAAGTTAAAGCCTGCAGATATCCTAAAATTCCTCCGGGAGATGGGTCTCAAGGAGATACTAGTCTCTGGAAAGAAGTTCCGCAGGAACTAAGTAGAAAGTAAGGGGACACAGCGAATGTCACACCAACGTACATCCAAATTACAATCTAGCCCTGGAGAGTGAAGAGTTTCTATCTGTTCATTTATAAGAGTATATTGAACATCTTATTTATTTTGTTTATAGCCCCCCGTTTATCCCACACAATTCCAGGTAATTGACAATGAAGATAAATCATTGAAAGCACTCTCAATGCCTACGAAAGTTTCCATGGATCCATCTCTGTCCAATAGGGATTTTGTTGAGATCATCCAGGACCAAGTCTGTTGATTTGCCTGGCCGATACGTGTATTGGAGCTCGTTGAAGGGGTTTTAAATAAAACCTCATATCGAATGTCTGTCTATTATTCTCTCAGCGTTTTAAAAAGGAAGGAAACTATCCTGATTGGACGGTATGACTTCGGCGTTATGTCATTTAGTCTACCCTCCTGGGGAATATAGATTACTCTTTCCTTACGACATTCTGTATATTCTTGAATATTTTACATAGATGTGGGTAACCTTTTTTCAAACATTTTTTATAATTTAATCTGACCCATCCCGGTTAAAACTAATAGATAATCCCGAAATGGAGACAGCTCCTGAATCATTTTTTGAAAGCCATAGGCAACGTCATTTTCTTTTTTGGAAGCTCACGAACAAAAATAGCTCTATATATTCATCTCGAAGGTAGCGCCAATGAACTGGATGTACAAAAACCTTGATATTTATTTAAATTGGTGACTTTGAATTTTATGGTCAGGAAATTTTACGTCAAAATCGATACGAAAAGTGAAAGAGGGTTCGATATTAAAATGTTAAACTTCTAGTCAGTTTTCCTTGTTCGCCCACGTTTTTTTTATAAAACCCTGCTGTCAACCGCAATTTCTGCGTTTGACACTATTCTTGTACCGGGTGTGCCACTAAGAAAGGCCGCCGGGTGTATTTGGAGAGTCAATAATCGTATATATTTTTGGAAAAAGAAATAGAAAGGATTTTAAGCGAATTATTATGTGTCGAGAATATTTTTTGTTGCCTCCAATAAATTCTGAGTGGTTGCGATTAAAAAAAATTGCTAGAGCTCTTCAGATAATTGGTGGAGAAGAGGTTGGAGAGCGCTAAGAAAAATTGATTATGATTCCCTTTTATTTTAACGGAATTCAACAAACTCCAGAGATTTTCTTTTGTTGTAAAAGATAATTGACAAATCGAGTCGTTTTGAATCTCTAAGTGGTCGATAGAGGGTGTTTTCGTGAATATAAACCTTCTTCTTTCTTATAAATGATAAATAAAAGCTATGAGCAAATTTTAAAATAGTTTTCAGCGATTTTTTACTCTTTTAAGACCGGCAATAGTGAGCACATATGTCATACAATTTAGCAGCTTCGATTTAGAAAATGGCTTTGCTCAGAAGATGAAGGATTTCGGAAAGAAGCTTTTATGGAGAACAGCGAAAAACACAGACTCAATAATCACCTTGCGGCTTTGTAGTCAGAGTTTCGGTACTGCTCTTTGATCTGGTTATACAGTACTGGACATTATCTCACTTGTTCAGTGAGCCCCTTACGGTTTTCTAGCTGAAATCTTTTCAAATTTTAGAGAAAAAAATCAACACACAAACTCAAATACAGGAAGAAAAAAACCCCAACCCCCCAAACGGGGTTTAGTGGTAATGGGGATGATGGACAGGTGCCGGAAGGGTATGAACTACGCTTGCAGTCTCCCCCTCAGACACTCGTCCGACTTTATAATCTTAGTGGGCTCCAGATTTATTTATTTATCTAGGGTATTAACTGGATATTTAGCTTCCAGAGTTGTATTCTTTTTTTGACTGAGCATTCGCTGAAACTTGAAAGATCTACTGCGCAGGTCACCTTACATGCACTGAAGCCAAACTTAAACTGATCTACTGTGTACGGACGATAGAGGTTCTTGAAAAGTGCTGCTTAAATGTGCCATTATAGCATTTTATTACGAACGTTTACCAATCCATAGGATCCAATCATCCTGTTCTTTTCGGTAACGCTCGGGGCACCTCGAATGATTTGTTTACAATTCAAGTTGGCGGTTTGCTGCAGTTATTTTCAGTTTCACGAAATATTATTTTGATTTATAGGTTAGGTTATTTTTTATTGTACAATTTATCAGTTAAAAATTAGTGTAATTCCTGAAATTTTGACAGAATAAGCAAAATAAACGAAATTAGACATTGTGAAGATGTTGGGTAGTGGTTAGTAAGCATTTTACCAATTTATATAATATATAATCGAAATCATACATTGTTTAAGCTTTAGCAATAGTACAATAATTTCGTATAACAATCAAAAATTTTCAAAAGAATCAAAAAGGTATTAACCATCATTGACTCCATTTTATTCTAGAACGTTGTCGAATGTCATTTCTTCACATATAAAATCAATCATCTTTTCTGTCGTTTTAAAACCATAAAAATATAAAACCATAGACTCTGATTAATATAATCTTAATTTTGTTATGAACGAGAGAGTGAATGAATTTTAGATAAGAAAATAAATAGTGTTAATGATTTTTGAATATTTGTGTAAAGTTAATTAAGCAGTTAAGCAAAGTTAAACTATAAACCAAACGTTTCATTTGTTAAACATTTATTTGGAATTGAATGTGTTTGTTTTTGTATCTATGATATATTTTACAATCAACACAGGCTGATAACGTTGGAACTCTTTGAAGGTCAAAGGGGAGAGTTGGCGTCACAAAATTTGAATCACAAACAAAAATATAATTCCCTGAGATAGTTTAAATATTAATAAACATAATAGAAAAATAATAAAATAAAAAATAAATTGGATAATGGATAATATCCGACTGAGCTAGATTGATATAAATAAAGATAAGTATTAAAACTAAAATAATAACATGAATAAAATTTAATTATTTCTTAATTGTTTCACCCGTATTGATATCATGAATATATCTGTCTTAGTTTTTCGCAGGAACTATGAAATATCTAGTTTATAATTGAAACATGGCAACATTGTCATTATTAAGTGAGCGAAATGTAGATAGCTGCACACTAATTACAGTTTCTGGTTACCTATTTTTCTACCTAATACCTACTTTGGACACGTGCCGCTAGATCACACCACAATCGATGCACCGCAGTACATAAGTTACAAACTTTTTTATGCATAAACTAAAATTTAATGATTTAACCGTCCTTGGTCGTTGTTTAGAAAAAAGAAAACAAAACTTCGTAATCTGGAATCTATGAGTGGTAATATACATCTACCTCTCAACCTGAAACAAAAAAAAAACCCAACTTTCTGTAGTGTTTGCATAAAAACTTTTTCCCTATTTGATGTTCGGTGTTTGACTATCGTCCCTTCGAATAAAAAACGTCATCGACTCACTTGAAGCCGAATCCGTAGAACTAACATCTCCGTAAATTTTCTCTCCGGCAACTGTACAAACATAGCAAGCATATATTTTATAACGTTTCTTTATGGACAAATGGATTTTTATCCCTCTGCAACTGAATGTGTCATATTTATACAATGAAATGGATGTATGCTTTCCAACGGAACGGTGCGCATTTTAAAATCTTATGAATGAAAATTCATGTCCTTCTTGCGATATTGTGGTATTTTCCATTGTCCTTTGAGATGCTAAAACTAACACTAGGAAAACCGGATAGAAAATTGCTTCATACTGTTTATACAACTTCGGGCGTTCGAAATTAATATATACAATGTGAGGCAATGGAATTATTCTAAATAATAGACGAGTGCTATAAAAAAATTAATAGGGACTACGAGAAAAGTGATCCCCTTTTGAAAATGTTATCGTACTCCTATGGTAAATGGATATTTTCACAAATTAATCGACAACCTTCAAAAATTGTATCTTACGGTTGTGATGGGAATTACACAAATATATTAATCCTTCATGAAAATTTCATCGTATGTCTATGATAGAAGGGAAATTTTCCAAAAATTAACCCCTAATAAAAATTTTATCAAAAAAAGTCTCAAATACTAGACTAGTAGCATCCTTGGACCTATTTAACGAAGGATATCTGAGAATGTCTCGTTGGTAGTTCCAATGAACCAACGTTTTGACATTTGACGCTTTGAGAAGCGGGAAATTCTGACATTTTAACTAACCATAATTTCAAGGTTTGTTTTGATAAATCAGCGAGTTGAAGAATTATTAGTAACATTTTCACATGGGTGTAGATGGGTAGTAGATATACTAAGCCGGTTCTAGCCCAGCGGAAATGCGCATGCCCTCCTGAAAAGCTCACCAAAACCCACCCACCCCCAAATTTTACCACGTGGCACGTGACGTTTAACGTAGCACGTGATGTTTCATGTAGCACGTGAAGTTTGACGTTTGACGTGGCACGTGACTGATTTGGTGAGCTTTTCAGGGGGGCATGCGCATTTCCGCTGGGCTAGAACCGGCTTAGTATATCTACTTATTAGATTGTATATTGTTTCATTTTGATTAAATTGTATCAATCAATATTTTCCTCCAATTAAATGCAGCACATTTTCCAAGAGCTTTCAAGGTCGTTTATAAATGATACAGTTTTATGACCGAAAATATGTTTTAACGGCTAAAACTAGACGAATATTTAATATACCCCAATGGAAACTGAAATCGTACACTGCAACTATATTGTGCTCATTCCGGAAAATTGTGTATATTTGTAAAAGCAGCAGAAGCGGTGAAAATTTACGATTATACAATATTTAGTTCTATTTTGTTGACCTTTCACATATCAATGTGGAAATTGCTCCTGGAAAACATTTAACAAACTGCGTGTTTCAGTACATTCTCTAAATGCTATTGAAAAGTTTAATTGGAAATTTTGTTACTTCGTTAAAATACGAGAGCAGTTTGATAAGATAGTAACTTTTCGACTTTACAGCGCAGTAATGCAGTGTCGAAAACCAACTCCAGCCCTTAAGAAATAGAGTGAAAAGATCAATGACTATTCCACCAATAGAACAATACAAACTCAATACGTCTGCCTCCAGGGACCAGATTCTTGAATGACGACAAAGACAAAATATCTATTCTCTTGGAAGCTCAGTCAAGAATCCGGTCCCAGAGCGAGAGGGAGAGAGTTGCCAGGTGGGAATATTGTTTTGACTGGGCGTTAATGGATTTTGAACAAATTAAATACTCGTATCGTGATTTTAGATACATTTTCACCATCTTACATCCGGTATTATACAACTCTGTAGTTTTTTCTAACAGATCAACTTGCACCAAAACATTTTTTACTCCTTCAGCAATTTTGTCGACACTAAAGAACATTTGACTTTCAAATTTATGGTGCATTTTTCATTTTACCTTATACTTTCGTCGCGTTCAGTGATTTTGTTTACGAAATATTCAAATATCCTTATCTAAACATGTACTGATGAAACTCTTGTATCGATCCTCTTTGTATTCTTTTCAACAGAGTGAAATCACAAATTATCAACTGCACTTTTTGTTTCAGTAATAATAATCGGATGCAAAAAAAAGGATGAGAATTGTTTTGTGGTACATTCTTACACAAAATCTACTGTATAACCAGTTGAGGCATTCCACTAAGGTTTTTTTTTCTGGTCAAGACGGGAAACTCATGTTCGAATGGGTCCAGGACCCAAACAGAGCTGGGCTCATCCACAAGGGGATGCCTACCAACAAAACCCACCTGAAACTCGCCGTTACCCCCGCCTCAGAATCGCTACCACATACCCTACAAAGGAAGGCCTGCCGGCCATCTGATCCTCGCTCTCACTTACTCCTCTCCTTGACTCCCTTCACCTTACACCCTGCTACTTTGTCCCCCCTCACCCCACATCCAAAACATCTGCCCTCCTCTCTACCCTCTACAATAGTTACCCTCTGGACCCAATCTAATCTTCCTTTTTCCCAGTAAGACTTCCGCTTTTTCCCATTCTGCCCTCACCACCGCCATTTTCATCCCGTTTCTCTCCCTTACCACTTTAATCACCTTTGTCTCTTTCCCAATCAATTTCTCTATTTTCCCCCTCACCCATTTCACTAAGGTTAGTGTGGGTGAACTCACGAGCTCAGCTACAATATATATTGGACCAGAACCAGTCCTTGGGACTATAAAGAAAGTATACCAAGGACAAATACAAAACTTACATAAACTGAAGGAACACTCCAAAACAGGTACACAGTAAAGACCTTCATAGGGAATACATCTGTTAAACTACTAAATATCAGTAGGATTAGAAGATGATGCCCTGGTAAGAGAGCGTCGATAATCTGCTTAAAATGAACATATATAATATTACGATGATCTCAGCTGCAGGTTTTATGGTGTGAAGATCGAGACCGTAACCCATATCTCATTTAACTGTGAGGCACTGCACTCAAGGAGACAAACAAGTACGGGATAAGTGGAATAAATGTGGGAGTAAAGTAGAGTACAGGCTGCAGCACTCCCTACTCCAAAAGCAAAAATACAGATGTCGTAACGGAAATTTTTTACTACTTAATCAAACTCCACGTATTTTCGGTGTTCCACTTACCCCACCAACGAGATCACATCTTCGGATTTGACAATAGTGTCATTTGTCATGTTGGAGTGCTGTGGGAAATTATATTTACCTTCAGAGCTTCCAGAACTGCTAGATTTGATTAGATTTGATGATGTGGCTAATCGGCCTATTCCACTGCGACCTCTTCGGATCTGTAGTGATCATTTGAATCTAAATTACATTCTCCAGTCCTCTTTTCATATATCCAATTAGCTTGGAGACAGGCAGTCGCCGTGGCATAGGATGTGCTCTGCAGTTTCTTCTTCTAGGTGACATTCCTACTACGGCTTTGACAGTTTTCCTATCTTCCAGGACTGCTATTTTTTGAACATTTTATTTTTCCTCAAAAAATACATTTTCCGGTTTTTCACAAACTTATTTCTCTCAATTATTATAAAAGACGAAAGCCAAGTCAATCTGTTCGTTTCACTGGATATATTTTTTTTTGTAGCGACATCCCCTTAAAAAATTCTCCAAATTAATATAATATTTAAGTATCTCTTCCCAGCGATCTCATTACCGAGAATTTGGGTATTCGTTAAAACACTCATCGCCTCTCTGGAGAAATGTAGGTCGCCTGAGGGTTCAGTTTTAGAATTAATGAATGTGAATATTATAAATGGGATATTCTTTGTCGAGCTCTATTTACAAAATTTTCTTCGGTTTTACTCGAATCTATACAGATAAATTATGTTTAACGAGTTCGTTTCAAAAGACCGAACGCTTAGGAAGTTGATCCAGTAAGTGCTTCTTACAGATATTAAATATAAAGTGTAAAATATTCTTGTTACATCATTTTTCCTACGAGAGTTTCTATAAAGTAAATTCGATTCTTCAAAAAGATCAACAAAGTTCAGTAACCCTATTTTTTGGTTTTCATGGATAGCTCTTGGTAATCTATGTAGAGATAGTAAATTGTTTTGATTAGCGTTGGATGATTCTTGGACAAGGAGTCACCCTAAAGGGTTGTACGTAAGATGATCATTTTTCTTAAACTTTTAATAATCTGAAAACATAACATCAATTCTGATGGAACAAAATATTATTTTATGAATGATATTGTTAATGGCTCAAACACAGAAAGTGTAATGAAGAGAGCCAATGCGTGAGCCATAAAAATCACTCCCACAAGTTATAATGTTGGGATGTTGTTATGGAAAGGCCTCTTTAATTGATGGTCCTCCAGGTCACTCGGAAAGTCATCTGACTTTAATAAAACTACGACTTCTTGCATTGGGATAAGTAATGTTTATTACCATCTTTAATATTACACACTACAACTATAGTATAACTGAATAGCATATCTTTAATATAATCTAGTAGATATTAAATGGGGTGGTACCGGGGTTAAGTACGAAAGTAACTGACCTACTTTATATAATACAGGGTTAATGACCGCAGCTGACTTTTGTATAATAGGAGGATAATAATATACAGAGAGCAGCGGAAGTTAGTATGTAGTTCTCCACTCCTATTTTATGTCGGAACACGCATACTTTCGCTGTATTGAATTTTAACGCATCATTCATATACTGATATTTTCAATGATATGTCGGAGCACACATACTTTCGCTGCACTCTGTATAATTCAATTTTTAATGTTTCATATACATTTTCCGTGTAGTACATACTAACTTCCGATGCTCTCTGTATATTATTATCCTCCTATTATATAAAAGTCAGCTGCGGTCATTAGAATTAAAGGAGGTCAGTTACTTTCGTACTTAACCACGTTACCGCCCCATTTAATATCTACCTAATTAGAACGAATCAGAAGGAACACATTCATTATAACTGAATTAGAAATTAATTGAATTAAATATGAATATGTTATCGTCTGCTTCTATGATATTTATATTGTGGTTCAAGTTCAGGCTGATATTTACTATTTAATGTTATATGTTTATTTACGTGATGAACTTGACTCTCGATACCTGCCGTCCTCGTGGGTTTTATTTATGCATTCTTTAACGTTCAATGATTTATTGAAAATAGTTTCAAGATAATTTATTTCTTATTTTATTTTATGCCAAAAGGCATCACAAAGTGCGATGAAGGTCTTGCTGAATCTGCCACCACTACGCATTGCTATACAAGGCGAAGCCAAATCTGTAACGCACAGATTACTTAAAAGTCAACAACACATAAGCCAAAACCACATTGCTGACTATGGAAAGCTTATCGAGGAGCTAAAATCGAATGACTTAATGGATCTATCCATAATTACGAACAACTTTACCAGATAGGAAAGACTGGGACAAAGGTGAGGCAACCTGGTATTCGGTCGGCTCCATGGCAGAGGTAGGTGTAGGAGTCGGAATTGTAGGGGTAGAATAAAGCAAAGCTCAATTTTACTTAGCACCTTTTAGGGATGATACCTTGGAAGGGGGTGACCTGAGTAAATTTTGTCATGGGAAAGATCTAGCATAATTACGGGCAATCACCTCCTGAATTTATAAATGCCCTGTATATGAGAATATAAGGAAATGGGGAAGTTGACCGCCTAGCTTTCATATATCCATCTGTAAATGCACCTATTTTTGGGTCCAGATGGGAAACTCAAGTTCGAATGGGTCCAGCACCCAAACAGTGTTGGACTGATTCCCTGCTAAAACCTCCATTCCTATTAACTTCCTCCTCATTCCTATCCTTTATTATCCCCTCCATCAATTTACCCATACTATACAGCAGGCTCATGGGCCTGTAGTCCTCCGCCCGCTTTCCTTCTCTACCAGCCTTCTTCATCAGTATCACCCTGGCCACCTTCCATCCTTCCGGAAACTCTTCCTTCCTTAGCACCCTGTTGAATAGCTCCCAGAACTACTCCCTATTGTCATCCAACAGCCTCTTCATCATATCACCCCTCAGGCCATCTATCCCTGGGGCTTTCCTTACTTTAATGTTTCTCCCCCCCTCCTATCTGTAAATGCACCTATGCTCTATCATCTCCCGAGGTTCCGGTACGAACTCCTAGATCCTGCTGTATATGTATGAAGCAGTTAATCCTCCAAGATGTTCTCAAATTTAATAAAGATTTATTTAACGTAAAGTGTTAGAATTATTAAATTAAATATATCGAGTAAAACGAAATTTTCTGGTGTAAAGCCATTGTGTTGACTCAAAAATTAATCTGTGTATTAATAAACATACTTTATGTAATTTACTTCCTCCTAAACACTTTCGTAACGTTAGAAAGACCGATGGGAATGTGCCAGGTTGGTAAATTTTGTACATAATTATGAGCTCAAGGAGGTAATCTTTCGTTGTTTTAAACACATTTGAAGGGATCTAGTTTTGTGTGATGAAACATTATTTAATAACAATGCCAAAAACATTCAATAGCAAACATAATGTTAAATTTAAAAAAAATTCGAGAGCTTAGTTACTAATCTATTACCACTCATAAGTTTGCTTACAAAACTCCTAACTCATCATTCTTGATATTAACCAAGACGTATTCACCCTAGGGAATGAAAATCCCAACCAGCCAACACTTCCCCAATATTATTCCCCGAAGAATCAACAAATCCCGTCTTAATCCATTCGAAATACCGCGTGAAAATCTTTGGAGTGTTGGTTGTCTCTACGTTTAAGGAGTGGAAAGTAGGATCCGTTCAAACATTGTTCGTGAAAGGTATTTAAATTAGAATTTTGCTTCTAATTTGTATAAAGGGAGTAAGACGAGGAGGAATATTAAGCCCCATACTATTCATTGAAGTGATGGATGAAATCTCACAAGCATGCGGAAAGGATAAAAAAGGAGTTAGTGTAGGAGTACGGCAACTAAAGCCAATAATAATCAAAGACCTGCTACTAGTAGCAAATAATAAAGCCGAGCTATAAAAAGCGACAGAACACTGGAACAAATAACTCAAAGAATACGACATGAGAATCAACTTTAATAAAACCGAGATAATGACAGTATCCAGGAAACACGAAGATATATTATACTGAACACTATTTACACTACCACTACACTAACACTTTACACAGTTTACCTTCAGTCTCTGAAGAAGATAACTTGGTTATCGAAACGCGCGTAAGATAGTGTAAAGTGTTGGTGTAGTGGTAGTGTAAACAGTGCTCAGTGACAAGTATCGCCAACGGTTCCAGAATTCCCAACTTAGACGAAGATATATAAATCAGCATCGATGGATACACAATGAAAACAACAGAAAGCTTAAAATACTTATTGGAAAGTAATGGCAACTTGGAATCAGATGTAAATAATAGAATACAAGCCACATCTAAATTATGCAATGCACTAAAAGGGGTATTTTTAAACAAAAGGGAGGTTAATAAAACAACAAAAATAAAGATTTATAATAGCTATTTGTATAACAAGGGAGGAAAGTGCTACTTTTCCTCCCGAGGATGATGTATGTAATGCCGTATAAGTTATTTCATTGATGACGTACCATAACCTCACTTTTACTTTTCCTCCCTAGGGAGGAAAAGTACGACTTTGCTCCCTACAACGAGGCCAGGAAATGTATACTTTGGATAAAGGTAGGCGGAAAAACTGTTTTTGTACCCACCTTAATGTACGGAAGTGAATCCTGGATACTTACCCAAAGACTAAAATCAAAGATCATGGCGATGGAAATGAAAATACTAATAAAAATAGAAGGAATAACAAAGTTAGACAGATTAAAAAATGAAGAAATTAGAGCTAGACTTAAGGTGGATCCTATAATATCAAAAATAGAGCAAACTCAACTCAGATGGTTCGGACACCTGACAAGAATGAACGAAGATAACATAGTTAAGGGAGGCAGGGTGGGACGAAAGAATTAGTAGACTGAAGAAAAACTGGAATCAAGAAATAGGTGACGTACTGAAGAAAAGAGGAATTTCTTGGACGGAAGCAAAGAAGATAGCAGAAGATGGAAAATATACTGCGGAACTCGCAACCTCGACACCTAACGGTACAAGTGGAACTGATATATATACATATATTGTATAACGAATAGGATCATTGAAAAAGTAGATAATGTTCTTTATTTACTGTTTCACCTTCTGGCAGGAATTCCAAGTGCACACACTGTATGGTGTGAGTTGATGTCGATTAGATAAGCGGTGAAAATTGGGAAATGTTGTAACATCTCTATCGACTTTTCCTCTAATTCATACCTCAAATCCTTCTTTAATGTCTGCCCGAGGTTTCATTAGTCACTTCCAACCCAATCCCTCACCATAAGACAATCGTCAACTGTCAATGGCTGTTTAAATGTTGCCACGCCATTCATATCTCCATTTTTATTTTGAATTGAAGTAACTTGTAATGTTGGAGATTTGGTGTGGATAAGCCTCTTTAATTAGTGGTATTCCTGGTCACTCGGAGGGTCATCTTACTTGAATAAAACTACTACTTCTGGCACCGGGATTAGTTCTATTTATTAACATACTTTACTATTACACATTATAACTTCTTAAGATTACTAAATCTATATAAGCATCTATCATTATAGCTTATAGTTTAACTGAAGAGCCGCCATAGGGCAGATTAAAGTTCATTCCTAGGAAAACTCTAGGAGATCTCAGATAAATAACCTGAAAAGAACAGATTTCATTTAAACGCCCAAGGCGCCCAAGACAACCCTCTGATATACCTTGCTTGGTACACACATGGAGAGAAACAGTTGTATGTATGTATATTGGAGTGACCTAAAAGATCTATTGTGCCCCCATACTTCTACTTAGTTTTTGGGGAAAGTCTCACAGACTAGTAGCTCCTTAGCTCCCGGATGAAGTTTAGGATATCTGCAGGCTTTAACTTAGGTTCTATCCAGTACTCTCCTAAGTGTTGTGCCCATGGGATTCTGATTTGCTGTACAATCCGCAAGTATGTGGATGAGATTTCTTCTTCAATATCACAGAATCTACATTCTTCTCCCTCCAATATTTCGAGCTTTTTTAGATCCCCATTCAGGCGACACTGTTCCGTTAGGACCCCTGTTAAAACTGGATGTAGTCATCCAGATGTATCTTTGATTGTCTAAGCTCTACTAGATCTTTCCAATGGTCAGATATTCGGCTTTGCCTATTTCTAAAAGGGTTCCGGCCTCCAATCCCCTCTTTGCTAGTGCATTTCCTTCTATTCCAGTGTGACCTGGAATCCACAGTAAGGTAACTATACTGTTCTCGCCTAGTTCAATGAGCTTGATGCCTAGGCATTCCCACACCATTTTGGAATTGATTACACAAAAACTCACTTCTTTAATGGCTGTTGAGAAGCAGATAACGTTGATTCAATCAAAAACACGTTATATTTCACTGATCTATCCGGGACACACACACTCAACACGCTGTATACTTATTTTCTAATATATTATGTCTCAGTGAAAAATTTAAGGCTAAATCCTAAAATTTACAAAACCTCTCGGTTCACACAAAGGTGAGAAGTTTAAGTGTCAGATCGATGGAAAATCAGTGGAAAATAATTTGGGAAACCGCTTTCCAAGAGATAGCATTGTTCGGTGTAATTGAAAATTCTACAGCATTCCATTTATATGTGCCTTAAATAATTGCTATGTGTTCAGCATGGAACCAAATAATTTTAATGTGAAACGTGAAATCCTGTGTAAAATTAAGTAAAATATTCTGAGCTGGTCTGAAATAATTTATACAGGGTACCCCAATCTTACGACAAAATTCGTTATAGAGTAGAACGAAAATTTAACATATGCCGTAAGCGACATTATATATTTGGTTGGTAGGGATATGAGTACATCAGCGTTTAGTTTATTGGTTAAATATGTGCGCCAAAACATGGCTAACGTTTTTCAATCAGTAATTTTCATTGATGCTTTTAGTGGGGACTTGATGAGTCACATAAGAACCCTAATACGATGTGGGAGTATGTACCGGGTGTCTGATTAAGAGATGTAACCCGCTGTATCTCAGAAATTATTTATCGTATAGCTCAAAGAAAAGAATCTATAATAAATGTACCGTTATAGTACCACAAAATTTAAATATTCGTAATCATTAGATCATTTTACGTAACACCTCATGACTCACTCTGTATATAAAATAATGTTTTACTGATATTTCTCTCCAATTTGAGAAATATCGTAAATCTTTCGTAAACCTAAAAAAACCAGTGTGAAGTATTAAATTGTCTCTGAACATCCGTAGACATATTCTCAACCCCATAGATCTTACCGGACCATTAAACAACTTAATATGTGTCTGACATTTTCAGATGGCAAGTTTCACCAGCTTCCCTCAGGAGAGCTGCTCATCCATAACTTGGAGTTTAGCGACCAGTTCCCCACTTACCGTTGCAGGACAATGCATCGTCTTAGTCGACAGGTAGTGGTCAGTAGTCCGGCCAACGTCAGGATTACAGGTAAGGAATATAAGGATTTCAAAATAAAAAAATTAATTTCTATCGAACTATTAATTAATATTGATCAACTTTAGACATTAACAACTATGTCATTTCAAATAGGATACCCTATAATGTTTGACATTATTATGACATTAATTTTGGAATATACTGATATGAGAAATAATACTACACATTGTATATAACCGACACGAGTTACTTACTTCTAATATAAAAGCATTAATAATTATTGAATGTTGAAGGAAAACTATTTAAATGATTCAAATTAAAATAAATCAAACTCAATGAAGCGATTCAAACGTTACAATGTATCTCATACATACATATAATGGATAAAGTCTGAATTTCAATTACATAAAGAAAACTTAGACAAATCACCTGGTATCAAATATAAGATCCACCTTTAAACGGGAATGTTTATGGTTTCTATGTATTATCCTGAATTTCTGTCATTAAAATTATCCAAAAGCATTACGAAACTTTGCTCGTATTATGTCCATGGGTAGAATCTAAAATAGAAGAAAGAAGAACGTGACGCGGGACGCACGGTAAGAACTTCAGTGCCTTTTCAAAAAATTTCACCATTTTTCAAAAATTTCACCATTTTTCAAAAATTTTGACCATTTTGCAAGAATTTTGACAATTATTGACCATTTTTGACAGTTTTTTATAATTATTGACCATTTTTTCAAAATTTTGACAATTTTTGACCATTTTCCAAAATTTTAACAATTATTGACCATTTTTTACAGTTTCTGACAATTATTTACCATTTTTGACAATTTTTCAAAAATTTTGACCATTTTTCAAATATTTTGACAATTTTCAACAATTATTATTGACCATTTTTGAGAGTTTTTTATAATTATTGACCATTTTCCCAAAATTTTGACAATTTTTCAAAATTTTAAAAATTATTGATTATTTTTGACCATTTTTTTAAATATTTAACAATTTTTGACCATTTTTGACAGTTTTTGACAATTTTTGAGCATTTTTCATAGGTTCTGACAATTATTTACCATTTTTGACAAATTTTTAACAATTATTAACCATTTTTGACAGTTTTTTCATAATTATTGACCATTTTTTCAAAATTTTGACAATTTTTAACCATTTTTCAAAATTTCAACAATTTTTCAAAAATTTTGATAATTATTGACTATTTTTGACAGTTTTTTATAATTATTGACCATTTTTTCAATATTTTGACAATTTTTGACCATTTTTCAAAATTTTAACAATTATTGACCATTTTTTTACAGTTTCTGACAATTATTTACCATTTTTGAAAATTTTTCAAAAATTTTGACCATTTTTCAAATATTTTGATAATTTTCAACAATTATTATTGACCATTTTTGAGAGTTTTTTATAATTATTGACCATTTTTTCAAAATTTTAACAATTGTTGATTATTTTTGACCATTTTTTGAAATATTTAACAATTTTTGACCATTTTTGACAGATTTTGACAATTTTTGAGCATTTTTGAGCATTTTTGACAATTTTTCAAAAACTTTGACAATTTTTAACAATTATTAACCATTTTTGACAGTTTTTTTATAATTATTGACCATTTTTTCAAAATCTTGACAATTTTTGACCATTTTTCAAAATTTTAACAATTATTGAGCATTTTTGGCAGTTTCTGACAATTTTTGTCCATTTTTCAAAATTTTAACAATTTTTGACCATTTTTGACGATTTTTGATTGGTTTTGACAATTATTGACCATTTTTCAAAAATTTTAACCATTTTTCAAAATTTTTTTGCAATTATTGAGCATTTTTGGCAGTTTCTGACAATTTTTGTCCATTTTTCAAAATTTTAACAATTTTTGACCATTTTTGACGATTTTTGATTGGTTTTGACAATTATTGACCATTTTTCAAAATTATTACAAATATTGACCATTTTTGACAGTTTTTGACAATTATTGACCATTTTTCCAAATGTTTGACAATTTTTCAAAATTTTAACAATTATTGACCATTTTTGACAATTTTTCACACCTATAGGTGTACGAGCTCAGTACGGCAAGAGATATTGCGCACAGTCGCTTGCGCATGGCATCGCGTTGCCCCATCTCACATACTACCTTCCGTCTATAGATGTTTCACATCAAAACATGACATAACGCATGACGTCACATAACGTAATGGTCAGATTTTTTGCTGCGCGATCCCCCTCGCTCCAACCTAACATGAAGAACTAAAGTTCTAAAAACTATTAATGCGGTTATTAGATCTGTGGCACTTGTGAAAGTATTTCTCATCTGATGTATGACAGGCTTGAACATAGAATTGTCAGCTAGAACAGGAAAATTACCAACCTAATTTGAATATGTAAAATAATTTTAAAAATTAATTAATAAAAGATGTAAACATAAATAATTCATTTAGAAATATAAAATATGATGCTTTCTTTTAAAAAAGATTAAATCTATTGAAGAATATAATAAAATCTATTTAATAAACAACTATAAGTTGATTTGATTGGTCAATGACAATCAAACAAATTTTAAGAAATAGGAGGCAGACTTTTGTTAATAAAAAAAATTGAATTTGTTGATTAGTAGTTGTTGATTTTGAAAAGGGGAGAATGCGTCGGTGGGTTTTGAAAAAGAAAAATTATATTATAAAATTATATATATATATATATATATATATATATATATAGATTGTATTGTTCATCTCTAGTAATATAATAACTCTTATTATATATGAACTACCGGACAATTCAATACAAGATACCACCTTTAAAATTGCTATTTACCAACACAAATTTAAAACTTTTCATTTGTCACTTTCAATTTTTAACGTTATTTTGACGTTTGACATTAGTTTGGTAAAATAATCAAAATTTGAACGTGTTTTCTATAAAATTATTCTGTATTTTTTATTATGATGAAGATTTTTGATATTATTTTTTAATCACGGATTTTGTTCTGATGAAGTTGACGAAGTGCAACGAAAGCTAAACAAAATAAAGTGTGTACTTTGAAAATAGGTATTTTTCTCTAAAAAGCCACAATATATAATAAGAGTTATATATATATATATATATATATATATATATATATATATATATATATATATATATATATATATATATATATATATATATATATATATATATATATATATATATATATATATATATATATATATATATATATATATATATATATATATATAATAAAAAGTAAAGGACCAAGGACTGTACCCTGTGGTATTCCCATTCATTCACTACACTCTTTTCTGATTTTTACAATTTGATTTCTTTGCCCCAGGTGATTTTCAAAAACATCCAACACAACACCTCTGACACCATAGTGCTCGAGGACATCAATGAGCTGTCGATGAGGTACTGTGTCGAACTCCTTTGCAAGGTCCCTGCAATCACTTTTTCATTATTGTCAAGTCCATTTTTTACATTATTTATTAGTTCTTACACAGCATCAGCAGTACTAACCCCTTTCATAAAACCAAACTGATTGTTATTTAAAACATTATTAGAAGTTAGATAATCAAATAATCGATTTTTTAAACTTTTTTCAAAAATTATTGCAAAATTAGAGATGACACTTATAGGTCGATAACTGGTAATATCAGTTTTGTAAAAACAGATGTAACAGTAGATATTTTGAAAGACCTTGGGACTGTACCAGTTGAGAAAATGTTATTTATATTATGAACTAAAGGGCCTAACAGGTATTTGTGATATTTCTTTATTATCCATGATGGAATACCATCTACACACCTTTATAAACAAATATAACCGAGCATTCGAAACATTTAAGACATAACACAGATTAAGTCAAGGTGGAGCTCTAAGCCCAACTTTATTTAATATTAATAAAGAAACTGTAGAAGACGCGCGTTTTTGAACATTCGATTTAAACACAACTAGACGTGCCTTAAATGGATAAAATGAAGCAAAAATAAGAAAAACTACTTTCAACTATAGTTCACTCCGTATACGTTTCAGTTCAATTTTGATAAAATGTTTAGATACGATCTCAGATTCTCCTCGAATACAATGAATGAGATTTCTATAAGTATCTCTCAGTGATATATGAATGAATACCTATAATAATACATCGTGTCATTGTGTTATTCGAATGAGAAAGTACACTCGTGTTTGTATATTATAAATTAGTTATTTTCTGAAGATCTTAACAAACAACTGACTGCATCGGCAATGAAAAGGCAACATAAAAGCCTTACTATGAGGATGAAAAGCAAATATT
Organism: Lochmaea crataegi; assembly: GCA_947563755.1. Taxonomy (NCBI): domain Eukaryota; kingdom Metazoa; phylum Arthropoda; class Insecta; order Coleoptera; family Chrysomelidae; genus Lochmaea; species Lochmaea crataegi. Next base: position 2,426,312 of record OX387433.1, on the reverse strand, counting down.
CCCCATTATAAACGAAATGCAGTGGCTGGATTGTATTTTATATTAAACAAAATGGAAATTGTCTACATGATACACAAAAGAAGCCCATTAAAATAGTAATTTATTTACCAGGTAGATGAAGTAATAGACACTAGTCTACACCGCTTAAAAAAGGAGCTTAGTTCGACATATGAAGGAGCATCCTCATTATGCCGCGATTTGCCGTTGGCAATGCCAATTGGCAAAGCCAGCGACTGTAAAAACGTCTACATATGTGTTGGCATTCATTAGGTTTAGTCGCACAATTAATACCTTTCTCGATCGTCCACTCCATTTGAAAGCACGTGCTGACTGGCAGACTGAATCACAACTGAAGCCGCGAGAGGCCAGTGGTTGGCACCTGTTGGCACGTCCCCACTCTCCGTTCTCATTTGCTTCCTTTGAAGGAGACCGACACTTCGGCGATTTTCAATGACACACGGCCGGCTTATTGGTCGCGTCTACATCGAATCTGCTTTGCCAGCTAGCCATACGGCATAGTGTGGACGCGCCTTTATGTATACGAGTTTACCAAGCGCCGTGTGAAGTAGGCTCGCGACGATACGCAAGTTTTGTTCTTACCAAGAATCACATAAAGCGGCTAAAGAGGTTTTCACTTCAATGAATCACAATTTAAACAGTACACAGACATGACAGGTCTACTTCTTGGCTCACCGTGTATTAAACTAATAGCACTACTCTGGATTGACTGGGGTACGATTCAGGAGCGACTTTCCATATCTATTCGCACATTCACAGTTCCATAATATTTCATGCACGAGTTCCATACAATATTTTTTCTAGAAGGAAAATAATGAATTGATGCACATACAGGTATAAGATTATTTTTAGGTGTTGTAATTTTCCTTTTCCGGTATGGAATGATAAAGAATTCAAAAGAAGTGACAGTTTTATCCACGAATCTAGTTGTAGTAGATGCGCCGTTTTTTAAAGAAGTCTTGTTTACGGACGACTTTAATCATTTATGAACATGTTCTTGTTACAGAGCACAGAGGTATTGTTTCTCCGGTGATTGTGGAAAATTCAGGAACAGTCACCGTTGCTCAAGACGAAGGAGCGGCATTAATATGTATAGCACAAGGATGTCCGGCACCCGAGTACAGGTAAATTATTACAACCCTTTTTTTATGTTTGTACCGTAGAACTGTTTTAAACTTTTTAAGTTGATTTGATTTTTTCATTTCGTGGTATCCGAAAAACGACCAGGACATATCAGGTTGAATTGTCTGTATCGGATGGTTGATTAGGAAAGGTAAGCGACTGTATCTAAGAAGGTATAAGTTCCTTCCAAACTATTTTCAATAAATCATTGAACGTTAAAGAATGCATAAATAAAACCCACGAGGCCGACAGGTATCGAAAGTCAAGTTCATCACGTAAATAAACATATAATATTAAATAGTAAATATCAGCCTGAACTTGAACCACAATATAAATATCATAGAAACAGGCTTTTCCATATCAACATCCCAACATCACAACGCCCTCTTTAGATAAAATTAGTGACCTAAAAATCAATTTCAAAAGTTTTTCTTTGCCGATTCTGTTACCCTGCCTTAAACCTGGAATCTCATTTTAGAAGGCACAGTCGAGGATCCGGTTTATGAACTAAGACTGACCTTCTTTCCTGGCAAGTTGGATAACTACTTCGTTACCCAGAACCCGAACAACCTTATTGATTGCAACCAGTCGGTTTAGGAGTAGTCTAGTGTCCCAAACCAGTTTTGAATTGAAACTGCTGGAACTCAGTACCATTATTGCAGCCTAGCGGTTGGAAAATATTGTTATTGACCTGTTAGAGTAGCCATTGTCCAGCATCCTCTTAACGCACAGATTAATGGGGAAATCTTCCGATTCAAAAACTGTTGCATGCTGTTTAGGACTTACAACATGTTCAGTCTTTGGTCGGCTGCACCAGACGGTGGATTCAGCTTGGAGCTCCATTTTGGATACGTCTTTAAACGGGATCCGAAGACATGGCCAAAAGCTCTGTGGCGTTCAGCTGACATAGCATGGCCTTTTGCCCATCAAAACCCACCAATTGGCTTCCATCCCACACGATCAAAACTTTTTATGAAGAATAACATTTTTCGCTAAAATTAAAATGTTTCTCCTCTCTTGACACACTGTAGATAATGTAAGCTCATCGTGAAACAGTTTATATGAGATGGAGAATTTCCTCATAATATCTTCTTTCATGTGTAAACTTCCAAGGCTAATTCGTGTAATTAATTTAGTTTTATGATAATAGAGACACCGACTTGATTACTCTAAGCTTTTGAGGTGAAATTCGAAACAAATTCAAACGTGTTTCCAAAAGTTTAGAGCAAGTTAATTAGTCTCCAACAAATCACATTTACACAACCCGATATTATCAACTTTACTGAGCTATGAAGTTAATGATAAACCTCAATATTTATGGAGAAAAAAAATTATACCCCGCTCGGTTGTTCCCCAAATAACGTCCGGAATACGAAATATAAATCTCTATATATGCGAAATGTTTTTGAAGTCTTAATTAAAAATTTCAGAGCAGATACGCATCAAAGTAGGTAAATAAAAAAGCTTTAATTAGATGGAGAAAAAACGAGAAATTAGAGCTGAGCAGACATTCTGGTTGGCGAGAATACAAAAGAAATACGACAGCGGAACTGCCATTTATTTAGTTTAGTATTTCACTGAAAATAATAAAGTGGAAATATGAGTAGAACTCTTTGAAATATTTCCGTTATTTTTCTTTCGAAATATATCCCGGTTTTTTAATGCGGCTCTATTTATCAATGCATTTGATATTTTGTAGCTTCCTGGACAAAAAAGACACATTACAACTGATTTTAATGTTAAAATCATGCGGTTGAACTCATACGGAAAAATTCTGTCCCCAAAATCGTCTATCTAAGCGGTTTGTTTTTATTTCTATTTCCTAACCTCACTTACCTCACACGTGAACCGCGAACTGTCAAAGGAGCTGACAACCAATAAAACATCATTGGCTGTTATTGTTCATGTTAAGGAAAGGGTTTTAAACTGCCGCCATCTACCATGACCATAAATTGGAATACAAGAAGCTCGATCTCCTTATATCGTCTCCATGATTAAAATAATGGTTGAAAAACTGAAAGACACACTTATACAGCAGACTATCAAAACCGTTGCTGTGGCTCAGTCATAAACTTATTATTGAGGTTAGATTTTCTTTGCTGCATATTGTTCGACAAAGCAATCAATACGTTTGTCGATTAACTGAATAAAAGGAAACTTCTCCTCGATCGTCATCGATAATAATAATTATTCTTTGTTGGATTACAAGATCACTACTTATTAACGAAAAGAAAAAAAATTGCGGTTGCACTAACATTCATTGGCATAACTGATGATACAAATAAATTGACTTCCTTAACAAATGGTATCATACGCCTAATAAAATTTTTCACATATAATTCAACCTCAGTAGATATACTAAGCCGGTTCTAGCCCAGCGAAGATGCGCATGCCCTCCTTAAAATCTCACCAACCCACTTACGATGTACAGCGTGCCTAAATTAAAATATGCTTTGAAAAACGTGTCACGTCAAACGTCAAGTGCTACATCGAACGTTACGTGCCACGTCAAGAGCGGTGGGCCAATTGCCTAAATTTGGGAGTGGGTCAAAATTTGCATTTCCGCTGGGCTAGAACCGGCTTAGTTTATCTACTAACCTCCTTTAAAAAAGCTTTCATACGCCAATGGCAAAAGGAAATTGTCACAAATAAATTGATCCCCTTTAAAATTTTTATCGTACTCCCATGGTAAATGGAAATAGTTACAAATAAACAGTAAAAAAACCCAGTACATTTTCTTGTAATACTGTTAAATTCTTCCAAAGAGTTAATACACTTTTTACTAATAATAATAATAAGATTTTTTATAATTTTTTTTCTAATGAAAAATAATACAAGCTCTCTTTTGTCCGGGATTTAGGGAAAATCATATAAACGTCACTATCAGTCATCATTTTCGCGGCTACCTTCGTGGCATGTTGAGGCATGATGCGAATTTTCTAATTTACCTTTTTTTACTTCACAGCTCACGCCATCATAATCCCGGTAAAAATGTATCTTCTGCTTATATATTCAAATAAGTTTGTTTATTAGCCAGCTTAAAAAAGCGTCAAATAATTTAGGGCGCTCGGCGTGATGGTAATCAAAATGGAATTTTTTAAATGAGCAAAAAACTGCTACACAATGAAAGTGAGTAAATAATTTCGTGATAATTCTAAAATGAAACGAAACGCTGTGGATGCAGTTACATTAAATATGTTTTGGGAGATTTACTGCACTTTTCTGATGCAAAATGGATCTCGGTTACTTTGTTTGAATTCTGGATAAGTCGTAAAATTTGATCTTATGAACAAAAGTATCCATAGGCACATTTAATTCCTAATACTAGTTCCTGAGATAAATGACCTTGAAGTTCCATGTCCATGACCATGACCCCAAGCTCCTTCAAGAGCTTCACAAAAGATTGCATAAGAGGGGAACTGGCTAGATAGGGAACACCAACTCAAATGGAGGGCACCTCCATACAAAGAGTTTACTGAACAAGGAACTCTCAACCAGGCTATTGAAACTTGGTAAGAGATGATCAGTTTTTGAGATATACATTTTTGAAGTTAGAACCAATCAGGATTTAATTATCGGCATAAATTATCATTAAAAAATATATTTTGGATATCGTGAAAAGGCAGGTGTTTATACAGAGTGTCTTTAAATATACCTACCAGGTAACTAATTAATGTTTTTTTTAATAACAAGCTTGTGTAAAGTAACTGTATGCATTGCTTTGTGTTGTTACGAGCAATAAAGTGAATAAATCAGTTTTGAAAGACGATGGAAAGCTCACAAGAGCAAGATGATTTTATACCAAATGATGTAATTAATGGAATGGAATAGCGCGAAGCTAGAAGCAATCAAAGCCTCAAAAATGGGGTTATTTTTTCATTATTCGAACCCAAGAATTACCATCTTAGGAACCTTTTGTATGTATGTGAAAAATTCTAAATTGTGCTTGCACAAAAAATTATCTACCTAAAACTTGCAGAAAGTGTCTTCTTCGCACTCAAACGCGTGTTACTTTTCGCTCTTGCTAGGTGAATAATTGAAAATGTGTAATTTTTTATTATTTTAAATGTCAAACGTAGACTATTTTTGAACACAGTACAAAATAAACTGAAAATTAAGTTAGACACCCTGTAATGGATGAAAGGCATGGCAGGATCGCCATGTAATGGATACGTCTCCAATGGATACGTTGGTAGACTAGGGGTGTGGAAAGTGTTATGAGTTATGGAAATACTACTTGGTCGTTCTATTTACACTTTATTTACAGAATTAATATAGGATGATTTGGATTACAATCGAAAATAAACTTAAATACATTTTCTAGCATGGCACCTATCTAAAATCTACCTCAGTACCAACCTAACCCACTTCTTCTTCTCTTTTTAATAATGACATTTACAATTGTGCTAGGCAGCCAGCATAAGGGGAGCATAACCTTTCTGAAATAATCATGACAGAAAGGCCTCTGAATCGGTGGTGTTGCGGGTCACTTGGAGGATCATCTCAAGAGAATGAAACAACTACTTCTAGCACTGGGATATATTTGATTTATTTACTATAATACATTACACTACTTACTATTGCTAATGATATAAATAAGTACCTAGCCGAATAGCATACTTATATTTAATGGTTAAAGATTACTGATCTCTGACCATTCGACTATATAGAATGTTCTTCATGACTTATTCTAAATCAACTTCTCCTATAACAAATATTGAATGTATATTTATATCTCCAGTCAAGTTCAAATAAAACAAATAAACATATTACTGTTTTGCATTACTTCACGGTTGAACTTGACTTTCTATTCAATAACCTTCTTAATTTATATTTATATTATAATGAAATTTTCGAACGTTTTGTTGAAATAAGATCAAGGGAATTTAATTCTTATTTTAAATATTTATTATTATATTATTATATTGGGCCAAAAGGCATCACAACCCTGTACATTTCCGATAATAACTGGGTGCTGCGGCTATCCGCACATTTTACATAGATACGCACATTCATGGTATTATGATTAACCCCATTAATCAAATGTCATGACTAGCAATGGGAAACGTTTATCATTTTCGTTATATGAGCATCACCAACATTTTTCCCAGATAGTGGGTCTGTCTAATTTCATTGAAATAAGTATACGTAACCGATTTAGTGGAATCCATTTACATTTTCAACTAGAAATTAACCTACAAATATTAGCACACACTTAAATGTTGATGGCCCAGTTCACCTCGGAATTAAAGATAATAAGCTGTTGACCTTTAATTTTTCATTCTAAAAATATTCTCACAAGTTTCATAAAATCTCGTGTCAAAAAAATCAGTTTTTTGCAAATAAATGCTGAGGCAGAGCCTGTATCCAATCTGGTCGACAGCAACTAAAATTGATTTCTCCAGTAATAAATAAATCTACGATAAGTATTTCTATTATCATGTTTACTACTCCAGCCAACAATCCTAGAAAAAGAAGAAGAACTACTGTACCTTAAAAGAAAAAGGCCATTCTTCTTTTTTTCGACGACGACAACTGACAAGAAACGAAAACAACGACGAGATAACCTTATACAACCACGTGCAATCAAAATATTCAAAAATGTATAATCAAAATTATATGAATAAAATCCAGTTCAAGAAAACACAGAAATCAAATTAATTCCTCTTCATATCACACGAAACTTTTATTATGGTTATTCATTTAATTTAATCCCTTCCTCACACAGCACGACACTGTTGCTGGAGGCTGTGACCTTTGCAGAGTGTATTGCTATCCTTGTTTTGGAATGAAAAAATCGATTTATATGTTGGTTACAAACAAAGTGTGTTGTCTCTGTATAGTCTCTAGTTTGTTTAATAATCGAGGGGTTGAAACCGTTTTTATTTTAACTTACGTATAAATAAATATCGATGAAAGGGTAAAATTTCATTCCACAGATAAACAAAAGCCTTGTGTCGTGCAATAAAACTGTAGGTATGTTTGTGAGGCACTTAAGATGGGAGATTAAGCTGGGATGAAAGTATCAATAATGAATGCCGATACGATATTATCAGTATTAAATCGATATTTGCATGTTTGAAATATTAGGAGGGTTGTTCAAAAATACATTTTTATTATTTTGAAAATAATGAGGGATATTCAGTAATTAATGAATTGTTTGCAAAAATATAAATGTTGAGAGAAGGATAATTTCAAATTTTTTGGAAAATATGCATTCAAATGACTGAAAGATCTGAATAAATAATAATAGAACTGTTCAATGTACCGGGTGTCTGATTAAGAGAGATATAACTCGCCTAGTGTAAGTTGGCACTTGGACTTTGGACTTCTGAGATGCGCGGTAGAAAATCCGATCGCTCGAGACTCACTGAAATGGAGGACCCCAGTCTCTGTTTTGACCGCAAACGGTTAATATCGCAGTAATTCCAGTGTCAAAATTGGTCAATAATTGTCAAAAATGGTCAATAATTGTTAAAATTTGGAAAAATATTGTGAAATAGTCAAAAATTTTGAAAAATTGTCAAAAATGATCAATAATTGTCAAAATTGGTCAATAATTGTCAAAAATGGTCAATAACTGTTGAAATTTGAAAAAATGGTCAAAAATTGCCAAAAATTTTGAAAAAATGGTCAGTAATTGTCAAAAATTGTCAGAATTTTTGAAAAATGGTCAATAATTGTCAGAACCTGTCAAAATGGCTAAAAAATTGTCAAAATGGTCAATAATTGTTAAAAATTGTCAAAATTTTTGAAAAACGGTCAAAATTTTTGGAAAATTATCAAAAATGGTCAATAATGGTCAGAACCTGTCAAAATGGCTCAAAAATTGTCAAAAATGGTCAATAATTGTTAAAACTGTGAAAATTGTCAAAAATGGTCAATAATTGTCCAAAATGGTCAAAATTTTTGAAAAATTGTCAAAAATGATCAATAATTGTCAAAATTGGTCAATAATTGTCAAAAATGGTCAATAAATGTTGAAATTTGAAAAAATTGTCAAAAATTGTCAAAAATTTTGAAACAATCGTCAATAATTGTCAAAAATTGTCAAAATTTTTGAAAAATGGTCAATAATTGTCAGAACCTGTCAAAATGGCTCAAAAATTATCAAAAATGGTCAATAATGGTCAGAACCTGTCAAAATGGCTCAAAAATTGTCAAAAATGGTCAATAATTGTTAAAACTGTGAAAATTGGTCAATAATTGCCAAAACTGGTCAATAATTGTTAAAATTTGGAAAAATTGTCTAAAATGGTCAAAATTTTTGAAAAATTGTCAGAAATGATCAATAATTGTCAAAATTGGTCAATAATTGTCAAAAATGGTCAATAATTGTTGAAATTTGAAAAAATTGTCAAAAATTTTGAAAAAATGGTCAATAATTGTCAAAAATTGTCAAAATTTTTGAAAACAGGTCAATAATTGTCAGAACCTGTCAAAATGGTCAATAATTGTTAAAAATTGTCAAAATTTTTGAAAAACGGTCAAAATTTTTGGAAAATTATCAAAAATGGTCAATAATGGTCAGAACCTGTCAAAATGGCTCAAAAATTGTCAAAAATGGTCAATAATTGTTAAAACTGTGAAAATTGGTCAATAATTGCCAAAAATGGTCAATAATTCTTAAAATTTGAAAAAATAGTCAAAATGGTCAAAATGTTTGAAAAATGGTCAAAATTTTCGAAAATTGGCCAAAAATGGTCATTTTATTGTGCATAAGAAGCAAGCTTCTGTCGGCAGTCCGACGACCGCTCACCTTTTTTTTGTATTGTTGTAACACTGAAAAAATTAAAAATTAGACGGAAAATGTTCTTATTGCATATTTCTCGGAAAAGTCAATGGAAATCATCAACATTATGGTCCCATTATTCAATGTTGAAAACTACAATAAATTTAAATTTAACCATTGATATAAGTAAATTTCATAAACATATTACCTTCTTAAAACGACAATCAGAGAGCCATAAACCAAAAAAATCAAAAATTTTCACAAGGGTACAGATTTTGGATTTTATAAATGGAGCACCATATAATGAATTTCTTATGATGAAGGTAGGCAATAATTCAGACGCAATTATTAAAAAGAGAGGTTATGTAATATATAATTAAGGGAAAGTATTTTTAATGTGGTCGTAGATAAAACATTGTATGATACTCATGCGTGAATTACTTTTGCGCACTCGTTGCGAAAAAAGGCACTAGCTAAGCTCGTGCCTTTCATTTTCGCTACTCGTGCACCAAAGTATCACTTCACGCACTTGTATCATAAATAACTATTTTGAGACCCCAGCAGCCGGCATGTACCTACCACTATGTCGAAGCAAAGTGCGAGGGTCGTACGAGAGTAGTCCGCTCAATATATCTATCTTTATTCAAGCAGTGTCTGTTACTTTTTGTTCGCGCATATCTCAAGTGCCAATTTACACTACGAAAACCGCACCTCCCTATCGTTTATGAGTTATGAGATTTTTGCAATTAAAATGGGTCAGAAACTTCTGGGACACCCGGTACAATAATTCGGTAGCTGGAATGAAAATATATAACAAGGTAGCTTAATTTCCCAGAAATATCATAGAAAATGTAAGAACAAATGCTTTTTTTCTTGCAGATGGTACACCCATGCTGGATTGGAGCCCAATCTCATCATACCAGGTCCACGACTTCGTCAGCTTGGTCCTGTATTAGCAATTGAGGCTGTAAATAGTGAAGATGGTAAATATTCCTTTATTAAAATTGAAATTTCCAACCAATACCTTTAAATATCCGTAGGATTATCTTTAAGTTCACCACAACCAACATATCTTCATCAACTTTATTACCATTTGGACAATCCATTTTCAAAACTAGTCTGTAACCAAATTCTACTGACTGGCTTTTCTCGTCACTATCCTGTTCGCTTGTTGTTGTTTAATGTGAATTCGCTCCTAAAACAACGTTTCAATAAAAATAAATCTCGAAAATGTCGACATCTACAGAATATTCTAAGATCGGCAGAATTAATATTCCTTTTTTTTGCAGGAGGTGTTTATCGATGTTCAGCTTCGAACGCAGGCGGTGAATCCAGTGCCGAGTTACGATTGTTAGTTTCCACCACGTTACACGTGGAAATTTCGCCGCCATTGTTGAGCGTCCATATGGGTGGAAGCGCCGAATTAAGGTAGATAAAAAAAAATCTCTGTCTTTTAAAAATCATCCATTTGATACAATTTTAATAATAAATGAGCTGAGAAGAAAAATTTGTTTTCAGATGTGTAGTTTCGTCTCAAAGTGGTGGACCACACTTAGTAACTTGGTACAAAGATGGTCGACAACTTCCAAGTACGGGCAGAGGATCGAGTGAGACGCTAATAGTGAATAACATCGGAAGAGAAGATAGGGGAATGTATCAATGTGTTGTGAGACGAGCCGAAGGAGATACCGCTCAAGCAGCAGCAGAACTCCAATTGGGAGGTAGGATAAGATTCATTTTTTGTGTTAATTTTAAGATTAATATTTAAATGGAGCTTCTAGGAGCCCCTCCACTACACGAAATAATGTGTCATTGGCTACCGGTCTAATATAATTAACAATTTTTTAAAGGACTATGCTTCCATCTTATGGAAAATAAAAGACCACTCAAATGCGGATATTTTGATACCAACTTATTCGTCTTGAAAAATAGAACATTTGATAACATTGCGCCAATGTTGTAATTTAATTAATAAACCCACAAAATCAGTTCATTTGTCAGAAATTTTCGATTCGATTACAAAATCTAACCATTCAATAGGACTCCACCTGCTGCGATGAAACAGAGTCGGACTTGTGAATATAGTTGTACATACGATGAATACCAGTTTCGTTGAAACAAAATAATTCAGTTGTATAAAGATATGATAGATTGCAATCAAATTATGTAAAAAAGGTACAACTCTCAATTGACAAACTAACATCTTTACACAAGTTTTTCATTTTGTAATAGCAGTTTATTATAACGTTTTCTATATTATAATAGATACATTTAATAACTGACCGACACGTATTTCGTAAACAATTCCGGTGCAAACGAATTCCCGTCAGGATTCTTAAATGACTATAAAATACACATGAGTTCCCGTCCGACACTTGCAGGTATCTTAATCGCGCACTCGAATTGCCGTCCAGTTTATTTAATCCGCTTACAGGTAAACTAAATAGTTTTGAAAATTCCAGTAAATCGTAATATTCGTAATCCTGAATTCTAATGAAAAAGTTGAATAACCTATTGGGGTGGCTAGGGGGTCTGTCAGTACTAATTGCCATGAATATATTTTTCTATTATATTTTCTATTATATTAAGTTGTCATTTTCGAAACGGCAGTTTATTAATATACATATTTCCGAACGTTTGTTGTCGTACGCTATAGTGATACACAAAATGCTTGAAGTAATACCAAGTGAAAAGGGTAAACCCTTTCTGGTTAGGTTATACGTTAGGTTAGGTTAGGTTAGCTTCTTTACATATATGTATTTATGACTCAGTTCAGTAGTAGTACGCAATAAAATTGTAGAATTAAAATTCAGTATTTTATTCCAATAATAATATCATATAAAATAATATCGTTTACTAGTGCCAAACATAAGACATTTATAACTATTTCTTATTTCATACATCTGAAAACGGACCTCCCTTAAAACATTTACTGTTCACTTATTACAATTTGCAATAAATACATAGCTAAATATCAGATGATTCAGAGAATTTACCGCAATTACCATAAACACCTTTTGGACAGGTCAGTTTTCACCCTGACGGGAACTCGAGTGACGGCTTAACGTATCCTAATTATGGAACAGGTAGACTGGTTGACTGTAGTTGACGCTACTGAACGAACTATACCTAATCATGAAGAAATATAATGATGCAAATTAGATTTCAGTAAACAGTCCTTTTTATGTCACGCAAGGGAAAACACTCATCGCCATCAAAATATATATAACACAAAAATCGGCTTCGGCTATCAAAAAAATACAAAAATTAAACAAAACCCGGCTTCGGCTATCAAAAAAATACAAAAATTAAACAAAACCCGGCTTCGGCCATCAAAAAAATTTAATAAAGCAAAAAGGCGTCTTTAGCTACCAAAAAAATATAAAAACCGGCTTAGGCCAATAAAAATTTTTTTTTCAGCTACACTTCGCGGATAGAAGGTAATGAGGTCCTCAGGCACTGCCTGTGGGGGGAAGGTGGAGCGCGTAAAAGGGGATACTCTAAGAATTATACATTATCTTTTAGTATCACCCTTTACGTCGGGTTCGTTACCTACACACATTTCACAAGCATTTTTGTATTAACAGTTAATAGACATTTAACATCTTGCATATAAAAAAAAATTTTCCGCATCCCTATCCTATTTTTTTTAAAGAGTTACCTATGCCAACAAATACACTACAAAATACTACAAAGAAAAAACAAAATATAAAAATTAACTGATAAAATTAGGTCAGTTCAACCCTGTCTGGTTGTATTTATTCATTTCTTATCACCGCTGATATCCTTACTTCCTGGAATCTGTAATACATGTCTATTTACGTATTTTCTCTCTGTTTTACTCATACAATCTCCGTAAGCGATTTTAAAAATAATATCATTAATTGTGGGTTTATTAATTAAATTACAACATTGGCGCAATGTTATCAAATGTTCTATTTTTCAAGACGAATAAGTTGGTATCAAAATATCCGCATTTGAGTGGTCTTTTATTTTCCATAAGATGGAAGCATAGTCCTTTAAGAATATCTATTTAATTCCAGACGCTCCACCTATACTCCTGTATAGTTTCATCGAGCAAACATTACAGCCAGGTCCTGCTGTTTCGCTTAAATGTAGTGCCTCAGGAAATCCGACACCGCAAATATCTTGGACCTTGGATGGTTTCCCATTACCCAGCCACGGAAGGTAATTAACTATAATTATTTTAGCGTTTGTGTCGCTTTAATTACACAAACATAATTTAATTTTTATTATTATTATTATTATTTATTCTCTAATTAATCCATGAATATTTAATGATTAATTTGCATTTTAGGTTTTATTTAATGAAATTATCCATAAACTAGGTGATGTTCATAAACATGCACAGAACAGTTGAAATTAATTTTTGTTTATTAGACAAATATTCGTTTTGTCTGTTTGCTTATTCTACAGGGTGATTGATTGTGTGATAAAGTGAGAATCTTACATAACTCATTGCCAGATGAAAGTTATGGTTTTTTAAATGGAACACCCTATATTTTACTGTAGAAATGAAGTCCGCTTCACTTCCCCATTAAAACAATATAGGGTTGTAATATGTTATACAGGGTATTAGAAAAGTTATAACCAATTTTTCGTTAAAATCGTAAGAAGTTCAACGCCCTGTATAATTGGATAAGAGTAAGTGAATAAAAATCTATTGAAACCAAATATTTTTAATGTTTATCAAAATTTATGAACACGAATGATTTTGCTAATATTTTTTAAATCAAATACATGGTGATTCAAAACTCAAGTACTTTATTTTCTCAGTAATTTTAAATGAATCACCCTGTATTTTATATCATTGTCAAAGAGTACTATGACCATACTTCTATTTTTTCCAGCATTTCCCATTAGTTTTTAAGAAATTTTCATTTTTCTATGTAAAGTATCAATTCGGTATGTTTACCAGTTTATCAATTTAAAATTACTGAGAAAATAATGTACTTGAGTTAGATAATTGGTTATAAGTTTTCTAATACCCTGTATCACATATTACCTCCTTATATTGTTGTAATCGAAAAGTGAAACGGATTTCAGTGTTACAGTAAAATGTAGGTGTTCCATAACCTTGAGTTATGGAACTCCCTGTAACATTGTAACTAATTTTGAAATATGAAGCTATCTACAATTTTTATGCATCTTTAATATTAACAGACCTACTGACCTTTATCACCTCAATCACCCTGTATATACAGAGTGTTCAGTCTTAAGTTACAACTGCTTTGTGAAAAATACCTTCGACCTTTATATACATTAAAAATACTGGAATCTCAATTCGAGGTAGAAGTATGTACAGTTCCTCATGACTCACCCTGTATATATCAATATATAAAACTGTAAAAGTGCCTTTTCTAAATTAGCCAATCATTATTCTCACATCTACAATACGTGCTTTTTTAGTTGCACGCGCTTTCCAATAGGAAGTCAGGTGGTTACCTAGCAACGGAGGTTCGATAAATATTCACCAATTGAGTTAGTAGGAGGGCGTGGTAATTATGATTTTCGCACGACGTTGCCGGCTTGAAGGAAACCCATAACATATTTGGAAAAGTGTTCATCTTTTAATATTCATAAATTGAAAAAATAATGTTAATAGACTAAATCCAATGAAACAAGCACATTAAAGAACTAACGTTTAATCATTATTGACATATTGTTAATAATAAAAAGTCCATTTTCTAATTATTATCACTACATACTTAGCACTTTAGCTTTTTCATTGTTAAACGTGGCAATATCGAATGTTTTGGACCGCATTCTTTTCACAGCTTCAGTTATGTTTGCCAAACTTAAAATTATTTATCTGGCTATACAATTACATACATGACAAAGGCAACACGTGTTTATTTGACAATCGACAATTTTTTGAGTTTTGACATAACATCATGAAACGTTCATTAAAATGAAATGAAGTTAGCCGCTGTGACTTGTCATGTTTGCCAGCCCATACTTACTTTGAGATCAACTAAACTATGTGTGATACAAGGACATTTTCTTTGAACGATGTTCAGTGTTGACTGGAGGTTCAGTTGAACTAACGGTTAACTAGTTCTGGTATAACCGGCTCTTAATGGATTGTAGTTATTTTTATTAATTTTTTACGTGGTAATAGAGGCAAATATGAACATAAATCTCTACAGACGTCAAAAAATAATAGTTCAATACTATTAAACGCTTTACAAAATTAGAAAAATTAATTTCCAAAGAGCAGACCGTCCACTAAGAAGCAACAACTACTTCTCGGGCTATATGCCCCGACAGACATTGAATTACACTTCTAAAGTAAACGGGGTTGGTATATCTGTTAAGATAGAACCAACCATTCTGGTTTGCGATTAGAAGGAATAACATCACTTGTGGACCGGTTTCGGCGTTTTTGCGCCTCATCAGCACAATCCAGTTACATCAAGCCACTATATTTAACGATTTCTTTGACAAACTCAAAAGGCGTCACAACTCTAAATTCAAATATTTTCTAATTCAAAAGACTTTTCTTTCCGACGTGTTGTAGATATGTATGTGACAGATTGTCAATTTATGTTACGCCAATGGTTTGAATTTAGCATCATGAATAAATCATTAAAGTGCCTGACTGCATGTGTGTTTCGTACTTCGTTTCCGGTTAATTAGAAAGCAGTTATGGGTTCATGAACTTTAGAAAACTAGCTTTCGAAACTTTCCGGTAGTTTCAATGAGGAATCTCTTAGCATTTGCGTCTTCGAGATAGTTCAACAAAGATTATTCAACTTAGTTGGAAAACAGTGTTATATCGGAAATTTGTTACAATGTACTTTTTATGAATCTTTAAAAAGTATTGTTTGATACAGTTGATCACATAATTAATACCAGCCAACAAGATTTTTTTTTGTACCATTGTTGTAATTCTTAGTAGAATTGATCTGTGTTGAATGTGACTAAGGGCGGATTTATCAACGCCCGGTTAAATCTACCAGCTGCATTCCCCTCAAATATATCTAGCCACCAACCAAAGTTTCGGTTACATTGGAAAGCTATTATCAATGCACCACATGACCGTCTGGTACCTAACTGGAGGTTAAAAGTAATTAAGCGATATTTACCTTGTAACGGTAAATGTTTCAGCTTGAAGGGCTCCGGCTAGAGACTCCTCTCAAGGGTGATTCGACCCCAAGTTTATGTCGCACAAAGATAACAGAAAGGTTGTAAAAATTGAGGGCGCCACTACCTTTTTGACGTCGATAAAAAATACTAATGAATTTAAAAAAACTAAGGCGGAAATGGTAGAAACGCCTTGTAGAATTTAAATAAAAGTTAACCAGAAATCATATGATAAAAAAGTTACTTAAAAAAATAGAACACTTAAAACTTTACCCCGGGCGATATCTCCCTCAACTTTTATAGTTGAGGATTCAGAAAAAAATAAAATAATAAGATTTAAAACAAATTTATATTTATTCTTCTGCCACAGGAAATAGAACAAATGTGAAGACTTTTACTTTTATAGGTACTTAGCTTATGAAGTGGTTGTTTCCGGAAAAGGTAGGTAGATCTTGCCTCTACGAAGTCTTGAGAAGATGGAGACTAGATCCCGAAGAAGATAGGTAGATAGAGTCTTGATTTGAACGGTATCCTAGCAGCTGTGTCCTGGTCTAGGGCTTGTATCCTAGCCTAGGTCTTGGGGCTGTGCTTACCACAGCAAAATTAATTAGATATGAAAGGTATAAAAGCGATAACAAAAATGGAGGTCTTTCCTCGAAGAGAGTCAGTTTTACTCTGACTTAGGCATTCATTTGTTCTCAACGGGTTGTAGTCACCCAGAAGTATCTTTGATTTTCCAAGCCTTACTAGATCTTTCCAATGGTCAGATCTTCTCTTTTTATCAGATTTGCCCATTTCTTAAAATATTACATTGGAGCTGAAGGGTTCCGGCCCCTAAAAGAGTGTTTCAGACCCCCTCTTTGCTATTTCATTTCCTTCTATTCCAGTGTATCCTGGAATCCACAGTAAGGTCACGATATTGTTCTCGCCTAGTCATTGAGTTTGCCTACTAAGCATTCCCATAACATTTTGGACCTATTACAAGAGAACTCAGTGCTTCAATGGCTACTTGACTATCCGACAAGATGACAATCCTTTGTCTTCTATATCCTTTAACAATATTAAACTGTGCACATTTTCATAAGGTTTGAATTTCCTCTTGAAAGAAACTTTTCCCAAGCTTTCAGAGTGTTGGGTTCCTGGCCCGTACACTCCTATTCCAGTTCCTTCAATTGCTTCTGCTTCTGCTTCTGCTTCTGCTTCTGCTTCTGCTTCTGCTTCTGCTTCTGCTTCTGCTTCTGCTTCTGCTTCTGCTTCTGCTTCTGCTTCTGCTTCTGCTTCTGCTTCTGCTTCTGCTTCTGCTTCTGCTTCTGCTTCTGCTTCTGCTTCTGCTTCTGCTTCTGCTTCTGCTTCTGCTTCTGCTTCTGCTTCTGCTTCTGCTTCTGCTTCTGCTTCTGCTTCTGCTTCTGCTTCTGCTTCTGCTTCTGCTTCTGCTTCTGCTTCTGCTTCTGCTTCTGCTTCTGCTTCTGCTTCTGCTTCTGCTTCTGCTTCTGCTTCTGCTTCTGCTTCTGCTTCTGCTTCTGCTTCTGCTTCTGCTTCTGCTTCTGCTTCTGCTTCTGCTTCTGCTTCTGCTTCTGCTTCTGCTTCTGCTTCTGCTTCTGCTTCTGCTTCTGCTTCTGCTTCTGCTTCTGCTTCTGCTTCTGCTTCTGCTTCTGCTTCTGCTTCTGCTTCTGCTTCTGCTTCTGCTTCTGCTTCTGCTTCTGCTTCTGCTTCTGCTTCTGCTTCTGCTTCTGCTTCTGCTTCTGCTTCTGCTTCTGCTTCTGCTTCTGCTTCTGCTTCTGCTTCTGCTTCTGCTTCTGCTTCTGCTTCTGCTTCTGCTTCTGCTTCTGCTTCTGCTTCTGCTTCTGCTTCTGCTTCTGCTTCTGCTTCTGCTTCTGCTTCTGCTTCTGCTTCTGCTTCTGCTTCTGCTTCTGCTTCTGCTTCTGCTTCTGCTTTTGTTTCTGCTTCAATTCCGTATTGAATTTCTTTGAAAAGTATTACTTTTTCATCATACCATCTTGTGGCATGTCCCAGATTTTCTGATTTCCAAGAAGCGAGGAGGTGGTTTTTTTCTTAATGATCTCCTTTCTACTTAATCTGTATCTTGTTCTTTCTGCAACACTTTCTACCACCATATGTAGTGGTGGTTGAGAATTAATTCCATGGTCGCCCATGGGCTCCATGGTTCTCCTTGCTCCTGTAATGCATATACAGGCTAGTTTTTGAAATTTGGAGAAGTTTTCTCTCGTTTACTACTCCACGCAATGGCACCATAAGTGATAATTGGTCAGGTTTTCTGTTTTCTAAGAAGCGAGGGACCCAGTGATTCGTTCTTCTTATTTGAAGATACTCTCCATTTATTAGAAACGTTTTAAATTTTTAAAGAGCTGAAAATATCTCAATCTAATCCTGTCTGCGCTGTACACAATAAATTGTTATCATATATCCCAGTTTATGCTTTCCTATGAGAAGGTTTATGTCGTAATTAAGTCATATTTCAACTTATTGCCTCTGCTAAATTACCTTATGTAACAAGTTCTGGTCTACTGGGAGATATCCTCTTGTTGGAAATTTCAAGTATTTTATAATTAAGTCACAGCGAGAATATTTTCACAAATACGACCCGAAGTTTTATTGCTACGGACCGGGAGAACATGTTATAATAATAATAATAATTTTAGGTGGAATTGTTTTAATCTTTCAGGTTTGTGGTGGTTGTGAAATTAATTTTTCGTTATTCAGTTAGGAAATGTCATAATTTTGACAATCACTTACTGACACACCTTTTATTCATTATTCATTACACAAAATTTCATTTTATAAAAATTGTTACATAAATAAATGGCGCCCAACGTGGGGGCAACTTACTACGTTGCTTAGTCTTATTATTTATCACCCTGTATGACATAAACAAAATGAAACGTCAAGCTGAAAAGCCACTCTATATTTTTTGTTGATATCACATATAAAATTTTATTAATACTCGGGAAAGCAACAGAAAACATTTTGCCGCTACAAAATCGTAAAATACCGCACGGGAGTAAGCATCATTCAATGTATGCGACATTTTTATATTAAAAAGGCACATTTTACACTCCCCTATAAAGAACTGAACATGCAGTGGATGGGAGTATATCCAATTATTATGTTTTAAAAATATTTTACTCCCGAAGAGGAAGTTATTTAAAAAAAATGGTTCAGTGCATACAGTGTGACGACCAAATTATAACACTGTAATGTTTTTGTATTTTATTTTTGTAATTTATTTAGTTTTTACTTGAGGGATAAAATTATACACACTATGGCTAATTACTAACTATTGATTTATTTATTAAACTTAATTTATATACACACTCTACTTAATCTCTACTAATCTATTTACAATCGGTAGAATAGTTAAAGTTTATATTCACCACTTGAATATTACACTATTTATCTTCACTATTTCATTCACTGTCCGATTACTAGGGGCTTCTGTAAAGTGTCTCTTTGTCTTTGTCTTCGTTTCACTAATTGTCAACTCACTCAAAAACCCGCGCATATATAGTCCTTCTCAACTCTCGAAAATTCTAGTAGTTTCGAAATATTTTTAAAAGTAGCCCCAATGAATAGGAATATTATGGCCATTAGATCACAACACATTACAAAATATTTACACCGTGCTTTTATCAAATTTTGTAAAAAAAATCTCTTCATTGCTTCAGATTCGTGATTGGACAGTACGTTACCGTTCACGGGGACGTCATAAGTCATGTAAATATTAGTCATGTAATGGTGGAAGATGGTGGAGAATATATGTGTACAGCTGAGAATCGTGCAGGAAAAAGTACGCATTCTGCAAGATTGAACATCTATGGTAAGTGTAACAATCAGCATGAAACGAAAAATTGCCATCGTAAACCGTTAAATTTTTTTTGTATCAGTTTTTTTGGCAAATTTTACATTAGATTCAAAAACTATAAAATGTTTTCCAAAAAAATCTAGTATTTTTCATAAAAACAGTGACAGTTCAACTAAGAAAAAACAACTACTTCACGGGCTATATGCCCCGACAGACATTGAATTACACTTCTAAGTCAAGCGGGGTCGGTATGATCTACAAGATTTAACCAACCATTCTGGTTTGCAATTAGAAGGGACAATATAACTTGCAGACCGGTTTCGGCGTATTTGCGCCTCATCAGAACAAGGTATATGGTCTCCGCCCGAGAGCTCTAAGAGCCTAGTCCCGGACTGAATTTGTCACTTAAATCACAATCAGTGCATGTCATCCAGTCGGGGCATATAGCCCGTGAAGTAGTTGTTTTTTCTTAGTTGAATGATCACTGTCTTTGATAACTGATAATTACTAAGAATCTAGTTAGTTTCGTTTTTGTTTTGATAAATTTCTGAATTTTTCAACATTATAAAGAGTATTAAAACTTCAACTAACATCCTAAATCTTTCGGTATTGGCTTAAAGCCAAACGACAGAGATTATTATGTGAATAAATCAAGCAATTTTCCAAGTAGGGAACGTTCAATTCTTACAGCTCGCTCTTTTTTTTCTCAACGTAGCTAATTGATCGTTTTTCAAAACTTTCTTTAATTTCTTTTGTTTTTTTTTCCTTCATCTATTAAGGTTGAAAGTTTTTGGTTCGTTAATTGCACATTGATTTCTACATTAATTGCATAAAATTCAAATCAACATTTTTCATTTTCAACAAGTTCAGAGTGTTTTCCACGAGTTTTCATCTAAAAAAAACAAAAGAATTATTGGGCACGAATCGTTAACTTTAGGAAAATAGCAGCTTGATTCGGTTTAAAATGAAATAATGTTACAATATTTGAAAATTAAAAAAAAATACCAAGCCGCTCACAGAAATAAATACAGAATTGAATGAAACATGATGTAGAAACAAATAAATCACTCCTTCCAAAAATTATATCGTGATTAAAGACAATTTTTACAAATTAGTTAACCCCTTATAAAAATTCCATCGTACCCCCATGATATATAAATTCTTACAAATAAATTAACCCCTCATAAAAATTTTATCGTACTCCCATATATATATGACAATTTTTACAAACGAATTAACCCACCTTCATGATATAGAATTTTTTACAAATGAATTAACCCCTATCAAAAATTCCATTGTACCATCATGATATGGAAATTTTACAAAAAAAATCCCTCATACATATTTTATCGTACGCCCATGGTAGATGAAAATATTAGCAAATAAATTAACCCTTTTCATTTCATGGTATACCTATGATATAAGGAAATGTTTAAAAATATTTTCATCGTACGCCCATGATAGAATTTTTGACAGAAAAATATTCTCTTTCCAAAAATTATACCGTTTGTCCATGATAGATGGCAATTTTTACAAATAAAGTAACCCCTTATAAAAATTCCATCGTACCACCATGATATAGAAATTGCAAGATATTAATCAATTTTATTGCACGCCCGTGTTGGATGGAAGTTTTTGTCTATAAATTAACCCCTTTTAAAATTTGCATCGTACATTTATGATAGAAGGACGTTATTTCTATTGAATTAATGCCTTATAAAAACTTTATCGTACACCCATGGTAAAAGGAAATTTTTACAAATAATTCAATCCCTTTTAAAAATTTTTATCCCAGTACGCCTATGTAGCATGTTCATCTACTTCTATTTCGAATCCCTTTTCGATACATTTATTTTTTGAATAAAAGTCGACTCTATTGAATAAAAAAAATTCATCGAATTGAAGTAGAAATTTTTATTTCCCTCAGGAATGCCGTACATCCGTCTTATCCCGAAAGTCACCGCCGTGGCTGGCGAAGCTCTTCAGCTCAAGTGCCCGGTGGCTGGCTACCCGATAGACGAAATCCATTGGGAGCGCGGAGGACGAGAGCTACCGGATGATTTGCGACAAAAAGTACTGGGAGACGGAACCTTAGTTATAAATCCGGTGGAGAAGAAGGCCGATTCCGGCGTCTACACTTGTTGGGCTAGGAACAAGCAAGGACATAGCGCTCGAAGAAGTGGAGAGGTCAACGTGATAGGTGGGTGACTTATTTTTTTATTATACAAACTATCAAATTTCAAATTTAATTGTTATTTTCGAAAACTCTTACAGGCTCAGATTAAGGAATAGACTTGTATCTTCTAGTTTTTTCGTTACAAACTAGCACCAAGCTTAATGTTTATCTATAAATGCTCCTTATTTATATCTACACGCATCAAAAGACAGCGTAAAATTACATACAAATCGCTTGGTTGGCGGCTAGGGTGGTATACATACCTCAATCGGTGAGACCAATTAGTCTATCTTTCCTGATAGAAGTTCTTGAAAGAGGACATACCAAACGGGTCACCTTACATAATTTTCCACCAATATGGATCAAAAGAACATGAACCAACCATTACTGGCTAGATCTATACCGTACATATGGAACAGCCACTATATCTCTTAAGGATAAGGACATCATTCTTAAAGTTTCCAGGTGCTGTCTACTTTTCTACAGTGGTGTTAGCCTAACATCTTTCCTGATACAAGTACTTGAAAGAGGACATACCAAGCGGGTCACCTTACATAATTTTCCACCAATATGGACCAAAAGAACATGAACCAACCATTACTGGCTAGATCTATGCCGTACATATGGAACAGCCACTATATCTCTTAAGGATAAGGACATCATTCTTAAAGTTTCCAGGTGCTCTCTACTTTTCTACAGTGGTGTTAGCCTAACATCTTTCCTGATACAAGTACTTGAAAGAGGACATACCAAGCGGGTCCTCTCACATAATTTAGACCAAAAGGACATGAACCAACCATTACTGGCTAGATCTATGCCGTACATATGGAACAGCCACTATATCTCTTAAGGATAAGGGCAACAGTCTTAAAGTTTCCAGGTGGTGTCTACTTTTCTACAGTGGTGTTAGCCTAACATATTTCCTGATACAAGTACTTCAAGCGGGTCACCTTACATAATTTTCCACCAATATGGACCAAAAGGACATGAACCAACCATTACTGGCTAGATCTATACCGTACATATGGAACAGCCACTATATCTCTTAAGGATAAGGACATCATTCTTAAAGTTTCCAGGTGATGTCTACTTTTCTACAGTGGTGTTAGCCTAGCATCTTTCCTGATACAAGTACTTGGAAGAGGACATACCAAGCGGGTCCTCTCACATAATTTGGACCAAAAGGACATGAACCAACCATTACTGGCTAGAGCTATGCCGTACATATGGAACAGCCACTATATCTCTTAAGGATAAGGGCAACAGTCTTAAAGTTTCCAGGTGGTGTCTACTTTTCTACAGTGGTGTTAGCCTAACATATTTCCTGATACAAGTACTTCAAGCGGGTCACCTTACATAATTTTCCACCAATATGGACCAAAAGAACATGAACCAACCATTACTGGCTAGATCTATGCCGTACATATGGAACAGCCACTATATCTCTTAAGGATAAGGACATCATTCTTAAAGTTTCCAGGTGCTGTCTACTTTTCTACAGTGGTGTTAGCCTAACATCTTTCCTGATACAAGTACTTGAAAGAGGACATACCAAGCGGGTCCTCTCACATAATTTGGACCAAAAGGACATGAACCAACCATTACTGGCTAGATCTATGCCGTACATATGGAACAGCCACTATATCTCTTAAGGATAAGGGCAACAGTCTTAAAATTTCCAGGTGGTGTCTACTTTCCTACAGTGGTGTTAGCCTAACATATTTCCTGATACAAGTACTTCAAGCGGGTCACCTTACATAATTTTCCACCAATATGGACCAAAAGAACATGAACCAACCATTACTGGCTAGATCTATACCGTACATATGGAACAGCCACTATATCTCTTAAGGATAAGGACATCATTCTTAAAGTTTCCAGGTGCTGTCTACTTTTCTACAGTGGTGTTAGCCTAACATCTTTCCTGATACAAGTACTTGAAAGAGGACATACCAAGCGGGTCACCTTACATAATTTTCCACCAATATGGACCAAAAGAACATGAACCAACCATTACTGGCTAGATCTATGCCGTACATATGGAACAGCCACTATATCTCTTAAGGATAAGGACATCATTCTTAAAGTTTCCAGGTGCTCTCTACTTTTCTACAGTGGTGTTAGCCTAACATCTTTCCTGATACAAGTACTTGAAAGAGGACATACCAAGCGGGTCCTCTCACATAATTTAGACCAAAAGGACATGAACCAACCATTACTGGCTAGATCTATGCCGTACATATGGAACAGCCACTATATCTCTTAAGGATAAGGGCAACAGTCTTAAAGTTTCCAGGTGGTGTCTACTTTTCTACAGTGGTGTTAGCCTAACATATTTCCTGATACAAGTACTTCAAGCGGGTCACCTTACATAATTTTCCACCAATATGGACCAAAAGGACATGAACCAACCATTACTGGCTAGATCTATACCGTACATATGGAACAGCCACTATATCTCTTAAGGATAAGGACATCATTCTTAAAGTTTCCAGGTGATGTCTACTTTTCTACAGTGGTGTTAGCCTAGCATCTTTCCTGATACAAGTACTTGGAAGAGGACATACCAAGCGGGTCCTCTCACATAATTTGGACCAAAAGGACATGAACCAACCATTACTGGCTAGAGCTATGCCGTACATATGGAACAGCCACTATATCTCTTAAGGATAAGGGCAACAGTCTTAAAGTTTCCAGGTGGTGTCTACTTTTCTACAGTGGTGTTAGCCTAACATATTTCCTGATACAAGTACTTCAAGCGGGTCACCTTACATAATTTTCCACCAATATGGACCAAAAGAACATGAACCAACCATTACTGGCTAGATCTATGCCGTACATATGGAACAGCCACTATATCTCTTAAGGATAAGGACATCATTCTTAAAGTTTCCAGGTGCTGTCTACTTTTCTACAGTGGTGTTAGCCTAACATCTTTCCTGATACAAGTACTTGAAAGAGGACATACCAAGCGGGTCCTCTCACATAATTTGGACCAAAAGGACATGAACCAACCATTACTGGCTAGATCTATGCCGTACATATGGAACAGCCACTATATCTCTTAAGGATAAGGGCAACAGTCTTAAAATTTCCAGGTGGTGTCTACTTTCCTACAGTGGTGTTAGCCTAACATATTTCCTGATACAAGTACTTCAAGCGGGTCACCTTACATAATTTTCCACCAATATGGACCAAAAGAACATGAACCAACCATTACTGGCTAGATCTATAACGTACATATGGAACAGCCACTATATCTCTTAAGGATAAGGACATCATTCTTAAAGTTTCCAGGTGCTGTCTACTTTTCTACAGTGGTGTTAGCCTAACATCTTTCCTGATAGAAGTACTTGAAAGAGGACATACCAAGCGGGTCCTCTCACATAATTTTCCACCAATATGGACCAAAAGAACATGAACCAACCATTACTGGCTAGATCTATGCCGTACATATGGAACAGCCACTATATCTCTTAAGGATAAGGACATCATTCTTAAAGTTTCCAGGTGCTCTCTACTTTTCTACAGTGGTGTTAGCCTAACATCTTTCCTGATACAAGTACTTGAAAGAGGACATACCAAGCGGGTCCTCTCACATAATTTGGACCAAAAGGACATGAACCAACCATTACTGGCTAGATCTATGCCGTACATATGGAACAGCCACTATATCTCTTAAGGATAAGGGCAACAGTCTTAAAATTTCCAGGTGGTGTCTACTTTTCTACAGTGGTGTTAGCCTAACATATTTCCTGATACAAGTACTTCAAGCGGGTCACCTTACATAATTTTCCACCAATATGGACCAAAAGAACATGAACCAACCATTACTGGCTAGATCTATGCCGTACATATGGAACAGCCACTATATCTCTTAAGGATAAGGGCAACATTCTTAAAGTTTCCAGGTGCTGTCTACTTTTCTACAGAGGTGTTAGCCTAACATCTTTCCTGATACAAGTACTTGGAAGAGGACATACCAAGCGGGTCCTCTCACATAATTTGGACCAAAAGGACATGAACCAACCATTACTGGCTAGATCTATGCCGTACATATGGAACAGCCACTATATCTCTTAAGGATAAGGGCAACAGTCTTAAAGTTTCCAGGTGGTGTCTACTTTTCTACAGAGGTGTTAGCCTAACATATTTCCTGATACAAGTACTTCAAGCGGGTCACCTTACACAATTTTCCACCAATATGGACCAAAAGGACATGAACCAACCATTACTGGCTAGATCTATGCCGTACATATGGAACAGCCACTACATCTCTTAAGGATAAGGACATCAGTCTTAAAGTTTTCAGGTGTCTACTTTTCTACAGTGGTGACGTTATTCCATTTGGGGATTATCCCAGATAAAAACTTGAATGGGGCGCTCACTTAGAAAAAGTTCTCCACAAGGCTAGAGTATCCTTGTGGATATGTTGTAGGTGTCTTGGTGCCCAAACAAATCAATTGGATCTATTTGATGATTGTAAGACCGATTATCACATATGTAGCTATTACTTGTTTCTTTAGTATTCACCAGGACTTACCAGTTTCTGCATTGATTTTAAACAAACTTCACCTAGCAGTATTTCCGTTTGCTTAGTACTGCTGGCTGAAATATATGAAAAAATCTAATACAAGTAAAAAATTTTTCTTTCAATAAATTGACGGTTTATTTCAGGTGAATTTAAAAAAGAAGGAATCGTTAATATAATAATGTTTAATATGATGTTAATAAAACTTTCAATTCCAGTTCCTCCCAAGGTTAGCCCATTCTACGCAGAAGATACGCTTCACGTAGGCGATCGAGCTAGCCTAACCTGTTCCGTAACGAAGGGCGATCTACCTTTAACAATATCTTGGCATAAAGACGGACGATCCGTCGAACCTGCACAAATGATGTCAATAACGCAGGTGGATCAATTTACTAGTATTTTAGTGATCGAGAGCCTTTCTCCAGACCACAACGGCAACTATTCTTGCGTAGTGAGAAACCTTGCAGCAGAGGTCTCCCACACACAGCAATTGGTCGTTAATGGTAATTCGGCGACAGCTCGTGCTGCGCATTATTTTTTTTAATTCTTTTTTTCTTTTCTCTATCTGATGTTTGTTTCTCTTGTTTTCTCTCAGTTCCCCCTATAATTGAGCCCTTTTCCTTCCAAGACGGACTCTCAGAAGGCATGCGCACCCGTACCGTCTGCGGTGTGAGTAAAGGTGATCCACCCCTTGTGGTCTCTTGGCTCAAGGACGGTCAACCATTGACGCCTAGCCTCGGCGTCAACGTTTCAGCCCTTGACCCTTATTCTAGCCTCCTCAGCATTTCTAGCCTTGATTCGAGACACTCCGGCGATTTTACCTGCGTGGCCAGCAACCCAGCCTCAGAGGTTAGGTACACTGCGAAACTGCAGGTTAAAGGTAACCACCAAAGCCTCCGTCCTCAAATGTCTGTCTCTCGCTTTTTCGTATCGGCATTTTTTTTTTAATTTTAAATTCAAAAATTTTAACATTTCACGCAAACTAATTAAAACTACGGTACATGAAATTCTAAGCCTCTGGAAGGTAAAATTTATATAATCTTCCAGCTTAACTACCGATTCTATTCCAACAAAAACAACGTAAGTATTTGTAAGACACCATTTAACTGTAAATATTTTTGCTAAAAGCTCGTGATTAAACCAAGCTTTGTTACAAGATCGAATTTATTTAGAATAATTCCTCTGAATTGTAATTTCGAATGTTTCATTAAGAGAAATAAGTTACTGTATATCAGAAGGTATTTATTTAAATTTTCAAAGCAAAATCGGCCAAGAGAAACACCTGGAAATTATTTTTAGTTTAATAATTTTACCAAAAGGCTGCGTAATTAGCAACGCTGCAGATAAATATAAATATCATATTAAAAAAAAGGTGAGCGGTCGTCGGACCGCTGACAGAAGCTTGCTTCTTATGCACAATAGAATGACCATTTTTTGTGAATTTTTCACCATTTTTCAAAAATTTTGACAATTTTTGACAGTTTTTGACGAATTTTGACAATTATTGACCGTCTTTGACAATTATTGACCATTTTTAACAATTTTTTAAAATTTTAATAATTATTGACCAGTTTTGACAGTTTTGACAATTATTGATCTTTTTTGACCATTTTTCAAAAATTTTGACCATTTTTCCAAATTTTAACAATTTTTGGTAGGTTCTGACAATTATTGACCATTTTTGACAATTTTTAATAATTATTGACCATTTTTAACAGTTTTTTATAATTACTGACCAGTTTTTCAAAATTTTGACCATTTTTCCAAATTTTTGACAATTTTTGAAAATATTTGGCAATTATTAACCATTTTTTCAAAATTTTGACAATTTTTGACCATTTTTCCAAATTCTTGACAATTTCTGACCATATTTAAAAATTTTTCACAATTTTTCAAAAATTTTAACAATTACCGACCATTTTTGACAGTTTTTGACGAATTTTGACAATTATTGACCGTCTTTGACAATTATTGACCACTTTTGACAATTTTTCAAAAATTTTAAACATTTTTCAAAATTTTAGACAATTATTGACCATTTTTGACAATTTTTTAAAATTTTAATAAATATTGACCATTTTTGACAATTATTGACCAATTTTGACAGTTTTGACAATTATTGATCATTTTTGACAATTTTTCAAAAATTTTAACAATTATTGATCCCTTTTGGACCATTTTTGACGAATTTTGATTGGTTTTGACAATTATTGACCGTCTTTGACAATTATTGACCACTTTTGACAATTTTTCAAAAATTTTAAACATTTTTCAAAATTTTAGACAATTATTGACCATTTTTGACAGTTTTTGACAATTTTTTAAAATTTTAATAATTATTGACAATTTTTGACAGTTTTGACAATTATTGATCATTTTTGACAATTTTTCAAAAATTTTGACCATTTTTCCAAATTTTAACAATTTTTGAGCATTTTTGGTATGTTCTGACAATTAGTGACAATTTTTAATAATTATTGACCATTTTTGACAGTTTTTTATAATTACTGACCAGTTTTTCAAAATTTTGACAATTTTTCGAAAAATTTGACCATTTTTCAAAAATTTTGACAATTTTTGACAATTATTGACCATTTTTCCAAATTTTGGACAATTTTTGAAAATATTTGGCAATTATCAATAATTTTTTCAAAATTTTGACAGTTTTTGACGATTTTTCCAAATTCTTGACAATTTTTAAACTTATTTAAAAAATTTTCAAAAATTTTAACAATTATTGACCATTTTTGACGAATTTTGACAATTATTGACCGTCTTTGACAATTATTGACCATTTTTTACAATTTTTCAAAAATTTTAACAATTATTGATCCTTTTGGGCCATTTTTGACCAATTTTGATTGGTTTTGACAATTATTGACCGTCTTTGACAATTATTGACCACTTTTGACAATTTTTCAAAAATTTTAAACATTTTTCAAAATTTTAGACAATTATTGACCATTTTTGACAGTTTTTGATAATTTTTGACAATTTTTGAAAATATTTGGAAATTATTAACCAGTTTTTCAAAATTTTGACAGTTTTTGACAATTTTTGATCATTTTTCTAAATTTTTGAGAATTTTTGACCATATTTAAAAATTTTTGCCAATTTTTCAAAAATTTTAACATATTTGGCAATTATTAACCATTTTTTCAAAATTTTGACAATTTTTGACCATTTTTGACAATTTTTCACACCTACAGGTGTGCGAGCTCAGTGCGGCAAGAGAGATTGCGCACAGTCGCTTGAATGAGTTATCGCGTGACGAACGCTTTTTCGTAACATCACACGTTTCACGAGTTCACTAGCCTTCGCAAAAGTCCTATGTCGTGCAATAAGAAGCAAGCTTCAATTCAAATTTCATTGGATTAGTGGATTATTCAGAAATATGGCAACACTGTTGCGTGACGGACTTTTCGTAACAGTTACACGTTTCACGAGTTCACTAGCCTTCTCAAAAGTCCTATGTTGTGCAATAAGAAGCAATCTGGACCTGTCCGTACTCGACGTGCACTCTACTAATCTCGCTTGACAACTGAGAACATCTCAAAATGGCTACCTATGCGCGTGACCTCATGCGCGATCTGACAGAATTCCCAGGAGTTTTCCTACTAGCTTTATTTCTATACTATGAGCTGTTTTGATATACTCTACATATATATTTCAACTACCTCCAGGTTTTGTATTCAATAAATAAACAATTTTGTCTAAGTGGATGGCTTGATCTGGTTCTTTCAGTCCCTATGATTTCGTTTCCTTCTGGAATCAGTGTGCCGCCATATTTCTCCATTTTTCTAAAACTAAATTTATTTTAATAATTTTTAAACATAAGTTACTATTTCCCCTTCTTTCCTTTTCTCATATTAGAATTTATTTGAATTACTAATAATATTTTAAGTTTAGTTCGAACCGAAAAAAATAGACATTTCTCTACTGTTCATGAAGCATTTTTAGGTAAGTTGGATTTTGTTTTCCGCAAAGTATCTGTCGTTATTTCTGGAAAGTGACAATCCTCAGTAAAAATTTGTTAAATTGGGATAGATTTACGTGTCCAGAAATTGCACAAAAAAAATCATCAATCTTCCATTTGTAAGCTAAATTTGAATAAGTTTCCTGAACACAATCGTTCAAATAAGTACCTATAAGTTTATGAAATTATTTTGAATAAATTACAATGAAAATTATACTGAATCACAACAATCAAATATTATACTTGAATAAATAGGACGGAGGAAATTATATCAGAATGACGGGGATGCTGCAACTCTTGATTTCTTGAGGGGAGGCCTAAGTTGGTGGGAAATTAAGTGGAAACTTTGCGTCTGAAAAGCGACGAAAAAATAAAGAACGGAATAGGGGGAGAGTGAATTATTCGAAGGGAAAGAGTAGATAAAACAATTCGTGTCAAAAGGAATTTTTAAATAAAATATAACTAGACGTTGATATGTTCAATTTTGTTTGTTTCGTTTCTACAAATTAGCAAAAAAAGAATATTGCAGAGAAAAACTTGGAAATGAGAAATAAAACGTTTTGTGAATAACATATTGCAAACATTCCAAGAGTTCTATATAAAAAAATTAAACAAAAAGATGGATGGTTTGACTCAATTTATGTACGAACAGTGGTGGAACAACAATGCTGCAGACACCGCAGTGTGGGAGGGGGGCAACAAACTAGTGGGCCCGCAATGATGCTCTCAAAAGTAGCAATGGAGTTTATGCATTTTTTGCAATTCTAAAAGATAATATCAAAATTTTTCAAAATTTTTTTAATGGTGGGGCCCAAAGTTATTTTGCGGGGGGGGGGCGAAAATATGAAGTTCCGCCTGCGAATAAAATCAATACAGCATGCAATAATACATACAAATAGCAGTCGAAATAATCGAAAAGTGCCGGTCTATATTACAGACGACATAAAGCTGATATTAACCCCCTTTAAAAGTTAATAAAGAACTTTTTACAAATAGATCGATCCTCTATAGAAATTTTTTGCAATTAAATTAACCCCTTTTGAAAATGTTATCGTACGCCCACAGTACAAATAAATTAAATTGTACGTCCATAATACGCGGTGACGATTAGGCGGTGAACATCCAATAAGTTTTGCCCCTTACCCAATAAAGGAAAAAGAAGAATTTTGTGCAAATTTTACCAAAAATCATGTACTAGAAAAAAGAATTGCTTTAAAAATACTTTTGAAATGCTATAGATTTTGAAAAGATTTTCCAAGAAACCGTTTCTAAATAGCGATAGACAGGCAGTACCACTTGTTCCTTCCTCACCTCACATACACCTACCGTTGCTTTGGCACACGCGACAACTGGACCCAGTGGTCAAGGTACTGTTGCACCCACTTTTGTTCGTTCTTCTCTCACTTTCACTTTCCTAGTTATTGATTGATGTTTTGCATGGTATTTTTTATTTTTTATTTTTAGAAATATTTTGTTATTAACGTATAGATTCTAATTAATATTTTTTGTAAATCCACCATTAAAAATCACATTTTCCATCCATTACTTTTAAATTCATGGTGTACATTATCCAATAGTAAATAAGTAAAACCAAATTCTATAAAAAACATATAATAAGCGCAGTGTTACGAACATCGTCCGCTAAACGGCGCTGTATGATAAATGACATGGAACACTGATCGCTAACACGAAACTATACAATGGTTTTATAGTTCTGTGTCAACTCTCAGTGTTCCATGTTACAAGACAAGATGATCTTCTCTATGAATAAATACGGTGTAAAAAAGTATTCTTAGAATCTATGTTGTCGATGTAATAGATGGTGTTCCAAAAATTGGAATAGTGCTTAATATGTTCACACCGCCACTGATAAAGTTAAAATTTCCTCACAGTTATTGCTTTTTGCAGCAAATCCAGTATCATGTAGCCAACCCCACCTTTACTAACAACACTCTATAGATATATGTGATGTTTTTTTGGAAATTTTCGATTGCAAAGAAAAACACTGTCTTCAAACACGCGAGATAATTAAACACAATGGTGCAGTAACAAACTGTTCAGGCTCTAAGTAGACCTGTAATTGCAGATAATGTACTCTGCCCTCTCATCGCAGCATCTCCATGTTTCACTGTCCATTTTTCCAGTGATACTCGTCAGTAACAACCTGTTCAGGCTCTAAGTAGACCTGCAATTGCAGATAATATACTCTGCCCTCTCATGGCAGCATTTCCATGTTCCACTGTCCATTTTTCCAGTGATACTCGTAATTCCTGTGATTACTGTGAGATCAGATTTCTAAAGCTCCAAGAGAAATTAAGTAGTGAGCAGGAGATCGTAATAACCTTTTTGCCTCTTTGGCCTGAATTATTTCTCCACGCGAGATAATTAAACACAATGGGTACAGTCACAACCTGTTCAGGCTCTAAGTAGACCTGTAATTGCAGATAATGTACTCTGCCCTCTCATCGCAGCATCTCCATGTTTCACTGTCCATTTTTCCAGTGATACTCGTCAGTAACAACCTGTTCAGGCTCTAAGTAGACCTGCAATTGCAGATAATATACTCTGCTCTCTCATCGCAGCATCTCCATGTTTCACTGTCCATTTTTCCAGTGATACTCGTAATTCCTGTGATTACTGTGAGATCAGATTTCTAAAGCTCCAAGAGAAATTAAGTAGTGAGCAGGAGATCGTAATAACCTTTTTGCCTCTTTGGCCTGAATTATTTCTCCACGCGAGATAATTAAACACAATGGGTACAGTCACAACCTGTTCAGGCTCTAAGTAGACCTGTAATTGCAGATAATATACTCTGCCCTCTCATCGCAGCATCTCCATGTTTCACTGTCCATTTTTCCAGTGATACTCGTCAGTAACAACCTGTTCAGGCTCTAAGTAGACCTGCAATTGCAGATAATGTACTCTGCCCTCTCATCACAACATCTCCATGTTCCACTGTCCACTTTGCCAGTGATACTCGTAATTCCTGTGAGATCAGATTTCTAAAGCTCCAAGAGAAATTAAGTAGTGATCAGGAGATCGTAATAACCTTTTTGCCCATCTTTGGTCTGGATTATTTCTCCACGCGAGATAATTAAACACAATGGGTACAGTCACAACCTGTTCAGGCTCTAAGTAGACCTGTAATTGAAGATAATGTACTCTGCCCTCTCATCGCAGCATCTCCATGTTTCACTGTCCATTTTTCCAGTGATACTCGTAACTCCTGTGATTACTGTGAGATCAGATTTCTAAAGCTCCAAGAGAAATTAAGTAGTGAGCAGGAGATCGTAATAACCTTTTTGCCCATCTTTGGTCTGGATTATTTCTCCACGCGAGATAATTAAACACAATGGGTACAGTCACAACCTGTTCAGGCTCTAAGTAGACCTGTAATTGCAGATAATGTACTCTGCCCTCTCATCGCAGCATCTCCATGTTTCACTGTCCATTTTTCCAGTGATACTCGTCAGTAACAACCTGTTCAGGCTCTAAGTAGACCTGCAATTGCAGATAATATACTCTGCCCTCTCATCGCAGCATCTCCATGTTTTACTGTCCATTTTTCCAGTGATACTCGTAACTCCTGTGATTACTGTGAGATCAGATTTCTAAAGCTCCAAGAGAAATTAAGTAGTGAGCAGGAGATCGTAATAACCTTTTTGCCCATCTTTGGTCTGGATAATTTCTCCAGTAGGCTGCACTAAGTTCCTTTTCCCATTTTCGGACCTCTTCCATGATGCGGCTTTTTGGGATACCACAAAATGGCTTGGGTGCGATAAAAGGAGTATAAGCTCTTTCTTTTGCGAGACCACCA
Source organism: Lochmaea crataegi (assembly GCA_947563755.1). Taxonomy (NCBI): domain Eukaryota; kingdom Metazoa; phylum Arthropoda; class Insecta; order Coleoptera; family Chrysomelidae; genus Lochmaea; species Lochmaea crataegi. The sequence continues at coordinate 2,392,013 of OX387433.1, read as the reverse complement.
GCAATCTCTTTTCCAACAATTCCTTTATGCACTGGCATCCATAACAAGGTTACTTTGTTGACTCTATCCAGGTGCTTAAGAGATTGTTTGCAGTTCCAGACTCATAAGCTCTAGCCTTCACAACTTTAACTCTGGCTTAGTTGAGGCTTTTTTGAGTACAAAAATCTATTGCTTGAAATATTGTTGGACTGTTGATATCCTAGAGCCTATTTGGTAAAAAGTCGGTGGAACAATAAAAAGTAATCAAAATTATCAATAACGTCAAAGCGTCTACAGTAGTGTTTGTTAATAAGGGTTACCTCAACCATATAGAGTGTGGTAAATGTTCCCACCCACGATGGCACAAATAAAATAAATATAAATGTTGAAACTATACCATGATTTTTTATTCAATTATTTTATGTGTGTTGTTTCAGTACCTCCAAGATGGCTGGTCGAACCAGTCGATGTTAGTGTTGAGCGCAATCGACACGTGGCTCTACACTGTCAAGCTCAAGGCGTTCCAACACCAGCAGTTATCTGGAAAAAAGCTACAGGTCTATATTATTCTCTTAATGGAAAAATTGTCACTAACTTTCACCTCTGGAAAACTCGTATTTGAATTACATTTAGGAGTTGGTTTATTTTTTAATTTTGCTCTACACTTCCAGCTGTCATTTAATGCCTACTTCGTTGCTTCGATTCCATGGGTAAGGGCGGTAGACTTTTTAAAGGGATACATGTCCTGGAAAATTTCGTATAAATTTTCACGCAGTACAACCTTAGTTTTGAAATTTTATCAAGAAAATGATGTTTACTATATTTAATCCATTTTATATATTGAATGGTACAAACATTATACACATAACTGTCATAATTACAACGTTAAAGTAATTTGAAGATTTTTGGAAAATTTTCCTTGGGTTTCTCCGAAGTTTTCGTGCAAGCATGATATCTGTTGGAAATTTGACACATTAGCAACTATGGGGCCTGTTTAGTGCACTTTTGTTCTACGCAGGCGCGGAGACCTCGGATTGAAGCCGGAGGGGAGTGCGTCAAACGTCAAATGTCACGTTAAACGTCAAATGTCTTGTCACGTCACGTCAAACGTCACATATGTCACGTCAAACGACACGTGCCGTTTGACACTAAACAGTCCCCATAGCTGCTCACATTTTTCTAAAATATCCGAAATTTTCTTTTTTCGATTTCTTTCCAAAGGTTCGCCTGTAAATTGACAAATTTTCCAGGAAAGTTCTAACTTTAACCTTTAATAATTCGTATTCGATTGTCAAATAAGTGTGAAAAGTCTCCAGAGCTGAAGTTTGATTGCTCGTATATTGAAAGAGCTTTTAAATTGGAATTTTTGTTGCAGCTAGTAAATCAGGAGATTACGAAGAAGTTCGTGATCACATGTACACAAAATTACTTGGAAACGGTACCCTATTACTACAACATGTCAAAGAAGACCGAGAAGGTTATTATTTGTGTCAAGCCGACAATGGAATCGGTACAGGCATTGGAAAAGTCATACAACTCAGAGTTAACTGTAAGTAAGACAAAAAATATAAAATCGAATTTTGAGAAATAAGAGCAGGAGTGTTGCACAGGAAGATTGCGCAGAGGTAAAAAAGCCACTTTACCATTTCCAGATTGCCATATCCTGTTTGCAATTTTCTTTTTGTCATAGTACATTTCGATTGGTCTGTTAGTAGATTTGCAGCATCCGCCAGGATCAAAAACGCATTGTAGAAATCTTTTCTCTTACAGCTTCTCCTTATTTCTCTGTTCCCTCAAGATTGGTGACTGTTAAAAAAGGAGATCCAGCATTGTTGCACTGCGATGTAAACGGAGACAAACCTATTAATGTGGTTTGGCTACGAGGCGGTAAAACAGAACTCAATCCGTCCACTAACTACAGAGTTAACGTTAAACAAGATGTAACACCAGATGGGGTGAGTGTTTGTGATAGTTTGCGAAACTTGAACTCCAAATTCTAATTTTTTTTTGATGTTCAGAAACTATTTACAGAAAATTCAACTTATAATCCAGTTAAAATTGAAATGCGGTAAATAAAAAGGAAATCTGTAATCTGTAAATCAATTAATTTTTTCATTTTCGTTGTACCACTGCATGTGTACAAAAGGGGCAATTATTCCTGCGCGCGCGCGCAGCTATTAGACGTCTTGGACAAGAAATTACCACATGTATGGAAAAACAACTTCCTGTGATTTATTTGAGTGGTATTAAATTCATTATTTTCCAGGGTGAACAGCATCAAATTGGAACGCTATAAAAAGATTATTAACTCGTCCCACAACGTTTCGAGTTACTACGCGATTTAAACAGATTTATCCGGCTCGGGATAATTAAAATAATTCAATTATCACATCTGACCTATATTACAACATTTTTCATTAAAAATTCGTTGATGTACGTCCAAAAAAAAACTACCAATCAGTTCTCATTTGTTCCATAATAATTTAAAGCTTATTTTCAAAACGTCACATCAATTTTGTTTGACGATGATAAAAGTTCATGAACTTCCGGTGAAAAATGTCTGGGGTGTGATCGCGTTAACATTAATAGGAATTTATTAAAATCCTACGAACCAAGGTATACCGGGTGTCTCCTAAAATTAAAAGAAAAATGATATGAAATATCAAATAATGAATCAATGAAACAACAATTTAAATAATTGTATCTTCTTTATATATATAATTCTACTGTACGTGTGTATGTCACTGAACTCCTCCTAAACCGCTGGACCGATTTTGATGAAATTTTTTGTGTTTGTGTAAGTAACTGGATGGTTTAGATTCACAATTAGTCCCAGTAGGTGGCGCTTAAAGTTTCCATAGGGCCGAAAAACGATCACCTATTTTCAACTCTGCGGTTATGAACTAACCTCTTACTCTTCACTTTCGGATGACCCTCTATACAAAATATCATAGATACGATTCTCTTGTTTGCTGCAATCGGGTTCATACTGGTGCGATCATTTCAAAAAGAGTCAAATTCAAGAAAGAGTATTTTTCGGCTCTTTAATATGCATATTTTTTATATAAATAACGTTCGAAAATCCTCTATTTTCACTTCTTCGCAATATGACACCCTTCCATACTTTTTACGATAACTTTCAAAAGTTTAGAAAACAGAAACGTCAATGTATACCCTCAAAGAAAAATCATTGAAGACGTTACCGATGGAGTTTCCATAGGGCCGAAACATGCTCTTCTATTTTCAACTATGCAGTTATGAACTAATCTCTTACTCTTCACTTTCGGATGACCCGGTATACAAAATATCATATATACGATTCTCCTGATTGCTGCAATCGGGTTCATAATAAACAACTCCTAAACGGTTGGTCCCATTTTGATGAAATTTTGTGTGTTTGAGTAAGTAACTGGATGGTTTAGATTCACATTTAGTCCCAGTAGGTGGTGCTGCAATCGTCTTAATACTGAACTTCTCCTAAACGGTTGGTCCGATTTTGTAGACTTTCTGCAAAGGAGTTTTTTGGTACGATAATTTCAAAAAACCGCGTCAAATTCTCACAAAAAAATATGTTTGCCCGTAAAAATGGAAGAAAAAAAGATGAGCGGTCGTCGGACCGCCGACAGAAGCTTGCTTCTTATGCACAATAGAATGCGAGGTTGGGAAAAACCATCAATAAAAATACGCGCAATAGGATGCGATGTTGGGAATTACATTAGGCCCAGTACCTTCTACTAAGTTTTATTTTATTGACCATTTTTTCAAAATTTTGACCATTTTTGACAATTATTGACCAATTTTGACAGTTTTGACAATGATTGATCATTTTTGACAATTTTTCAAAAATGACCATTTTAGACCATTTTTCCAAATTTTAACTATTATTGACCATTTTTGACAGGTTCTGACAATTATTGACCATTTTTGACAATTTTTCAAAAATTTTGACCATTTTTCAAAAAATTTGATTATTTTTAACAATTATTGACCATTTTTGACAGTTTTTTATGATTTTCGACCATTTTACAAAAAATTTGACAATTTTTCGAAAATTTTGACAATTTTTGACCATTTTTGATAATGTTTCGCAAATTTTGACCATTTTTGACAATTATTGACCATTTTTGACAATTATTGACCATTTTTGACAATTATTGACCATTTTTGACAATTATTGACCATTTTTGACAATTATTGACCATTTTTTCAAAATTTTTGACAATTTTAACAATTATTGACCATTTTTGACAATTATTGTCCAATTTTAACAGTTTTGACAATTACTGATCATTTTTTACAATTTTTCAAAAATTTTGACTATTTTAGACCATTTTTCCAAATTTTAACAATTATTGACCATTTTTGACAGTTTTTCAAAAATGACCATTTTAGACCATTTTTCCAAATTTTAAGTATTATTCACCATTTTTGACAGGTTCTGACAATTATTGACCATTTTTGACAATTTTTCAAAAATTTTGACCATTTTTCAAACATTTTGACTATTTTTAACAATTATTGACCATTTTTGACAGTTTTTCAAAAATTTTGACCATTTTTCAAAAAATTTGATTATTTTTAACAATTATTGACCATTTTTGACAGTTTTTTATGATTTTCGACCATTTTACAAAAAATTTGACAATTTTTCGAAAATTTTGACAATTTTTGACCATTTTTGATAATGTTTCGCAAATTTTGACCATTTTTGACAATTATTGACCATTTTTGACAATTATTGACCATTTTTGACAATTATTGACCATTTTTGACAATTATTGACCATTTTTTCAAAATTTTTGACAATTTTAACAATTATTGACCATTTTTGACAATTATTGTCCAATTTTAACAGTTTTGACAATTACTGATCATTTTTTACAATTTTTCAAAAATTTTGACTATTTTAGACCATTTTTCCAAATTTTAACAATTATTGACCATTTTTGACAGTTTTTCAAAAATGACCATTTTAGACCATTTTTCCAAATTTTAAGTATTATTCACCATTTTTGACAGGTTCTGACAATTATTGACCATTTTTGACAATTTTTCAAAAATTTTGACCATTTTTCAAACATTTTGACTATTTTTAACAATTATTGACCATTTTTGACAGTTTTTTATAATTATCGACCATTTTACAAAAAATTTGACAATTTTTTACCATTTTTGATAATTTTTCGAAAATTTTGACTATTTTTGATAATTTTTCGAAAATTTTGACCATTTTTGAAAATTATTGACCATTTTTTCAAAATTTTTGACAATTTTCTACCATTTTTTCAAATTCTAACAATTATTGACCATTTTTGACAATTATTGTCCAATTTTAACAGTTTTGACAATTACTGATCATTTTTTACAATTTTTCAAAAATGTTGGCTATTTTAGACCATTTTTCCAAATTTTAACAATTATTGACCATTTTTGACAATTTTTCAGCAGACGGCAGCAAGTTTTCATCGTATCGTGATAATTTTTTTTTAATTTGAGGTAGCGCACAAAAATATTTCGAATGGTATGAACGAAAATAGTTGGGGAATGTAAAGATCGCGAGGAACTAGGATTGATTTTGAGTTTTCAATTTTTCCGATTTTCTAATTTCTGCGGAGGGTTTCCGGCCTGAAAAACTTCTGCCATTATCACCGTGTTTTAAGTTGAGGGCTAAGCAATGCCTGGAAAAAAGTTTTGCACGTGTACCTTATTAAATTTCCCGTTGACGCTACAGGCTGTTTTCCATGACTTTTAGTTCCTTCTGCCGAGGGTTTTCCGACCTGCTACTTTTCTGCCACTATCGCACCGCTCTTCCTTGAAGCTCAAAGAATGTACGAAAAAAAGTTCTTCACGTGTACCTTATCGGTTTTTTCATGGGAATTTTCCACGACTTTGAATCATTTCTGCCGAGGGTTTTCCGACCTGCTAACTTTCTGCCACTGTTACACCGCTCTTAGTCAAGGTCTCAACAATGCCTGAAAAAAATTTTACGGGTGTACCTTATCGGTTTTTCAGGCAGGTTTTTCCGACGTGGAAAACTGGCAGCCATTTACATATCCGGCCTATCGAAACTGGCAGAATAGCCATTTCGCGATGGGTTAATGTTTTTACAATCATTTATTAACTTAACTGTCGTGTACCTTATCGATACTGTTTTATGTAGCTAGCTCTCCGACTAATATTAGCCTATAAATTTCTAGTGAAACGATTGGCGTTCCTTTTTGGAGCTCTTATGATTCCTTTATTGCGATGAATCACTCCTCTTTGTTTTCTGGTGAATTTTTCTCTTATAGCTTGGTATGTTTTCTCTCCTTTTTTTCCTGTCCTGGCAAACTTTATTCCAGTTTCTAGTTTTAAGTATTTTAATATCTTCGATTATTTGATTCCTCCATTTTTCTTTCGGTCGTCCCCTTGCTCTTGTTGTTTGTGTGATTTTTCTTATTAGTTCTTCTAGTTGCCGACGATAAATGTGCCCGCACCATCGCAGTCTTTGTGCCTTAATTACGTTTACGATATCCTCTCCTTCTAGAATATCTTCAATCTCTTTATTGTTTAGGCCCCTATTCTGATCGTTATTTATTCTCTTGGATCCGTTAATTCTTCTTATGATTTTGCTCTCTGTCTTTGACTGTGAGGCACATTAATTCCGCTGCATATGCTACGATTGGACGTATTGCTACTTTATATACTTTCAGTCCTGTTTGTTTGCTTAAATGCTTATCTTTCAATATTTTTTAGTGTTTCCAGAATATCTTTTTGCGTTGGGCTATTTCCTCGCTTCGATTATTATTGCTGGTAATAATTACTTTTAAGTATTTGACATGTGTGAATTTTTCGAAACAGTATTCCCCCATCTTTATCTCTTCTATGTTCGGTTTGTCTCTTTTTGTGCTCGTTAATTTGTAATCCTCTCTTTCCAGTATCTCTTAAAAGAGTTAACACTGCGTTTTCCATGCTTCTCTTGTCTGTTGCCATTAACGCTATATCGTCGGCAAATGCTACTACTTGCGTTGAAGCTTGTACAATTGCTAGGCATATTCCAGTCTGCCTCACTGCTCCGTCCAAGGCAATGTTGAAGAGTGTAGTCTAGTCTTACTCCTGCTTCAATCTTGATTTCTTCCATGAGCTTCTTAGTACTTTTGCCTTTGATTGTTCCATAGACATTTTGGTTAACCTGATCAACTTTGATGGTGTTGCCAGCTCTTTCATATCATGTGATAGTTTCCTTCGTGTTATCCATCCTTCTTTCCATTCCGCTGGCATATTTTTTGTTTCCCATATTATGGTTATCAACTTGTAAAATGTTTTTAGTAGATGTTCACCTCTAGTCTTTATTAATTCGTTTACGATCTGATCAGGACCTGTAGTTTTTTTTTTGCTTTAGTTGATTAATTATTTCCTTGAATTCTTCATAAGTTGGCGATTCTTCTACGTCTTCTTCACTACTATCGATTGTATCTTCTATATTTTCATCCTTATTTTTAAACATCTCTTCAAAGTACTGATACCAAACTTGTTTGTCTATTTTTGCAGGTACTCTATTCATTTTGTCACAAAAAGCCTTAATTCTCCAGATGAACTGTCACCTTCGAAAGAGGATCGATATCGGAAGCGTCTACAAAATTTTTCGATTTCCCATCGCTACTCGAAATATTTGCATAATACACGAATATAATTTTGAATGTTGTAGGTAGCTGCGGAACTACAAATACTAAATGCAGACGCCAAAGACACCGGCGCTTATTTTTGCCAAGCGAGTAACATGTACGGAAGAGACCAGCAGCTGGTTCAGTTATTGGTACAAGAACCGCCAGTAGCTCCTCAAAATCTCGAAGCAGCAATGATTAGCAGTCGATCGGTGAATCTTAAATGGCAACACAAATCCGGAGATGCGCACGAAGTTCTTAAATTTTTGGTTGAGTATCGCGAAATGGACCGTAAGTTATCCTCATTTTTGATCAAAACTAAAATATTAAGTCAGGTTCAATATCGGCCATCATCTCCTTTGTTGTTTTATACATATCTATGGACGTTTTATTTGGCTGAAACGAAGATTATTTGGGACCTCCTAACCGTCACCGTCATCGCGTATCATGGGCGTGCGATAAAATTTTTAAGAGAAGTAAATTTTTTTGTAAAAACTTCCAATCGCCATGAACGTACGATACAATTTATTCGAAAAAACGTCTATTATGGGCGTACGGTAACATTTTCAGGGTGGGTTTATTTATCTGTAAAAATTTCCATTCACCGTGGGTGTAAAATAAAATTTTTAAAAGGGATTCATTTATTATAGTCTATTTCAGAAAGGTAATAAAATGGGGAATTCCGTCCAGTTCGGCTCAATTTCGGTGTCGGCCATAGGCCTTGAAATAGTATTGTTTGTAATATTAAAATTTCAAGTAATTGCGTAAGAGAATTAGGAAAAGTATGTTTTCTGGCCTGAAGTGTCAATATCGAAATATTGTGTAGGGATTACTTAGGTAGCAGATTATACAGTTACTTTTTGCGTTTTGCGATTATACAGTTCCTCAGATGACGAAGAATATTATGATTTTTTATAATTTAATTTCTGTATAATGTATTTTTTGTATAATGTTCAATAAAAAATAAGTGTACCTAATACTATGTACATAATGCCTAATTTTTATTCTGTTAAAATAAAATTCTTTCCTTTTTACGAGTATCCTACCGGCACACTATTTTCAGTGTTTGTGAATGGATAACAATAAGCTAAACCCATATATTGACCCCAACCCGGGTGGTACTACCTGCACTTGATAAAAAGAAAGAATTTTACAATGAAATCAATGCCAAACTAAGAAAGTGGCTTAAATATTCGTTGGGTCACTCTGTGCTCCCTTTGCATACCTAATGAGGTTTTATTACTCTATACCTTTCTGAAATAAACTATAGCAATAAATTTCATCTAGCATGGACGTGGGATAAAATTTTCATAGGGGAACGATTTACTTCTAAAAGCTTCCTTATATCATAGGCGTGCGATACAATTTTTTAAGGGATCAATACGATTAATTTTTTTCAAGGAACATTTTTAAAAAAGATTAATTTTTTTCACTGTCTATTCCTTTTTTTATATTTTCCAGGTTCCTGGCATCAAATAGAATTATCAGATTCCCCGCTTCCTTTCACTGCCCTAATAGAAGACCTGAAGCCAGCTACCAAATATACTTTCCATATAATAGCCGAAGGACCGGCTGGTAAAAGTTCTGCCAGCGAAGATCTCGTTCTTCGAACAGAACCTCAACGTCCGGCCGGTCCTCCGTTAAATCCTGCCACAAGGCCTATTTCTTCTACAGAAATTCTAGTTACTTGGTCGCCGCCATTACCGGAATTGAGACATGGAGATATACAGGTAAATACATTGTTATAATATACCGGGGAAAAGTATAAATAAGCTAGGCTCATATCATCTAAATCTAGTTGAGATACAGCTCACCTCTCTTAATCGATCAAATAGTCGTATTAACTCCTGAAATACATATTTTTGTTACAGGGTTTCAATATAGGATATCGAACTGCGAGCATGGGAAGTTACAACTTCACATCCATAAACGGAGACGGCGAAGATGGCGGCGAAATATTATTAAGCGGTCTACACAAATACACTCGGTATACAATAGTTGTTCAAGCATTTAACGAAGTCGGTGCTGGACCACTTTCCGAACCCGTCACGGCACAAACAATGGAAGACGGTGAGTATTATTTCGCAAACAAAAAATTCTTGGACCTTAAGAAAATTTGCAGTCTTAAGGCCGAAACTCACTTAACAGCACAGCACCTGACAGGCATCGTCAGAGCACCGTCGAGTGGTCAACTTGACGGTTGTGTATGAGTTCACTTAACGCATCGACACGGGATCAGCACCGCCGCGATACCCGACTATAGGCTTCACTTTATATTGTCAGAGATATTGTATTGTACTGTAGTAACCGAAATGTGCTGATAAGTGAGCGTACGACGTCGGCAAAGGATCAGCACGCAGTCCGCAAAATATTCTATCTGAGAAATGTGTTGTGGTTGAGGCGTTGACGTGCCTTGTCGGTGCTGTGCTGATGTTGTTAGGTAGGAGCGCTGCTGGTGATGATCAGTCACTGTTCCTGTGAGGTGCTGATAAGTGAGCTTCGACCTTTATAAGCTTCAAAATATTAATTAATCGATTGCTTAGTTGTCGAGTTTTTCCCATTTAAAAATACAATAATTCTTGATAACGTCAGCGTTCCACGCAAACGAAACATTAAAAATAAAAACAAACCAAATAATAAATTTATACAACAAGGAACTTACAGAAGATTCTTATTGATTAACCTTTATGGTATAGTGGTAACTCTTTACGAACTGCAAAATAATTTTTTGGTTGTTTTGCCGTAATAAATCTTGTAACTTTGTTGTTAACTTGAGTCGTAAAGCAATCCAGACTATGCTCGTAACTTTTTAAGACTCCTTGACTGATATATTAGCGGATTTTCATTAGTTTTATTATCTCTAGTGCGAAGAGTATGGAAAAGAGTATAATAGCTGATATCTGCTTTACCGATTGAGAATTTGGTTTATTTCGTACGATAGTGGAAGCATTCAGGTAGCATTAATTGTAGGAGTAATGCAAGATTCCCAGTATTCCCAACACAAAGACGAAAATATGTCGAGAATTTTCTGTAACCATTGATGCTTTTGACGGTATAAATTACATTGAAACAATAAAGAAATATGTCCTGCTCAGGCCATCAAATGTTAAACATTACAAGTGAAAATTGTCAATGTTTCTCTAATATTAGATCTTAAGAATTTGCAGCATAATATTTTAAAATTAAGCAATAAAATGAATATTCAATTTAAAGGATATTTATTGTAAATTCAAAATAATCTACGGAAATGTACACAAGCTGGCAACGTAGCTCGACCGAGCTAAGTGATGGCAGGCCAGGCTAGAACGACGCGATCGCGACGGGACGTTTCTAGAAAAGAGAAGGCGCGAGCAGGTGATTCTCGTCATTTCGAAAGCCCGGTGAGCGGCGTTGCCACGGTTATACGGGAAATTTCTAGGAGACGGATTTACCATTATATAAACGTGTATTCAGTTGGAGTTAGTTTAGTTTAGTACGAGCTATTGTAAAGATAAGTTTAGTGGTGAAACTTGTACCAGGTGTTGTTATTGGACGGACCCAGGATAGTTAATCGTAACATTATTTATCAACCTGTAACGTTAGTGTTATGGCGGCTAAAAAGCAGAAATTAGACGTTCGGCTCTTCGATAGTTCTTGGAGAAGTGATTATGGTTTTGTATAGCAAAAAAATCGAGCCGTATGTGCATTATGTCGGGAAAGCGTAGTATTCCGGACATCTAGTGTTCAACGACATTTTCAAACAAGTCATGAATCGGGGTTTAAGGATAATGCTGATAGAACGGAGACAATTCGACGAGCAGTTGCTCAGTATACAAAGCAGGCAACATTCTTTACAAAAATGAGTCAAGGGAAAGATCAAGCAGCAGAATGCAGTTTTAAAATTGCACAATCTTTGGCAGAAAAGGAAAGACCTTTCACTTTTAACAATTTTATATAAATTATACAGTTTTTTATAGTGGTACTTTGGCTGTCTTCAAAATTGCACTTGGACACCTCTTTGTTAAAATGTGTATTTTTATTTCTAGTACCCAGTATGGCACCTGAAGATGTGAGATGTGCTGCTCTTACGTCGCAATCACTACAAGTTAGCTGGCAACCACCCCCTACGGAGCACTGCAACGGCCTTCTTCAAGGTTACAAATTAACTTACGAACCAGTATTGGACGATACTTTGAGAGGTGAATATTTAATTTAATTACGTTTGAATTTTTAACTTCCATTGTAAAATCTGCTGTATTTATTCAATTGGATTTCTATAAGTTCAAAGCCATTCATTTACGACGTCTTGAAGTATTTTAAGGAGATCTGAAAGCGACTAAAGCCTGCACGCTACTGAGTACTTCAGACTTGTTGGGTGTTTGCTCCCAACAGCTGTCGATATGAAACAATCGACTACTGTATATACGTTGAATTCATTTTAGCATTAAATTACACAAAAACCAGATAATTTTATGGTATATCCAAAAAAAACAGAAACTTCCCAAAATTACTGTTTTTTTTTTATTTTTTGTTTTTGTTTCAGTAGCTATACTAAGCCGGTTATAGCCCAGCGAAAATGCGCATGCCCTCCTGAAAAGCTCTCCAAAACCCAACCACCTCCAACCCCAAATTTTGCCTCGTGGCACGTGACGTTTGACGTGACACGAGACGTTTGACATAGCACGTGAAGTTTGACATAGCACGTGACGTTTGAAGTGGCACATGGCGGGTTTGGTGAGTTTTTCACTGGGCTAGAACCGGCTTAGTATATCTACTTGTTTCCATTTTAAATTTTATTCAATACACTTTTTTATATTTATTCGAACTTTGTATCTTCTACAGCTTGCGATACATCAGCAAATAATTTAATCTAAACGACAAGCTTTTCTCTATTGCTTCCATAATTTTTCAAAACAAAATTAATGTATTCCGAAAACTTTTTAATTAAAATTCACCCACATCTAATCTTCGAAAGAAAAAAAGAAGAGGAATAAATAATTCGTGTTTAAACACGATTCCTGAACATCGGAATGTAATTATCGAATCGTAATTTTATAGGGAATTGGAGTCTCCAATGATAAATGGCATTAATTAAGCCGTTCTATAAGCAAAATGTCAATATTATTTTTCAATTAACAATCATTTTCGTTTACTGAAATTCGATTCGGCGATTTTCGGTTATAATCAAATTCAAATGAAATTGGTATACTCACTTAACAATAGTATGACGCAATGATTACTGTTTCCAATTCAGCAACAAAGACTTTTTGGCGCTAATTTTATAAACGTCAGATTCACCCCCTCCCTACTGGAGACACCCCTTACATTTTTTCAAATGGCATTAGGTATCAAGTCACACCTCATTTAAAAGGTCTGGTAAATCTCTATTCAATCATTTTGTTTTGCCTTTGATACGAGCCTTCCATTTTTATTTAATCGTTGTTTAAAATTGGCTCTTTTTCAACTTTTATTGCCTGAATGTTAACGGTGGTCACTTTGACGCATGATTAAATAACAGTTTTTCCTTGTTAACAGTTGTCTTTTTACTATTTGTAAATTTTTTATTCTTTAAAGAGTCTTTCTATCATAACACAATACGGGTGCATACGAAAAGTTGCAATTATAACATCCTTTACGGTGCCAATAGTGTTTCTAATTTCCGAAACATTATTTGCATCATTGACAACAAGATTTATTTTATGGTTTGAGCAATGAAAAAATAATGCTCGTGAATACTTTTTCCTTAAAATCGCTTGTACGCCACCCTCTTTGCCCGCCATTGTAGCGTAGCCATCAAAACCATGTCCAAAAAATTGTCTATTGCATTGGCAATTGCTGTCAGCTCCACAAAATGACCAATCTATTTAAGACACCCTCTGCTTATTTAGTTCGATTCGAAATTGTTATTTAAACCCGAATTGCCATCGTTTCAGGTAATGACGAAATGGAGACAAGAAAAACGACTGCACTGACGACAGTAATAACGGGATTGAGAAAGTTCACAAATTACAGTTTGCAAGTCTTGGCGTTCACCAAAGTTGGAGACGGAATTCTAACGACACCTTCATATTGTCAGACCGAAGAAGATGGTGAGTTGTAATTTAGTCCTAACCGGAATGTACATTGTAGTTAGTTACTGACAGAGTTTTTATTTGGAGCATTCTGGAGCTTTATTTTGGACTTGAGAGTGTTTTTGAGCCAACGAATGCTCAGATGATATTCCTTCCTTCTTGTTTCAATGAAAATAAAACCAAAATAAAAATTTAGATGAAAAAGTATTTTAAAATTGTGTTTCCTTCTTAAATTTACAGTGCCTGGACCTCCAGCTGATTTGAAAGTGGTCGTCAGCTCTCCGCAGTCACTCAAAGTGTCCTGGTTACCGCCCGTGGAACCGAATGGAGTTTTGACGAAGTACAATCTTTATCGAAGAAGTATGGACGGCCGAACTGAAGTCGATAACGCTAGACAGACGATATCGAGTCAAAATACGATTTTTGAAGTTAAAAGTGTTCAATCGCACATCGAATATCAATTTTGGGTGACTGCTTCGACGAGAATTGGGGAAGGACAAAGTTCAAAAGTAGTTTCACAGATTGCTACACCTCGAGGTTTGTTATTTTTTTCAAACGATAATAGAAATTGTTTTTTTAAATTTTCTCGAAAAATTTGATGTTATTTGGAAAATTGTCTTTCATAAAAGTCTTAGATTTTATTATTATCTACAACCTTTATACTAAAATGTCTCGTTTCACCAAAAATAATCAAAAACCATTTCCATTTCCTAATTTCACTTTATATCATCTTCTATTTCCATGATTTTTTCCTAACTATAAGCTTAATTGAAGTTACCTGCAGGTCCTTTTACTTCACCTTTCTCCTCAAAAGTACAAAAACTTTCACAGAATTCTGTAGCTTTGTTAAAATTTACATCGACAGTTTATGACCTTACAAATAACTAAACAAAATCGACAAAAACACCCTGTATCTCGGTAACAAAGATCGTAAACCCAATAAATCTTTTCTTTTCGCTGTTTAAATATTTTCCCTTTCTAATGAAACATCCTGTATAAATAAATATTTTTCTTCACTTTGTAGTTCCAGCACGAATTATATCATTTGGAGGAGTTATCGTAAGACCTTGGCGCAGTTCGGTTTCTTTTAATTGCGAAGCAGTTGGCCTACCCAAAAGAGAATGGCTGCGCAACGATCAGATACTGAAGGTAACACTTTACACTCCCTTTTTCAAATTTTTTTTCTATTTTAATAAAGAACAAAATAAAGTCAATGTTAGGACTGGGTTTTAGTGGATTGTTCTGAAATTTTTTATAAGCATACTGGGTTTACCAGAAACAAAGATATTGTAGTTATGTTTCCAAATTCATAGATAATAGATCAATAATAAAGTATTATTACAGTTACCTGTGAATTTGTCGTATTTAGTAAAGCGTGTTTGTAATTAGAAGGGACAACATAACCGAAACCGGTCTGCAAGTTATGTTGTCCCTTCTAATTACAAACCAGAATGGTTGGTTAAATCTTGTAGATCATACCGACCCCGTTTGACTTGGAAGTGTAATTCAATGTCTGTCGGGTCATATAGCCCGGGAAGTAGTTGTTGCTTCTTAATTGAACGGTCACTGTTTGAAAAAAAAATATATTTTGCAAAAGTTTTTTGTAAAACGTTAGAATAATATGTTTATCCTTTGATATCTATAGATCAATAATAATTAACAATTTCACATTGAAACTGTGTAATCGATGTTACATGAAATGATTTTTGTTGTTGATTTTTTGTAGGGGGGAGCAAATCATAATATCCAACTGTTGGATACAGGTGAGTTGATTTTATCGAAACTTCAAATGGGTGATGGAGGTAACTACACATGTCATGTTGATAATGGTCAAGGTACAGACAGAATTATCTACCATCTGGTTGTACAGGTGAGTTATTTGGAATTTACTGCCTTTAATGATAAGAATTTTTTTTCATTCAATTGCATAAAATAATTGATAAAAAGTAGAAAATATGCTAAAGAAGTTCGAGAAAAAAGTGTTATATGCTCCAAACTGTTCAAAATTCTTTTTTTTTGTTTTTTAGAATTTTTATTTGCGCTACCCTTAAATCTCTTTTTTTTTCAATATCTAATATTTTTGGTAAATTGCGCTACCTTAAAAAATGAAAAGTTGTCATTTCTCTTATAGAATTCGAATTTTTTTCAGTATTTTCAAGAGTAACATAAAAAGTTGTCTGCACATTCCACTGAGGAAATTCTAAATTTTTTTTTCAATTTTTCATATCTTATAGTTGCCTTTAAAAATTAAGAAAAAAAAACAACTTTCTCGTGGGAAATTTTTAGTAATTACAAAAAAATCCGAAAAATTATCTTTGTACCTCCCTCTAAAGCAGCGAGAAACTGTAAAATCATGTATTTTTTTTTCATTTTTTAGAGGTGTTGGATATCTGAGCTACCTTTATTTCATGGGAAATTTAAATTTTCGTAGCTTTTTTAAAAGGGAAACGAAAAATTGCTTTTGCACCTCTCTCCAAAATAGAAAAAATCTCGGAATTTCCTGTTTTCCTAATTTCTTGGAGTTTTGCTTATCTTCGCTACCTTTAGAATTGAAGTCATTTTCAAAGTCTCTTATTAGAGTTTTTGAAGTTTTTCAGTATTCTCCAGAAGGTACACAAAAAAATTATCGTTATATCCTCCTCGTGTATTAAAAAACTCCAAAGCCAAATTTTTCTTTTTTAATTTTACAAATTTCCGCTACCCTTAAAAATAAAAAAATTCTATTTTCAGTCTTTTATGGGAGTTTTTCCAGTATTCTCTAAAACATACACAAAAAATTGTCTTTTTATGTATCCTCCCCCAAAATTTTAAAAACTTCTAAAACCTCTAAAAACCTGTTGTAGCTCATTTTTCAACTGATAAACTTTATAAAACCATTCAAAACTAAACAATGTTTCGTTCTCCTCGACACACAGCAAAAAATCCCAAAAATACAACACTATAATTTATATTCGTTGTTCGTAGTCCAGTTCATCCTTAATATTTTTAGTTTATAGCATTCGGAAGTTGCACTCCACTAAATAACTTGATTAAAATTTCCCACATTTCCAGATACCTCCTGTTGCTCCACTTTTGTACGTAACAAGTGCAACTAGTAGCAGCGTTTTACTCCATTGGAAAGCTGGAAATAATGGAGGTGCACCGATAAGTGGATTCACCCTCAATTATAAAAAAGAACACGGAGATATCGAAGAAGTTCATCTGTCAAGACATGCAACAAGCTACGAATTGAAAGTAAGTCTTTTTTATTCGCCATTCAAGTCCAAAAGGGGGTGGAAAAAATGTTCTCTAAGCTTATCATGTGCGTGCTGGCGATTTTTACAAGAGTTCGCGTCACCGACATTCTTCATCATAAAGAAAATTTTTATGAGGGATTTATTATTTTGTTTGTAAAATTTCTATATTATGGATTTGGGAAATTATTACCAGCAAAAACAGGAACACAGCAAATTCCTGGTCAAAAAACCCTCGGAGCCGCTGACTAAGGAAAGTGACGGGATTACTCACCGGTCACTGTACCCTTAATGTTAAATTATTCGGTTTAGGTTCCTTTTAATTAGAGTTGACGATCTTTAAATAAAACACATCTTTCGTTTAATTTGAACTCTCTGACCAAAAACCCAAAGCAACAATTGCCAGCCTACACATTCTTTCAATCTAGCGCGTGTCTGCTTATTTTTGCAATTGTTACTTATATCAATAAATAAATTATAATCAAACTGCTTAACGATATATTTTATGATTACAATAATTATTATAACTAAACACATACATACTAAAGTTAATAACCTATAATCAATAAGCATAAATTCTAACCTAAATAATTAACTAGCCATAACACATACAATTGGCATATATAGGGAGGAGCCTATCTGTCGGTTGTGCTTGGAAGAAGAGGACACAACCTTTCACATTATCTTCGAATGTGAAGAACTGTCTCATTGGAGATATATACTCCTAGGACTAGAGTATCCAAGGGAGGATTTCTCCAAGAAGGACCTAGTGAAAAGACTGTTGAGCCTGGTAAGGGTCTCTTCATATAAACGGTATAACTAAGAGCACAAAAAGCCTAAAGGCCGAAGGCTCTAAGCAACTGACTGGTGGTGCTGAACCAATCAATCAATCACCATTTAACATGGACGTACGACAAAATTTTGATTAAACGTTTTAGGGGGTCAATTTATTTGTGTTTTCAGCAATCCTCATTATTACCTACTTCTTTTTTTTTTGTTTCAAATATACGAATTTTGGAAAAACAATTTTTATAAAACTACAAAGATATCGTTTATTTCTATGGTTTCAACCACAAAACTATTGTTTATTTTTGTGGTTCTAACAATTTTTCATAAAAATGAATTATTTTTCAGAGTCTTTCCTGCGGAACAACGTACCATCTGTATTTGATCGCCCACAACAAAATCGGAAGTTCTCCGGCCAGTCATCCGCTTCAAGCTAGAACTCAAGGCCACCCGCCCGGAGTTCCTTCCTTGACTTCTTTCATTTCCCCTAATTCCACTTCGGTTGTTTTACGACTACACGTCTGGCCAGACAACGGATGTCCTATTTTATATTTTATTCTTCAATATAAAAAAGTCACCGATACGCAATGGACTTTAGGTAAGAAATATGTGATTTATTATCGTGGATATGGAAATTCGCCAGAGAAAATCAACGAGTTTATCTTCTAGAGGAAACTAAAAGTCTGGGAATTGATATAAAATGATTTACCTACAGTAGCTTTGTTATACTGAGCGGTCAAATGAAAACAATTATTAATCCCAATTCATACGACCAGAACAGCTAGAGTGTTGGATGTGCGCGAAGAAAGAGTGAAAGATGCAGAAATGAAAGATAGAACATTAGAGCGTTCGTACCAACAAAATAATCAAATACAAAGTTGTAAATACTAATAAATTAATTAACTACGCCACTGCAAATTTGTCGAAGTGCGTTGTCTGACAAACTTTTACCGACTGAGCTCCGTCAGCGTAACAAGAAGTTTGCTGACACTCTAGCTGTTCTGGTCGACCTATATAGCTTTAAACGAAGCCGTCTGAAACTTTGGCGTGAAGTTGATTAAACATGACAGTTAATTTTGTTATTTGGTTGACATAATATAAACCAATATAAGTAATTTTCTAGATTTTAATTAATAAAAACTTCAATTTCAGTATCTAATGCATTAAAACCACAACGAAGAACGTCTATCACCGGTTTGACACCTGCCACCCAATATGTAGTCAAATTAGAAGCCCACAACGTTGCCGGATTTTCTACCGAAGAATTTAATTTCATGACACTCACAAAAGATGGAGGTAAGCAGCAAAATGTTTCGTTTTTAACATAAAATAGGCTAGGCAGTTAACAACAAAGTTAAACATGCAAAATCATAAAATATAATGATAGTTCCGCTGGCCGTGGCAGATACGTACGCGTGGTTTCATTTACGTACCAGGTAAAAATAAATTCGCGGTCCGTCTAGGGCGCGCGAGCCTATAATTTAATTATAGTCCAGTCAAAGTCGACAGAAATGAAATAATGTTTCTTTTTAGATGTGCCGCCTCCAGATTTAATGAAACAAGGCGACGACGATTATCCCTTTTACTCGGATTTGAAAGTTATCATACCGCTAGTAATTTTACTTATAGCAATAATTATATCAGCCATAGGAGCTTTGCTTTGTATGAAACGCCGTAAGTATTTTGTAAAGTGAAAGAACAAATGCTTCGAATCGTTAAAATTTAGGATATGTTACAGGACATAACGATGCCGCCAAAGAACAGTTAGATAACCAGCAGAACGCTGAAGCTCAAAGAGAACGATATTACGCCACAATTCATAAGGTGTCTTTACAAGCTGGAGAAAAAATACCAGGTGGGTGAATGAACGTTTTAATTTTTAATTTGGTGCAAGTTCACGTACGCGTGTCAGAAAGATATATCATCGTACACTAACTAACGACAAGTAAATTCACTTGCGTCGGAACGTTACTCCCCGTTATCGCCGCGCTACCCCTGTACTCAACACTTTCTCGATTTAAACTCAGCAGACGATAGGCGGGGTAAGGAAATTTTAGGTAACCGCTAAATCGACGAAGTGAATTTACTTGTCGTTAGTTAGTGTACGGTGGTTATATTATCGACAGACAGAGAGTGGCGGAGGGTTAGTCACTTCATTAAAAGTATGAACAGACTTTAATATGAATAAATAAACTTTTATACCGAAAATATTTGTATATAATTTTTATTCGACAGAAACTTCAGAAGACATATCACCGTATGCAACATTTCAATTATCAGAGCCTAGCACTTTACCGCAAAATACGATGCTGCACAGTTTCATGTACCACGAGCATCCAATGACTGAAGGTTGTGCGTCGCCCCCGCCAGTCACCTCATCTGTTCAACGAAACTCGCCATATTATAATATCGTAAGTAAATAATAGACGTTATTCAGGTTTTTTGGCTTAGGTCACTATAAGTTTGTTCCAACTGGCACTTGGGAACCGTTCCGTTCTGGAATCGTATCGAGTACTGTGTAGTGCGCAAACTCGAATTAGGGATGGACACATCAACTTTATCACACCTTCTAGAAGGTAGTTTTTGTACCGTCCCAAGAACGATACCTAGAATTGTTCCTAAGTAACAGTTGGAACAAACCTTATATATTAATATTTTTTTAGCAAAAATTTCAAAGTACAAAAGGGCACGGCCGAAGACGTGCCAATAGAAAAACCGACGTGGATAGTGACGATAGCGAATCAGATCAAGATCAACTGACGTCCAGTCGAACTGAGTCTTCCAATCAATTAGATATGAAACACAAACATAGTAAGTACTCTGTCCAATCCAATAAAAGATTGTTCTAGAAATTCTGTTCCAGCATTTTTATCATAGCAAAAGTTTGTTCTCAATTTTGAGCACATTTATGAAAAATAATAAACCATCAACATTTAAAATAGACAATTAATATATGAGCCTAGATGAAATTTTTAATAAAGAAAAATACCAATAAAATTTTCCGTGGAATATTTTGGTTTTTGTATTTACGAAAAATGTCAATAATTCTATAACCATTAATTACTTAAACTTCAAAAAATCAGGAATATTTAATGATAAAGAAGGTTCACTTTTGCAAAATTTCGTGTAAATAAAATTATTTTTACGATAGTATAAATAAAAAAAGTAAAATATAAAGATTTTTGAAAATATTTCTGAAACAAACCTACAATTAAAAAATAAAGTAAATAATATGATAAAAAATTTAAAGAATAAATTCTTTCATACTAAATGGGAACAGGCAGGGAATTATATTAAAAACCAATGGAGGTTTATAAACTCATTAACCAAAAATAATAAAAATCCTGAGTCTATAACCATATTAGAAGTAGGTAAACAACGAAATAATAAATGATTGTAAATATATAGCTCCAATCTTTAATGAATATTTTGTAAACGTAGGTTATAATATTGTAAAAGAAATTGAACATGAAATGGCGGAGGCTGATTTATCACTTCATTTTGATGAAGTCTCATGTAACAATATCATTTTTGTAGACCCTGTATATGAAACTGAAGTTAGTAATATAATCAATGAATTGAGGGCAAATGCTTGCCCCGGACATGATGGCATAACAAAACAGTGCTAGATATAAGAAACAACAAAAATATACTGACTACCTAAATTAATTAATGGCGAATTTCCAGATATACTTAAAATAACTAAAATATGTCCAATTTTTAAATGAGGAAGCAAACTTTCTACTAATAATTATCGACCCATATCCTTAATTAGTGCCTTTTCAAAAATAATTGAAAAGTTAATTAAAAAACGCATGCTCAAATTTCTAAATCAGTACCAGTATGGCTTCCTTAAAAACAGCAGCACATTAAGTGCAACCATAGATTTGGTGAACAACATTTCAACAATTCTTGATAAAAAAAATATAGTAATTGCAGTTTTTATTGACTTGCGGAAAGCGTTCCATGTTGTAAGCATTGAATCTTTTAATTGCAAAATTGGAGCAAATGGGGTTTAGAAGTGTAATGAATAAACTGATAAAATCTTATCTGATTAATAGAAAGCAATATGTTACCATCAACAATAGTAATAGTAACTTAGCTACAAACAAATGGGGTGTGTGCCCCAAAGGTCTCTTATTCTATTCATTGTTTGTCCTAAGCCTTTAATTTGCACAGCTACAGGGACGTTACTATACATTTGCAGATGACACGGTCTTAATGTATAATGGACCAAGAGACACTGATTTCAATAATCTTATTAATATTAACAAATATTATCAATGGCTGCAAAAAAATTAACTGGGAGAAAACAATTTAAAATATCTAATCTTCAAACAAAAAAATGTACAACTGGAATGTAACATCGAATTAAACATTAATAATGAAGTTGGTACTGGAGCAAACAGAAAGTATCAAATATCTAGGATTAATCCTTGATAATAACTTGTATTGGGATAAACATATATTGATCGATCACCTTAAGAGCAAATTAATACCAATGTATAGCTAATCTATATAAATTCATAAATTACTTGTTCCTGGACTCTAAATATTATATTGTATATAATTCACATTTTCTAAGTATATTGAGATACCTCACTTGCTCTGCTCAATAACCTGCTTTAAAAAAATTGAAACGCTTCAGAACAAAGTGATAAAAGTTTGATTTAATGAACAATAAATAGAATACTACAACTCGAACAATGCAAATGTATATATAATTAATATTGTAACAGTAAAACAAACACTAATATTATTTTGAATGCTGATATATATCTAGGTACTCATATAATACAAGGAACATGAATAATATCTTTTATTATTCTATTCGCACTAACATTGGAAACAGTAATCCTATAGAGCTAGTAACAGTTATAATTTATTGCCTGTAGATCTAAGAGACGAAAAAAACCAAAAAAATTTGTAAACTTGCTTAAACAATATTTATTTAAGTAGTTATCCATTTAAATGTTTTACTACAATATTATGTGCAGTTTTTACTAATAACACCGTACAGTTAGTGTACGGTGCTAATAATGCATGCATACTTTTATTACGAAGTGTTTATCATCCGTCTAATTATTATAATAGTATTTGCCCTGTTACCAATACTGCGTATTGATTAGGGGCACCAACCTTTTACTTTTTGGTTCATGATCTTTGTACTTTTACTTTTAATAAAGGTTTATTAAAAAAAAACCACTACTTTCTCAAATTAAAAAAAAAAGTGAAAACAATAAAAAACCAAAAAAAAACAGTTTTCCAGCATTTCCTTCAATACTTGAAGGTTATGTTGGAAAATACCTCGCATAAAAGTTTTATATTTCATTATTATCTACAACTTTTCTCGAAAAAACTTTTCGCTAAATACTCCCGTTTCACTAAAAATCACAAAACACTATTATCAACCCCTAAAAATCCACCCTATTTAACAATTTCACCTTATCTTGTATTCATTTTTTTTATTTTCACTTCCAATCACCTCAAATAAATCTCCCATAATATTTACCACTCATATATATTTTTTGACCTTTTTCTTCACTAGACCACAAAGTAACCCACCCTGTGTCCCGCACCACTTTCTACACGTATTACATTAATTTTGCATAAGTGTATTAACACTTTGTATTTTATTATTATTTTAATAAATATTCTAATTAATTCCACATTACAGGCTTCCTATATCATGGTGCTCAATCAAGTACCTCATCAGATATCTCTCCGATGTCAGACCAGAAATCGCTTCCACGAAGAAACAGAAACAGGTAATTGTTAACGAAGTTAATTAATCAATAAATTTGTTACCTCCTCTTGCCAATTTTTAATTTATTACGGACTACTATTTTTCATATAAATAAAGTCACTATCTGAAGCTTCGTAAGACCAAAAAGCATCACTACAAAAAAAATTGTATGGAAATAATACTGGGTTTCTCAGGACGTTTTGTCTAGCGATGTAATTGAGGTTAGATTTTGCCGGAGTCAGTAAATTCAGCCGATAAGTCGGAGCCAATGCCTTCGGCCGGGGATGAGGATCTGTCAAAACAGTCAATAGTGTCAAGTTAAAATCCTTTCAATATCAAGTTTACAGGACTCTCCCTCTTATGCAATATTTTGTGATTCCACAAAACGGTTCCGGACCTATGAAGTCTCCTTTAGAGCTGCAATGCCCTCATGTACCGACCCATATTAGAGACACTTTGTTGTCTATTGCCAGCCTGTTAAGGGATTCCTTTGCAGTTTTTTACCAGTCTAGACCTATTTGTTGGATTACTGATACCTTTGAGAAAAGCCTGGCCGTCAGTGAATATTTTAATTTTTTGTCCTGTATATCCTCTTCTGATGTTTTCATCAATACTGGCTATAGCGGCAATCGTCTCTGCTTGAAACACAGTCGTATATCGACCAAGGCTTAAGAACATTCTCCTAGGTCCTTCTATACCATCCCCAGTGCCATGGTTTGTTTTGGAACCATCGGTGAACCAGATGATTTCTCCAGAATTACCTGGGAGCATCACACCTGTTCCCTAGATGGGATGATGATGTTCACTCGCTCACTCGGGTGTCATGCTATCAAAACTCATATGAAATTTGGGTTCATCTAGTATTGTTCCAGATGTATCAGTGTGTCCTTCTCGAACATTGTTCGGGGGCCTTAAATCTCCCGATTTCAGCCTAAGAATTGCCATCATTGCCTCCACCCTTACAAAAATTTCCAAAGGAGTAATACCAAGAAAGGCTTGTCTTTGGATTGCAGTTAATATATTAACTGCAGAGGACACTTCTGTCCTCCTCCATCAGACTATTGTTTCATAGGTGATCGTTGGCCTTATCACAGTTGTGTAAAGCCAGTGAACCACCTCAGGTCGTATTCCCCATAAATCTTCTGCATTGCCAGAAAAGCCTAGTCGCCCTGGTAGTAATTTTTTCCAGGTATGCCTTCAAATTTAGTTTGGAATCAAGGATCGCTCCCAGATATTTAACTTCTTTGGATATTTCTAGTTCTTCTGAGAAACATCAGTACTCTACCCTGCGGGAGAATTCTTCTATTCGTAAAAGCAACTAGTTTTTTTGGTTTAACTGAAAGGTCCTCTTCAAGGCACCATTCCTCCACAAGTCGCAGTGCTTCCTGTAGGACATTCATAACCACCTTTGGGAATTTCCCATTGGTGACAATCACTATGTCGTCCGCAAAGCCCTGCGTCCATATGCCTTGATCATTCAACCTACACAGATCAAGTCATCCACAATTAGGTGAAAGTACTCCACCATGAAGACATCCTTTGTTGATTGTTAAATTATACGTAAAAATACTCTTTAGTGACTTTATTTTGAAAAACATGGTCCACATTTTAAAATCGCTTTCAAATTAAAATTTATACAAAAATTTTTTGCGAAAATTAAAGCAAAGCAAAATAAATTTCATAATTAAATTATCAAAAAACTTTCTCGAAAGGTGGTTGGCTCAAGGTGGTAGAAGCAATTCTCATAGGCAGATGTTAAGTCATCTTTCGGTCGCAGAAACGCCTTTTACTGAAAGACAACCGACAGATCAGAGTACGCCCGACCGACCTGAACTTAGCGAAGCGGAATGCGACATCGATACTCTGAAGAAGTTGAAACTTGGATTAAGATCCACCCTGTGGTCTAGACCTGCCACTGGTGGAAACGGCCAACCTACCGACTACTCCATTGCGGTATAATACATTTGAAAGAAAATCTGTAAATTCTTGCAAGTACAATATGTAAACCATCATAGAAAATATTGAAATGTATGTCTCTTGGAAAAGGTATTTAGGAAGAAAGGTTTGAAAAATATGGCAGACGTATTTCATATCGCATAAGAGAGAAAAAATAATCTGCGGGTTCATTTATTTTCAAATGAAAACAATGAGAGGTCACCAGAAATTGGTCACGAAACACAAAAGTTTTAAGTATTCTCTAAAATTAAGTAAGTGAAATGTAGATGGCAGCACACTAATTACTTTTTCACAGTACCATTTTTCTACTTTAGACACTCATCAATACTAATACGCGCAACGATATGCTCCTCTGAAAAATGGATGTCGTTGAAATTTCAACAATTTTAATACATTCTTGAAAATAAAAACAGAATCAAAATATAAATGGTGTCCCTAAAAAAGGATTTTTTTGAACACCCTATATAAAACCATCATCTCGTCCGAGTTTTTCTCTTATGCGATATTTCGTCCATCCATATTTTAATCTGTTAAAAAATACCTATTTCAATAACTGTTTATATTGTATCAATATTGAACTGAATTTTAATTTTAAGAATTACATCTTCATCTTTTTTTTTTGGAAAATATAATTTATTTTGTGATGTATATAAAACTACTTTCGTCACTTGAAATCAATTTCGTTTCACTTACCTACGTATGGCAGACTATTATAGAGTATTATAGAGAAATCACTTGACAGATGAATACCTATTTGGATTAGATATACTAAGGGGTTACTGGCCCAGCGGAAATGCGCATACCTTCCTGAAAAGTCACCGGCGCCTGAACTGAAATATGCTTGGAAAAACGTGGCACGTGACGTTTGACGTAGCACGTAACGGTTGACGTGGCACGTGACGTTGGAAGTAGCACGTGACGTTTGACGTGGCATGGGACGTTTGACGTGACACGTTTTTCAAGGCATATTTTAGTTCAGGCACCGGTGAGCTTTTCGGGAGGGCATGCGCATTTCCGATGGGCCAGTACCCCCTTAGTATATCTACTATTTGGTCATTTACTTTGTTTATTTTGTGAATTTAAACGTTTTAGAATCAATCCCTTTTTAAAATCAGGTGCGGAATATAAGTATTTACTATATTATTCGTATAATTCTTATAAATTTACAAGCTTTCCAGGTAATTAAAAACCAATATAAAAATTCTTAATAAAAAGTTGTTCAATTCCATATCTGTGGCTATTCTGACAAGAAATGTCAATTTTCATACGGATTAAGTGAAACGCGAATTATTAGGTAACATCCTGTATTAAACTCGCCATAAAAACTTGTAGATTTGTTTTCTCATTAAAAAAAACAATCCTAAATAACCCTTACAACTTTTCACTGGTGGTTTTAATATTGCAATTATTTGAATTTATAAATGTAGTGGTCTAGAAATAGATGTGAATTTCAAAGATTATAAATCAGTATATACGGTGAGAAATTTTCCAAGAAATTACATTTTTTTTAAACAGAAACTCTACTTTGATTCTAATCGAAAAATTCGTCATATTTTAACAAATTTACATAAAAAAAGTTTATTCATCCACGTCTCAAAAAAAATTACTTTAACCACTGAGAATTAAAGTGGAAGGTTTGAAAACATTTCGAAAATTTCAATTCCTGTGGATTCTGTTAAAGCAAATCTTGAGCTGAAATTATTTATAGAACGTCGTGCTATATCATCGCCATCATCATCGAAAGAAACAAATTAATAAAATTGTCGTTACTTACTACCTAAAAATCTCACAGTATATACTGAAATTTGTTCTGATATAATTACATAGATATAATTAATCAAAATATAAGGTTAAATTTTTATACACAAAATTATAGTTATTAAGTTTGTAATATATGTTTATGAGAGAACTTTTGGAACGATTTTATAACGATTATTTACTTTGACTGATTAATTATTAATTAACTAGTTGATAGTCTCCCTTAGTCGTTGTACCAAAGAAGCAATCACTGTCAAAAATTAAAAAAAAACTAATCAAAATCCCTCCCCAGCCCCCCACTAACTGTTAACAGCGTGTATGATAATTCAAATTCCATTAAAAAAAATAAATCTATAATGAATTAATTCCGTCTTTTATTTTATTAAAAAGGTAGAAAATTCCGTATAATCAAATGAAAAACAATATATAATTTTAAAAACATTTTTCAGTTTGATATTTTAAAAACTGAATAAAATTACTCCCTCCGGGAATGTATCATTAGAAGTTCTGGGAAAACTAAGTAAGTAAAGTTACAAAAATTTGGTTCTTTGGTAAGAGCCTTGGGACAATCTCATTTAAAATATTTTCAATGACGTTACACTTCCGGTTTATACACCGGAACTCAATAAATGTTTGCTTATTTTAAACTAGCTTTTGCCCGCGACTTCGTCCGCTTAGAAGTCGAAAATGGTTCTAATAGGATTTTTAATTAGTTTTTTACGTTATTAATTTTGTCTTAACATATAGATTATTATGTTAAAATGTTAAGTAAAGTTTTTCATTCAAATATCCAAGAACAAATAAAATATAGTAAATTCAAAATTGCCGGTATTTAATTATTTATTTATTTAATTATTTAAATTCCAAAAAGTTTACATAGTATAGTAGAATATAACTTAAAATAAAATCATAATATACACTATACTTACCAGTAAACCCTACAGAGGTATCAAAATACCTGTACGTAGGTTTGGACAAAAAAAAATTAAAAACTAAAGTAATAACAGCAAACGATTTATTTTTATTTTTCCACTATGAAAACTTCCGCAGAAATCCAGCAGATGGCGCTACAAGACGTAAAAGGCGTTTTTTTAGTTTCTAGCTATACCACAAACTAAATGTACCTACCTATTAGGATTGCTATGTATGTAACACACTTTTCTAACCAACTAACGTAACTGTATTTAAAAAAACTTGTAATTATCAGCTAACACTACTTAACAACAAACAACAAATCTTAGATAAAGTAAACTAAATCAATAACAAGATTCAAATTTTTGTAATTTGCATACAACCGACGTCTGCTCTAAGGAGTATGCCGCGTTCCGGTTGAATACTCTGCCTATAGATACCTAAAATAACCCTAAAATTTGTAACATTTGTGTAAGTAAGTTGTTTGTACCTAATCATGAATAGAACATTACTTTTCTTTACACCCAGTAGGTATAATAAAAATCAAATGTTTTGAATTTTGAAAAATCCTTCCTCAGTGGATGCCTACGTCATAAGAGGAATACGTGTGCGAAAATTTAAGTTTCTAGCCCTAAGGGTTTGGCCTGTGAGCTTATTTAAAACTTTCATCCCCTAAATTTACTCTCTTCGTGGTTGAATTTTAGAAAACGTAATTCATTATTTTTGCCGTACTCAATTCATACGATATTTCATGCAAATATGTCCAAGGAACAAAAAGTTTCATACAAATGTTTATCCCCTATTTCACCCCCTTGCGGGTTGAATTTTGAAAAATCCCTTCATATGAGGAATAGGTACACATGTGCGAAATATCAATTTTCTAGCCTTAAGGGTTCGGCCTGTGCGTTGATACCTCAGTCAATCACTTTTCCCCTATTTCACCCCCTTGGGAGTTGAATTTTGAAAAATCATTCCCTAGTAGATACCTTCGTCATATGAGGAATACGTGAACGAAATTTCAGTTTTCTATCCTTAAGGGTTTGGCCTGTGCGTTGATCCCTAAGTCAATCACTTTTTCCTTTTATATATTATATAGATGGAACATGTTGACAATAATACACTATAAATTGCAACCTGAGACACTGACAAAGCAGATTATACAACACATTTCATTTATTTCTTCTTGACGTAACGTAACGCCCCATATCAATATTACTATCACATTTATCACAAATCAAACATCCTTTCCAAACATCCATAAAATTACCTAGCTCGCCCTTAACTAACAAAACACTATAACAAAGTGAGTTTTTTATCCGTGCCCAAGGTTGCAAACTGCTCTGTAGCTCTTTTAGAAGACATATATTGTGTAGATATGACAGATGATGAAAATCTGAAAATCAATATAATTGGCGCCCAACGAGGGGCATTGAAATCAAGATAATATATCTCCGAATAAAACTCGAAATGATCAATAAGCGCCTTTGTGACATAATATTCGCAAACACTCTGGAACTCTGGGTTACTTAAGGTTTAAGGCCATACTCGTGCATTCAACATTTAGGCGCGATTCTTCTTTAAACTCCATATCAAATACTGAGAAATCCTATGTTTTCCCCCTTAGAAAGCCGGAACTGGCAATTTAACAACAAAACAGTTCACTCACATATAATGTGAGAGAATTATAGTAAGCTATTGAGCTAACCACCTTGTGCAGGGTGTTCCAAATTGGATGGTTTTGCGGGGTATTTCGAAAAGATTATAAATTTCATAGACGTAGAAGTTGTGAATTTAATATGACGAAAGATGTAAATACAAATTTAATAATTTAAGTAAGAACATTTATGGAATAACATACTAGGACATCATCGCTTCGTGTAGAATCAAAGGTAAAGTGAAGCGTTCATTCCAACGTATCGCTACCGGAGCGATTATCAATTTCCTGCTGGACCCCCATTTCTTGTCCGTTCGCAACACTCAAAGCTACTCGCTTCCTAACGAAATCGTTAAAATACTATTCTTGAGCGCTTTCTCTTGATAGTGTTCGTTATGCAGCGAGCACATTTTTCTATGTGATGACCATATATTTAGATTATATTTATACTGAAAGTGATAGCGCGCGTATAGTTAAGATTATTTTTGTTAAAAACATTTCAAATTGTACCGAATTGTGTTTGAGTAATCGAGGATGGATGAGCTTGTGAATTTGACGTTGTTAGTGGCAAATTTAGAGCTGGCGGAAATAGTTCAAATCGCCCAAGCACATTTTAGGTTAAAAATGAATAAGCAAGACAGAGATCAATAACAAGACTCATCCCACCTCCTTTTAGAGGACAACGATAATTTGATACTGGTCGCGTTCATCCCAACGTAGCGTTACCGAAGCGATAATCACTTTCCTGAACGTTGAACGCGTGCTCTGTCAACTGATTGATGTGGGCGCTGTGGTAGCAGTCGCCATTTTCCTCATCAGAATTGAAATACGCTACGCTACCGATCAATGATGCATTAAGTGAATGTAAGTGAAAAAAAATTTGTTCATTCATTCATATTTATGTGTGAAATATCGGAATATCGGAAATATCGGCCACTAATCACTTGCGAGTACGCTACCGATCCGCGACTAGTACGTCCGTGTACGAGATACAATTTGAATCAACAGGCAGGGACGCATAAGAAACTAGCAAGTGACGAAAGTATTAAAATAGTCAGAAACCAGTTGCTCGGTGGACGAGGGGCCTAAGTTGATATCGAAGATGAATAAATAATTATTGAAGTCATATTATCATTTTTGATCGAGATTCGAGAATAAGGGCACTGGTCCTGCCTGAACGCACTTTTATGGACCGAAGCGTCGCTATACTGGTGAACTTAAAAGAAAAACACAAAAATATTTTAATACTTTAATCGTAAATGATACAAACGATTTCAGTTAGAAACTCAAATAAAATCCATAACAACGGAATAAAATTTATACAATTACATATAATAATAATAATAATAATAATACAAGTCATATACATATTTAAAGAAAAAAAAGGAATATATTATAAACAATAAAATATAATAGAATGGTAAACATTATATAAATATCACAAATATAAATGTGCATATTAAAAAGTCTCCAAATTAAATAAAAATGCTCCAACAACATACAAAATACTAAATAAATGTCGTATCCAACAAATATTAAACATTAAACATCTTTCTAATAACTATTAGAACACACGATACAAAAAGAAGGTAACTGTCTTAATTAGATCAGTCATTACGTTTAATATAGCATCACCCTCGTAAAAAGCAAACCAATAATTTACGAACGGAACTTTTAGCGATTATTTTATTAAAAAAAACTTGACTACACCACTGAAAAATAAAAATCTTCACAACATACGAAGGATTTACAAAACCGTAATGGAGGAAACTCGGATCAATCGAGACTGTGAAAGTGCAATTTTGGATCGTTATCTTTGCTTCCTTTTTTACCCTTTAAGAGAGCTGAAAGTTTTTATCGAGTTATTGTTAAGTTTAAACAAAAATTAGACCAGTATATATGGCAGATTGTAAAGTGGTACATTTGAACTACTCAAAGTTACACTCGTATCTAAGTGAAATTAAAATAATTCTACCATTTATATTCAAGTCCGTGTTAACGGGTTATAAATGGAACTGAAACTGTTCCTTACTATTTGTCCATATGAAAACCATTTCGAAATCACAAATAAACTTTTTTTTATAAAAAAATCGCTGATGAAAGGTTCTGTTGGAAATTTTTTTGGACAGAAGACTCTCTGGTACTCTACGTCGGTAAATATAATCGGTTTTCATTTTAAATGGGTTACACTTTATAAAAATTGGTGTTTTATTTTTAAAGGGCGCTGGTCCTTACAATTTCTATATTAGTTACGTATTAATTTAAAATTAGCCTCACCTGTCATGTACCTAAGTGTGCGTTTTTAATTTTATTCTAGTCCAGCGGAAATACATATATTGAAATAAAAAAATATTTTATATCAATAGTTAATCTTAAAGTTACTTTTTTTATTTAATAAAAAAATTCCAGTCTTTCGAACAATTTCAATGTGTAAAATGCAATTTTATGGAATGATAAATTTTATTTAAAAAAAAAGAAAATGGCAGTTTTTTAACTAGAAAACTGCTTGGAAATAGTCTACTCGGACGAAATCGGTTTGAATTGTATCAAGTGACAACTTGAGCGACTTTATATTTTATATTGAATAACTAAGCTACTGAATACGCAAAATTTATTATAGATATGTTAAACTTTCAATAAATTGTATAAAACTGTACAGAAAACAGTGAAAACAAAAAAAAATGTGTATTCATTGGGACTGCCAACAGAAGTAAAAACACAAATAAATGAATCCCTTAATATATTATATTTTAACAATTTTATCGTACGCCTATGGCAAATGAAAATTTTTATAAATAAATGAACCCCCATTAGAAATTCCATCGTACATCCATGATTCGGAAATTTTTACAAATAAATTAATTCCTTATACAAATTTTATCGTTACCCATCCAAAAAAGAATCCAGCACGCACATTATGCGTCGAGGCTCAACATTACCATGTCGGTGCGTGAACCCATGAGTTTTGCCTGTACCAAAAATCGCTCAACGCTGTTTTCACTTCAAAAATATAGTTTGTCATCTAAACTAGGAAAAATAATCATCAGCCGATATGTTTACAGTTTGAAACAGTTGATAGATGAAGTCGATGAAAGTCGTCCAAAGCTACTAAAAACTGGCAAGGTTATGGCATACATATTTTGGAACGCCCATGATATTTTATTCATCGACTATCAAAATAATGGTGAAACTATCAATAGCGAATATTACAAGGCATCATTGGACAGACTGAATGTGGGAAACAACAAAATGCAAAAGTACTGCTCCACCAAGACAATTCTTAGAATCACAAGTCAATGAAAACGCTTCTAATTGTTTCCTCATCGACCGTACTAACCAGATCCGGTCCCCCAAGCAACCCAAAATATTTTTAAAACCAGAATCAATAATTGCAGACTAATGTCAGACGACTGATGACAAAAGACTTTTCAGATGACTGATGACAGAACAGAACAACAAACGCCCGAATGGTTATTAAAGTTATATCGATTGCGTTTTGTATTTTTTTCAACTCTTTCTTTATTATTTTACAAGTTATCTAAAAATCCCAATATGCCAAAAAGAAACAATATTACGTGGAACCTTTTCTACCGACACTGGATCGTTTAATAAGAGTCATTGTACTATCTAAACTTTGTCGGTGTTGATTCAATCTAACAGTTCGGACGACGTCTGGTTGTAGTACTTTACATATTCCTCGGCAAAGAGAAGTGGATAGTTTTGCCAAAGAACCGCTTTGTCAAGGAAGAACTTCGACGTAATTTTCGGGTATCAAACCGGTCTTGCCGTTTAGAGTTCCTTCTAACCAACCGGGTTCCGGAGACGATTTCACTGTAACAAATTCAAATTAGCAATAAATGAATAATAAAAAATGTAATTAATGCAAAACAAACAAGATTCTTTGATGAATAACAAAACAATCAATTATTGAATAACAAAAGAAATTCAATTAATGAATAACAGAAAAGGCAATTAATGAATAATAAAAGATGTGAATACTGCAAAACAAACAAGATTAATTGATGAATAACAAAACAATCAATTCATAAATAACAGAATAGGCAATTAATGAATAATAAAAAATTGTGATTAATGCAAAGCAAACAAGATTAATTGATGACTAACAAAAAACTCAATTGATGAATAACAGAAAAGGCAATTAATGAATAATCAAAAATGAGATTAATGCAAAGCAAACAAGATTAATTGATGAATAACAAAACACTCAATTGATGAATAACAGAAACGGTAATTAATGAATCATAAAAAATGTAACTAATGCAAAACAAACAAGATTAATTGATGAATAACAGAACAATCAATTAATGAATAATAAAAATGTATCTAAAGCAAAACAAATAAGATTAATTGATTAACAACAAAAAATCAATTCATGAATAACAGAAAAGGCAATTAATGAATAATAAAAATGTGATTAATGCAAAGCAAACAAGATTAATTGATGAATAACAAAACATCAATTAATTAATAATAAAAATGCAACTAAAGCAAAACAAATAAGATTAATTGATTAACAACAAAAAATCAATTCATGAATAACAGAAAAGGCAATTAATGAATAATAAAAAATGTGATTAATGCAAAGCAAACAAGATTAATTGATGAATAACAAAACATCAATTAATTAATAATAAAAATGTAACTAAAGCAAAACAAATAAGATTAATTGATTAACAACAAAAAATCAATTCATGAATAACAGAAAAGGCAATTAATGAATAATAAAAAATGTGATTAATGCAAAGCAAACAAGATTAATTGACGGCTAACAAAAAAAACTCAATTGATGAATAACAGAAAAGGCAATTAATGAATTAAAAAAATGTGATTAATGCAAAGCAAACAAGATTAATTGATGAATAACAAAACACCCAATTAATGAATAACAGAAACAGTAATTAGTGAATAATAAAAATGTGACTAAAGCAAAACAAACAAGATTAATTGATTAATAACAAAAAATCAATTCATGAATAACAGAAAAGGCAATTAATGAATAATAAAAAATGTGATTAATGCAAAGCAAACAAGATTAATTGATGAATAACAAAACATCAATTAATTAATAATAAAAATGTAACTAAAGCAAAACAAATAAGATTAATTGATTAACAACAAAAAATCAATTCATGAATAACAGAAAAGGCAATTAATGAATAATAAAAAATGTGATTAATGCAAAGCAAACAAGATTAATTGATGACTAACAAAAAACTCAATTGATGAATAATAAAAATGTATCTAAAGCAAAACAAATAAGATTAATTGATTAACAACAAAAAATCAATTCATGAATAACAGAAAAGGCAATTAATGAATAATAAAAATGTGATTAATGCAAAGCAAACAAGATTAATTGATGAATAACAAAACATCAATTAATTAATAATAAAAATGCAACTAAAGCAAAACAAATAAGATTAATTGATTAACAACAAAAAATCAATTCATGAATAACAGAAAAGGCAATTAATGAATAATAAAAAATGTGATTAATGCAAAGCAAACAAGATTAATTGATGAATAACAAAACATCAATTAATTAATAATAAAAATGTAACTAAAGCAAAACAAATAAGATTAATTGATTAACAACAAAAAATCAATTCATGAATAACAGAAAAGGCAATTAATGAATAATAAAAAATGTGATTAATGCAAAGCAAACAAGATTAATTGACGGCTAACAAAAAAAACTCAATTGATGAATAACAGAAAAGGCAATTAATGAATTAAAAAAATGTGATTAATGCAA
The DNA here is from genome assembly GCA_947563755.1 of Lochmaea crataegi. NCBI lineage: Eukaryota > Metazoa > Arthropoda > Insecta > Coleoptera > Chrysomelidae > Lochmaea > Lochmaea crataegi. Next base: position 2,356,520 of record OX387433.1, on the reverse strand, counting down.
AGCAAACAAGATTAATTGATGAATAACAAAACACCCAATTAATGAATAACAGAAACAGTAATTAGTGAATAATAAAAATGTGACTAAAGCAAAACAAACAAGATTAATTGATTAATAACAAAAAATCAATTCATGAATAACAGAAAAGGCAATTAATGAATAATAAAAAATGTGATTAATGCAAAGCAAACAAGATTAATTGATGAATAACAAAACATCAATTAATTAATAATAAAAATGTAACTAAAGCAAAACAAATAAGATTAATTGATTAACAACAAAAAATCAATTCATGAATAACAGAAAAGGCAATTAATGAATAATAAAAAATGTGATTAATGCAAAGCAAACAAGATTAATTGATGACTAACAAAAAACTCAATTGATGAATAATAAAAATGTATCTAAAGCAAAACAAATAAGATTAATTGATTAACAACAAAAAATCAATTCATGAATAACAGAAAAGGCAATTAATGAATAATAAAAATGTGATTAATGCAAAGCAAACAAGATTAATTGATGAATAACAAAACATCAATTAATTAATAATAAAAATGCAACTAAAGCAAAACAAATAAGATTAATTGATTAACAACAAAAAATCAATTCATGAATAACAGAAAAGGCAATTAATGAATAATAAAAAATGTGATTAATGCAAAGCAAACAAGATTAATTGATGAATAACAAAACATCAATTAATTAATAATAAAAATGTAACTAAAGCAAAACAAATAAGATTAATTGATTAACAACAAAAAATCAATTCATGAATAACAGAAAAGGCAATTAATGAATAATAAAAAATGTGATTAATGCAAAGCAAACAAGATTAATTGACGGCTAACAAAAAAAACTCAATTGATGAATAACAGAAAAGGCAATTAATGAATTAAAAAAATGTGATTAATGCAAAGCAAACAAGATTAATTGATGAATAACAAAACACCCAATTAATGAATAACAGAAACAGTAATTAGTGAATAATAAAAATGTGACTAAAGCAAAACAAACAAGATTAATTGATTAATAACAAAAAATCAATTCATGAATAACAGAAAAGGCAATTAATGAATAATAAAAAATGTGATTAATGCAAAGCAAACAAGATTAATTGATGAATAACAAAACATCAATTAATTAATAATAAAAATGTAACTAAAGCAAAACAAATAAGATTAATTGATTAACAACAAAAAATCAATTCATGAATAACAGAAAAGGCAATTAATGAATAATAAAAAATGTGATTAATGCAAAGCAAACAAGATTAATTGATGAATAACAAAACATCAATTAATTAATAATAAAAATGTAACTAAAGCAAAACAAATAAGATTAATTGATTAACAACAAAAAATCAATTCATGAATAACAGAAAAGGCAATTAATGGATAATAAAAAATGTAATTAATGCAAAACAAACAAGATAAATTGATGAATAACAATAAATAAATCATTAAATAACAAAAAAACGGAATTAATCAATAATAGAAACGGTAATTAATTAATAATAAAAACTGTAACCAATGCAAAACAAACAAGATAAATTGATGAATAACAAAACAATAAATTATTGAATAACTTACCATTTGTGATTATTTGATTTGGTTCGAATGAAAGTTCTCCGTCTTGTTCGCCTAAGCAGGCGTACAAAGTTCGTACTCTTCTGTAAATGAAAATTGTGACAATTAATTTAATAGTCAAATAATATTAAGAAAAAAATTAAATTGAAAAAGCAATTAACGATTTTTTATAAATAATTAACCAAATGTTCAATACATTTTTCTTGGGTTCTTCAATTCCTCCTTGTTTTATCTCGAATTAGACTTAAAGAAGTGAGGAAAGATACTTGAAGTGACTCAAAATGAGGTGACAAGGGGAAGTGTATTGGTTCAGAGCAAACTCAGGGTATCACAGTGGGCCTCCGAGTGATACAATCGCTTCCACGCTCTTAAAACTTTACCTAACTCTAACTTTACTCGACATTAATAACATCTATAACAATTTTGCAAAATTTTCAATGTTATCATTGTTCAGTACAACTCTGTACAGTTCTACTACTACTTTTATTTTTTTTACCTTGTTCTGTGAGGTGTTGGACTAGATCTTCTAGAAGATGTGTTAGTAACTAAAGTAGGAGAATGCAGCTTCCTGAGAGAAATTAGTAAGTGAAGAAAAAGATGTTAATGTTTAAAAAAATTAGTGAGATGATAGATATAATAAGTAAAAGTTCTACTTACACGTATCCGGGAGATTTGTAATTTTTCGGATAGCCCGTATAATAGGAAGAACGTTTCGTTTTCTTTGGTAGATTTCCTTCTCTGGACGTTGAAGATAATGATTCGTTCGAACTACTCGTGCTATTAGTTTCTGAAATTAATTAAAATTTTGGAAAATCTAACAAATAAAAATTCGTATTCAACTCACCTAATCTATTGGGGTGCGGCCTAAAATTCGGAGGGCTGTAGTTGTGTAAAGTAGGCAAATGAGTTTCGGATTGCGAAACGTCCGATATCATGTGTTTAAATCTTTGTTGATTTAGGGGCGTTCTTGTCGATATATATTCACTTCTGGTCATATCGTACGATCCGTTACTCGCCTCGTTTACGCTGTACGTACTCGACGATATTCTCGGTTCGATATAAGAGGCAACAGTCTAAAAATAAAATCGTTTAATAGAGAGAAAAAATGGGAAGATATCGAATTATTTTTGTTGACAAAAACTTTCAATAGACGTTTCCCAGTTTTCTAATACTTAGTCCAAGATTTTTCAAATTTTTTATTTCAACTGCGCTACCTTTAAGAAATTAAAAAGAAGGTATTTTACAGATTTTGGAAAATTATCACTTGTAATAATCTCACTACTACTTGGAATAATTGCCGGAAATTCTTTGAGACAAATTACCCATTGGAAATTGGTCCATTTGGTTTGAAATTTTCGGTTTTATACCGGGAAAGGAAACTGAGGTCTTAACTGGGTGACCGTTTAAGTTGGAAGTTCAACAAAGACTCGAGCCACGAGGGAGAGAAAAGCATTCAGCGCGTAAATGTGTTTAGTCACGCCTACCTTAACCGCCGAAAATTATAAACATGGCAGGCGACGATCAGACGCCAGAGAAACAACGAAAACACAGGTTTTTTTTTACGAAACTAGAAATATTTGGCGCGCCGGTGGAAATTTCGAATAGCAATAAACGCACTAAAATATCCATACATGAATATACAAAGGGACTAAATATAAATATGCATAAATTAAATCTACTTACGCAAGTATACGGCTGCGGATAATCCCTCTCTCTGAAATTGGACGATATTTTCATAGGTTCCATGTAAGATCTACCGAGAGCATCGTCGGAATTCATATACGTCGGTAGGTGATTATTCGGCGAACCGAATATGCTTTGACTGTTATTGCCGGTCGTGGCCGATTGAACGTATTTCGGCGACAAACCGTCCGGTTCGTTGAAAAACAATCTTTGGTAATTCTCGATGAGGATTTCCACGACGATATTGTAAAATTTCAGATCCAATATCGATGCCACAGTTTCTTCTTCGGGTTTCAATAGAGTCGGGCCGAAGCATACGCCTAAATTACTCACCGTCATAAGATTTTTATCACATTTTGACACGACGCTGTAAAAATTAAAAGAAAAAAAGTTTTTTCGAGGATTACATTCGGATTTAACCGTACACTTACTTGGTTAAATGTTTCATAAGAATTTTCAATACTTCGAAATTTATTTTTGGCAGTCGATACAATAACGTGTGAACGTCTTTTATTCTATTTTGTTTCGATTCGTTTTCTGTAAGAAATAAGACGATAAAAACGATGAAGTACGAGAAACAGTAACAATAATTATTATACAGGGTTTTGCGTTCATTTTAGATGGAATATATCAACTATTTTGCAACTAGAACTGTAGACGTCGCTATGAAGCCAACTTTGGTACCTTCGGCAATAAAAATAGTTGAAGGGGTAACGCCTACGCTCGGAGTACAATAAGCCAACAGGCTACAGTGCTCCCGGCTTGAGGACGGCCCCCAAAAAGAGAAAGAAAAAAAAATATATAAAATTATAAAAATAGTATGGGAAAAAATATACTTACTAACTGCTGCTATGAATCCGTTGTGATATCGAAAAGTCATAAGTGGTTCGGGTAAATTTCTCAGATACATTTTTAAAGCACTTGTTATAGTTTTTGTTTCCCATTCGACGGGATCGTCCATTGATAATTTATCGCCTTTTCTTCTATCTAATCCCATATTTAATAGTTTCGTTACTTTTGAACTTACGCCTACAACTCTAAGAAAAAAATGTATCAGTCAAAATAACCGACGAGCTAAAATTTTCAGAAAATGCTTCGATTCGAAAATCAAAAAAGTAGATCATGCGAACTGCTCGCAATTGCTCAATGTTTTCATTCCAAAAAATGTTAAGCGTTAAAAAATTTTAAATATGCCCTAATTAATCACACATGGTACTTACCTATACAGCCCCTGTTCTTCCAAGCCTCTACTTTCCAGAACATCTATACACCTTTTTACAAATTGAATACCGTTATCGTCCAGAACCTTTTCTTCCACATTTTTATTTACATTATTAGGAATCGTGTAAGTCTAAAAACAAAATTATTCCTTCAAAGTTAACTGAAGATAAAATAGTCAATAATAAAATTTGTACTAATAAACATATCGATGGAAAATTATGTCGACCAGCTACAGTCAATTCTTTCATTTGTGCCTTCAATTTTAACTTCAAAAATTTCCGAATTCAAAAATGATGGAGCTAGTTTTCACCGAAAAATTTGTTTAAAATCAAATTTAATCGAATTTTTAACGGGCCCCGTATAATTTTCTAAAAATGTATAATTTGTTACAGTTTAATTTGAAAAAGAGTAAGTTATGCGATTTTGAAGAAAAATAAATTTACGGGTGTTATGTGATAAGTAAATTTTGAAAATTTTTATAATCTCAATGAACTGACAGATTTATTAATTTTGACTCGATTAATGTTCAAAATGTTTCAATTAATTTGTAATTTAGTTACCGAGTGTCCCAAAACAGCAGATATCTCTGAATTCAAATTTAATAGAGAAGAATTTCTTTTTGGTTAATTTTTTTACCGAAACACCCTGTTTATTTTAATTCTATGTGAAAGGTGAACCCATTTCCTTCCAGAAAATGTATAATTTGATCGGAAAATGAGTGATTTTAAAAATAGGAGTTGACGGGTGATCTACGAAAAGTATATTTTGAAAAATTCAATAATTCAATCAACCGACAGATCTAGAAGTCGAACTGATGAATTTTGATTCGAATCATTCTCAAAAGACTGTAATTTTACTGGAAAAATACAAAACTATCATCGAGATTGTTATGGTTTATCTAAAGAAACACCGTCAAGCGGTTCTTTGAATTTTCATTTTTTTGTATTTCACACACAAAAATACACTTACAGGTTCCTTCCCATCCATTATATCCATCCAAGCTTTGCGATCCTGATCTGACAACGCTTGAAACGTAAATGTCACATTGGGTTTATCTTCAGACAACAAATCGAAACAAAATCGTTTTTCGATCGAATCCGACATTCTGCGTACGCAAGATGTAATTACCATCTTATCGGGAGGCGGAAGCTGCAAAAAATATAGAAATCAAAATGTTGGGAGAAAAAAAAGAAAATTTCTACTCACTGTTTTCGTCGTCAACTGGTTGTAGGGAAGCATCGTGAACGTTTTCTTTTCTTTGTCATAACTGCAATAGTGCTTCGACCAAGTCGTACCGAAAGCCTCTGCGTTAAACAAAAAAATCACAATCAAAATTAGATAAAATATTAATAAGATAAAAGACAATTTTTGAAAATACATTAACCTCATTCAAAAATCGTACCGTACGCCTATGGTAGATTAAAATTTTTTCAAACAAATTAACCTTTTTTAAATATGTTATCGTACTCCTACGATAGAAGGAAAAAAAATGACGACTCACTTTTTTCTAACAAAAACAAATATCCTTCTCGACATCCTTTCGCGTTCCTGATCGGTTCATCCTGTTTTTGTACTTCGGACATGCGCTTTCTTAATATTTGACTGAAATCGTCAAAATTGTTTCTCGTTTTTTGTATTTTCGTTTGTAAATCTTTCCAATATGGATCATAGTCTCGTTTTAATTCATAGCCCTAAAAATAAAAAAATATGAGTAACAATACTACCTCGTATTGAAGATACTAACAATAAAACATCTAAAGGGTATTGAACAAGTGTTTACTGTAAACCAACACACACTAATAATAGGTACTTATTTGAATAATTGAATCCAATCATTCTATAAGCTTAAAAAGAGGGATTTTAGAGTTCATAGGGCCACGAAAAAATGTACACAAAATTCAGTTTTTTTAAAGGTGTACAAGGCTTTTAATAATTTGCCTGAAGATATTAAATGCTCTACAAGCATAATAATATTTCAGAGAAAACTGAGTGATTACTTGCTGACTAGTTGATGTTTTTTTTGTTTTATGTTTTGTAAAATTGACTTTGTTTTATCATTTTAAATGTATTTTAAATATATACTTATTTATTTTTTATATTAAATGTGAATGTATTATCATGTAAATTTCTATGTAAAATTAGTTATTTTTGACTAAATAAACGATTTATATATATATTTTTTTGTAATCTTTGTTTTAAATAACAATAATTACCCGACAGAATTTATAATCGAAGAAATTAGGAATATAGAGAATGGCTCATTGTTAATATCCAATAATAATAATAATGACATATTTTTCTTTTGAATATTCTTTTCGCCAAGAGAATACATTACCTGGTGATAAAATGTGAACCAGGAGTAAATGAAAGTCAATAGAGTTTCGACAAATTCAAACTTCTTTCTCTCGTGCACCTCTTGGATTAAGTATACATAATCCATGCTCGCTGTGTAGAAATGACGTTCGGCCATATCCACTGATGCGTCTGCCTGAAGAAAAAAAACATTCGAATTGAAAAAAAATCGTATGTACTATACAGGGTTATCCAACAAAAAATATAAACAGTGTGCCGCATTTAAGATGTAAACATCTTCATATTTTCCCTGTGTCAAAGCCAATCAATAGAATTCTTTTTCAAACGCCGTTTATTTCAGTTCTTTCAAACCACAATAGGTTTTCCTATACCTAAAATTTTTCGTTTCCGAGATATGAGGGCTTTTATTAAAGATTATAAAAAATTCGAAAGAATTGAAATTTCTCTGGAACAATTCTATATTTAAAATATATTTTCCAAGGGGTTTCCTTAAACGTATACCACCCTTATATCGATTTTCATCTAATTTACAGGATGTTTTTTAAAACAGTGTTCATATGCAGTAACTTTAAACATTAAAAATTGTGTTATTTCAAATGGGACACTCGGTACATTTTGACATCAGAAGAAAGATTATTTTAATGTATTTACAACCACAATAGAATTTCCTATACATAAAAATGGTCGTTTCCGAGATTCGAGTGGTTTTATTAAAGATTAAAGAAAAAATTTAAATTCCTTTTGAACTATTCTATATTCAAAATAAATGTAATGTTTCCTCTTTCTGTCAAACGAAGTGGGCCTAGAATATCAATTGCAAGGATCTCCTGTACCATTTTTCCTCGGTTTCTTGTTTTAGGACCTTTTCTACTATTGCACAGATCACATTTCTTGCACCAATCTTCAACGTCCATTCGACAGTTGACCCAACAATATCTTTCTCGAACTCGTGACCGTGTTCTCATAGTAGCCACTCAGGAGGACATTTTGGTTCTAAAAGAACACTGGCATGAGTTCGGGAAAGATATTATTGGGTCAACTACTGTCGAAGGGACGTGCAATAAATGTGATCTGAGCAATAGTAGAAAAGGTCCTAAAACAAGAAGCCGAGGAAAAATGGTACAGTGTCTTTCCGGAGAGCCTTTTGAATGACTTGCAATTGATATTCTCGGTCCACTTCCTTTGACAGAAAGAGGAAACAAATACCTGATGGTTGTAAATGATTATTTTTCCAAATAGCCCGAAATAGCACCTCTTCCTAATCAAGAAGCGACGACAGTAGCAGAGGCTTTTGTACAACGTTAATGCGAGACAAGGAGTCCCTCTGGAATTGCATTATGATCAAGGACGCAATTTTGAATCTGAATTATGGCAGGAGTTGATGAAGACATTAGACATTAAGAAAACACGCACTACGCCTCTCCACCCACAGTCCGATGGAATGGTAGAAAGACATCATAGAACTATTTGCCAATATCTTTCAATGTTCGTCTCTGAAAACCAAAAAGACTGGGACACTTTAGTTCCTGTATTTCTGCTAGCCTATAGAAGTTCCGAACACGAATCAACCGGTTATAGTCCATCTATGCTAGTCACTGGCAGAGAAATGAAGCTTCCCCATGATCTTCTTTTTCTTTATGGATCTCTACATATCCTCAGTACAGGTCCGACGTAACAGTATCAACAGTAGTTTAAGGTTTTCCTTATACGTATACTAACGTCAAATAATGCACAGGATGTTTTTAAAAACAGTGTTCATATTCACAAACTTTAAATCATAGAAACTGTGTCATTTCAAATAGGACACTCTGTATATTTTGACATCAGAACAACGATTATATTATCTCTAATATTTCTAATATATACAGCTTTTTAAAAATATATTGGAAAAACGTCAATAAAAAATTATTCCAAGGATTTTTTACTAAATTATCCACGCTACATTCTCTTGTGATTGTTATCTATACTTGATTAAATACAAATTCTCACTTTCAAGGAAATGCATTGTTGTCATTGTTTAGCGTTTTATTTTTTTTATTATTATTATATATTCAAGTTTGATCTTTGTTAAAGGATTTGTCGCCATCGAAAAAAAAGTAAAGAGCTTAGCGTTCTCTTTACTTTGGGTGTGATAATTTCATGGTTATAAGTAGAAATTGTCGAATCTATTTTACGCAATATAAATCACGACAGATGAATCGGAACTGCTAGCTAACAACGTCACTTGTTGAATGTCGACATCGTCTAATGTGGGCTATTGTTATGGATACAGCAGGTTTTGTGTTACGAAAATCGTCATTCTATTGGTATAATAACCAACAAAGAAAGTTACAATTAGTTGTAATCGGTCACAAATTTTACATTTTTTTTTTGTAATTCGCTGTTGAAATGTTATAATTTTGACACTCAAGTTACAAAATGGAATCAATAAAGATTAAACGTACATTTTTATTTAAAAATTACTGTAAGAAATTCGGTTCACCATTAGAAATAATGTGTCAAAAGTCCCCATCGATCCGATGTGTGCTAAAAAAGTTATTCGGGGTTGAAGGTCAAAATTTTCAACTTTTTTTATTTTTTTTCGAAAACGGTAAGTACCTCAAACCGAAGTTGTAGATCTTAAAATTATCTACAAAAATGGCCCTAATGATTTTTTTTTCTAAGAATCACCATTCCTGAGATATCGCGATTCTAAGTACATGATACGCACATAATATATGCCAAGAGTCAGGCACTTAAAACAAGTAAAAATGCCTATTTGTGTCTCTTTCATGAATAAACTATACTATTCCGAAAAAATAAGGTTTTTTAGTAGAGCGATCACAAACGGTTGAATACTGGACGACTCACGCGCAGTGAATAAAAACCGTTCACATAAAGGCTTTGCGCATGAGTGGTTCAGATCACAACCGTTTGTGATCGCTCTACGAACAAGCCTATACACAGATAGTCAGTCCCTTACTGAATCCCCTCTACCCGCATTGCCTAGAATAGCATCTGGTTCTTCTATTGTCCGTGTGGTGTCGTACATATACCTGCTTCTTTTAGTGTTAAACATTCGATACAAATGAATATACGTATTTATTACAAGCCTCTACCATTCAGGTTATTTTATTAACAATAATTACGAAAGAAATTGTCACGAGACAAGAAGCAAGTACAACTATCCTGTCTTCCTCCAACATCGGCATCTACTATTCAACACTTGTATGGAGTATACTATCAGACATGGCTAGGCATTCAACTGAACCCAGAAGACTGGGGTTGGAAATTAATAGAAAATACTTTGGAACCGATTCAAACTTTACTCCCACCCGTTCCAGAAAAACTCCTTAACACTATTTTTTGCAATTGCAAAAAAGGTTGTAGTGCCAAATGTAGGGTTACTGTGTTCTCCAGCGTGTACCAATTGCCAGGGTCAGTCTTACTCAAATGTCCAATTGAATATAACAGAGGAAGATTCATGTGATTTTGATGAAGCGACAACTGATTCATCTTCATTTGAACAATTTATGAATATCCAGCAAGAGGAAGAAGAAATCGAAGAAGACGTGACTGTTAAGTTGACTTTGAAGAGTATGAATCAGATTAAAATATCAAAAGAAATTAGAACTACAAAAGCCAATATCAATAATACGGCTTGTATGTTTCGAATATTTAGAACACCCTGTATCTCGGTTATAAAGTATTAAATATAGGTTTTTTGGAACCACCAAAGTGATTGTCCATTTGCAGTTAAAGTTACGTCCTTTCCCAATGTAACACCCTATATGAGGATTTTTGAGATACATTGTTTACATTTCTGATACGCCCCGTATATTCACCTAGCACTATTCAATCGGCATACATTTCATTGATGGCTGTTTGATAGTGACTCAAAATAGACACTCCAAAAACTCTGTCTAAACAAAAATGCGTGTCAAATTTGTTCCGATAGAGAATAATTTTTCAAAATATTAAACACAAATTGCTGTCCCGAGTGTCCGCGAGCGTTTGGAACAATCAACTATTTTACTGTGAACAATCTCTATAGCCAATTATATCCACGCAATTATGACTCACTCTGACAACATAATTATTACAATAAACCGTTTTTAAAAATCGATATTCCAAATAAGTATATAGCATTATTATAAGGACAATTAATTATTATACCTTTCACCTGGAGACATATTTAATAATTCCCTCCAAAAAAAAAGAAAACACTGGATCACATGGTAGATATCTTCGAAAATTATTTAAATATCCGGCGGATAAATAAACTTTTCAACTTATTTTTTCACTATAAAAAAAACACACTCCTCACTACTGGTAAATTATTTTTCTTTGAATTTATTTCAGTAAAACACAATGCGTGTCTCAAAATGGTAGAGTTAGAGTATCTGATGATAATGTAGGTAACGAGGGGATGAATGTATTGCGCAGCGCACCCCTCGCGATTTAATGACGTAAACGGTTCGATACATATAGTCGAGTAGAAACTATGACGTCAGGAATTACGTCGTAAAGAAAGTTTATAGACTAAAAGGACTGGAAAAGGGATTAGGACGATAATTAAATTATTTTGAACAAAACGAGATAATAGAAATTTCATTTTTTAGTATTAGAAAGTTAAATTAAATAATAATTGAAACACGATGTGTTCGCATGGGATTAGGTCCGGACTGTAAGATGTAATAAATACTTTGGTCGAATTTACTTTTTTAAATTAAACTAACTGTTTATAAATAAATCCACCATTTAATGAAAAAAACCAATGAAAATTCTAAAATATAATTTATAATTATTTCGAAATTTGTATGTAAAAGCCAAGCTGACCTTCTATAGACCAATCCAACTATATATAAAGCCAAACTGACTCTACGTAGATCAATACGACTGTATATGAAAGTCAAGTTGACCGTCTACAGATCAATCCGACTGTATCTAAAAGCCAAGCTGACTCTATATAGATCAATACGACTGTATATGAAAGTCAAGTTGACCGTCTACAGATCAATCCGACTGTATCTAAAAGCCAAGCTGACTCTATATAGATCAATACGACTGTATATAAAAGCCAAACTGATCCTATGTAGATCAATCCGACTGTATATAAAAGTCAAGTTGACCATCTGTAGATCAATCCGACTGTATAAAAAAGCCAAGCTGATCCTATGCAGATCAATTCGACTGTCTGTAAAAGCCAGGCTGACCATATGTAGATCAATATGACTGTATTTGAAAGCCAAACTGACCCTATATAGACCAATCCGACTGTATGTAAGAGCCTAACTGACCGTCTATAGACCAATCCAACTATATGTAAAAGCCAAACTGACCATATGTAGATCAATTCGACTGTATGTAAAAGCCAAGCTGACCATATGTAGATCAATTCCTCTGAATGTAAAAGCCAAACTGACTGTCTATGGACTAATCCAACTATATGTAATGCCAAACTGACCCTATCTAGATCAATACGACTGTATGTAAAAGCCAAAATGACCGTCTATAGACCAATCCAACTATATACAAAGCCATACTGACCCTATATTGATCAATCCAACTATATGTAAAAGCATAGCTGCCGCTATGTAGATCAATCTGACTTTATATAAAAGCCAAACTGACCGTTTGTAGATTGTGGAATTGATTATAAATAATTAGTTTAATTTGAAAAAAGTAATATGAGTAGATTCCACAAAGTAAGGGTCCAAACAGTAAATTGGTCGAATTTATTGTTTTTTTTTAAGGTAAAATAATAATTTGTATGATTTTAATATATGAAAGTATCCGAACGTGACATTTCATTTTCAGCAAATTAAAAAAAAATAACAATGATAAATCACTCGGAACTTTTATAGTTACTCGTTTAAATTTAACCGATGTTTTCGCTTGTACGTTTTTATTGTTTTAATTAAATTAGCAGAAACGTGATGTTTTGATATTATTTCTGAATTAACGGATAGATTAAATAAAGAAATGAAACTTTTTATTTTGCATATATAGGGCTATAAAAAAAACTGTAGATACCTTTTAAACACTATTGTTTTTCTTAGAATTCTCCACGAAGAAAAATGCATTTTTGCATCCTCTGAAGCCAATTAGTTTATCTTGAAACAACCAAACAGCCGACTGACGTTTATTTTCGGGTTCTTAAGTAAATATCCAGGATTCATTTTTTTAATTGAGAGTTTTTTGACACCAATTAACTCCGGTATCCAACGAGAAACTAGTTTTTTTACAAATAATTCTACATGTAAATTTTTTTTAATTGTAGTCCTCGATGCAAAACTATATTGTTATATGCAACAATTAAAAGACAACCCTTATATATAAAGTTGTTGGAGATTTGTCACTTAATTTTAGGGCGAAATATTCTTATATACAGGGTGTTTCAAAAAAAAGGTATTCTGTTGTTAGGATAAATAGATTTGTTTTCTCCCGCCCTGTATAATTGGGAAAAATTTATTTTTTTATTTTTGTCAAGTCAATAATCACGTTTAAATTGTGTCAGTTTCAAGTTTAACCTTATTCGAAGAATTGATTTGGCATTGAACTATTCATCTAAATCGAAGTAACTGATAGTTCATGTTCGACCTGAATGAACAAAACCGTATTGTCAGAATAATCGGTCGAAGGTAAAACTATGAATTGTTATTTTTTGTTTCAATAATTATAAAACCAAATTACAGAAAATAATTGGTTTATTTTTCAAGAGGTGAAATAATTACAGATAAACTAAGATAGTTACATATATAGTTATACCGGGTGTCCCACGTTTTGACAGTACAATATCTCGAAAACATTCCACATGACAAGTATGAAATTTGGCAGCTAATTACAGAGAAACTGATGCTTATATTTGTTATACAAAGATTTCTGTTTTTCCTCGTATCTTCGCTTAGAAAATAGATACTGAGATGCGGTTTTTACCATTTCTTTTTTAACTCCTTACTCTTTCTAGTAAATGATTAAAAAAATAGCATTGGTTTTGAAGATTCCCAAAAAAAAAACAATTGTTCAATCACCGCCACCTAGCGACCGTTAAAACTTCCGGGATAAAACTATGATATAATATTTTATTAGGCATTGAATTCCCTTTCAAATGATACTAAGTTTGTCATAATCCATAAAGCAAAACAAAAGTTATAATAGTTTTATTGAGTCAGCTTTCCCATTCACCCCTACCATTTATGTTACAAGATAGAGGAAAAAGTAGGTACTGGAGCAAACTTATGTAAAATGATCTAATGATTACGAATATATAAATTTTGTGGTACTATATTTTTAAATAAAATATAAAACTGTTATATCATAAAATTTTTAGGAAGTCTACTTTAGAAAGTAACAGGACGTGGTTAAACTGTAAAAACGACGTTATCAGAGCTATCTTATCGCCTAGAAGTTAGATTAGTGTATAGAAAAGTTGAAATATAAAACATACAAATATATTTAACAAAGATAAAGATCAAACTTTACGAAAGAAGAAAAATTTCGACCTTTTTTCCGGTTCACTCTGTAGGCTCAATTAGGTTTACTTAATGAGAATATAAAATAAATTTTGCTCGTTTCATAAATTTTTTAATCTCTTATTTAAATTTATCGAAATAAAACCACAAACTTTTTTTATTTTTTAACTTCAACGTTTCGGTACCGTTCCAGCTACCGTTTAAAAAATAAAAATAAAAAATTTTATTGTACGCCTATGATAGAAGAACACTTTTACAAATAAATCCACCTCTTTATAAAGTGTTGTCATACGCCTATGGTAAATGCAAATTTTTACAAATATATTAATTGTAATATAAAATGTTTACCTCAGGTAAGCCAGTGATAGGAAGAAATTATAAATAAATTTTATTGTTACCTATATAAAAAGATTTCAACATGCACAATATACAGTCAAAGAGCAACAAGTCACATTAGCATGTCAGTGACGACAGTGAGGCTAATTCATAAGTTTTGCACCTACTAAAAATCGCTCAGCATAGCTAGAGAAAATGTTTTCTGATTAACTCTCATATACAAACACAAAACGTAAAGAAAATTTAGCAAAAACTAGCATTTCGCAAACTTAAAAATCGAAAATGTTTTTCAAAAACTTACCTCTTGTAAGGAATTTGTCTTTTTTGTGGTCAAATTCAAGTAGCGCTCTTGGTTTTGGCAGAACTTCGCAGTCTGTTTTTCGAATTTCTTCTTTTCATTTTTAGCTCCACCTATATACTTTTTGCGGAAATCTTCTAGAGGCTTCACTACGCAAGAATTTGCATTCTCTAGCTATAACAAAAACCGCAACAACAATTAGAACTCGATATTTAAGAAGAAACATCTAGATATCTATCGAGAGTTGGATTACACCACAAAGATGGATAAGTACTTACCATTCGATCACGTTCGTCTTCAATTTGATTGATCAAATCCGCAAAATTGCTTAAAGATGCCGAAATTACTTGTTCATCATCAGTTTGTGTACCACCGACGCATTCAAAAGTAAAAGTTTTAAGACAATCAGCGAAAGACCTTTGAGCTCTACCCAACTCTGTAAAAAAAATACACAATTATATTAAATACCTTCGTTATTGAGTTACAAGGGTTGCAAAAAGAATGAATTTAGTTCTGAACTCATGCGAATTTTCTGTTGGAACAAACCTATCAGGAGAACTACTGCAAGAGAAATGGGATGGAAAGGAAAACCATATTTTATCCTCCCCTGATGGGCTTTGAGCTTTTCATTCCTTGGGGGTTTTTCAGGATGGCAAAATCACAAGGAACAAGTATCTTTAGCTAACATGGATTTGTCAAAATAAACTATCAAGTTATTTAATTAATCATGAGTTTGTGTACCACCGACGCATTCGAAAGTAAAAGTTTTAAGACAATCTGCGAACGACCTTTGAGCTCTACCCAACTCTGTAAAAAAATTACACAATTATATTAAATACCTTCGTTATTAAGTTACAGGGGTTGCAAAAAGAATGAATTTAGTTCTGAACTCATGTGAATTTTCTGATGGAACAAACCTATCAGGAGAACTACTGCAAGAAAATGGGATGGAAAGGAAAACCATATTTTATCCTCCCCTGATGGGCTTTGAGCTTTTCATTCCTAGGGGTTTTTCTGGGAGGCAAAATCACAGGGAGGAAGTATCTTTGGCTAACATGGATTTGTTAAAATGAACTATCAATGTTATGAAATAAATTCTTTATAACTGATAGCAGTGCATTGACTGTAACTTGATAGTGGTATGCTTTTAAAATTAGAAACACTCCCAGTATTATCATATTATATTACATTTATAAATATGATAGAAAAAAGGCATCAAACTATTCAATCAGAGTCCTGTTAGGATAAATTGGTCGATAAAGCTTTTAAGTTCAACCCTGTTTCTTTCAACAACATTATTTCCCACAACAAATTCATTTTCTGGATATTCTTACATAGGTTTGTCTTCTCAATATATTTTTTAGCAACAATTATTTTGCAAAATGATAATGAAAAAGAACAATAAAAGCCAGCCTGCAATACAACCTGATATTTAAATAATGGAAATGTCAGGTACTTAATATAATATTGTTTTGTCAATTGCAAATGATATTGGAATGTTGAAAGCAAGTGAGTTTAACTGATGACACATTCGTGGACTAGATGTCATTGAAAATAAATAAGATTTGTTTAAGAGGTTATTATTGGTATTCGAAATCATTAGTCAGTTGTTCTTGTACTTGAAACATCTTCATAGAATAACAGTAAACTAAACTTCCTTTTATAGAATATATAAACAGGAAGATAAATTAATCAGTTGTATTGAAACAGTATAAAATTAAATATCGATATGGGACCATTTTTTTATGGGAATGCTTATTCAATGGTTGTAGAAAACAATTACATATTTGGTATATAATTGGAGAAAATTATCCTGTTTTGAATAACAAGGTTAAATTAATAAAGCTACAATAAATAATTATAATTATTACTGTCTAAAACACATTTAGACTATGCAAAAAACAGGTAATTCCTTTTAAAAATACATAATATATATTATTATGATCATTTGAAATATATCCTGTATCCAATCAATTTATTAATTACTACAAATTATCTTTACAATAGATAAGCACTTAACATTGAAACATTCTTAACCAAACAGCCAATCCCTAAATATCTAGCTGTATAATGAATAAATTTACAGGCAATTGTACTAACTTATATAACTTTACCTACTTATACTCTAAATACCCAACCTTAAACAGGATAATCACAATATTATTTGAAATTAAAAACACATAAACATAAAAAGTGAAATTTACGTACGTTTGGCTGATGTTAAAAGGTCTTTCACTTCCTTTATAATCCTTTTGATATGTTGATTAGTTTTTTCAAGCTCCCGTTCATGTTTATGAAGATTTTCTCTGAAATAAGGACTGTCGCTTAAACATTCAGTGAACTCCAAAGGAGGTAGAACGACCCCCATATTGTTTTTTAAAAACACTTAACATTCATATATATTATGTTCTAAGAGGATATATATGCTTGATCATATATACCGTCAAATATCGAGCAATGCACAATCAATTAATTATATGTAACACAAACGTATCACTAATACGACCGTTTCAACGTTTCCCGATAAATCTTTCGAACAACACCTCAATTACTAAAAAACTGATGTATAAAAATCACAATAACAACCTGTTGGAATAATTTATCTTATAACTACGCTTGCGTTGTCAAATTATTTTTAATGACATTTGATATTTTTGTAGTAATGTCAGTTGTCAAACGGCCATCGATAGAAAATCGATTACTATTTGACATTACCACAGAAATAAATAAACTCTCTGGTTTGTACCAATAAAAAGCCAACAATTTAAAGCTCAGAGTTAATTATATAAACTTGATTCAATTTTCTCTTTCATTGCTCGACGCTAATTCATGAAAATTAACTTGCTGAACACGCCGTTTCGATAAATGCGAGTTAATTACTGGAAAGCATTACGTATCCCTCTTGTTCTCAGATTAGGCTTAGACCAGAGCAGGGGATAGATCTATGATCAAGAATTATTTTTAATGACATTTGTTATTTTTTTAGGATTGTCGGTTGTCAAACAGCGATCGATTTAAAATCGATTACTATTTGACATTACCACAGAAGTGAATAAACTCTCAGGTTTGCACCAATAAAAGGTTTGAAATATTTTGTTGTATAACGTGTTGCCTATATAATCACGAAATCATGTAAATCCATGGCGGTCTATTCTCAAACAGTGACATTTTTTGTCGCATGAGAGATTGTATAACTCTCGATTGGCAAAATTACAATCTCGCATGCGACAAAAAATGTTTATAATAATTTTTTCAAGTTAACGATAAATGACAGATCTGCCATTTTTTGCTAACTTAACATTACTTAAACAAAGTATTAACATTTTTAAAACTTTGATGACGCAATCTTGTTTTCGGGGCCGTGCGCGCAACCTAATAATGGCGCGCGGAGGGCTATTTTCAGCGTTAAATTAAAATTATAAATAATGGAGATAGAGTTCTGGGAGTTCGGACTTTTTTATTGGAAATATCCACCTCTTTAAGAATCTTTTTTTTGAAATTTCGAAAATATTTATAATTTACGAACAATAAGCTACAAACCAAACAGTATTTTTTTTGGTCTCTAATTGTTTATAACTTTTGGAATTTTTTATGGGCTAATTTAATTATTTGGCACAATGATCTAGACATTATTCCGGATCGAATGAGCTAAACCACATAATTTTAATAAAAGTATGTAGAATTAGCACCATTTTAAGCTTATAGACTAGACTATGTAACTGTGCGGGATAAATGCACCGGAGCTAAGACTTCAACGATAACTTTATACTAGTTAACAAATAGGGTTAATCCGGTTGATGGAATAAAACAATAATTACAATGTTATGGTTTTTATTTATTTATTTTTTAAATTAAAAATCGAAAGTGCATTAAACGTACTTTAAAATCGTTTAAAAAAAAGAACACAATGTCACTATTAAATAAACAAGACTCAAGTTACATGTGATTTACATAACGGTGAAAAAATACTGTTATTTTGTCACGAGTGAATTGATTTTCTCAAAGTAAACTTTGACGTTTCTGAATTTTACTATCGATTCTTATAAAAAATCGAATGAACCACAGATAATGTATAAAATTATAAATTTAGGGAGTTGGAAATGGATGGAAAATTGTAAGGAAGGGGTAGGATAGTTTTTGCGACGTTTTATCTTCTGCTTTGAAAGCCAAAAATGAGGAAAAATAGAGCTCAGGTACTGAAAATGAAAAATTTAAAACCAATAAAAAACCAACGTTCGATGCACTTCAGCATTTTTCTACATACAAAGAATTCAATAGATGAGAAATTTAAAAAAAACGATCATATTATATACCTATGCGGTAGAAATTATAACACATTATTATTAATATACGTTCGGTAAAAATCCCGATATTTCATGAATATTTACTCGTGAAGATACATAAAATCTTCGTTCGTTTTGCATCTCTTTTACGTCGATACAAATTACAGGATGTTTGCCGATTATCAGTCTATGTCTGTATTCTCTTAAATCGAGATTTTTCCATGTCGAAACGTGGTAAATATAAACCTGCAATAAGAAATAAATAAAAATCCATAAATAGAAAACTTCTATTCACATGCACGCATGCGCACACATCGTGTCACTTATATCGATGGTTTTAAACATGGAACGATCAAATAAATAGCTAGTGCCACGGAATTCACTTTGGCTTCCACATTATGCGCATGCCTTAAAATTTAGCGCGAACATTTAAACGACGAAACTTTGGGTTCTAGAAACAGCGCGTGAGTGCTTTGATATTTTATCGAGAAGGGGAAGAGAATATAACACGATTCTCAAGATATTCTAATTTTTCCTTCCCCTCCTCGAACCGATTATAACCCTACCAACAGTAAATTGATTGAACAAAATAAAACTTTCGACTTACCGTTCCGACGTCCATTCCTAAAAGTAACGTATTGCCATACAAATAAATACACGTTATGTAACACTTAAAAATTTCCCAAGTACTGAAGACTTTTTTGCTGCATTTGTTATTCTCCCCCAATAAAAAGAATTCTATCAAATCACATTTAACATCGTCATCGCTTTTATCTACAAACCGATAATTGGATATATAAAAAATCTATGGATTGTTATGTATTCGATACTTACATAAACTTACGATTACATCATTTCTTAATATTTGCGTGTTCGGACTATCTACGTGTGGATAATTAAAGGAAATCCTGGTTTTTTTCTTCATTATATCCATAGTGGATCCTTCTATGTTTCCGTATTCGATAACTTTAACTTCGTTATTGATAAGAAACGTGCAGACTCCTTCCCACATCTTCATGCACGATAAACAGGACGGAGAATATATTCTCGAGAACCAAATATCGCACAATTCCCTGCCTCCATTGACTTTCACTAGTTTCGTTACTGTGATTCTGCCACCGAATCTTTCGTAGCAAATGAAGTTTTTGTAAACGCTGGAATTAATAAATGAAAACGCAAATAAATCACTTGTAACAATTTTATAGGTATACCTGTGAGATTTGACATCCATAATTTCCAGATGCCTTGAAGAAAATCCATCATAACAAAATATTTTGAGCCCCGAATTAAACCCAAATAGTAAACATATATTCAATCTACGGTTATCATTTTCACCTGTAATGCAAGTTAATTTTCTCAATAATTTAGCCAAACCAGATATTTACCAGGGCAAATATCGATTAGCCACCCAATATCTCAAGTTCCAGTATTGGATTCTACTGTTAAGTAAAACGTGAACTGAAAATATTTGTGTAAATCAACAAAACTGCCCCAGTAAATACCTCCTGATACAATCAACGGTGTATTACTTTCAATAAAAGTGAGACTATTTATTCTGACTGCTAAAAGTCGTTCAAAGAAAACCATTTTCCATTGGGAAGTATAAATCTTGAGACGCCCATCTTCGGTACCGAGTGCTATAAAATCTTTGGATACAGCGATACATGATATTTTAGGTACATCTGTTGGACTTAAAATAATGTCACAAACTACTCTATTTAAATTCTCGAAGGAAGTCCAATTGATGTATATGTTTAACCATTTATCTAAATCATTTTCTTTATAATGCTGTAAATATTGAACAAGTTGGTTGATGGGAATTTCTTCTTTACAACAACACTCCCAAATTTTTGTTTTCTGAAATAATGTTATGTCAGACAGAAACTGTTACCTCTATTTATTAGTACAAGTCAAAATGAAGCTGTTTTTAAAATGTAATGTCAAATGAACAGAAGCAACAATTCATTCTATTTCTACGCATACCTGGGTAATACGATCAACGATACATCTCCAGTTCTCATCTACTTTCCTAGCACTCAGCAATGTAGATCCACTACATTGTTTCAGGATCTTTTCGAGAATTTCCACTGGAAACATCATTTTTGTTCCCAAATCATTGACAGCTTGAATAAAATGAAACAAAAGAACAATAAGTGTGTTCTTCTTGAGTTAGAGTTATTTATAAACCTGAATCTTTTATTCATTGTTTACTTTTACATACAAAATTAACTTTCCTTAAAATGTTTGTGCCTCAAGATCATGGTGATAAACCGGCAAAAATGAAAATTTTTTTTCTTTATTATATCTTAAATAATTCATATTAATTCATGTATTAGTTACTTCTGATAATATACAATAATTCATTGTATAGAACAGCTACTTCTGGATTTTACTAAACAAAATTGTACTCACTTATTCTGTACACCCTCAGGATCCCTAAACACAACTCCGTTTTTGGCGCACACTTCTTGTTACTTTGTTATTGGTATTTAAAGTTGCAATTTTTCAATTTACGCGGCCATTCTTTCAACACTGTACACCTTCTTCAATCATTTTCCTCGCCCTTCTCGATAAATTAACCAATGATCTGTTTTAATACGTTATATTATAATTGCGATCTTGTCAGATCGTCAGGATAATCTTATTTCTAATACTTCTCTCTCTTCGTATTTTGAGGTTACCCTACTAATTTTAATTTTTTTATTGAAAAATATTATAATTTAATACTAAGTAACAAGTTGAGTTTAGGTGCGCTGACTGAAACTTCCAGAAAATACAATCTACAGTCATTTTAAACAGTATTCTGCAAAAATTGACTCAAAATACCAGAAGTAGCTGTTTGTATACAATTACCTTAAATATCAAAGATGATGTTTATATTTGTACTATGGAGGGTAGAAGCACGGAACATAAAACAATTTTATGTTCCGTGGTAGAAGGAAGGAGCACCATCTGCATAGGTAACATAAATAAGAACCATCTGAACGTATTAAAAAGTGTCCATCGAAAAGAAGCAAACTAAGGTGGCGCCATGGTAGCAAGTGGAAAGATTTTAAAAATAGCGCCATTAATTATTAGAGTAAGATACAAAATTAAAAAAGGAAATACTACGTAAATAATTGAGATTTTAAATACTGCATATTTCTCAACTACATAAGTCACGAAAAATACTAAATTTTTCAACCCATCACACTTCACTCAGTTTATAACCCTAAATTCACATCATTTCCATTAGCTACACGAGCGCCATTTCGGTGAATCTTCGAATTATAATTTGCTGTTTACAGGTGGACACTTTTTCAACTTGTCCCCCATACAAGATGGTGCTCCTTCCTTCTACCCTCCATACTATAGTTCTTTGGTTTATGTACATGACAGATGACAGATAAGTTAACCTCTGATTGAAAACAAAATAAATAATACATTTTAAAATTATGCTGACAAATTTTGCTGCTTACTATATTCTTAAAGAAGAAGCAATGGAAATCGAAGGAAGTACTGTTTGTAACATTGATGTTAAGCAAGAATTGGATGAAGAGGTGCATACCGTAATTGCTAAAAATTATTTAAGAGAAGAGCTAAATAGCCTAATAAATCCACTTAAAGAAGAGGTAACTATTGATATAAATACTAGTTGTTTAATTGAAAAATGCAGTGCTTCAATTAAAAGAAAATGTAACAGTTATAAAGTTAATCAACTCCATACTGGAAAAAAATTGAAATATTTAAATAAGAAAAAGAAAAAGCGTATGAAATCATGGGGTAAGTACTGTTGTTCTATTTGGTTTGGGAGTTTTTTAGCCATTGTTTAATAAATCTTTGTAGGGCCCTTATTTAATGGAAAAATAATAAAGAAAAAGGATTGTTTCAATGGAATTAATATGTGTACTTTTTGTGGAAATTTATACACAAAACAAGTCGAATATTTCAGACACTTTTCAATTAAGCATTGCTTAAAACAGAAAAAGTTATATAGGACTGAATTTAATAAAAAAGAAATCGAATATTATGAAAGTCGAGTTGTAAAAGATGAGATTGAAATAGTTGAATGTGTTTTAAAAGAAGAATTGCCAGACACCCACTCACATCTCTCTACTACTACTAATAATTTAAAGCCCTGTTCGGATACAGAGAATAAATCATTTAAATGTGAAATTTGTTTAAAATCTTTTTCACGGAAAAAATATTTACAAGCTCATTCGCGGAGACATTCTGAGGTGAAACCATTCAATTGTGATATTTGCTCAAAATCCTATATGAAACGAGGCGATTTAAATGCACATTTGCGTAGTCACACAGGAGAGAAACCATTTAAATGTGACGTTTGCTTGAAATCTTACACACAAAAAAGTCATTTGAATGCTCATTTGCGGGGACATTCTGGGGTGAAACAATTTAAATGTGATATTTGTTCAAAATACTTCTTAAATAAAAGTAATTTAAAAAGGCATTTGTCTAGTCACACAGATGAAAAGCCATTTAAATGTGATATTTGTATAAAATCATTTACACAGAAAAGTGATTTAAACACACATTTGCGTTACCATACTGGAGAAAAACCTTTTAAATGTCACATTTGTTTAAAATCATTTTCACATAAAAGCTATTTGAATCAACACATTCGTAACCACAATGGGGAAAAACCATTTAAATGCGATATTTGCCCGAAATCTTTTTCATATAGCACCAATTTAATTAGACACTCCCATTGCCACACAGAAAAAAAACCTTTCAAATAGAGCTTTTGTGAGTTGTCACCTAGAAGGATGGTGATTTATGGTTACATATTGTAGAAAAGCATATAGAGGAAAGTTGGTAAAAATTCCCTGTTACTGGTCTTACTCTATTAATGGTCCGTCAATGTATTTTCTAAACAAAAGATGTAATATTTCTTTATTAAAAATTTGTTTTTATTTTTAATAAAATATTTATTTCGGAATATCACTAACTTTATTTGAATATACTCACACTCTTGACCACAATATAACAATTCAAAAGTGAAATTTATTCATTTTTATGTCTTCAAGTCCATCAAATAACAATTATTCGAATACATTTCAATTCGTTTTTTCTCCATATACACCCAAAAAATTGTTTTAGCGAATTATTTCATCAATCAATAACTTAATAAATAAATATAATAATAATTAATCATGATGAAATAAAACAATTTAATTTGTTTAAATCTTCATTTTTGAAAAAATGAAGATTTAAACAAATTAAATTGTTTTATTTCATCATTAGTATGGATCTTCATCAAGTAAAAGCCTCATCTATTCAATAATAATAATCATGGAGGCTATAATAATGTTCAAAAAATAAGATAACCATAGAATTGAATAAGCAAAGGTGATAACCTAAAAATCACTTCGCGGAAACGAGCAAACGGTGCGACACCTAC
Source organism: Lochmaea crataegi (assembly GCA_947563755.1). Taxonomy (NCBI): domain Eukaryota; kingdom Metazoa; phylum Arthropoda; class Insecta; order Coleoptera; family Chrysomelidae; genus Lochmaea; species Lochmaea crataegi. Next base: position 2,331,942 of record OX387433.1, on the reverse strand, counting down.
CGTCAAAATTGTATAGCTTTGGAATGGGGAAAACAAACTAAGGGTGCGTTCCGAATTACGCATGTAACGCATATGCTGCATTAAGGTCTATTTATAAATTTGCCGTTTCCGCTCGCAGTTGCCGTTCCAGTTGAAAGTTAAAAAGCTACTTTCACATTTGCGCATTTATATTCTCCGTTGCTGTTATCGTTCGCCGTCGAGCGGGACGTTCCCTGATGTTCAGACATAACTAAGTTTTAAGTTTCGTTGTTCGTGCCGTTCGCATATTAACCAATCAAATGCCTGGTTGTTTGACACGAATCGGGTTTAGTGGGCTTAACATAACCTTAAATATGTTATTAAAAGCCATAGAACTAATTAGTTCGATGTTAAAAGCTGAGTCACGTTGATTAAGATTTATTTTTTTAGGACTGTTCGGCAATGCTACTCCATTGACTCCGAAAACTCCTACCTTCTTTAAACCGTTCGGTTATTACAGAACGAGTAAAAGGAGCAGTCTTTATATCGTTCGTATACTGTGGAGAGGTGTGAAAAGAGTTGCTCCAATTGTACCACCTCGGCGAGGTAGGGTTTCAGGAGTGAATATGCGCACTTCGATTACCGGCCAAAAAATAAAATCCTTATGTATTTTAGGTTACATAGTTTACAATGGAAGTAATTTTTCCCTTAACACCAACAAGTTTTTTAGGAGTCATGGTTTTAGATCAAATGAAACACACAATAAACGTCTTAAAATATTCAAAAATCAAAAATATTCGACACAACCTCAAATCTCAATAATAAAATGGCTGTCGGCATGAAACATCGTTTGTAACGCCAATAGCATGAAACGGTCGTTACGTGGCGACAGATAAACAAGACCGATTTTGGTTTCTGCGCAAGTCAGTTGGCAAACTTCACGTGGCTTTTTCTTATGTGAAACGGAGTCTACAACATTGCAGAAGTCTCAGCGCTACCAATGCGCGCATTGATTTAAATCAGATCAATTTTCTACGCACTTTATGTGTAAATCGGAATAATTCACTCTAAATCGCTATTAGATTAGAGTACATTAGTGAGCAAAGTTTTAATATCGTTTTCTCGAATTTCTGAAAACGTATTTAGACTCTAATAATGACCAGCAAGTGATAGAGGTATATTGCTCTGTGCCGCAATGTAATCAGTATAAAGATGCAAATGTATCAATATACAGCTTTCCAACAGATGCAAAGTGTGGCAAAACATTTTAAAAACTGAAAAACCTTTTTCCAAATACATGCCAGTCTGTAGCAGGCACTACTTAGAAACAGATTATTTCAGGTAATTTCACTCATTTCAATGAAATAATTTGATGTTCAGTGTTATTTAATGCTTGAGTAACTGTTCGCCTTCCACCATCGGCCGATTTTTGTCGCCAATGTCATTAAAAATGTCCACAAAACCAATTTTAACCACTACCAACTTTCACAAAACACCTCTGTTATTTCAACTGTCATTGATAGAGCGGTGTTTCGGCTTAGCAAACTGCTACTTTATCACTGCTCCGATGCTATCACATATATTTTAACACCAAAGCGTACCGTACAAGTGTAAAAATTGTGAAAAGAGGGATTTTCAAAATAAACAAATAAATAACGTACGTATTTTTATTAATTTCCGTACCCAATGGGTACACCCATACAAATAAAATACATTCAATCTTTATAACCTAGCCAATGAGATGAATAAAATAAAATAAAATAAAGGTTCAATTGTAATTATCACATTAAAAAAATTATGAGATCAAATGATGGCTGTGTGTGCGGATTTTCTTATGCACCGCTGCCAATCCCGAATGATGTCTTTGAGTGGGTTGCATCGCTGGAGTTCTATTCGTTTTTCGCAGTAAAGATGCACTCGGACTTTCAAACCACAATTCCAATGAATACAAAGTCGCTAACTGCCCTAATTTATCTCGTTCAGCCCCATATAACCTCAATTCGGATTTTGACGTGTCCTGTAGGAATTTAGCTACTCTTTCGTTGGCGCTCGTATTTATACTGAAACCCGGTCGTTCTTCTCTCAACCTTCGACAACCTAAAAACAAAAATTCAATTTTCATTACGCGTCACTGAGAGAGAGAAGTATACTTTATTGACACTAAAACATCAACAGTGTCACTGATTTTATTTGGAAAACTGAAACGATGACAATCGTATGACACGCGCAACTGACCTGCTCTAATTTCTCTTGGGTCGGAGTCGTTAAATGATTGATCCATTGCCGAGGAATTGTCTATCGATGGAGCCCAATCGGTGAGTTCGTCGTCTCCTTCATGGCCTTCTCCTCCGCTCCAACTTATACTGCTTTCACTAGCTATCTCGCAATTTTCGTCATAGCTTTGAGTTTCCATGGAGTTACACTGTCAAAATATTTTTTAATTGGTTCATTTTAAAATTGTAATAATAGGCCAAACAATAGATATTGTCTGCACACTTAGACAACATCATTAAATGCCTACATCGGTAAAAATATACAAAAGTAGAATAAATACTTACAGCACTAGTCGATGGATGACAAAACTTTTCAATTTTATCGACCAAACTTTGGTGTAGAGGCTTAATTTTTGTACTGTGTATCAAAGATTTTCCGTTATCTACAATTTCCAATCTTTGAGGTCGTTTTCGTTTCCCACAGGGTGGCATCGGTGTTTCATCGATACTCATTCTCTTATATTTTCTTTTTCTTCTTATATTTGGGCGTGCCGGTGAATGCTCATTAACGGAATCACTTTCCAAGCAGTGGCTAACACCTAAAAGGAAAACATTCAAATATTATTACGTTATTAGCGACTTTTTACTGAATTTTCAGTAAATTCTACCAATTTCCACGAGATTATTATGGAACACTTCAAAATAGAAGTAGGTACATTGCATCATAACACAAACCTTGTATCGCAAAAAAATATTTATATTTCCTTTAAAAAACAAAATATAACATCCGCTAGGAATAAACTCTGAAAGTAGGTGGAAATATTCAAATTACTAAATTTTTTCAAGGTTAAATACTGGTTTCAGTAGATTCTATTAAATGTTACAAATTAGAAGATTATTTCATAAGAAAGTGCTTGGAGATTAGTTTCATTGTTAAATATAATATTAATCAAAGTTATTCTGAACAATTTTGATAAGTAGATTAGTACCGAAACCTTGGCATTTTGTGAAATATACCTTTTAAGAAATTATACATTGGATGCCTCATTCTAAGAGAAGTTCTTTGATTTAGTGTTTTTGCTACTGTTATGCTAAACGACATATCATCAGAATCAGACTGATGAAAGCTAACCAGTTTGTTTCGATGTTTGTCGATGCGAATTTCGGAGTTACTACTTGAACTTGCATCAGAATTGTTGTCTCCTGGTTTGTTTGTGTATAGATCTGAAACACAGCGTTTAACGAATAAAAGTAATTTATATAAAAATATTTACGTAAGTTTCCCGCGGAGCGTGTTCTTCGTCTCATTCCCCATTTTCCAACGTTAATAATGTTTAGGGAACCACAACTTTCTGATTCTTCTAGAGCTATCGATAGATCTTGTGCCAAATGTTCCATTTTTGTTATCAAGTAAATATCACCTACATAAGACAAACTAATTATAAGGTTATTAATGTCTCTAAATGATATTTTTGAAGTACGCAACCATGTACACAACCATGAATTTACTTATTTTGAATTATAATTTATAATGTTATGCTATTTATTTGTATATGGAAAATAATTTGTTTTCATAAAATAACACTCTTGATTGGCATTCAAGTTGTCATTTGTCAATGTCAGTCATCAACAACATGAGGGCCGTTCGGCAATGCTACTCCATAGACTTCGCACATTCCTCCCTTCTTTAAACCGTTCGGTTATTACAAAACGAGTAAAAGGAGCAGTCTTTAAATCGTTCGTTTACTGTGGAGTGGTGTGAAAAGAGCTGCTCCAATTGTACCACCTCGGCGAGGTAGGGTTTTAGGAGTGTGGATTGGAGTGCAGCTGGAAGTATATATAAGAAGAAAAAGACAATGGGCGCGTTCAGCCATGCTAGCGCTAGGCAAAATGCTTTAGATACACATGTATTCTAAACCCATATAAAGTAAATGGAAATTATTATTTGAATGAATTGATAAACCTTTGCATAATTATTGTTTTGTGGGTTCTTTATTCGGTGGATAAAGTATTATAACGTAAAGTTTCACGCCTTTTAATGAACATTTTACTGTATACATGTGCTTGTCAGTCGAGTTCTATGGCTCTGCAGTGTTATTTGTTTTTGGTGATATTCGTTTGATCGTTCATGTTTATTTTCCATACTTTTGTAGTAGAGTTCTAGTTAGTTGTATCACTTTATTCTTCTGATTGCTTTTTCCACTGACATAATGACAGAAGAGTATTGGTGATTTGCCGAAAGTTCCTAGAGTTACTGGCCACCGATGCATTGAGAATTCAGCTAAAACGTCATTTTAAATTTTAAGATTTACGCTTCGGGGGTGTATTCATTGTTTTAATAAAGCAATAACAGAGACAACCCCAATAAAGATGTTCGTAATGGTAAAAAACCTTCAAAAATCTTATGTTTTGAATGGTAGACATTAACTGTCATTCTTGTCATAAAAACCACTTTTTGTTGGTCACACTAACCTTAGACTGAACTCCTCCATTAATTTTGAAATTAAGTTTTAGTTTAGTTTAACTGTGGAGTTAGAGATTTTATTCGATTGCCTAGAATATTTACCCAGTATATGCTGAGCATATTATCCCCTGGGATATTGTCCAATAAAGGAAATAGAAGAAGTAGGAAATATCAAAGACAGTGTGGTCAGATTGGGCGATTTTTCGCCATTTGGGCTACTTTGAACAATTTTTTGCGACAACATTTTAACCAAAATCGCGAAGCGATTTTTGGGCGATATTTTATATTTTTGAGCTACTTTTTTGGCTATATTTCATTCGAGAAATGTGGCAAGCAATATAGTTTATGAAAAATTTTGTCAGACAGTTAACGATGACGTTCACAGAGCAATGACAAATGACGTGACAGTTTTGACAAATTATTGAAATACGAACGGAAATATCGAAGAGAATAAACAGTTTATATTATTTATGAAGATACAATATTGTAGCCTTCCTAATTAACAAAAAAATGGGAAAGTGGGGCAGATATAATAAGTGCCATTAAAAAGAATGGGAACGAAGTCATATTTCGTGGTAAGTTACGTCATATTTGAGTAGTTCAATAAAGTTATTTTCTTATAAACTAGATGTTATGTTCATGTATTTTGGCGATTTTTGGGCGACATGGCAACGTTGGAACATGTTGCGATTTTTGGCGACATTTGCTGGTCGAGTTGGCGCTTAAGACAGTTGAACATCTGGCCACACTGATCAAAGACGCACGTCATCGAGAAATATATATTTTGATACAAATATTTTTTCCCAAGTGAACTCGTTAATAAATATATTTAATAAAATAATGGAAGAGAATCCGAAAATTTACAAAGTTTATAAGGAAGAAAACATTGAAGTTGAGGAAAATACTGTTTGGAATGTGAAAGTTAAACAAGAAGTAATTGAACATGTGGAAGTTGAAGACGCTCCAAGTGTTCATAATTATTTAATTGAAAACTTGGAAGGTGTAATCCCTATTAAACAAGAGAAACTTACAGATTTAAGTACCGCTACATTGGAAGATCATTTTTCCATTAAGGAAGGAAGTAACACTTATGATAACAATAAAAACAAATTGAAACATCCAAAATACAAAAAGAGAGGTGAGTGAAATTTAGTTGTTTCATATTAATAATTATACTAAATAAATTACATTTACGTTTGTGCTTCAATATTAACTATTTTTTTAATATTTCAAACTGTAATAACCAACCAAGTGTGATATCATATTATGGTTGTTCTTTGGAAAGCTATAAGTTTTTCATAAAGTAAATGTATTGTATACACCATAAAGATTGGGTGAATTCAAAGACGTTCTGAATTGGCTAAAAATACTGCCAATATTAATTGAAACCATCCAAAATATGTCCAATGTATTTTTTATTTACAGGACTGTCATTGTTTGGGAAAATTTTGAAAATCCAGGATTGTTTCAATGGGATTATTGTCTGTACTGTTTGTGGGAATCTATATACGAAGAAAGTTGAATATTTTTATCACTTTTCATCAAAACATTATGTAAGACAAAATAAATTGTATAAAAATAAGTTTCAAAAGAGGGATATCAAACATACGGACACTACTTTTGAAAATAATCCACATAATGATGCCGAACATGAAATCAAAAATCGTGCTCAGTTAAATGTTACTGATAATATCAAATCACATTCAAAAAGAAGTTATTACTATAAAACTGATACAAAACAATTTAAATGCAAAATTTGTTCAAAAGCTTTTTTGCAAAAATGTGATTTAAATAAGCATTTGAGTTGTCACACCGGGAAAACCCCATTTAAATGTGATGCCTGTTTTCAATCTTTTTCACGGAAACATCAGTTGAATTTGCATTCGTGTTATCACACAGGGGAAAAATTATTTCAATGTGAAATTTGTTTTAAATCATTTTTACAGAAAGGACAGTTGAATAATCATTTGCTTTGTCACGCAGCTGAAAAGTTATTGCAATGTAAAATTTGTTCGAAATTTCTTTCAGCAAAAAGTAGTTTAAAATCGCATTTACGCAGTCATACAGGTGAAAAACCATTTAAATGTGACGTTTGTTTGAAATCTTTTTCACGAAAAGATATTTTAAACACACATTTGCGATGTCACACAGGAAATAAACCGTTTAAATGTGAGATTTGCTTAAAATCTTTCTCTAGAAAATGTAATTTGAATATACATTTGCGATATCACTCCGGAGAAAAACCGTTCGATTGTGACATTTGTTTGAAATCCTTTTCGCTCAAGGGTGATTTAAATAGGCATTTTCGCTGCCACACAGGGGAAAAACCGTTTAAATGTAATATTTGTTCAAAAGTGTTTTCACAAAAAAGGGATTTAACGATACATTCGCGTAATCATTCCGGAGAAAAACCGTTTAAATGTAACGTTTGCTTAAAATCTTTTTCACAAAACAGTATGCTGAAGGCACATTCGCGGTATCACACAGGCGAACTATTCAAATGTGAAATTTGTTTAAAGCCCTTTTCACAGAAAAGTAATTTAAAGAAACATTATTTATGCCACACCGGAGAAAAACCATTCAAATGCGACAATTGTTTTAAATGTTTTTCACAAAGGTATCTGTTAAATAAACATTTAGGCGGCCACAAGGTCGCTAACAATAAAAATGTCACTGTTGCTGCTATAAGTTTCTGAAATTTTTTATTTTCCAAAAACCAATAAAATTTATATATGTTATTATACTTATATATTTTAAAATTGTATAAACATAATAAAAAAATTGATATTTGGGTGATTTTATATGCATATCGATTGAGTAAAAAAGAAAGAATCTTCAAATATACATTTTTGTTTTAAAAACCCATTCATATGTGATATGTTTGTATAACTGCAAAATCCCCAACCTGCAGAACTCCTTTTTATCAAAAGAAAAGTATAAATTAACTTTAGAAAAGTGGAAAAAATCTGATTCGAACTCGGCTGTGGTATTTTAGAGAGTTATTGCAACGTTCGTTTTGTAGTTCCCCTTAATAAACTCTATTTTATTTTGACATATACGCATGCTCAGTGAGTTCAACTTTAAGGATATTCCTAATCTAAAATACAGGATTCCTGTACTTTATAAGTTAAATAAAGGAAGGCAGAGAACGCGTCACTTGATATATTCAAGGTTCGAGATCTAGTCACTTTCACAGGACATATAATTTATTCAGTTCTGTGGTTACTACCGATTTCACTTTAGTGCACATTTGGTATCGCCTTAAAGGATACTTGATTAGCGGATCTTCGATTAAAGTCGGCGTTTTTTACCCATTTGCAAAAACTCTATTGACACCCTGTAATAAAATTGGGAAACCTTAAGATAGGTTTTAATAAACAAAATTGAACATGACAAAAATATCCATACTAAGTGAAACGTAAACTAACTATATACTACACGCCCACCGCATTTTATTACATGTAAATTTAATTTAATGCTAGGGACATTGCTTATTAATTGAAATCAAATGAAAATGTCAAGTTTGGAATACCGCAAACTGCAGTACTAAATATCGCCACAGGGTAGCGCTGCTTGTCGTTGGTGTAAAAAATCTAGTGTATAGCATAGAGTACTTCTCTATTGTCTGTAGTGGTTTCACTACACTGGATCTGAAGCAAGGTTATCTATGATCTGAAGGTAGTGCAGTCAATACCACAAACCGTATATGCATTGTTTGTCTAGTCTGGAATCATTATTCAATATAATAAGGTAACGATCATTAATCTGACACATTTTCTCAATAATTTATTCAAACCGTTCTGCTGATCTGTGATATTTCGTTATCTTTCATTCTCCCAACTTTTGCACTGTTCTATCCAAATTAGTCAACTCGATTGTACTGCACTGGTTCAGTTTCAGTTCTTCTTCTTCTTTCCCTTTATTGGGCTTAACTCTATCAAGTTATCTACCCAGTACCATTTGTCTCTTCAATTTACATAGAAAACCATTTCTTTTATCTATGGTTGCAGAAACATTGTGTTTTGTGCCTATTGACGTGGGCGACATCAAACAAAACTATTGCAAGGTTCGTTTCATTCTAAAATAACTTTTTTGAAATTGTATTTCTAATAAAATATAACAATGGAAGAAAATCAGATAACTCCTAATGTTTATAAGAAAGAAAACATTGAGTTGGAGGAAAATAGTTTTTGGTATATGAAAGTTAAACAAGAGGTAATTGAAGATGTAAATAAGGTAACTGTTCAAAATTATTCAATTCAAGACTTGAATTGTACAAGTCTTGTTAAACAAGAGGCACAGGCAGATTTAAATAATATTACCGTTAAGGAAGAAAGTAACACCTATGACAACGATAATCTACCTAACATTGTGAACAAATTGAAACATTCAAAATGCAAAAGGTGGCCAGTTAAATTACGAGGTGAGTGAAATGTATCTACTAATTTTTTAATATATCAGATAAATCCATGCTTCCCATCACAGAATAACCCACATGCACAGAAACGACACCTTCGTTATTACAATAAATATTTTATTTACAGGACCGTCGATTTATGGGAAAATTTTAAAGGGCCAGAATCGTTTCAATGGGATTATCATCTGTATTGTTTGTGGGAATGTATATACCAAGAAAGTTGAATTTTTTTTTCACTTTTTAACACATCATTATGTAAGACAAAACAAATTTAAAAGTAGTGATATCAAGACCACTAAAGATGTTAAATGTGAAATTCAAAAAGTGGACGGTGGACATGAAATCAAAAATGGTGCTCAGTTAAATATTATTGATAATATCGAGCAACGCTCTGTTACAAAGGAACTTAGATGCAAATTTTGTTTCAAATATTTTTCACAGAGGCGCCAGTTTAACACACATATGCGTTATCACACAGGAAAGAAATTCAGATGTGAAATTTGTTTAAAATGTTTTTCACAGAAGGGGGATTTAAATAAACATTTTCGTAACCACACTGGTGAAAAACCGTATAAATGTGATATTTGTTTAAAATGCTTTTCATTGAAGGGGGGTTTAAACAAGCATTCTCTTACTCACACAGGTGAGAGACCATTTAAATGTGACGTTTGTTCAAAATCATTTTCACGGAAATGTTATTTAAATCTGCATATTCGCAACCACACCGGTGAAAAGCCATTTAAATGTGATATTTGCTCTAAAAATTTTTCACAAAGATATCAGTTGAATACACATGTACGTTATCACACAGGGGATCTCTTTAGATGTGAAATTTGTTCGAAATCATTTTCAGTGAAAAGTTATTTGACTTTGCATCTGCGGAGTCATACAGGTGAGAAACCATATAAATGCGACATATGTTTGAAATCCTTTTCGCAGAAAGGCATTTTAGATAAACATTTGCAATGCCACACCGGAGAAAAGCCATTCAAATGTGAAATTTGTTTTAAATGTTTTTCACAAAAATGCAATTTAAATACACACTTACAGTGTCATTCTGGTGAAAAATCGTTTAAATGTGACATTTGCTTGAAAACCTTTTCACGTAAGGGTAATTTAAAGAAACATTTGCTTTGTCACTCGGGGGAAGAACCGCTAAAATGTGACCATTGTTCGAAAGTATTTTGGCAAAAAAACGACTTAAATGTACATTCGCGGTGCCATACAGAGGAAAAACTGTTGAAATGTGGCTATTGTCCGAAACATTTTTCACATAAAAAGAATTTAAATGTACATTTGAGGTGTCATACAGGGGAAATCCGATACAAATGTGACATTTGCTCAAAAACTTTTGCGCAGAAACGTCAGTTAAAGACACATTCGCGTTTTCACACAGGAGACTTAATTAAATGTGCAATCTGTTTGAAAAGTTTTCTACAGAAAAAGGATTTAATTGCACATTTTCGTTGCCATACCGGGGAAAAACCATACAAATGCGATATTTGTTCAAAACCTTTTTCACAAAAAGCTCTTTTAAATATACATATGCGGTATCATACGGGGGATCTATTCAAATGTGACATTTGTTTGAAATTGTGTTCAACGAAAAGTGATTTGAAGAGACATTATCGTTGTCATACCGGAGAAAAACCGTTTAAATGTGACATTTGTTCAAGATGCTTTACGCAGAAAAGTCATTTAAATAGACATTTACATAGCCACACAGTCACAAACTATTCTGGGGTGAAACCGTTTAAATGTGATTTTTGTTCAAAATACTTCTTGCATAAAGGTAATTTAAAAAGACATTTGTCTAGTCACACAGACGAAAAGCCTTTTAAATGTGACATTTGTATAAAAACTTTTACACAGAAAAGTGATTTGAACACGCATTTGCTTTACCATACTGGAGAAAAACCTTTTAAATGCGATATTTGTTTAAAATCATTTTCGCAGAAAGGTCATTTTAATAGACATTTACGTTGCCACACAGTCACAAACCATTTAAATACAATCGATTGAAAAAATTGGCGGAAACGATCTAAGGTAAGCCATAATGACAGTCACTAGGAATCACTTGTTTTTTTGGGGGGTCGAAATCCCAAAACACCTCGAAATGGCCAATTTCGTGTATTAAACCACTTTTTGGGTGGGGATCGTTTTTAGGGATAAGGGGTGGTTTTTCCTTAGTGATCTTTGAAGTTTCCCTTTAAAAATGTCAAAAGTTGTAAAAATCGGCGAAATTTTCCACCGCTCACGCTCATTGGTCAAATCAAATAGCGCGCGCGCGCGCTTCAGTGGCTTCCTGTAACACACTTCCGTCCCATTTCACGAAAGCACGGCCATAAATTGCAATGAACCGAGCGGAAAGATAAAGATATATTACCGCTATCTCAGCTCAAACACCGATGTGAAACGCTTTGGTAAACATCGATTGCCTTTTTGCATATCGTGATGTCATCACTATTCTATTTTTTTCTAAATATTTTTTCAGAACTTTATAACTACTATACAGTTTTCTTCAATATTTTAAAATGACTTCAATATAATATACCGAATGTTTTTTGGTTTAAACGTTTAAGAGCTTTTCTAAATTTCCTTATCACTTGTATATTGGTATTTTTTTTAGTATTATAATCAGAATATTATGTGCTTTTAAATAAATATTATTTATGTTTGTTGTTTTTGTATTGATATCATGTATGTATACCAAAACACCAGTTAATCGGGTTTTTCGACAAGAATTTGGAGAGAAGGGATGGATTTAATCCTAATTACAATCCCTCTAGTAAATAATAAGAGGTGAGAAAGAAGTCGAGTGCCATTCATCTTTGCATGGTCAGATGACTACAGTCCCGCTTAAATAAGAATTTACAATTCTGATCTTCTTTTATTGATGTCTTTCGCATAGTAGGACGTGCAGTTACTATATTTTGGTGTTCGTTAAATAATATCATTGGGTGACTTTAAGAAAATGAGGAATTTTCCAAGTTCCTACCAAAGGTAATTTAAAATATTCTAAGGAAGGAATAAAAATTTCATATAAGTTTGAAATTGCATTACTTATGAGAAGTCTAGAGAAAGCACAATTTCACGTAAACTTTTACTTCCGCTGGTCTACATACAAGTACAGATTTAAAAAAACTGGAAGTAAAGGTGAAGAATGATTTGGAAAAATACCAGAAATAGTTGATAAAGAATAAACTGCAAATTAAATTGAAAACAAAACTACCGGATATGCACTTTATGCAGAAAAATATTAATTCAGTAAATATGTAAATGAAATTATAAATAAGGTGGATAGTATGAAGTATTTGGGATAATTCTTGGATGAGAAGATTGTAGGTTTTAATTACAGCCGTTTTTTAAAGGTAAATAATTTATATAATAAAAAACTGCAAATTTTTGTTTGTTTGAAGTATAGTAGGTATTTTTAAAAGAAACATTTTGTTTCATAACTTACTAAATAGAGAAAATGATTTTCAATGTGTTAAAAATGGGTGTGTATTCCAAATACGATGATTATTTCTATATTTACCAAAAGTTTCATCAAAATTTATTATTAGGTATGTATCGATTAATATCAAAGAAGTATACGAGATTCGGATGATACTCTTTTAATATTTCTTTTGTTTGTCAGGAATTATACAGGGTAATTGATTGTATGACATGATAAAGCTCAGTATACGTTATTTTTGAAATTAATATTCGATATTTGTATACCATATTGCTGATGTAGCCTTTTATTTTGCTTCAGAGTTATATTGTTTATATGAAGAAGTATGTATGTATATTGGGGTGACATTCACTGAGACCTAAAAGATCTATTGTGCCCCCTTTCTTCTACTTTGTTCCTGAGGAAAGATCTATTTCCCGGAGGAATTTTAGGATGTCTGAAGGCTTTACTTTAGGTAAGTCCCCTCTTCTCTCCAGTAGTCTCCTAGGATTCTGAATTGCTGTGCAATCCGCAAGTTTGTAGATGGAGCAGGTTTCTTCTTCCATACCACAGTACATTACTGTAAAAAAGGCAAATAGAAACAACTGTTATATTAGATGTGGTAAAAGTGGAGTTAAATATTTAACAATAATGCACAAAATATCATATAAAACAACCGAAGCAATAAAAAACTTATGATATTAAATACGTATCTATAAACAAACATACCTAAGCAATCGTTGCCCGTCACGGCTGGAAATTGTCCTTCTCAACTGGACGTTATTCCCTTTATCGGTAGAAAATATAATCAACCGGTTAAAATATTCACAACCGATGGAAAATATTTCCCGCCCGTGGAGGAAATCACAGACAAAACTAGAAAATGAGCCACCCTGAAAGCTGGATGTCTTCAACCGGCTGCGCTAGGCCAGAGTTTATCTTCACTCTAACAAAGTGCAGATATATACATTTACAAACAAGATAAAATAAATGCAAACTTAGCAATTATAAAAAAGATATGTTGACACAGCTTACCTATGTCTTTTGAAAAGTACCAACTTATTAACGAAAAGCATAGTATTTAGAAAATATGAGGAATGACATAGCTTACCTATGTCTTTTGAAAAGTACAAACTTACTAATTAAAGGCATAGTATTTAGAAAATATGAGGAATGTCATAGTTTACCTATGCCTTTTGAAAAGTACCAACTTATTAACGAAAGGCATAGTATTTAAAAAATATGAGGAATGACATAGCTTACCTATGTCTTTTGAAAAGTACCAACTTATTAACGAAAAGCATAGTATTTAGAAAATATGAGGAATTTTCGGATTGACATAGGTTGCTTACCTATGTCTTTTGAAAAAAGTACAAATTGTAAAAAAGGCCTGGATAGCGATGGACACTTTTTAATACATTCAGATGGTGCTCCTTCCTTCTACCCTCCATAACAAAAACAAAACACATTAATCTGCATTCCACCACAGATCACCTAAGTGTAGAGAACGGTACACTCCATGCTCAGAAGCACAGAGCACCATAAATCACAAACACCGACAAGTACTTCTAAAAATATCAAGAAACTCAACTTGGCTTAATCCCGTTACAGACAAGAGCGTCTTTTGTGTATGCACCTGTCAACTTTCCCACCAATTGATCTGACCAATGACGTTAGAGTTCGTGATTCGTTGTTATATGAACTTACCTTTGCTCAGCGCTAGCGTGGCTGAATCAGCGGTTACTAAAATTAGGTTATGTTTAAACGTTTTTCGCGTTTAAACCACGTTGAGATAGTGTTGTTTAAAAATCTGTTTCCTTTCATTATAAAACAGAAAAGAGTATTTCTTTCTTTAAGGAATTCAACACCTGATCCCTCCCGTTCGACGGTTCCCTATTTTTCGGGAGCACGTTACCTAGCGATAAGTTTTTGATGATTATTGTCATTAAAAGTGACACTTGGAGAATATAATACTTTACATTTATTTCATTAAAGTACACGTTATTCACTAACCTACACAATTAAATGGTTTATCACCCGTATGAGAACGTAAATGTGTATTTAAACCAGTTTTATTTACAAAAGATTTTACACAGATGTTACATTTGAACGGTTTTTCCCCTGTATGGTTACGTAAATGTATATTTAAATTCCCCTCGTTTGAAAAACATTTAGAGCAAATGGCACATTTGAATAGTTTTTCATCGGAGTGTCTAAGCATATGTGCAGTTAAATAACTTTTTCGTGAAAAAGATTTTAAGCAAATTACACAATTAAATGGTTTTTCCCCTGTGTGACTAACCGAATGCGTTTTTAAAACACTTTTTCGTGAAAAAGATTTTAAGCAAACATCACATTTAAACGGCTTTGCCCCTGTGTGACTAACCGAATGCGTTTTTAAAATACTTTTGAGCGAAAAAGATTTTAAGCAAACATCACATTTAAACGGTTTCTCCCCTGTATGTGAACGCAAATGGGTATTTAAACGGCTTTTAAGTACAAAATATTTCGGACAATTGTCACATTTAAACGGTTTCTCCCCGGTATGTAAACGCAAATGTGCATGTAAATTCCTTTTTTGCGAAAAACATTTTAAACAAAGATCACATTTGAACGGTTTCTCCCCGGTATGGCACCGCAAATGTAAATTTAAATTCCCCCTGTGCGAAAAACATTTCGAACAAATGTCACATTTCAATGGTTTTTCCCCGGTGTGAATACTTAAATGCATATCCAAGTTCCCCTTTTGCGAGAAACGTTTTAAACAAATTTCACATTTAAACGGTTTTTCTCCTGTGTGACATCGCAAGTGTTTATGTAAATGTTTTAATTGTGAAAAACATTTTAAACAAATGTCACATTTGAACGGTTTCTCCCCGGTATGGCAACGCAAATGTAAATTTAAATTCCCCCTGTGCGAAAAACATTTCGAACAAATGTCACATTTCAACGATTTTTCTACATTTGCATCAACTTCTTTTACTGTATCTTTAGAAGCATCAATACTATTGAAATTTCTTTTGTTCTTTTGAATTCCATATAATTTCTTCTTTCTTATAGAATGTTGAATCGAAAAGTGATTAATATATTCTACTATCTTCGTGTAAAAATTTCCACAAAGTATGCAGACAATAATACCATTGACAGAATCCTCTTTCCTTTTATTTCTTGCGCTTAATAACCATCCTGCAAATACAAATTCTATTTCTGACTTTTACACAAGAAAAAAATTATTTCTTCAACTACTCTTTGAATTCTACTTGCCTCGCAATTTAATTAGCCTCCTCCTCTTCGTTTTTGGATATTTTAATTTGTTTGCAAATCCAAAATTGGATGATTGAGCATAATAAGCATCGCTTTCTCTTTTAATTGGATCAGAATTTAAATCTACATTCAACCCTTTTTCAATAGAACTTATAGTATTTGTATTTATTTTCGAATCACTTGGAACATTTACATTAGCCACTACTTCATTTATTTCTTGTTTAACATCAATATTCCAAGAAGTATGTTCTTCAATTTCAATGTTTTCTTCTTTAAAAATATGAATAGTTGCTGCCTGATTTGCCTCCATTGCTTTAATTATAACAATTTAACTGTAGCTTCTGCAGTAAATTACTTTGATTAATTGGTAAATATTTGTTTATTTAATTTATATTGTATTTACATGTCAAATGTCAATACTAGAGAGATATCGAGTTATCGAGAGATGTACTGGGCTGAGTTCGAAAAGTACACTCGATTAACTCTAGCCCTCTGTTAGTATATAATCTACTCTAGGATGATCAGTCGAACGTTACACTATACAGTTCGAAGACTACGTTCTCTCATTGCTCGAGCGTTTTCAAAGTTAACATTCACCCGACATGCGCAGTATTTTGTTATGTTTTTATACTTTATTGTTACTTGTTACATCATGGAATGAGCATGATCTCTCGGAGCGTACTTTTCGAACTCAACGCTGCTACGATTTTGCCTCCGTTCCGTTCATCGCTAGAGCGAACCATAGATAACCTACTTACTCTACGGTGTTCTTACACTTTTTAGAGCTAACCATGGACGTATCGACAGGTTATATACGCTATCGACTCGAATCGAGAGCTTTTTAAAATCGAAAGATTCATTCGTATATAAGAAATTGACAGGATTATTAGATTGTTTTTATTTTTGTATTTTTTTTATTAGTTATTAGTTCATTAGCTCAATTAATTTGTTATTATTAATAAAAATGGAGACAAATCAGATAACTCTTCATATATTTAAGGAAGAACACACTGAGATTGAGAAATGTACTTATAATACTGAGGTTAAACAAGAAATGCATCAAGAAGTGTATAATGTAAATGTTCCAAAGGATTTAATTACAAATATAAATGGCATAAGTACTGTTAAACAAGAGATAAATGAAGATTTAAATTCTGATCTAATAATTCAGGGATGCGTTTCAATTAAAACGGAAAATACTACTTATAATGTTCATCCCTCCAACTTTGGAAACAAATTGGAATATTTAAAAGAGAAAAAAAGAAGGCAAACTAGATTACAGGGTGAGTTATTATTCAATAATTAAATTTTAATGTAGCTCTCATTGCTGTAGGTCACCGTTCTCCAATGCTTTGGGGATCATTAGATGGAAAAAATATGAAGAGACAGGATACTATAAATGGAATTATTATTTGTATAGTTTGTGGAAATTTATATACGAAGCAAGCAGAATATTTGTATCACTATTCAATACTTCATTCTTTAAGATCGAAGAAATTATGTAAAAGTCGGTTAAATGGGAGAAATACTGGTAATTTGACCGATCTGAATGAGGATGTGAAATATGACGTTGAAATAGTCAAAAATGAATTAAAAGGAGAGTTGGAGGAAACCACAAAATGTTCTCAGTTCAACATGATTGATAGTTGCAAGCCATACTGTGAAATTGTTAAAAATACCCAATTGTGTTTTAAATGTGAAATTTGCTCGAAATGTTTTTCACAGGAATCTCATCTTGAAATACATTTGCGTAGTCACACGGGTGATAGACCGTTCAAATTCAAATGTGATATCTGTTCAAAATATTTTGCCAGTAAGCGTGTTTTAAAGAGACATATACGTTGTCATACGAAAAAAAATTTGTTCAAATGCGACATTTGCTCAAAATCTCTATCGCGTAAGAGTCATTTGAATGAACATTTACGTTGTCACACCGGGGAAAAACCCTTCAATTGTGACATTTGCTTAAAATCGTTTTCATTCAAAGGTGATTTAAAAAAACATTCACGTCGCCACACCGGAGAAAAACCATTCAATTGTGACATTTGCTTGAAATCGTTTTCTTGTAAAACTGGATTGGTGAAGCACATAAGATGTCACACCGGAGAAAAACCATTCAAATGTGAAATTTGCTTGAAATATTTTTCACAGAAAAGTACCTTAAATACACATATGCGTTCGCACACGGGAGAAAAACCGTTCAATTGTGACATTTGTTTGAAATCTTTTTCATTTAACGGTAATTTAAAGAGACATTTACGTTCCCACACCGGAGAAAAACCATTCAATTGTGACATTTGCTCGAAATCATTATCTAGTAAAAATGGATTGAATAAGCATTTACAGTGCCACATCGGGAAAAAAACATTCAAGTGTGAAATTTGAATACTTTACCTGTCCAAGTTACTCTAGAGTAGACGTCAAAAAATAATAGTTCAATACTATTAAACGCTTTACAAAATTAGAAAAATTAATTTCCAAAGAGCAGACCGTCCACTAAGAAGCAACAACTACTTCTCGGGCTATATGCCCCGACAGACATTGAATTACACTTCTAAAGTAAACGGGGTTGGTATATCTGTTAAGATAGAACCAACCATTCTGGTTTGCGATCAGAAGGAATAACATCACTTGTGGACCGGTTTCGGCGTTTTTGCGCCTCATCAGCACAAGGTAGATGCCACTCGTCCAAGAGCTCTGAGAGCATAATCCTGGACTAGAGACTACGTCGATACCACACCAACACATTAGCCTTAGTAAAGGAAATGCTAAGAGTGCGACATCGGCGACATCTCTACATCTAATCACAAACCAAAATTCTATATCGACAAAAAACCATCTCGGTTTTGTAGGTATTTACTTAATTACAAACCAGAATGGTTGGTTCTATCTTAACAGATATACCAACCCCGTTTACTTTAGAAGTGTAATTCAATGTCTGTCGGGGCATATAGCCCGAGAAGTAGTTGTTGCTTCTTAGTGGACGGTCTGCTCTTTGGAAATTAATTTTTCTAATTTTGTAAAGCGTTTAATAGTATTGAACTATTATTTTTTGACGTCTATAGATCACGCTTTACTTATATGACAATTATTTACAGGTAACTGTAATTAAGTAAATACCTACAAAACCGAGATGGTTTTTTGTCGATATAGAATTTTGGTTTGTGATTAGATGTAGAGATGTCGCACTCTTAGCATTTCCTTTACTAATGCTAATGTGTTGGTGTGGTATCGACGTAGTCTCTAGTCCAGGATTATGCTCTCAGAGCTCTTGGACGAGTGGCATCTACCTTGTGCTGATGAGGCGCAAAAACGCCGAAACCGGTACACAAGTGATGTTATTCCTTCTGATCGCAAACCAGAATGGTTGGTTCTATCTTAACAGATATACCAACCCCGTTTACTTTAGAAGTGTAATTCAATGTCTGTCGGGGCATATAGCCCGAGAAGTAGTTGTTGCTTCTTAGTGGACGGTCTGCTCTTTGGAAATTAATTTTTCTAATTTTGTAAAGCGTTTAATAGTATTGAACTATTATTTTTTGACGTCTATAGATCACGCTTTACTTATATGACAATTATTTACAGGTAACTGTAATTAAGTAAATACTCTAGAGTAGTTTTTAGCTTTAGGCCCGCCGCAAATTGAACACAGTCCACGTGCAACCTATCAAACTTGTACTGCATATTGAACCCAGTACTGGCCCACAATAGCACTTCTAGCATGGCGTCCATTGGCGAAGAAATCCTTGTAGATTTAGAATCCGAGTCAGAAACCGATGAAGTAGTTTTATTATTGTACTCGTTATCTTAAAAAAAGGAAGAAAAACCTAAGAAATGCTTATTTAAATGCAAGGAATACTTGAGGGGAGTTTTTCAATCAAGGAAGTTCCAGACAATGTGTTGAGTGGTCGTTTCCGACTCAGCAGAACGCAGTTTCACGAAGTGCAGGAATTAATGAAAAATTACATTACAGGAAGAGGATGCAACGCTCAACGACCCATCAGGAAGGAAGAAAAATTGGTCGAGTGCCTCAGGTAAGATTAGAAATGCAACCACACGTTGCTCAACACCCACGAAATATGTGCGACGAACACAAACCTACCCACTCGTGGCTAGTAGCAACACTGGGCTGGGTTCAATATAGGGATGGCTAACCTGTAATGGAACTAACTAATCCATTGGATCAGATCCGGCGGGTTAGACTAATGGAACTGATTCAAACCGACAATTTATTCAGGTACGAGTGTTAGTCCAATAATTGTAGCGTGGCACGGCCCGCGACTGTTCTGCCGTGATTCGAGCACAGATCTTAAACGGACTAAGATGAACGTACCTCGCACTCGCACCACATTCAAGATCTGTTCAAGTCTAATATGTATTTGTTTACGGTTGTTTACCTACTGCTGTAAAAGCGTACCTACTCCTCGCAAGAAGGCCGGCTGGACTGGTAACTGGAATTGATTGTTGGACGAGTTATCACTCTGGACTGGATCAGGTTGGAACTGATCCATAAAAATGTTTGGATCAGCCATCCCTAGTTCAATATGCGCCACTCCGCTTTTAACAGTGTTTTACAACGTTACCCACGCGTGTGCTGTGTGTGTTCAACAAAAATTTGCATTACAGTGCTGGAGGGGCTTTGGCAAAAAGGTAACAGGTTTAAGAAAAGATGTGGAGAATTATTTTCGACTTAATGACATTTTCGTGTGATACCTATTCACAAGATTATTTTTTGACGTAACAGTAATAAATCTCTTTTTAAATAATTATTTTTATTTCAACCAAATAGATATTCTTACAACCATTAGTAACATAAAGTAGATACAAAAATTAATGGGAATTAAGGTTTTGGACATTGCTTTGTCATAGGGATGGCTAACCTGTACTAGATCCGGCGGATTGAACTGATCCGAACCGACAATTTATTCAGGTACGAGTATTAGTCCAATCAGTGGCACGGCCCGCGACTGTTCTGTCGTGATTCGGGCACAGATCTTAAACGGAATAAGATGAACGTAACTCGCACTCGTACAACATTAGCTTCGTTCCAACTGGCGACAGAACCGTTTTTGGTATCGTTCGCGCAAGTGCTGTATTTCTTTCACGTTCCAACTGATTGAAGTATCATTCTTGGGACTGCTTGGGAGGGTATACAAACTGTACCTTCTGGATGAGGTGATAAAGTTGATGTGTCCATCCCTAATTCGAGTTTGCGCACTATACAGTACTCGAAATGATTCAAGTACGGTTCATAAATGCCAATTGGAACAAACCTAATAACGATACGCTGAACGCGAGCGGTTCAAGATCAGTCCAAGTCTAGTTTACGGTTGTTTACCTACTACAGTAAAAGCCTACCTACCCCTCGCAAAAAAGCCGGCTGGACTGGTAACTGATCTTTGGACTAGTTATCACTCTGGACTGGATCAGGAACTGGTCCATAAAAATGTTTGGATCAGCCATCCCTATTGTCATGTTGGGTTATAGGTTTGTTCGCGGGTGCAATTCAGAACCAGTTCAGGGACTATTCGCTTGCGCATTCGTTGTTCGCGGATCATATCGGATTGGTTCGTTATCGATTCGGAATCAGTCGTAGCGGTTCTCCGATTTTGGTAAGGACTGAAAGTTCGTTTCCACTGCGGGTGCGCAAAAAAGCTAGAGTCACTTGTTTTGTTTTCGTTCAGGTTCTGAGAGGATCTGTCGTTCTGATATCGTTCGCGGTATAACCAAATTATTTGATGGTTCGTAACTAGGCATGCGCTCCAGACAATTTAAAGTTAATTCTGAACTGGTACCGAATCGGTTTGGATTTTCATACCAGAATATTTTTTGATATTGTGCTTTAGAACGTGGCCCGTGTAGCGCGAAGTACGTCAGTAATAGAATAGCGAAATTCGAAAGATGATGCTGTTCGCATCTAGAATTAACAAGTAGACTTTCTAGTTGTTCGACAAATTCTTTCAAAGCAAATTTTTGATCTGCCTTTGAGCTTCCACGTTATAGCGTTGTAGAAATAGAGAGAAGACTCAAAATATTTGATGTGGTCGGAAACGAGGCGATAAATAACTTACCGCATTGAATGTGGTATATACAAATGAAGGAATAAAGAATTTTTGACCTCCCTGTATTAATTTTTTCCTTATTACGATTGAACAGGACCAGAAAATTCAAAACAACAGTTCATCCTTAATATTAGATTTTTATTTAAAAAAAAACAGCAAATTCAAATAAAAAATCGACCTGTTTCTTAAAATTCAGCGAATACTGCAAAATAACAAGTGAATTGTTTTGAGTGGCGCACTCTGTATATAAAGATGTCAAATTTATATTTGAACTTCAGATGAAATACAGCCATTAGAAAAATAAAGTACTTAAAAAAAACTTAAAATTATTCAACGTGGAGGTCCACGAGGTGGCCCATGATGAGGTCCATGATGGGGGGCCGGTGGTCCATGATGAGGAGGTCCTCCGTGTGGTGGTCCATGATGAGGAGGTCCTCCGTGCGGTGGTCCATGATGAGGAGGTCCTCCGTGCGGTGGTCCATGATGAGGAGGTCCTCCGTGCGGTGGTCCATGATGAGGAGGTCCTCCGTGCGGTGGTCCATGATGAGGTCCTCCGTATGGTGGTCCATGATGAGGAGGCCCTCCGTGCGGTGGTCCATGATGAGGAGGTCCTCCATGCGGTGGACCATGATGACTCATTTTAAAAAAAATTCAGTACCGAATAATATTTTTTAGGTAGAAATCGACAGTGGCTTCAAGAACTACGCGACAAAGTGTAATATCGATTAGGTTTTATATTACATTATTTGTTATCTTATCTCCTATAGGCGGGAATGGATTATCCACCTACTTTTGTACTTATAATTGATGATTCAGTTTTATTTATATAAATATAGTGACATTATAATGGACCTCGGGAAGACTGGATATGGTAGAACACAAACAGTTTCAAGAAGTTATTATTAAATAAATTTTAACACTTGAGATAACCTCTATGGCACGGTGCATGCTGAACTGATTGCTAAGTTGAGTCATTGGCTTGCGTATAATTTGACAACTCTGATAATTCGATTCGCCCATAAAGAGAGAGCTTAAGATAAAGTAAATAAATTAACATTAATTTTTACATGGTGGATATGGGTACCTACATTGGTGTCTCCTATTTTATTTTCGGTTCGACACAATTTTTTTTAATTAATTTTGATTCGTTTTTATTGTTGGATGCAATAAAGTAAATCTATTATATTGACAGTGAAATATGTTTTTATTCGCAGTAATAATTGCGATATAACGATAAGGATCGTTGGAATAATAAATTTTATAAGAACTTTTGATTACACTGGATTAAATTAAATTCTTGAGCTAATAGTGAGATAACGATTAATATTTCTAAGTAAAAAAAAATGATGAATTTACTCTCGAGATACTTCAATATTAAAAGAGCTGTACATTTTGTGCTCATATATATATTTAAATGGTTTTGCTCCGGTGTGGCGACGCATATGAATATTCAAATTATGTTGTATGGGTAAGAAAATGTTTATTTAAATTACATTTTACTGAAAAAGATTTCAGGCAAACGTCACATTTGAATGGCTTTTCACCAGTGTGACTACGAATATGTATATTTAAATGACTTATGTTTGAAAAATGTTTCGAGCAAAATTCACATTTGTGCGATGATTTTTTCTTCCGCTTCTCCACGTGACTACGCATATGTGTCATTAAAGTACTTTTCCGTGGAAAATATTTCGAGCAAATTTCACATTTGTATGGCTTTTCACCTGTATGACTACGAATATGTATATTTAAATAACTTTTTTGTGCGTAAGATTTCAAACAAACGTCACACTTGAATGGCTTTTCTCCCGTGTGACAACGAATATGTGTATTTAAATGACTTTTCTTTGAAAAAGATTTTAAACAAATGTCACATTTGTATGGTTTTTCTCCCGTGTGCGAACGCATATGCGTTTTTATAGTACCTTGCTGTGAAAAATATTTCGAGCAAATTTCACATTTGAATGGCTTTTCACCTGTGTGACTACGAATATGTAAATTTAAATAATTTTTATTTGAAAAAGATTTCAAGCAAATGTCACAGTTGAATGGTTTCTCTCCGGTGTGGCAACGCATATGTGTATTTAAAGAAGTACTCTGTGAAAATGATTTCAAGCAAATTTCACATTTGTATGGTTTTTCTCCGGTGTGACGTCTTATGTGCTTCACCAATCCAGTTTTACAAGAAAATGCTTTTAAGCAAACGTCACAATTGAATGGTTTCTCTCCGGTGTGGTAACGTGAATGTTTTTTTAAATTAGCCTTCTGAGAAAAAAATTTTAAGCAAATGTTGCATTTAAACGGTTTTTCACCCGTATGACAGCGAATATGCTGGGTCAAATTCACTTTATGCAAAAAAGATTTCCAGCAAACGTCACATTTAAATGACTTTTCACCTGTGTGAATACGAGTATGTTTTTTTAAATTATATTTCATTGAAAACGATTTTAGACAAATGCCACATTTAAACGGTTTTTCATCTACCAAGTGACAACGAATATGTTCGATCAAATCATTTTTTTGAAAAAAATTTTTTGAGCACATTTCACATTGGAACAGTTTTTTTTCGGCGCTATGACAACGCAAATAATGCTTATTTAAATTCCCTCTCTGTGAAAAAGATTTGAAGCAAACGTCACATTTAAACGGCTTTTCCCCTGTGTGACTGAGCCTGTGTCTTTTTAAAACATCTTTCCGTGAAAAAGATTGCAAACAAATTTCACAATTAAACGGTTTGTCCCCGGTGTGGATACGTAAATGTATTATTAACTTTCCCCACTGTGAAAAGTATTTCGAACAATAGTCACACTGAAATGGCTTTTTTACATAATTACACATATTAATCTGTGGTTCGAAAGTACCACCAACATCTAATCGAGCACATTTTTTAGTTTTATGTTCTAGTTCAACTTTTTCACCGAAATTATTGATATCTCTCCTATTGAAATGGGTTTTACATAATTTCTTCATTCTAAAAGAATGATGTACTGAATTGTGATAAAAATATTCTACTTGTTTCGTATATAAATTGCCACAAACTATACAAATAATAATTCCATTTATAGTATCCTGTTTCTTCATTTTCGTTCCATTTAATAATTGTCCTGCAAATAAAAACTATGGCAGATTTCTATTTTTGTTTATTTACATCATCCACTAGTGCTTTTACCGGGAGTTCATTAAAATACAATTATTTTTTTATCGTTTCATCTAAGACAGACTCTCATGTGAAATATATGTAGCACAAATTGTAATTTAACTATTTATAAATGTATTTACTGTTTGGACCCTTACTTTGTGGAATCTACTCATATTACTTTTTTAAATGAAACTAAGTGTTTCTAATTAATTCCAAATAATTAGAAACACTTAGTTTCATTTAAAAAAATTTATAAATGTACTGCAATTTGTTCCCATGCTAATGGTCTCTAGTAGTTGAAACTCGTTAATTTAAATAAATAACTCACCTTGGAATTTATTTCTTGTCATTTTTCTCTCCTTTAAATATTTCAATTCGTTTTCAAAGTTGGATGGGTGAGTATTATAAGCTTTATTTTCTCTTTTAATCGAAACACATCGTGCAATTATTAGATCAGAATTCAAATCAACATTCATTTCTTGTTTAACAGGATTTATACTATTTATACTTAGAATTAAATCATTTGGAACATTTCCATTATACACTTCTTCATTCATTTCTTGTTTAACCCGAATATTACAAGTATATTCCTCAATTTCAATGTTTTCTTCCTTTACTATCTGAAGAGTTGCCCGATTTGTCTCCATTGTACTAATATTTACAAATTAATTGATGCTAACTGAAATAAAAAACCATGGAGGCTATTAAACAACAATCATGTCAGTTTGTTTATGTTTATAACATTGACATATATATATAGATACGTTCGGTATTTGCACCGCAGAGGCGACGGATTCTGCCCCGACCAACCATAGATATAAACGAACTTTTAAAACAATATCGGTCAATTTTGCCAGACATTGAAAATGGACGAAAAAGGTTATCAAGAAAAACACTACGAGATTTATCTAGTGACATAATCTCACAACATCACAGATTAATCTTCCTCGTCGGTCAAAATATTCCGAGCAAACAGATTTACATCGGACTGATCTGAGCGGAATTACCGTTCAGATTTACCTTACCTACCTCTAGATGTAATAAACGAAAGATTCAGAGTAAAAAGATTGATCGGACGCAAATAAAGAACGTAGCTAATAGGATATGTCAATTTATACACTATCCATAGATCACTAAACTAACACAGACTACTTCCATGCACTGACGGTACAAATATATCTTACTTCTGTAGTTATACACAAGGTTATCTATGGTTCTCCACCACGCGATAAATCGTGCATTTCGGTTTAAAATATTCTATGAAAGATGGAACGCACCCGATTTCAAGAGAGCAGATGACAGGACAGTCCATTGACTTGACATGACAGACCCATATCCATAACATAACCATATACAATGAATATGTATACAACAGTTTGGCAATGATAAATAATTGATGGTGAAATATTATTGTTTCAAATTTATTTTCAATAATGGAAGTTAAACAAGAACCAGATGATTTCTTCATCGAGGAACACAAACTTGAAATCCATGAAAATTCATCAATTAAATATGAAAATTATACCGATTCATGTACTGATTATTTTCAACAAACATGTATAAAGTATGAAAGTAAAACTAACCAGAATGTTTGTGCTGTAAACAGAATAAAAGATTTAGTTCCAAAAAAATATTTCAAGCAATCAAAGATAGGTAGGAAAGCTGTTGAGAAGAATACATTCTCTTTCTTTTAAATTATTTTTTCTGCCCACAGGATGTTCAATAAATGGAAAACATATAAAGATACAATATCATTCCAATGGGATTATTATCTGTACAGTTTGTGGAAAGTTATATACGAAGCGAGTAGAATATTTTTATCACTATTCATTGCATTATTCTTTAAGAAAGAAGAAATGTAAGATCCAAAATAATAGGAGAGATATTGGTAATTTGACCATTCTAAAAGAGGAAGTAAAATATGACATTGAACCAAAAGAAGAGTTGGAGGAAACCAGAAACTGTGCTCAGTTCAGCAGTATTGATAATTCCAATCAAATTGTTGAAAATACCCAATTGTGTCGTAATACTTGTAAAAAACAATTTAAATGTGAAATTTGTGCAAAAATCTTTTTACTAAAAAGTGATTTAAATGTGCATATGCGTTATCACACGAGTAAAAAACCATTTAAGTGTGAGATTTGTGCCAAAGCCTTTCCAAGCAAAAGTAATTTAATTATACATTTGCGTGTTCACACAGGAGAAAAACCATTCAGATGCGACATTTGTTTAAAATATTATTCAACAAAAGGAACATTAATGACACATTTGCGTTATCATACAGGGGTGAAACTTTTCAAGTGTCAAGTGTGTTTAAAACATTTTTCAGTGGAAAAGTCATTGATTAGACATATGTTTAACCATACCGGTGAAAACCCATTCAAGTGTGATATATGCTCAAAAATTTTGTCATGTAAATCTGGATTGACTTTTCATATGCGTCGCCACACCGGGGAAAAACCATTCGAGTGTGATATTTGCTTGAAAAATTTTTCACGTAAAACTGGATTGACTCTTCATATGCGTTGCCACACCGGGGAAAAACCATTTAGATGTGACATTTGTCTTAAATCTTTTGCACGAAGAAGTACGTTAACAACACATTTGCATTTGCACAGAGGGGAGAAACTGTTCAAGTGTAGAGTTTGTTTTAAAGATTTTTCATATAAAGCCGGATTAGAAAGACATTTGCTTTGCCACACCAGGGAACTGTTCAAATGTGACGTTTGCTCCAAATCTTTTTCTCAGAAAAGAAGTTTAATTACACATTTGCGTCGTCATATAGGAGAGAAACCGTTTAAGTGTGGCATTTGTTTAAAACATTTTTCACGTAAAAGCAGATTGAACGACCATTTGTGTTGCCACACCGGAGAAAAACCATTCAAATGTGAAGTTTGCTTGCAATCTTTTTCACTAAAATGTACTTTAAATAAACATTTACGTCGTCGTCATCAATATTCCGAAAATAAAAAATAATTTAAATTTACTCTGTATTTGGTAACATCACTATACAGGGGACATTCATAAATTATTTACCATCAATAATAAATGCTATGGTAAATGATTTTTTCTTTTTTAATATTTTTGCTTGCATATAAAGTTTATAATAGCAGATGATTGTAAAATAAATAAATAAATGCAATTCTCACATAAAAATCAATTATTTTTAGAGCAGTACATATATGGAAAGCAAACAATGCATTAAAAAATATTAAATTAAGTAATGGGATAAAATTATACACACTATGGCTAATTACTATCTATTTATTTAAAGAAACACACTGCATTAAATTTAATTTATATACACGCTCTACTTAATGTCTACTAATTTATTTACACTCGGTATATTAGTTCTAATTTATTTTCACCACTTGAGTATTACACTATTTATCTTCACTATTTCATTCACTGTTCGTTTGCTGAGAACTTCTGTAACTAACTCTTTACTAATTTCGAACTAACTAACTGTTTACACACTCAAAAACCCGCGTATATAATAGTCCTTCTCAACTCTAGAAAACTCCAGTACCTTCCGCACTCGCCCTATGCACAAACAAAACCGTTGTTCTCGAAAGGGGGGCGCAGCCACCAAAATTTAGATTTTAGAGACAGGGCCGGCTTTGAGTTGGTGACCTCGCAACAGTAATATAAAAAGTACAAGTGCTTTAATACAAATCAAAAAATATCTACAAAAACTAGCAAAGATAATATACAGTGGAGTACCTACACAAAAAAGAGTAGCAGAAGTAGGATTTTTAATACATAAGAAATTAGAAGCGACATTTTTAACATAAGAACGTCAATATTAAAAGTATAATCCTCAATTTCAATAATTTATGAAGAGTTGCCTGATTTCCCTTCATTGTACTAATAAAAAATTAATTGATGCTAATGAAAACTAGAAATAAAAACAATCATGTCAGTTTGATTATATTATTAATAATAACATAAACAACATATAAACTATGACCCCTCGTCCACGGAGCAACTGGTTTCTGACTGTTTTAATACTTTCGTCACTTGCTAGTTTCTTGTGCGTCCCTGCGTGTTGATTCATCTCGTACACGGACGTACCTGAGTCACGGATCGGTAGCGTACTTACAAGTGATTAGTCGCCAAGAGACTAGCACTGTCGGTCGCCGAGGGATATTTTGTTTGGATATTTCACACAAAAATATGAATGAACAAATTGTTTTCACTTACCTTAGAGTAATCATTATCCTTTCTTCAGAACTAACTCATTCCCTTATATTTGTATTCCTTTTAACTATTTCAGGACGAATTCTATTCAAAAGGTTTCTTTCGTCATTCTGTAGAACATATAAAACTTTGCATCATCTAATTGCAATTCTGAGAGGCGGCTACAAATAATCTACAGTTTAAATTTCTCTCTAAGTAGGGATGAACCCAGAATCGCCTTCTTCTGTGTCTCTATCCCCGATTATAATAGTACAAAATAGCCATCTCATCCATAATTTATCACAACACACGGCCAAAAAGTAAAAGTACTTTGCCTTTTAATAAACTATCGAATACTGATAATTTTCTAATAACGTTTGCTTCGCTACGTGTACGAGAAATGAGCACCCAACTGGTTTGTTACTACGGTATTAAAACAGTTTCATCAGATACCGGTTGCTCTGTGGACGAGGGGCCTAATATGTTAATGATTTATACGCTACCCATAGCATAGATCATTAAAACAGACTAGTTTCATGCACTGACGATACAAATATGTCTAATTTCTGTGGTTCTCTACTATGCGAATCGATTATTTGACGAAAGCTATTACATCCTCCAACAGTAAAGTACGACCTGATTTATATTGTCCTAATTCCAAATAGAGATGACTGGGGTCCTCTGTAAATGATTAGTGATCTGTGAGTTCATCCATCAATTGTCAAGGCCTTTATCTAGAAGCATTGAGTCTAGAAGTTACTTTGCTCAAATCTTATCTTATGCATAGCTATATGGACAAGGGCCCCGGTGCAGTTCTAATTATTAAGTTAAGATTAAAAACGCGATTTTAACACCCTAAATACAATAATTTTCCGAATTGACTGCAATTCGAATAAAGTATCACTTGCATCGTGTGGTTTCATAAAACCACACAATGTTTCCCACACGAGAAGGTTGTGTTCTTAGAATTACTTAATTATAAAATAATAACTTGTAATTTAGTTCGGCTCCTTTTCTTCTATTATGAATATTTCAATTTGTTTCCAATGTGGACATTATAATCAATCTTTTTTCTTTTAATGATTAGATCAGAATTTAAATCTACATTTACCACTTGTTTAACAGGCCATTCATTTCTCCAATTAAATAATTTTTAATGTTCACACTATGCACCTCTTCATCAAGTTTTTGTTTAACATTGATATTAAAAGTATATGTTCCTCAATTTCCATGATTTCTTCCTTAATTATTTGAAAAGTTGCCTGAATTTGTCTCCATTGTATCAATAATAACCAATTAACTGATACTTTGCACTAGTTTATATTCTAGCTACTATTAGCTAATAAAAAATAGAATGCTGTCCATTTTTTTAAACACTATCAACAGGAAAACTTGTCTACTGTAAAAACCAAATAAAAACTAGGGATACATAACCTCTATCTCTTCTTCCTTTTTTGGGCTATATCCTGGGGGATAATTTACCCAAACCTCTTTTTCCATTGTCAAATATTACAACCGTCAACAATCAATACTGTCAAATGCTATAGTGTGTTCAGTAACTAAGCGCAATACTACTCATCAACATAGGAGCAGTAATGAGCGCTGGCCCAATACCTAACCCAATGCTGAATTTAATTCAACAAGTACTATAGGATTACCGTTCCATGTAAAGTGGTTGGATATTTTAGCAGTTTTACATTAGAAATTGACGACGAAAATTATTTGAACTCCATCATTAAATATTCTAATCCTACGTTAAATGCATAGTGTACAAGAAGAAACTCGGGTGGACGCGATTTCATTAAAACTATTTGAAAATGAAGAAAATAATAAAAGTTGATTCGAATCGAGATTTATTAACATACAATATATATAAGTTAAATAAACATTACAGATACATATGAGCATTTATGTTGAAGATGAATACATGTACCGTTGGAACCATCATGTATAAATTGTATTTACTGTTGGTAAATTTATATTTATTCTGTTAAACAGGAAAGTAACTAAAAATGACGTCATCGTCTTTTTATCGTAAATAAACCATAAAGCCTGTCCACCTTGTAGAATACTTCAGGGACTACAATTGATTTTTTTGCGAAATTAGTCGATAACGCGTTGACCGACTTTAACCGTTTTTTTCGATATGGTTCTGGAAATGTACATTTAAATAACTTTTTGTTGAAAAAGATTTTAAACAAACGTTACATTTAAACTGTTTTTCTTCGCTATGGCACCGCGAATGTATATTCAAATAACTTTTCGTTGAAAAAGCTTTCAAGCAAACGTCACATTTGAACTGTTTTTCGGCGCTGTGGCAATATAGATGTTTATTCAATCCGCTTTTATGCGAAAAACATTTCAAACAAATGTCGCATTTAAACGGTTTTTCCCCGGTGTGGCAACGCAAATGTTCATTCAATCCACTTTTCTGCGTAAAAGATTTCAAACAAATGTCACATTTGAACTGTTTTCCTTCGCTATGGCACCGAAAATGTACATTTAAATAACCTTTCGTCGAAAATGATTTTAAACAAATTTCACATTTAAAAGGCTTTTCTCCGGTGTGGCTATGTAAATGTTTATTCAAATTACTTTTCTGTGAAAACGATTCTAAGCAAATATCGCATTTAAACGGTTTTTCTCCTTTATGGTACCGTGAATGTACATTTAAGTAGCTTTTCGTTGAAAAAGACTTGAAGCAAATGTCACATTCGAACGGTTTTTCTCCGGTGTGACTACGCAAATGTATATCCAAAGTAATTTTATGCGAAAATGATTTTAAACAAATATCACATTTGAATAAATCCCCGCCGTGATAACGCAAATGAGCATTCAAGAGAGGTCTTTGTGAAAATGATTTGAAACATAGATTACATTTGTAGGGTTTTTCCCCTGTGTGATATCGCTCGTGTGTTTTCAAATCGCACCTTTGCGAAAACGATTTTAAGCAAATGTCGCATTTAAATGGTTTCTCCTCCGCATGGCAACGCATATTATGTAAATTTAAATTTCCTTTCTGTGAAAAACATTTAAAGCAAGTCTCACATTTATATGGTTTTTCACCTGTGTGAGTGCGTATGTGTGTATTTAAATGACCTTTTTTTGAAAAATGTTTTAGACAAATTTTACATTCGAACGGTTTTTCTCCCGTATGACAACGCGAATGTACAATAAAATCACTTTTCCATAAAAATGATTTTAAGCAAATGTCACACTTGAGTGGTTTTTTATATGTATCACTACACTTATGTTTGTTCAAATCACATTTCCTCAAGAAATTTTCAAAACAAATGTCGCATTTTAACTGTCTTTTTACAAAACGGTCAATAACATTATCCCGAACACTGGTTTCGGTTTCATCTCTCAATTCGTCAATGTCATATTTTACATCCTCTTTTAAAATAGTCAAATTACCATTAACTCGGGTCTTAATTAATCTCTTATTTTTTAAAGAATGGTTTGTTGAAATATGATGAAAGTATTCTACTTGCTTTGCGTATAAATGTCCACAAAGTCCACAAGTAATAATTCCATTTTTATTTAAATTTTTTTCATTTAATAATCTTCCTGTAAATAGAACAAAAAAATAATGTTAAAACTGAAAAGTTGTCACCCACAAATACATTATGATTGTCCTACAAATTTCATTGTACATCTCTGCAAATATCCTATAAAACTTTCTAATATTTTTGTATTGCATTATTTTTAGGCATTTAACAAAAATAAGTTCATTAAATCATTAAATTTCACTCACCTCTGAAATTAGTGCGACTCCTTCGTTTCTTATTTAAAGACTTCAATTTATTCTCAATGTGAGAGTTAATGTTAACAGATACAGTTTCTCGTTTAATTAAAGCACTATTTTCTTCAGTTAGATCAGTATCTAAATCATTTTTGACCTCTTGTTTAATACAACTTAAGTTATTGATTTTTTCAATTAAATTATTTTGAATATATACTTTATGGACCTCCTCGTCCAATTCTTGTTTAACGGGAATATTACAAAAATAATTTTCGTCCATTTCCATTTTCTCCTTCTTATAAATATCTCGTTTTTTTATTCGCATCCCAAACACAGCATCACGAAAAAAATGTACTTCAACTTTAACCTAAAATAACTTATTAGGTTCTTCTTCTTTCTCCTTTGTTGGGTAATATCATATCCCAGAGGATAATTCGCTCTGTAGGGAAGATACCAGTTGGGTACTCATTTATCGTACACGTAGCGACTCAAACGTTATTAGGAAAATATAAGTATCCGATAGTTTATTAAAAGGCGAAGAATATTATCTAACAGTCAAAAAAATACCAATAGATATTTGTCGATAACCTGTCATCTACCCTGTTGAGAATGGGTGCGTTCCATCTTCCATCGAATATTTTAAACCGAAATGTTCGATTAATCAAATAATCGATTCGCATGGTAGAGAACCACAGAAATAAGATATATTATTTGTATCGTCTGTGCATGAAAGTAATCTGTTTTTAATGATCTATGGATAGCGTATAAATCATTAACATATTAGGCCCCTCGTCCACGGAGCAACTGGTTTCTATTGAAACTGTTTTAATATTGTAGTAACAAACCAGTTGGGTGCTCATTTCTCGTACACATAGCGACGCAAACGTTATTAGAAAAATATAAGTATCCGATAGTTTATTAAAAGGCGAAGTACTTTCACTTTTTTGCTGTCTGTTGTGATAAATTATGGATGATTTGGCTATTTTGCACTATTACAATCGGAGAAATAAACGCAGAAGAAGGCGATTCTGCGCAGGGACGCACAAGAAACTGGCAAGTGACGAAAGTATTAAAACAGTCAGAAATCAGTTGCTCCGTGGACGAGGGGCCTTAATAATCGACAACATCTTCTAGGGCGAGACTGGCGAAAGGGCTAGTAAGGATTCGACAACACAACACATGATGTCTCACTTTTCTTACTTACAGCATTGTGTAAAGAACGTAAATATATGTAATAATTAACCTTCCGTTACACACGCTGCAAAGTTAAACAAGTCAACACGCGCCGGACTGTGAGTCCGCAATGTGGAAAATACTAGTTTTTAACAAAAAAAAAGTTGAAATTATTGTTTAAAGACAAACGCATCTTCAAGAATGTTTATTTATTCAATTTCAGTGACAGTACATTATCTACATATAAATGTACAATGTTCTAGGCACATATTTATATCTTCCACACTTGGTACATGAGTATTTGGTGGTTCGGTTTTTTTTTTCGATCACAGAAACTGCAACGGCCTCGCCGCTGCAGGTGCTGGAGGTTGTAGAGAGGTTCAACATAACCAGTTAGCTCTCTTATTCTTGATGATAGTTGTCTTGGTAAGCAGGTTAGTTGTGCTCGTTGGAGTAGATCCCATCCATAATTGATCAAAAACAAGTGCACGATCAGAGTTCATACAATAGACTAATAATCTGCAGCGCTCGTTCGAAAGGTACTGAGACCGGAAGGTCTCGGGGGGTTGTCAGCGCGCGTGTAACGGAAGGTTAACAAACAAAATATGTCACACTTGAACTATCTTTTCTCCAATATGGCACCGCAGATGTACTTTTAAATAACTTTTTGTAGAAAAATATTTCAAACAAATATCACATCTAAACTGTTTTTCCCCGGTGTGGCAAAGTAGATGTTTATTCAAATTACTTTTCACTGAAAAAGATTTGGAACAAATGACACATTCAAACTGTTTTTCCCCAGTGTGACAATGTAAATGATTATTCAAATTACTTTTTGTCGTAAAAGATTTAAAACAAACATCGCATTTAAACGGGTTTTCTCCGGTATGGTATAGCAAATGTAAATTTAAATATCTTTTCGTAGAAAACGATTTTAAACAAGTGTCGCATTTAAACGGTTTGTCCCCACTGTGACAACGTAAATGTCTATTCAATCCACTTTTAAGCGAAAAAGATTTTAAACAAATATCACATTTAAACGGTTTCTCTCCGGTATGGCAACGTAAATGAACGTTTAAATTACTGGTCGTGCAAAAGGATTTGGAGCAAACGTCACATTTGAATAGGTCTTCATTGTGATAACGTAAATGTACATTTAAATTACTTTTTGTTGTAAACGATTTGAAGCAAATGTCACATTTGAATAAGTCTCCAGTATGATGACGCATATGTGTTTTTAAAACACACCTATGTGAAAAGAATTTTAAACAAATGTCACATTTGTAGGGTTTTTCACCTGTATGAGTAAGCGTGTGAACATTTAAATGACTTTTCTTTGAAAATTGTTTCAAGCAAATTTCACATTTGAAGGGTTTTTCTCCTGTATGACAACGCGAATGCACAGTAAGATCACTATTCCACGAAAAAGATTTTGAGCAAATTTTACATTTAAATGGCTTTTCACCTGTATGGCTAATCTTATGCGAATTAAAATTACTTTTTCTTAAGAAAGATTTTAAGCAAATGTCACACTTGAATGGTTTCTCATCTGATTGGCCACATTTATGTTTGTTTAAATTGTAGTTACTTGAAAACTGTTTAAAACAAATGTCACATTTTAACTGTATTTTTCCAAAACTGTCAATGACATCATCCTGAATACAGTTCTCAGTTTGCTCCGATTCTTCTTTCAATTCACTTTCAACTATTTCAATGTCATATTTTACATCCTCATTTCGTTTAGCAAAATTACCAATATCTCTTCTATTAAATTGGGTCTTACTTAATCTCTTATTCTTTAAAGAGTGATGTGTTGAAAAGTGGTAAAAAAATTCTACTTGCTTCCTATATAAACTGCCACAAACTACACAAATAATAATTCCATTGATAGTATCTTGTTTATTTAGATTTTTTTCATTTAATAATCTTCCTGCAAATTAAACAAATGAAAAGTTGTACTTAATTTATTGAAATCACTACATACTACATACACATACACTTTTAATAAAAATAAGAAATATAGCACATATATATCAGCTCATCAAATTGTACTTACCTCTGAATTTAGTAAGACCCCTTCGTTTCTTAATTAAAGAGTTCAATTTGTTCTCAATGTGTGAGTTAATGCTAACAAATTCAATTTCTCGTTTAATTAAAACACTTCTTTCTTCAATTAGATCAGTGTTTAAATCATAATTGACCTCTTGTTTAATCGAACTTAAGTTATTGATTTCTTCAGTTAAATTATTTTGAATACATAGGTTATTGACCACCTCATCCAGTTCTTGTTTAACGCGAATATTTTCAACAGAATTTTCGTCTATTTCAATTTTTTCCTTCTTAATAATATCCCGTGTTTCTCGATTCACATCCATTGTTTTATAACAAATATTTTGTATATTTCAACCAGAGGGACAAACAAAAAGATCACAGGAATAAAAATTAACTTTTTCCTTCTTCTTTTATTGGGCACAGAATCATAGACATAGAATTATAGGTAACTAAAATAAGACACAGAATACACCGACATGAAGAGAAGCCTGGCAAAATTCCTTGGCATGGACTAAGAGAAATAATATTATTTTTCTTTAGTTTGTCTGGTTGTCATTTAGAGTAATTTTACACCATGGTAATGACCAAAGAATACACCATCTGACAGTCAGTCTGTGGTAATTAATTACTCATATTCGACTGTTTAACAAATGTATAGGTAGTTGGTACCACAAACCAGAGATTAGTGGTTGGTACTTAGCTTACACAAGAGAAGAGTCTCTTGTCTCGGAATATAATTACATTCCGTGCTCTTTCCAAGGTTAATATAGCCAACACAATAAAATAAAATGATCAAAATGACATAATGAAATGGGGGTCAGCTATTTATTTACTTAATTTTTCAGTTTTTTCGATATAAACCAGGTATTATGCAATATATCTTGTACTCGAATGATAAAAAGATCGTTTTAATTTAGGGTGTCTTGCTTTCTAATGTTTACCACAAATGTCACAGGAAACTGTCCACATTGTCAGTGGAAGCAGCATAGGCGTAGCTTTAGCTTGGCATTTTTTTTGTTTTAAATTTTCAAAATTAAATTATAATACACTGGAAAGACATATATACAAATGGATAAAGTTTATAAAAATAATACCACGCTATGACGCCAATTTTATGACGTTGACAGTTAACAGAAATTTGCCGTAAGCCTTAAGCAAAATTCCCTAACTTAAAACACTGTTTACAAGTATTATTCTATGACTTAAAACGAGCTTCTCGCAGAAGCCAGAGGTGTTTCATCATCAAGTTCACATTTTCTGCACAAAGGTTCACTAACTTTGCCCATTTTGTGCAGATGTTTCCTCAGGGTGCAGTGTCCAGTCACCAGGTCGGTAACTGTCTTCAAATGTCTCTTACCCAGTTTCAACAGCCTGGTTGAGAGTTCCTTGTCTAGTAAACTCTTTGTATGGAGGTGTCCTTGTGTCAACCTCCATTTGAGTTGGTGTTCCCTATCTAGCCAGTTCCCGATTTCCCCTCTTATGCAATCTTTTGTGATTCCACAAAACGGTTCTGGACCTATGAAGTTTCCTTTAGAGCCTTCTTTAGCTAACGGGTCCGCCATTTAATTACCTGCAAACCCCTCGTGTACCCATATTGAAGAGACTTTGTTGTCTCTTGCCAGCGGATTATTTGCAGTTTTTTACCAGCCTAGACCTAGTTGTTGGATTACTGATGTCCTTAAGCAGAGCCTGGCTGTCAGTGAATATTTTAATTTTTTGTCCGGTATATCCTCTTCTGATGTTTTCATCAATACAGGCTATAGCGGCAATCGTCTCTGCTTGAAACACAGTCATATATCGACCAAGGCTAAAGAACGTTCTCTTTCTAGGCTCTTTTGTACCAGCAGCAGTGCCATATGGTTAGTTTTGGAGCCATCGGTGAACCAGATGATTTCTCCAGAATTCCCTGGGTGCTTCACCTGTTCCCTAGATGGGATGATGTTCACTCGCTCAGTGAATGTATTCTCGGGTCTCTATCAAAACTCATGTGAAATATCGGTTTATCTAGTATTGTCCCAGTTGTATCTGTGTGTCCTTCTCGTACATTGTTCGGGGACCACAAGTCTCCCGATATCAGCCTAAGAATTGCCATCATTGCTTCCGCCCTTACAAAAAGTTCCAAAGGAGGAAGTCCAATAAGGGCTTCTATTGATGCCATCCCCGTGCTGTTCATTACCCCGGTAATACCAAGAAGGGCTTGTCTTTGGATTGCAGTTAATATATTAACTGCAGAGGACACTTCTGTCCTCCTCCACCAGACTATTGTTCCATAGGTGATCGTTGGCATTATCACAATTGTGTAAAGCCAGTGAACCACCTCAGGTCGTATTCCCCATAAATCTTCGGCATTGCCAGAAAAGCCTAGTCGCCCTGGTAGTAACTTTTTCCAGGAGTGCCTTCCAATTCAGTTTGGAATCAAAGGTCATTCCCAGGTATTTAACTTCTTTGGATAGATAGATATAAAATTTGTTACTTACTCTCTTCGTTAACGAAAATTCCTCATTCCTCCACAAAGAAAATTTAAAAAAATGCTTTTTAGGATTAATCTGAAATGTACGTGTACTGCAACCATCAAATTGACAGATTTCGATATTGAAATACTATTTAGACAGTGTTGATGTTGAAAACCATTTTGAGCTTAACATCTTGCAGGGTTGAAGAATACTGATTGCGTCTGATTCCGATTCGACTTCAAGTTACAGAATAAGGTTGAATAACTTCAAAATTTCAATTATCGTAAAGTTACAATCGTTTTATTTCTATAAATATAATAAGTGCATATACATTTAATATACCCAAATTTTACCTTTTTCCATAAAGATGTTTAAATCTTATCGTCGTTCTCTTTGGCGTGACAACGTTTAAAATGGTTCTTCAATCCACTTTTAAGTGAAAAATATTTTATACAAATTTCACATTTAAATGGTTTGCCCCCCGTGTGTGTACGTTTGTGATCATTTAAATAAGTATTCCGTGTAAAAGATTTTAAGCAAATGTCACATTTGTATGATTTTTCCCTGGTGTGGCAACGAAAATGTTTAGTTAAATCAGCTTTCCATACAAAACCTTTTGAGCAAATATCACATTTGTAAGGTTTATCCCCGGTATGGGAGCGCATATGTGTATTTAAATTACCCCTATGTGTAAAATATTTTAAACAATAGTCACATTTATATGGCTGTTCTCCTGTATGATAACGCATATGAACACTCAAAGACCCTTTTCCTGAAAAGGACTTCAAGCAAATGACACAATTAAATGGTTTGACACCAGTGGTTCTACACAAATGTATATTTTTATCCCCTATGAAAAAATATTTTAAACAATAGTCACATTTATAAGGCTTCTCTCCTGTATGACACCGCATATGGATATTCAATCCATCTTTTTGCATGAAAGATTTCAAGCAAAGGTAGCATTTAAATGTTTCTTTTTCTGCCCGAGGTTTTAAATTATCACCAATACTTATCTGAGCACACTTTTTAGTACCATACTTTAGTTCACATTCAACATTTTCACTTAAATTAGTAGAAAGGGCAA
This sequence comes from Lochmaea crataegi, assembly GCA_947563755.1. Taxonomy (NCBI): domain Eukaryota; kingdom Metazoa; phylum Arthropoda; class Insecta; order Coleoptera; family Chrysomelidae; genus Lochmaea; species Lochmaea crataegi. The sequence continues at coordinate 2,292,300 of OX387433.1, read as the reverse complement.
GGTCCAAATTATTGGTGTCTCTCTTAGTATCACCAACATTTAACTGAGCACACTTTTTAGTTTCAGACTTTAGTTCACATTTAACATTTTCAGTTAAATTAGTAGAAATTGAAAGATCCAAATTTTTTATGTCTCTCTTATTAAATTGGCACTTAGATAATCTCTTATTTCTCATAATATGATGTGTCAAACAGTGATAGAAATATTCAACTTGCTTTGTATATAAATTTCCACAAACTACACAAATTATAATTCCATTTGTAGCTTCATGTTTCTTCATATTTTTTATTACATTTATTGATTGTCCTGTGAATAGAAAAGATAAATATCAATAGATTTGTAATTTGATCTAGAAGTTTTCAATAAATAAAGTAGTGCATTATGTTGTATTTGTGATCTATTAAATAATAACTCACCTTGTAATTTAGTTCGCCTCCTTTTTTTCTGGTTTGAATAATTTAATTTGTTTAGCAAGTTTGATAGGTGAACATTATAATCATTGTTTTCTCTTTTAATCGAAACAGGTCCTTTAAGTATTAGATCAGAATTTAAATCTAAATTTATCTCATGTTTATCATGATTTATACTATTTATATTTCCAATGAAATCATTTGGAACATTTACATTATACACTTCCTCATCTAATTCTTGTTTAACCTCATTTTCCACAATTTCAATGTTTTCTTCCTTAAATGTATAAAGAATTGCCTGACTGGACTCCATTGCATTAATAATAAATTAAATTAACTGATACTTATGCAGTCGTTTGCTAGCTTTACAGGTATTTATAGCTAATATTAAAAATACAAATAAACACAATCCTGTCAAATTGTTTATACACTGTTTATATGTGAATGGTATGTGTATGTTTATGTACACTACACTTGAACAACAACTGACAAGACACAAGAACAAAACTGTTTATCAAACAATACACAATTCTTTGCTTCCTATAAAAACGAGTTCACAGAAGACGCCATGTTTTAAATTAGTCGTCATATGTCATACGATCACGTGTAGGCGGCCTCTTGCTTATGGTCTTTACAGTCGCAAATTAGATTAGAGTTGCCTTGTAGGTTGAATTATTTTCTTAAAAGAACTATTTCACGTCTATATTGTCAACTATATTGTCAACGAAAAGTGCATAAATAGTTACTGATGGAAAAATACCTATAATACATTTGTGAAACACAACTTTATGCTAAAATACTTTTTCTCAGTGTGATTCGAGTAAAGCTGTAAGCATTATGGTTCTCAGTGTATGCCAGAGTTAGCTGTCACCTACAAGGTTATTTATTTTTGCCCCTCCAACTCCAACATCAAAGGATTTTCGCCGGGCTTCACTTCACAGATTATAAAAAAAACTTCACTTCTTGTTGTTGAGAATTGTGTTTATTTGAATTTTTTTTTTTTTTTATTAGTTAATACCCATAAAGCTAGCAAACTAGTGCATAAGTCTCAGTTGATTATTAATGCAATGGAGACCAAACAGGCAATTCTTTATACATTTAAGGAAGAAAAGATTGAAATTGCGGAAAATGAGGTTAAACAAGAATTCGATGAGGAAATGTATAATGTAAATGTTCCAAATGATTTCATTGGAAATATAAATAGTATAAGTCATGATAAACAAGAGATAAATTTTGATTTAAATTCTGATCTAATACTTAAAGGACCTGTTTCGATTAAAAGAGAAAACAATGGTTATAATGTTCACCTATCAAACTTGCTAAACAAATTAAAACATTCAAGCCAGAAAAAAAGGAGGCGAACTAAATTACAAGGTGAGTTATTATTTAATAGATCACAAATACACATAATGAACTACTTCATTTATTGAAAACTTCTAGATCAAATTACAAATCTATTGATATTTTTTATATTTTCTATTTGCAGGACAATCAATAAATGTAATAAAAAATATGAAGAAACATGAAGCTGTAAATGGAATTATAATTTGTGTAGTTTGTGGAAATTTATATACGAAGCAAGTTGAATATTTTTATCACAGTTTGACACATCATATTGTGAGCAGTAAGAGATTATCTAAGAGCCAATTTAATAAGAGAGACACCAATAATTTGGACCTTGCCATTTCTACTAATTTAAGTGAAAATGTTAAATGTGAACTAAAGTATGGTACTAAAAAGTGTGCTCAGTTAAATGTTGGTGATAATTTAAAACCTCAGGTAGAAAAAAAAAGATTTAAATGCGATATTTGCTCAAAATCTTTCATGCGAAAAGATGAATTGAATATCCATATGCGGTGTCATACAGGAGAGAAGCCTTATAAATGTGACTATTGTTTAAAATCTTATTCACGGAAGTGGGGTTTGATTTTACATTTGCGTAGTCACACTGGCGACAAACCATTCAATTGTGTCATTTGCTTGAAGTCCTTTTCAGGAAAAGGGTCTTTGAATGTTCATATGCGTTATCATACAGGAGAACAGCCATATAAATGTGACTATTGTTTAAAATATTTTACACACAGGGGGAATTTAAATATACATCTGCGCTTCCATACTGGGGATAAACCATACAAATGTGATATTTGCTTAAAATCTTTTATGCGGAAAAGTGATTTGAATAGACATATGCGTTCTCATACCGGAGAAAAACCATACAAATGTGACATTTGCTTAAAATCTTTTACGTGGAAAAGTGATTTGAACACACATATGCTTTATCATACAGGGGAAAAACCGTTTAGATGTGACTTTTGTATAAAATCTTTTATGCGGAAAAGTGATTTGAACACACATATGCTTTATCATACAGGGGAAAAACCGTTTAGATGTGACTTTTGTATAAAATCTTATATGTGGAAAAGTGATTTGAACACACATATGCGTTCTCATACAGGGGAAAAACCGTTTGGATGTGACCTTTGTATAAAATCTTTTACGAGGAAAAGTGATTTGAATTGTCACAAGCGTACTCACACAAGGGAAAAACCATTTAAATGTGAAATTTGTATGACATATTTTTCAGTTAAATGTGGATTGAATAGACATATTAAACGTTTTCACGCCAAAGAGAACGACGATAAGATTTAAACATATTTGCAGTATGTTTTATGGAAAATTGTAAAATTTGGGTATATTCCTTAAATTTATATACACATTTTATATTTATGGAAATAAAACAATTGTAACTTTACAATAATTGATTTTTGAAGTTATTCAATCTTATTCTGTAACTTGAAGTCGAATAGAATCGAGTAGAAGTCGAGTAGTCGAATCGGAATCGGACGCGATCAGTATTCTGCAACCCTGTAAGATGTTAAGTTCGAAATGGTTTTTGAAATCATCAGCACTGTCTAAATAGTTTTTCGATTTCGGAATCTGTCTATTTGACATCATCATCACTGTCTAAATAGTTATTTTGATATCGGAATCTGTCGATTTGATAGTTGCAGTACACCTATATTTCAGATTAATCCTAAAAAGCAGTTTTTCAATTTTCTTTGGAGAGGAATGAGGAATTTTCGTTAACGAAGGTAGTAAGAAACAAATATATGAAGTACCTACCTCATTTTTACCATTCTATCTATCCAAAGAAGTTAAATATCTGGGAGTGACCCTTGATTCCAAACTGAATTGGAAGGCTTACAGGGAAAAATTAATACTAGGGCGACTAGCCTTTTCTTGCAATGCAGAAGATTTATGGGGAATACGACCTGGGATAGTTCACTGGCTTTACACGACTGTGATCTCCTATGGAACAATAGTCTGGTGGAGGAGGACAGAAGTGTCCTCTGCAGTTAATATATTAACTGCAATCCAAAGGCAAGCCCTTCTTGGTATTACCGGGGTAATGAACAGCACGGGGACGGCATCAATAGAAGCCCTTATTGGACTTCCTCCTTTGGAACTTTTTGTAAGGGTGGAGGCAATGATGGCTGAAATCGGGAGACTTATGGTCCCTGAACAATGTTCAAGAAGGACACACTGATACAACTGGAACAATACTAATAGATGAACCCATATTTCACGTGAGATTTGATAGCATGACATCCGAGAATGTATTCACTGAGCGAGTAAACATCATCCCATCTAGGGAACATGTGATGACATGGTAATTCTGGAGAAATCATCAGGTTCACCGATGGCTCCAAAACAAACCATGGCACTGGAGCTGGTATAAAAGGACCTAGAAAGAGAATGTTCTTAAGCATTGGTCGCGATATACGACTGTGTTTCAAGCAGTAACTATTTCTACATTTTTCGTTGACAATATAGACGTGGAATAGATCTTTTAAGAAAATAATTTCAACCTACAAGCCATCTCTAATATAATTTGGATATGTATAAAGACCATAAGCAAGAGGCCTTCACGTGATCGTATGACATATGATGACTAATTTAATACATGGCGTATGTGAACTCATTTTTATTATGGAGGGTAGAAGGAGAACCATCTGAATGTATTAAAAAGTGTCCATCGAAAGGGAGCAAATTAAGGTGGCGCCATAGTAGCAAGTGGAAAGGTTTTAAAAACAGCGCCATGAATTATTAGAGTAAGATACAAAATTAAAAAAGCAAATACTACGTAAATAGTTGAGATTTTAAATACTGCATATTTCTCAACTACACAAGTCACGAAAAATACTAAGTTTTTCTACCCAGCACACTTCACTAGGTTTATAACCGCTAAATTCACATCATTTCCATTAGCTACACGAGCGCCATTTCGGTGAATCTTCTAATTATAATTTGCTATTTGCAGGTGGTCACTTTTTCAATTTGTCCCCCATACAAGACAATTCTCCTTCCTTCTACCCTCCATAGTTTTTATCCGAAGTTTCGCTTCTTGTCAGTTGAGTAGGAATGGAGAACTATCGATAGTGCTATTTTTACTATCGATAATTTTCGATAGTTTTACATCAGTAACATATTTGTACGATTTTTGTCAAAATGTTAAAAATATACATAAATATAAATTTATTTCAAAACAGGGTATCAACTTTCATCAATTCAACCTCCGTCAATATATAGGTCTGTTCCAACGGCAATCAGAAACTGTCAGAAACGATCAGAAAATAACTGGTCATAGCAAACAACGAGTTTACTTTCGCGTAGTTTCTATCACTGATTGCATTGGTCGACTATTCTCCGATAGTTTCTGATTGCGGTTAGAACAGACCTATTATAAACAAGGAAATAATCTCACTTTTGGGGTTGGTTGGCGCCAAGCAGGCCGTGTGACAGTTGACAGTGTTCTCATACGTGTCGTTTGATAATGATCTGATTGTTTGACGTTAGAGTTCTTCCTTTTAATCTGCTTAATTTAACGCCTTTAGCTACTCGTGCAATGGTACAGTATCAAATTCATCGCATTTTTTCTCCATATCAGCTTTCAAAATATGTTCTTTACCTAACATCTTAATTATCGATAGTACCGAAAACTATCGATTTTTTTCGATAGTCAAAAATATCGATAGCTATCGATAGGCCATCGATAGTTCTCCTACCACAGATCACCTGCCTCTATCTACAGTTGAGTATTACTTGACACTTTGACAGTGTAGTGCAAATTCAACCTAACCTAACGCATCCTTTATCTATGGTGTAGTCAGAGATGGTGTAGTGTATAAACAATTTGGCAGGATTGTGTTTTTTTTGTATTTTTAATTTTTATTATTAGCTAATACCTATAAAGCTAGCAAACTACTGCATAAGTATCAGTTAATTTAATTGATTAATAATGCAATGAAGACCAATCAGGCAATTCTTTATACATTTAAGGAAGAAAAGATTGAAATTGCGGAAAATGAGGTTAAACAAGAATTAGATGAGGAAATGTATAATGTAAATGTTCCAAATGATTTCATTGGAAATATAAATAGTATAAGTCATGATAAACAAGAGATAAATTTTGATTTAAATTCTGATCTAATACTTAAAGGACCTGTTTCGATTAAAAGAGAAAACAATGTTTATAATGTTCACCTATCAAACTTGCTAAACAAATTAAAACATTCAAGCCAGAAAAAAAGGAGGCGAACTAAATTACAAGGTGAGTTATTATTTAATAGATCACAAATACACATAATGAACTACTTTATTTATTGAAAACTTCTAGATCAAATTACAAATCTATTGATATTTATCTTTTCTATTTGCAGGACAATCAATAAATGTAATAAAAAATATGAAGAAACATGAAGCTATAAATGGAATTATAATTTGTGTAGTTTGTGGAAATTTATATACGAAGCAAGTTGAATATTTTTATCACTGTTTGACACATCATATTGTGGGAAGTAAGAGATTATCTAAGAGCCAATTTACTAAGAGAGACACCAATAATTTGGACCTTGCCCTTTCTACTAATTTAAGTGAAAATGTTAAATGTGAACTAAAGTATGGTACTAAAAAGTGTGCTCAGTTAAATGTTGGTGATAATTTAAAACCTCGGGTAGAAAAAAAAAGATTTAAATGCGATATTTGCTCAAAATCTTTCATGCGAAAAGATGAATTGAATATCCATATGAGGTGTCATACAGGAGAGAAGCCTTATAAATGTGACTATTGTTTAAAACCTTTTTCACGGAAGTGGAGTTTGATTTTACATTTGCGTAGTCACACTGGCAACAAACCATTCAATTGTGACATTTGCTTGAAGTCCTTTTCGCGAAAAGGGTCTTTGAATGTTCATATGCGTTATCATACAGGGGAAAAGCCTTATAAATGTGACTATTGTTTAAAATATTTTACAGAGAGGGGGAATTTAAATATACATCTGCGCTCCCATACCGGGGATAAACCATACAAATGTGATATTTGCTTGAAAGGTTTTGCACGGAAAGGTGATTTAAGTAAACATTTTCGTTGCCACACCGGGGAAAAACCATACAAATGTGACATTTGCTTAAAATCTTTTACGCGGAAAAGTGATTTGAAGAGACATATGCGTTCTCACGCCAGGGAGAAACCATACAAATGTGACATTTGCTTAAAATCTTTTACGTGGAAAAGTGATTTAAACATACATATGCGTTATCATACAGGAGAAAAACCGATTAGATGTGACATTTGTATAAAATCTTTTATGCGGAAAAGTGATTTGAACAGACATATGTGTTCTCATACAGGGGAAAAACTGTTTAGATGTGACCTTTGTATAAAATCTTTTATGCGGAAAAGTGATTTGTACAGACATATGCGTTCTCATACAGGGGAAAACCCGTTTCGATGTGACCTGTGTATAAAATCTTTTATGCGGAAAAGTGATTTGAATTGTCACAAGCGTACTCACACAAGGGAAAAACCATTTAAATGTGAAATTTGTATGACATATTTTTCACTTAAAAGTGGATTGAATAGACATATTAAATGTCACGCCAAAGAAAACGACGATAAGATTTAAACATATTTGCAGGACGTTTTATGGAAAATTGTAAAATTTGGGTATATTCCTTCAATTTATTTACACATTTTATATTTATGGAAATAAAACAATTGTAACTTTACAATAATTGATTTTTGAAGTTATTCAATCTTATTCTGTAACTTGAAGTCGAATAGAATCGAGTAGAAGTCGAGTAGTCGAATCGGAATCGGACGCGATCAGTATTCTGCAACCCTGTAAGATGTTAAGTTCGAAATGGTTTTCGACATCATCATCACTGTCTAAATAGTATTTTGATATCGGAATCTGTCGATTTGTTAGTTGCAGTACAGGTACATTTCAGATTAATCCCAAAAAGCAGTTTTTCTTTGGAGAGGAATTTTCGTTAACGAAGGTAGTAAGAAACAAATTTTATATGAAGTACCTATTTTTTACCTCTCTATCTATCTAACCAAAGAAGTTTAATATTTGGGAGTGACTCTTGATTCCAAACTGAATTGGAAGGCTTACAGGGAAAAAATTAATACCAGTGGGACTAGGCTTTTCTGGCAATGCAGAAGATTTATGGGGAATACGACCTGGGATAGTTCACTGGCTTTACACGACTGTGATCTCCTATGGAACAATAGTCTGGTGGAGGAGGACAGAAGTGTCCTCTGCAGTTAATATATTAACTGCAATCCAAAGATAAGCCCTTCTTGGTATTACCGGGCAAATGAACAGCACGGGGACGGCATCACAATGTAAGCTCTTATTAGACTTCCTCCTTTGCAACTTTTTATAAGGGCGGAGGCAATGAAGGCTGAAATCGGGAGACTTATGATCCCCGAACAATGTTCGAGAATGACACACTGGTACAACTGGCACAATACTAGATGAACCCGTATTTCACATGAGTTGTGATTTATTTATTTATTAACGGATCCTCCATTTATATAAAAAAGTACAATATCAAACACAATGATTGTTGTCAATTACATCAATAATAAAAAACATATAAAACAATATGTGCAGTATGTCATACTGAGTATGAGTGTGAAGTATGTAAAAAAAAGTAAGTGAACTATCAAAAAGACCAAAGCCGATCTACACAACATTAAGGATACTACTGATTATTTGTTTCTTAAAAACATTCAGTGATGTAGCAAAAAGATCAATTTCTAAGCTCGTGCTATTTAAAAGGCGGAGCGTTCTAGGTATAGGACTGAAGTAAGCGTAATTTGTATTATGGAAAGAAAGTGCATGACACCCGAGAATACATTAACTGAGCGAGTGAACATCATCATCCCATCTAGGGCACAAAAGATTAGGTCTAGACTGGTAAAAAACTGGAAAGAATCCCTTAGCAGGCTGGCAAGTATCTCTAATATGGGTGCTGGTACATTAGAGGATTGCAAGTAATGAAATAGCGGACCAGTTAGCTAAAGGAGCCTTCATAGGTCCGGAACCGTTTTGTGGAATCACAAAAGATTGCATAAGAGGCGAAATCGGGAACTGGCTAGATAGGGAACACCAACTCAAATGGAGGTTGACACAAGGGCACCTCCATACAAAGAGTTTACTGAACAAGGTAGACAAGGAACTCTCAACCAGCTAAGAGACATTCGAAGACAGTTACCGACCTGGTGACTGGACACTGCACCTTGAGGAATCATCTGTACAATATGGGCAGAAATTGTGAACTTGATGATGAAACACCTACTCACATACTCTGCTTCTGAGAGAACTTAGACGGAAGCACTTTGGAGAGGAATTAATACAACTATCACAACTACTGATAATCCCTCCAGTCAAACTAGTGGCATTTATAGAAGACACGAAGCTCCTGGAATGGAAGTAGATAGATGGAAATTAATATTTTGATGACAGATGGCAGTCGAGCACAACCCAAACGAATGAACGAAACCACTCTATATATCATCTCCCAATCTCTTAAAGTTAGCTTTTTAAATGATTAATTTTCGGTAATTTCTAGTCAGGGTGCAAATCGATGAATAACAAAAATAAACGGCGTGGGTGGAGCTTTTACGAGATCCACCCTATAAACATCAATAAACATAATTTACTTCTTACACGCGTCAAAATAAATGTATATATTTCCCGGAGGTAGCAGTAGCAATAAACTATGGACATCGTAAAAAAAATGATCGAATATATTATGATGCTATCTATCATATATCATGAACACCCATTTATCGATAAAGATGTAGGACGTTTCCATAGCAACGGAAAACGATGTAAACAAAAGAAAACTCCAGCTCCTTAGTTTTCGCGTAATTTATGATATGTTTGGATGGAGAAATGGTTTAACGGAAGCAAACTGTGGTTATTCGGAAACCAATTGCAATTGCTACCTAAAAGGTATGTAAATTAACAAGCATTTCGAAGAAAAAAAAATTGTTTCAACCTTTGACATTCGTAGACGGTATTATTTAATGAACATATTATGGTGGCCTACAAAAAAAATCTTTTTCATAGTAACAATAATTTTGAATTATGAAAATGCAAATGGTGAAAAAGCTCATTATTATAGTTATTTTCAATGTCTGAAGAGATTTCACTAAAAAATCGGTTACACTTAACAAAATATGTATATGACCTTTTAAGCAATGTAACTGCTAACATCAATACTAGGAGGAGCTGCTTCATTATTTTTAACTTATTAGCATGAAGGCTAGATCGGAAAAATTGACATACTTTGCCCACTAAATCGTGTATAAGTAGGTTTCCTTTCTTCGCCACTGGCGTCGCTAATATTCCTTTTGTACTACTCTGAATATAAAAGTGAAAATTTAGGTTCAAATGCTAATTAACCTCAACAAATTATCAGAATTTCCATTTAACATATTTATTGTTTTGACATTTTAACTTTTTTACTGACTATAGTGTGTTTGCTTAAGAACTAGAACACCTTCGAAAAGTATGGAGCGATATGAAAAAATTGGAAAATTAGGCGAAGGCAGTTATGGTATAGTGTACAAATGCAGAAATAGAGATACTGGTGAAATAGTGGCGATTAAAAAGTTTGCAGAAAGCGAGGAAGATCCACTTATTAGGAAGATCGCACTTCGAGAAATTAGGCTATTGAAAGTAAGTAAAAAAAATTTTATTATTGGTAAGTGGAAATTATTTTTTCATTGTCTACCTTGTACTCTGTTTAAAGTTTTTTATATTCGTGGGTTCTCAAGAAAACTTGGACCGCATATATTAAACTAAATTCTTCAAGAAACAACTGTCACTTGGATGGAAAACTTTAAAGTTCTCCCAAGTGGGCTTGGGTAGTTCACGAACGACCAAGGTGGGAAGAGAGCTCTCTTAGGTGAACTACGCGAACTTCGCATTATGAGTCGTGCAAAAGAACTAACGAACTGAAAGAACGAACTAGTTCGCAATAGGACTTCGAACTAAATTGAGCGCTTTTAAAGGCGACCGATTATGCTCGAGACTTCTCCCAAGTGTTAGTGACAGTTGTTGACATGTGTCATATCAATTTTCGTTTTGTTTCTGCTAGTACCTTAGAACTAAATACTAGTTCTGTAACTGGAGCCATAGAAATAGTTCAATACAGACGCAAAAAATCAAATGAACAATACAATGTGGCGTGTATATAAACATTACGAGACCTTATTTTCCTAACCGGCACCCCCTACTATTTAGAATTTCTGTCAATAGGGCAAGTCCACCAACTGACAAGTTGTCACTAATGACAGTAGCCCCGAGGATAAACAATAATTTGTATAAATTTTAGATTTGTAATTTGGTTGTTTTGTATTGATCAAAATAACTATAAGAACCACGTGTTGTGCAAAGAACGCTTGTTTATCATCAGGTTTATCAGGGCGTAACGTCACGTGGACTTGACCTATTTGTTCAAAGTCATAACCTAATTCTTTTCTCGGTTAAAACAGATCCATTGTTTAATTTATCGAGAAGGACAAGGAGAATGATTGAAGAAGCTATACAGTTTTGAAAAAATGGCTTCTTCATCATTTTCCTTGCCCTTCTCGATAAATTAATCAATGATCTGTTTTTAACCAAGACCGAAATTCTAAATAGTGGGGGGAACCGGTCGGGAAAATAGCCTCTCGTATTATGTACAATTTAATTTTGGGGAAAACACATTCAGAACTATATTAGGTTAGATTATTCAAGAAATAACTGTCATTTGTGTGTAAAATTTCAAAAGCAGCTAGTGATTTTTTGAATTCCACCAGTGTTGTTGACAGTTGTTATGTAGAATGACATGTCAATTTTCGTTTTGTTTTTGTTAGAATCATAGAACTAAACACTAGTTCTATACCACAAAATTAAACACTAGTACTGTGGTTGAAACCATAGAATCAAGTACTAGTACTGTAGTTGAAACCATAGAATCAAGCACTAGTACTGTTGTTGAAACTATAGAATCCAACACTAGTTCTGTGGTGAAACCATAGAACTAAGCACTAGTTTTGTGGTTGAAACCATAGAATTAAACACTAGTACTGTAGTTGAAACCATAGAACTAAACACTAGTTCCGTTGTTGAAACCATAGAAATATTTAAATATTTGGGAGAGAAAAATGAAATGAACGTTACAATTTGACACGAGCAGTATATTATGCAATTTGATTAGTTGATTTAAGCAAATTATTCAAAAACCGAAACATTTTGATAAAATATTTTTTTTAGAACCTTAAACACCCAAATCTAGTCAACCTCATAGAAGTGTTCCGAAGAAAACGTCGTCTTCATTTAGTTTTCGAATTTTGCGATAAAACCGTTCTTAGCGAATTGGAAAAATACCCTCGAGGTTGTCCCGATCTACTGACACAACAAATTATCTGGCAAACGCTTCAAGCGGTAGCTTATTGTCATCAACACGGATGCGTTCACAGAGACATTAAACCCGAAAACATACTTTTGACAGCTACGGGTGTGGTGAAGTTGTGCGATTTCGGCTTTGCAAGACTGCTAAGTAAGTAATTTATTTCCAAAAACAATCCCATTATCCCTGGAAAGTAGTTGTTTCTTTTATAAATTCGATCGATGTTTGAAATATCATTTTTAATCAGTTGCTTTTGTTTTAAGATCCGGGGGAAAATTATACGGATTATGTTGCAACGCGATGGTACCGAGCGCCAGAATTACTAGTGGGCGATACTCAATATGGTACTCCGGTAGATGTATGGGCCATAGGTATGTATAACCTCCGTACTTTTCTTTTTCTACTCCTTTTTCATAACCAAAAATAACAACAACAAATTATAGGTTGTGTCATGGCGGAATTAATAAGAGGCGAAGCCATTTGGCCGGGAAAATCCGATGTCGACCAACTTTTTTTGATAAGATCCACAGTGGGAGAATTGTTACAGCGACATATGCAAGCTTTTAAAAATAACGATTTCTTCAGCGGCACCATTTTGCCATCACCGGTACAAATAGTTCCTTTAGAAGTGCGATTACCGATGGCGAACGCAACCACTTTAGACTTTCTACATGTAAGCTAATTTTTTTTAATTTTACATTCTCGCTGTTGAGAGTCAACTGCAAATTATAAAACGACGTATTCAACTTTCAGAAATGTCTGGATAAGGATCCGGTGAAACGATGGACTTGTGAAAAGCTCCTTACTCACGAATATTTTGATAATTTAAAAGTAAAAGAAGCACCACACGTACAATATATCGAAAGGTTAGGAGATAAATCGAGGGTGAGTATATGGTAGGTTACTCCTTTTACTTTCCTAACTTTCTGTAACTTTTTCAACACAATACTATACAATTCTTACTTTTATATCACAGAACTCAACTCTCTAATACTTCAAAGACTAAAACTAACTAATGTCAATTGTCCCGCCTTTTATACTTTTCACCTGTTCCAGAAAGTTCTCGACGTATGTCTTCTTCTTTTTCTTCATGAACCTCTACATATCCTCCGACGTAACATTGCCCCCGCTTTTCTAGTTATTCGTCCCGAATAATCTGGCTGCTATGGGGTCTGGTTGAAACAAACAGCCCGCGGTAAGGGTCTAACCTCTCGACATGAATCACCTCGGGCGTACTCCTCGCTGTCAATTGGATGCGTGGACTAGGTCGTTGATTTTCCTGAGAACGGTGTATGGGCCTTCCCAGTTTCGTTGCAGTTTTTGGCACAAACCTTTTCTGCGCTTACGGGGTCACTTCTCGAGAAACTTGTGTTTGTTGTATGCACGTCAAGTCTAGCCTTCACTCTATCGTTGCAGAGCTGCAAAATTGTGGACCCTCTCCAAGTTTTCTTTCGAACTTGCTATGTACATAGGAGATGTATGTCTTCTTCTTTTTCTTCATGGACCTCTACATATCCTCAGTACAGGTCCGACGTAACAACAATACATCAACCCCCATGTTCGATTTTTTAACGCAAATCAACTGAGTAATTTGTTTTTTTTGTTTCAGAATTCACTGCTCGGTACTACGTTACCGCAATTAGCCGGTTCGACGCCGATCAGCCCTTCTAGACCCAACAATAACTTGCATAAATCCAAGGTGGATCACTTACCGACTATTTGACAAAAATTTTCGCTGTTCAGCTGACTTTGACATATATTTTTAACCGATTGATAAATTTTATTGACACGGCACGTTTTGTGATATCCCACATCGTTTAGTTACGAATTGTTGGTGCTAGCAACTAAGTTCTAGCCGTTTATTTTGAAAATTTTAACATGACCCACACTTGTTTTGCAGTCTTCCATTTTCTCTTCAGTTCCCTTGTATTTGACGAGCAAACTTTCGTTAAATAGTACCGAGAATTATTTCAAGAATAACGTTTAAATAATGTAAATTCAGAATACCGTATAGTACAGTGCTAGATTTCACCACCGCGGTGTTGTAGTTTCAAGATCGTCATGCAATTAGTAACTTGAGCAGTGACTCAATAATTAACAATTTTTGGTCAGAATTTTACTTAATTTCAACAAGTGTAAATCACTGGAAGCTAAATAGGGAGAATAGTGCTGACGCTCAAGCTTTTTCTCACTGTTTCGATCGATTTATGACGTTGTGGCTGCTTTATTTTCGCTATTTCATCATTCAAAAACACTTTTATGTAATACTTATTAAAAATATTTTTCAAGCTGCTCACTATAAAGTGAAAATACAAACAAATTAACCACTTTTAAATAATTGAATTTACTGTTTGGACCTTTACTACTTTGTGGAATCTACTCATATTACTTTTTTAAATTAAACTAAGTGTTTCTAATTAATTCCACTATTTAGTGAAAAAATTATGAAAACTCTAAGATATTGATATAAAATAAAATGTAACTTCTGTCATTCTGACGATGATATATCAATATCTTAGAGTTTTCATAATTTTTTCATTAAATAGTGGAATTAATTAGAAACACTTAGTTTCATTTAAAAAAGCACTTTTAAATATCTTATCGTAGGCTCATGATAAATGAAGATGTCCCTTTTTTAGGTTCTATGTACAACATGAATTATTATGTCTTGAAAGCCGAACGATATAGAGCTTTGGATGTTGAAAATTATGAATTGTAGGCATAGGGTTCGAATCCTGGACACGATGAACATTTTTTTATTATATTGTGACATTTGTATAAAAAAGATTTTTATTTCATTTATTAACGATATAAATTGATAGGAACAAAAACAACATTTTAAATGATTGAAAACATGACACGTGGGATATTAAAGTTTGAAAAAAAAATGGTGAGAACTCAGTTACTCACCAACTTATTAAATGGGAAAAATAAACTGCAAATTATCAAAAGCTGGTTGTTTGTGGTAAATCGATGTTTATTTTAAGATTGTTTCAAATTAAATAAATATATATTATATTAACATTATTTTGTTCTTATTAAATACAACCTCCACCATTTTTCAGTGTGTTATTTCGACAGTTTTCTCAGTGCGTGGTAGGTGATGCTGATTTCTAGGATTTCTATTTTGGCTCGGGTGAAGGAAAGCCAATAAAAAAAAAATGGTAATCATTTATTAGAAAAGTTAACCTACATAATTTCAATGTCGATATTAGCAAATTTTGTTGTAAATATCGCCATTCAAGTTACATATCTTCAGTATCAGACTCAGAGTCTGCCTCCATTGCTTGTTTAGCAGCTTTTTCTGCATCTGCGTACACCGATTCGGGAACTTTGGTGTGATAACCATCGGTATCTTTACAGACCCACGAAAGTTCTAATTCGAAATTTTTGTCTTTCAGTTCATCGTGTACAAGATAAATGCTAAAAAGTAACAATATTTTTTAAATCCATCACCATTTGTATAGGTAATATACAATGTGTAACATTCTTAATCATTGTCAACCTGTCCACAAAACTGAACTGAACCTCCCACTAATTACCTAGAAATTCCATATAGTAACACGTAAACGTTTTCACCTTGGAATCTCCAATGGAGAATATCAAATGTGTCAGCTTCCATCGTGGCAAAACAGTAAATCGTTTTAAATTATCAAGTCACATCTATTCTTATACTTTTTGCAAAAAGGTTCACAAACTAATAGTGTTTATCATGCCATATTCACTGATGAATGTTACGGAGGATGGAAAATAAAATAAAAATTTGTTTCAATTTTTTTCCACTCTCATAACATTTGTCAATTATTTTTGAATATGCCATGCTCAAAACAATTAGTTTGTCAACGTTTCACTTACTTAGAGCTAGCCCTCCACCCGTTAAGTAATAATTTCAATTTGTATACTTACATTTTGGCAGCTTCTTTAACGAGTTCTTTGCAAGTAAGTTGGCCTAATTTTAATTTTTCAATTTCAGTTTTTGCGGATTGTTTCGCTTTACCGGTAGCGCATCCAAAATAACCCTAAAGAAAATAAACTTTTCAGTTTTATTCCAAAAAGCAGTGATTATACTTACATAGCTCACTCCCGATGGATCAATTAAATACATATATGGTTCATTGTCCTCGTAGCTTGATAATATTACGCTACATCCAAATGGTCTTACAGCACTGTATAAAGTATATGCATGCATATACATACTAACTCTATCATTCAAATACTTCAGTGGAATATTAGTTCCATATTGGAGCCTATAATTTGCAGCTTCCTTTCGTGCAATTTCAACTATTTGTCTTGCGTCTGCTATCAAACCAGAAAATGCCTAAAATAAACACAATGAAAAGCATTAAATCGATATCTAATTATTGTACATTTTAAATTGCTGAAAAGTGAATAAACATTATGAACGACAGAAAATATTTTATACCATTCCTATGTGTTCATCAATGTTGAAGATTCTTCTGTTTGTTGATGGTTCATGTAACTTGGACATAATAAGTTTTTCTGCTGCTAGTATAATTCCATCTTTGGCTCGTAGTCCTATAACGGTCCCGCTATTTTCTACAGCTTTCATTGCATACTCCACTTGGAAAACTCTGCCATCGGGTGAAAATTGAGAAGCTGATAGATCATACTGTAAAATGGAGGTTATTTCAATTATGTATGTTTAAAGAATTAAATTTATATACAAACCCCAGTTCCTATTGAACTCATTTTATTTTATTTTATTTTTTTCAAACAAAACTATATATAATCCGGCAAGTCGGAGTGATATTGCTTTTTCTCTAATCTGACTTATGACGTAGTGTCAAAACTCAAAAATGCACTTGATATACTCCGAGTAATCCTTGTTCGCTCGATTTCTCTGGAATATGTTTACCATAGAGCTATTAAAAAATAGTAGAAAGTGCACTGATGTTCCGCGCTACATTTTCACACAGCTACTGATTTTTAGCAACAAAGGTTCTAGTTATGTGGTTAAAGCGCAATCTGTAATAGCGCTACATTTCAGCGACAAATGTGACCTATATCAGAGCATATATCGAAATGCGACTGCGACTGCATAAAAATCATAGAGATCAACGATGAAAATGCACCTTAATGTTCTCTGCTCTGGTGCAGCACCGGATCTGTACCTGAACCATATTTTTAAGAACACAAAGTTTGACATTCCAACTTATAAACATGATTCTATGTTTGACACAGAGATGAGTGTGCTGTGAGTCATTGGGCGCGTTCACCAGATACAAACGTTTGCAATTTATCTGGTAGACGGTGCATTTATTTCTTGAACGTGTTTGGATTGTTTGGTAAGCGGTCGCCATTTTTGGAAGCGGCGATTTTTTATGCTTACTGTTTTCAACAGTTGAATCTTATGGTTGTGAGTAGCTAAGTGAGGGAATATTTGAATATGATATTTACTGTGGAGTATATTTATAATGGAATCCATTATAAAATAACTGAAAATAATGCAATTCACGAACTCTTAAATGGTAAGTAAATAAAGTCTAAAGAGGTTAGGAATAGAATCTATAGTAATTTTAGATAGATTAGAATATTTTTTTAATATACATCATTTTTTTAATTGGTAGATGCTGAATATTTCGCTGATTACATTATTCAACATCAAAATGAAATCGAAATTTCTAGAGTTGAAGAGGAAAATGCAACTGCTGAAAATATACAAGTAGCCCATGGTATGTACCTACCTATTTTTATTTAAATATTTATATGAGTATATTGTTTCATAATAAATCTAAATAACTGAAGTATTTTATTATTTGTAGAGGCAGTTTTTACATGGACTGCAGAAACTACCAGATTGTTAGTTACAGAATACGGCAATAGAATAGACAATTTTAGAGATCCTAAAATAAAAAAAAAGAAGTTGTGGTCACAGATATGTGAAGTATTTCTTACACAGGGATATACTGTTACCGAAGATTTTCTTGACCGCAAAATGCGTAATATGAAGCATCATTATAAGACTGTGAAGGATAACAACAAAAAAAGCACAACTGGTCGAGGCCGAATTGTTTGGGAATATTTTGATTTATTTGACACAATATTTGCAAATGATAAGACAATAAATTGTGGCCGGATTGTGTCTTCCTTAAATATAAATCAAGATGTAACCAACAAAGTGCAAAACTCAGCTTCTCCGTCACAAGCAACAGCTTCATGTTCCACTACTCAGTTTCCTTTATTAGATCCCCTCCCACAACTTTCATTATCCTCTACTTCTTCTTCTCTGGTTCCCGACTTATTTTCTCCCTTATCACAAGCAGGCCCTTCAAGAATCAAACGTAATAATTCTGTTTCTCCAAATATACAGACACCCACAAAAAAACAAAAAAAAGCAGCTGAAGGAAGGGGTCTGTATCATCTTCGACAAAGATTCGCTGATATTGAAGATAGGAGGGTTAAATCATTAGAAAAAATATCAGAGGAGCTTGCAGAGAACAACAAAATTCAAAGAGAACGTAATGAACTATTAAAAAGTCTTTTGAATAAATCCTAGCATTACTTTTTGACTTTTATTTTCCTACAATAACATTTTGTTCCTCTTCAACTGAATTTAGATGATATACAATAAAACTGTGATACTTGTGTAGAAAAAATTATTTTCATTGCGTAACTAATTGAATGCAATGGAAATGATTTAACTTAAAAATATCCTATGTCTGGCTTCTTGCTTTCCATCTATTTTCAATAAATAAACGCCTGAATGTTATAAATTTTTTATTAAAATGAATTAGTTACAGTGCATTGCATATAAGTAAAATACGTCTTCTTTTTTGTTCTGCCTCCTCTTGTTCTGCTTCGTCTACCATTTCCTCATTTCCATTGAAGTGATTAATATTTGGATTGTGTCCAGGAACATCTTCAATATTGTAATCATCCAGATGATTTCCTTGAAAAATTATAAAATTATGCAGCACACATGAGGCAACAATTATATCAATTGCTGTATTAGGATCTGAGACATCCAAATACTTAAGTCTACGAAATTTGCCTTTGAGGAGCCCGAATGCCCTTTCAATTACTGCTCGAATTGACGATAATTTTGTATTATATCTGTGCTGTTCATTGGTCAAGTGACCATTATCCTGGTATGGTTTCATAAGATTATTCATCAGTGGATATGCTGAATCTCCAATAATATGTAAATTTGGTGGTAAAAGAGGATTTTCATTTCTTGTTAAACATTGGTATAGAGGGCTGAGTCTAAATACTCGGGCATCATGCATTCTGCCTGGACTTCCAACAGATATATCTATAAAAGCAGCCAATTCATTGCATACACCTAAAAATAAATGTAAGTACTACTAAAACTATATATATTCTAAATGAGATTGTTGGTAAATTCAAAACTTGTAAAACTGATATAGATTTAAACAGTTGATATATAAAAACTCAATAAACAATATTTAACTAAAAATTTTTTATATATCCACAACAGTTGATTTACCTTGAAGAATGACAGAATGGAAACCTTTCCTGTTGTAAAAGTCATGTGCATTTCCTTTAGGTTGTTTGATTGGTATATGGCAGCCATCTATTGCTCCAACCACTCCAGGGATACCATGAGAACGATCCTCAAATACCTATGAACAATGTTATGTGAATTAAAAGCTTAAAGAAGTGATTTTAGGTTAAATTACTGCTGCAGTTTGTAAATGATTTTGTATATTCGGCCATCTGATGTATTCCGGTAATAACCGACAAAGTTGCTCAATCATCTCCAGGAAAACTTTATGAGCTGAACTTTTTGCTATGCCAAACCGGTCACCTGCTGCTAAAAAACTCTCTGGTTTACTTAGAGTCCATACAGTAAATAAAAGTTTTTTCTCTAAAGGTATGACAATATGTCTTTGATGGTCTTGTTCTTCACCTAAACGATTCAACAAAACCTACAACAAAAATACATCAATTTTTTTTATTTTTTGTCATCCTCACTTCACACATACCTGAAATGTTTCCCTGGACATACGAAAATGTTCTCGAAATTGAAAAATTGTATATCTTGGGATAGTAACTTCAAAATAGTTTTCGTTTCTCGCTGCAACATTTCTTTCTTCGGGATACAACTGTTCTTGGAATAAAGGGTCGGCCAACTCTACAGCTATGTTTACAATAGCATTGATATGAATATTATCATCAAATAGTAAAATATTTCGTACTGCAATGTCTCGTGCCATATTGTTTACAAGCGAATTAAAACCTTTTAAATCGTTGACGTATGACAGATAGTAGATAATCACATAACCTCAATCTAAAACCCCAACGTTGTTGATTTGACGACCGGCTACCAGAGCCAACAGTTTAACTACAAACGTTTGAAACAGTAGAACGCAAACTGCTTGATCTGGTGAACGCGCCCATTGGCTGTGACAGAGATAATGTTTGACATCAAAAGATGAAAGTAAAACAAAGCTTCTAAGTAGGGAAGAATAATAATAATTACGTTAGAATCATTAATTTATTTGAAAAAATGTGCACGGTAAATAATGATAGGTGTGAAATTGAAATTCACAGGTTACCAATGAATTCCGAAGAGTATACAATCAATGATTGGACGATGAAATATACAAAGTCTCATATACTTCATTCAATCTGTACTAATAATGAAGCATGTAGTTCCAAACCTGATGAAAGATGCTTATTATGTGTGTAAGTTACAATGGCTACAATTAAAGATAATTCAAAAAAAGCAGTTTCAGTTTCAAATAAAATTATATGTTAATATTTATTTTATATTGTTTGTAGATATAATAATGAACTTGAAATGCCTCATTTGCCTGAAATGGTATTTCCAAACAATCAATTAACTGTTAGACACAAATCAGGTCTATTGGCAGATTTTAATGCACTGGATGCTTTGAAAGCAGTCAGTAATGGTAAACAGTCCATACAGGTAGCCAATTCCGATACATGGAGGGAATCCAGGCTAGTGAAATATATAATAAATTGTGCTGAATTTTTTAAATTAGTTTGAATGCTTTTTAAATTGTGTATTATTCTCTCGTATCATTGATACTCATAGTCGTTTTATGATCTGATCGATTAATTTTAGAGCCCCGGAAAATTTGGAAGAAAAAATCAAACCTTTCGATTGGACGTTTAGCTCAGATTACAGAGGTGGACTTTCAGGAGCACAAGCTATAAATGATACAGAAGAAAGAATTAATATCGAAAAACTGAAAGAGAAAGAGAAAATATTATTTTATCAGGAATTGATGTTGTATGAAGATGAATTACACGACAATGGAATTTCGTCGTGTACAATTAAAATTGTAAGTTTAAAAATTTTAATAAAATCAACACTCTCTGTGTTACGATAAATGTTTGTACTGGGTAATTAATGAAGAGAGGTAAGCGGCCATATCTCTGACTCCTCTCCCTCTCTTCTTTGTTTTTTTTATTTGTAATTTTACCATTTTTCTTTATTTTTATTTAAAATGAAATCTTTTGTTGTAGCGAGT
The DNA here is from genome assembly GCA_947563755.1 of Lochmaea crataegi. Taxonomy (NCBI): domain Eukaryota; kingdom Metazoa; phylum Arthropoda; class Insecta; order Coleoptera; family Chrysomelidae; genus Lochmaea; species Lochmaea crataegi. The sequence continues at coordinate 2,270,655 of OX387433.1, read as the reverse complement.
GATGCCGAGTTCGTTTTTCGTTCTGTTGAGATTTTTTTTGAGAGTAGACAATGTGATGGTTCGAATAAACGATACGAGATTATTTCATGATTTTTCGACGAATTATCTACTGCGCGAATACACGAATAAGGAATGCGGCGTCAAAGAATTGAAATTGCCATTGACGATGTTCGGCGATCCGAATTTGTTATCGCCCCATATACCGTTAAGAACGTCGAAATATGAAAAAATTACGATTCAATCGATGGAAACATAATTTAGGTTAATGCTGGATATAAAAATTTGTTCATTAAAATATCCTTGTCGATCGGAATTTGTATTTTTATTTAATATAAATGATTTTATGTAAATTTGTGGATTATTTAAAAAAATTTCAATCTCTTCGAAGAGGTCACAGCTGGACGAAGCCGGGGAGTTACAATTTACTACTAGGTCGGTTGAAAACGAAATAATAAAACTAAATATAAAAAATAGGTAGAAGTAAAAACATAAACAGATAGACCTTTTCTAAAAATTGTATCGTGTGTGATAAGTATTTGGAGATATATTCTCCGACTCTGCCTTTTTAATTTCTGCTATGGATTTTGCTCCAAATCTGTTTTTTCCTTCAGAAATAATCATTTTTGAACTGAACTGATCTGACGTTTTCTAACATGAAATAACACAATGACGTTTTAAATAATTATCAGAACCTCGGTAACAAAATTTGCCTTGATCAACACACCTTGAAGAAATGGGGTGTTAAACCAATATCCGGCTTTTGGTATTTTATTAAAGTAGATTGGTACTTCTTTGCAAAAATTAATTTAAACATTTTTTAAATCGAATATTTTAGGAGAAAACTGGCAATTCAGAATTCCTAAATGTTTGCAACTTTCACTACAGATACGTCACATACTTAAAGATGAAGTTAGCTACTTTCTAATTTAGATGTTTTATGAACTAATAGCCAGTTACAAAAAGGCCATTAGAATTTGAAGTTTGAAGAATTGTCAAAGTCTATAATATAGGTAATCTTATTTTCAAATCGACATAAAATCCTTGTGAGAATAAAAATAATTGATTTCCCATTATGATTTTGTCCACCACTAACTGTTAACATTGACAAAACATCATATTTTTGTTAAGTTTAACATCCCATTAAAATTTTGTCGGAGGTAATTTGCATTTTTCGATTTTTCCCGCAAATAGTTTCATCTGAAAATTTAACGAGTTGAAATCTGAGATTGATGTTCTGAATTCTTCGAATTTAACGAGTTGAATTTTCGAAGACTAAACTCGAAAAATTTATTTGATGATGGTCGCGTTATATTTGAAATTATTTCCCGAATCATTTAATTACCAATAAATAAATATTTTTGACTCATATATTTTTAATTATTAAAGGTACAATTATTAAAAACGCATTCTTTATATATGTTACAGTCAATTTGTGAAAAGACGCCGTATATACCTATACCGCGCAGACCTTTTATATACAAACTGCCCATATCAGACCGTTTATATAAAAAATATTTATTTCATAAATCGACTAGTCATTATATAGACGGCGTCGGCCGTATTATATACTGCGTACTTATTTTTAGGCAGTTTGTGAAACAATTCAATATTTACATCTACAAACAGGGACCGTAATAAAGGAAAATCATTGAAGAAGCCATTTTTACAACACTGTATAGCTTCTTCAATGATTTTCCTTGCCCTTCTGGATAAAAACTCGAACATCTAGATTTTCTGATTAACTTGGTGGTGCCTACATTACAAAGACTTTTTCCTGATGTTAATCATCGAAATGAGATAGATCGATCTATTTACTACCAACAAGACGGAGCCCCACCGCATTTTGCACGTACAGTTTGAAATTATTTAAACGTGGTTTTTCCCAATAGGTGGATTGGAAGACGTGGAACGATCGAAAGGCCGGCTAGATCCCCCGATTTGACTCCTTTTGATTACTCCTTATGGGTAAAGTATATTTTAATAGACCAGACAATATTGCTGATTTAAAAGTTAGGATATCGGAAGAAATTAACAAAATAATCCCTGCCTGAGGTCATACAAAATGTTGTACGAGAATTCCAAAATCGCCTCGGCGAATGGTGAATGGTGGTCATTTTGAACATTTAATTTAATTGTCAAATACATTGAAAAATACATTCTAAATATTATGCGACATTATTATCTTCATTCTAACAACGTAAAGTTTTGTGATAGAGACATTATCAAAATTTTACATATTAAAAATTAATTTTCTCAGTTATGATTGCACCAAATTTAAAAAAAACTTTATATTGCTGAACAGAGGACTAAAATCCCTTTCCAACAAGGTGCCACACGAACCCCTTTTTTATTTAAAATTTTCGAGGGGGTGCTTATATAATTCGGAGGGGGATAATATTTTCATAATGTAAATTGTCAATTTAAGAATAAAAATCGACCTGTTTCAGGCTTTTTTCACATAGTACGTAATAACGCTAAAATTGAATTTTTTCCATACATATGGATCGCATTGTATATACCGGCTAGACAGTATATATAATGCCCAATTACATATACTGTAACATATACAACATTTATAGGTGTTTTTCCAGCATGTATAAAGTGTTGCCTATAAATAGGTTACCATATCAAATAACGCAGATATGGTGAGGTAGTTTGAGGTATTATATAGTACCCACCTTAATACAGGGTGTCCCAGAAGTTTCTGACCCATTTTAACTGCAAAATAGGGAGGTGCGGTTTTCGTTGAACAATTTCTTTTTATATAAAATTTTTTCAATATAAATGTTTAATTAGTGAAACCTTATATAGGGTGTTTAAAAAAAATGGTATTTTTAAATGCAAATATCGCTAAATTTTTAATGATAGCTGTTATGTAGGCATCTAGAGGCGTATGCTTTGACTTGACGATTCCAGACTTTTTTATATGGTTTTTTTTTATCAAAGATAGATGATATAATCCTATTCCAGAGACTCTGGAACAACTGCGAGGCAACATTTTCCGAACATTTCCAGAAATTACCCCGGAAATGTTACGCAATTATTTTGATCACTTTTTGTTCAAGTTGCAAACATGTATAGATCAAAATGGACAACACTTGGAACATATTAAATATTTTTATTAAATTAGATAATTTATAATGTTAATTTTTATTAAAATTTGATTCACCTTTCAAGTTTGTTTAATTGTTTTACTTCTAATGTTAATAAGTCATGCTTCTTTCAAAACACATACAAGGTGTCAGCAAAGATTACAAATTTACCTAATCATTAAAACCAAATAATAACTTACCCATTTTTTATCTAAACTTCAACAAATTATACATTTTCAGAAAGGGGAAGAGTTCAGCTTTCAGATAGAATAAAAATATATAGGGTGTTCCATTAAAGAAATAGACGATATTTGCAATTAAAAAAATACCATTTTTTAAAAACACCCTATATCGTTTCTGAGTTCCAAGATTTTTGAAACTTCTGGGACACCCAACCAGGTTGCAGAGTCACGTGAATAACTAGTCATCTGGTGACAAAAAATGACGTGATATTTGACGTAATTATGACGTGAATATGACCTCCTAATGTTTCGGGCCGATGACGTCATTTAGGTAACGTCTTTTTGACGTTATATTTTAATCCCTTTTTACAAATTATAAATTATTGCTACAAAATGTAAATACTCCGAATTTAACATTTTAAATACTGAAGCTTCTCTTTTAATGACGAAACATCCAAATAAATGCAATAATTAAACGCCCAGAACACAATTGCTTATACTGGCGCACAACGTTCAGGAGAAACAGCGGGATATAATAATAGAACAAAATCAATATTTAAGTTTGAGCCTTTTATTTTCCAACTACAATGAATTACAAGGAAAAATATAAAGTGATAATGAAACTACTTATTACTCCAGGAAACCATGCAAAGGGGTTGTTCGGGATGATAAGCATATCAAGCTGATATTTTGGCTTCCTTCTGACGAAACGCCCAAACATCCAAAATGTCAAAACTAATATATGGGAGACTCTGATGATGTTCCTTCAGATTTGTAGGACAAACATTTAAAAAAAATTATCTTCCGATTTAACCTCACGAACTTTAAATTTACCACCAAACTGAAATCTTCAGCGGCCTCTAGAAAATTTAGCTACGGTTTTCCGAAATTTTCGCAAATAAAAAAGTTATGTGTTTCGTCGAAAGGAAGCCACTTACGAAATATCACTTTGGTGCTTATTATCCCGAAAACCCCTTTGGTTTCCCGGACTAACTGCAAACAAAATCATTAAAATTATACAATAAACACAAAATTACCATAACAGTCCATTCTGAAAGCTTATTATGTAGACCAACAGAAAAACTCTTTTTCTCCACAAAATGTGTTAAGATTAAATTAAAAAGATTGAGTTTTTCTTTTGGTCTATAGATACATACAAGATAATTTAAAACAGGAGAAAAATACAAAAACGTGTTGCCATACCATAATCGCTAACTTTTTAAGGTCGTATTGAGCCCAAAATTTAAGAGTTCGAAATTGTACTGCATGCAGTATTGCATTCAATACATTTTCGACTGCAGTATAAAAATGAAAAAACTGACAATCGTAAATATTTAGGTACCTCGATCATCACTTGTACTGCGATATCTGCATTATTTTTTATTATAAGTTTTTTTAATTATTTTGATGGGGTTTTATATGGCGTCCCCCTCCCATAATATTGTATTCAATAACATTATTGGGTAATATATATTTTCAGCTGCAATCATGGTTAATATAATTACCAAAAATTCTAAATTAGAAAACCAAAATCCTAGGAAACATACCAACAACTTACATAGTTAATTTTGAATTACCCTGTATGATTCATGGAAAATTCCAGAATTTAACAAAACATTTACTACGCAGCTGCCTACCGAAACATCAATAAACCATTAAAGAGAGACATAGATAGAATCATGTAACGTTAAACAAAGACAAACAATGTCTCCCCAAAAACAAGCTGACACGCAGATGTTCTAGAACATCGTCGAACAATGGAAACGTATAAATAGCGCGGCTGCTTTATTTGTGACGCAGTTTCAAGTTAGTGGTTGCTGAATAAAGTGTAGTGGGTTAGGTTTGGTATTCGAAGGTCGACAGGGGAACAAAGGAAACAGGATTTGTATAGTATTCTATTTTGTAAATTATTTACATATGTATATCAACGTTTTTGCTTTGAGAATTTTACTCGAAATAATAATAATAGCTTGCTGAAATTTTGTTGGTAATAATGATTATATTAGAAACCTGTTTACACCTGGCCAGTGTAAATAGGTATGTTAGTTATTATAAACGATTAAATTATATTAAATAGCAAAATGAGCAAGTTTTCCTAAACATTTCGTTGTTGTTTGGTCCCAAAAAAAAATATTCCATTAATTTCAGAGGATTTCACCATATGACGTAAAACATCGTAATCCAATATGGCGGCTAGGGTGCGGTCGCCAACTATTTCGAGATACGAGACATAATCGATAAATCTACGAAAGCTGATTTTTTAACGCATAGAAATGGTATGATTTAAAAAAAATTAAGTAAATATAAAATAATTTTTAGAGAAGCCTCGGCTTCGATTAGGTTCTAAATGACGTCAACATCGTTGGCAAGTTTTTAATACTTTTCTAGATATTGGTCGCACGCAGGATACTATTTAATTTAAATTGGAAAGGAATTTCGACCCTTGTTATACGAGAAAATAACCCCTACATTATTAACTAAACGACTTTGAAAGGAACTCTTCTTATTTTGTCGATTATTATAAAAAAATTTACCGCCTGGACAATACTTAATAATTTATACCTATAGCCACTGTTTAAAACTGTTAAAACCATTATTATATATTATTTAATAGCATATCTACTATCTCATAATTTTAGATTTACCCCTATGGAGTTTGTATTTAAACAAAAATCGAATTAAAATAAACTACTTAAGATGTCGGTTATTATTGATTATTTTTGTTACAATTACCCCGTTTTTGAAAGTATACATTTATATCAGAATGTTCAGGAAGTCACAATAATGTGAAGGTACTACTAGCCCATTAACAGTTAATCGAGTAGCTACTAATCGATTATCATTCAATGTAATTATCAGGTAGTACTGTCAAAATTTACAAGAAAAGACATCGTACAGAATTAATTAAGGCTATATAACGGATGTTATAAATATTATTTTGAAAGATCGTTTTACAAGAAATATCATATAACATTATTCAGTCACATTGTGTGAGAATACTTAACATGCTGTATATTAATTAAAATCGAAACTATAGGAGATTTTAAAATTTGGTCACAATAATGTGATGGTACTACAAATTAAGCCTTGGCCATAAACAGTTAATCGAGTAGTATAAATATTATTTTGAAAGATCTTTTAAGAAGAAATATCATATAACATTATTCAGTCACATTGTGTGAGAATACTTAACATGCTGTATATTAATTAAAATCGAAACTATAGGAGATTTTAAAATTTGGTCACAATAATGTGAAGGTACTACAAATTAAGCTTTGGCCATAAACAGTTAATCGAGTAGCGACTAATCGATTATCATTCGATGTAATTAGCAGGTAGTACCGTGTAAATTTACAAGAAAAGGCATCGTACTGATGAATTAATTAAGGCTATATAACGAATGTTATAAATATTATTTTGAAAGATCTTTTAAGAAGAAATATCATATAACATTATTCAGTCACATTGTGTGAGAATACCTAACATGCTGTATATTAATTAAAATCGAAACTATAGGAGATTTTAAAATTTGGTCACAATAATGTGAAGGTACTACAAATTAAGCCTTGGCCATAAACAGTTTATCGAGTAGCGACTAATCGATTATCATTCAATGTAAGTAGCAGGTAGTACTGACAAAATTTACAAGAAACGGCATCGTACTGATGAATTAATTAAGGCTATATAACGAATGTTATAAATATTATTTTGAAAGATCTTTTAAGAAGAAATATCATATAACATTATTCAGTCACATTGTGTGAGAATACTTAACATGCTGTATATTAATTAAAATCGAAACTATAGGAGATTTTAAAATTAGGTCACAATAATGTGAAGGTACTACAAATTAAGCTTTGGCCATAAACAGTTAATCGAGTAGCGACTAATCGATTATCATTCGATGTAAGTAGCAGGTAGTACTGACAAAATTTACAAGAAAAGGCATCGTACTGATGAATTAATTAAGGCTATATAACGAATGTTATAAATATTATTTTGAAAGATCTTTTAAGAAGAAATATCATATAACATTATTCAGTCACATTGTGTGAGAATACTTAACATGTTGTATATTAATTAAAATCGAAACTATAGGAGATTTTAAAATTTGGTCACAATAATGTGAAGGTACTACAAATTAAGCTTTGGCCATAAACAGTTTATCGAGTAGCGACTAATCGATTATCATTCAATGTAATTATCAGGTAGTACTGACAAAATTTACAAGAAACGGCAACGTACTGATGAATTAATTAAGGCTATATAACGAATGTTATAAATATTATTTTGAAAGATCTTTTAAGAAGAAATATCATATAACATTATTCAGTCACATTGTGTGAGAATACTTAACATGCTGTATATTAATTAAAATCGAAACTATAGGAGATTTTAAAATTTGGTCACAATAATGTGAAGGTACTACAAATTAAGCTTTGGCCATAAACAGTTTATCGAGTAGCGACTAATCGATTATCATTCAATGTAATTATCAGGTAGTACTGACAAAATTTACAAGAAACGGCAACGTACTGATGAATTAATTAAGGCTATATAACGAATGTTATAAATATTATTTTGAAAGATCTTTTAAGAAGAAATATCATATAACATTATTCAGTCACATTGTGTGAGAATACTTAACATGCTGTATATTAATTAAAATCGAAACTATAGGAGATTTTAAAATTAGGTCACAATAATGTGAAGGTACTACAAATTAAGCTTTGGCCATAAACAGTTAATCGAGTAGCGACTAATCGATTATCATTCGATGTAAGTAGCAGGTAGTACCGTGTAAATTTACAAGAAAAGACATTTTACTGATGCATTAATTAAGACTATAACGAATGTTATAAATATTATTTTGAAAGATCTTTTTAGAAGAAATATATAACATTATTCAGTCACATTGTGTGAGAATACTTAACATGCTGTATATTAATTAAAATCGAAACTATAGGAGATTTTAAAATTAGGTCACAATAATGTGAAGGTACTACAAATTAAGCTTTGGCCATAAACAGTTAATCGAGTAGCGACTAATCGATTATCATTCGATGTAAGTAGCAGGTAGTACCGTGTAAATTTACAAGAAAAGGCATCGTACTGATGAATTAATTAAGACTATAACGAATGTTATAAATATTATTTTGAAAGATCTTTTTAGAAGAAATATCATATAACATTATTCAGTCACATTGTGTGAGAATACTTAACATTCTGTATATTAATTAAAATCGAAACTATATGTTTCGTTGACTACTATAGGAGATTTTAAAATTTGGGCGTATTACAGTAAGTACACAATTTAGTATTCTTAACCTTTTTATTTTTTTTGTTGATGAATATTCCCAATTTACTTTTTGAACTTACCTCGTAACTAACAAATTGAATTGAAAAATTGCTACTAGAAATCCCAAACACATATTATAATCCACAGCAGTGTTTCATTTATTGAACATCCTTGAACATAGGTATAGATATTCATCGAAAATAGCATTTTTGTTATTAAATAGGTTTTATTTTTGAAGAGTGTGTTTGTTGAAATTTAGTTCCCTTGTTTCATGAAATGTTGAATTTAAAATCTTTAAAATAGATTAAAATGTTGATGGTAGGAAACAATAGCGATTATTATTATAAACACCAAGGTGAGTGTGATAAATATTAAAGTGGGGAAATTAGTAAATATATTTTTTAAGGTTCCACTAGGTTTATAGTTCAAATATTATAAGACTGAACTGAAATTGATTATTCAAAAATAGCATTTTTATTTTTGAAGAGTGTGTTTGTTGAAATTTAGTTCCCTTGCTTATTGAAATGTTGAAATTAAAATCTTGAAAATGGAATAAAATGTTGATGGTAGGAAACAATAACAATAAGATATTATTATAAACACCAAGGTTATATAGGTTATAGTGTGATAAATATGGAAGTGGGGAAATTAGAAGATATATTTCTTAAGGTTCCACTAGGTTTATAGTTCAAATATTATAAGACTCAAATGAATCCAAACGCTTATATTTTCTAATAAAATGTTGAAAAATCTGCTTGTAGCAGGATAAAGTGTACCTATGATTTTGACAAATTATTGTAAAAAGTTAAATAATGAAACATCTTACAGATACGAAACGTCTTGGGGAGAATTTAGAAACATCTCGGTACAACCTGTTTATATTAAAATATTATTTTCTCCGAGTTTCTTGTTTTTCAAAAACTCTGGTCTTCAACATGACCCACCCTGCTTTATTAGTTATTTGTACCTAGACATTAAAAACTGTATAGTTTAATTTATGGCCTTCACTGTATATTTCTAGTATTACTCTTTCCGTTATGTGAGGATTTTTATGTGTCCCCAAAAATTGTTCTTCTTTTAGTCTGTATTGAAATCATAGAAATATGAATAATTGGAGGTTTTAAATTTCCCTGTAAATAATATTTAAATTCGTAAAATTATTTTTTTGGCCTTTTTATAGGCATAATAAAAACAATTTGGCATTGTTGTATTTTTGTTGAAAATCTATAGGTTTTATTAATAATAAAAATATTTTTTTATTAATGAATTTATTTATATTTTATGAATATTGGGTAATAATAATAAATAGAAATATTTTTGATTAAAAAATTATTAATTATGCTATTAATAAGACAGTTTGATATTTTCGAACATTTTTTTGAATTAATTGACAGGTCAAGGTATTTATAATATTTAATAATATTTATTAGGAATAAATATAAAAATGATGTTAATCGAAGTTGGAAAATTTGTTCCATATTTAAATGTAAACAAAGGTTTCAAATATATTTTTTAAATGATTTAATTAATATTAAAATTATTACTTACAATTTATTATTGAATTATTATAATATAAACAAATATTTAGAATAAAAACTCGTTTTAAAATAACATATTGATGTACTTATACGTATTATAAATTTTTGCATTACAATAAATAGAAATATTTTAGTTAAATAATGGTTAATACAAAAAATATATAAAGGTCAATATTTGATTTTTTTCATGTTGTTTTTTGAAATAAATTAATATAAATGAATTTTTTAATATAACAATAAATATTTTTACAGAAACGTATATTTAAATGTATATAAACATTTTCTTATAAATTGATTGATATTAATTCGATTATATTTTAGTAATATTGAATTACCACAATAAATACAAATATTAGTATTAAAAATGTTTCATGTAAAAAATTAAAATGGGTCATGATTCGATTTTTTTTAATGTTCCTTTTTCAAAATAGATGAATTGATACTTTGAGTCATTTAAATTTTATTTATAGCAATAAATATGAATAAACGAACAAAAAATTGATACAAGCCGCATTAAAAATTTTATTTTTCACATTTAAATTTTTATTTGAAAAATAGAATGATACTAATTTTTATTTATTTTATATTCAATTACATCAAGAAATATAAATGAATATATTATATATAAAACTCATTTCAAGTATATTTAGTGTCTACAATAAATACAAATATTTTTGATAAGAAAATGTCGCATGCAAAAAAACGTTTTTCAAATAATTTTGTCGCATTAAAAGAATCTTTAAATAATTTTTATCAACGTTTTTGAATGTTTAACTTGAAAATTATTAAATGGATGTTAAAACTAATTTTATTAATATTTTAATCGAAATATAAATTAAATTTTCTAAATTACCATTTTTTTTTAAATTTGCTTTTTAAATGAATTTAATTAAATTAATTGTATATTTTATAATAGTTTCACAAATATAAGAACATACTTTTCAATACAAAAGATTTTTTCTTGAAAAAGTTTCAAAGGTAAGGCCACCATAAAGTTAGTTAATATTTACACCGCAACATGCGCAATATTCCAAAAAAAAAAATACAAGTAGACCGAAAACCTCGCGATTAGATTGAACTACAAAAAACAACAGCTTCGATAAAAGCGCATGCAACGATACACTTTTCTGCCTTACAAAAGAAACTTTTTATTTATTTTTTCAAGTCAATATTTATAATTGTAAATAAAACGACTTAAATGTTTGTAGTGAGTATGGCATTCCACCCTCTTCCATTTCAGCTGCACTATCAGAAGATGAAAGTAGTCGTTTATTATCGCGATTAGATCTTCATATACAAGCAGTGCACTTAAATAAGGAGTCCCTTTTTCCCAGAAAACCGCATCTATTTAGGTTGGTTATTAAATATCTTATATTTGTGAAATTATGTAAATTATAAAAATTTTTGTAAAGCTTCTTTCTAAACATTAATTAATTGCTATTTTTTAATTTTTTTATTAAATTTGCATGTTTGGATCAGTCATTAACGAAATTTGGTTAGTTTTTTTTTAATTAAATGTGAAAAGTGTGTTAAAAAAATTTAGGTAGAATTTGTACAAAAATTATATGAAAAATTTAAATATTAATGATACATTTTTCTGTAAATAATACCTCTTGTATTAAATTATTATTTTGTAATATATTTTGAAAAATAGTACTTGACTCGGTAAAAATGGAAAATTAAAAAAAATGTTAATATTTGAAGGAACACTGGATAATTTAGTGAAAATTGTTATATAGTAAAAAATTGCATTTCTGCTAGAAAATTTAGACACTTGAATCAGTCAATTTATAAAGTTACTAAAATAATTATCAAAAATTCGCAGTTCTGGACCAGAAAATAACAAATTTAAGTTAGTTTTAGGTGAACTTTTCAAATTAAAACTGGTTTTTACACAGAATTTGTCGGAATATAAAAATAATTTTTTTTTAAGTATACCACCTTGTATAAATTTTGTAATTATATAATATTTTTTGAAAAATAGTTCTTGATTCAGTACCTGATGTTTTTGGAGGTCATCTGAGAATATTTTGTATATTTAAAATTCATTTATTACTTTAAATAAACCAAAAAATAATAAAAAGAAAATAAAATTAATTTTAAGCTATAAAAATATAAAAAACAAGAAATTATTCATATTTTAAGGAACATTGAAAAATTCAGTACATTTTTTTTGTTAATAAGGGAGTAAGGCACAAAATTTATATGAAGTATTATTTTTAGTCCCTTTATTGTATCCCAAATTTCAAAATACTTTACTTTTCAGTTTTTTCAAGATTCGCTTGAAAAAGCTCTATCATAATGAAATTTTCCTAATATAACAATTGCTTGTTTGCATTTTAATTTTAACCAATTTTTTTTCAACACTGTTTCTGTAGTCCAGTTTAACCCCTAATTTTCGACAATTTATTTTTGTTTGTAAATATTTTCTCTTTACTATTTGAAAAACCGTCATTATGGCGGTCGCAATAATTTTACATTATATTTATTGTTATTAAATAGCTTATATTTGTGAAATTATGTAAATTATAAAGATTCTTTCTAAACATTAATTAATTGCTATTTTTTAATTTTAGTATTAAAACAATTTTATTAAATTAGCATGTTTGGACCAGTTTGGTTAGTTTTTTTATTAATTAAATATGAAAAGTGTGTTGAAAAAATTTAGGTAGAATTTGTACAAAAATTATATGCCGGATTTAAATATTAATAATAATTTTTTTTGTAAGGAATACTTCTTGTATGAAATTTGTAATTATTTTGTAATATATTTTGAAAAATAGTGCTTGACTCGGTAAAAATGAAAAATTAAAAAAATATTAATATTTGAAGGAACACTGGATACTTTAGTAAAAATTGTTATATAGTAAAAAAGTGCATTTCTGCTAGAAAATTTAGACACTTGAATCAGTCAATTTATAAAGTTACTAAAATAATTATCAAAAATTCGCAGTTCTGGACCAGCCAATAACAAATTTAAGTTAGTTTTCGGTGAACTTTTCAAATTAAAACTGGTTTTTACACAGAATTTGTCGGAATATAAAAATACATTTTTTAAGTATACCCCCTTGTATAAATTTTGTAATTATATAATATTTTTTGAAAAATAGTTATTGATTCAGTACCCACCCGATGTTTTTGGAGATCCTCCGAGAATATATTGTATATTTAATATTTATTTATTATTTTAAATAAACCAAAAAATAAGAAAATAAAATTAATTTTAAGCTATATAAAAAACAAGAAATTCATAATATTTTAAGTAACATTGAAAAATTCAGTACATTTTTTTAATTTTTTTTTTGTTAATAAGGGAATAAGGCACAAAATTTTTATGAAGTACTATCATTATTTTTAGTCCCTTTATTGTATCCCAAATTTCAAAATTTAAATATACTTTATTTTTCAGTTTTTTTCAACATTTGCTTGAAAAAGCTCTATCATAATAAAATTTTCCTAATATAACAATTGCTTGTTTGCATTTGAATTTTTTTTTAAATTTTAACACTGTCTGTAGTCGTTTTTAACCCCTGATTTTTGGCAATTTATTTTTTTTGTAAATAATTTCACTTTACTATTTGAAAAACCGTCATTCTGGCGGTCGCAATAATTTTATATACAGTGTCAGACATGTGTCGTGATTAACTTTTTAATATTATTTATTTATATTTATTGCTAATTTTAATATTTGAAAAGTAATGAAAATTTAAACATTTTTTGGTGTTTTTAACTATTTTTATTAATAATTATGCTTTGTGAACTTATTCAAATTAAAATGTCCAACAATCACTATTGTTTGTAATACTTTTAAGTTGTTGAATTAAAATTGAATATTTTTGTATGTTTGAATACTCGACAGTGAATATAGCTTTCCTCCCTTTTTTTAGGTTAAGCTACGCAAATGCGCAAAAAACGCCAAGATGTGTAGACCGTTTATTTTCGCGATTAGATCTCCAACTACGACTAGCGCATTCTTAGGTTAATTGTGGATCACTATTTGCTGGAAAACTGTTTGGTATTTGAAGATACAAAAATTATTTAAAAATCTTTCGATGTCTAACTATGGATTATTTACATGCAATTCTTGTAGAATTTTATTGAAATACTGATCAGCTGTTGAATAAATTGAATTAAACGAAATTTGAATGTCAGATTTATTTATTTTTTTATTTTACAAAAAAAAAAAGAATTGCCTAAAATTGCCTCCCTTGTATTAAAACTCCTTTGCAGAGTATTAAATGACCATTCAAAATATCTGCTCCCGTTGATTACTAATATACAGGGTGAAATGTGAATTTTGACTGGTCATAACTTTTCAACGATAAGTTTGATTTGTTTAATATTTTGGTTAAATATGCGCATCTTTTAATGTATTTATAGAAACTGGAAAAAATCAGGACCGGTCTTTAAAAATGAATTCGTTTTGCTTTATAAAAATGTTCACCCTGTATATGGATCCCAAAAACTGAGTATTTATTCTTTTGTTTCACGCGTTGATCCAATTTTTAATAAAAAAATATAAATAAAAAGTTAGCAAAATATTGTTTCGGAAAAGTTTTTATTTTATTTTAATTAAAGAAAATGAAAAAGAACATTAAAAATGAACGAATTTATTAAGATTATGAAAATTTGAGTATAAACAAGAATAGTGAATAAAGCACACAAAAAATGTATCTTTTGGAAATTAAATCCGTCTACTTCTATACAACTTCTTTGTCAAATTATCAAATAATATCTTATTGACGTTTTAAGTGTTAAGGGACCATTTCCAATGTTACAAGATACAATAATCTAGCAAATTGGTTCTTGTATATTTTATATATATTTATTGGTTACAGGATTTTAAAAACCGACATTTAAAAATTTGGAAACTAGTAGTATTTTTATAAATTTAATTTGATGAATAATTTATTGCCCCCCATTACAAAAAAAAGAAAATTGAAAGAGTGACTTACACTTGATAGTTTGACAAAAAATAGTGAAAAACGAGTAGGTAGTATAAATTTAATTTAAAGGTTTACTTGGAAAATTGTATTGCCCCCCATTACAAAAAAAATTAAAATTGAAAGAGCGACTATATGACAAATGTACAGTTTGACAAATGTGGGTAAGAAAATACACAAGAAATAAAGTGGAATTATTAATTTGAAAATGGGTGGTACCAGATTCACAAAATCGACATTGAAAAAATCAGAACTATTATTATTGTCATAAATTATAAAAAAATGATTGCCTCCCGTTACGGAAAAAGAAAATTTGAAAAATAGTAGTATTTTTATAACTTTAATTTAAGGAATAATTTATTGCCCCCATTACAAAAAAAGTGTGTGACTTATATTTGATATAGTTTGACAAAAAATAGTGAAAAACTAGTAGTATAAATTGAAATTAAAAGGATTACTTGGAAAATTGTTTTGCCCCCCATTACAAAAAAAACTAAGTGTGGGTAAGCAAATACACTAGAAATGGAGTGGAATTGTTAATTTGGAATTGGGTGATACAAAAAAATCAGAACTAATATTATTGTCATAAGTTAAGGAAAAATAAAATTGAAAGTGTTATTTGACAAATATTGGTGATAAAAAGCTTGGAAAATAAAGGGAAATTAGTAAATTGGAAATAAAAGGAAATTGTTTGGTACAAGATTTTAAAAATTAATGATGGAAAAAATCGAAACGGGTATAGTATTTTAATAAATGTTATTTAAAGGTGGAAATTATTGCCCCCCAATACAAAAAAAAATTCAAATTGAAAGTGTGACTTACATTTGGTATAGTTTGACAAAAATTAGTAAATAATACTAAAAAAATGAAGGTAAATTAGTAAATTGAAAATGAGAAAGAAGTTAATTGGTTACGAGATTTTAAAATTCAACGTTGAGAAAATGGAAACTATTAGTATTGTCATAAATTAAATTTAAAGGTAACTTCATGAGAAAAAGTATTGTCCTCCAAAACTAGCAAATATTATTGAAAATATCACTGTTATATTTGGTATAGTTTGACTGAAAATGGTAAAAAATACTCAAAAAATAATTGTAATTAGAAAATTGATAAGTGAGGACGAAATTATTGGTAACAATACATTGAGAATGAACATTGAAAAATTTTAAAACCACTAGTATTTTTATAAATTTAATTTGAAGGTTAACTTAGGAAAAATTTATTCCCCCATTACAAAAAAATAAAAATTGAAAGTGTAACTCTTACATTTGGTATAGAAGGACGAAAAATAGTAAATAATACTCAGAAAATGAGGTAGAAATAATTGCTTAGAATATTTGGAAAGTCGAGAAACGAGTAGTATGTTATATATTTAATTTATACGTTAACTTGGAAAATATTTATTGCCCCCGTTGAAAAAAAAATTGAGATCAAAAGTGTGACTTAACATTTGGTGTAGATGATAAATATAGTGAATAATACTTAGTAAATAACGACAAATTCGAAAATTATAAATCTAAAAGATTTTTAAAATCAATGATAAGAAAATTGAAACGATTGGTATTATAAATGTGAAAGGTGTCATTTGAGAAAAATTATTGCCCCCTCCATCAAATTAGCGATGAAAATATCAAATTGATTAGTTTACTCATAAATGCGATTTTAAGGAACCCTCTTGAGAAAAATGATTGCCCCCCAATACAGACAAATAATATTGAAGGTGTGTCTGTCAATCATGGTATAGTTTGAGAAATAAAGGTGCAAAATACTCAGAAAATGAAGGGAAATTAGTATATTGCAATTGAGATAGGAATTGATTGGTTACGAAACTAGAGAAATCAACGATAAAAAGATCAAAATGATTAGTATGAATAATATTGAATGTGTGACTCTTACATTAAGTAATGTTTGACGAAAAAAGGTAAATAATACTCAGAAAATTGAAGGAAATTAGTAAATTGAAATTGAGAAAGGAACTGATTGGTTAAAAGTTATTGAGAAATAAACGAAAAAAAAAACGATTAGAATAGTCATAAATATGATTTTAAGGTACACTCTAGAGGAAAATTATTGATCCCAATACAGACAAAATGGTAAATAATAATCAGAAAATGAAAGGAAATTAGTAAATTGAAAATGAGAAAAGAACTGATTGGTTAAAAGTTATTGAGAAATCAACGAAAAAAAATCAAAACGATTAGAATAGGCCCCCCAATACAATCAAATTTTAATGATAGGGTAACTCTTACATTTGGTATAGTACGACGAAAAAGGGTGAATAATAATCAGAAAATGAAGGGTATTTTGTAAATTGAAATTGAGTAAGGGAATGATTGGTTAGAGCACTGGAGAAATCAACGATGAAACGATTAGAATAGTCATGAATGCGATTTTGAGGTATCCTCTTGAGAAAAGTGATTGCCCCCCAATACAGTCAAATTATATTGATAGTGTCCCTCTTATATTTGGTATAGAACGACAAAAAATGGTAAATGATAATCAGAAAATGAAGGGTAATTTGTAAATTAAAATTGAGTAAGGGAATGATTGGTTAGAGCACTGAAGAAATCGACGATGAAAAGATCAGAACGATTAGAATAGTCATGAATGCGATTTTAAGGTATCCTCTTGAGAAAAAGAATTGCCCCCCAATACAATCAAATTTTATTAATAGTGTCCCTCTTACATTTGGAATAGTACGACGAAAAATGGTAAATAATAATCGGAAAATGAAGGGTTATTTGTGAATTGGAATTGAGTAAGGGAATGATTGGTTAGAGCACTAAAGAAATCAACGATGAAAGGATCAGAACGATTTGAATAGTCATGAATTCGATTTTAAGGTATCCTCTTGAGAAAAATAATTGCCCCCCAATACAGTCAAATTTTATTGATAGTTTAACTCTTACATTTGGTATAGTACGACGAAAAATGGTAAATAATAATCAGAAAATGAAGGGTAATTTGTGTATTGAAATTGAGTAAGGAAATGTTTGGTTAGAGCACTAAAGAAATCAACGATGAAAGGATCAGAACGATTTGAATAGAAATGAATTCGATTTTAAGGTATCCTCTTGAGAAAAATAATTGCCCCCCAATACAGTCAAATTTTATTGATAGTGTCCCTCTTATATTTGGTATAGAACGACAAAAAATGGTAAATGATAATCAGAAAATGAAGGGTAATTTGTAAATTAAAATTGAGTAAGGAAATGATTGGTTAGAGCACTGAAGAAATCGACGATGAAAAGATCAGAACGATTAGAATAGTCATGAATGCGATTTTAAGGTATCCTCTTGAGAAAAATAATTGCCCCCCAATACAATCAAATTTTATTAATAGTGTCCCTCTTACATTTGGAATAGTACGACGAAAAATGGTAAATAATAATCGGAAAATGAAGGGTAATTTGTGAATTGGAATTGAGTAAGGAAATGATTGGTTAGAGCACTAAAGAAATCAACGATGAAAATATCAGAACGATTAGAATAGTCATGAATTCGATTTTAAGGTATCCTCTTGAGAAAAATAATTGCCCCCCAATACAGTCAAATTTTATTGATGGTGTAACTCTTACATTTGGTATAGTACGACGAAAAATGGTAAATAATAATCAGAAAATGAAGGGTAATTTGTGAATTGAAATTGAGTAAGGAAACGATTGGTTACAGCACTAAAGAAATCAACGATGAAAATATCAGAACGATTAGTATAGTCATGAATTCGATTTTAAGGTATCCTCTTGAGAAAAATAATTGCCCCCCAATACAGTCAAATTTTATTAATAGTGTCCCTCTTACATTTGGTATAGTACGACGAAAAATGGTAAATAATAATCAGAAAATGAAGGGTAATTTGTGAATTGAAATTGAGTAAGGAAATGATTGGTTAGAGCACTAAAGAAATCAACGATGAAAGGATCAGAACGATTAGAATAGTCATGAATTCGATTTTAAGGTATCCTCTTGAGAAAAATAATTGCCCCCCAATACAGTCAAATTTTATTGATGGTGTAACTCTTACATTTGGTATAGTACGACGAAAAATGGTAAATAATAATCAGAAAATGAAGGGTAATTTGTGAATTGAAATTGAGTAAGGAAACGATTGGTTACAGCACTAAAGAAATCAACGATGAAAATATCAGAACGATTAGTATAGTCATGAATTCGATTTTAAGGTATCCTCTTGAGAAAAATAATTGCCCCCCAATACAGTCAAATTTTATTAATAGTGTCCCTCTTACATTTGGTATAGTACGACGAAAAATGGTAAATAATAATCAGAAAATGAAGGGTAATTTGTGAATTGAAATTGAGTAAGGAAATGATTGGTTAGAGCACTAAAGAAATCAACGATGAAAGGATCAGAACGATTAGAATAGTCATGAATTCGATTTTAAGGTATCCTCTTGAGAAAAATAATTGCCCCCCAATACAGTCAAATTTTATTGATGGTGTAACTCTTACATTTGGTATAGTACGACGAAAAATGGTAAATAATAATCAGAAAATGAAGGGTAATTTGTGAATTGAAATTGAGTAAGGAAATGATTGGTTAGAGCACTAAAGAAATCAACGATGAAAGGATCAGAACGATTTGAATAGTCATGAATTCGATTTTAAGGTATCCTCTTGAGAAAAATAATTGCCCCCCAATACAGTCAAATTTTATTGATAGTTTAACTCTTACATTTGGTATAGTACGACGAAAAATGGTAAATAATAATCAGAAAATGAAGGGTAATTTGTGTATTGAAATTGAGTAAGGAAATGTTTGGTTAGAGCACTAAAGAAATCAACGATGAAAGGATCAGAACGATTTGAATAGAAATGAATTCGATTTTAAGGTATCCTCTTGAGAAAAATAATTGCCCCCCAATACAGTCAAATTTTATTGATAGTTTAACTCTTACATTTGGTATAGTACGACGAAAAATGGTAAATAATAATCAGAAAATGAAGGGTAATTTGTGAATTGAAATTGAGTAAGGAAATGATTGGTTAGAGCACTAAAGAAATCAACGATGAAAGGATCAGAACGATTTGAATAGTCATGAATTCGATTTTAAGGTATCCTCTTGAGAAAAATAATTGCCCCCCAATACAGTCAAATTTTATTGATAGTTTAACTCTTACATTTGGTATAGTACGACGAAAAATGGTAAATAATAATCAGAAAATGAAGGGTAATTTGTGTATTGAAATTGAGTAAGGAAATGTTTGGTTAGAGCACTAAAGAAATCAACGATGAAAGGATCAGAACGATTTGAATAGAAATGAATTCGATTTTAAGGTATCCTCTTGAGAAAAATAATTGCCCCCCAATACAGTCAAATTTTATTGATAGTGTCCCTCTTATATTTGGTATAGAACGACAAAAAATGGTAAATGATAATCAGAAAATGAAGGGTAATTTGTGAATTGAAATTGAGTAAGGAAATGATTGGTTAGAGCACTAAAGAAATCAACGATGAAAATATCAGAACGATTAGAATAGTCATGAATTCGATTTTAAGGTATCCTCTTGAGAAAAATAATTGCCCCCCAATACAGACAAATTTTATTGATGGTGTAACTCTTACATTTGGTATAGTACGACGAAAAATGGTAAATAATAATCAGAAAATGAAGGGTAATTTGTGAATTGAAATTGAGTAAGGAAATGATTGGTTACAGCACTAAAGAAATCAACGATGAAAATATCAGAACGATTAGAATAGTCATGAATTCGATTTTAAGGTATCCTCTTGAGAAAAATAATTGCCCCCCAATACAGTCAAATTTTATTGATGGTGTAACTCTTACATTTGGTATAGTACGACGAAAAATGGTAAATAATAATCAGAAAATGAAGGGTAATTTGTGAATTGAAATTGAGTAAGGAAATGATTGGTTAGAGCACTAAAGAAATCAACGATGAAAGGATCAGAACGATTTGAATAGTCATGAATTCGATTTTAAGGTATCCTCTTGAGAAAAATAATTGCCCCCCAATACAGTCAAATTTTATTAATAGTGTCCCTCTTACATTTGGTATAGTACGACGAAAAATGGTAAATAATAATCAGAAAATGAAGGGTAATTTGTGAATTGAAATTGACTAAGGAAATGATTGGTTAGAGCACTAAAGAAATCAACGATGAAAGGATCAGAACGATTTGAATAGTCATGAATTCGATTTTAAGGTATCCTCTTGAGAAAAATAATTGCCCCCCAATACAGTCAAATTTTATTAATAGTGTCCCTCTTACATTTGGTATAGTACGACGAAAAATGGTAAATAATAATCAGAAAATGAAGGGTAATTTGTGAATTGAAATTGAGTAAGGAAATGATTGGTTAGAGCACTAAAGAAATCAACGATGAAAGGATCAGAACGATTTGAATAGTCATGAATTCGATTTTAAGGTATCCTCTTGAGAAAAATAATTGCCCCCCAATACAGTCAAATTTTATTAATAGTGTCCCTCTTACATTTGGTATAGTACGACGAAAAATGGTAAATAATAATCAGAAAATGAAGGGTAATTTGTGAATTGAAATTGAGTAAGGAAATGATTGGTTAGAGCACTAAAGAAATCAACGATGAAAGGATCAGAACGATTTGAATAGTCATGAATTCGATTTTAAGGTATCCTCTTGAGAAAAATAATTGCCCCCCAATACAGTCAAATTTTATTAATAGTGTCCCTCTTACATTTGGTATAGTACGACGAAAAATGGTAAATAATAATCAGAAAATGAAGGGTAATTTGTGAATTGAAATTGAGTAAGGAAATGATTGGTTAGAGCACTAAAGAAATCAACGATGAAAGGATCAGAACGATTTGAATAGTCATGAATTCGATTTTAAGGTATCCTCTTGAGAAAAATAATTGCCCCCCAATACAGTCAAATTTTATTAATAGTGTCCCTCTTACATTTGGTATAGTACGATGAAAAATGGTAAATAATAATCAGAAAATGAAGGGTAATTTGTGAATTGAAATTGACTAAGGAAATGATTGGTTAGAGCACTAAAGAAATCAACGATGAAAGGATCAGAACGATTTGAATAGTCATGAATTCGATTTTAAGGTATCCTCTTGAGAAAAATAATTGCCCCCCAATACAGTCAAATTTTATTAATAGTGTCCCTCTTACATTTGGTATAGTACGACGAAAAATGGTAAATAATAATCAGAAAATGAAGGGTAATTTGTGAATTGAAATTGACTAAGGAAATGATTGGTTAGAGCACTAAAGAAATCAACGATGAAAGGATCAGAACGATTTGAATAGTCATGAATTCGATTTTAAGGTATCCTCTTGAGAAAAATAATTGCCCCCCAATACAGTCAAATTTTATTAATAGTGTCCCTCTTACATTTGGAATAGTACGACGAAAAATGGTAAATAATAATCAGAAAATGAAGGGTAATTTGTGAATTGAAATTGAGTAAGGAAATGATTGGTTAGAGCACTAAAGAAATCAACGATGAAAGGATCAGAACGATTTGAATAGTCATGAATTCGATTTTAAGGTATCCTCTTGAGAAAAATAATTGCCCCCCAATACAGTCAAATTTTATTAATAGTGTCCCTCTTACATTTGGTATAGTACGACGAAAAATGGTAAATAATAATCAGAAAATGAAGGGTAATTTGTGAATTGAAATTGAGTAAGGAAATGATTGGTTAGAGCACTAAAGAAATCAACGATGAAAATATCAGAACGATTAGAATAGTCATGAATTCGATTTTAAGGTATCCTCTTGAGAAAAATAATTGCCCCCCAATACAGTCAAATTTTATTAATAGTGTCCCTCTTACATTTGGTATAGTACGACGAAAAATGGTAAATAATAATCAGAAAATGAAGGGTAATTTGTGAATTGAAATTGAGTAAGGAAATGATTGGTTAGAGCACTAAAGAAATCAACGATGAAAATATCAGAACGATTAGAATAGTCATGAATTCGATTTTAAGGTATCCTCTTGAGAAAAATAATTGCCCCCCAATACAATCAAATTTTATTAATAGTGTCCCTCTTACATTTGGAATAGTACGACGAAAAATGGTAAATAATAATCGGAAAATGAAGGGTAATTTGTAAATTAAAATTGAGTAAGGGAATGATTGGTTAGAGCACTAAAGAAATCAACGATGAAAATATCAGAACGATTAGAATAGTCATGAATTCGATTTTAAGGTATCCTCTTGAGAAAAATAATTGCCCCCCAATACAGTCAAATTTTATTGATGGTGTAACTCTTACATTTGGTATAGTACGACGAAAAATGGTAAATAATAATCAGAAAATGAAGGGTAATTTGTGAATTGAAATTGAGTAAGGAAATGATTGGTTAGAGCACTAAAGAAATCAACGATGAAAGGATCAGAACGATTTGAATAGTCATGAATTCGATTTTAAGGTATCCTCTTGAGAAAAATAATTGCCCCCCAATACAGTCAAATTTTATTAATAGTGTCCCTCTTACATTTGGTATAGTACGACGAAAAATGGTAAATAATAATCAGAAAATGAAGGGTAATTTGTGAATTGAAATTGAGTAAGGAAATGATTGGTTAGAGCACTAAAGAAATCAACGATGAAAGGATCAGAACGATTTGAATAGTCATGAATTCGATTTTAAGGTATCCTCTTGAGAAAAATAATTGCCCCCCAATACAGTCAAATTTTATTAATAGTGTCCCTCTTACATTTGGTATAGTACGACGAAAAATGGTAAATAATAATCAGAAAATGAAGGGTAATTTGTGAATTGAAATTGACTAAGGAAATGATTGGTTAGAGCACTAAAGAAATCAACGATGAAAGGATCAGAACGATTTGAATAGTCATGAATTCGATTTTAAGGTATCCTCTTGAGAAAAATAATTGCCCCCCAATACAGTCAAATTTTATTAATAGTGTCCCTCTTACATTTGGAATAGTACGACGAAAAATGGTAAATAATAATCAGAAAATGAAGGGTAATTTGTGAATTGAAATTGAGTAAGGAAATGATTGGTTAGAGCACTAAAGAAATCAACGATGAAAGGATCAGAACGATTTGAATAGTCATGAATTCGATTTTAAGGTATCCTCTTGAGAAAAATAATTGCCCCCCAATACAGTCAAATTTTATTAATAGTGTCCCTCTTACATTTGGTATAGTACGACGAAAAATGGTAAATAATAATCAGAAAATGAAGGGTAATTTGTGAATTGAAATTGAGTAAGGAAATGATTGGTTAGAGCACTAAAGAAATCAACGATGAAAATATCAGAACGATTAGAATAGTCATGAATTCGATTTTAAGGTATCCTCTTGAGAAAAATAATTGCCCCCCAATACAATCAAATTTTATTAATAGTGTCCCTCTTACATTTGGAATAGTACGACGAAAAATGGTAAATAATAATCGGAAAATGAAGGGTAATTTGTAAATTAAAATTGAGTAAGGGAATGATTGGTTAGAGCACTAAAGAAATCAACGATGAAAGGATCAGAACGATTTGAATAGTCATGAATTCGATTTTAAGGTATCCTCTTGAGAAAAATAATTGCCCCCCAATACAGTCAAATTTTATTAATAGTGTCCCTCTTACATTTGGTATAGTACGACGAAAAATGGTAAATAATAATCAGAAAATGAAGGGAAATTTGTAAATTGGAATTGAGTAAGGAAATGATTGGTTAGAGCACTAAAGAAATCAACGATGAAAAGATCAGAACGATTAGAATAGTCATAAATGCGATTTTAAGATATCCTCTTGAGAACAACGATTGCCCCCCAATACAGTCAAATTTTATTTATAGTGTAACTCTTACATTCGGTATAGTTTGACAAAAAATATTAAATAAAATACTCAGGATATGAAATGAAATTAATTTTTGTTTGAAATTATCAATTTAGTTCCATATTTCGCTGCATCCTACTAATATTTGAAAAATTTCTTATTTCACATTAAAATATTGTTATGTAGCCTAAAAATTGTTACGTGAACATTGTATTACCTACTTTATATTTTTTTGAATTTTATGTTTTCCTTGTAGTCATATATTTTATTTATGTTGAAATGTTTTCCTTTTTTTTGGGCACACTGCTTATACCAACCGAGCATTACCACTTTAGACATTTCATATATATTCTTGTGCTTAGTTTGGACGTAATTTTGAATTGTGGATGATTTTTAAAAATGTTTAATATTAATTAATATTTTATTTATTTTAACTCGGACTTTTCCTTATCTTCAAGCTTTTAGAAAATTGTGTGCAATTAGATTTAGCATGTTTTCTAAATACTTTGAAGGCATTTTGTAAAACTCCTCAAATGGGCACTGTTTTTTTTTATTTGGTTAATTGATCGCTTCATGCAAAGTTAGTGCTGACATGTGTGGCCGCCTTTATAGTTTAGCTTTGTTGTTAATTAACAATAGATTTATTCAAAAATAACTATGGAAATGATTGTAATAATAGTAATAATGTTTGTCATACTTGTTACCATTGCTTACGTCAGATAATTTTTTCTTTTCATCATGTGATAAGCGCAAACGCAGCCACCATGTTGAAATAACTAATTCAGAATGTTTCGTACTTGTTTGATCAAAAATAGCTGGGAAAGCATGTGCTCGATTCCTTTGAAAATACTGAAACCGTAGTTTAGTAGTGTGCTAGCAAATTTATTATATTCAACATCACTTGACATTGAAATAAAAATAACTAAAAGGTATACATTTGTGCAGATTTATAACTCACTACTGATTAACGTTTCCTGCATGGACTAATATAAATCTTGGTCATTTTGCGCTCGGCAGTTTTTAATTCCGTGTGTAACGTAAAAAGCCCCCAGGCTAGAACACTCCCTGTACAAATTGGCGCCCAACGTGGGCGCTACTAAATTTCTAAACATGCCGTTTCCTTTTCGCATTAGCCACTTCAAAATAAAATATTTTTACCACGAAAAAAACGTAACAGGCCGAACAGCAAGCTAAACGTGGTAAGTCTGTAGTGGATTTTGTATATAGCATGTCCACCAAGTGATATGTTGACACTAATGACAGTCGCCCTGAGGACCAATTTTACTTTCTTCTCTATACCGAAATATCGTTCGTTCAGAGACTCCAGTAACAGCAGAAACTTCCCGTACTAAATATTTATGATACACTTATAATTATTACTGTTGAAAACATTTCACACTAACTGCTTGCATTTGCAATTTAACACTTCACCGTTTCTTAATTTTACTATACTTCCATTTTGTCCCCATATAGGGTTGCCAAGTCGCCAAACCTAATAGCCGGACAGACCAGCCAGTTTGGCCGGACATTCGAGTAAAAAGGCACATTATTGAGGATTTTGTGTCTAGTATTAATAGGTACGACACAAAATAGTCAAAATCAAGCTTTTTTGATTATTACCATAAATCTTGTTAAATTCTAATGAAATATAATTAAAATCGAATGCCAAGTCAGTCTAAGTACTTTATTATTAATCAGTCAAATCAGTCATCGATCAAAATTACATTCTAGATAAACATTTATCAATTTTTTTAAATTCTAATGAAAGACAATTGCACGAATAAGTCTTATTTACCTGCTATTACTTCCCAAAGCAAAACAAAATAAAAAAAAAATCTAAAAAATCTTTAAAATCAAAAGAAGAAAGATAAGAATAAAAACGGGCAAAATTCAAGGAAAACAAGTAAAAACACAATCAAAATATTCACAATATAATTAATTGAGGTTATAAATGCCAAATCGTTGACAGAACCGACAGAACAGAACAACTATCAAAACTCGAAAACCAGGTTTTTCCACAAAGTTACCTTTAATCGATATCTCTTCCTCCCGACAAAGTTAACTCCGCTATTTTGAAGTTAACTTGTAGGTTAACTTTTAGTTATATGTCAACATACTTTTATAATACCCACCCAATAAAAGATCCGCTAATAAAGTATCCTTTAAGGCGATACCAAAAGTGCTCTATTGCAGAGCGCTTTAAGTGAAATCGAAAGTAACCACAGAACTGAATTAATTATATGTCCTGTTAAAGTGACAGATCTCGAACATGGAAGTTTGAAGAATTTAGACGATTTCGAATTATGCTGATTCTTGGTTGGTTCATAGATTGGTCCGTCATATTTGTACAAACCGCATTCGAATGACAAATTGATGACGTCATAAATCGTCTGGTTCAAGGTTGGTTAACCGAAACTTGAACCGTGCTCTTGAGTACGGTCCGCTCCAGTGCAATGAGCTTCGAAATAAATGAGAAAGTAATTCATTTTATGGGTGATGAAGCAACTTAAATTCATCTACTAATAAGAGGACTACAACTGCTTTGCGGCTTCTTGCCACTTTATACAAAAACAAACTAAATTACCTACACTTGTAAACAAATTGTTGTGAAATTACGTACGTCAATTTTTACTTGACAGCCATTTAAGCAATTGTTTCGTTTACGAAGAATTCGAATGGGTCGGAACCAACCGAGGGTCTGACGTCATCGTTTATGAACCGACCGTCATTCGAAATCGCCATTTGTTTTCATTCACAGTTTTGTATTTATGGCACAAAACATCCAGTTTATGGTGACAGATCCGTCAAAATAAAGGAACATAATTAAAAAGTTCTTTGCCTTTATTTAACTAAAGTACAGGAATCCACTGAGCATGCGTATATGTCAAAATAAAAGAGAGTTTATTAAGGGAACTACAACAGATGCGTTCGGAAATACAAAAAGAGTTGCTCTTTTCACTCCGAATCAACACCCTCTGTTTTATATTGACGTGAGAGTGAGAATGGAGAAAATAGGGATCATAAAATCGGCTGTTCGGAATTGCTGGACGGAGTGAAAAGAGTTTCCTCTTTTTACTCCACATCGTGAGGACGAGGCAAAAGTGTAACTCTTAAAAAGTGACATTGCTAATGTCATTTTTTCAAGTTTATGAGGGAAAAGTAGAGTTCGTTAGGTGATTTACTTACAGTTTAGAGCACAATACGTGGTTTAGAATAAACTTGATGAAGTTTTATCAATAAATGTTCAAATGTTTTCGGATCCATCCGAAAATTTTGTTTAAACTGTTGTGAAGGCACTCTATGTAAACGCATTTCTACATAGTGGAGATCAACTTGAGGGTCTTCTCTATCTGTCTCATCATCATTATCAAAAAACCATATGAAAGCTGTTCTCAATACAGAAGCCAAAGCCCACAAACGAGCTCTTCTTACATTAACATCCATTATCAATAAGTATTCTCTTTGGAAAATAAAAAGCTGATTGCAACTTGCAACTCTTATATTTTACATTGCATACAACATTTACAAATACAAGCCAAAATTCCATTTAGGTTAAGTTATCAAACGTCACAAGAATCACTTTACTATAATTTCACTCTATCCGTTCGTTATTGCCCGCAGAAGAAGATTTGAACCGTAGTCACGCGATAAGTGTACTGCAAGATTTTGCATCTGCTCCACTCCAGTACTACTCTTACTCTACTCCTCATTTCCGAACTCGCCTAAAGTGAACGCTACAATAACTCTCTATTAACGCAGAGGTCTTTCCTTTTCCTTGAACCCAGGTTCTTTAATTCAATTCCATTAAGGCTAAAGCAAATACCTAAATTAAAGTAATTTAAAATCAATGTTTAAAATTACATAGTAACCAATCTGTTCGATCCGAAGCTATGGATCTATTCGTCGAGAGCTCCTGTGAGGATAGCTAGGCTTTAGGACTGTACAATTTACCCCAAAAATATGGCTTGAAATCTGGTTTTCATTAAGAAGATGCCAAATTATCGAAAATACAAAATTGAACGGCAACGAATAGAGATTTACTCACTTCAGTATCCGGTCAACACCAAAACTTTTAGAAAGCTCTCTCCAACAACAAATAAATAATCAATTAACCATTTTAAAAATAAACCTGCCTTACAATTTAATTAGGGATGCAAAAATTTGTATATAGGTAGTATTATTATTGTAGCCTTTGTGCTTTTCCTAATGTTAATTTTTAACCAATCAATCCGAGGTCCACCTTGTCTTGTGTATACCTAATGCCCTGATCGACCTCTGGGCGAGAAGCGTGTAACCTTTGTCTGTAATCCTTGAGGAAGAATTTGAATGATGTATAGGGGACATAATAATAAGTATCCAATTTATTAAACAAATAACAAAATAAAGTTTCTAGCTGCAAGAGCTACAGCTCTAATGCCCAAAAAAAACAGCAAGCATAGCAAATGCAACTTTTGTAACCAAATGTACCGAAACTAGCAGAAGGAGCAATAAACAAAACAGGCAATTTTGCCTAGGTGAGCTGCTCTTTTTTTGCCGTTTCAATAATCTTTTTTATTCCCATTTATATTATATTATCACGTACTTTGAAATTGAATTGAATTGAATTTTATTAGTAGAATATATGCATAAGATTTACTAGTTTATATATTTTGATGTAAACATAATAATTATTTGGTCCACATTATCTAAAAAGCTCTTTCACTAATGGTTATATTTTGCACATTTTTAACATGTTTTCATATGTAGGTAGTTTGCTTCTTGATTTAATTACATTTTTTATGCAATATACAACAGGTAAAGATTTGGGAAATTTATAGAATAGTATATTGGCTTTGAATTATTAATTCCGTGTATCACTATAACATTTTCCATTGCAACACCATTTCGTTGTTTCTTTTCGTATAGAATGGATTAAAGAAAATTATTTTTAAATTATGCTACATTTTCTTACTTTTTTTTATAACATTTGTTGATACACTTCTTGTATTTTAATATAATATGCTTGTTCACAAAAAACAGTAAGCAAAATATATAATGGAAAGGCGTGCGCTTTTGGTAGATTTTTTTAAAAAAGTATTCACTTCATTATATTTTGGCTAAACGCATGCTCTTAATGAAAAATGAAAAATTGTGCTTGGGACACGTTTTATAAAAAGGTTTGCCTAGGTATGCTTTTTGTGGGGCAATGTACAAAATCGTTTATAGAATATGTTGTGATAGATTGAAGTATTTGGTGTTAACATTTTTGGATTAAAAAGATATGAAATAGAAGCATTGTAAATAGTTTTTTGAAAGTTTCCGTAAAGGTATAAAATATATTAAAAGTAAATCAAAGAGGAGTAATAAATTTTTATATTTTGTACTAATATATTGTATAGATATGACAGATGATGAAGGTTTTTTTATCAATTATTTAAAAAAGAAGATAAAGTCAATTCCGAATGTTAACGCATGTCAAAATTTAGGATAAACCAATTGAAAAAAAAACGGTTATCTAAGAAAACATTGAGGGGCATAAATGAATGGAATGAATTTTGAAAAATTATTATAAAAGTCACAGAAATTTTGAAAACAACGTAAAAATCAAATAAGTTAACTAAAATAATATGTAATATAATAATAAATAATAAAATGGTAGAATCACCTTCAGACTTCTAAATTTAAATGGGATTGATGCAGTACAGAAAATGGTAGAAAATCTTGGACAGAATACAAATAATTGATAAAGAGCTTCATAGTATGAAGATTTGAAATTGTAACAAGAGGAAGAAATTATCAAGAGAAGTAACCTTCAATTTATTCAAATTAGGAAAAATTCTAGAGTTATCTAAATTAAAATACAATTATAATAGTGTGGAATTAGACATTGACAGAAATTTGATAATATTTTGGACATTTTAAAAATTTCAAATCTAAAAATTAAATAATATAATATAATAATAACTACAAAACAATAATAATTCTTCATACACAATTAAGTAGATAATTTCCATACCCAATTAATATAATGAAATTTAAATTGTACTAATATAATTCAGTTTAAAATGTTCTTATTAAAATAACAGAAATCTTTTGAACCACACCTGAGGAGTCTTGGCTGGGACATATTATTATTCTAAAAATATTGACCAAATTAAAATCTAATTAAGAGATTTACGTAGAAACCAAATTAAGCACATAAAAATATTATTATAAAAGTGAAACTCGTTTAAATAGAGGTTATGAAAGTAACTGCAGTAGATAAAAAGATGTGAGAAAATAAAGGTTTGCTAAAATAACATAAGATTCATTTACAAAATATAGTAGATAATTTGAAAATAGAATCAATGTTTTTATAGATAATTGTTGTGTAAAGAAGCATTTCCTTCAAAAGTCACAAATTTTAAAGAAGTTTAAAAACTAGAAAGAAATGTATTTAAAAAAACTTGAAATTTGGATACAAAACAAAGTCAATGCATGTCGTTTGTAAACTGATGATGCCAGACAGAAAAATGATTACAATTTTTACTCAACATTGATATTCCATAAAATAATAATGAATAAATTTAAAAAAATTTAAACTATAATTTCATTTGAAAAAATTTCAGCAGATTACAATTCTACTATAACTATACTGTACTGGAACTGACAAATGCGCACAAGCCATTTCCACACTAACAACTCATCAACGTATACCTAATTCTCATTTTTACGCATTATCGTATATATTATAGCTTCACCTTGTGTTAATCACATATCAGTAGATATACTAAGCTGGTTCTAGCCCAGCGGAAATGCGCACCAAACCAACCCCCACCCCCAAACGTTAAGCCCGGTTCTGACGATGCAATTTCGTCTCTGCAACTCGACAAAATTGCATGCAGTTTAGATGTTCCTACCATGCAACTGATCAATGCAATCGAGTTGCACCAAAATAGAACTGGTTCTAATTTTATGCCACAGCTTGGTAACTTTTTTTAGTGACTCTTTTTTTTGGTGTGACTAACTGAAATGACAGCTACGAGGTTATCTGTTATTGTGTTATTAGGTTCTTTGTTTTCCTAAAAAAAACTGTTGCTCTTGTGGTTTGTTAAAAAATTGAGCAATAAGTCACTTTTTGGAAAATTTAAATTTATCATCTATAAAGTTGAGTTATGGTTATCTTATAATGTTAAAAATATGGTGACTATTTTGAATATTGGCAACAATATGGTATTTCCCTAAGAAATTGCTACAATAGTATGAACATGGCAACTTTGAAAGGAGACATGTTGCGGCAAGAAGTTGCTACAACTAAATTGCCTTGAAGAATTGCACCGTCAGAACCGGGCTTTAGCCACGTGGCACATGACGTTTGACGTGGCATGTGACATTTTACGTAGTACGTCCTAAATTTGTGAGTGGATCGAAAGTTGGGGATTGGACGGGTTTGGTGAGCTTTTCAGGAGGACATGCGCATTTCCGCGCTGGGCTAGAACCGGCTTAGTACATCTACTACAGTGTGTAGTTTGCTAAATGCATGGCTCTTTTTTACCATAAAATGAAAAATTGGGCTTCGGACCCATTGTATAAAAAAGTTTGAAAGGTATCTATGTTTTTGGTGGCAAATTGTACAAAATCATTTATAGACTATTGTGATAGATTTAGATAATTTAAAGTAGAAGCATTGAAGTATTGTGAATAGGTTTTTTTTAAAACTCTCATTAAAGTTTAAAGGAAAACAAAAAGTATTAAAAGTAAATCAAAGAGGAGTACACTGAACTAAAATTTCATTTGAAACTTTTTATATCTTTTACAAATATATATCGCCTATACTATATTTCTTTTTCCGTAGCAGAAGCAAAGCGCCTCATTATTTATTCAAAAGTACTATAAATATAGGGCTAGTCTTTTTTTTTTCTATGTGGGATAAAATGATAAAACAGGTCGGTTTTACCAAAATTAAATAGACACGTCCTGAATCGCCTCAAATACAATAGGGTCGTAAAATTTGGCACAATGGTTAAGCAGTCAGTTTAAGAGTTTTGCCGAGTAGGGATGGGTCTTACAGTTTTTTTTGTTATCATGTTAAATAATTTTGTATTAGGATAAATTTATATATTCGATATAATTATATATTTGGATTTTTTCTATTAGATAAAAGTATAGGCTGAAGTATGGTTGGTAGGTATTTAATAAATTACAAAAAAGAATCCTTAAGATCTAAAAGTTATATAAAAAGCCAAAGATAAAGATAATAATTATTTAAAAAAGGTCACAAACAAATATTCTTTATTTTGCTTTATTAAAAAGAAGCAACATACAAAATTGTGAGAAATTAAGAAGTACAGTGATTAGATAGATAAATAAAATTTGTTTTTATATTCTTACGATATATGTAGATTTTAATAATAATATAACGCCAATGGTTTATTGCCGCTTTATGACTATCGACCCTTTCTGGTGCTCCTATAACCCCAGAAAAGTATTTTATACAATTAGGTACCTAAAAATGATTTGAAACGGAGTAAAGTGTGGAACGTGAACTCAAATAATTTATAATGGTTTTCACTCTATATGAATGTGAAGATAATTTTGATGTAAGTACCCAAATATACAAAACCTACAGTGCAAGCCAAAAATAAAGCTACATAATATATCTAGAAATTGAGCTAATAGGCGTTATTTATTATCACAGTAAATAATAAAATCTATAACTATATTGGTGATCGATTCAAGGGACTGTATTTTCATAGGAGCCGGTTCTGGCATTAAATAATAGACTGCATCTCAGTAAACTTTAATAACATTAATGAACGTCGAAAGTACATGCATGTGGAACCATAAATATAGACAAGAAAAACATTTGGCGCGTAAAATGTGTGTTTAGCCACGCCTACATTAACCGGCGAAAATTGTAAACATAGAGGCGACGATCAGACGCCAGAGAAACAACGAAAACGCAGGTTTTTTTGCGAAAGTAGAAATATTTGCGTGGCAGTGGCGCGCCGGTGGAAATTTCAAATAGCAATAAACGCACTAAAATATAACTGAATATACAAAGGAACTAAATATAAATATACATAATATACAAATTTTTTAACGTGTGGTTTCAACAATTGGTACCATTAATAGATACGGCTTCTGATAAAAATATATTTACGTACTTAAGCGTAATTATACTTCATTTAACACTTAATATCTAAGTATTATAATTATGGATATATGGAAATATTTCAAAATCAAATTGACTTTACGGAACCGGAACGGTCAAATATCTCGGCAACGTCTTGACATGATGTTTGCAACTTACCAGATTTTTAAGGTCTTTTTTAAACAACGCCGCATTATCGGTCTACAAACGATATAGATTTGTAAAAACTAAGTGAAACGTCAACTTTTTTGTTAGTTTTCAATTAAAATTTTCATACAGGAAACAATTTTTTTTTATTTATAGATAAACAGTCGAAGTCAAATAATAAATCAAAGCAATTTTAAAATTAGTAAATTAATATTTTGAAAAATTTGAAATTTAAATTCAACTTTTTGGCCAAACCCCATCCAAGAAAAATATACAATAAAATTTAATTATATTCAAATTTTTCGAATCAATTTCCAAATTTTTACTGTATGTTTTTCTCAACCGGCCTTTTTGGTAGGGGATTTTTACTTAAAGTAAACTTTTTTTTTACACCTTGACTGAAGATCCCGTTTTTTTGGTATGTTTATTCAAAATATATGACATTAGTTATAATAAAATCCTGAATTTCTGCTTTTGCCTAACGACTATGATAATTTGCATTGTCCAATTAATGACACACAATTAATGACAACCATACCATATCCAGCTAAACTGGGATGGATTGGAAGCATGCAGTCAGGAAGGAACGTTGGTGTGGTACACAGACGGATCTAAAACTGACATAGGAACAGGAGCTGGAGTCCATGGTGCAATGTCCACGCATCGTTGGGGAAGTTTGCATCTGTATTCCAGGCAAAAATCTACGATATCGACAAGTGTTTGCAAATGAACATCGAAAGGGGGTAGAGAGGTCAAAAGATCCTCATACTCTCAGATAGTCAGGCAGCACTGAAATCTTTATCATGTCCCCAGATCAGATCTAGACTGGTCTGGGATTGCCTACAAAAACCTTTAACCCTGGCAAACCATAATAGAGAAACTCCTTAAGCGGGTCCCAGGGCACAAGGGTATTGTAGACAATGAAAAGGTAGACACCCTTGCAAATCTAGGGTCAGAAACTGCATTCACTGGTCCTGA
Organism: Lochmaea crataegi; assembly: GCA_947563755.1. NCBI lineage: Eukaryota > Metazoa > Arthropoda > Insecta > Coleoptera > Chrysomelidae > Lochmaea > Lochmaea crataegi. The sequence goes on along the minus strand of OX387433.1, from coordinate 2,235,573 downwards.
ACCAGTATTTGGAATATCAAAATCTGCTGCACGTGGTTGTACATCTCGGTGGATTCAAACTAAACATCAGACGTACTGGAGACACGTGCCAAAGCAGGAACACAGCAAACTCTTAGTCAAAAAACTCTCAGAGTCGCTGACTAACCAAATATGAAACCTTAGCAGGGACCAGATAAGGAAAGTGTGGGATTACTCACCGGTAACTGTACCCTAAGGAAGCAGATGCATACAATTGGCATATATAGGAAGGAACATATCTATCGGTTGTGCATGGAAGAGGAGGAAACATTATCTTCGAATGTGAAGCACTGTCTCATTGAAGATATAGATATAGAAGAATATTCTGCTATTGAAAAATCATTCCATGTTAATTATGCTTTTTTTAGAAACCTTGTTTTCCAGCTGATTTTTAGGGATAACTGGTACGTGAATTCTGAAAGAACCATAACTATTTGGAGGTCGCTAGAACACCGGTGCATGAACTTAGAAGAGAAGAAGAAAACATTTACATTTTTCTGTTATTCTTTGTTTAATATACATAGATACCTACAATGTACAAGATATTGATAATAAAAATATTTTAAATATATACTTTTTTTATTTAAAATTTCCCAAAAACAAATTAAATTATCTTTCAAGTTATTATGGCTGGCTGCAGGATAAAAGCCATTCAGTGAAACTGGAACTGGCTTCATACAATATCCTTTATTAGTGGGATTATTCCACGTTTCAAGGAAGTTTTTACCAACTTCTTCATAATCTAAAAATATATTAGGCAATTCTAAATAATACATATGAAATATTATTCAGTTATGCTGGAATCAATCCGCTTAAATTGCCCTTTATACTACAAAAGATTCAAATTTTGATGTTCCAATTTCAAATTAATTAAAAATCCCATCCTTTACGCATAAATATTTCTCTCTCACTCACACACTTCCCCTCTTTCTCGCTCACACTTTCCTTTCTCTCTCTCTCCGTCCCTTTCTTTTACTCTCCTCGTACTCTCGGGTCTCTTTGTCTCTCTAAATCTCAAATTTGAAGAGGTATTGTTTATCTATAATTACATCTAAAGTACTACCAGAGATCTAAGAAGGTCATAAATCATCCAGCACTTGAGTTATCAACAGGCGGTCCAGTCTACGCAGAGCTGTACCTGCCCTAGCCATTAAATTTTCTTTCATAGGTAAGTATAATGATATTGGTTAAGATAATTACTAAGAAAAATCGCTGGAATATAATTGAGAATTGTTTATGTGTATATGTTATATGACACAAAAACATTTATAAACATCACGATAATGAATGCGATTATAGTTCAGAAAGTTTATAAAATTCAAGTTGTTTAGAATTCATTTTAATATACAAACACTTCTGCAGTTTTTTGCATATAAGTATGTGTTTATAAGTTGAAGGTATTTATAAACAAAATTACTCACGAAGATCAGTTTCACTTTCACTGTCGTCGTCCATATTGATAATAAACTTTTCTATGGGAATTTCTCCTATATCCATATATATGGCTTTTCCACCCTTTTAATATGGGAATCCCACTTGGCCTAGCTGCTATCAGGAATGTTTCTGTTTGAATAAGAGCTACCTACTACAGTTGAACTTAAGGTTGAAGAAGTATTATTTCTTCGAACTGCTGACTTGAGCTGATGCCATATATGTTCAATTGGGTTAAACATACAATGATAAGGGGGAAGTTTGAGCACCGTAGGTCCCAAGCTTTCGGCCAATGAATCACAAAAATATAGCATATAGCCCGAGAAGTAGTTGTTGCTTCTTAGTGGACGGTCTGCTCTTTGGAAATTTATTTTTCTAATTTTGTAAAGCGTTTAATAGTATTGAACTATTATTTTTTGACGTCTTTAGATCACGCTTTACTTATATGACAATTATTTACAGGTAACTGTAATTAAGTAAACACAAAAATATTTCTTCTTTATCGAATAACTGCGTAAAACTTCTAGTAACTATTTTTTTGTGTATCAAAAATAGAAAATTAACAACTTACCCTTCAGACCTATGTATGTATGTATATATTGGGGTGACATACACTGATACCTAAAAGATCTTCCTTACTTCTACTTAGTTTCCTGAGGTTGTAGTCACCCAGAAGAATATTTGATTGTCTAAGCCCTACTAGATCTTTCCAATGGTCAGATCTTCTCTTTTTTCCGGCTTTGTTCCTTCAGACCTTATGATTTTGATTATTTTCCAAGACGGTCCTGCTTGCCTATTTATCTAGTCTATGGTTTATTGTTCAAAGGTTCATAATACGCTTCAGTTTTGTATAGTTGTTCGTCAGATTTAAATCAAAGTTGATAACTATAACCGTTGAATGATAAACGCTTTAACAAAATGGTAGTTGAAGATGATATTCACGTTATCCATGGGCCAGCACCTAGTGAACCTCTACCTACAGACTGTCTGGGAAAATTTATATTAAAACATTTAATAGACAATCCTACAGACGAAGTAATGGTACGTACTGATAGAAATAAAATTGTTCAATTGTTACTATTAATAGTCAATAAACAAATCCTAAACTAAAAAAAATAGATTGTACTTTTTTCTTATGAAAATATTTTAAAATGAAAAAAAAATAAGTTGAAATTGATGCTGAGGTATTGTTATTGAGTAAATAATTTGATATTTGAACGAGTGAGATAAGACAACATATCAGTTGATTGTAAGTTGAGTATTTTGAATTCAAATATTTCCGAAGTTGTTTATATTCGGAGAAATATCCCAACTTCTTTTTTCTTTCTCTATTATTTACTAGATTTGGGCACGTCGTAAATTGACTCCCTGTTGCAGCTGCTGCTTCCTAGAGTGTTTGAAATTTCGAGTAAAAAACATCTTCACATTTATGCTTATGCACCCTGTATATTTACAAATTTAACTCTACATCAACCTTTCAACCACAGTATTGATACAAAAGAATTGACCTACAATTCACAAAAAAAATCATCAAAATCAAATGAGAAGTACGTACAAGAAATAACCACTTTTGAAGATATGTCAAATTTTTCGGTGGCCGGATTTTTTTGACGGTCAGTGCAGTTTTTGAAAATTTGTACCGTGTGTTTGATTAAGAAAGGTGAAAATCGACCAATACTTGTAGAAAGAGCAAAAGTAAAGTAAATATAATAGAAATGTAATCCTGGAACAACTTTAAATACGTTTGACCTACCACTTTTTCTCTATCTATTAAAATCCACACTATAATGTTCCCGGCTTAAGCGCGGGAAGGTCTTTTCCCCCCAACGCGCCTGCCACCATTGGCGCGCATGCGTGAGCGGTTGAATGATTGTAAGAGCGCCAAATTTGAATATTTAAAACAAGATCTAACAATAATTTCGAAGTACACTTTGAAAATATTCGTTTTTTCAGGTATGCGCACACTCTGGAAAAACAATTTCATACCAACAAATTCTCCAGGAAACCTGCAATTTAGCCGAATCGCTCCGAAGATATGGTTGTACAAATGAAACAGTTATAGGACTTTGCAGTGAAAACCACCTCAAATTCTTCATTCCTTTACTTGCAGCTGCTGCTAATGGATCTATCATAGTACCGATAAATCCGGCATACGTCCAAGATGAGCTTAAACATGTGTTGAACCTTACACAACCAAAAATACTGTTTTGCTCGAGAATTACACTCGGAAAATTTTTACAGAACAAAGCTGATTTTCATTATATAGAGAAAATAATTGTTATCGATTCTCACGTTAGCAATGCTGAGACTTTGGATGATTTCATTGAAAATCATTTGGGTGGACAGTCTGTTTGTCCGAAAAAATTCGAAATGTTCAATGGGAATCCAGCAACCCACGTTCAAGCTATAATGACTTCTTCGGGTACGACGGGGTTGCCTAAAGGTGTTATGCTGACAGATCATTGTTTCGAGATTAGAATTTTGCAGTTTAGGTAAGTTTTTATTATTTAAAACAAGCAAATGAGCAAAATTGGTCTTGGTCTTGCAGACTCGGTCCTGGTCTTGCGAAAAAGCAAGACCAAGACTATCATTAGACTAGCAAGACCAAGACCAAGACCGAATGAACAAGAACAAGACCAAGACCAAATACACAAGACTGAACTGAAAATTCTCAGTTCAGAGCGTTTCTACGAAAACCTCGTAGGTTTTTTTTTCGAATTGAGATTATTAGTGAAATACACTAGTTCCTTTTCGCTCCGGAAATTATGACTATCTTTAAAAAAAATAAAACAGATAAAGACCCAGACCAAGACTGGATACGCAAGACCAAGACTGGATACGCAAGACCAAGACTGGATCAGCAAGACCAAGACCAAGATTGTCCAAGTCTTGGTCTTGCTTTGCTTATCAATACAAGCAAAAATTGCTGTAACTCAGTTGTATAAATGCATTATTGCAACTTGCTTCTCGAATCGATGAATAAATAGAAAAATTTCTGTTTGTCCTGGAAAATTTCTATTATATACCGAGTCATGGTCCACAACTTTTAACAGGGTGTTTACAATTTATTCAAATGTTGATGGGTTGTAGTGGTGCCAATTTAAAATTCATTCGCATCTAAATTCAATATGACCTAACCTCCATGGTTAGGAAATGAAATAGCAGATGAACTAGCAAAGAGGGGGACTGAAACACCCTTTTGGGGGCCGGAACCCTTTTGCGGTATCAATCCCAATGTAATATTGAAAGAAATAGGCAAAGCCGAAAAAAGGAGAAGATCTGTCCATTCGAAAGATCTAGTAGGGCATAGACAATCAAAGATTCTTCTGGGTGAATGATTAAGTCAAAGTAAAACTGCACTAAGAGGGGGACATTGTCGCCTGAATGGGTACCTGAAAAAGCTCAAAATAGTGGAGAAAGAAGAATGTAGGTTCTGTGGCATGGAAGAAGAAACCTGATCCATCTCTACATACTTGCTAATTGCACAGAAATTCACAATCCTAGGGCACAACACCTAGGAGATTACTGGATAGAAGAGGGACATTCACCTAAGCTAAAGCCTGCAGATATCCTAAAATTCCTCCGGGAAATAGGACTAAAGGAGCTACTAGCATCTGAGATTTTCCTTGGGAACTAATTGGAAGTAAGGGGACACAAAAATAACCTTTTGTTTTTTTTCAGAGATCCTTCTTATAATAACAGTGGATTCTGTTTAAAAGATCTAAGCGATACTATAGAGAAACCAAAAGGTACCATCGGCTTGATGCCCTTCTTTCACGGAGCTGGAATAACTATTGGTCTTTCCTGCATCGCCCATCAGATCAAATTATTGGTAATGAGCAAGTTCGATGAAGATTTATTTTTGAAAGCAATACAAGATTTTAAATTAGAAACTTTGGGTCTACCGCCACCTTTGGTGGTATTATTGGCTATGTCTCCGAAAGTTAACAAATATGATTTGTCTTGTTTGAAAAGCATTGGAAGCGGATCGGCACCGTTAAACAAAGAAACTGTTCTTCTACTCAAGAAAAGGTAAATTGAACTATTGTAATATTAGAAATGTCGACTTGGGATGTGATTTCAGATTACCTAACATTGGTAGGATCTTCCAAGGATACGGTCTGACGGAATACCTGGCTGCAGCCCTTGGGACAAGTGATAATGCCGACAGCGAAGGAACGGTAGGACTTCCGGCAACTTTCACATCAATAAAAATAAGAGATCCAGACACCGGAAAGTCTCTAGGACCAAATCAAGTTGGTGAAATATGCATTAAAGGTCCATTAATGATGAAGGGATATTATAAAAATGAAAAAGATACCAGGGATAGTTTTACTTCAGATGGATGGCTTAAATCTGGTGATTTGGGATACTATGATGACAATAAATTTATATTTATTGTTGATAGATTGAAGGAACTTATCAAATATAAAGGATATCAGGTACCACCAGCTGAATTGGAAGCTTTACTGATACACCATCCAAAAGTGTTGGATGCAGGAGTTGTGGGACTTCCCGATGAATTAGCTGGAGAGCTTCCGATTGCATTTGTTGTTAAAAAACCCGGAGTTGATGTTACGAAAAAGGAAATTCAAGATTATATAGTGGGTAAGTTTAAAAAAATTAAGGAAACGGAAGTAGAATTGGAAAAAATTATTTTTCATACAATGATATGAATGTATTTTGATTTATCTGTTGTAGGAAAAGTTTCGCCACCGAAAAGATTAAGAGGTGGCGTCATCTTCGTACCGGCTATTCCGAAGAACCAAGCTGGGAAAATTTTACGAAGGGAGTTGAGAAAGCAGTTGTCAAATCATAAAGTCATTAAAAAATCCAAGTTTTAGAAAAAATACTGAATTTTATATTTTTATTTTGTAATAAACTATTTTTATAGTTTGCAGCACTTTTTATTTAAAATTTAAAAACCTTGATAATTATAAAATATAGAACTATGGACTCAAAGAGCACTAATTCTGTAAATAATGAATGTCCGTCGAAAGGTGTTGAAATGGTGGCACCGCTGTGGAAGATGGGTAAATTTTAAAGGAAGTGTCAAAAGATATTACTCGGCGCACTTCAGTCTATCTAGAATTGCTAAATTTACTTATCGAGCTTTATGAGAACAAAAACATGGATTTTTCACGATCTCCCGTATTAAAAATGTAGATTTAAATGACTTTTCAAGCTCTGCAGGGTAAAAAAATGGCCTTCACTTCTGTTTCGAGTTGAAAAAATATCACAATCATATTTTTCTAACTTTCCAAACTCAAAATCTTATTTTTCGAGCTGTTTGAATACAAAAACAACATGGATTTGTCTTCTATTTCATGCTCTCTTTTAAAATCTCACAAATTTGGGTATCGGCCTTTTTCCGAGCTCTCCCAGTTCAAAAATATCACTTTTCACTCTCCGAACATAAAAATGCAGACTTCAATTATTTTTCGAGCTCTCCGAACTCAAAATACGTTACTTCATGCCTTATTAGAGCTCCTCATAAATGGATATCGGTTATTTTTCGATCTCTCCCAGCTCAAAAATATCACTTAAAAATATTTTTCAAACTTTTCGAGCTCAAAAGAATGGATACCTGTGTACTTCTTCGGGTACTCGTTGATAGAATAGGAAAAAGGGGGGAGAAATAAAAGGATAAATTGCCATTCCAACTTCTATTATATTTCATTTAATATTATAACAAGAGATAAACTTTGAAGATACATTCTAGTTAAAAGTATTAACAATCATTTAAAGGTAAAAAATAAATAAATATTTTAATTTTATATCGATAATAATTTAGAACGTTCTAGTTGTACATTATAATTGGAAATTTTTAGATATTTAGAGACATTGGTCGTCATTAAATCAGTTTTTGCTTTTAAATTTGCGATTTTTTTATATTTCCTTTCAATTTTAATCAACTTCACGCCGTTATGATCTTTATTTATCATAAATAGGCCTATAGCGGATATCTGACAGCTCTAGTTCACTCGGCCATTACAGAAACTAGGTATTTTTAATCGGCTCAGAAGTATGAATTATTACTATTTACCGAGCTCTCCGTGCTCAAAAATATCACTCAATACTTTTTTCGTCCTTTTAGGACCCGAAAATAAAGTTTTCAGCTCCTTTTCAAGCTTATAGAGCTCAATAACATTCATTACTTTCTTTGAGCAAAGAAATATGGATATCAGTCTTCTTTGAGCTCTCCGAACTCAAAACGTTTCTCTATACCTTTCCAGAGCTCAAAAATATATCTGTTATTTTTCGAGTTCTCCGAAATCAATCAAATGAATTTCACTTCTTTTTCGAGCTCCGAGCTCGAAAAAACATGAATTTTCGTTCATTTGTGAGCTATTTGAGCTCAAAAATATCACAACACTTTTTTCGTACTTTTCGAACTCGAAAATAAAGTTTTCAGCTCCTTCTAGAGCTCAAAAACATTGCTTACTTTTTTGGAGCAAAGAAATATGGATATCAGAATTTTTTCGAGTTCTCCGATCTCAAAAATGCTCCTTGAACACAAAAATAAGAGTTTTGTATCATTTTCAAAGTCTCCAAGCTGAAAAATACAATTCCGAGCTCTCCAAACTGAATTTCAGTTCTTTTTCCAGCTCCTCAAGCTAATATTTTCCAACTCTTTGAGTTTGAGAAGGTTGATTTAATTCCTTTTTTGAGCTCTCAGAACTCAAAACGTTACTCTATATCTTTCTAGAGCTCAAAAATATTGTATCTGTTATTTTTCGAGTTCTCCGAAATCAATCAAATTAATTTCACTTCTTTTTCAAGCCCTGAGCTCAAAACAAAGATTTCCGTTAATTTCGAGATATTTGATCCTCAAAATATTAGTTACTTATTAATTTTCAAAACGTTAGAGCTCTTAAATTTGAGTTATTAAAAATTTTGAAACTTCGAACGAAGAAGAATCGACCAGCTAAAAAATCTGAAAGTTGTTTCGTTAAACTGCGAAATTCAGATTAAAAAAAATAAGATAATCGCTTAGAAAAACATCGGCAAGAACTGAACCGTAGGAAAGTTGAGGCATCTACTTCTGATACAAAAGACCTACATCTATAGCAATTATATACATGGTGTTAGAATATTAAAATAAAAAATGTCTCTTGATTGAAATTAATTTACGTTTTTAAACGCAGACTGTATATTGCGAATAATTCAAATAAAACCTTTCAACTTTTTTTAAAATATGTGAAAATATCGATCGCTTTTAGCAAGAGAGCTGTTTAAAAAGAAAATAGAACGATTAATTCTTTATTCGGATGTTTACGACCTTTCCCCAAGAATAAACTTCCACCAGTTCCTTTATCGTTTTCAGTAGTAGAATAATTCAGGGAAATTCTGTTCGTAGTGCGGAATATCTTTCTTCTTTTCGTCGGTGGGACTTCGATTTTCGTTCACCGTTAGAGACTTGAATATTTCGCTCAGTTTACTCTGTAAAACATCATGCTGAAATGCGAATAGAAACATTTTATATAGGAACCGTCTAAATCGATGACATTAACAGTTATTTATATACAGAGTGTCCAAAAAAAACTATTTTAACTGCGAAATCGGAGACGATATTGAGAACAATTTCATTTGATTTCGTTTTTTAAAGGGACACTCTTTGTTTTTTAATATTATGTGAAAGGTGAAGTTTTCTTTATTCGGAAAATGTAAAAGGTGAAATTTTTTTATTCGGAAAATGTAAAAGGTGAAGATTTTTATTCGGAAAATGTAAAATTTTGAATTGGATTGAATAATGGGTGATTTTTTAGGGTTTTTAAAAAATACGCGTTTACGTGGGTTATGTGAAAAGTAGATTTTGAAAATTTTTATTAAATCAATGAAAACTGACAGATCGTGATTAGTTTGGATTTTAATCGTGCTCAAAAGGCTGTACTTAATTTGTTTTTAATAATTGGTCGATTTACTTTGGCTTAAGGATGAAAATCTTGATGACACACGTTGCGGAGGAGTTTTACAATCAATTTAATTTTTTTTTTACCTTCGGTTGTGTCCTTCTTACTAATTCCGAAAATGTAGCTGTTCTGAACGTGTGGCTGAGTGCTTTTCTTCTTTCCGCTTCTGCTTCTTTTCGAATTTCTGGCGGTTCTTGTAGAACTTTCTTCATGCTTTCGAAATTCAGATCTTCTTCAGTGTGTTTCTGTAAATTGAAAGGTTCAGCATTATTTTTGGAAATAAATTAGAAAAAATAGTAAGAATTCGAAAAAAAAAATCGGAAAAAGAGTATAAATTCAAAATAAAATAGTATAAACTGGAAAAATTAGTATAAATAGGAAAAATTTGTAAAAATTCGATAAAATTAATATAATTTCAAAAAAAAAATAGTATAAATTAGAAAAAATTAGATAAATCAGTATAAATCAGAAGGATCATCATATACATCCTAGAACGTATATGAAATCCACCAATCAGCATTTGCGTTTAGTACCCGCCAACTAATCTTTTTTCAATTTCATAGAAACGTCAAAATAACTTGTCAAAATATTTCTATAGTTTTTAAGAAAAATATTAGTAAAAATGAGTGATTCCAGTGATGAATCAATAAATAATTTTCCACCAGATATTCGCTTAGCCGCAAAGGAGACGTATAACGTATAGAAACAGAATAAATTGAATATTTAAGGGTACTCCTGACAAATGTCAGTTTTTATGTAATACATTTGACGTTATAGATAGATGATTAGTATATTCATCAGTATACCTTCTGAACACCCGGCGAACTAGCAGCGCTATCTACTTCGGTGACAGCCATATCGACAACGCTACCTCTGGCGCCATTTTCTATCCAACTATTTCGCTGCGAACCGACTATAAGTCCCGGTCCACCGGCTCCGTAAGGCGACGTTTGTTGAAGGCGAGAAGGATCGATTCCGCTCGACTTTAAGTAATCACATACTGCCATCTACAAGAGAAGAAGAGTACAAAATAGTTTAGCAGCTTTGATAGAAAAAGTAGTATGAATTCAGAACATATAATAAATAGTATAAATTAGAGAAATTAGTATAAGTTCGAATAAAATGAGTATAAATTTAAGAAAATGGTACAAAATTTTAAAAAAAGTATAAATTCCAAAAAATTGTCTTAACTAGAGAAGTTCGAAAAATAAAAGTATAAATTCGAAGAATGTAGTATAAATTAGAAATTGGGAATAAAAAATATTGAAAATTTGACAAAAAATAGAGCATCAACTAAAAAAAAATTATCCAAATTCGAAAAAAATACTGAAAATTGAAATGACATCAATTGGAAAAATAATTAAAACTGAGCTCAGTAATTATTCAACTCCTTTAAATCCACCCCAGTACAACTTTCTGCTTCTATTAACCTATATTAAAAGATAAACACCCTGTAAAATGTTTAAATACATACCTGATCGACCAACAAGTGAGGAACCTTATTAGCTACTTCACTATTTGTCGGGTAATGCGGATATAAATCGGGTAGTAGATGTGGAGCATCTTGTTTTCTTTGTTCTATAATCTGTGCGGCGTACTCAGATAATGGCGTTATTTTGATAACGGTCGGTATCAACATCAACAGACTGACTACAATAGCGTGAAGATTGAATTTTTGAGATACCGATAATGATGTGCTGTTAAGTGCAAGACTTTGAATTCTAAAAACATTAAAAAGAGAAAAATCAATTTTTTTTCAAATGTTGCTAAAATTAATTGGCTGTCAAACACAAACCAAATGACGCAGCTTGCTCAAAATTTGACAGTTGCCTCTTAGTTCGAAATAGAGGAGTTCAGTCTAGGGGCAGTGTGACCAACAAAAAGTGGTTTTTATGACAAGAATGACAGTTAATGTCTACCATTAAAAACATTAGATTTTTGCAGGTTTTATATCATTACGAACATCTTTATTGCTTTATTAAAACAATGAATACACCCCCGAAGCGTAAATCTTAAAATTTAAAATGACGTTTTAGCTGAATTCTCAATGCATCGGTGGCCAGTAATTCTAGGAACTTTCGGCAAATCACCAAAATTCTCTTCTATCATCATGTCACTAGTTATATCAGATGTCAGTGTTATTTGCTTTTGTTGATATTTGTTTAATCGTTTATGTTTATTTTCCATACTTTTGTAGTAGAGTTCTAGTTAGTTGTATCACTTTATTCTTCTGATTTCTTTTTCCACTGACATCTGACATAACTAGTGACATAATGACAGAAGAGAATTGGTGATTTGCAGAAAGTTCCTAGAATTACTGGCCACCGATGCATTGAGAATTCAGCTAAAACGTCATTTTAAATTTTAAGATTTACGCTTCGGGGGTGTATTCATTGTTTTAATAAAGCAATATAGATGTTCGTAATGATAAAAAACCTGCAAAAATCTTAAGTTTTGAATGGTAGACATTAACTGTCATTCTTGTCATAAAAACCACTTTTTGTTGGTCACACTGAGCTTAGACTGAACTCCTCTATTGACTGGTGAATCACACAATTATTTTAACGAAAAAAAAACGAACAAAATTGCAATTTAATCAACGACAAATTGAGAATACCGTACATTGTAGTGCTAAATTTCTCCACCGCAACCTTTTAGTCACCTATAAACAAAGCAATAATACCTACGAATGGGCACGAAATACTCACCCTAAAGTTAACTGCAACAAATCTATAACGGTTTCGGCACTGGCCAATTCAACGCAAAGTAACGCCAGCGTCGTATAAACGGCTTCTATATTTTCCGGAGTATTCGTATCCATTTGAAGACTAGTATAGAGAGCATCGTAAATTATCGGTCCGTGTTTGTTGATGAATATCAAGTCCGGTCTCGACGATTTTTCTAATACCAATTTTAATTCGGAAATTGTAACACTGAAAAAATAATAATCGAGCTAGATAGAAGAAGAAATAATAGAGTTGATCGTCTAGATTTTTTCGTTGACCTAGTCTGGATAACATGTATGATGATATAGTCTCTTCACACTTATAGTGAAGTGACTAAAATGAATTATTCAATTATTCAAAGGATGAAACATTGGTAGATCAGAAACAAAACATAAATGACGAATGGAAGTACATACAGGAAACTATAAAGAAAGCAGCTGAAAAAACAATCCTACGAAAAAGTAAAATTAGATAGGAAGATAGTTGGTTTGACGAAGAGTGCAGAAAAGAAATAGAAAAGAGGAAACAAGCCAAACAGAAAATTGTTACAAACAGGTAGAGATAAGGACAAAAGAGAGTACGAATAACAAAGAGGATATGCAGAACAAAAAGAGAGAGAATTTATGGATAACAGGATACAACGCATTGAAGAAAACTTTATAAACAAGGAATCCCCCACAAAAATTCCAAAGAATCAGATAATATTTGTTTTCGTAGGTAAATTGTACATAAAAGTACAGTAGATACGATTTGAACCAACCAAATTTGATAATAAGAGATACTGGGCGTTGAAGGTGAAATTTTAAATTTGTTTTTTTACAATAACTTTGGCCATTTATTCATGAAAATTTGTATAAGAGATTAAACTAAATATACCGAAGGTTCCAGCTAAAACTTACCTAGGTTTAGTGAGCTTATCAAGATTTTGATGCCTATCAATGAGAGTGTGTAAGATTTTTTGTACGAGCACTCGCATATCCGGGTCCGGCGCTAAGGACATCCTCAATAAAGGTTCCAGGAACGATACAGGAAACGTAGTATTCAAATGTATCGTTTGATATTTTGTACCGACCTAAAAAAAAGTTGAAAAAAAAATAAATAAACGTCGAATATAACATTAAAAAAATCGATTATTTTACCTTCAATAAACTCTTCAATAGAATACTCTGTAAGAGATTGTCGGCCGGCGTTTGATTTTCCACTAAAGGAAACGGAATTTTGCTCATAATAAACATCATTATTTCGATTTTTTGATAGTCAGGTAGATGATTGGCGAATTCTCCTAAAGCGTTTATTAGCGCTTCTTGATATTGCTTTTCCTCTGTTTGACTAGCTTCGTTTTTAACCGAATCTCGAAGATGGCTAAGTAGAGAGTTGATTATTTCCAAAACCGATGGACCTACGATAAGAAAATATTCAAAAAGGAGATAAAGAAGAGGAAATGTAAAAAGGAAAAAAGAGGAAGGTGAAAGAGAGATAGATAAGGAAAAAAGATGAAGTAAAGAAAAACGGGCATAGAAAGAAAAGTAAACCGAGGAAATAGGAAAAAAGACTACTTCGGGGGAAAGATATAGGATAAAATGAAGGAGAAAGAGAAAGGAATAAGATGGCAAAAGGAGAATGGAGTAGAATAATGGAGCAAAATAAATAAAGACGGGAAAAGAAACAGAAGAAAAAAGAAATAGAAAAGGGAGGAAAGCCATTACAAAAAATACTACTTGGTAGGAAAGATATGGTATAAAATGAAGGAGAAAGAGAAAAGAATGAGATGGAAAAAAGAGAATGGAGAAGAATTATGGAGGAAAATAAAGAAGAACGGGGAAAGAAACTGAAGGAAACCGAGGAAAAAAGGAATAGAAAAAGGAGGAAAGCCATTACAAAAAATACTACTTCGGGGGAAAGATATGGTATAAAATGAAGGAGAAAGAGAAAGGAATGAGATGGAAAAAAGAGAATGGAGAAGAATTATGGAAAAAAATAGGGAATGATGAAGAAGGTGTAATATAGAAGAATAATGACGGAAGAGAAAGGCGTTTTATTGGGTACGAGGAATTGAAATACACATAGTGAACACATACCCACACTTTCTCCAGCTGCAATAGCTATTATTTTAGATAGTACGCCGGCAATGCTAGTCCTAATTGTCGGACTCGATTTTGTATTATCGTCCAAATGCGCCATAAGCGTCTCGACTACTGTATACGAGTATTGAGCCTACAAAAGGTTAATTCAAATGTTACGACTGGACGGTATTGAGAAGCTTTAGATGTGCACGTTATTTTAAATAAGTTGGAATATTTAGAATGTGCAAATATGTGTGGGAGTGTAACAGCAACGAACTTCCTAACCTAAATTGAAATGTTATGTTTTTTGGAAGATCCTGAATAGGGCAAGTCCACGGGACAGTCACCCTGAGACGTTTAGTACCAACAAAAACTGTCGCTTACCTGTATTGAAAACATGATTATCCTAAAAGTATGTATCGCAAATTGATTGGGTACCCACAATTTATGTAGATCGAAATGTCTGAAAAAGAAACATTAAACAGATATGTTGGTCACAATGAAAAAAATACATCAAAATCAACTGTATTGAATAAATATTATCAAGATATTGTTTATTTTTACCTAAAAACTGGTTTCAGAACGGCTCTGATGTGTACAAACGAAGCTCTTCCTACCAATTCTCGCATACAAGTTTCTGCCAACATTGGAGGATCTAAAGTGTCTTCGGGACCGATGTCTACAGTCTCACCGTCTTTTTTGTGAAAACCAGAATCCTAAACAAATATTTCTTTTTAAATCACCAATATAAATATGCTATAACATTAGCCGAGCCTACTCGAAATCCCTCAAGTTTTCCTCTGTCATATTCTCTGTTTAAAACATCACCTCAAAGTACATTAAAAGGTTTAATCCCTTTTCCTTTCTCCCCTTGGACAAAAAAGTTGACTAAAGAAGTTTCCAGTTCAAATTTAAGTTGATTTCGTAGGGTACTCACCTGCATATTAAACAAAAGACTAGGGACGATTTTATCCATGTGAACTGATTCCCAAATATTTTCGACGAGATCGTCGGAAACGGTTTTTCTAACGACAGCTTGTAGACCTTTAATGCCGGCCGTTCGAATTTTATCTCTTACTTCCTCTTTTTCGCCGCTGTGACACATGGCGGAAAATTTACTAACGAAAAAATCATATCTTCTGTGATACGAAGGCGTGTCTTCTTCTATGTTTGCAAATTTTACAAACTAAGCGGAAAAAAAAGAAATTTAAAAAAATAACTTCATACTTTTAGATAGATCTTACCGATTGTGTAGCTAAAATTTGTAATTCCGGTTCTGTAGATTCCAATAATTTTTGAACCATTTTCAAAAAACTTTCAACGAATAAATTCAGCGTTGGTGCATGACAAGCTAGAAGAAGTTGATCCATCGCTTCCATCGCGATAACCACAAAACTAAAAATAAAATAAAAACTTCAATAATATCAAAGTTCGTCTACCCCTTTTTTTATCCATTTTAATTTAGAAAACATGCAATAGGTAATTACTAATTTCATTGGAGGGGTGGTTGATAAGAATCATTTGAAGAAAAATAATGGAAAACACGCAATTCGTTAATACGAAACAGTTCAGGTGATTAGATAAAATAAAACTAGAAAAATCTAAATTATTTTTAAAAAAATTGGACTACTTCAACATTTTTTATTAAAAACTAAAAGTAATAGTTTAGCCAGTGTTATTGGGATTTTGCTTTCGTCGAAATTTATAACTTTCCGTTTATTCAGTTATCAAGCTCAAAGTTCACAAACTAATGATTGAACCCTTATTTACAATAACTACTACAGTCAATCAACAACTGTTGAAAGCATTCGTGGAATTTTTAAATTTAACGGGACATATATTTCGTTAAACATTAAACATATTTTTGATTAGCGAAGTAAATAAATTTTGTTAATATCTATCTACCAATTAACTGAAAGTTCTATATTGTTACAATAATTACAGTTTGCTATAATTGTTGAATGTTAGATAATGTTATCAAAACAAGGGACTTATATTTCCTTTGTTAAATGTGGTAGAAAACCCATTCTTACAGGTGAAAAGGATAAATTAGAACATTTATATCGGAGACCACTATTTGTAATTTTTAGTTGTCCTTGAATATGAACAGAAAAATAGACAAAAATCTGCCAAAAGTAGTTAGTATCCAGCTGTAAATCTACTTTAAATTCAGATGCCAATTAGAATAAATAGTTGGCTACGACTAAAGCATCCAGACAAGAAGAGTGAATGATGTGTACTACTGTTCAAATCTGATGTTCAATGATAATATGACCTATCTATATACTTTAATCGTTGCTACTTGAAAAACAAGCAACATAATAAATAAATATTAAAACTTACCCATATTTTTTTCGATATATATCTCTAGCAGCCCTTTGATATAAATATTCTCCAATTCTATCCAATTTTTCCGGTGAGCTGAGTGAATAAAATGTGAGTTTCTCCATATTCGATTTAACGAGTCCATCTTGGGGATATACTGGAAAAATATTATCTACGAGTCTTTTGTATCTCGGTCTAAAAGCACTACAACATCCGCAACAACCTAAAAAAGAATCAACATGTTTTAACATTTTCAGATCTTAATGGAAATAATTATACCGTTCCACATTATGATTGTTTAAAAGTCCAAGGTAATTTATAAACTACAAAGTACAATTTCATGAACTATGAACATTTGTTCAAAACTAGTTTACAGTTTTTTAATAATACTTGAAAATCATATCATCAACAAGACCCTGGGTGACATAATACTACTGTCAGTGTCAAAATTGACAAATGACATTTGATGCATAATAATAAAGGTACGTTTACATTCGATCACAATCAATTCCTATTGGGAGTAAAATTTTGGTGCTTGTCCAATGAAAAAATGTACGATCATTTATATCGCAAATTACTTCTACTCTTAATATTATTTTGACGTTAAAAAACAGTATCATTATTATTATTAACAAAACTTACCGCTTTCATCTGTGACAGTTAAACGCTTACAATGAATACATTCCGAATTAATTTTCCTGGCGGATCTTTTCGAACAATAAAATAAAAATTTATTCATTCTATCTAAAAAATGTTCGACAATCGTAACCATTTTAAAAATCACATTTTCCTTTTTAACGAAACGATTCCATATAAATAAGGTTACGAAAACTAATGTAAAAAGGAACTAGGCTTATCGAAAACCAAAGTATAGTCATTGATAAGGAATATAACTTTCGCTAATCAAAACAGGGGCGGATTATATACAAATAACGTCTAAAAATAGGCTTTATTATTTTTAAAAATGAACTTATAGTGATGGACAATACCCAGCCGAGAATTATCATTAATTAATTTTTGAAGTGAAAACTTCTTTAGGCGCGTTGAGCTATTTTTTTTTGGATGAAGAAAAAACATGGATTTTCGTCATCGTCACGCTTTTATGCAGCACACAATACTCTTGGTCATTCGTCAGGCTTTTATGCAACACGCTATACTTTGGTTATGCAACACACAATACTCTTGGTTATGCTACACAATTAACAATGAAGCGTATATAGTGTTGCATAAATCATCGTCACGCTTTCTATGAGCTATATATATATATACTGTGTATATATATATGTGTACTTTTTCTTGTAAAAAATTCCATTTACGATGGGTTTACGATAAAATTTTTGAAAGGGATTAATTTATTGGTGTTTTCATATATAGTCAACAATGTACAGTTCCTCGTGACACCCTGTATAATAATTCATTAAGTAACCAAATTAGTGTATTTTTTTGTAAAATAATGTTTCAATAAGAACTTACATCCAGATTCGGTGCATTTTTGCAAAAAAGTTTCCATAATATCACCAATTTCATGTCTGTTAAAACAGCACTTAACAATAAGAGACATTTTTCTAACACAATTAAACACACAGACTCACTGTCGAGATTTCTCTCTTCTAGATCACGAAAGCATGACAAACGAAAAGAAATCTATTTTACAATTATTCAAAATCCGTTACATTTACTTAATAAAAATATATCTGTTGAAAAAAATTGTTCAAAGTTTATCGAATTTCTCGCTACGTGTAAAGTGTCTACATAATGTTTATCTCTTAATATAGTTTCCAGTTAACCTACATTTCTCCAAGGGGTTGGAAGCCCCAATAAGAATAAACCCAATTCGCGCAAGTCTAACCTTTATTCGCGATTTATACGAAAATAGGCCGGTCTATGAAATTTTATCGACATTGACAAATTCTTGCTAAAAATAATTGAAAATAATGTAATGTTTTTGTTATTTTTATTTAAATAGTTTTTACTTGTAGGATAAAATTATATGGCTAATAACTATCTATTTATTTAAAGAAACACACACTGTATTAAACTTAATTTTATATACACACTCTACTTAATGTCTACTAATTTATTTACACTCGGTATATTAGTTCTAATTTATTTTCACCACTTGAATATTACACTATTTAATTCACTGTCCAGTTACTAAGAACTTTTTACAAATAAATTATCCCTCAATAAAATGCATCACACGCACATGATACAGAAATTGATCCCTTATACAAATTTTTACGTACGCCCATGGAAGATGGAAGTTTTTGCTAATAAATGAATCCCTTTTAAAATGTTATCGTACGCCCATGATATAGAAAGTTTTACAAATAAATTGATCCCCTATAAAAAAACGTAGAGTCCAGTCATAGGACTGCCGATAGAAGTGAAAACACCAATAAATGAATCCCCTTTAAACATTTTATCGTAAGCCCATCATAAATGGAATTTTTTACAAACGAAAGTACACATATATACACAGTATACATATAGCTCATTGAAAGCGTGACGATGATTTATGCAACACTATATACGCTTCATTGTTAATTGTATTGCATAACCAAAAGTATTGTATGTTGCATGAAAGCGTGACGAATGACCAAAAGTATTGTGTTTCATAAAAGCGTGACGATGACGAAAAAAAATCCAGTAGTAGTTTTCGAGGAAACGATAGGGTAAGGGGAATTTTAAGAACTATTCGAGTTTTAGTTCCTAGTAAATACCTAAAGTGTTCACTTACAGTTTAACTCTCAAACCTATACTGTATTGTGGAGAGTTTGCGCCACTTACGGTTTGTCCATTCCTGATACAGAGTGACTTCTCACGTCACCTATATCTCCATCCACCCCCCTGTATTGTGGAGAGTTTGAGCCACTTGCAGTGTAACCTTATTTTTGCTGTACTGTGGAGAGTTTGTGACACTTACAGTTTAAACCTATACTGTATTGTGGAGAGTTTGCGCCACTTACGATTTGTCCATTCCTGATACAGAGTGACTTCTCACGTCACCCATATCTCCTTCCACCCCCGTGTATTGTGGAGAGTTTGAGCCACTTGCAGTGTAACCTTATTTTTGCTGTACTGTGGAGAGTTTGTGCCACTTACAGTTTAAACCTATACTGTATTGTGGAGAGTTTGCGCCACTTACGGTTTGTCCATTCCTGATACAGAGTGACTTCTCACGTCACCCATATCTCATTCCACCCCCGTGTATTGTGGAGAGTTTGAGCCACTTGCAGTGTAACCTTATTTTTGCTGTACTGTGGAGAGTTTGTGCCACTTACAGTTTAACTCTCAAACCTATACTGTATTGTGGAGAGTTTGCGCCACTTACGGTTTGTCCATTCCTGATACAGAGTGACTTCTCACGTCACCTATATCTCCATCCACCCCCCTGTATTGTGGAGAGTTTGAGCCACTTGCAGTGTAACCTTATTTTTGCTATACTGTGGAGAGTTTGTGCCACTTACAGTTTAAACCTATACTGTATTGTGGAGAGTTTGCGCCACTTACGGTTTGTCCATTCCTGATACAGAGTGACTTCTCACGTCACCCATATCTCCTTCCACCCCCGTGTATTGTGGAGAGTTTGAGCCACTTGCAGTGTAACCTTATTTTTGCTGTACTGTGGAGAGTTTGTGACACTTACAGTTTAAACCTATACTGTATTGTGGAGAGTTTGCGCCACTTACGGTTTGTCCATTCCTGATACAGAGTGACTTCTCACGTCACCCATATCTCCTTCCACCCCCGTGTATTGTGGAGAGTTTGAGCCACTTGCAGTGTAACCTTATTTTTGCTGTACTGTGGAGAGTTTGTGCCACTTGCAGTGTATTATTATTTTGCTGTACTGTGGAGAGTTTGTGTCACTTGCAGTAGTAATATTGTTTGTGCCACATATTCCTTACATGCACTGGGGATAGTTTGCGCCCCTTGCACTAATATGCATAATCACAATTCAAACACACTAGAGACACCTTGTATATTATTAATACTTTCATTAATTTTGGGGATTTTAACATATACTGATCGTTAGTTAAATAATTAATCATTACTTATGGCAAATTGAATACTCAGCTTGTTTTTCTATCCAATTCCAGGTACGTCATCTCGGTTTTTCAACCTACTCGGACCATGTCCATATTGACTGTTCAATTAAATCCAGGCATCACGTCCAGTGGCTTGTAAATAGTTATTTTTAACATTTAGATTTGTTTTAATATCAATATTATAAACAATATAATCTTTGCAAATCACTCTTTCTCCTCAAGTTTTTCCCTCCTGCATAAAATACCTAAGCAATTAAACGAAAAAAGCTATGAAGAACCTCCTGTTTTGTAAAAACGCTTGTTTACCTCAGGGCGACTGTTAGATGGCGTAACGTCGACTTGCCCTTCATCTAGTGATGGGCAAAACCAGTACAATTGGTTGTACTAGCACACTCTGTACAGTACACCAAATTGTGCCATAAAAATTGTACGGCAGGCACGGCATGTACACCGTACATTTTCTACGACACGCACACGTACTTCCCATCTTTACTTTTATCGTATTTGTACGATTTTTAAACCCTTCCTACGATTGTCAACTTATTATCGTACGCTTTTGTGTGATAGTTTCACTTACGTACGATTTATTAAAATACCCCTCGAAACTGTGAAGATTCAGCTAGAAATATCTATAATTTTTTTAAATAAGTTATATTAGTGACAGAAGATGTATAAATATATTCAAGTCTGCAATGATTTTATTTAATTCTTTGATATTTCAAGATAAGGTCAAAAATTTCAAATGCGATTTTCTCAAAAAGTTAGACTCATGTATTGTTGTTTTTCTAAAATCTTCAAATATAAAATGAAATATAACAAATAGAATAATTTTTATTATTCCAAAAATTGCAGTTTAAACCGCTTCTCTAGCCAATAAAATACGTTCTTAATTTCTCTGCTTCTTTAGACATTTCCTCTGGCGATCTAAATAACTGTTGACCATCTGTATCATGTTTGGCTAATTCTAAATAAATATCATCATTTTTTTGAAAATCATTTACTTTTCTAGGTAGAATATGCACATGCACTTGAGGTATTGTCTGCCCAGCATGTTTACCATCCTGTACACATATCGTTGAAGATTCGGCGTTATGTTCTATCTCAATTGCTTTTTGAATTTTAATCACAGTTTGAAACAAATCTGCAATTTCCTCTTGAGTTAAATCCAATAGTCTCGGTACACATCTCAAAGTGGATACTAGAACGTGCCCCGGAACTACACACCTAATATTTGTAAAGGCAAAACAATGTTGGGACTGGTAAAATACAGTGGAACTGGAAATTAGTTTATCTGCAAAATGATACGGTTTACCATCATTCCATGATTTAACTGTACTACATGTTAAACTCAAATTATAAATATCATGTCTACGATGAGTTTGTACAGGCATTTCTTGTCGCGTTTTAGTTATAATGTCTGTATTTATCTCAGCTATAGCTACACTTTCGTCTGTTGGAAACAGTTCATTGTATTTTGGACAATGAGATTTAATTTCCCCCCAAGGGTCGATTATCATTGAATGTCCATAAGATGTTCTTTTAGAATTATGTTGACCATATTGAGCTGCAGCTATTACATAGCATTGGTTTTCAATTGCTCTCGCCCTTAACAATAGTTCCCAGTGAGCTGCACCTGTAAATGGTTACAATTTAATCTTCAATTGTAAGGTTATGCAGATAGGTACTAACAATAAATAAAAGTCATTCAGTGTATATCTAGAAATTTCTCACCACATTACTAAAAAATTAACATGAAATATAATTCAATACGTTAATACTGACCTGTTGAAGCTGTAAATGCTGAGGGATAAGTCAAAATAGAAGCACCCATTTTTGTTTGAATTGTACTAATTTCTGGAAATCTAAGATCATAACATACTGATAGTGCCATCATTCCAGCTGGTGTTTCGGCAGGTGGAACTATTTCAAAACCAGGTGTACAGGATTCAGATTCTTTTAGATTAACATTTTTTTCTGGAATACTTACATCAAACAAATGTATTTTTCTATAAACGGATTCAATAGTTCCTGTATTATCAATCAGTATGTGAGTGTTATACATCTTGTTTTCGCCGATTTTTTCGTGGAAACCTCCAACTGATAGCCAAACGTTATATTTCTTGGCAAGAGTTTTATATTCACTTACCAGCTGACCATCCAAATTTTCCGCTAGTCGATGTGCTTCAGTTTTATCAGACGTAATAAAATCACTTGCTTCCGGTAAGAAAACCATTTTGGCGTTGTTTTTTTTTGCTTCATCTACAAGTCTTTTCACGATTATAAGATTGGCATCTTTACTGCTTGAAGCTGTAAATTGGCAAACAGCAACTGTACATGAATTATTAGTAGAAGCCATTCTTTTACATGTAAATATTCCAAGTCTTCTACAATTTTTATATATCATAAACATAATAATCACAATCTAAATTTAAGACTCAACTACATTGTAATTAGTAGTTGTTGCTGTCGAGAAAACAGAACTCAAATTTCAATTGTAAAATAAAATCACATTAAAATAAAATAGTAAAAAAAAAGTAAAATTCTTCTTCTTAATTGCAATAAACTTTGTCCTGTCTGTTGCCAATACGCATTCAGTCAGCTTTTTTTTGAGAATATTGACTGCTGAGATTTATTATTTACACGTTAAACGTGCTGCTGTTAAATAAGTATTCAGTTACATTTCAGTTTATTGTGATGATCTTCTATAATGGTCATGGTGTAAATATTACCACACCGTAAATAAATATTTATTTGTTAGGTGTTAGGTTTTAGGTTAATTCGATATGGATGTATACTCTGTGGTCTCGGTTATGTCACCTTGAACCATAGATCGATATAATTATATATCGGTGGGTTGTGAGATGTCGTGTCTTTTTTTGCGAGGGAATAACGGGGTAGTGGTGTGGCCCTGAGAATAAAAAGTAGTAAAAATCTTAAGTTGTTTAAGTGCTCGACCCACCTATGCCCTTAACATTATAGTACTATATTTTTCTTCCAGGCGAAATCTCTGAATCTACTCTCTTCACACCCCACAGAAGTGAATATAAACTATCTATTTCTGTGGAATAAGAATTAAAAAAATTTAAGTTGGTATCAGGTCACGTGACATCGAGTGCGCGTCTTTTCTCCCATCGTCAACGAATAACGATCAAACGTCATTTTCATCCCGCCAACCCCAAACTAACCTTGTCCATCGTTTTTATAAGTTATTAGTTTACAAATAATCCATTTTGGTGGTTTATATAAGGAATAATATTGTAGTAAGTACCTTTTTAAATTTTTTATATATTTATATTAATGTAGAAACAGTATTTTTTCAAAAGATTATAAAAGCGTCAGATATCTACTAATTCCACCAAAAGCCATTAGGTGCCATCATGGTTTACATCAGAAACGGCTGTAGGTATAAAGTTCGTTAGTATTTGAGGGTAACGTTTAACGGTGTGATTACTTTTAAATGAAATTATTGATGCTAAGTAGTGGAAATGATCTGAATTTTATTAGTTTTGCTGTTAGCCGGATATTCGTTGTACCGAAATAATTCCACCAAAATCAAACGTTAAAAACGTGTTTCAAAAAATTAATTATTATTCTACTCAGTAAGCAATTACGTAATTTTATTATTTATTAATTCAAATTTTGAAAATCAAAATTAATTTTAATGCAATGTACACTTTATATGCGAGTCTGACGACATTATAATTTTAATTATAGATAATCCAATGTCAAAACTGATCATAGGCATATTTCATAAACAATCAAAATTTGTTTATTTTTGGTTATTCTTTTTTTTAATTTCGAATAATAGCTATGAATAGGGTATTTATCAATGACATATTAAAGATAGACAAGCCTTGTTTACATTTTGGTTGTCCCCAACATATTTAAGACGAGAGTCTTCTTTCATGATGCCAAATCTCGTATAACAATAATCGTAATTATGATTATATTTAAGATATTGCAGTATTTTACGTTTAAAAGGTTAGAAAAAAAGTAAATAGCACTTAAAATCCGTATGACCAGCCTACAGTCCAGCACATTATTTTTTTCGGTTAAGATTTTTCATTTTCTATCAATATCAAATACCTTGAACTACTTTTTGAGATCTGTCAATTGATTTTCATTATAATTGTGCTTTTATTTGGTTTTGTATTGTAATTTGTTTATTTGAGTGCTTAGAAGACATTTATGATGGTGAAAAAATGTGTAGTTTCTGAAAGTACATGGAATAAGAGAGATAATCGGTCATT
Organism: Lochmaea crataegi; assembly: GCA_947563755.1. Classification (NCBI taxonomy): domain Eukaryota; kingdom Metazoa; phylum Arthropoda; class Insecta; order Coleoptera; family Chrysomelidae; genus Lochmaea; species Lochmaea crataegi. Next base: position 2,210,798 of record OX387433.1, on the reverse strand, counting down.
TCACAAGTAAGGTTATATTAACATAAGTGTAGTATAGGTATAAAACGAGGGATTCGATATTTTGGAGAAATATATAGACTATCATTCATAATCTGTATTGCAAAACCTGTTTTAACTTTAAAATCCTTCGTAGGTATGTTTTAAAAATTCACCTATCTAAGAGTTACGATTGTTGTAGTATCAGCATTCGGGCACTAATAATTAACTGTGAACATTTTGTATTATACATATATTGAATAAAAAAACATAAGAAACTCAAAGCTGTGTGTTGTAACTATATCCTAACCAGTCTCCCTTTCCCTCCATATTATCTTCTTTTTTTAGATTATATAATATGTATAATACAAAATGCTCACAGTTAATTATTAGTGCCCGAATCCTGAAACTACAACACGATTTTTGATATAATTTGCACTTATTCAAATGAAAAATTAATAACGTACATCATAAAATGGATTAAATGTTGCGACCAAAACATTGTATAGGCAATAATGCGTGAAGGCTATTTTTAATACGTCATTGGTATTTATATTGATATTGCAAAATATTACTTGGTCTAAAGATTACAATTTATTGCTTTTTTATTTGTGTATTTTGTGAATTTGAATAAGTATAATATCTCAAACAAATTCATTATGTTATAGATGATTTTAAATCTGAAATAGTTGTGAAAGTTGCAGCGATATTCCTTGACTTGGTATTTTTTGATTTCAGTACTATTAACAAGTTAATGAAAGAAGTAAGAAATATGAAAAATAGAAAAAGTGGACCATCACTATCACTTGTTTGGAAATCATTAGAAAATAAGTCAAGAAATACATTTCTGCCATTCGGGTAGTAATACAAGTTTAGAAAAAAAAATACTGAAATATAATTGAGACAAATATTCAAAAAGTTAATGTTGGGAAAGAGGTGAATAGTTAACATCTATTACCACTAAAAACAATCATAAATAACCCCCAATAAACAAGCAATATTTGATTTCCTTAGATCCATTAAGTAGCAAAATTAGATATTATATTTCAATATAATTTTCTTACACCATCAATAACAAGTTATCACTTCTCAGTTGGTCACACACAAACTTTGGAACAATGTAGAACTTATTTTCAATTTCCAAGCCTTGGTTTTGTTGATTTTTAACAATCACTATGACATTTAATACATTTTAGTTTAGAAATGAAGGATCATTTATAAATATTAAGTAAACTTGGTATATTAAGTTTCACCCTAAATGGTATTGGCTACTATCTACTTCATAGCTCCAGTTGTGAGAATTATGAGTAGGATAAGTTTCCGCTTGAATGATGTGTTTAACACTTTGCAAAGTCGCTGGTCTTTCGGGTGTCAGCCGAGTATTCCTCCTCTATATTCTTCAGGTGTTCATCTGCCTTTAGACGGTTTGCAACATACTCCACTACAGTCGTAGAGCTTTCCATGCAACTTTTTGAACTTTCTATACACCTTTTTGGGTTTTCTATACAGTTTTCTGAAACTAAACTATCACTATCTACAATATTGACAGGTTTATTATTTACATCTAAGGGATATGTTTGCTCGACGAATCTTCGGAGCTTTCCATACACTTTTTCAAGACTTCGATGCCGTATCTCAGCGATTCTTTTGTTTGTGATATTTTAGATTTCTTTGCTTGTTTTAATTTGCTTTGGGAGTTCTCATCCGTTGAAGTTGAAGAGGAGGTTTTCTCTACACATTTTCTATTGGAAGAATGTTGAGAAAGTTCCACCGTCCTTCCTATCGGCAGGAATCACTGGTTCACCCTCATTTATCGTTTCTTCACTGTTGAATACTAATTTGGTACCATATTTTCATCCCCGTGTTTTCTGTTTTATGCAATAAACTACCTGGTTTAACAATTCTATTCTATATTTAGTATTACCTGCTTTCGTATTATTGTGATGCGAAGGACATTTCCTTATATTTACAGTATTTTAAATTGGGCTTCATATATGTATACATATTATACCTAGAAATTATTATAATACGATCCCCTCCTTATGATGAGCATTCTCAGGTTTTACTACTTAAGGGTCTAATTGGTTTTATTATAATCGTTTAGCCAATACCATTTAGCATGAAACTTACTATACCCAATCTGCATTCTAAACTAATTTTCAAATATTTCCAATTGTTTGCAAATGCTTGAGTTTATATCGTTTTGAACAGATTTTGACACCTTTTTCTTTAAAAGGTGGCAATTTATTTAGAATTTAAAACATTTTCACCTATCTTTGATCATCACCAGATATAATACTTTTAAAATAAATAACTTGGAACAATATTTGTAGATTAAAAACGTGCTAAATTCAAAAGTGCTTCATGAAATAGATTGAAGATGCTTCTTTCAAAGTTGTGGTCCTGTTTTAAATTTGCTCTTCCTATAATTGACAAATAATCACAAGGGATTATGAGATTTGAAAATTTTATTCTTTATATCAAATAGTACATATAAAGTGTGTCCAAAAAAAATTGTTTCTTCTCTCTAGGATTTCCTTTATACATAGTTGTCGATAGCTTTTTCCATCGTTTTAAGCAAAAAAGATGTTGCTAATTGATCTAAAGGATTTTGGGTTTGTTGTATTACTTTTCCCTTCCTTCAAAACCAAGATAGAGCAGATCCTAGTGGTGATATCTTTTGCAAAATTGTTTTGATTCATAATTTTTTTTTAAAGTCCGGGAGGCTCTCCTGATCATAAAAGTGTAAGATGACACTTGATATCTGTTGTCGTTATTGTTTATAGAACGAAACATTAAAAATGCTATAAACGAAGGTTTTTTTTGCAATTAATTATTTTTTTTATATTCTTTAGACTATTTTGAATAAAAAAGTCCTTACACTCATTCCGTATCTTCAACCCATGAATTTTTGAAAATTAAAAATCTTGATTTTCTTAAATTAAATACTACACCTGAAAAAAAGATATACCATAATTTCTATTTTTTTAAATCAAATATTTAAACTATAATAAACAATATGGCGTAATCAGATTTCAAATATCTTATTAAGGAGAGTAGTATTGCCATCTCACTCCCAGTTCTATGTATGCCATTAGTAAGAGAGAGGCAGATGGTGCGCTTCAACAATTTTTTGCTGCTTTTTAGCAGAAAAATCAGTTTTGTAATTTATGATTTTTATTCACTTTTTAGATACTTAAAATAATTTTTTCATTTATTGGACTTAACAGGAGCATTTTTTCAAATAGTTACTTCTATCTATAAAAAGTTGATTGTTGAAGCGCACCGTCTGCCTCTCTCTTACTAATGTCATACATAGAACTGGGAGTGAGATGGGCAATACTACTTCTTAAAGTGCATGTGCGTAAAGAGCATATTTTATTGAGAATAATAAACATAATAGTTTAAATATTTAATAAAAAAAAAAAATGGATAGATTTTCGACAATTTTTAATTTTCAAAAATTCATGGGTATAGGGTAATAAATGTAAGGACTTTTTTAATTCAAAATAGTCTAAAAAATATGGAAAAAATTGTTCATTACAAAAAAACCTTTTTTCGTTGTTTTAACAATAACGACAACAGATGTAAAGTGTCATCTTCAACTTTTATAATCAGGAAATCCTCCCGGACATTTAAAAAAAAAAATAAGGAGTTGAAACAATTTTGCAAATGAATACGCCACTATGCTCTGCACTACTGTTCTATGCTTCGGGTAAGTAGCCCAGTTCTAAGCTGCTTTTACCAATTCTCGGCAAAAGTGGTAGAATTTTGTCGTGGTCCATGTTGGAGCAAAACTGGACAGACACTTATAGAACGAATCAAATTGAATGTATTAACAATAATAGAATTATTAGTATTATGTATCGCAATAGCAAAATAGAATATGCAACAAGCTTAAAATCGTACATTTAGCCATCTTGTGCGAGTTTTTTTTCTGCGACAACATGTACACATTTTTTGATATCTATATATACAGAGTGGACCACTCAAAACAATCTACCCTGTTATTTCATTGAATTTTGAGAAAATGCTGAAACAGGAAAATAACGCCCTAATATTCAGGTTGAACTACTATCGTGTGATAACATTATCACATTTTTTTTAAATAGAATTTTCTATACATTTCCTAGAACTGATTTTAGAAATATTACTTACATAGGTATTATTTTATTTTTCAATTTTAATTTTTAAAAATTTTTGTCAAAACTGTTAAATATTTGGCAAAACGGCTATTCGAGGATAAGGATTATGTTTATTATTTAAGGCTCAACGATTTTACCTCGCAGTACAATTTAATACCTAGTAGTGAATACGGGAGAAAAAATCTACATCAACAGCAATAGATGAACTCTTCAACAATATAATCGACATTTTGAATGGAAAGCAGCGTTCAGTAGCCGTATTTTATGACCTGACCAGGGCATTTGATACAGTCAATCACAGCCTACTAATTGAAAAACTGTATAGAATGGGAGTTAGAGGAATAGCTAATTACTGTATTACTAGTTATTTAAGCAACAGGCATCAAATAGTCAGCATAGACTCAGTAAAATCAAAGCCTGCTTACATCAACATTACCACAAGGCTCGACACTGGCACCATTACTATTCATTATATTTATCAGTGATATCTCACACCGATGTACAAAAGCCAAAAAAATTGTAATATATGCAGATGACATGAGCCAGATATTAGCTGAACACAAACTTTTGACCACTCCGTATTAATATTTTCTTTATCAAGATTGGACAGGAACAGGAAAGTTAATATTGGGACACGTATGCCGTTTTGTCAAATATTTGGTAGTTTTGTCAAAAAAAACGACCCAAAGTTGAATAAATGGGATTTTTAATATCTTGTAACGTAACTGCGATTGGATAGGAAAATAACTGTAAAATTTGAGTCGAATCATTCTGTAAGCGTTATTTATGAGTATATAAGTGTTTGTGTGTTTGTATATTAATTTGAAGCAACAGAAAGAGCAATTTCGGAGTTTTCAAATCAAATTTGCTATTTCAACGTAAATTGCACTCTTAAGATCGCTCTTTTTGTAACAAATTGTTAAACAATATGTTTTTTTTACATGCTTGGGCTTCGGTTGTTTCAGGGTAACATTAAGAAAATATACTTCAATTAAGATTAAGAATTTTAGCAAGCTAAAAGAATTTACACGCAAGTTTATCCACAAGAAATCAGTCAGAGTGTTTGTCTCCATTGTATGAAGTTCAGAAAAAAAAGAGCGAAACACGAAAAAAATGGATCTCTTTTAAAAAATGTCCACTCGAAGACTGTGTACAAAAAAGACAAGCACTCTAGACGAAAGATTCAAGACAAGTACATCTTTGAAACGCGATCAAGAAATCCTAAGGGGTTGCAATTACGTTGATAAACATAATTTTTGTTTGTTTATATACTAAATATTGGTGAGTATTGCAATTGCAACACTTTTTTTTGATGTCGTGTTGACGTTTTTCGTGAATATAAATATGTCGTCAGAGACAATTTACACATGGCTGGGAACCAATTAAAACGGAAATGTCGATGTCCAAAAAACTTTGTAGATAAGCGTGAATATACAAAATACATCTGACGTGTTTTTTTTCTTAATAATATACTCCTGGTTCAATCGGAAATACTCTGAACATTGTTTAATTTAAATGGGACTGCTCGACTTCTGTTCCATCTGATTCATTTCTATATTACATAATAGGGCTGAATAACACAAAAGCACTCGATAACACACAATAGCTCTCGATAACACACAAAAGCACTCGATAACACACAGAAGCGCTCAATAACACAAAATCACTCGATAACACACAAAATCACTCGATAGTACATAAAAACGTTCGAAATGTTCGAAGTTCACCCACTGTCAATATTCTTTGTCTCAATTCTGCCAAGGATGGAGCGCCTCCCCACCATAATAAATGGGTTAGGGATTTTTTAGATGCAAATTTTTCTAATCGGCACACACAACTTGTACTGATCCCTTCCATCCCAGAATAAGCATCTCGAGAGCGATGTATTCCGAAAACAACCTTCCACCACCCCTCATCTCTTCCTGTCTTCTGTCTTAATCTTTATCTTCTGTTGGGTGTGTCCACATAAAAAGCAGATCTTTAGCCGACGAACTGTGACTAAAGATTACCTTACAGAGTGGTTCCACTTGTTCATCTATCTGTGGATGTGTCGGGTTTTCGCCTAGGTGAATCCACTTATATCCCAACTCTGTATAATCGAAATTTTGAGGATTTTACGTACATAAACTGCATCATCCCTTTTTTATCTTCGACATTTATGACAAGATTTTGACAATCTTTTTTCTTTCGAAGCTTGGAATTCTGAAACCGTTGGCGATTTCACTAATATCTGACGCGCGTTTCGTTAACATGGCCATTAGCTTTGCGCGCCTAAGCTTATAGTGCCTTTTTTCCATTCAGTTCTTCCAATAAAATCGCCTACATCCCACACCTGTCAAAACGAGCTATTATCACTTCCGACATTTAATTAACTAATTACATTTTTTATCGTCACACATTTTACACATTTACAAAAAAAAAACTTTCAAGTGGATTAACAAATTGGTATTTTAAGAGATATGCAAAAACTTGAAAAACTCTCGAAATTTCTCTATGAACATGGAACATCAAATCGGTTATATACCGTGGGAAACAAAAACATCTCAGTGCGCGCGCGCAAGTTACCATAACATGCGAAGGGAAATTGAACAAGTTAAAGAAAAGACGCAGATGAAGTCGCTTAGTGTATACAAGAAAGAAATTTTTGGTAGATCGGGGAACGTTAAACTGACTTGAATGGTTAGAGAAAAGGGCGTATCAACTTGATGTAAGTAGATATGATAATAGTATGAAAGGTCTTCATTTGAATTTATTTAATTTTATATTAAATGTAAAGTGCTACTCCACTCCTTTAACCCTTTCGATAAGTATTTTGTTTACAACGCTAATGATAGTCTAATGGTGTTAAATATGGCGAATAGGGTGCACATGCATCTCAAATAAAGACGTTACATTTTTTTACAAATAGAATCTTTCTAGTTGATTTTTTCTATTTAGTACATCAATTTGACTATCATTTCGTCCTGGATGTTCTTCATTGCTATAAAGCATTCTCACGGCATCCGATATACGTACTTTCTTTTGTACAAATTTTCAGTCAGTATGCACATTTTACAATGCCTAACATGAAGTTTTAGTAAACTTTTTTCACGATTCTACTAATTTTTTTTGTCTTCAATGTCAAATTACAAAAATAACTCTATTGCTGATTAATTCTTGATCGTTTAATAGTAGTTAATCTAATGAGTACCTATTTGGATCTCCCGGATTGGTCCAGGTGTAAAAACTTTATTTTAACTAAAATTATACTAAATTTACAATGTAATAAATTGTTTCTTAAAATGACATGTGACAGATAACTGCTGCGCAGTGAAATTTCAATTATCGGCAAAAAATGAATGATTTAATTTTTGGGTGTACATTGCATTTGAATTTGTTTCGATTTTTATTTAGTTTTAAATTAAAATTCCAATATGAATGATATCACCCTTCGATCCATGGAGAATATATAAGGAGATCGGACTTCATGTATTTATAAATATTACAGCAAATCATAAGCTTTGCATACACTTTTGGTTCATGGTGTTTTAATGGTTGCTAGCTCATTTGACAGAATGTGAGGTAAGTGACGTTAGGAAACAGAAATGATATCACAGGAAACAATTACAGTTTTAATCCAAACATTTATACCTCAACAAGGACTCCTCCAGAGCTCCCAACTGTCCCATTTGCTGCAACAACGTACAACCTGTCCGTTTTTAATTTTTAACAATTTTAATATTTCTTGTTTTTAAACTAAGAGGAGCGATTTGTATTTAAGTTGGAGTTTTTGCTACATAGTGATTGGTCAGATTGCCGCCCATTTCACACAGCTCTTTTGATGCAACTGACAACGACATTTGTCAGTTTTGTGTTTATTTATATAAAAATATGTATTCATTCATTCTTTACTACCACCTTTTCTGCATTTGTTGTTTTATATTTAACAAAGTATTATATTCCAACCAAGTTAATTGTTATTTTTATTATTTATTCCGTTTGATAAACAAAATCTATAGTCCATGCTTCATTTTTCTGGTTAATAATAGCAATTTTCACATAAACTACTTATTCCAACCATTCATTTTTTCACAATAATGTGACATTTGGTTACTACTTTCGTCATGGCCTATGGTCAATGATGATTCTATATTTAGACATGCCTTGATTCCTCATTGGCCACGACAACTGCGAGCAGTAATCGTCACTTAGTTCAAAAAGTCTGTTCACGACCCTTTCGGAACACACTCCCAATCTAGTAACTTTTAGTGGTGTGGTTGAGGTTTCCTAAATTGCTCTTCTTAGTTTAAAAACAAGGTTTTGTCAATTTTTCCGTATGAGTTCGATCTCCTTAACTAGACTCCATGCTTCGATCATTGAACTGTGCTGTAATTCTTCTAGTATGTTTGTAGTTCGCTCAATACAAAGTAACTATATGTTTCTTCTTTGAATTTTCAGGTACCAAACTGGATATGAGCGACAGAGAAGGAAGTAGATCGCCTAAAGTAATGGCCGAACGCGAAGAATCTCCCAGAAACCACAAGGAAAAAAGTTATTCGCGTAGCCCGAGTCGTAGTCGCAAAATATACCGAGTCGGCGACAAAGAGCGACGCAGGGATGACCGCGAAGATAGAGAGAGAAGACACAAAACTCGCAGTCGTTCGCGCTCCAATAGACGCTACAAGTCTTCGAAATATTCGCGCAGTCGTTCACGCTCAGGCGGTTACGGACGCAGATCGTACTCGCACAGCCCCATGTCGAGTAGAAAACGTCATACGGGCACTAGAGACAATCCGAAACAATCTAGATGCTTGGGAGTTTTTGGATTAAGCGTCTATACCACCGAAGACGAATTGTACCACCTTATGTCGAAGTATGGACCTGTAGAAAGAGTTCAAGTCGTGATCGATGCTAAAACTGGACGTTCAAGAGGATTCTCTTTTGTATACTTTGAAAATAACGAGGACGCCAAAGTGGCCAAAGAACAATGCACCGGCATGAAACTTAACGGGAAAAGTATCCGAGTCGATTATTCGATCACTGAAAGAGCTCACACGCCCACACCGGGTATTTACATGGGAAAACCGACGTACAAATATTCCGAACGTTACGATAGACGTCGCGGTGATCGAGAAGATTATAATTATCGAGGATCGCGTTATAGTCACCGACGTTCGCCGTCTCCGTATTACAGCAGCCGAAGAAGACGCTATTCGAGATCGAGGAGTTATTCACCTCGTCGTTATTGAATTACCAACACCGAGTTTTCCTTTTTGAATGGATGCGCACTTTGAAGAGTTGTTTTTCTTTCTTCTTCTTTTTTTTCTATTAGAATTAATGTTTTTCGAGTTTAATGTGGATATATATATATGAGCTCTGGTTTTATGAATATAAAGCATTAAGTGGCGGACGTGGTAGCCTTACACAAAAAAAAAGTACTTGAAAATTGAAAATAAAAAGGTTTAGTTTGCGATGCACCCCTGTAGAATCGAAACAATTGGAAGGGATTGTTTTTAGGCTGGATTTGCTTTCGTTTTTTAGATATTTATCTATTTCGGAAAAACTTGAATTCTTCAGCTTTAAAGCAATCTACTATGTCAATGGTAAAATTCGTCGTTTTTAATGAAATCTGGCTGTGCTTCTGATCTTTTTAGTTATTTGTTTTCTAATTTCGGACAAATTCGTGTTTTTTTTTGGATTTATTGAAACCTAACTCCTCCATTGGATTTTTTGTTTTTTCAAATTTCGGTAATTATTGGTTTTAATAAAATCTGGCTACGCCACTGGTTATTAAATTTCGGTAAAATTCGTCGTTTCTTGAAACCTCTACGCCACTGGTTTTTTAACTTTAACTTCAATGAAATTCGTTGGTTTTTTTTTATTAATATAAGCTGACTCGGTGAAATTCGTAATTTCGTTGGTTTTAATAAAATTGACCACGCCATTGGTAAAATTAGTGTTTTTTTTTTGTTTCATATCAATATCGGTAAAATTCGTCGTTTTTTGAAATCTGATTATGCCACTGGGATTCAAATACCTCGTTTTTTGTTGTATGTTAATTTCGGTAAAATTCTCAACCACTGGATCACCTTTTGTTTGTCACTAGATTATTCCAAACTGTCTTGCTAAGATAAAATCTCACTGGTATTGCGTTCAAAAAATTATTCGATACCAAATTTTCGTAAATTAATTTATTTTCCTAATTTTACCAAACATTTTTATCAACCAGTGGCGCAGTCACTGCAAAAGCACAGCCTGAAAATATCCAAAAGGTTTAAAAATAGTATATTACGAACCAAGGCCAGTAAAGTAAGAAATGTCGCAGATCACATGTAATTGTCGGCCGAAGCGAAGCTGAGGTCGTCAAACATGATCTGAGGCTTTCTTATTTACTGGCCGAGGTGTGTATACTATTTTTTTGTTCGACTGAGCCGGAAAGCGGCAACTTAATTAAGCGCAGCGGCCCGAATGTTGATGTTTTCCGGTTTAGCTTCCAACATCGATTTTACTAGCGTTCATCCATTCTAAATAGCCGACACGAATATATTTGGTGATTCAAAGTAAACCGAATATTTAAAATGAATTATCATTATTTAATGACATTTATTTGACAAACAAGAAACTATAACTCTAGTGATCTATTCATAAATCTGTAATTTAATCGTTTTTTTTTTCATGTAACGACGATATATATTATTTTTGATGAATTGTATAAAATAAAAATATAAAGATGGAAAGTTGACACAGCCAGCCCTATAATCGAATGCATATTTTTCTTTGTACAATAATATAATGAAATAAAACCGGCAGGTTTGATTCGATATAATATGTTAAGGTTTTTTTAAGATGTGACTTTGAAAGAAAGTAGTATCCAATAAATGTCTAAAAATATTCGTTTACATTATTTAGAATTTATTTTTTGAAATGGAACTTAGTAGTGACGTAAAGTAATCATTTTTTTGTAAAAGTTTCCGATTATCATGGGTGTACGATTTATAGGGGGCTAATCTATTTGCAAAAATTTCCATTTTCCACGGGCGTACGATTAACCATTTTTAAAATGGATGAATTTCTTCGCTGCCGTGGCTGCCTTTTTTAAATTTGAATTCAACTGATCCCGACCGCTACGGCCATTGAAACTTTTTAACAAAAATCTTTTACATAAATATACACAATACAATCAAGTAGATCATATGTTATGGTTGAGGTCGGCTTCTTTGAGAATTATCGGCGGTGTAGCTTAGTAATTCTTTGAAGTTCATCTTCAGGTCCAAATTAAGGCGTGTAGCCATCTACAACTGGCAATCGGCGAGGATATTATTGCAGTGACTGTAGAAGGGAGGGTTTTCTGAAGACATAACCGTACGTTAGTTTAGTATGGCTGATTTGCAATTTTTTTAATAAGTAGTTGCTTCTCTCCTTAAGAAGTTCAAGGAAGTACAACCAATATAGGATTGAATTTCGTGCAGTGCTCATTTGCTGTTAACCCAAAATATTTGCCAGGATTCTTTGTTGCGACTTTTTCAATATCAAGTTTGATGTTGTAATGTGGCTTCTTTGGCATGGTGGTCTGGGAATCGGTACAAATGGTGACGTGTCTGACAGGAAAGGATATATTATGTACGTTTAAAGCTTGAAGAATGATACACAGATCACCAGTGTGAACAATACATGTTGAGGGCAACCGATTGATTGATTGATTAGTTCGGCACCACCAGTCAAAGGCTTAGAGACCTCGGCGCCTCAGCCTTTAGGCTTTTTGTGCTCTTGGTTATACCGTTTATGTGAAGAGACCAATAGCCATTATCAGGCTCATCAGTCTTTTCTCTAGGTCATTCTTGGAGAAATCTTCCCTAGTCCTAGGAGTCTATATCTCCAATGAGACAGTGCTTCACATTCGAAGATAATGTGAGAGTCCTCTTCCATGCACGACCGACAGATAGGTTCTTTTATATATATATGCCAATTGTATGCATGAGCTTCCTTAGGGTACAGTGACCGGTGAGTAATCCCGTCACTTTCCTTGTCTGGCCCCCTGCTGAGGTTTAGTATTTCGTTAGTCAACGACTCCGAGGGTTTTTTGACCAAGAGTTTGCCGTGTTCCTGTTTTGGCACCTGTCTCCAGTACGTCTGATGTTAGTTTGAATCCACCGAGATGTACAACCACGTGCAGCAGATTTTGATACTCCAAATACTGGTTCAGGACCAGTGAATGCAGTTTCAAACCCTAGCTTTGTTAGGGTGTCTGCCTTTTCATTGCCTACAATACCCTTGTGCCCGGGACCCACTTAAGATCTGATCTGGGGACATGCTAAATATTTCAGTGCTGCCTGACTATCTGAGAGTTGATGATTTTTTGGCCTCTATACCCCCTTTCGATGTTCATTTGTAAACACGTGTCGATAGCATAGATTTCTGCCTGGAATACAGATGCAAACTACCCCAACGATGCGTGGATATTGCACCTGGATCTGGCTCCGTGGATTTGAGCTCCTGTTTCTATGAAACCGATAGAAACTTGTTGTCACTAACCAACATCATATAGAGAATTACATCGTATGGTATTTTTTGCATTATGCTTTCTTAAAATGTATGTATATTGGAATTGGGGTGACATTCACTGAGACCTAAAAGATCTATTGTTCCCCTTTACTTCTAATTTGTTCCTGAGGAAAGTCTAGAAGACTAGTAGCTCCTTTAGTCCTATTTCCCGGAGGAATTTTAGGATATCTGCAGGCTTTAACTTAGGTAAATGTCCCTCTTCTATCCAGTAATCTACTAGGTATTGTGCCCTAAGATTCTGAATTGCTGTGCAATTCTCAAGTATGTGGATGGAGGTTTCTTCTTCCTCCACTATTTTGAGCTTTTTCAGGTGACCGTTCAGGCGACAATGTCTTGTTAGGATCCCTGTTAAAACTCTTGGTGCAGTTTTACTTTGACTTATGCATTCATTTGGTCTCAACAGGTTGTAGTCACCCATAAGAGTTTTTGATTGTCTAAGCCCTACTAGATCTTCCCAATGGTGAGATCTTCTCTTTTTTTCGGCTTTGCCTATTTCTTCCAATATTACATTGTAGCTGATACCGCAAAAGGGTGTGTCAGTCCCCCTCTTTGCTATATCATCTGCCATTTCCTTTATTCCAGTGTGTCCTGGAATCCACAGTAAGGTGACTATATTGCCCTCTCCCACACATATTCCCTGCTTTCTTAATAAGTATGTTTATAAAATTTCTGTTGTTTTAAAGATATAAATTCATACCCCCAGGCTATTAGTGGCCATCAGATAAGGTTACGAACGGACTAATCAAGGAAACTGTTTCCAACATCACTTATACAAAAAAATATTTTGATTCTTCGTGTTGCTATTTAATTTTTTGTTATATTTTGCAGAAACGATGTCTGTACTATCGGCAGAAATATCCGCTACTTGCAATGCTCTCGGCTACTTTGATGAAAAAACAAATAAATATTACGCAGACTCGAACACACTCGAAACCGTCAAAGATTTAATTCGTTATCTAAGACGTGACGACGAAAACCACACAATACGAAGACAACTCGGCGAAACAAAAGTATTAACAACCGATCTGCTGCCTCTATTAAAAAATTACCACGAAGAAAACGACTTATTCGACGTACTTCTTAGACTTATAATGAATTTAACTACACCGCCATTACTGCTGTTCAATTTCGAAATTCCTACTGATAAAGTTATAAGAAATTATTACCTAGAAATGGAAGATCATTTGAAATCTTACAAAGAAGCATTCGTCGACGAAGCTGTATGGGCCGTTTTCAGTACGCATCTTAGTAAAGTGCTCGATGTAGATAACTCGGAACGAGGAGAAGAAAATGGGGTTAAAATCGAACGAGTTTTAGTTTTAATAAGAAACGTGATGTTCGTTTCTGACGATTCCATAGAAAAAAGACCCGACAATGACGCTAGTGTACACGATCAAGTTCTATGGGCGCTACATCACTCCGGACTGTTGGATATTATTTTGTACATAACAACCAATCCCGCAGAGCAGGGATATTTTATGTATATTTTGGAAATTATGTTTTTTATGTTGAAAAATCAACAACCCAACGAACTGGCTAACGCTGCTCTACAACGAAGTCAAGGTGAAAAAATCCGAGACGAAGCGGAACTGGTAAACATCCGACATTCCGAATCCAACGATAAACAAAGAAAAACAAAATTGTACGCGGGCACTAGACATTCCAGATTCGGCGGGACGTTCGTTGTGCAATCTATGAAAAGCATAAACGATAATTTGTTGATTTCCCACAAACCCCTCAACAAATTGGATTCTATAAATTTCGACGCTGATAAGAAAAAGAAAAAAACTCCTAAACACCGCACGCCATTGGTAAACAACCAAGTAGATCGCAGATCTGCGTTTACTATACGATTATTTTTGAAAGAATTCTGCATAGAATTTTTAAACGGAGCCTACAACAACGTTATGCAATACATCAAAGGCGTTTTGGCTAGAAACGCGGGAGATAATCAAGACGAAACTTACTACTTGTGGGCGTTAAGTTTTTTTATGGCTTTTAACAGACATTACAAGTTCGAAGTACAATTCGTTAGCGAAACTTTATCAGTGCAAATTTTTCATTTCGTCCAACAACAATGCGAAAATTACCTAGACCTGATGAAAACTGATAAAAAAAAGATTTTGATTTGGTCGAAACGTTTACATACAGCTTTATTAAGCTATAGAGAGCTGTTGTTAACACTTTTCGTTATGGATAAGTCGAAAGATAAAATCGTTTCCGAGTCTTCAAAAGTGATAAAAAGTAACATTTTTTATTTACCAGAATATAGAGAATTTATAATTACACTGTTGGTGATGTACGACGAGTTACAAATGACCGATCTTTATTTGAAGGATTTGATGGAAACGCAACATTTATTTTTGAAAATGTTCGAAATTTATTGCAAAGCCGAAGGTACTATAATCGTAAAGAAAAAATCCAAGTCTAAAAAGAAAAAGAAAACAAATAAAAATACCGTAACCGAATTAAACTTGGACGAAATGTGGGACGAAGTAAGTCCGCAACTATCAGCAATTTTAGAATCCGGAGGGGAATTTTTAACCGATATACCTTTCGACGCAGCTTCTGACACACCCATAGACGAACAAAAAACCATGGCCATGATAAAAATTCAACACAAACTAAGAAATTCCGAATACGAAAGCGCCATAGGAATAATGCGAGCCGCTAGAGAAGTCTGGCCTGAAAATAATTCATTCGGGGATAATAACATGTCCTCAGAACAAGAATTTCTTTCTATACGAGAAATTTTTTACGCTGATTTAGGAGAAAATTCATTAAAAAACCCCGAACCTGTCGAAGATAATTACAGCGAAGACGATGAAGAAGAAGAAGATGAAATACGTCCTAGAAACGAAGAAGTTAGCTTGGATTTTAACGATTTTCTGTACAGGCTGGTTCATCCGAAAATTATAAGAGCTTGTGCGCTCGCGTTGAGAAATTTTTCTACTAATTCTGTCAACACCAATCATTCTATTTTGAAGTTGATGCATAGAATCGCTTTCGATTGTAAATGTTACGTCATGATGTTTCAATTAAGTTTATTTAGAACTTTCCAAAAGTTATTTACTGTAAAGGATTTACCACAATATAGGGAGCTAGTTAAATTCGCTACTTATATATTAAGACAATTTTTTAAAATGACAACAACAAATGATAAAGTGTTTTTAGAACTACTATTCTGGACGTCGAGAAAAGATGCGTTTGAAATCGAAAACGGTTATGGAACAACGAACAACGATGATGTTATTAAATTATGGACCGAAGAAGAGGAATATGAGTTGCGTACGCTGTTCGAAGAACACAGAAGTAGAGAAATTGAAGAAGATGTTGTAGACTGGATTTTAAGTAATTTGGTAAAACAAACGAGAACACGGCGAGTTGTTTTAAAAAAATTAAAAGCACTCGATTTATTGGTTGATTATAAAAATAATAAGACCTCAAGACGTACGAATAACTTGTATTGGTCTACAGATGAAGAAACTAGACTGAGAGAATTGTATACGGAATTTAAAAGCTCGCCAGATTTACTTAATTGTATTATGAGCAGTTTGATAATTCCTAGACCTAAAAATAGAGTTATTGAAAAAATGTTAACGTTGGGATTAATACAAAATAAAAATGAGTTGAAGAAGAAAAAGAAACAAAAAAGTAATGCAGTTACCAACGATTCAGATTCTGAACCGCCTGTTCCTACCAAGCGGAAGAATGTACAAAAAAAGTACCCTAAAATCGCCGATAAAAACAAAATTTCAAAAATTCTTCTCAAACATCTTGATAAACGAGAAGCGCTTGATTGGTTGAAAGAAAGTATTTTTGATGTAATAGAGGATTTTGAAGAAGACCACGAAGGTATTCCTTTAGTGCCGCTTGCTGATTCTGTTGAAAACTGTATGGAAAACGAGGAATTTCAAGAGTTGTTGTCATCGTTCGGATTTTCAAAACCGTTAGATGAACAAGAAAGTTATTGGCGAATTCCTGGTCATATTAAACGAGAAACTTTGCAAATGTTTTATGATTTAATTGTAAGTGCTTTGGAAAATAATTTAGTTGATAATACAAACGATAATTTGGACGGGGAGATTTCTAATAAACCAGAAACAGATGTGTTACTTGACGACAGTAGCGACAGTGAATTGGATGGCGAAACTTTAAAGAAAAAGAAACAAAAAAGTAACGCAATTACCAGCGATTCAGATTCTGAACCGCCTGTTCCTACCAAGCGGAAAAATGTACAAAAAAAGTACCCTAAAATCGCCGATAAAAACGAAGTTACAAGAATTCTTCTTAAACATCTTGATAAACAAGTAGCGCTTGATCGGTTGAAAGAAAGTATTTTTGATGCAATTGAGGATTTTGAAGAAGACCACGAAGATATTCCTTTAGTGCCGCTTTCTGATGCTGTTGAAAACTATATGGAAAACGAGGAATTTCAAGAGTTGTTGTCATCGTTTGGATTTTCAAAACCGTTAGATGAACAAGAAAGTTATTGGCGAATTCCCGGTCATATTAAACGAGATACTTTGCAAATGTTTTATGATTTAATTGTAAGTGCTTTGGAAAATAATCTAGTTGATAATTTGAACGGGGAGATTTCTAATAAACCAGGAACTGATGTGTTACTTGACGACAGTAGCGACAGTGATTTGGATGGCGAAACTTTGAAACAAACAAATGCAAAACGGAGTAGGTCGCCAGAGGAACCTGATAGTCCTCCGAATAAACGAAGTAAAATTATCTTCGAGGACTGATACGCGATAAGTTTAAAAATTTTATTATTAAACGATCTGAAAATTGTAATTTATTTTTTTATATAAACATTAAAATTTGGTTTTCTCGGTTTTATTTACCTAAAAGTGGAAAAGTGTCCCACCAAGTCTGGTGCTCTCCTAACTGGGAAGCAACGGACGCAATGCAATGGATAGGTGCTGATACATTAATGAAGTGATGTGGTTTGTCTACTCTTACATTGGTTGCGTTCCAAGGGCCGCAATCGTTGAGACTGCTTCACCACCTTGGCTTAAACAAGTAAGCCAAATTTAAAAAATTAAGCTTACTGCACCGTTATCTGAGCGAAGCTTATATGCACGAAATTTTAAGCACAGCTTTGTCCATTCAAGTGAAGAAAAGCTTTATTGTACGAAAGCGTGGCTTTACTAAGCAAAACATGCTGCAATGAGAGATTGGAATTATCAGTAAGCTGCACTTTGTTAAGCCTTAGGCTACATTCGTAATCAATTCACTGGCCAAGTGGCACTTTGGCACGCAAGTCGGCACGAAATTTGCCATTCACAATAACTTCAAAGTCGACTTTAACGCAAGCGCGTTCGTACCTAAATAATTGTCAGGATTCCTTCAACATATGGTCGAAGCATGATTCTGTCTGTATTTACTTCAGTCTGAGGTTATAATATATAATTTGGATTTGGATTTATTTTTTATAGCAGTATATACTGGAGTTTAGTAGTGATGGACTATCAGACAGATGTCAGATATATCAAAAAACAAATAACAAAAATTAATGCGCATGTCCCATAGCCGGCACGAAGTGCAAGTCGAAGTGAAAGTTTGCAGCTTGCAAACAATTTTGACAACTTCAACTTCAACTCTGACGCCAAATTGCGTTGTGAACGATCACACTGAAATAGATTTGCTTAGCTTGCGTGCCAAAGTGCCACTTGGCCAGCGAATTGATTACGAATGTAGCCTAATTGCTTAGCCATGAAATTTTACGCTTATATGCCACCGTTGAGACATGCGCACAGCTGTTGTTTTGAAATTAAGCGTTCCAAGTGTCAGCCTTTTTCTGCTTAGTTCAGCAGCTGTCACTTGAAACGCGCCCATTGTAACCCTAAACAAGGACAAACGAGTCTTCTGTATGAGTGGTTTATTCTGTAGAACTACATATCCCGTACAATGAACACAGAGCTAATGCACATAGTTCTGTGACAATGAGTCAAATTGGTCCCTTGCAAACGGAACGTTCTTCGATACTTGTCACTAATGTCAATTATGACAAACGTCAAATAATCTACTTGACAGTTGAAAAGGGCCCGCAGTTACATAAAACATTATTGCTGATCATTTACTAAATAGGCATATGTATTTATTTAACTAATCAACTCGAGGATGTCTACTTTTGTAAGAGTTGGCTTGAGTCGAATTAATCAAGGCTTAAGTAGCACCCTAAATAAATCCCAAAATGTTACTTTAATTAGAACCATTACCAGTAAAACTACAAGAAGTGGAGAAGATAGACCTCCTAAACCTGCTCCATGGCCTTATCAGGAAAAGGGTTTCAATTTATTTAATTATTTATATGATAAAACCACATCTAGATTCGATGAAAACTCTAAGGTAAGTCTGGTTATACATGTATTCAAGTAGATATTTAAAATGCAAATGAAAATGAGCAACTAATAATACACGATAAGCATTGTAGAACAATCCGCCAAGACACTAGGGGACAATTATTGTAATTAATTATTTCAGATCATTGTTGTTGAAGGTCTACCTGCCACAGGCAAATCGAAATTTGCTAAAAAAATAGCGGAAGAATTCGAGATGCTTTATTTACCAGAAGCCAATTTAGATATGACTTATATTAACAGCTATGGTTTCGATTTGAGAAAACTAGATGCTCAGTTACCAGACAGCTGCAAGAGTTGGGATGTTATGGATTTCTTAAAGAATCCAAATCATAGACACACCCTAAGATTCCAACTTCAGCAATATATTGTTAGGTGAGTAATTTTTTTTTTACCAACGTGAAAACTAATTGAAACCAATTCATAATTATTATATTTAAGATTATCTCAATACGTTGATGCATTGGCCCATGTTTTAAGCACTGGCCAGGGTGTGGTTTTAGACAGATGTGCTTATTCTGATTTTGTATTCGCCGAAGCCATGTACAGTCAGTGTTATCTAAATAAAGCTAGTGAGTAATTTTTTTTATTTAAATAGTATAATACTTACAAAGTTCACACAATCGTTAAGAGATTGTAAAGTAAAGCTGCGGGATGTAGGAGACACATGGAAAGATGTGCAAAGGGAAGTTCTTGTCCAAGTGGGTCAAGTCTGCAGTTAGCTAGTAACTGGCAAATGTTGACCAAAGGAACAAAAATCATATAAGATTAAATGTAACATGTAAATAGACATAATCCCATAGAAGAAACTTCAATGTTTGCCATCTCATGGAGTATTGCTAGACTTGATTGTTAATTTTAAATTCGACACTAAAGGAAACTTATACCTCTGAGTATCATTAATTTTAGGTCGGAAGAAGTATTATGAATTCCGTGATTGTACCATTGGTGAACTTCTTCGGCCACATTTGGTAATCTATTTAGATGTGCCGGTACCTAAAGTTCTAGAAAATATAAAGAAACGTGCGATTAGCTATGAAAAGGATTCCCCCGTATTGACTACCAAGTATTTAGGGGTTCTCGAAAAACAATACAAACAAAACTATTTGAGAGAAATCGGGTAAGTATTGTACGGATTTACTATTGTTATGAAATTTGTATTTCTATTAAATTTTAGTAAACACGCTGAATTATTGATATACGATTGGACCGATGAAGGCGATGTAGAAATAGTGGTTGAAGATATCGAAAGAATCGATTTTAATAAATACGATTATCAAGATCCACATCTGAAAGATTGGGTATACAGATTGGAAGAAGAATGGGCAAATTTGAGGCATAAGTAAGTAAATGCAAAATAAGATCGATCGCTCGCGTCGCTATATTGAAAAAATGGCGACTAAAAACAGTTTTTTGAAAAATTCCGAGGTTTTATTCTATTTCATAATTATTATTTTAGATACGCCGACAAGAAAGATAAAATCATGAATTATTGTAACATTCCCTGTTACGAAATTCCAGAATTGTGCGTCGAAGCTACCGAAGCTGATACTTTTCACAAAGTCATGGCCGATGTAAGTTATTAACAATCTCACAATGCTGTGAGAATAAATCAGATCTGATGACGGGTAACACATTTTTAAAGTTTTTTCCTCGACAGTCGTTAAAATGGAAACTTTTCGACAAATATTTGGCGGTTTTTCAATTTATCATCAATAAGATGCACAATTTATAACTTTTTATTGTTTTTTTTTTCTTTAGGCTCCAGGAGAAAGATACGAAAAAGGCTTCAACGCCAATGTAGGTGACGGTGGTCTTTTGTTTAAAATCAAAACTCCCCATCGGGAAACTTTGCCTCTCACTGAAAGAAGGTAAGTTATAATAATTTTGAAATATTTCACTTTAGGGTACCGAATTTGAAATTTCTTAGTTTCTTTCCCTGTAGTGTCTTTTTTTATGTCTGCAACAAGCCATTAGTTGATTGATTGATTATCACAGTTAGGCTTTTTGTGCTCTTAAGGCTCGAACAGGCCAAAATACAAAGTTCGCGAGCTGCTCGGGAACAGCTCCCGAACCCGCCCGATTTAACCAATCAGCTCGCGATCACATACGTCCACACCAGAAGAGTTTCTTTTAATCCCTCCCACACGTGTACAGTTCGTCGAGTTCGCTAGAGTGTTTGTTCCAGATATTAAAAATAATTTTAAAAATATTCAAGAAATAGTTAACGTCCACATACATACTAAGCTCGCCATCGGTTCACGAACGAACCCTTTGATTTTACCGACTGGACTCGGAACCTACAACGAACTGCCGAGATGTTCGCGAACTCGCGTGTATACCAAGCTCGGAAAATGTTCGAGAACAGCTCGCGAACTTGGTCTGTACCCCGCTTTAGTTGTACAGTTTATGTAAGAAGACTAGTTGTCTTTATCAGGCTTAACACCCTGTAAATATACTTTTTTTTTTCAGGAGAGTTTAAATGATTGCTACACTCTGTTTGTACATACAATAAAGATAGTTAATAAAATTTCAAAAAAATTTAAATTTTTTATTTATTTTAACCTTAAAACAGACACTATAGAATATCTTATATTTATTGAAAATCTGTTAAAATTATGATAAAATCAAAATTAGTTATCAATATTTTCTAGGGTAAACTGTTTGTTGCATTTTTGAGTTGAAAAAAAAATTGTACAAAATAGAAATAAAATAAATCTATTATAAACCAAATTGTGCATTTTTCATTGAACAATCCTTATGGTGGCTTAGCTTGCCCACCCATAATCCTTCTCTGGTATAAATTAAGCTGGATTTATAAACCGTGTTTTTTCCGTTGTTCGTTACTCGCAGTGTTTTCCACGTTGCTGGCATTTCGTTATTCACTGTTGTTCCGGAACCGACCAATTTATATCGGTTTCTCGTTGCTGGTGAAGTTGAAATTTGACAAAAGTGACGTGTGTCATACGACAAAAAAAATTGACGTGTCAAATTAGGTATTTGTGTTTTGTTATTGCTTTCGTATCATTGGGCTTGTTCAGACGGGCTCGACTGTTGAGATGCTTATTAAGCGGTAGCGTTTAGGCGGGATGCTGTCAATCTGCTGACTCTCAACTGTTGAGCAACAGATGCAGCGGCAACTATTAACGCTTTGTTTACTCAGCGCTGTCAAAGATGACAGATAGAGAGGGACCGCCGCCCATCTCGAAGTATGCTAGGGTAGTGATTCCGAGGCGGTGGTAACGGCGAGTTTGGTTGGTAGGCATCCTTTGGAGATGAGTCCAGCGGGAATCACGAACAACAGAGTTTATAAATCCAGCTTAAATCTTCAAGAACAACCGCTTGTGTAGGTGATTGTCAGAGGTCTTCTACACAAGAAGCTTTTCGTCATAGGTGCGAACAAGATTCGTCCTGGAAACAGGAGTGCGAGAGAAAGATAGAAATAAATGCAGTAAAGAGAACGAAAAGGAGATAGGAGTGGGATAGATAAAGGTACAGCAGAAAGTTATACGCCTCTTTCAAATACTTGTCCGTTTCTTTGAATACAACCGTACATCCTGCAAATAGTTATGAAAATGAAAGGTGTGAACATACAAACGCTATAAAATTGTAATATTTATTTACAGAAGAAAAAAATAAATTAATATGATTTATGTTTTAATTTAAACAAAAGCATCACTGGAAGTCAAGTTCTTTTTGAGCATTCTTAAAAGCTAGAAAGTAAGTGATGAATGGATAAATAAATTTTGTCATTAGTAAAAATAAACAGTGAAAAATTATTTTTAGTGAAGCATAAATTAAATGTTAGTAACTTTCATGTAGGTATATGTAACAAAAGAAGTTGCCCCACAGAGCATAAAGACTTCAATACCACATATAAGACAGTTTCTCTTCTTTTAACAATAATATAAGTCAAATATTGCTGATCTCGGAATGGAATTCAACACCCTGGGCTATCTTCAAAGACCTCTTTATAAACATTCTTCCACAAAAGATAAGTTCAATCAACTATGTCAACCAATAATTTTTTTTTCAAATTCTGTTCCATTATTGGCCATTGAAGAATATTCAACTTAGTTACTCAATTAACATAATGCTTTCTCTAAATTACATTTTTCAATGAGTTAGCTATCAAACAATACATTTTTTAGCTTTGGAATTGTAATATACTGACATAATATACTGCAGGAATCGTTTAATCCTCTTACACGACCTTTGTTCTTGGATTGCTACAACCTCTTTCTTCTACATTCACTACTTCTTGTTTTATGTTTTGATCTTCATGATTTGTGGAATTGAGTTGTTCTTTATCGGTTCCTCTACCGAATATAATTCGTTCAATTCCTATGATCGGCGATTCAAACAACATGCTAAGCAAAAAACCAAATCCATACGCTGTCGTAATATCTGCAAATGCTGTATAAAACTGAAACAGAATTTAACTTGCTTAAATACTTTTTATATACAAACTTATACAAAAATATGACGTTTCTTCAATGTTATTAGTTAGTGGTGGACAATTGCATGATAGAGAATCAATTTTTTGATAATTTATATAGTCCGCCATTTACGAAAGTGACGCGCATTACGTAAAAGAGAAGTTAGCTACATAAGGTTTGACATAGAACAACAATTATGTCGTCTTCTTTTTTAAAATCGTGTATAATAGATTTTTTACTCACAATACTAGATGCAGTAGTATAACTAGGTTGCCGTAATGCAGCTGCTGTGTATAGTTGTATGGCGCCATGACAAAGAAATGTTGTATAGCTAATGCGGCTTAGAAGAATAAATGGTCTCCAAGATAATATTGGTTCTATCCATGCTAAAATAAAAAATGAGCTGAACTGAAAGGTATATACACTGAACACGGTTTACATTCATTAGTCCAACACTTTACACTATCTTACACGCGTTTCGATAACCAAGCTTTCTCCTTCAGAGATTGAAGGTAAAGTAAGTTTACCTTAGTGAGTATAAACTGTGCTCAGTATCGAGTATCGCCAATCTTCAAGCATGATTTTCAGCAATTTTACAGACATATTACTGTTGACCTCAGAATAACCTACTTACACAGAAGAGACAGCTATGGAGTGGAGTGAAAAGCACGTGAGAACACTTTAGATATTTTCAGCATATACACGTGGAAAGTGAAGTGGGTTGTCTACTTTTTACATAGCAACCATAGACAAGAGCAAATGTGTCGCTTCTGTGTGAGTAGGTTATTCTGTCGTTGATGACGTGTGACACGTGACCATAAAGATTCAGATTGCATTGTAAATATATATTTGATTTGGTTATGCAGACAGTATTAGTACTGTCCGATTATGGAATAAAAACTATTACTTACGACCTCTTCCTGAAGAGATGCTAATAATGACCCAAGCGCTACCAAGAACAAAAGTGATGTGATGAAGACCACCATAAACAGCGGAAGTAACCGAATTTTCTGCAAACTCCGGCAAATAAAATAAAAATCCAACGTGAATAGTAGCCATTGAAATAAGAAAAGCCATGCACCATCCTGTTCTATTCAGCCAATTAGGTAGTTTGTAAGCTGAATTTTTCATTTTATATTTAATGTAACCAGTTAGAACTCCCAAGAAGTACGGACCGGATCGCATATGAGAAGGAATATATATGTTTCTGAATGTAGTGCTGTGAATGGGATCTTTCAATAATCTGAAATATTATCAATTTTTAATCATTTACAATTTAAGTAAATAGAATTTCAATTATAGTTTCAGCATAGATAATTATTCCACTAATCAAAAGTTGAATACGCCTATGGTTAACCCTCTTTAAAAATGTTATTGTGCGTTCATGATATATAAATTATAAGGTTCGTTCCAACTGGCGATAGAACCGTTCTAGGTATCGTTCGCGCATGTGCTGTATTTCTTTCACGTTCCATCTGATTATAGTATCGTTCTTGGGACGGTACAAAAACTATCTTCTGGAAGGGGTGATAAAGTTAATGTGTACATCCCTAATTCGAGCTTGCGCACTATACAGTACTCGATACGATTCTAGAACGGTTCCAGCTGGCGATAGAATCGTTCTAGGTATCGATCGCGCAAGTGCTGTATTGATTTCGCGTTCTAACTGATTATAGTATCGTTCTTGGGACGGTACAAAAACTACCTTTTCGATTCTAGAACGGTTCCTAAATGCCAGTTGGAACAAAACTTATAAGTTACAAAACTGTAAACGAATAAAAAGTAGTTATTAGTGTGTGTTTGCTTGCCTACATCAAAAGAAAAATAATGAATGAATGATTTTGTGTATGTTTGGTTGTCTATACTAAAATTCAAAATGGCTTTTAATTAAAATATAATTTGATTAATAAGGAAAAATGTATATATTGTAGTGTCTCGTAGAAAATTGATTATTTATGTTTTTCTGTCATACTTACTTTGTGTATAGTAGTAAAATCGGTTCTTCATTAGAAATGTAAACCGAAACTGTTACAATAATAATGGAGCATGCTATTAACGCTAAAATGGCTGCTAAACCTAGCATCACCTTCCATTTTAATAGAAGAACTAATAAAGGAGTAAGAAGGAAATAATGCATGTCGCATGTTAAATACCATGATTGAAACATACACTGAAATAAAATAATGTTGGCATTAAAATATATGTGAATAAGTGATATAAAACAGTCAAATAACTGACCTGAAGTCGGCCATATTGATTTTAGATGTTAAAAAATGAAAAATTGGCCCTAATCATCCCATTTAAAAGTTAGAGGGGTGGCTCATGACTCAAACCAACAATATATTTACCAGTTTCTCCACGTTTACGTAGTTGTTTATGTATAAGATATTCGTCCACCAGCTTTCCAAGCAACGCTGTCGTTCAACACCTATACGTTCTTCCCAAAAAGGCCCACTTCCTAAGCTGTAGTAAACTGTACAATAAAAAGCCAAGACTACTGCATAAGGAGGAGTCATCCTACAAAAAATATTAGCGTTAATGTAAGGTATGTTTGTAATTATACTTTCATGTTCATGCAAATATTAGAATAAATGTTATTGCACGTTTCATTTAAACACTCGCAACAATGCATGAGGTGAATAATTAGCCCCAAGCGAACGTCCTTCGGAAATTTTGGCCTACCGGTGGCACTTCCATATTTTAAAGAAGAAGACGACTTATCCTACTAGTTCTATTTCTATACTATGGTTTTATGTTCGTAGTTTCACACCAGTTTCTTTTTAAATATTATTACTTACCTAATTATTCGATGAATAAATATTAGAAGAATGTTAACCAATTTAGTGGGATATTCTAATCTTGATAATATAAAATAGCTTGCTAAAAAGCCAGCTATAAGGAAGAATGTATCTACAATTATTGGACCATTCAAAATGGTAGCTGCTTCGGCTTTTGAATATACCTACAAAAAATAAAACAATCTTTGACTGCGACTGACAATACTTGAGTACTGAGGAAATACCGGTAACGTTATATCGGAGCTGATGCAACAAGCTCAGGAAATGGTGGAGATTTGGTGTAGGAGGCAATGCCTAAGGATGAACCCTGCAAAAACTGCGTTCATTCCCTTCACTATAAAAAGGAAGCTTAAGAGACTAAAACTGCCAAGCCTCTTCAACGAGCAGCCAGGAGGTCAAGTATCTGGGCATAATACTGGACGCAAAACTAACCTGGAACTCACACCTACATGACAAAACCAATAAAAGGAAGATAGCCCTAATGGCTGCCAAACGGGCGATAGGAAACACAAGGGGACTAAATCCACGGATCGTCCACTGGCTGTAGAAAACTGTGGTGAGACCCGTGGTTATCTATGGAGCCTTAGTTTGGTGGCCAGCCGAGCTGGAGCTATAAAAACTTCAGAGACTTGCCTGTCTGTGCATAACGGGTGCGATGAGAAGCAGCCCGACTGCCTCTTGCTCTGCATGTTAAGGCAGAAGCGAGAATGGCTGCGTACAGGCTGGAGTGCAATTGAAATTGTCACGAAGGAACCAACTCCTAGAATCACAGATGTTATCACAAACTCGCTTCTTGAAATGAGATTGTTGTTCTTGAAATAACATGTTGGCCACAATTAACGACAACTAACCATACCATATCCAGCTAAACTGGGATGGGCTGGAAGCATGCAGTCAGGAAGGAACGTTGGTGTGGTACACAGATGGATCTAAAACTGACATAGGAACAGGAGCTGGAGTCCATGGTGCAATGTCCACGCTTCGTTGGGGAAGTTTGCATCTGTATTCCAGGCAAAAATCTACGCTATCGACACGTGTTTGCAAATGAACATCGGAAGGGGGAATAGAGGCCAAAAGATCCTCATACTCTCAGATAGTCAGGCAGCACTGAAATCTTTAGCATGTCTCCAGATCCAGATCTAGTCTGGTCTGGGACTGCCTACAAAAGCTGTTAACCCTGGCAAACCACAATAGAGTAACTCTTAAGTGGGTCCCAGGGCACAAGGGTATTGTAGGCAATGAAAAGGCAGACACCCCAGCAAAGCTGCACGTGGTTGTACATCTCGGTGGATTCAAACTAAACATCAGATGTACTGGAGACACGTGCTAAAACAGGAACACAGCAAACTCTCGGAGACGCTGACTAACGAAATATTAAACCTCAGCAAGGGCCAGATAAGAAAAGTGACGGGATTACTCACCCTAAGGAAGCACATGCATACAATTGGCATATATAGGGAGGAACTTATCTGTCGGTTGTGCATGGAAGAGGAGGAAACAGCCTCGCACATTATCTTCTAATGTGAAGCACTGTCTCATTGGAGATATAGACTCCTAGGACTAGAGTATCCAAGGGAGGAATTCTCCAAGAAGGACCTAGTGAAAATACTGCCGGGCCTGATAAGAGCTACTGGTCTCTTCACATAAACGGTATAACCAAGAGTACAATAAGACTAAAGCCTGAGGTACCGAGGTCTCTAAGCCTCTGACTGGTGGTGCCGAACTACTCAATCAATCACACTAAATTATTTTTGCTCATCCTGAACATGGTTTTGATTAGTTTAATATTATCAGCATTTTCTTAAAATGAACGTTACAGCTACTTTATGCATATAGGTAAATACAGTCTGTTCATACTTATAGTGAAGTAACTTATGCGGATTATTCAAAGTTAAACAAACAAACAATTAAATACTATTTATGATCTGGCTTTCGTAGTTTAAAACAAAAGTACAACTATGATTATTAAAATTAATCTTACCTTCTCTATAAAAGGAGGGTTGTATAGAGGACTGCCGAAGGTAAACATGCAACGATGTCCAAAAATAATAAGAAACAATGAGATCACTTTTATGCCAGCTAAACAATCTAAACCATCGTCGTTATCCGTTTTTGTAGCTAGTTTCTTTAAATTATTTGAAAATGAAAAGCATAAAAACATGTTGTGCCAATTTCCTGCAAAATATAAAGTCGTTAGAGCTCCAGAACTGTAGTTTTTGTATTCAAAAACATTTTTTTCTTTTATTTAAAATAAAATTTTAGTATACGATGTCTCTGAGTTGCTCCAAAATGTGTCAAATTACTTACCTCGAAATTTTGGTAACAAACCATCTTCGGATCTTGACAATAAGTCATAAGTTGTACAGACAAGTGCTATAACAGTAAACAGCCCTACCACCGCCCTAAAAAAGAAGTTAAATTATTAGAACAAATGAAACAATTAATGTAATTTTATTTAATGAAATACTTACATGAATGCCGCATCACCCACTGAAGGTATATATTCCCTTTTAATTTGACAATTTTGTTTGTCTATATCAACGGTTATGTCAAAGTCTTGAGATATATTATTTATTGTTTCTGTTAAGTATAAAAAACGTTCCTTCAGGTCTTCGTTTGTGCAAGACGATGGTATACAAAGCGAAAAATAAATGTCATTCCTTGACGCCTTTGATTCTTCATTCTTATAAGCCTACAATAAATGTGAATGGCTGTTTTAACACTTCCAAAATATGGAATGTGAAAAGAAACAGTTCAAATTGATGTCCGGACAAAGCGAGCTGAATATTTCTCCACATCTCGACCCCTTTTAAATTTTACAACTAATTTTATCGTGCTTCCTACAATGCTTAAAGTTTTGATTACTTACCAAGATCTTGCTCCAAGCTGATATGTTATAAAATGTGGTATAATCTGCAAATTCATAATCAACTTTTTCTGTTAGTTTGTACTTGGCGTTTGGTAGTATCGTGATTTTGGCCATACAGTATTGTCCAACGAAGATTTCATTTTGATAAGGAACTTTAATTTCTAAACATTGGTCATAATTCCCCAAAGCGTACGGTGATCCATATAATATACCACTGGGAAATTTGGCAGACGCGTCGAACACTAAAAAAAAATCCAAAAATACAGAACAAATCAAAATTATTTTGTTTGGCTTTCTCTTATTTTCATGCCAAAATAATAGTCATTGACTAGAATTAGTTAGTCAAATCATCAGGAGAAAAGCTGGAAAATGGGACAAAACAAACACAATGAGCCTAGCAATGGAGAAAGTAATTGTTAACACTATCAGAAAGGAAGTCCTAGAGAGGCTACCCCTCCATCCACATCAGCATGCTTACCCGGTGAGCAGATCTGTACTGATACAGTTAAAGGTGTTATCCGAAATGTGTTGGACTACAAAGAAACTGAAATATATGCGCTCTTGGAAATAACAGGAGCTTTTGACGATACTCCACATGAGGCTGTCAAAAAAGTATTAAATAGAAGAGATGTAGACTGCACAACATCTAAAAGGAACTGCTCACCACTAGAGTACGATGACGAGTAATGATATCGTCTCCATTTTCACAACCAGAGGATGTCCGTGAGGAGTAGTATCATCCCTGTTTATGTGGAGTCTGATCGTCGATGAATTCTTGTATTGTTTGACTAACCTCAAAATTTGTCAAATTGATTGTCGTTATTTCCTAGGATTAAGGGAGTTAGAAAAAAGCAATTTGTATCGCAAAATATTTCCATACCTACCCTTTTGTTCAAAATTTTCGACAAAAAAAAATAAAAAATGCTAAAAATTCGTAAAGAGGGGTTTTTTGGGCCGAAAAATCGACTGGCACAATCAGTTTTTTGATAAAATCATTATTTCGCCTTCAAATAGAGTCATGAAATTTTCGAAAATCCACTTTTCAAAACAAAAAATACTCATAACTCGACTAATAGGAAAGATAGAACGTTCTAGTCTTCACCAATCGATAGAGGAGACAATTTTACATATTTTAGTGGATTTTGAGTCGATATTTCCAAGGATTAAGGGAGTTAGAAAAAAGCAATTTGTATCGCAAAATATTTCCATACCTACCCCTTTGTTCAAAATTTTCGACAAAAAAAAATAAAAAATGCTAAAAATTCGTAAAGAGGGGTTTTTTGGGCCGAAAAATCGACTGGCATAATCAGTTTTTTGATAAAATCATTATTTCGCCTTCAAATAGAGTCATGAAATTTTCGAAAATCCACTTTTCAAAACAAAAAATACTCATAACTCGACTAATAGGAAAGATAGAACGTTCTAGTCTTCACCAATCGATAGAGGGGACAATTTTACATAATTTAGTGGATTTTGAGTCGATATTTCCAAGGATTAAGGGAGTTAGAAAAAAGCAATTTGTATCGCAAAATATTTCCATACCTACCCTTTTGTTCAAAATTTTCGACAAAAAAAAATAAAAAATGCTAAAAATTCGAAAGGAGGGGTTTTTTGGGCCGAAAAATCGACTGGCATAATCAGTTTTTTGATAAAATCATTATTTCGCCTTCAAATAGAGTCATGAAATTTTCGAAAATCCACTTTTCAAAACAAAAAATACTCATAACTCGACTAATAGGAAAGATAGAACGTTCTAGTCTTCACCAATCAAATTTGTCAAATATGACTGATCTGGATAGGGCAATAACGAGAAAAGCTGGAAAATGGGACAGAACAAACACATCGTTTGTCCTTGAAAGTAATTGACAACGGAAAACCTAGAAAGACTACCTCTCCATCCACATCAGCATACTTACCCAGTGAGCAGATCTACGAAGACTCTACTTATACAGTTGACGGAGGTTATCCGAAATGTTTTGGACTACAAAGAAACTGAACTATATGAGTTCTTGGACATAGAAGGAGCTTTTGTCGATATTCCACATGAGGCTATCAAAAAAGCATTAAATAGAAGAGGTTTAGACTGCACAACATCTAAAAGGAACTGCTCACCACTAGAGTGCGATGACGAGTAATAATATCGTCTCCATTTGCAGAACCAGAGGATCTCCGTAAGGAGTAGTATCATCCCTGTTTATGTGGAGTCTGATCGTAGATGAATTCTTGTTTTGTTTGACTAACCTCAAAATATGCTGCCAAGGATGAATTTTTCTATAACAACCAGGGGAAAATATAAGAATACCATTTGTGACCTCGTTTGAACATTGTGTCAATGTACAAGGTCATCAATTTGAGCATTTACATTTTTTTCAATTACTTTTTTAATTGTTTATGTTTAGTTTTTTGATCAAATAATTTACTATTATTTGAAAGTATACCAGCTGTTCAATGAATGGCTTATACTATCATTACTGCACAATAGAATCATGATAAGTTTGTTATGTTTGAATGGCGAATCCAGTAATGTAATACCGGTTCTCTCATTTGAAAAAATTTGTTAGGTTCACAAATCATTTCATAATAAATATAAGCTTTAGTTTCAACTGTTCGTATATGTCAAATTTCATACATGTCATGTGAACAGTTTTCGAGATATTGGACTGTCAAAACGTCGTGGAACACACTGTATATTAATAATTTTCCCTTGCAAAATTTATTTATTAAAATATTTCCGGAGTAATTCTTATAATTAGTTTTCCTAACAACCCCATGTAATCCTCTTGTGAAAATATCCTTGTAATTTCCGTATTTATGCTCAGAATTTTAAATAGAACATTCTGTGCAAATATATTGGAAATTTAAACAAATTAAGTTGTTTCATTTGATCGAGTGACAGCAGCCTCATCTAATCTATTTATAAAGTTTGAATTCAAAAAAAATGTACTTACTTTCTGTAGCCCATAATGTCCAATTTCCCAATTCCTCCCAATAATATTTGCTATGGTTATTACACAAACTATTTTTTGCACCTAAATGTGGAGTTAACAATTGATTAACAATATCGTTTTTAAATAAATAATTCAAACTTGTAGGATCACTTGAAACATGTGCGATTGTTATTGTCAATAGCAATACTAAATAATTCGAATACATGTTTTTCTATTTTAGATCACTTTATTGTTTATAACCAAATTTACTAAATCTGCTATTAAATATACCTATATATAAACGGAAATATAATATGTATATTAATAAAATGGTTAATTGGTGGGGGTGAGCACTGGCGGTACTATAGGGAGTGCAATTTACATAATAATTGTTTAAATTCGTGATCTACAACATTTAACAAAAATATGATTTTTTCTCAAAGTTATTAGTGGTGGACAAAATCATAATGTTTAAAATTTTTAAATTCAACTTTTGGATGATTTAAATAGTTCATCATTTATGCTGTGACGTACATTACTTAAAAGAAAAGTTAGCTGCATAAGGGTTGACATAGAACTACAATTCTGTTGTCTTCTTTTTTAAAATCGTGAAGTATAGGTTATGCTTTTGTTATATTGCTTTTATATTGAATGACTTAGAAGTTACAAACTTTTTACGAAGCGTTCGTGTTCATGCAGTATGATACAAAACAATATTTATATGATAATGACATTATTCCAACTTGAAAATTTGTGGAGAAAAACTAACTAAACTTAACTAAAAAAATATTAACACAATGCTTTTATTTTTTTTATAATATCGAAACGTCAAGTTCGTCTAAACGTAAACAAAAAACTCATATATATTAGACTTTGACAGTTCTTCAAACTTCAAATTCGAATGACCCTTTTGTAACTAGCAATTAGTTCATAAAACATCAAAATCAGAAAGTGGCTAACTTCATCTTTAAGTATGTGACGTAGGTATCTGTAGTGAAAGTTGCAAACATTTAGGAATTCTTAATTTCCAGTTTTCTCCTAAAATATTCGGTTTGAAAAATTTTTTGCAAAGTAGTACTAATATACATTAATAAAATACCAACACACAATATCAACACCCCATTAATAAAAATTTTATTAGTGATTTATACTTTTCTAATTTTCGCACCATCTTTGGGTTCTTACTTTCACTTTCTAGAGCCATATTTCGAGTAAACGAATACAAGAAAATTTGAACTTAAATTTGAGACTACAATTGAGAATATTTTAAAAATAATAATTAGTCAAATTTTGAAGAAAGAAAAATAGCATTTTTCAACTTTTAGAGGCCTCTGGTTACGAACATAATGGCGACCGAATCGAAAAATTTCCAGCAACATCTAAGAAAATATTTATAAATTTTCACATGGTTCACTTTTATTTTTATTAAATAGTATACTACCTACGCCTATGTATAGAAATACAAGTGATTTGGTTAAAAACTAGCTTTAAAATAAATTAAATTATAGTTAAACGATGAAATAAAACAATTTAATTTGTTTAAATCTTCATTTTATTTTGAACTAACGTTCAAATTAAATTAGTGACGCGTTTCCAGCAACAACAAACTAGTTTGAAAAAGCTACTGTGTAGCGAAACGCGTCACTAATTTTAATTTGAACGTTAGTTCAAAATAAAAAGGAAGATTTAAACAAATTAAATTGTTTTATTTCATCGTTTAGTATGGATCTTCATCAAGTAAAAGCCTCATCTATTCAATTTTTAAATTATAGTTATAACAAAAATGTTGTTATTGTAGTAAACTTGAAAAATTCCAGACATTTATATATATTATTAGAGGTTAAATTGATTATTTGTGGACCGAGGGCAATATGTCTTTATATCCTTTCGAACTTTATTTAGTCAGTTTTATAATTTTTGTTGGACATTATAAACTATCACAAGACAATTTTTACTATTAACTATAAATCTGACAAAAACTAAATGAAATTGTGCTCTTTTTCATCGAAAATCCACAAGTGACGTTCAAATTTTGTTTACCAACGAAACGATATATTGAATTAATGGATTTCCTGATTTGATTTAAAGTAGCTAATTACATTTTACCGTCTATGTTACATCCTGCTTGTATCTTGTTCTCTATCTCTTGTAGTGGCAATCATATTTTCGTTTTAGAAATGAATTATGCTAGAATTACAACAGAATACAGAGTCAGATGCTGCAAATGCAATACGCATATACAAAGACGGCTCAAAAACCAAAGAAGGCTCAGGATGTGGAGTCTACTCCTAAGAATTAAGTGGGGAATGGGAAAAAATACCAGCGTGGTTCAGACTGAACTGGCTGGTATCTCGATTGCCACAAAATAACTAACCAGAAAAGGAATTTCTGGCATAAACATAATAATCTGCACTGATAGCAGACAAACCCTATTAGCCTTGAACAGACAACGTGTTACATCATGGCTAGTATTAGAGTGTCATCATGATTTAGATAACGCCTCGGTAGATAAAAATATTATCCTGAGGTGGGTTAAAGGGTACGACAGGAGAAAAGGTAACCGCATTGCCGATTCTTTAGCCAGGGAAGCGGCTGGACTAAGACTTTTAGGACCCAGCGACACCTACGGCTTGACGGAACTAGCTAAACGTTACACCTATACTCAATCCCTGAAGAGATGGGATGAAATCAAGGGATGCAGTCTTGCCAGGATCACCCTCGGCGACCCTAGGAAGCGTCGAAGAAATATTTGGCGATGACCAGGAAAAACCCACGTTTAACAGTAGAATTTCTGATTGGCCACTGTCAGCTAAGGAAACACCTCCATACAATGGGGCTAGTGGACACACCTCTATGCAGGATGTGTGAACAGGAAGAAAAAACTGTCAGGCATGTCTTATGCGAGTGCCAGGAGTTATCGTTAATGAGAGAGTGTGTGTTCGGTGAGTCTTGGCCTACACCTGCCGATATAAAGGAGATCTCTCCTAGTGACTTGTCCACCTTACTGGAAAGGACAGGATGGACGATGACCTAGGAGGACAACTCCTCGGGAGAACGTCTAAACTCCCCCTCCCTACTCTACAGACACAGAGATGCTAGAATTGCTGTGAAATCCGCAAGTATGTGGATGGAGGTTTCTTTTTCCATACCACAGAATCTACATTCTTGTTCCTCCACTATTTCGAGCTTTTTCAGGTGCCCATTCAGGCGACAATGTCCCGTTAGGATCCATGTTAAAACTCTTAGTGCAGTTTTACTCTGACTTAGGCATTCATTTGGTCTCAATAGGTTGTAGCCACCCAGAAGTATCTTTGATTGTCTAAGTCCTACTAGATCTTTCTAATGGCCAGATCTTCTATTTTTTTCCGCTTTGCATATTTCTTCCAATATTACATTGGAGCTGATACCGCAAAAGGGATCCGGCCCCCAAAAGGGTGTTTCAGTCCTCTTCTTTGCTAGTTCATCTCCTATTTCATTTCCTTCCATTCTAGTGTGTCCTGG
This sequence comes from Lochmaea crataegi, assembly GCA_947563755.1. Lineage (NCBI taxonomy): Eukaryota > Metazoa > Arthropoda > Insecta > Coleoptera > Chrysomelidae > Lochmaea > Lochmaea crataegi. The sequence continues at coordinate 2,175,231 of OX387433.1, read as the reverse complement.
AATCAACAGTAAGGTGACTATATTGTATTCGCCTTGTTCATTGAGTTTGCCCATACACAAGAACTAAGTGCTTGGGGTTCTCCCCAAGCTGTCGGAGTGCTTGGTTCCTGGATCGTACACTATCCCAGTTCCTTCCAACGCTTTTGAGCCGTCTGTGTACCATTGAATGGCATTCTTTCCAAGTATTTCCATTCCTCCTTGTTGCTTCATGTAATGCATGTACAGGCTAGCCTTTAATATCTTATCAATATTAAACTTTCCTATGGCGTAAATTTCCGCTTGAAACATACTTGGGATTTTCCCAAGCATTCGGAGCGTTTGGTTCCTATCTCAGTCCCTTCTATTGCTTTTGAGCGTACATAGTAGGAGTAGTACAGAAAAAAATACTTTCCGTTAATTAACAGGTTTCCGATTATTTTACAACTTGATATTTTGACGAGCGGAGGTAAATATTCCATGTAAACTAATTATTTTTATGTTTTCTAATTTTCTTCGTAATCCATTTTTTTTTGGATGATCATTTGAAGTTTTAATGAGTCATTCAGTTGATGTAGACTTCCAAAATATGTCTATTGTTTTATGATATCAGCATATTTGAGTGATTTAAAATTTCCTCGAAATTAAAACTAATTGGTTTTTAATTTTATTAGTTAAAAACGATCTTATTTCCTCTAGAGGAAATTTTGTTAACACTACAGGGTGTTTCCGAAGTAATCATTCAATTTTAAAGTGAAAACTTTCCATGAACTTCCGTGATATTTGTCGATAATGACATTGTTATCAACATTAATAAATAAGTAGTACATTGCAAAGCAGATATTCAAATTGTGCTAAATTACAAACATTTAATCACAGATGTAAAAGAATGCCATTTTGAAGATATAAATTTGAGTGTCAAAATTATGACATGAGCTACAAAAATAGTATATTGTTTTACGAGTTTAAGTAAAACAAAGTACAGAGAGAACAACAGAGAGAACAAAGAGAACAGAGAGAACAACAGAGAATAGAGAGAACAGAGAGAACAACATAGAGAACAGAGAGAACGGAGAACAGGTCTGTTGCTTCTAAAATGTTTTCGACGAGTGAACCACTATATTTTTTCTACAATCCCGTTTAAATCACAATAATTTATGCTAAAGAATGTGATTTATAACTGGAATGCATTTTTTCATTTTTATTTAACAAAAAAATGAAAAAGTCTTAAGACACATTTATCTGGCTGCCTGGCCTCATTTGTTTGACGCTTCTCGTTAATTTTTTGAAGCTCGCGTAACTTTTTTTTCTACAGCCCCGTTTATATCTTAATAATATGCTAAAAAATAACTAAATATAAGTTTCGTCACCAAAGACGAAACTTTTTTTATGATCTTCACAACTGTTATATGTAGTAATGCCTAATGTGAAGCTAGCTTTGAAAAAATCGGTTTGTGTACATCCTCGGTTGCTATAGAAAAATCGATTATGGCATTTTTTGAAGTCATAACTAGATTTTATATTTCGTAATCTTAGTTGCGATATTTTTGAACTTTTAACAGAATGTACGATTTGGATTTGACAAGAGTTGATTACACTATTGTTGGAATAACGAATCCAAACTGTTTGCAAGTGATTCCCGGCACCATAGATAAAGAATGTCTTCGAGTAAGTACTTAATTGATTTTTACAATATTTCCTTCTACAGTTCGTCATGAAGGGATTAAATTGTTTTTATCCTCCAAATAATACTATGAATTTCAGCTATTTATTATAAATAACTATCTAATACCCTTCTTGGCTTATTTTTTTAACAAACAAATGACACGCTGGTCGATTGACTATATTATATCTTGATAATGTTTCTATTTTTTGTTGTGTGACAAAATCGTGTGTAGGTGAGTATTTATTTAAAAAAATTTACGCTTGCACTAACATTGATTGGCATCGATGATAATAAGAAGCATAATCACCATTTTAAATGTTTGATAACTCAACAATCGCTCATGCTGGAGGTATCGTGTGGTACATTTATGAATTCGGAAAACTATTGATTGATTGGTTCGGCACCAGCAGTCAGAGGCTTCGAGACCTCGGCACCTCAGGCTTTAGGCTTTTTGTGCTCTTGGTTATACCGTTTATGTGAAGTAGCCCTTATCAGGCTCAACAGTCTTTTCACTGGGTCCATCTTGGAGAAATCCTCCCTTGGATATTCTAGTCCTAGGAGTCTATCTCTCCAATGAGACAGTGCTTCACATTCGAAGGTAATGTGAGATGTTGTTTCCTCCTCTTCCATGCACAAACGACAGATAGGTTCTCTATATGCCAATTGTATGCATGAACTTCCTTGGGGTACAGTGACCGGTGAGTAATCCCGTTACTTTCCTTATCTGGCCCGTAATGAGATTTAATGTTTCGTTAGTCAGCGACTCCGAGGGTTTTCTTGAACAGGAGTTTGCTGTGTTCCTGTTTTGGTATGTCTCCAGTACGTGTTTAGTTTAAATCCACCGAGATGTACAACCACGTGCAGCAGATTTTGATATTCCAAATACTGGTTCAGGACCAGTGAATGCAGTTTCAGACCCTAGGCTAGAGTGTCTGCCTTTTCATTGCCTACAATACCCTTGTGCATCGGCACCCACTTAAGAGTTATTCTATTATGGTATGACAGGGTTAAAAGTTTTTGTAGGCAGTCCCAGATCAGTCTAGATCTGATCTGGGGACATGCTAAAAATTTCAGTGCTGTCCGACTATCTGTGAGTATGAGGATCTTTTGGCTTCTATACCCCCTTTCGATGTTCATTTGCAAACACGTGTCGATATCGTCGATTTTTGCCTGGAATACAGATGCAAACTTCCCCAACGATGCGTGGACGTTGCACCATAGACTCCAGCTAGAATACAGAGTTTTTCATTGAAAAATATATATTATTTTCTGTACCCTTAGCTAAGGTACACCTCTGGGATAACAACTATCCTACCACTTATGTTTCTATTTGGTAGTACCTATATATACGATTCCAGTCGGTCAACCAAAACAAACATTTTAAAAGGATCTTATTGAAATTTGTGTCCAATTGAAAAATCGTATAAACTAAAAGATATTATTTTAGGTTGCAGTCGGAGACGTAGATGGAATACTCCAGGTGTTTTCTGTAAAAAAAGAAGACATTCAAATTCATTTTAAAACCCTCCCAGGCCCACCAATAGTCTCTGTAAAAGTAGCCGGCGCTGCAGGTTGGTAGATTTCGGTATTTGTTTCATTTATAATTCATCTAAAGTCAGTGTGAAAAAAATATGAATATTTATACTTGTGGACCAAAGTAAATGATCCCCTTTTAAAAATTGTATCGTACGCCTATAGTGAATAAAGGAAATTGTTAGAAAGTATCCATGATATAGAAATTTTTACAATTCAATTGATTCCTTATGAAAATTTCATCGAACGCCTATGAGAGAAGGAAATTTTTACAAATGAATTAACTCCTTAAGAAAATTTCATCGTACACCCGCGGTAAACGGAAATTTTAACAAATAAATTATCCGCTTACAAAAAATATATTGTAAGCCCATGATGGATGGAAATTTTTGCTAACATATGACCCTTCAAAAATGTTATTGTATGCCCATGGTAAATGGTATCTTAACAATAGATTAAGCTCGTTTAAAAATTTCACTAGGATACAGGAATTTTCACAAACTAATAGATTCCTTATAAAATTTTTGTTGTACGCTCATGAGAGATGGAAATTGTTGCAAATTAACCCCTTTTATCGTACTCTCAACCACTGAATTTTACCCCCGCCATTGAAAAAGCCCCGACAGGCAGCCATTTCAAAATTTTATTTGGATTTCACACTAAACTATACAAGTAAATATAAAAACAAAAAAAAATTTGTAGGTACACCACACGACAAAATTTTTATAGCATCTGGAATAGAAGTGAAAGGTTATACGAAAAAAGGTAAACTATTCCTAACTTTCGATTCTGGAATGACCGAGTCTATAAGTACCATGTAAGTTTCCACAGCAAAAACCTCTTCCTATATACATTTACTTAAATTATCATTTTTCAGGTGTGTGCTGGGTAATGATTTATTTCTTTGCGGTAAACATGTTTATACACATTTTAGAGATTGCAAAGACAACGGATCGTATCTTTGTGGAGACAAAATTGTCGATGTAATAGCTTTTTATATTCAAAATGTAAGTTATTGAAAACTATTTTTTAACTTTATCTGCACCACTTTAATCTTAATTTATCAGTGTCCCATCAATAAATGATGAACCATTCCAGAACGACGTCACTGACACGTCGGCCATATTGTGCTGGAGGGCACGCGGATAGTTCTTAAATGTATCTCAAATGCCATCGTTTTGTAGTGTTGTTAAGTGTGAAATGCGGGGAGAAAGAGATAAAGTATCTTTTTTCGATTCCCGGCTGTTTTAACGAAGCGAGTTAACTATTTAATTGATCTCTTTGATTGGCGCTGCCCCCTCAGTGTATAACAACTTTAAACTTGGCGTCTGTGTTCTAAGGTTAGTTAGTGTCCGTATATCAGTCAATTTTTGTTCATAAAACACAAACACACAAGGTTCAACTCCAACTAATCGATTCGGTTGCCCTCCAGCACAATATGGCGGACCTGTCAAAGTCATGTGTTCTGGAATGGTCTATAGGACAAGTCCACGTTACGTCATCAGATCTGATAGTCGCCCTGAGCGTTTTCTACACAACACGTGGTTCTTAATAGTTATTTAATTTTGATTAAGTGCTTTTTTCGACGTTGTTTTAGCTGCTTGGATATTTTGAAAGCTATATATGACTGTCTATCATAAAAAGGATCATTAAATCAATAGAAAACAATCAAATTACAAGTCTAAAATCTCCTCATGGCGACTGTTATTAGTGTCAACTTGTCAGTTGGTGGACATATGCCCTATTATCCGGAAAATATTAGATTCATGAACAATTTTTTTTACTCATAATCAGTAAAGGTGGATTTCCACAGATCCGTCATCCGTATCCGATTGGTAGTCGTACAAAATGTCAATTTCCTCACAATCGTACGTTTTAGGGCCGGTTCCAGGTATTTGAGGCGTTGGCCTGCTTCACATTACACTATTAAAACAAGTTTCTCCCATCCCTATCCTTAAGCATGACTTAGACTCCGTTTCATGTGAAGTTGCAGTCGTATGCGCGAACTTGTTGTCAAAACCAGCGCCATATTGTAAAATTGACATTCAACTTCAAATCAGTAGCGTAACGTTTTCACATTTTGTAGGTTAACACAAACACTGTGGATAATTTTTCCTTTAACACCAACAAGTCTTTTAGGAGGCATGGTTTTATATCAAATAAAACACACAACACTCACAGATAAACTAGATAAACGTCTTCAAAATATTCAAAAATCAATAATATTCGACAGTAAATGATTGCTTCAAACACAACCTCAAATGTCAATCATAAAATGGCTGTCGGTATGAAACATCGTTTGTAACGTCAATGGCATGAAACGGTCGACATAGATAAACAAGACCGATTTTGGTTTCTGCGCAAGACAGTTGGCAAACTTCACATGGCTTCTTCTTATGTGAAACGGAGTCTACTCCTTTTGTCCTCTTTTCAATAATAGGTCACGGGGAGGCCAAAATCCTTACTGGTTCTTCGTAAAGACGGCTCTTCTTCTTTTACAAAAGTAGCAGAGCTTAGAATGGCGGTAGGATAGTTATCTCTGTTATCCTATATCCGTGTACTGCCATCTGAATGTTAATTCCACTGTAGTTTTCCCCATAAAAAGATCGCGAAATTTGACCATATCCTGTTTCTCTATAATCCGTGTAATATCTATACAAAGTGTTGTTCTTTTATTTTAGAATCGTCGATTAATATCATTAATAGCTTGTGAAGGTAGAATGATAAGAGCGTTGGAACATGCAAGAGTAACTTTTAGCATGGAAGTAGAGAGTTCTCCGACTATACTTCATATTTATCGAGAAGAGGAAAATGATTTTGTCTTATTTGGAACAATAGACGGACGTATTGGAATTTTGGACGTCGAAACGTATGTGAAATTGCTTTAAACGGATTTTTAGGCGCGTTCAGCCGGGCTCAACGGTTGGAACTAAGCACAAAACATGTTGAAGTTTTATTCGGGTTCAAGCAATTACTGTTCTAAGACTGTCCGGAGTTTGCGCAGTCGAAATTGGCTTGTTCGGGTTCTGACAGCCGCAGTTTAGCGTTCGGGTTTATTTTAGAACAATTCTTGGACGGTTCGAAAACCGTCTAAACCAGTCCCCAGTTTCGAGTAAGGACGATTTCCGGATTATTTTTCACTTATTTGGAAAGGAGGAGGGTGGGAGCTATTTTAAAAATTTGCTTAAAGCGGTTAGAGGTTTATGTTTTATTGACGGATTGTGTGTTGTTGGTTTTGGTTTATTACCGTTCAGCAGAGTTCATCAAGTGAAGATGATGTTCTTCTTGATGTGATCAACAATGTTATAATTCCAGAAGTCTTTCAAGACAATGCCAAAAACGAAAACTTTGTTTGGATACACAACAGTAATGAGTTATCCTGATACACAATCCAAGCCGAAGAAAAGTCAATTGTCAAATTAGTTAGGTTAGTTCAGTTCTATATAGACCATGAGGGATATATGTGTGTCCAATTTCAAACGGTCCGAGAATAGTTCTTAGGACTGTATAAAGTACGCAACTAGTTATGCGCAATTCTAGATTGATTTACAGACTGTCCAGAAACAAAAACCCGAATAAAGCTCGAGTATGCTGGCAGTCAGCGGCTGAGTTCCATCTGAACGCTTTGTTGCAAGTTATCGGTGGAACATAACCTAACTTTCTAATTTCTTCCAGTTTCATTGGATATAACCATTTCATTATTTATTACTACTCTGTAAAGTTTATTGCCATTGTTATTGTTTATTACCAAATCTTAGATTAAATAAACAAGAGACCGAACTCTCCACATTTTCCTGGAGAGCCAACATTGGCCCGTCTTCTTCTTTTCGAATCACATTGTGGTAATATTCCAACAAAGTTATTATTGAATTTTCAGAAAAAGTGAGATAATTCTGCGATTTTCATTATAAATATACTTCTCTCATAATAAAATATCAGAACTGACAACATTGCTTACAACTTTACGCATAACATTCGTCCTTGTACATTCTACTGAATGAATGAATTATTCGCGACGTTGTCAGGAAGTAACTACCGTTTTGAGAGTAATAATTAGGCTGCGGTTAAATGAGCCTATTGGCTTAAATAAAGTAACCAAGAATATTTTGTAGCTCTCAAGGTTTTCAACGATGGTTAATATCGAATCCTGAAAGTGAAAGTCCCGTATGTGCTATAGATAATTATGATTTGAGCGGATTAGGTACAAAACAATTAATAATCGGCAGACAGGATGGATCTATTGAAGTTTATCAAGTCAACGTCGAGGATCCTTTGGAAGAGTCGAAGATTATTTATAAATACGTAAGAAAGAAACAGATTTTTTTGTAATAATTATTATTAAAAAACAAGAAAAGCAAAAGGTATGATATTTCTTCAGTGCTTACAATAAAAGTATCTAGGTTTGACTTCTAGAAACTCCTGAAAAGGAGATTATATACAATGCTGTAATGGTGTGCAGGAATCTGGCAGGGAGAAATTGGGGTTGTTACCCAAAAATCCTTAGCCATAGTGAGATCAATGATCACTTATGGAGCCATTGCGTACCCCTAATAACACAAAAACATCCCAAAAATATTCCAGAAACATCCTTCTGGGACAATAGAAACATTCTAACAACATCCCCATTTCTCTCGAAACATCCCTAGGATCATCATTTTCAAGGTTCTACAAACATCCCGGTAGGATGATATAGGATGTACTAGAAGTACCTACATTCGGGGTTCTTTATCCCAGATAGCACAAACATTCTCAGAATATTCCCATAAGGTGCGAAGTTGTCATCTTGTAGAATATTCTTTGGAATATTCATGGAATGTTCTTGGAATGTTGCGAACATTCATGGATTGTTCCGTGGATATATTCTAATAATATTCATTTATTACATTCTTAGAAGTTCCTGAGATAAAATATTTCAGAATGTTCCTGAAATAATATTTTCAGAATGTTGCGAACATTCATAGATTGTTTCATGTGAATATTTTAATAATATTCTGGAATAAATTTCAAAGGAGGTCCTGAGATTAAATATTCTGGAATGTTCATGAAATACTGTAATGTCAATTGTCGGCTGTCATTTTGTCGAAGTAATTCGCATATGTGACACGGACACGTTTATTGTAGACTGTTCTCGTTCTTTTTGGCATTTTTATATTGTATATTGTATGATTTGTGAGCAAGAAAATTGAAAAAGTGTGTGATAAAGTGAGTTATTTTTTGCAGGTATATATATAATAGGTATTTATTTTTTATTAAAAAACCTAATGCAATGTTATTTAAACAACATCTAGCGAAATACCTAACCTAACTTTTTTCAAAGTAGCTATTCATTTCTCATACGTTGGTGTAAAATTGTTTGCCTTTCTAGTTATCCTTTGTACAGAGCAGTAGCTACTATTTTCTCTTTGCATAGTCTAGAAAATTGCCATCATGAAACGAAAGTATTCCTCAAATTTTTATAAAAAAGTGAAAACCCAAACGGATAATATGAGCCTCAGTTACTCAAACACCCCAATCACTGCTTCCTGTTCAATGGAAGTTGAGAACGGGATTCCCAAAAATGATGAAATGTGGTTAATCAAACATAATGATTTTGGTTCCAATAAGGAAAATATTTTGGAAGTAATCGAGAAGGATTACACTTCAGATGATTATTCAATTAAATTCTCAAAATCTTTTGAAATTGAAAAAACTGGGATTGATAAAAAAACTGAATTTGATATTAAGTCAAATTTGAAATTGTGGTCAATTAAATATAACATAAGTCATGTTGCTCTCAATGAACTGTTGAATATATTGAAAAGCTCAAATAGTAAATTTGATAAACTTCCTAATGATGCACATACAATTTTATCAACTAAGAGAAATGTTAATATCAGAAATATTGATCCAGGCTTTTATTGTCATATTGGTATAACAGAGGCGGTTAATTACCTCTGTGGAAATGTAATTTTTGATAACATAGAATTACTCATTAATATTGATGGCTTGCCACTTAGCAAAAGCTCTGGTAGTCAAATATACCCAATTCTTTGTTCACTATATGATAAACCAGAAAACGTTGCAGTTGTTGGTATATATCACGGTTATGAGAAACCTTCAAATGCCAATGATTTTTTAGGAGATTTTGTAAAAGATGCAGTGGAACTATCAAATAATGGTATTTTTGTGAATGGTATGTGTTTACCTTTCAAAATAAAAGGGTTTATTGCTGATGCCCCAGCCAAATCATTCATTTCCTACACCAAGGGTCACACAGGTTTTTTTTCATGCACAAAATGTATTCAAAAAGGAGTGTTTGTGAGAAATCGTACATGTTTTCCCCAATTGAATTCCAAGAAAAGAACCGATAAAGATTTCAGAAGAAAAATTAATATTCAACATCATACTGGAACCTCAGCCTTTGAAAATATACCTAACTTCAACATGATAACCGACATTCCATTGGAGTATATGCATTTGATTTGTCTAGGTGTCATGAAAAAGCTCCTTGTGAATATATGGATATATGGGAAACCTTCTTTCAAATTAGGAGCAGTAGCAGTTAGCGAGATGTCCAGTTTGTTAATATCTTTTCGAAATCACATTCCAAGAGAATTTGCTAGAAAGCCTCGTTCTCTTGATGATGTTAAAAGATGGAAAGCTACGGAGTTTAGATTTTTCCTTTTATATTCTGGACCAGTAGTGTTGAAAAACATTATTCCTGAAGAGCAATATCAAAACTTTATATGCCTACACATTGCAATCAGAATATTATGCAATGACACACATATTCCTAATAAGGAATATTTTGAACTTGCTGAATCTCTTTTGATATATTTTGTACAAACTTTTGGGAATCTTTATGGTCCAGAATTTGTATCTCATAATATTCATGGATTAATTCATGTTATAGATAATGTGAAAATTTTTGGTAGGCTTGATCGCTATAGTGCATTCCAATTCGAAAATTTTATGCAGATCCTAAAAAATATGGTGAGAAAGCCTGATAAACCTCTTCCCCAAATTATTAAACGTTTGTCTGAAATGATGAATGTTCCCCATAAACAAAAAGTTAACTCAGGATTTCCGAAATGTGAACAGTCTCATAATGATGGTCCGACTCTGGAAGGATACTCTACACAATTTGAGTTGGTCAGATTTGAGTGTTTCACACTGAATGTGAAGAAATCAGGTGATACGTTTTGCTTACTGGAAAATGGGGACATTATGAAAGCATTCAATTTCATAGCTAAGAAGGAAAAGGTATATGTATATGGTAAAAAATTCACTGAAACCAGTGATTACTTTTCTCGTCCATCTAGTCCTTGTGAGTCATCAGATATCCATGTATATTTTGTGAGCAAAGAAAGCGAATTAGTAGCATTGCCTTTGGATAATATTTTGAGAAAAATGGTAGCGTTACCCTACAATCATGGATATATTGTATTTCCATTTTTACATGATTGCTGATAATCATCAAATAGATATCAATTTTAAAGAATATCTACTTTTTTATATATATTTTTCACAATGTTCTTGAATTATTTTTATGTTGTTCTGAATGAATTATTTTTTGAAATGGAAATAATTAAAACTTTTGTATTGGAAATACATATTTGGTGATTGAAAATGTATCATTTTCTATTTTTTTGTGGAAGTTTTCTACCCAATTTTGTTAATGCTTTCTGTCTTTCTGTTGATCACATGTCAATTTCACAATGTCTGCATGGAGAGTGGTCAATTTTCTGGATGAAGACACAGTGGAGGCTGTACCTATCTCCTGGATAATGGCCCCCAACCAATGTCTTTGGCCTCCCTTCAGTGGGTTGAAGCTTAAAACAGCCATTAGTAAATGCATGCCACCGGCTTCTGATTGGGATGTACATAAAGCCCGAATAATTGGAGAAATATATGGTTGGTAAACTAAATCCCCAACCTAGTGTCAGTAGTTTTTGAATTGAATGTGAAATTTTTGTATATTTCAGAAGACTTATCTGTTGCTCGAATAAAAGCTGTTGAAGCTGAGAACTCTTCTGATTTAAATTCTGATACAGGCTTATTAGGATTAGGACATAGAAAAATTCGATTGAACCAGAAATATCAGATGGATTCCGACTCGGAGCAAGAAAAAGATGATACCCCATCACCAGAAGTATCTGAAATTGTAATGCCTGTTCTAAAACAGGGAGAGAAAAAAAGATCTGGTAAGATATAAGTGAATGATATTTTTTTTCGCAAATGAGGTGGTTATTTATGAATGTAATTTTGTTTTATGCAGTGCAAACATCATATGATTTGGGAATTGGTATAACCTCAGTCTCTGGAAAGTCAGGTGAGGAACTATAAAACTATTTATAAATACACATTGCAGAGTGGGACACCAAAGATATAACATTACTCTTTGATCACATGTTATGTGTTTCTCAATTAGGACTAATTGTTATCACGAATAATTTTTTTGTGATATCAATAATAGAAAAGTTTCCTTCACACACATATATATTTATATATAAATGTTTTGCAATTGTAGATGAAATGAACTCTTTGGAAACTAACCCAACCAAGAATATTGAACCAGCCAATGGAATCATACTAACCAAAGAGACTCATGATGAAGTGGTGTGCTCAAATAATAACATGAGAGGTATATCTATTTATTTCTATTTCTTCTGTGTATTTGTGGTAATGAGAAATTTCATGCGATATTTCTTTATTAGATGAACAGTTCAAACGTCAAGTCCTCAGAAACCTGTCCATACTACATTTCAAAATGGATCAGTTGGCTGAAGACATAGCTCAGATTAACTTGAAAAAACCCGAAGTACCCACCTCTCCTTCGATATTCTTGAAATTCAATTTTCCATTATCATCTGAGGAAGATCTTCAAACCTTTGAAGATTTCTTAGCAGATAAAGATAATTACAAGCAAGTGGTGAGTATTAAATTTCTTTAAACACTTCCTCGTATTTGTTTGCAAAATTATAAACAGGAATAAATTTTAGAAAACTTGAGTTGTTTCTCGTTTTTCAGCAATTGGAATTATCAAGAATTGGAGGAAACAACACCAAAATTATGGTTAAAAGAATAATGGACAAACTTTTGAGCAGTAAACTTGGCATGGCATATAGTTGGGTTGGATTCAAAAAAAAGAAAAATTTTTCAATGCTGCTTACAGCAAAAGTTTTGTTAGGTAAGTTTTCCTTTTTTAAGAATATTATTTCAGATTTCAATACAGTTCCAACGCAATAAAGCATTTACTATGAGAAAAATTACATACAATTATTACAAATTTATGATTGTTGCATTTGATAAAAAAAGTTCATATATTTGCCTTCTGAAATATTCAGTTATAATTTAAAAAAATGTGAAGTGGCTCATGAAGCAATGATACTGAACTAGAAAAAATTATTGCAATTGTTGCAAAATAAGAATTGTGTTGAATCAAATATACTGTTGGATTTAATTCACAACTGTGAGACAAATCAAGTCTCGTTATCTTTTTTGTTTCATTATGAAAGTTGACAATAAAGGAGATATTTTTTGTAGATGCTGTAATGACTATTCATGTAACATCCAATGCAGCAGAAGTGGAAGGATCTGTTAAACAGTGGCTGGTGAAGAGCAAGGAAAGACATGAAAAAGAAGCTGATAATCAGCTTTAATTATTAATTTCAAACTACAATTTTTTAGTTTTTGTATTTTTTTTGCCAAAGTTCGTGTTCGTGTATCTGTTGTTTAAATAAATCTAATACAAAGGTACATTTTCTCATTTCCCTCAACTTTTTTATTTCCAGAGATATCCAGGGATGCTCCTTCTCAAAAAACCAACCAGTAGACTTCCCCACATTCTCAAAATATTTGGTGGATGTTCTCAGAAAATTTTCAGTATATTATGTGAACGTTCATTGGATGATCATAGAATGTGCCTAGGATATGAAAGAAATTTTCTGAAAACATTCTATCAAGCTGCTAAGAATATTTTGATAATATTCTTAGAAAATTCTTCAGGATGTTCGGAAAACGTTTATAGAATGTGCCTAGGATGTGAAAGAAATATTCTGGAAACACTCTATTGAGCTGCTAAGAATATTCCTCAGAATGTTCCGAGAACGTTTGTAGAATGTGAAACTCAGTCCACTTTGGATGTCCATACAATGTGCATAGAATATATGGATTGTGTTGTGGAAATATTCTGAGAACATTCAAACATTCCATCATGTGCTTCTATGAATATTCTTTGAATGTACTTGTGCTATCTGGGATTTAGAACTTCTCAGAAACGTTTCTAATAATACACTGGAAGTGAAATCACTAGGTGAAAATAGAACATTTCTATATTTCTCAAAACAAGAGCTATTTATTACAAACCTTTCTAACAATATTTTCCATAAACCACATGTAACATTTTCTACTAGGTATAGGAAGTGTATTATAAAGCATTGGTAAACAAGTCCATAGCAACTGATCCACAATGCAATGGCATGGTTGCTATGACTTGTTTACCAATGCTTCATTTCCCTATACCTAGTAGAAAATGTTACAAGTTTACATATTTACTATTTTCAGTTACGTCCTCAATCGACTTTATTTTGCACTTCTCAGCCAATCACCAATTTTCAGTTCGATTTCCTTTCTGGTGATCTCATGAGCCTTTTGCCCAGATTCTAAAAAAATTATTATGTATTACAAAGTAATAATTTGCATATATACTTACTTTATAATAAGCCACAACACTCACAAAGTTACCACTTGTATTTTAGCACAAAAACTCAACTCTTCTACTTCTAACCTTACTTTTTGCAAATTAGGTCTTCTTCTTTTTCTTCTAATCTTCTTTTATGTCTTTACAAGGTTAAGCAAAGGGATATCACAAATACGTCAGTCACAATATTTTAATAGGTAATAGGATTTAATAAACATTGTCAAAGTTTAAAGACAATTAACACTTATTGACAATTATGTAATCGTATTTATGTACCAATAGAAACATTCTAGGAATACCCCACCTTCGGAAACATTGGGACAGTACTTTAATGGTATGTCCCAGGTAAATACTAGGTTATTAGGTGGAGCAGTAGAACTAGCCTTTTGACGACGAGAGAAAACCTATTCAAAATTCAAAGACTAGCCTGTATATGCATTACAGGAGCAATGGGAACATGCCCAACGGCGGCCATGGAAGTGATTCTCAACCTCACACCGCTACATATGGTGGTGGAAAGTGTTGCAGAAAGGACAAGATACAGACTAAGTAGAGGCAATTATTTTTAAAAAAACCACCTCCTCAAATTAGAAAACCTACTACAAGCTGGTATGATGAAAAAGTATAACTTTTCAAAGAAATTCGTTACGAAATTAAGCAACAAGAAGGAATGGGATCCAAATACCTTTACCAGACTTGGAAAGAATGCCATTCAATGGTAGCTCAAAAGCAATAGAAGGAACTGGGATAGGAGTGTATACAGGCCTGGAACCAAACACTCTGAAAGCTTGTGAAAAATCCCAAGTATCTTTCAAACGAACATTCACGCCATAAGAAAGTGTGCCCAGTTCAATATTGATAAAGGATATAGAAGGTAAAGGATTTATCATCATTTCGGATAGTCAAGCAGCCATTAAAGCTCTGTGGATTCCAGGACACATTGGAAGAGAAGGAAATGAAATAGCAAAGAGGGGGACTGAAACACCCTTTTGGGGACTGGAATATTCGAAGAAATAGGCAGAGCCAAAAAAATGGAAATTCTTCTAGGTGACTACAACCTGTTGAGATCAAATGAATGCATAAGTCACAGTAAAACTGCACTGCACTGCAATTCAGGATCCTAGGGCACAACACATAGGAGATTACTGGATAGAAGAAGGACATTTACCTAAGTTGAAGCATGCAGATATCCTAAAATTCCTCCGGGAAATTGGACTGAAGGAGCTACTAGTCTCTGAGACTTTCCTCAGGAACTAAGTAGAAGTAAGGGGCCACAATAGATCTTTTAGGTCTCAGTGAATGTCACCACAATATATATATACATACAATAAAATTTATATTTGTAGAATTGTAATGAAAGCGTCAGTTCATTACAATGCGGAGTGGTAGCAACAGCAGGTTATGAAGAAATTTTAGTTGTCACATATACAGGCCGAATTTTTGGACTTACTACTCAAATCATAGATTCCAACATTGATAATACTACAGCTGGATATATTGCATCTGCTGATACATCTCAAAAAATATTTAAATTGAAGTAAGTAGAAATAATATTATGTGAGTGTTTTATACAGGGTGTCACAGAATAACTATTCCTGATTTTCAGAAATGACAGAGGGCACTTAAATAAACATTTTTTATTAATAAACTAGTGTCCGTAAATTTCTCGTTGTCAAGATAAACTAGAAATCTTTAAAAACAATTACATCAGGAAGAGTAGTTACTTACTAAATTGAAGCAATTACGTTAAGAAACATTATGTAAGAAATAATACTGCATCAAACTTTATAAAAATTGTTCGAAGTTACGACCACCATTTTCGATACACATACAATAGTTATTCTGTGACACCCTGTATATATATTTTCCTCTTTTTGAGTTGTTTTGTTCTAATAACCACAATATTATCAGCGTAGTAGTAATATAAAATTAAACAGGAATCAAACGAAAAATGATAAGGTTATTAATTGGAAACTTTTAATTTTGTTTTAAGTGGATTCTTAAAAAAATGTCTTTATTTATTAATATTCATTCCGAGCAGATCACTTGGGTATATCTATCAATTAAATTTCGATTTCGTTTGTAATTAACAAGACCTGCGGAACATACATTTCCCGAAATTTTAATAATTATATCTGGTGTTATAAAATGTTTTTAATTGTGAGATAGAAGAATATTTTTAGGACCGGTTTTATAATCTCCAGTTTTGAGTTTCAACCGACAGTTAACTATAATAGTATTTTGCGTTTTTCAATGTCCGGTTTGAGTTTCTACTTCACATAACCTGTGGCGTAGTGTGGGTTTTCGCCACCCGGAAATTCGGTGCCCCCTCTTATTTTAATTATTAAGTTGAAATATTTTATTCAACGGACCTAATGTACATCGAACAAGTTATTGAAATTAAAGATACACTACCACTGCTTTGGAAATTGGAAGGAATCTAAAAATGCAAAATAAACACTTTTATTATAGACAATGACTGGTAAGCATGATAAAATAATTTATACTTTTTGGCTCGTGAAAGAACGTTAACTTATCATTAGCATATCATACAACGTCATATATCATAGAATAAAATAATAAGTGGCGTATCTCAGGTGTATATCAGAAGAGCGTCAAAAGTATATCAGGTGTATGTCAGCGTATAGTCAGGTATATGTCAGTACATAGTCAGGTATATGTCAGCGTACAGTCAGGTGTGTGCCAGATGGGTGTCGGATGTGTTTCAGACCCCCCCCCCCCCGAAAATATTGCATCACCGATAAGAGCGGCTGATAAGACTCAAGGTCTCTCTGTCTCGTTGGTCTGTCGAATTACCTACTCTTTTTATCTTACTGGTTCCAACAATCGTGAATGGTATCTGGAGTTATCCATGATAATTAAAGTGGGTTTCTTTATGTTGAGTTTAAATTTGGTTTTGAAACAGTTTTCGCAGTTCATAATATGTATCATGGTAGTACTTATATCTTTAACAAAACCGTCCACTCTTCCTGCATGCACGATAATATATCTTGAGCCCCCGCCTGTTAATACACTATTATCTTGCCAAGTTTTTCACATCTGGCCTTGGCTAAAAATCCCCCTACGCCTCTGCAGTTAGTTCCTTCGATGAATTTTTCGAAAAAAGCTTATGAACATCAATTTGATGTCATGTTTTCTTTTCTGTTAAAATCTCCATGATTACTGAATGTTCAGAGGCTGGAATCTAGCAAATCGAAACTTTATAAAGCTTACATGGGCTCCGTGTCGAAAAGTATCAAGTGCAAGTATGTAAGAGTCCAACTCGTAATTTGAACTCTTTTGAATCTTGTTCATTTTCCTGGCTATCATCTGTCAAATTTTGAATTATTGTCTCCCTTTTACAAATAATTTTGATAACATGTTTTACTTAGACCTTTATTACTAGTTTGATTTTTCAATTTTAAGAGCGGATATTGAAGAAACTAAAGGAAAAATTCAAAAAGAACGAGAGAAATATCAGTTATCATCGTCACATATTTACTTCAATGAAGTATCAGCCATCCCGCTGCTTATGGTAAAAGACGCTGTAAGTTTATTTCTATTGTTGTTATATTATTATTATTTTTTATTAAAATTAACGTGTCCCAGCATCTAACGGCCACAGATAACGATATATACCTATACAAAATGTCAAATGATGTTTACAAAAGTGTGACGTTTCATGAGAAAATTTTCAAAGACTAGAACTATTTATTGAAATAACTATTAAAGTTTTTCTTTAGTTTATTTTAGATAAGAATACCGCTTTTTATAATTTGTCGATAGAAGTACCTATGGCTATAGATAACATCCTGTTACAATGTAATACTGAAATCGATCTACTGGATGTTGCTAAAAATTCTGCCGTAGTTAGTCACAGCAATTCCGACATACAGGTAATGTACAGTTGTATTAAAAAAAAACTACAAGCATTAAAAAGAGAGGTTAACGTCATTCCATTTGCGTAAAACCGGCTAGAGTTTGAGGTTACCAAATGTCATAGGTTCCCGTAAATGATACTCATGTCCACCAACTGATAAGTTGACACTAATGACAGTAGGTTAGGTTAGGTTTGTGGTGAGTGGGTCTATTTGGTCCTCCACTGCGACTCGCAAGAGTCTATTGTGGCTCATACCTATTCAGATTTCACTAAACTAATTCAACTTCTTAACAAATCCGATTAGTTTGTTTGGTCCGAAGGCGAGAGAGACCCTGCCAAACATCAGATACCTGATTCGAGCTGCGGCCGGGCAGGTACAAATTATATGCTCTGCTGTTTCATCATCTTCCAGGCAAAGACGATAGTCCAAGTCTTAGCATATGATGATTCAGATAACAATGGCCTGCTAGACAACCTCTAGGTCATGCCTGCTATAGTCTAACATTTGTTTGGAGACATTCTTCGAAGGATGTATAAAAGCATTTGAATGAACCAATCCTGGTATATTATGCCAGAAGTCTAAAGCTCTTCTTGATGTCCAGATATTTAGTGTTTGTTTGGCAAAGCTTATTGCGATGCCAATTGTAGGTTCTGGTCCGATAAAAACTCGTGCGGCACCCTCCCTTGCAAGAGAGTCCGCCTTCTCGTTGTCAGCCATGCCAGAATGGCCAGGGATCCAGACCAGCGATACTCTATTGAGTTCTCCTATTGAGGAGAGTCTTTTTTGGCAGTCTAATACCAGTTTCGACGTTACACATGAAGCAATGGCGTAAATTGAGAGAGGTTGAAATTTCTGTCCTAGGTCTGCGCCCGTATATACCTGCACCAGAGCCTGATCCATCTGTATATCAACAACTTCCTGCTCTTAATAGTTCATCCTCACGGAGGACCCATTCGTATCTATATGGAATTAGGACGGTATAAGGCAGGTTGTAGTTTACCGCATTATGTCAGAGGTCATTCCCAGAATACTCTGACTTTCACTGTCCACTAGCATTCTGCTTTGCTCTGTTAAGCCTCCCTTTTCAGAAATATATGGAGAGGAGGTAGGTCTAGAAGGATTTCCATGGCTGTGGTACTGATGGCACCAGTAATTGCCAGACAAGCCTGTCTCTGTATACCAGACAGCTTTGCTTGGGCCGTTCGCTGTAATGCTTTTGGTCAAATGACATAACGTGGACTCTATTTTAAACTATGACAATTGATAATTTCAAATTCTGACGCAGTAAACTTGTATATCTATTGTAATTTCAGGATGAAAATTATATGCTAGCAACATATCGATGCCAAATCAATACTAATCGAATAGACTTGAAAATACGAACTGTTGAAGGTAAAAAAGGGATTTTACAAGTGTATGTTTCTCCATTGGTTCAACCAAAGTGTAGCAGATTGATAAAATATGAGATAAAAGCTTTATCTCTTCATTCTAGGTTACATCAGTTAGATAGTAACAGGTATGCAAAAATTTCGATTAAATTGTTAAATCTTTATTTACAATTTTGATTGAAAAAATTGTTTAAGGAACTAGTTTTGGTATAGTTGTCCGGGTTCAATAAAAAATATTTTTTGTTTTATAATTTAATGAGATCAAATTAGAATTGCAAATTTATTTGCCAATATATGGGGAAAAAGACTTGATTGGAGATATTCTGAGTCAAGTTAATATTATGCTTTATTTAAAAAAAGTTCAATAATTTAGTGTGACATACATGAATTAATTAAAGGGAAGTGTGTTTTTTTCAATTATCAAGGACATTTATTTGTTCAATTTACAAAATCTAAGGTGAAGAATGCCAATAAAAGTTATAATATATAAAGGTACGTTTGGCAGGATTTTTGAATTGATACTAGTTGTAATTTATTTTTTAGGCCTTTTAATACTCTAACAATTAAAGGATCTTTTAGTCTTGGTGAGATTCATTCGTGGATTAACCAATGTTTACCAGAAGTTCCAGAGAAACCTCAAATATCTGAAAAAACAGTACTGACGTTTAAATCAAGTTTGTTGGACAGTGTTTTGCAATGCACTTATCAGTGAGTGTTCAAAAATTTCGAAATCTCAAAAGAAATAAAGGTTTTTTGGTAGATATACTAAGCGGCGGGTCCGAGTCCAGGCGGAAATACGCATGCCCTCCCGAAAAACTCACCAAACCCACCCAATGTATCCCTATTGTGTAACCCAGTCAATCCGTGGTCCTCTTGTTTGTTGTAGTCACTCTGATCGACCCCTGAGCGCAGTGTCGCTGCTATAAAAAAAAATTAAAATAAAAATAATTTTAAAAAATATGTAACTGTAGAATAGTGTAAAAAAATGTATTTTGGAAAATATGTACACAATGGACTTAGTATCCGCCATGAAGGTTAGAGAGGAGATTAAACGACAATAATGAGAATGTTTAGGAATTGCTAAAATTTTTGGGAAAATATTGAGATTTGTATCATTCACATTTACAATCATAAGCCTAGCTTTAAATAGGATTATTATCAACTTAATTATTTTTGTGAACACTCTGTGGCTTTCCCCATTATATTTTATTAGTCAGCCCAGCGCTGTTCCTAGCGGGGGTGCAATGTTTAGCTCATTCGTTAAATTTAGTGATAAATGACGTTGCAAAAATAAAGAATGAAATTGTTCAGGTTTTACCTGTTTTATCTTTGAAATCTTGAAGCGGAACTAGCTGGGAAAGTAAAATAAACACAATTAAGTAGACAGTAACAGATCCGTAGTCGGTATAGTTTAAATACTATTTTACCAGCCAAACATTTCAATTGTAAAATAATCACACTATTAGGCATTATCTTTTCGAAGAAACGAGTATGATACGATACTGTTCTATTGTTATCTCATTAACGACTACCTGTAGTGGGTAGTTCTCTTGAATCAACCTTGTTGGTGTAAAAGTTTAAACAAAATATCTTGGAATGGATTATACAAAATACCAACTTTTCAAATATATTCAAGAATTTTAACAACTTTTAACGCATTTGGAGTTTACAATGTACACTTTCTTGTCAATAAAATCTTTCATATCTGGTTTTAGAAAGGGAGAAGCTGAATTTAAATCGGACAATGTTTCAACCATTTCAATAATAAAAGAAAACCTGTCTTACGAAGCAACAAAAAAGAAAATTAAAGTCGACATTAGTACAAGTGAGTTTTACGATTTTTAGATAATTCATTATAAAGAGAGAGGAACATTAAATTCGGTAATGCTGACTCTCTATTGGTCGATCAAAAGATCGGAAAGTTACAACAAAAACGAATTTTTATTGAATAAATGCTAACCTCATTACTTTGTAGATATAAGTGACGAATCGATTAACTTTTTAATCTCGACAGCGGAACAGGAAATAATTAAGCACCAAAAATGTGCAAACGAATTGAAGTTATTGAATGCTTTACATGAATTGGAGGTGTCCGAAGAAGAAACGGTTAAATATTTATCTGAAAGATACAAAGATTTGTTACGACGAGAAAACGAAATTAAAATGACTTCTCGAATTGAAATCGGTTACCTCGAGAAACTTTATGGTAAGTACAAGGTTACTACAAAAGAATCGTCGGGTCTGTCAAAGCTTTATTTCAGTTACTATTACAACTAGAATGGTTAGTTGCGGAAATAACCACAGTTACCTACAACATATCGAGGTACGACATACCGGTCACAGTTTTTTTATTAAAGAAAAACGGTATATACACTTTTGTGCTGGATACGGCACAAAAAACATTCAATGTGTTAGAATCCCTTTCATGCTAGGATTTTCCGTGCCCCATGTCCGAATATTGTGACGGTTCACCTGGCCACTTAAATGAAATGTCGCTTCGTCGCTGAACACCAGTCGGTTAGCAAATCCGTCATCCTCCATTGCTTCCTGCGTGGCATTGCAAAACTTGGTTCGCTTGACATAACTTGTAACTTTTGCACCTTCTGTATACGGTACGGTTTGAATGGCAATCGCTTCCGCAAAGCTTTCCTCACAGTTTACTGCCAGAATTCTAAGTGCACGGCCTGCTTGACTGGTGAATTGTTGTGACGAACGCAGTAAACATTGTCCAACGGCATCCACTGTTGCGTATGACACTCGTGGTCTTTCGGTGGTTTTACGTTTATCAAGTACACCTGTGGTCTTGAATTGTCGACACCATCGTAGAATGCTCCGATGACCTGGAGGATCAATTCCGTATTCCCGTCAGAATGCACGTTGCACTGTAAGGGTAGGAACCGAAAGAAAGCAGGTTGCCCGCTTACCGGTTATCAGCGCTGATGGGCGCCTAAATTTACTTATGGTTGATACACGTAAGCGCAGAGAGACAAAACAGGCTGAAGCTTGTCGCCGCAGGCAGTATACCGGAATGAGTATTTAACTATAAGCGAGCAGGTGATGGATACTGCTGTTTTTAAACAAATCCCTGTATGGGACTAACGTGATAAAGCCCACAGTAACAGAAATATAGTGGGACAATGATTCATTCGCATATAACGATAAAAGCGATCTGGATAATCTTAATTCTTTAAACAACTTACGATATTCTCTAAATTGTGTTCTATTTTGATTAATACGATGAATACCTCTTTTCCGCCTTTTTAATTTAAAAAACGGATTGTTATAATAAAATTTGTTCGTCTGATGAAGAAGACAGTTTTGCACTCCTTTTAACCTTCACCTAAGTAGAGTGAATCTACGAAAACAGAAGCCGATTACCCGCTTTCTTTATTTGTGTGCAAGCCTACCTCTAACGGCGCCGGTAACCAGCTTTCTGCTGCATAGTCGCCATATTGATTACTGCGGACGTGTGCATGACAAGCTGCCTCCGAAGGCGCGAGTTTTAAACGTAGAGATTGTGGCTGCCTATAGACATGTCATTTATTGTTCTATCTGTCATATTTTCCGAATTATAGCTTTGTCAATCCAGATGATTATTTTGTAGTAACTCAGTATTTTAATAAATTCTGAGATATCTTTACTTTTAAGAACCTTCAACAATTCTCTGGTAATTTATGTTTATAGTGATTTTAATTTTCTTTTCAGGAATGTTATGTAGTCTCTATGTAGATTTTTATAAATTTAAAGGCCTAAATGTTATAAACAAAGTGGAGAAATTGAAGCAGCTTTTACAGAATTTCAAATATGAAGAAGTATTGCAGTTTTTCAAACCCAATGACAAGCTGGTATAACAATTTCCTTAATTGTCTGCATACAATAAAGTTAGTTATTTTATTAGCAGATTTTTTTTATTGGGTTATTTAATATTTCTGCAACTGAGGCTAATCACCGTCGACGGGAGCACTCTACCCCTAACCGGAAATTTTGCCGAATCCACTAGTGTTCCAACCAGTGGTAGGGATCTTTATCAAGCCCAACATCCATGGACTCGGGACCTCGGTTTTACGTCTCATCTGAAGCCCATTGGTATAATGTCTGCGAGCTGTGATATGCTACTGACCCTACGACGGTGTTTCCCCAGTGGTCAACCATCCAAGTACTAACCGCGCTCGACTCTGCTCAACTGTAATTATCGCATCAGATGCGTTCCACTACAGAGCTGGGTCGACTCCCTTATTAACAGGTTAAAATTAAAACAAAAATATTATGAAAACTTCTTTTATTCAATGATATGAAATACAAAAATAATATCGAGAATATAACAGAATAATATATACAACTATACACGTTTAATAAAAATATTTGGTAGAAAAAAGAATCTATCAAACATCGCACAACTTCAAAAATGGCAACGTAATAAATTTGTACTCGGAAAAAAAATTAAAATACTATCTTAGCATTTCAAGTTTAAAACCACTGATATGAGGTAAATGTGAATAACTAATAAAGAAAAATTTAAAAAGTTCCTTTTAAAAATCGTGTATAAAAAATGTACACTTATCTGGAATAATGGTTGTAAGTGCACTCTGGATCACGACAATTTCCATTTATGTCATACGGACACATTATCAGGAAAGGATCGTAGTTATTCTTTCTGCAAAAGCAAAACAAATATTAAAATTTCCAAGCAGAACAAGGAGATACAAATTAATAATTTACAATAATCCAAACATTTATTTAACTGTTATAGTGAGTTGTACCATCTTTATAAAAACGAGGGTTTCTTTGAAATACCAACGTCAAAAATATGTTCCAAATATAATATTTCTTCCTTCATTAAATACTGGAAAAAAGTAATGGCAGGTTCAGATATTTTAGTCAAGTTGTATGTACAAAATCTGTTTATTTTGGAGCATACTCTTAGCCATATAGAACACAATTTTGCTATGAGGAGTCCTTGTGAGACATCGACGAATCCAATTAGTTTAAGGTAGGTAAAACCAGTAACGAGTGATGCCAGTGGCTTCTACGCAGACATAAATGAAGAGAATTCCAGCAGAACAGTAAGTTCCATTAAAATACAAATGTATAAATAAATTTAGTTATCAAATGAACATGTAAAAAGTAATAATAATAAAAAAGTATACCTGGTTGTATTATCCAACGGAGATACATAATTATGCAGAGTTTCTCTTCGGTTTTCCAATATATTCGGAATATTATTAGGATTAATTTCAATTTCAACATCACCGATCTCCACTTTCTTCACATCTACATCGTTGACGATTTCCACTCCGTCCATTTTAAAAACGATGTCTTTTTCTTTAGTGGCTTGAATAGTTAATTTTAAATCGTCTATTGTATCGCGTGTTATTTCCGAGGTTTTCAAAGTATTCTTGTCCGAAGAATTAGGGATATTTTCGACGGATAATTGATCGGGAATTTGAGTGTCGTTGGGAGTACAATCAACGGTACTCATTTCTAGAGAGTCCAAAGGGAGGTTAGGTCTGATCGGTGTAGATGTGAAAGGAATATTCGCCGGTCCAATTTTATTTAGTAGCGGCGGACTGAAACCATATTTTAAGTGAAAAAATTTAAAAAATTCAAGATTCAAGATAAAATAATGCGAAATTCTACCGATAAATATCAAATCAAAAGTTGCAAACAATACGTGGGTTTTACCTACTACAAAAAATTGATGCTACTGGACAAATCAAAAATTAAATTTATATTTGAAAAATTATTTGAGGCTTTTTTAGATCTCTGTTTATTTAGTTGATAATCATTTGTGTTAATATATGGGCGCACCGTATATTTATTATTAAGAACTGATAATATGCTATATATTTTTTCAACGGCCCAATTCTTTTATTTCACGACAGGATCGTTTTTCATATGCCCTAAACTAGTATGCAAGCCCAGTGTTGCCACAGACCTACGGGGCGAGCTTTTGGTTTAGGGAGCAAGATTTTATTACTGTTACTTTTTCTCAAATATATCATTGACTTGTGTTAATCTAAATCGATTGTTGCGAACATTGTCAATTTGCGCAATCTTTAGATTTTTTACTAATTGTTTACATTCTTTACGTATTCTTTACCTACAGTTCACGTGAACAATTCAAAACCAATTCCAGAGATAAAGAAGGAAGAATTATTTACGCGTAAACGCACATCCCTAGATAGGGATACCACGATATAGTCGATATACCGAAAATGAATGCGACATCTAGCGATGACAGATATGAACTTCTTGCTCATTTGATGTGCAAGATGCGCTCAGCGCACACAATAGAAATATATGGGGATGGGAAGGCTTTCTACATGCTCGAAGCGAGCAAGATTTTTCGAAGGGGAGCGAGCAAGATTTTTCGAAGGGGAGCGAGCGAGATCTCGCTCGATCGAGCGAGCTGTGGCAACGATGTGAAAGACATTTTAAAATATTGTACGGATAATTAGGCAAACAGAATAACGCCTGTGTATTTTGTGTTGCATTTGATTTTATTGTCAATTCTATTTCGATTTTTTCTGGTTCTTTTCCATTTGTTTCAACTAGCCTAGATTTTTGCCAATCCTGTTGTTAACATAATTTAGATTGTGATTTAATTTACCAAAAATACCATACAAAATAATGAAAATATACAAAGCGCATTAAAAAAGTAATAGGCAAATGACGGAACCCCTTTCAAAAATGTTATCGTACGCCCGTATAGTAAATGGAGAATTTTACAAATCAATCAACACCCTTTAAAAATTTCAACTCATGCCCATGATATTGGAATTTTTTCAGTCATCGCTTAACTTGATAATTATGATATGAACTAACCTTCTATCAATTTCATCCTTTTTAGTCAACAACTCCTTAACGTACCCCGAAAATTGCTTGTGGGTTTCCTGCAATTTTCTTTTAGTTTCCGCCAACACGCCCATCAAACGTTTCACTTCTTGATCGTACTTTTTTCTTTCCAGTGACGTTTCATTTATTTTCCGGATGATCGGCGTAAGAACTACATATTTTTCTTCTATCTGTAATCTTTGGTTCCATTTCGTTTTTTTAAGATGTCCATAACCAATTGAGACATTAGTTATGTAACACTATACTTTACATCGGATCCGATAACTTTTTTTTCAAATATGATTTTGAAGTTTTAAGAATTAATAATTTTAATAGCTAATGTTAACATGAAAAAAGAACCAACTAATTTTATCATTTGGAATTATTCTAACGAGTTTTACGATTGACAAAAATAAAATAAACAAGAAGAATTTAACACTTTATGAATTATGCATATCAACAGCTACAAGGAATGTTGATGCTGACTTATAATTATAGTTGATAAGCAATACAAATATATACCACAAACAATAACAGGATGTTTTGAATTTTATGAGATAACCAAAAAATGTTACACAACAATCTGATATTTTTACTGGTCTATTGAAATTACTGGAATACATAGAAATAACAGCTTTTTAGAACTGCAATAAGTTCTACAAAAGTTTTAAGACTTTGAGAGATCGACATTGACAGATAACTTAGTAAATACACTGAGAAAATGATAAATATCGGCAATATAATTGGTCGACAAAGTGAAGTATGACAAGTATCTAAAAGGATAGACAGTTGTGCTTCTTGTTTGCTGGTGTATCCTTTGATATTTTTTATTAAAAAGTTTTCTAGGTTAAAATTAGATTCCAAAAGAGAAAAATGCAAATTCCCATCCAAATTGAACACATATTTCTATAATCGTGAACTCCTGTCAGCAGCCATGGAAATCCTTCTAGACCTACCTCCTCTCCATATATTTCTGGAAAGGGAGACTAGATGGACAACATATAGAATTGCGCATATTTCTAAATGCACAAAACGGGCTTATACAGAGCAAAGCACAATGTTAGAGGACACTGACAGTCTCAGTATTCTGGGAATTACCTCTGACATAATGCCTCCAACAGTAAACTACGACCTGCCTTATACCGTCCTAATTCCAAATAGAGACGAATGGGTCCTCTCTAAGTATGAACTATTAAGAGCAGGCAGCTGTTGGTACACAGATGGATCAAAAACACCCTCAGGCTCTGATGCAGGTGTATACGGGGGCAGACCTAGGACAGAAATTTCAACCTCTCTAGGATCCTATGCAACTATATTTCAGGCGGAAATTTACGCCATCGCTTCATGTATGGAGAGATTTGAGCAAACCAATCTCACACATAAATCAATACAAAATTTCACGGCCAAGCCAAGCGGCTTTGAAAGCACTTAGCACTTACCATGTAACGTCGAAATTGGTATTAGACTGCCAAAAAAGACTCTCCTCAATAGGAGAACTCAATAGAGTATCACAGGTCTGGATCCCTGACCATTCTGGTATGGATGGCAATGGGAAGGCGGACTCTCTCTCTCGCCCTCGGACCTGAAATATCATTCACCAAACAAACGAATCGGCTTTGTTGAGAAGCTGAATTTGTTTGGTGAAATCTGAATACGTATGAGCCACAATAGACACTTGCGAGTCGCAGTGGAGGGCCTCATAGACCCACTCACCACAAACCTAACCTAACTCTTGTACTAAAAACTAATAGACCACTACCTTATTTTCACTATATCCTTTACTTGAACTATGTATAACTGATAATTTTTTTTGGATTACTGTGTACCTATAGCAGCTGTGAATATGCAAATTATCACTATTTTAATTTGTTTTTTAAAGTAATTATGTGAACTTATTCCTAGTGTTAGAATAAACAAAATCTGTGATATATACCTTCCGTTTTGCTGTTTCTGCATTCCCCTCAAAATGATGTGTAAAGTCTTTGCGTCATGTTTGATATCTAATTCTTTGTGT
Organism: Lochmaea crataegi; assembly: GCA_947563755.1. Classification (NCBI taxonomy): domain Eukaryota; kingdom Metazoa; phylum Arthropoda; class Insecta; order Coleoptera; family Chrysomelidae; genus Lochmaea; species Lochmaea crataegi. The sequence continues at coordinate 2,147,258 of OX387433.1, read as the reverse complement.
ATCTCAGGCCTGCTAATTTTTTGCTGGTGATTATTTTTTCTCGGAGAACTACCTTCTTCGCTCACCTTGACGGAAGGTTTTCTTATTCTAGGTTGTTTTTGAGCATTTTTCAACTTTTGCATTAATCTTTGGTACTCTATTTGTTTGATTTTGGGTAGTAACTTAACAGAGGATTTTTCTAATACTGCAGAATCATCCAAACTTTGGCGTTGAATCTGCTTAGGGATATTATTTTTTGCAGCGGGTTTTTGTGGTGGTATTTGTTTTTGTTTCAACTGAGCCTCTACTTTTGCTCTTTGTTCTTTCAAAAATTGTTCTACACTACTTTCAATTTTATGATTTATATTTACATTTGTATCTTTTGTAATAGTTCCACTTATATCATCTTCCGATTCAGAATCACTACTGAGGTTTATTATAATCGGTTTAATCTTTTGAGCTATCTGCCATTTTAGTGGCACAATTTGTTTAGTAGCTATATTATTTTCATCAATTATAGGTAACTTTATATTGTTTATTTTTTCTTGACATTTTTTTTTTGAAATAGACGCTAATAGTAAAGCTCTAAGGACATCTTCATCATCCTCCGGAGCGCTACTATTTAAATCTAATTTACCATCTAAACATGGCTTTTTGTTACCTGTACTTTCATTAATATTGTTTTCTTTATTTGTTTCTGAATTCACATCATTATTTATCTCGGTATCTTCTTTTTTTCTTTTCTTTCTATGGGCCAATTTATTTAAAACAGCAGATCTTAAAGCCTCTACTCTCAACTGCATCAATTCACTATCAACTTCTTCAGTGGGATCTTTCAATGGAGTTTCATTTCCATTTATTTTATAATCACTATCTGATTTAGTATTATCACTGGTCCTTTCTGTTTCTGCATTATTAATTTTAACCATAGCTTTTAGTCTAGTCCTAAGACTGTTTCTATGACTGTCAGACTTATCTACCTTAATAGCCGCTTTTAGTTGAGTGTGAAGTTCTCTATCTAAGTCCACATCAAGATTTTCATCTGAGCTAAAACTGGAACTATTACTATGTTCTAGAAGTCTTTTCCATTTTTTCATTTTATTAAACTTCCTAAAATATTTACCCCTCATTTTCTTTTTCCATTTATAATGGCGATGACGATGATGTCGAAACTTTTCGTCAAACTTTTTCCTAATTCCTATTTTTCTTTGTTCAATTTCATCATCAGATTCGCTGACACTGCTCAAAGAAATAACTGGTAAACGTTCTTTATAATTAAGAGACTTACCCGTATCATTGAATGATAATATCATTGAACTATCCGAAATTTCCTCAAACTCATCATCAACGATTTCACCCTCTTCACGATCTCCTTCCTGGATTTTTGACATTTTCAATGTATATTGTACCGTTTAAATGAGAAAATAACGGAATATATTCAAGAAAAAATAATGATATGAATTTAAGGGCCGTTAGACACTGCACATTCCCGAAAAGACCGAAAATCCAAAATATAGCACAAAATTCTAAAATTGCAAATGCTGAATAAGTAAAAATGTTATGTCATTTGTCAGATCAATGGCATCTGACATTGGGCGCGTTCAGCCACACTAGCGATTGTTGTGAATAGTAGATCTTCTTCTTCCTTGAGATATTGAAAAATAAATATTGGGCGCGTTCAGCCACGCTAGCTTGATAAACCACGGAATGGGCGCGTTCAGCCACGCTGGTGCTGAGTAAGCAGATGGCGAATTTGACCGCTAAGTGACAGCGCTAGCTCTAGCGGTCGCCATCTTTTCCAGCGAATTTATTTTCCGCTAAGCTGGTCAGCGGTTTGTTATGTTAACAACAACAAACAACAATTCTAACCTCCAAGTTAAAATTTCTGTGTTATTTAGTTTTTATTCGTGAATTACTTCCTCGAAATAATCTAAATTTCTTACAGGATTTTCTGCTTCTCCTAATGTTAATATTTCTACATATTCTTCTTGTCTTTAAATTGCAGGTGGAATCAATTCCACAATATTATTTTCATCCGCAAGTTCTTCCAAGATTTAAAGGTTTTCCATTGAAGGCGCTTTATATTTATAAAATAAATTCAAAGGTTATGTGATGTGTTTATCTTTTAGATTAGGAAAGCCTAGTCTAAGGTTTATCTGTTTGCCACAGGGCTTCAAATCATAGACGTTCAGTCACCTTCAAGCGCTTTCACCATAGAGATAGTAATTATACTATCTCTATGGCTTTTACAGAGCGCCACTGCTAGCGATAACTTTGTGCTAGTGTGGCTGAACGCGCCTTATATTTCTTCTTCAATATCTCAAGAAAGAAGAAGAACTATTCACAACAATCAGTTTATATTTCAAATAATTTAAAAAAATAGAAATTGGAATAAACTAAATAAAAAATAAATCATATTTATATATCAACAATGGATAATAGGAATATTGTTACGTACTGTTGTCGAACTTGCTTAAGAAATGATTGTGCCCTTACTTCTACAGAAGTTCAAGATTCTGACTCTATTAAATTGTTTGATAAACTTGTGGCCTGTGTATCTGAAGTGGTAAGCACCGAAATTATATATATATATATATATTTTTTAAATGAAAGAACTTTACGTTGTTTATGTATTTATATTTTAGTCTTGGTTGAAAGATAATCCGCCTTTAATTTGTACAACATGCATTGATCGCCTACGTGTGGCTTATGACTTTCGTATTGTTTGTCTTGAATCTGATCAAACATTTAATAGGTAGGTTGTTCAATAGTTACTACATCAAAATATTAATTCTGTATTCTATCTTCTATCGCTCCTTTTGTTTTTAGATATATAACAAAATTGGAAATAGATATAGAAAATCATTCTTTAACAACTCCAACAAAATCTGAATTTGAATTAAGTTCTGCAGCCCCCGATCAAGATTCAACTTTGATAAAAGAAGAACAGCAAAATTCTGAATATGATCACGTGAAACATTTTTTAGATAATGATGAAGAACTTGCAAAGCAAGAGGATTTTGTAGATAATGCGTGTGATATAGAAAGAAGCTCCAGTCCCGAAGAAAATAAATCAAAAATAGGTAGGTGCTTTCGAATTATGTTTTAATTATTCAGTATATTAAAAATTGCATTTCAGAATTTATAAGTGAAACTGAATTTGTCAAACAGAATTCAGTCATTCAAGATACTGTATCTGACATACAACGGTCAATAATGCAAGAGCGGTCACAACAATATATTTCTTCAAAGGTAATGGGAATGAAATTCTGTTGAGTAATAACATTGTTTAATAAATATAGAGATAGTTAGTCGTTATCATTTATGAGTAAGTGATTATTGAATAATTAGTAGGTATGTATGAAATGAACTTTGCAGATTTCAAATTCTGTGTGAACACGATATGGCATTAACGAATAAAACGAGAGTTTTGTTTTATATAATGCAATAGCAATTTTCATGTATCATTAGACTTACCTTAATTAACTTTTTTAATTGTTTAATTTTTATTGTATTAAATATAGTGTATGTATTTGCTACACAAAATTCTTCTAGTTTATAAAACTTTAAAAAAATGTAAGTGACAAAAACTTTGAATTATTATAAAGGTAGGTATTTTTATAATACTTAAAAATTACAGGTGTCTGGAAGTAAATGTGTATATCACAATTGTGGAATGACAAGAAGATTAGATTTTTCATTAAGGCTGTTTAGATTCCCTGTGAGCAGACCTGAAGTTTGCAGAAAATGGATTATTAATTCAGGTAAATCATTGGAACAATAATAAAATAATATTATTAGAATAATGAAATGAATATGCATAACCCAAATTGGACAAAAAGTGACATTTATATAGTATAAACATTCTGTCAATTTTCAATTCATAATTTGGATTAAAAGTTTCAACAAACTTTTAATTTTTTTGTTTACTAATGAAGTTATTTGCAGGTAATGCAGAACTTGCAGTATTGGAAGCAGACAAATTGATAAAAAGATTTTTGTGCCATTACCATTTCGATGATCATTTTTTATTGGGCAAAAGGTTGCCAAATAATGCAGTTCCTAAACCGTATACAGAATTATTGGACACTGAGGCCAATTCCACTGAAACTGCATCGCCGGCAGTACCGGGAAGTAGTGGCTTACGTTACTAAATACACGCTTTCACACGCACCGATTGTTTACCGACCATTCCAGTCGACTTTCTCGTGAAGGAATAGAGTTTTTCATTTCAGTAATCTAATGTTGGATTTCATTTTTCAACTTTTCATGGAGTTCATCAAAGAATGCAATAGACATTCTGAAGATCATCACGCCTTAGTTCTTCAAAAAGAGTGTAGAATGTTCCCGTGTGTTCTCAGCTATAATTGATGGGATGAAACCAGCACTTGCGCTTAATTCTACGGCGATACAATAACCACATAGCAACAACTCGTTTAGAATACATTATTATTCAATAACCTCGTGTCATGATAACAAAGCAACTGATACCAATAAAATATCGGCCGATTTTATACTGGCCGTCCATAATCGGTGTGTGTGAAAATAGTGTAAGTACACGATGCCATTACACTGTTAGTGGGTAGAGGAATTCTAAAGCGTTTGACCAACTATCTCTATATCGTACAGAAATAAATTTCTCTATGCTCTATATTATTAAACAATGGTAATATACAACTATCATTAGGAGAACATTTTTTGTTGGTACAGCTATGTTCAAGATTTACAACTTTTAAATAAATATTTTTGTATTGAATCCAAAGATTCACGATGCATCCCAACAAGAACAAATCGATCAACGGTCCCATAGTACAGAAAATGAAACGGCACAAAATTCAACAAATTATATAGCGAAACCGGAACCGATTCAACGGATTATCAAAAAAACTGCAGGTAATGAACTATTAATTAGAATTTAATGATTTTAATTGTTCAAGATTTTAGAATTAGTTTTATTTAGGCATCATTTGTTGGTTTTTCTGTTATTTAAAATCTACTGATATGTCCAAAGTGCATGCCAATTCTGACTCGGAGTCAGATCCAATCAGAACAAACAGTTTAGTTCAATGGGAAAGGCCAAGGTGGCGACCGGACTAAACTGTCTATTTGCTGAATGGAAATTGGCGCGCAATGTGGACGTGACATAATGTTAGGAAAAAACATTGTGTTCAGTTGAAGAAATAATGTATTTACAATAACATTTGAGATGTTTTATTTCGTTATAATTTGTTAAGGGGTACAAGTGAAACCTCCCGAACTGAAACAAGAAGTGGGCGATAAAGATGGATCAACAGAGTTTACATGCGCGGAATGTAGCAAATCTTATAAGAGAAAAACAAATTTAAAAATTCATCTACGAACCCATACAGGTGCTAAACTTTTCGCTTGTACTTGTTGCGATAGACGTTGTCTAACATCGACGGAATTAAAGGTTTGTTAATTAATAACCTCGGATTAAAACTAAGATAAAATGTTCTTTTTTTTTCAGATCCATATGCGCACTCATACAGGCGAAAAACCTTATTTGTGTACAATGTGCGGCAAAAAATTCGCTAGCACATACATCTTGAATTCTCATATTAAAACGCACACAGGTGAAAGGCCGTACTCGTGTACAGTTTGTGATAAAACTTTTACGCAATATTCCCATCTCAATGTTCATTTAAAAAAGCACACAGGAGAAAGGCCGTACTCGTGCACAGTTTGTGATAAAACTTTTACGCAATCTTCCCATCTCAATGTTCATTTAAAAAAGCACACTGGAGAGACATTTAACTGCAAAGTAAGTCTAACAATACTAAATTTTAATTTTAAATAAGTTGTCGACTTGGATCTTTAATCAATTTAATTATTGTGTTTATTTTTGATGCACTGGCATAGAATGTGCAGTAATCTTTGGAGAATGTTCTATTATGAATGGTTCTGATGGTCTCTTATGGTCCTTTTGCCCAGCAACTCAAACTACCGTAATCTTGCTATGGTCCTTCTGTACATTCAGTTAGATGTGGAGGGTTCCTTGTTAATTGCAATTTGGCATTTCTTGTCAAAACCATAACCTAAATGCTACATAAAAGATGATTGATTTATTGAAGAATATATTATATATTATTTTTTATAGATTTGCAACGCCAAGTTTAGTCATTCCTCTCAACTGACGGTCCATATGCGAGAACACAAAGGTCGACAACCTTACAAATGCACCGTTTGCCAGAAAGTATGCAGATGGGCTCCAGAATTACAATCGCACATGAGGAAACATACTCGGGAAAAATTCACTTGTGTCACTTGCGATAAAAAGTTCACTACGGCGGCGTATTTGTCGGAACATACTCGTACGCATACCGGAGAGAATTTATCCACGTGTGCCGTTTGCGATCGATAGTTCATCAGGTAAACGTTTTAGCTTCATAAAGCATTATTCCACTGATATGTCTGTATTTTAAGAGTTCTATTTTTTTTTCAGGTCGAACTCATACTGGAGAAAAGCCGTACACTTGTTCTGTGTGTGGAAAAAAATTTACAAAATCTTCTAGACTTAAGGCTCATTATCGAAAACACACGATAGAAAAACCGTACTCTTGTAATGTGTGCGATAAAAAATTCTCCACTTCGTCCGATTTAAACGTACATAATAAAAAACATAAAAAATATACTGACTTTAAATTTTCCAGTAAAATAAGTTCTGTGATTTCCCAGTTTGTGATTAAGACGCTGAGTCAATTGTATGTGTTAAATGTTGATCGACCATTCTTTAATCGGGAAACTGGATTATCCAAGTACCTATTTGACATTTTTTCCCAACATTTTAAAAGAAATGGGAAACTTCGATCCAACTTTGACAACCTAAAAATTTGTAAAAGGAGAAGGAAATTTCAAAATAAATTTGTCATGTTAGGATTCACGTTATTTATAAGTATCTCGAAACAGCGCCTCGACTCTTTACTCCAGTAATCTTTATAATTATCGATATTTGGATCAAATTTCTCAGTTTGAAGAGCAGTTTACGGACATTTGTAAATGAACATAATAAATTAGTCTCCAAGGCTAGTAAACTCAATTTCGCTAGAGAGCAGTAGTAACGATTTCACTGATTTTTTAGCGAGTTACTGGTTATAAATAGTTGACACTGTAACAGTCGTCCTGAATTATTGTCATTTAGTTCTTTCAAGTTTTCGCTTTCTTATGTGCGGAAATAATGAAGCAGATGTTCTTGAGGTGGATGAGGATATATTTTCATGCTATTATGTGGTTTATGTCTCTGTAGCAGAATAGCGTCAGTCAAAATAACGCCGCACAAAAATAACGCTGAACAAATCAGCGGCGGACAAAATAAAGCAGAACAAAAACAGCGACATAGAAAATGGCTTATTCCTTTTCCCTTCTCGAAAATATATCAAAGAATTTGTATTCCACATGAAGTTTTCCAAAAAGGGGAAGGGAATAAGCAATTTTGTCTGCAGCTCTTTTTGTTCTGCGTTATTTTCGTGCTGCGCTATTTTGACTGACGCTATTTTAACTGACGCTATTTTAACTTATCGCTTAGAGAGATATCGGTAAAATGAATAACGCCTGTGAACGTAATTAACTTCCTGCGGTATTGGGATTACGTCAAGCGGTATTTCAATTTCATTTAACAGTTATCGGAAGCGACCTTTTACCCGCGCTATTCGAAAATGTCACCTTAACCTAGCTTTATTGTTATTGTGTCTTTTGTGTGTCTTGTAAGTTTTTAATTAAATTTGTGTGTTTACCTTAGCCATATCCAGTATTTGTTGTATTATTATTGTTCAAATAAAAGACGAACATTTATTTTTTGAGGTACCTATAATAGTGTATCTACAGATTCATTTTATCTACAATTAATTTTCCTCAACTTTCACTAGAATATCTGCAATGGATGAAGATCCTGAAGCGATAATTATTGGTGGTGGAAATGATCAAGACATTGAAGCCACTATTTTGATTAATAACTTTTTTATAAAAAAACTCTGCGCATGCCCGGCATGTTAATTATCAAGCGCTATTTCAAATACCGCCTGTCGTTAGGCTCCGTAAATAACGCTTGGCGGTAACGTTATTTAGGGACGTTGTGTTAAGAATCGACTCGCGCATAGGTTAAATGTCAAAATAACATATGCGCTAATACGGCCTGACGCTATTTGGGTTGCCGATATCTCTCTAATTCTGCTACAGAGCTGTGGTTTATAGTTTGTAGGGCTGCGTTAATAAACTTACTCCAGTGAGTAGAGAAGAGTATGATCACGTGATTAGAAAAGTATGTTTGATGGTTACTCGGAGTAACCGTTCAGAGGCTTCACCGGCCGAAGGCAAATCAAATGTCATTGTGTTGTGTATGAGTTTGGGGTTATATTGTTCATTTCGAAAATAGAAATTAATTAACCATGGATGAGTTGAATATTAATAATCAAATAATATCAATAAAAATAACCTGGCAGTAATCTGAACTGAACTACTGTATAAGCCAAACTGTCGTAACTGTCAGAGTATATAATACTCCATTAAAAAGCGGAGTATGCAGAGTTTACTCCGAGTAGGTTTCTGAACGTTTATAAAAGCATACTCTATACTGGTAGAGTAAATTTATGAACGCTTCGGAGTAAACTATCCGTACTCCGAGTAAGTTTATGAACGTAGCCTAGGTGATCTGTGGTTTATAGTGTCAAGTGTCAAAAAATCAGATGATAGTGTCAAAGTCAAATTAGTTATGTTTATACTATTGAGTTTAAAAAAGATAAAATGGAATAAATTGTGAATAAATTATATTTATATCAACAATGGATAATACTATTAATGTTACGGACTGTTGTCGAACTTGCTTAAGAGTTGATTGTGCCCTTACTTCTACAGAAGCTCAAGATTCTGACTCTATTAAATTTTTTGATAAACTTGTGGCCTGTGTATCTGAAGTGGTAAACACCGAAATTATATATGTATTTTAAATAGAAGAACTTTACGTTGTTTATGTATTTATATTTTAGTCTTGGTTGAAAGATAGTCTGCCTTTAATTTGTTCAACATGCATTGATCGTCTACGTGTGGCTTATGACTTTCGTATTGTTTGTCTTGAATCTGATCAAACATTAAATAGGTAGGTTGTTCAATAGGAACTACATCAAAATATGAATTATGTGTATGTAACTATTGCTCCTTTTGTTTTTAGGTATATAAGAAAATTGGAAATAAATTTAGAAAATCGTACTTTAACAACTCCAACAAAATTTGAATTTGCATTAACTTCTGCAGCCACCAATCAAGATTCCACCTTGATAACTGAAGAACAGCAAAATTCTGAATATATTCACTTAAAACATTTTTTAGATAATGATGAAGAACTTGCAAAGCAAGAGGATTTGGTAGAAAATGTGTGTGATGTAGAAAGAAGCTCCAGTCCTGAAGAAAATGATTCAAAAATAGGTAGGTACTTTTAAATTATATTTTAATTATTCAGTATCATTAAAACATTTCATTTCAGAATTTATAAGTGAAACTGAATTTGTAAAACAGAATTCGGTCATTCAAGATACTATATCTGATAAACAACCCTCAATATTGCAAGAGCAGTCATGTCAAACTCAACCCCATTTACAATACCAGTCACAAGAACATCATTCTTTGCAGGTAATGGGAATGCATTTCTAATAAGTAATATTCAATCATCACAAGGAAAATGTAAACTGTCATATTTCCTTAATCTTATCAGCTGTCCATCGTCAAACTGTTCAGTCAATACATCATATGTTTCAGTCTAGTTTCTAGTAGAAGTTAGGAACGTTGAAGGTCTAATACTACCACTTTTATAAACTATTAACGTAAACCTATTTCATTCAACTTATTAGGACTATGATTAGAAACTCTCACTATAACTTCAAACTTGTATAAACTAATAAATAAATGTTTTTTTTTTGTATTGAATACACAGATACATGATACATCCCAACAAGAACAAATAGATCAACAGTCACATAGTACAGAAATTGAAACTGCACAAATACATCATAATAGTGAACTACATACAATTGTATTAGGATCTCTACCAAATGTCCACCAACCTGCTGCCAATTACATAGCTGTTCCTCTTAGACAGATTATCAAAAGAACTACAGGTATGAACTATTCACGAGAAAATTAGAATTTGATAGTTTTCATTGTTCAAGATTTTAGTATCGGTTTTATTTAGTTTAGTTGTGAACTTTTTAACAGTATCTCTAACATCATTTTCGCTTAAATGACAAAACAAAGTGGATAACGATAAAAGTTGCAATAACTCTATGTTTTTACGACAAATGTATTCCAACCTTCAACAAGCAAACCTACATTCTTCAATTTGCCGATGATACTGCCGCCATTGCCCATAACAAAACCCTGCCACAGACTGTGGATGCTTTACAAAATATATGCAACAGCATAGTTTCATTTTCTAATAAATGGAGAATTCAAATAAACCCTACAAAAACTAACTTCATTATCTTCAACCACATAGCCTACCAAAATGTTTATACAATAAATATCCAAAATCACATAATTCAGCCCTGTCAACACTGTAAATACCTTGGTATAAACCTCGACCACAAACTAAATTTCAACTACCACACAAAGGAAGTTAAGAAAAAAGCCATTGCAAGAGCTTAACATTTTAGAGCTTTGACTTACAAAAACGAAGGGATCAGCAGAAAAGTAGCAAGTGAGATATACCAAATGATATGTAGACCACTTCTGGCTCTATATTATTTCAAACCTGCTCGAAACCAGCCCTGAACAATCTACAAGTAGCAGAAATAACTTGCCTCAGAAGCATAACCAAATTAAGACACCCCCAGAACCCTATACACTGTCCATCAAACCAAATGCTATATAATACTGTCAACATCACACCTATCTTGGAAAGAAGTTTGCAAAAAACCTAAACATTGAAATGCTTCAAGATATAGTTATAACCCGGGATCCGAATATACCACCAAAAAGGAAAATTCCAGAAAAGTCACTGTGGACAAAAATAATGAGTATTAAAGCAAACGCGGTAAATTAGTGCAATGTAGGTCTCTAAATCAGACTATTAAGTGTTCCAATTACATCTTATATATACTTATATAATTGTTATCTATTTATTTTCACTAATTTTTTTTTCTTTTTTTGCATTTTATTTATTATATCTATATATAAAAAAAATTTTTGTTATACAAGTAAATTGTAAAAATCTGTGGCAGAAAGATCTCGGTCGTTAGCCATTTGGGTAACCAATAAAGATAATCTCCTCCTACGACAAATGTGAGATGTTTTATTTGTTATAATTTGTTCAGGAGTACAAGTGAGACCTCCAACACCGAAACAAGCAGAGGGTGATGAAAATGGATCTACAGGATTTACATGCAAGGAATGTGGCAAATCTTATAAGAAAAAATCAAATTTAAGGATTCATCTTCGTACCCATACTGGGGAAAAACCTTTTGAATGTAAATACTGCATAAAGAGGTTTGTATTATTATTAAGTTTTCTAATTATGAATTTTGAAGAAAAATATTTCAGGTTTTATCATTCTTCGCATCTTCGTGAACACATTCGTCGCCATACAGGCGAGAAACCATTTCAATGCGCCGTCTGTAGCAAACGTTTTACTATCAAAGGAGAACTTAATATGCACATGAAATCCCATACAGGAGAAAAACCTTATGCTTGTACCTGTTGCGATAGACGTTGCCTAACATCGGCTGATTTAAAGGTTCATCAATTAATAACATCTGGTTAATAATAAGATAACGTACTTTTCTTTTCAGGTCCATATGCGCACTCACACTGGCGAAAAACCTTATTCGTGTACAATGTGTGGCAAAAAATTCGCTAGCACATACATCTTGAATTCTCATATTAAAACGCACACAGGAGAAAGGCCGTACTCGTGTACAGTTTGTGATAAAACTTTTACGCAATCTTCCCATCTCAATGTACATTTAAAAAAGCACACCGGAGAGAAATTTAACTGCAAAGTAAGTCTAACAATGCTGGGTATTCATACAAGTAGTATCACTTGGAACTTTCATTTATTTACTTCTGCCCGAGTCCTTGTAAGTTCTCACAGAAGCAAAGTATATGAGTAGGTGCTTCATTTTCTGCAAATAGGTTAACTGACTTTTCACGTTCCATACGTGATCACTGGCCTTATCTCAATAATAGTGTTTATAATGTCCAGTCCAGATTAAATGTAGAGTGTTCATTGTCAGATTTCTATTATGTAATAATTTTTATAGATTTGCAACGCCAAGTTTACTCATTCCTCTCAACTGACGGTCCATATGCGAGAACATACAGGTCGGCAACCTTACAAATGCACCGTATGCCAGAAAGTATGCAATTACGCTTCAGAATTACAATCGCACATGATGAAACATACTGGGGAAAAATTCACTTGTGTCACTTGCGATAAAAAGTTCACTTCGGCGGCGTATCTGGCGGAACATACTCGTACGCATACCGGAGAGAATTTGTCCACGTGTGCCGTTTGCGATCGACAGTTCACCAGGTAAACCATTTTACTTGAACAGCTTTATAATTTTGATTTATCATTAACACAAGTGTACAGTACGGTCTATTTATTTTAGGTCGCAGTATTTGGAAAAACACATGCGAACTCACACAGGAGAAAAGCCGTATCCTTGTTTTGTATGTGGAAAAAAATTTACACAATCTTCTAGTCTTAAGGTTCATCTTCGAATACACACGGGAGAAAAACCGTATTCTTGTAATACGTGCGACAAAAAATTCACCACTTCGTCCGATTTAACTGTACATAACAAAAAACATCAAAAATATACCGATTTGTAAATTGATTTTCAGTAAGATACGTTCTGTGATATTACCATTTTGTGATTAAGGGGTTAGGTTAAGTATAATGGAAATATTGTTCGGTTTATTCCAGTATTTGACATTTCATCGCAACATTTTAATAAAATTGACGCTTGCATAGTTGCTTTGAAATATGTAAGTTGTCATATTTTAGTTAATATGTCATGGTTGGATCCGTTTAATAGTGACATATTTGTACTGTGAGCTACAGTCGGTTCGTACCGCACGTGAATGAAATCACGTGCATATTTAATGACCTAGACAAGTGGATAAGGTTGAACAGGGGCGTATTCTGTTCCCCTACTGCTAACATTTGATTGTGTGTCGTCCAGTACGCAGCCGACTTAAAATAGATCACGCGTGGTCTTTGTTTACATGGGACCGTCCAGACTATAAAGTGTCAACACTCCTACTAAATATTAAATATTAAACCCCAGCAGGGACCAGATAAGGAAAGTGATGGGATTACTCACAGGTCACTGTATCCTAAGGAAGCACATTTATACAATTGGCATATATAGGGAGGAACCCATCTGTCGGTTGTGCATGGAAGAGGAGGAAACCGCCTCTCACATTATCTTCGAATGTGAAGCACTGTCCCATTGGAGATATAGACTCCAAGGGAGGATTTCTCCAAGAAGGACCTAGTGAAAAGACTGTTGAGCCTGATAAGGGCTACTTCACATAAACGGTATAACCAAGAGCACAAAAAGCCTAAAGGCTGAGGTGCCGAGGTCTCTAAGTCTCTGACTGGTGGTACCGAACTAATCAATCAATAGATATCGAGGTTTTATTTTCGAGCAGCTGGAATCGCGAATAACGAACAACAGAGTTTATAAATCTAGCTTGAATTAAAAAATCTACATCGCTTTTTTTATATTCGCATAAGATGCGGATATTTTTCACGAGAAACAAAAAAAAAGGTTTCCTCTGATTGTGATATTATATTATTATTATTATTTATAAGACTATTAAATGAAACATGACAAAATTTATAATTAGATTTTAATATTTCAGTTTGTATAATTTCATATTTGTAGATGATATATTTGCCGAAAAACTGTATGTTTTGTTTATTTTTTTCTACAACTTACGTTGTATCTAATTTGTAATATATGTATACGAATAAAAACATTTTTGAAATTCCAGTCTATTAATTGTTTAACCTCAATACAACCACAACCTCAACAACAACAAGGCACTATAGCTCCCAACAGAACTGATTTTTTTATTTATTCATATTTATTTATTCACGGGCAAGCCCAATTCACATAAAAATTACAGTGTTAAAAAATGCTCTAAAAGCAAAAACAAAGAAAAAAAACATGTAAAATTAAATTACAGATTGATAACACTACAACATCAATCGACAATCAAAAATTTTAATACTGTATACTGTAATACTACTTTCAAAGATTTTGGGAATTATACTGAGGATAGATATAGGACGATAATTTGTGATGTCAGATTTTCTACCTGATTTATAAACTGGATGAGTGACATATATTATGATGTTTTCCAGTAATCCGGAAATTCGCTGGTAATAAGAGACTTATCAAATATATGAAAGAGCGGATAATTTTAACAATTTAATAAACTTCAATCCAAAAAAATGTTGTTTTTTAAGAGTGCAATACTTTCATGCCTTATTGTCTAGGGGATATTTTGTCTAGGGCAGTGGCGTAGCGACAAATTATGGCCCCCCCCGCGAAAAGTGAGTTAGGGCCCCCTTGCCTATATTAAGAATATTATATATAAAGTTTGTTAAGAACGTTACAATAAACATAACTATTGAACAAGGAACGAGAAAATAAAAAATATTTTTTAAAACTGCAAGGGACAAAAACTAAAAATTTCTTTAGGTAGCTAAGGTAGCGATACTAAATACTTGAAAGCAACAGTGAGATAAATACAAAAATATTTTAAATTAAGCGATCAAAACTTGAATATTTCAATATTTTTTGCGAGGCAATTGCCTGTCCTAATTATGCTGTAAAATTATTTTAGTACAATTATTATGTAGGTACCCATACTTATCTACTACTATTCTAAACAGCACCACTCAGTATATACAGATGTTAATACCTATTTTAGCTATGCCACCTTATACAGAAACTACAAAAACATCAAACGACAAAACAGATTACAGACACACATCGAGTATGAGCCTCTGGGGCGTTGGCCTCTACAGGCCAGGATTTCGGCCCCTTCCAATCCCTAGCGATAGGCTCTTTCGGGCCTCCTTTGGGCCTGGGCACTCCCGCAATTGCGGGGGTTCGCGGTAGTAGCGCTACGCCACTGGTCTAGGGCATATATGGCTAGGGGATATTTTGTATTGGACATATTTAGTCTATGGGACATTTTGTCTAGGGGATGTTTTTCTAAAAGATATTTTGTTTTGAGGATATTTGGTCTAGGAAATATTTTGTCTAGGGAATATCTGACTAAGGGATAAGCTGCACTATGTTAAGCCTTAGCTTTAATATAACTGATATATTTCCTCAACGATGGATTGCCAGGAAGTGGTTTTGAGTGGGCACCCAGAAGTATTGAGTATATCCCGCTGGATTTTTATGTTTGGGGACACATGAAGTACTTAGTTTATGCCAATGAAATTAATTCATGAGACGAATCACTCTGTATACATTTATTTTCAATTCTCCTGACGTTGAAAATCTTGTAATTTGTGAAATCGTCATTTACTCAATAAGGTATTCAACTTCAAATTTTGAACCCATGTTTTATAAGGTAATATTAATAAGTCTTTAGATTAACAGAAAAAAATGAAAACAAAAGTTTACTATATAAAACTATACAACTTATAATGCAGATACGTCACTAGTTTAAATATGAAGTTGTAGATAGTCTTCCTTTGCTGTTCCATGTTTCAGCTTCTTCTTCTTCTTCTTTTTACTCCATTGGGACGTTTGAGCACTCTGCTCTGCACTTACCATAGAATAAGGTATAAGTACGCACTTACCAAGAACCAAGAACCTGAAAACGTGTGTCAAAGTCAAGTGTCAACATAAAATGTCATCCGTCTAAGTCATACCATGGACTAGATTAGTATCGAAAGTGCACTCTTGCACCTGTTCGAGCGCATCGAACATTTTATTAGGAAGGAATGATTGGGGCTGCTGTAAGGTAGTACAATTGGTACCAACTGAACAGCAGACACGAGGCGGGGTTAGGGAGATAGGTTAGGGGCAGACATGCCAATATGTCGAGAAGTGAATAAAAACCTTTGTTACTTTAAATAGTGTTTTTATAATAAATTACAAAACCAACAGCTGCCGTTGCTGTTGAAAGATGTCCCCAACCGGTGAAGGATGTCACTACCGATAAAACATATATCCAACCGGTAAGAGATGTCCCCCAGCGGCGGAGGACCGTCTTCTCGGCTGGTGGATCCCCCTCTTGGTTGGAAGGTGTCCCTCGCTGCTGGAAGCTGTAAATGGAACATACTTAGACTTGCTGTGGATGAAAGTAAAATTAATTACAAACAAAAATAAACAATAAAAACAACTCGATAAATTCAATACATATGGAAAAATAAAAACAATTGCAATTGGAGGAAAACATTTGCGGTTGAAATATGTTCCTCGCGGTTGGAAGATATACCGAAACGGTAGAAAATGTTCTAACGTATAAAAAATATATCCAATGACAAAGTTTGTTTCTCACCGGTGGAAGACGAACTTCCTGGCTGGAAGATGACCCTCTCGGATGGATGATGATACTCTCGGATGGATGATGTCTCTCTCGCTTGGAAGATGTATCTCTCGATTGGACGATACCTCGCATCCCTCTGCTGGATGATATCTCTTTCGGTTGGAAGATGCCCTCTAGACTCGGTGAGGTTCCTCTTGGTTGGGTGATATCCCTCTCGGTTGGAAGATGCCCTCTAAGCCGAATGATACCCTTCTGGTTGGAAAATTATCTCTAGGCTGGATAATGTCCCTCTCGGTTGGGTGAAACCACTCTACTAGGCAACAATATTACCAAAAAAATACCACTACCACCTTCGGCAAATATAATAATCCCCTACTAGGCAACAACAATACAAAAATTACCACTACCACCTTCGGCAAATATAATAATCCCCTACTAGGCAATAACAATACAAAAAATTACCACCACCACCTTTACCAGCAAAGATAATAATCCTCTACAAGGCCCATGATGATGTGGAATATTGGAAAGGTTTCTGAAACAAAATATCAAATGAAACTGAAAAATTTAACAAAAATATCGTTTGTATCTATGAACCCTGTAAAAAAATAATGTTAATTACAAACCAAGTGGCGAAAACGGGAAAGACACCTGGAATTTACAGGTGTACAGTTGACGATCCTCCTGGCCGGAAGATGACTCTCTCGGCTGGATGAAGTTCCTCTCTGTTAGAAAATGTCCTTCTAGGTTGGATGAACCTAGAAAAATTTCTGGAATAGAAAATCAAATAAAATTGAAAAAATTCAAGAAAAACATCGTTGGAACCTATGAACCCTGTAAAAAAATATATGCAAATTACAAACCAAATGGCGAAAACAGGAATTTACAGGTGTACAGTCGACGATACTCCTGGCTGGAAGATGACTCTCTAGGCTGGATGATAAACCTTTAGGTGGGGGATACTGATCTTGGTTGGAAGACGTCTTCTTCGGCTGGATGAAATCCCTCTCGGTTAGAAGATGTCCCTCTAGGTTGGATGATACATCCCCCAGTTGGAAGAATCTAAAAAAATCCTGGAACAGAAAATCAAATAAAATTGAAAAAATTCAACAAAAATATTGTTCGAACCTATGAACCCTGTAAAATAATATATGCAAATTACAAACCAAATGGCGAATACAGGAGAGACACCTGGAATTTACAGGTGTACAGTTGACGACTCTTTCGGCTAGATGAAATTCCTCTCGGTTAGAAGATGTCCCTTTAGGTTGGACCATACACTCGCGGTTGGAAAAACTTAAAATATTTCTGGAACAGAAAATCAAACAAAATTGAAGCTGGAATTTACAGGTGTACTGTTGTTTGAAAAAAAGAGCAAAAAATACAAAATTATTATAAATTATGCGCCATCTTACGTTTTTTTGTCAAAGTTATGGTCGGGTTATTCCTTCTTCGAATGTGCGATGGAAAATTGGTAATTAAATTAATTGTTGTTTGTCTATCCAATCCGAACAATTGCTTAAGCTGGAAATCCGGTATTTCATTAGGATCCATCTCATCCCTTAAAACTCTCCGTTGAAATTTCAAATGATTTCTAAAATAATATATATGTATTATGATACCACATATACCTATGATATAAGACCATATCTTACCTGTCACGCTCTTCTATCATTGGAAATACCAATTTTTTATTTTTTTTTCACTGAAGAATGTAGCTTCACCAATAAATACACAACACAAAAACAAACTGTAAGATTTCCGAAAACCCGATTTTCTGTGACTTACACGGGATGCGCGGAATTTTATATATACCCTGAAAAGTTATAAATTTGCGCAGAATTTTATATATATATATAGCCTGAAAAGTTATAAATTTGCGCAGAATTATATATATAGCCTGAAAAGTTATAAATTTGCACATAATTGACCTTGAAGACATATGAAATTACAATTATAACATTTGGTTGAATGGAATAATTAATATAGGTACATACGCGTTTAGGGTAGTTCCTCGCTCCGTTACCTTAAACAAAAAAATTAAATAAATATCGATTGATCATCTAACCTTTACCAATTTCAGATGTCCCAAAAGTTTCTGATCCATTTTCTATTCATTCTCTCTATTACTTGTGAGTTTGGAGATATTTGCAGTTAAAATAGGTCGGAAACTTCTGGCACACCCGGTATTTTATCTAATATTTCTCCATATCTATTCTAAATAAACGTAGAAATATTTTCAGAAAAAAAATAAATTAACGTCAAAAACTAACACAAATAGACATGGGAAAATATTGAGTAGATTTAATTGGAAATAATATAGGTATATAAAAAGAATATAATATAAAAGCTGTTCTATGTTAAATATATAAGCAAAAGTTTTCTAGTAATCACCCTGTAAATAGAATTTTAAAAAATATATTGTAATTCGTATTTTTATTGAAATATTTCTAGGTTTATCACAAGAAATGGAACTTTGTTAAAATTATTGTTATTTTAAATTAAAATCAATAAAAGTCCAACAATAACGAAAAAATAATTCACATTAACCGATTTTCAATTCAAATAATATTCTTAATTCATGTGTCCAAGATTCAATCAAAAGTAAAAAAAAATTATTTGTACGTGATAAAAAATATTATAATAAAACATAATCTTACCCTAAACATAATATTATAAACTAAAACTCCAGATCCATTCCAATTTTGTGAATTTGAGTTCCAATTCCTACAAAATTCAGTCATAAGTAATGAGTCAATGCGTTATATAATCCCAATTAGTCAAGCCGGCCGGTCTTTTTTGGTAGAATATGGAAATTTTTAGTTTAAAAAGTCTCAAAAGTTGATTATAAACAATTATAAAATTTCATTATTGATTACCAGGATATTCGGAAGAAGTTCGAAATAAATAATTATTGAAAATTTTATTTTTTAAAGGCCGGAAAATTTCTGTTTTTAGATAAAATATATTCTATAACGTTCTAAGCGATTTCAAAATCGATTAAACAATTAATAACATTATTCTTTGCAAAAATTATAAAAAATAAATATTTTTGGGATCAAAAATAGTATGGAAACTTTTATAATTACTAGTAAAAATCGCTAAATAAAAGAAAAGCTTACCATATTCATTCCATTTTAATATATTATTCCAATCAATGGCACTCACTTTCTCTACACTACACAAAATTTCGAAAACGGCACTTTCGACACTACACTACATTACACGTAATACCGAAAAGGTCACTCACGATGATTCGCAAAATTTCGAAAACGCCACTCCCGACACTTCACTGTATAAAATTTCGAAACCGACACTCCCGACAGATCCGTACTACAAGACGGTTTGCGCGGTACTGAATGAGAATGTTGAATTTATCCCGTGCTATCAAATAATACACCACTTAACTATTAACGACTATTTTTAACGGTACTGATTTTATTTAAATTTAAAAATGTGTAAAGTTTGTGAATTTTTTTTTCTACATATAATTCCCAATATCTAGGGAACCAATGGAAATAATTACACAAACTGTTTTTTATTCCATGAGGGAGCTTACCTGTGCTAATTCAGTTCTCTTTAAATGTATAGTTTCTTAACAAATTGGAGGGAGACTTTTCAAAAGACATAGGTAAGCTATGTCATTCCTCATATTTCCTAAATATTATCCAGTCTTTCGTTAACAAGTAGGTACTTTTTTCAAAAGACATAGGTAAGCTATGTCGTTCCTCATATTTTCTAAGAACTATCCAACCCCTTTTTTTACAAGTGGTACTTTTTTCAAAATACATAGAAAAATATTCTAAATACTATGCCTTTCGTTAACAAGTTGGTACTTTTTAAAAGACATAGGTAAGCTATGTCGTTCCTCGTATTTTTTGTTCTGTTTTTTTTCTGCCCTTTCTCCCCTTTTGGTGTCATTCGGTTTTGGAATTGTGAATTATTTTGTATTGCAATTGTTAAGTAGGTACGCCACATATACCGATTTTTTTGTTTACGATTGACTATTTCCCGCAATCTATTTTAAGTTGAACACCCTACTCCCTACTTCAGTATTCTGTTTTCAAAAAGCACGATTAAATACTTTAACTTTAAGTTAGATTGTACTATTATAAAATTTTACTCAAAACAACCTACTAACGATGGACCCAGTTGGTTACAGTAAAAGACTTATAAAAAAGCTTGTTACAGAAGAGAAAAATAACTTGGCTGAGTTCGGTAGAAAAACTCGGAAAGAAAATCCAACATGCACAATAAACGACAAGAAACATTTTTCAAGTTAAAACACGAGCCGAGAGCTGTTCATTTCACTTTGAAAAATCACCCTAGGACAGAACAAGATGTATTCGAAAAGGAAAAGCATATTGAAGAGTTAGGGTTGAAAAAAAGCGGTAGCACCAAGAAAATTACGTGCTACCTTTTTAACCGAATGAATAAAATATTTCGGTTATGCGACGAGAGTTGAAATGTGCTTTTTTGACAGTGAACTTTTTATTTTATTTTAGGAATAGACAAATTATATTCGTGCGCTGTGAGCAAATCGTCTTAACTAATTAGTGTTTTTTCCGCATTACTAAATTACTTAACCAGCATCCAAACTTTTTGTAGATATACAGGGTGTACCAGGATTTCGCAACAAAAATTTGAAAGATGATAAAGGGTTAATAATAATGATAGTAGTTCATATAAAATTTGTACATTACTCTCTTCGTTAACGAATTGTACCCATCTAGGAACTTTTTTATCTCCAAATAAGTGTTAAAATAGCAGGCATGAACTAGGTTTTCTAGCAGGCAACTGTCGTCTGAATCACTACATGGTAAGCCTTGGACTGGACTGGGAAGATTTCACGTGCTGTCTTTGTCTGGATGATGATAAAACAGCAGAGCATATACTTTGTAAGGAGTAGATCTTCCCGAGAAAACAGATATTTTTCCTCCTACCCCTATAGAAAGTAAACCCGTTCCTCCTTCATATAAGGGAGGAAACTCATACTTCCCACCTTCGGGAGGAATAGTAACTAGTAACTTTCGTAATAAATGCTACAAAAATATATATCTATCTACGTCCTAAAACTGAACATAAGCGATTGTTCGTATGCTTTAAAGCAGGCAAATGTATTTATTTATTTATCAAGTATTCCTACGGATCTTACAATCTAATTACAAGAATACTGCAAAAGAAATAATAGCATTGTTTAATAATATAGAGGTAGTTAGTCAATAAATTTGAAGAAAATGGGGTACAGCGATAGATGGCGACTGTATTTGCAGCTCCACCCTGTGTGATCGTCGCCATATTTTATCCAATTTTATTTTAATCATATCAATACAAGTACACGCTCTGTTGCCAACGTTTCAATTTTAAATTTATACAATACATCGACAAAATGGTCCATTTTGAAATTTATGGTCAGAGTTTGCAACAATTCGTTATCACTTATAAGTAGGTGATTAACATTCTAATTAACAATTTTCTCCAGGAACAAAAAATTCTCATTTCAATAATAATCTGTGTATCAATTTTCAATTCTAAAGGAAAAAATATAAAAATTTTGCATTTTCTAACCTACAAAATCGACGGAAAACAAATTAAAGATGTATATTTGGCGTATCTTTAGCAATGATTAAGAAAAAATGTGAAAACTGATAAACATATCTTAAGAATAATGTAGAATATGATGATGTACTGAAAATCACTCCAACCACAATATATTCCAAACTCACACCTCCCCCACCCTTATAATATGAGGTGAACTTGAAATTTATTTTTTATTTCCAATTTTATATTACGTTTATATGATTAAAATAAAATTGGATACAATATGGCGACGGTCACACATGGTGGAGCTGTAAACACAGTCGCCATCTATCGTTGTACTCCATTTTCTTCAAATTTATTTCCTGTAAGCTTGACTAAAAATAGTTAGTTTAAAGTTATTCCAGTAAAATGAAGATTTAAACTACCATTCAAAACGAAAGCCTTCATTTTTGAATATAACTACCCCCAAAATCACTTTTTTGAAAATATCACGAAAACATACGAAGATATGGAAAAATATTTTGAATAAAATTTTTTATAAAATCATCTCTAATTACTTTTGACGTATTTGCAATAGAAACCGAGATATTCAAAAAACAAATGTAATTTATGGCTTTGCAGCAGAATAGCGTCAGTCAAATTAGCGCAGCACAAAAATAATGCAGAACAAAAACAGCGGTAGAGAAAAAAGCTTATTCCCTTCCCCTTTTTGGAAAACTTCATGTGGAATACAAATTCTTTGATATTTTTTTGAGAAGGGGAAGGGAATGAGCTATTTTCTCTGTCGCTGTTTTTGTTCTGCTTTATTAGGGAGTTTTTGGACCAACTAAAAAATAACCTTTTTTGTGGTTATAGTTATTAAGGACAACGATAACGACTCATGATTTCAAACGAGTTTTTGGAACGTCAAAAAATGTGGTTAGTTTGGTTAAAGTGATAGTAACCTAACTTTTTTATATTTTAAACATGTTAAGCATGTACCTATGTTCAAACGCAATTATTGAAATTTAAGTAGTTTTTTTCTCTAAATATGGATTAATATATTGATATCTTGATAAGAAGGAGACAGCCAAATATTCAGTTGATTCGAAACATTGTATTGAGAGATATTTTTAATTGGGAACAACCAGAAGATGAACCCGAAGTTATTGAACAATTCTGGATGGCTAGACAGATGAAGACTAATTGTCCCATTTTAGAATATTGTTTTTTTCTATCCACATATTAATAAGTAAGTGGAGGTGGTCCCTTAATGTTTTTAATGAAACATTTGTTTGGGCAAGCAGCATCACATGTTCCTGTATATCTTCCCATAAATTAGGATGTTGAAATGGATTAAGACTTGACACCTCCCGCAAAAGGGCCAAATCATCCGCATCCTTAAACCTAAGTCGTTTTTTTGTTGGAAGTTGTGCTTGAGCCCCAATATCTTGCTCCATGTCTCGAAAGTTCAAAAATATTTAATTTTAAAATCGACTAAAAGAGTAGGTAAATAACAACTACAACACAAAATTTTAGGTTATAATAACAGACTGAAGTTAGCAATACTGCAATTCAGCGACAACTTCTATGTCCAGATAACCACAAAAACAGTTATCCCAATCCGCCGTAAATAAAGGTCGTTATCGTTATTCAGTTTGCCACCCCTCTTTTTCTCTACTGCGCAATCTCAGAAATAACAATAACCACAAAAATGGTTTATCTGGCCCAAAAACTCCCTATTTTTGTCCGCCGCTGTTTTTGTTCTGCGTTATATTTGTGCGGCGCTATTTTGACTGACGCTATTTTCTCCAGCGCTATTTTGACTGACGCTATTCTGCTACAGAGCTGTAATTTATAGCTCAGCCGCATACATCATATGGACTAAATACAACAGCTTGGATGATGGGTTTGAACCCTTTGAGCGTTATATTTAAAAATGAAAAAAAAAATTGTGAGTCGAGATGGCGAGTAGGTATTGAAACAATAAAAAATTACACGCGAGTTTGGAAAACATTGGAGTTGGAGTGATTTTGAGTACGTCATCAAATTCTACATCACTTTAAAGGTATGTACAACAATTTTCACATTTTTTTCTTTATTATTGCGAAAAATACGCCAAATGTGCATTCCTTTGTTTACATCACTCTTGTAGTTTGCCGCTTTTTTTTAATACAAAATATTTGTTCTTAATATTCAAATTATTAATAAGTCTAGACAAAAAGGAATTTCTAATAATATTTTTCTACTATAACCCACTTTCAAATATGTCTTTGATAGATAGCATAGACATGAAAATCTAATCAACACCCGTTGGTAATTATTATTTTGTTAAATTCCTAAAGTTAAGACCCTCGTTAAGGCAACATTAAAGTAATAAGCAGGGTATTAATATCACATAAGAGAATAGAATATAAATACCTTCTGTATTGTTTGGGTCTCTTTTACATCTTAAAGGCGACTAACTATAACATCTTTTAATAAAGAGATTTGCTTTCAGAATACACAATGAAAAAGCATTCCAGAAAACAGATTATGAACAAATTAAACATGTTTTGATTCAAAAATAATCCCCAAGCCATAGGCGGACATAGTAGTTTTCTGAAAGGGTACGTTTGTTGAAACTAAATTGTGTAATAACTGTAAAATCCATATCTGGCAGTAGCAATATTTAATAATCGATGAAGAGGAAGGCGAATATCGATATGTGAAGAATATTATGTAAAAAAACTAAATTTAAGAGGACGAATAATGCTAGCGATTAGGTCGGTAATATGTTAAATACAGTTAGAAGACATTCAACGTCTTAATAGAAATTTTGTAAGCATCACAATAATAAACTTGTTAAACAAGCAAACTTCCATAATTTAAGATTAAATATAATTGCATTTTCAGTACTTCTGAATTTGGAGAGCAGACTAATTGCGGTAGCCATTAAGCATACTAAACAACATTAAATCCCATAAAATCAGAAATGTCACAAGAAAACATCTCGTTTTAACCTCGTTATCTAATTTACACCGACCAACAACCCCATTCGACTAAAACAATAATATGGCAGTGTCTACGTACGTTATTGAGTGCGGAATTTGAATTTAAACTTTCAAAATAACCTATAGTGGTATTGGGATGAAAATATAGTCTGTTCATACGGATTGTGAAGTGAATAAAACGGATTATTCAATATTTATAGCCGGAGTTTTATAGTTTAAAAGCAGGTAAACGGTGTATTTGGCATAATAATGAACAGGTATTGTCATAAGTGTTCGTTCGATATGTCGACATTTCGTCCACATCAAACCGAATATATAATAGTTTGTAGTTGATCCAGTTAGTTTCTGCGAGTGAATTTAATGAGGTTGAACAGCAGAAATTGGGGTATCCATTGGGTATACGTAGTGTTGTGAGTTGCAAACTTTAAAGGTAAAGTTCGTTCACGTTGAAGCGAAAGTTTTCATTTGGTGAAATTATAGGAGAATGTTGAGGAGAGTTTATCGAAAAGCTACCGAGAATTTATAAAGCGAACGTTACCAACGAGTTACCAAACAATTTTGTTTAATATGACAACGTTGCAAATTTTTTAAACAGTGAGGTTAAAAGTTTGCCTATTAAGTCAACTGAAGAAAAATATCTGTCTTTTCAAAAATAGGAAAAAAATGATGCTTAAACAAATATGCAAATATTGTGGCTCTCAATTAAGTAATGATGAACATAATATTAAGGCCATGGAATTTCTATATCAAATATTATCGGTTCATCCAAAATTTCTACAAAAAAAACCAAAATGGCAAAATCGTTTATATCCCTTAATTTGAAACTTCTGAATTTGAATGAACCAATTGCAAAAGCCCCACACGATATCCAAGATGTAGCTGAGGCTGGTCCATCTAATATGTCAATGTTAACCCACAAATAAACAAAAATACATCAAATACAGAAGATCTGGTAGTGAGAGTTATGATACTGTACTGGAAGAAGATGAAGACTACTCTGTTCATGACACTAACTCTTTTGATGGTCCAGAAGATTTTTCGTATTTGGAAACGGAAGAAATTCTATATTAAATTTTAGTTTTTGTTTTCAAGTACCTACACTAAGTACCTACCTGCTATGTTCCGAATTCCGTAGGGTTTTGTTTGTGTGTTTATTCTCTTAATGTTTTTTGGTTTAAATAACTGGTCTTTGTTTCCTAACTACGTACCTACTTTAAGAAAACAGCGTTTTTTGTTTTTTAATTATTTTTTTAAACCACTATGAGTACTGGCTGGTTTATTTAACAATATTTTAAATGTTTTGTTAGTACCTATAATGTTGAATAAATATTTATGTTCTAATTATTTTTGTTATTTAACCTAATACATCACCCAGTTCCTTTAAATTTCTATTAACTTTTATGTAGTAATAAATTCTCCAAATAGTTGCAAATTTCAATGGCGCTGAAGTTTACCCAAAATTCTCGATAATTCCAGAAAGTTCGTAACGACAAATAAATTACGGTAATTTTCCAACACTAGATGACCAATAGTACACGCGTATAATAAAAAAATCGTGTAGTCCATAATTATAGGAATTTTAAACTGAAATTTGATATCCATAATCTCAAATAATGAAAGAATATGGAAAAATATTCAGCAAGGACGTATCTATAATATTATGTATGCAAGGGTACCCGAAAGTGAAGAGTGAAAAAAATTGAAACTCAAGATTCATTGTGTAGGTCAGATAATAATCTTTAAAAAGCAATAAATGGTTAAAAAAAGGGTAAAAAACCAATTAAAATGGTTTGAATCCAAATTTTAGATCGCTAGGAAACAATACCTTTAAAAATTTATAGTAACGCTGCTGAAAACATTAGGAAATACCGCCGCTTCCATGTAGCGGAAAGAGGAATATAGCAATGGCGACGTTTCCACTAGACGTCCAATTCACTATGTAATACATCACAGTCTTACGCAAAACTAGCGAAGATAAATATTCCTGTGTGTGAGTGTTTCTACACTTTTATTTCGCTAATGCCGTTCCATCTACTCCACGCATACACATCCTTTGCTTTTCCCATTTCACTGGGCTCTAAATTGATTCTCCTGTTATCCTCGATGTCAAGGTTTATTTCTAAAGCTGTAAGAGACGAGAAAAATGACCTATAAAGCAAGAAGATAGACATAGCGAGGATGCCTTCAATTTATTACCATATATCAACTAGCCTGCTTTGATCGTACACTATTTGATGACGGTGATTCGTCTTAGAAACGAAATAGGAATAAATTTATTGCTATCATTAAGCATTTTACTTTGTTCTTTGCACTCAAAATCACATGATTGGTACTAATAAATGTGACATTTAGTAAACAGCACACGCCTCTTAAGTGAGAGCGATCCATAGAAAACTGAACCTGTAAAAAAGACATGGATATTTATAATTTGTGAACAGTTGTAGCACTTGAATTCATTACAACAGCAATTACCTCACTAGAAACTGTAGATTCTTGTACTGCAGCAGCACAAAATATCATCTTGAACATTTTTTTGTCCACCTCAAGTGGAAGAAGACAATTTGTACTGTCAGTAAATTAGTAAAAAAGTTCAACGAAACTGGTTCAGTAAAAGATTTATCATTTTTGATAGTTACCTTATAAACATTCTTTTATTGACCTACAACATAATTGTTATTGTCAAGTGATTAATGTCATTGTAGTAGACGAAATCAAAAACATCCAACATGAAGCTGACTGTAATGGAAAGAATTGAAATTCTAACATTAATTGGTTGTGGAGATAAAACACGCACATTCTGTTCCCATATTACACCTTGAGGTCAACGGTGGACACCAGCCCGCTTTCCAATTTTGGTTTCGCCTGTCTTCAACGTGTACACGGGGATCTTGAAACGTTTTAGGTAAATTTTATTTGAGAGGAATACTGTACTATATGTATAGTAGGTTTTATTTTTATTTTATTCTACTTATTTTATTTTATTTTATTTTTTTAAATGCTTATTTAATTATTTAAAATTATTTTTTTAAATTATTTTTCAATGGGAGGGTATTGACCCAATGACCTAATGGAGGAGCCGCCACTGAAAAACAGGTCATGTAAAACACTTTCCTAAAGGTAGTAGAAAAGAAATATTTTAAAACAAGAAACTAGATGTTCTGCTAGCCTTTGAAGACAGTCCTCATACCACTTGTCGGCAAGTAGCGTTAGACAATGAGGTGTGATATCGAACAGTTTTTAGAACGCTAAAAAAGGAGAAGTGACATCCCTACAAAGTAAGTTTAGTGCAAGTACTAATATAATGGAAGAAGATAAACGAGTTGAATTTTGTGAAATAATTTGGCAATAATTGTCCATTTTTGACAGTTTTTGACAATTTTTGACCATTTTTGATAGTTTTTGACAATTATTGACCATTTTTGACAATTTTTGATAGTTTTTGACAATTATTGACCATTTTTGACAATTTTTGACAATTTTTGACAATTTTTGACAATTTTTGACAATTTTTGACAATTTTTGACAATTTTTGACAATTTTTGACAATTTTTGACAATTTTTGACAATTTTTGACAATTTTTGACAATTTTTGACAATTTTTGACAATTTTTGACAATTTTTGACAATTTTTGACTATTTTTGACAATTTTTGACAATTTTTGACAATTATTGACCATTTTTGACAATTTGAGACAATTTTTGACAATTTTTGACAATTTTTGACAATTTTTGACAATTTTTGACAATTTTTGACAATTTTTGACAATTCTTGACAATTTTTGACAATTTTTGACCATTTTTGATCATTTTTGACCATATTTCAAAATTTTTGACCATTTTTGACCATATTTCAAAATTTTTGACAATTTTCATATAATTTTATTTGATTTTTATTGGCCATTTTTGACCATTTTTCAAAATTATTGACCATTTTCAAAAGTTTTTGACAATTATCGACCATTTTTCGAAATTTTAACAATTTTTGACAATTATTGACCAATTTTGACAGTTTTTAAAAATAATTGACAATTTTTAACCCTTTTTGATAGTTTTTGACTATTTTTGACAATTTTTCAAAATTTTAGACCATT
Source organism: Lochmaea crataegi (assembly GCA_947563755.1). Taxonomy (NCBI): domain Eukaryota; kingdom Metazoa; phylum Arthropoda; class Insecta; order Coleoptera; family Chrysomelidae; genus Lochmaea; species Lochmaea crataegi. The sequence goes on along the minus strand of OX387433.1, from coordinate 2,118,145 downwards.
TTTGATAATTATTAACAATTGTTATTAATTATGGAACATTTTTCCAAATTTTTGACCATTTTTGACAATTATTGACCAAATGAGATCATTATTGACCATTTTTGACCATATTTCAAAAACTTTAACGATTTTTGACAATTATCAACTATTTTTCAAAATTTTGACAATTTTTAACAATAATTGTCCATATTTGACAGCTTTTGACAATTATTGGCCATTTTTGACATTTTTTCAAAAATTTTAACAATTTTTCAAAATTATTGACCATTTTTGATAGTTTTTGACAATTATCGACCATTTTTCAAAATTTTAACAATTTTTGACAATTTTGATAGTTTTTGACAATTTTTGACAATTTTTGACAATTTTTGACAATTTTTGACAATTTTTGACAATTTTTGACAATTTTTGACAATTTTTGACAATTTTTGACAATTTTTGACAATTTTTGACAATTTTTGACAATTTTTGACAATTTTTGACAATTTTTGACAATTTTTGACCATTTTTCAAAATTTTTGACAATTGACCATTTTTGAAAATGTTTGACCATTTTTCAAAATTTTTGACAATTATCGACCATTTTTCAAAATATTAACAATTATAGAAAAACTTTCACAATTCTGGACAGTTTTTGACAATTTTTGACAATTATTGCCCAGTTTTAACAGTTTTTGACAAAAATCGCCAATTTTTAACAGTTTTTGACAATAATTGACAATTCTTGACAATTATTGACCATTTTTGACCATATTTCAAAATTTTTGACCATTCTAGACCATATTTCAAAATTTTTGACAATTTTCATATACTTTTATTTGATTTTTAATCTGATAAATTGAATATTCACCAATTGAGTTTATTCGGAGGGCGTGGTTTGAATCAATAAGCGAGCGAAAAAGATTCCTTTTTTGCGCTAGAGAGTAAAGTAACAATCCTCGGCATTTGACGACTTTACGATTTCATTTGAATATAGTAATTAGTCATTTTACGCGCGCCTGTAGAAAAAAATATTTTCCATAAAATAAAATCGAAAAATAACAAATTGCACAACAGAAATGTATATTACTCGACAGGTTTCATAAATTACATTTACATCGTCAGGAGTGAATTTATATATTTTTTTATATTGGTTCGGTATTATATATGTTACATTTCAGTTGTGGAATTTGTTATTGAATGATTCTATTTGATAATTATGAAAATATTTCACGTAGTTAGGGTTCAAGCAATTATTATTTATCAATATCTCAAAAAGTATTAACATTTGTGAAATTTCAAAAAAAAAAGTTCTTAAAGAGGAGGAAATTTCCAATAAAAAACTCATCAACTCATCAAAAATATTTTAAGAAACCCAAATTTTTTTTCCAAATTTAAAATATTTATTTAATCTAGCATATTTAGTAAAAATAAAAATATTAAGACACTACCAGAACTCACTAGCTACAACTCGATCTTCCAGACAACTCAGAAGAATTGACAACAATTTATTATTTCGGGTGTTTCCAATTCTTTACATTTTACTGTTTATAATAAATTAAATTTTTTATCAACAGAATTTTTTTTGTGGTCACACAAATTTTCAAATTGTTGTATGTCTGTATATATTGTAGAATGGGATCACAGAAATTTCCTTGGGACAATAAAGACTTGTAGTTTTGCAGAATCTTTTTTTTTTAACCTAATCATTTCAAACTTATTTTTATATTTTCAAAAACTCACCAGTACAAACTAATTTTTATATTTTTAATTTTTTAAAAATTTTAATATTTCACTAAAGACACTTTATGCCCAGGTTACTTGGACTACTCGCTAACTTAAGGTACTTTGGTTAACAAGTTTTTTTCAAAATTAAGATCTACTCAAAATTAGATTATAGACTATAGTATAATCTGGATACTGCACCGGAGTTCTTCATTCTAAATTTTAAAATATTTTTGATTCTCATACTTTTCGCAATTAAAAATTTTGTAGAAACTTATTAATTTTTGTATTACTTAAAAGAGTGTTTGAGTAAATATGGTAAGATTTCACGAACTACAAGGACAAGGCTGTCGGGTTACGCTCATCTTCCCTATACTGACCGAATTGTATGAATTATTTATTTTTATTTTAAAATGTAATCTATTTTAAATGAGACATGCAACCGGTTTTTATAGATGGATGAGTTACTCTATAAACACAGGTACTGGCTCGAGGTTGCTCTAAAGAAGTGGACTTAGAGTCAGTATTATAGGGAAACTATGTGATGTATGCCTTTGATGTAAGAGATAAATAAATGTGGTGGCAATCGCCGGTCGGTAAATGGAAATGGTCGATTTCGGTTTTTAGTGATGGTTAATGGGAAAAATGGTATTGGGATGGAGATTGCGCCGAGAATGGTTCCAAATGTAAGAGTTTTAAATATTTTCTTGTTTTTTGAGACGCCACTGTTTACTTCTCCTATTTTATGCATAACCAATAATAAAATGATTTAAGGTTACTCTTTGTCTGCTAAAACATTTAACTAGTTGCTAAATATACATTATGGTCCAAATAAAAGGAATAAATTCATTGTTTCGTAAACCGGCGAAAGACGAGCAGTGAACATTATTTTTTCAATCTAAATGCGTATCCGTTCTTTGGGCTCATCGATAGTTTGTGGTCTATTTATATACACATTTCTTTTCAAATATCCCCATAAAAAGAAATCGAGAGGGGACCTTCCAACTCATTGTCTATTGTTGTCATCTCATACTGAAGGTTACACTTTAAAATACTTATCTTTATTGTTGTATCCTGGATAGCCATTTCTATCTTATGTTTTGGAAGGAATGTTAATGTTATTTATTCACCATTCCTTCCTCGAATTATGAGGAAGGAGTGGTCAGGAAACTGGAGCAGTCCTAGCACACAAGAGATGGTATAAGCAAAAAAAATAATGCAAGAAAAATAAAAAACAATGAAAGCAATAAAGCACACTAAATCTACAGAGTGAGTTGTAAGTATGGAACGCCTTAATTATCTCGGAATCGGATTGCACGATTTTGGGGAGCAATTTCTTAAGGATTTCGAAAGGCAAAAAATATACAGGGTGATCCATTTGAAATAACAAAGTTCATTATTATTCCGAAAAAAGGAAAGATCTGACAACAACGTAAATACCACCATAATATCGACCATATCACAAGATCCTTGCACACCAAAAATCTATAAAAATTGTGCGATCCGTTTCTGAGATAATTGAGGTGTTCAATACTTAAAACTCACTCTGTATAATTTAATAAATAATTTTGTTTAAAAAACGAGACCTAAAGTAAATTGGGTTTCTTGGATTGGAATTTACTATTGTAAAATCAACATTTGCTACGTTTGCTTTTTTCATTTTTCCGTAAATGTATTTCAAATAAAATTTCAATAGAAAGCTGACAATCGAAGAGTTTGGTAATAGGCCAGTCTAATTTGAACTAAGATTCTACTATTTAATAAATAATATAAGAACTAAGGAATTATGGTATTGATTCGACGAAAATCACTACAATTTATTCTATCTAGGCTACGATTAGATCACACTAAACTCACCCTTAGTTACTTAATTACTAAAAGTGAATTATGCAAAATACGGCTCACTGTCAAACATTTAATAAACCGAAGGCTCAAACGGCTCAATACAGGAAAATAACCTCAGTGAAAATCCAGAACTAGTAGTTAGCGAAAACTGTAAATACCCGAAATACTTTTAAACATCTCACTGATATTAACATAATAATTTTTTAATAGTTGATAGTTGATGGTTCTAAAGGAAAGGTCTCAGTGAATGTTACCCCAGTATACATTCAAACATACATACATTCCCTAGTATATTATCCAATAAAGGAAAAAAGAAGAATCCAACCTAACCTCACTTACTACAGCAAGACGGTGACATGTAAGGTGATAAAGGTGACAGGTGTTAGTTAAGCGGTGAAGAGAGCTAGTTAAACGAAGACAGGTGTTGGTTAAGCGGTGACGAGTATTGGTTAAGCGATGACAGTTGTTGGTTAAGCGGTGACAGGTGTCGGTTACTCTATGACAAGTGTCGGTTACGCTGTGACAGGTCACAGCTGTGCCACCAACCTATGAGTTTTGCCCCTTAGTCTCTACCAAACATCGGTTAAAGAAGCTTTCACTTGAAAAAACTAACCTCACTTACTACAGCAAGACGGTGACATGTAAGGCGATCACGGTGACAGGTGTTGGTTAAGCAGTGAAGAGAGCCGGTTAAGCGATGACAGGTGTTGGTTAAGCGGTGACGAGTATTGGTTAAGCGATGACAGTTGTTGGTTAAGCGGTGACAGGTGTCGGTTACTCTATGACAAGTGTCGGTTACGCTGTGACAGGTCACAGCTGTGCCACCAACCTATGAGTTTTGCCCCTTAGTCTCTACCAAACATCGGTTAAAGAAGCTTTCACTTGAAAAAACTAACCTCACTTACTACAGCAAGACGGTGACATGTAAGGCGATCACGGTGACAGGTGTTGGTTAAGCAGTGAAGAGAGCCGGTTAAGCGATGACAGGTGTTGGTTAAGCGGTGACGAGTATTGGTTAAGCGATGACAGGTGTTGGTTAAGTGGTGACAGGTGTCGGTTACCCTATGACAAGTGTCGGTTACGATGTGACAGGTCACAGCTGTGCCACCAACCTATGAGTTTTGCCCTTAAGTCTCTACCAAACATCGGTTAAAGAAGCTTTCACTTGAAAAAACTAACCTCACTTACTACAGCAAGACGGTGACAGGTAAGGCGATCACGGTGACAGGTGTTGGTTAAGCAGTGAAGAGAGCCGGTTAAGCGATGACAGGTGTTGGTTAAGCGGTGACGAGTATTGGTTAAGCGATGACAGGTGTTGGTTAAGTGGTGACAGGTGTCGGTTACCCTATGACAAGTGTCGGTTACGATGTGACAGGTCACAGCTGTGCCACCAACCTATGAGTTTTGCCCTTAAGTCTCTACCAAACATCGGTTAAAGAAGCTTTCACTTGAAAAAACTAACCTCACTTACTACAGCAAGACGGTGACAGGTAAGGCGATCATGGTGACAGGTGTTGGTTAAGCAGTGAAGAGAGCCGGTTAAGCGATGACAGGTATTGGTTAAGCGGTGACGAGTATTGGTTAAGCGATGACAGGTGTTGGTTAAGCGGTGACAGGTGTCGGTTACACTATGACAAGTGTCGGTTACGATGTGACAGGTCACAGATGTGCCACCAACCTATGAGTTTTGCCCTTAAGTCTCTACCAAACATCGGTTAAAGGAGCTTTCACTTGAAAAAACTAACCTCACTTACTACAGCAAGACGGTGACAGGTAAGGCGATCATGGTGACAGGTGTTGGTTAAGCAGTGAAGAGAGCCGGTTAAGCGATGACAGGTATTGGTTAAGCGGTGACGAGTATTGGTTAAGCGATGACAGGTGTTGGTTAAGCGGTGACAGGTGTCGGTTACACTATGACAAGTGTCGGTTACGATGTGACAGGTCACAGCTGTGCCACCAACCTATGAGTTTTGCCCTTAAGTCTCTACCAAACATCGGTTAAAGAAGCTTTCACTTGAAAAAACTAACCTCACTTTCTACAGCAAGACGGTGACAGGTAAGGCGATCATGGTGACAGGTGTTGGTTAAGCAGTGAAGAGAGCCGGTTAAGCGATGACAGGTGTTGGTTAAGCGGTTACACCATGACAAGTGTCGGTTACGCTGAGACAGATGACAGTTGCGCCACCAACCCATGAGTTTTGCCCCTACCTCTCCAAACATCGTTTAAAGATTTATGGCATCAACATTTACGTAAATCTGTCAGAAATAAAGAATGAAAATACGGGAATCTTAGAAACTGAATCGTTATACATTTCAACTTTGTCTTTCTATTATAATTTCGCTAGTTTTGCGACATTCACGCCGTTAAAAATTAATCGTTTTAGCTAAATATAAGCATAGAACACAAATGTGTGACATTTCCATTTGGATAATTATTATTATCGTGGATTGCAGTATCAAAACAATTCCTTTATTTCTCCAAGTCAAAATGGAAGCGTATCACAAATGAAGGAAAACATTGGATTAAATGCTCCTTCGATGTTCGCCTGAATTCATAATTCATTTATAAAATCGAATTATTTAGTGATAATGTCGTTTGTTTGTAATAAATGTGAGTATTTTTAATGTTTGGTATTGATTTAACTTGACTTTTCTTAACAATAATTCTACGTTTGTCTGGTAAATCTGAAAGATATAATCATTATGTTATGTGACAACCAATGGCGTAGCCAGATGTAAAGGTTAGGAGAGGCGACATCCTTCAAGGGCACATTTTCTTATTGTTGAGTATTGACTCGTCAAGGAATGGGTATACCTGACAAAACTCTATGTTCTTTAGCCTTGGTCGCTATAGCCTATATTGTTGAAAACATCAGAGGAGGATATACCAGACAAAAAATTAAAAGGGGCTCTGCTTAAAGCTATAAGTAACTCAACAACTAGATCTAGACTGGTGAACAACTGCAAAGAATCCCTTAACAGACTGACAAGAGGCAACAAAGTTTCTCTAATATGGGTGCTGGCAGATTAGGGGATTGCAGGTAATGAAATGGCGAACCAGTTAGCTAAAGAAGCCTCCAAAGGAGACTTCATAGGTCTGGAATCAGAAAAGATTGCATAAGAGGGGAAATCGGGAACTGGCTACTCAACTGGAGGTTGACACAAGTGCACCTCCATACAAAGAGTTTACTGAACAAGGTAGACAAGGAACTCTCAACCAGACATTTGAAGACAATTACCGACTGGACACTGCACCATGAGGAAACATCTGCACAAAATGGGCAAAGTTAATGAACTTATGTGCAGAAGAACTTGATGATGAAACACCTACTTACATGCTCTGCTTCTGCGAGAACTTACAAGTACTTAGACCGAAGCACTTTGGAAAGAAATTAATACAACCATTACAACTACTGAAAATCTCTCCAGTCAAACTAGTGGCCTTTATAGAAGACACGAAGCTTTTGGAATGGAAGTAGATAACATGGGAAATTGTAAAAAGATTTAGTTCAAGTGCCTGGGCTGTTGAGCACAACCCAAACGAATGAATGAAAAAACTCTATAACTCGAAATATAGGGTGTTTCAAGAATATGGTACAATACATATATATTTACATGTTACATTGAACTCTGGTCAATACCAACTGACCTCAGGGATTACGGTTGGTAGATAGGGTGTTTTCAAACTCATGATAGTTTTAATTAAGATCTTTGATCCTTTTTCTTTTAATTAATGAAAACCCAACGGTCCTCCTTGTCTGGCCTATAAGCAATTTTCAGTTAAGTGTAAGCATACAAACGGGAAAAAGTCATGCAAAAACAAAAACCACACAAAAGACAAAGATCGTCGAAGAATGAAAAGAAGCTCGGAGAAGGCCAAACATGTTTATGTTGGAAGGGAGGTAAATATAGTATTTTCGCAAGTACGAATTCAATTCTGAAGTAATAAAAATATTTATATTCATTGGAAAAACTTGAAGCAGGAAGTTAATAACGTTGCTATATCCACCTACGTATTATTTCAGCGAAGCCTCGGGAACAATTAACTGATCCAACCGTAAATTTACAAGGTCAATTTAAATTTTAGCTCAGTTATTTCGTAAACAGTGTAGGAAATTAGTCCCAAAATTAAAATCCAATAAAACACGTGTATTCGTATGGTAATATCGTTAATCCTTCTACTCTGACTGAATATATTTCCCTTGTCATCGATATTATAGTGGGTGACCAAATCATTAGAGCCAATCGTATTATTTTAATTTTGTATCAAAAAAAGATATTGGTTGAAGTGGGATAAGAAAACGCCTGTAAGTAGAATATTCTATAAATTACTACCAAGATATTGAATTTGAGCTAGAAAAGAGTGATTATTTTGGATATTGAGCAAATTACAAACAAATATTGAATGTAGGACTTTATAGATGCACTATGGGCTACCTTTCAAGGCGCCAGGACGAAATTCTACCACATTTGATTAGAATTAGTCGAAGCAGCTTAGAACTGGGTCATATACCAGAAGCATGTATAAGGGCACTAGTTACTTTCATTCTGAAAGCTGGAAAAGGGACACAACAAACCAAAATCCTTCAGACCAATGAGTCTAATATCGTTTGTGCCTAATATGATGGAGAAAGGTATTGATAATTATATTAGAACGGAAATCCTAGAGAGACTACCACTCCACCAAAATCAGCATGCTTACAGGGAAGGCAGATCTACAGAGGATATCTGATGTGCCTTAGATAACAAAGAAACTGTAGTTAGTGCATTTTTGGACATAGAAGGATCTTTTGACAATACTCCACACGAGGCTTTCAAAAGAGCATCAAATTGAAGAGGTGTAGACAGCAGATGATTTTTAGATCGAGAGCTTTCTTTTGATTGGTTACATGATAGGTTTTCGATAGCAAATTTTTTTTAGATTTTCGTGCAGATCCAAATGAATGTCGGAACTACTTATCACTAGAGTAGCAGAGACGAGGACGAGTAAATTCATCGTTTTTATCTGCACAACCAGGGGATGTCCCAGTTATGTGAAGTCTGACAGTTGACGAATTCCTGTGTGTGTGGTTTGAGAGATCTCGGAATATCGTACCAGGGTTATGCCGATGAAAGTGTCAAAATCATTAAATTTTTAAAAAAAATTTGTAACTAGTTCTGTCCTGTCCTTTTTGTAGCTTATAACCTTACGAAGGAAACCATTTCTTCGTGAGTCTTTTCGCGCTTCGACAAATACACGTAGCCTTCAACAATAGTAACACACCAGCGAAACTTCGATTATGAGAAAATCGCGAAATCCCGCATATTCCTACTGTTCCACGATGATTCAAGAAGTCGAGACTTTATCCTTTGGCAGGTTTATTTAATAATAAACTAGCTGAAATGTGTGAAAGGACTGGAGGACTGAATTTTGAGGCTGTCTCGAGATATAACGTTTCAAATGTTTTTATTGGTTTTGCCTTTTCCTTTCTCCTTTGTCTTCTAAGAACGAGGATTACCTTTGTAGTTGATATTCACTACATTAGGATATGAAGAACTGGATGACAGAGAGAATATTCGGCTTTAAAACGCCTGTTATTTATTATGAATTTAGTTTGACGGTATTAAATAAATGGTGTATTTGTCTTTTCGTTAAACTTATATTAATACGAGCGAAAATGAAGTAACATTCATTAGCAACAAGATCCGCTACCAGTGTCGTATCATTTTATATACTGGGTGATCATCTTAATACTGTTAAGTAGCACACCAATAATTGCTTGTCTGTATATTACAGGAGCTTTAATAATAAGTTCCAAATTCTGATAAATGTGGTTCTAGTATCGGTTTAAGTCTATTATTTATCATCTGTTCAAATATTTTCAGAATAGTGCTTAGCAACGTTATTCCTATGTAGTTATTACAATTTTTTTGGTCTCCTTTCTTGTGTATCGGTGTTATTAATGCTATTTTTCATTCGTCCGGTATTTTTTAATTTTTCCAAGATTTATTTAGTATGGTGAGTATACATTCAATTCCTATTCCTCCCAAGTTTTAGATCATTTCAGCCGTGATCTTATCATTTCCTGCTGCTTTTTCATTTTTTACTAGTCTTATTACATTCTTTAGTTTTTCAATTTTAATTTAATCAATTTCAATTTCTCGGTAGTTATTTTGGTGGTCAAGTTCTGCTATATTTTCCTTAGTACTTTGCGTTTGTTGTCCCAGTAAATCTTGGAAATATTCTTTCCATCTAGCTATTATATCATTCTCATCTGTTAATATTTATTGGTTCTTGTTTTTGATGTATAATTCTTTTTCTGTTTTGTTTGTTCTGAATGATTTTAATACTTTGTAAAATAGTTTCTGATTATTTGAGCTATTTGTTTCCATTTTATTTCCAAAGTCAGTTCTTTTGCAGCTGATACTAAATCTTTAACTATTTTTCTTTGCTTTTTGTATATGTCGTATTGTTCTGTCGATCTTGTTGTTAGGTACTTTTTCCACTCTATCTTCTTGTTTTTAACTTCTTCTTTTATATCCTTAGTCCACCAGGCTGCTTGCTTTTTCTTATTGTCGGTTCTACAAATACCACATATTTCAGAAGCTGTGTTAGTGATTATGTTCTTGAAAATATTCCATCCTTGTTGTACATTCGATTTTCTTATGTCAAATATTCAGGTTTCTGTTTCTTGTTGATATATTTTTGCTGTATTTTTATTCCGAAGTTTGTAGGTTCTTATTGAAATGTGATCTTTTTTTGTTTGTGTTATTTTTTCTACTTCTTCGTTGTACTTTTTAAGTTTTGCTACAGGTAAATAATGATCGCTGTATATTTCTGCACCTCTCATTACTCGTACATATAGTATATTTTATCTTCCTTTTCTTTGTATCAATATATAATTAATTATTGATTTTTCATTTCTGCTTGGTTGTATATTTGTCTATATCTTTGTGTCGATAGAATGAATTTGTGATTATCAAATCTTGTAATCGATAGAATTCTAGCAGCCGTTTTCCGTTGTTGTTGCGTGTTTCTTCTACGTGTTTTCCTATTATTGTATTGTATTCATTGTCTTTTTTCCCCTCTCTATTATTGAAGTCTCCTGCAATGTATACTGTACCTTGTGCATCTTCCGCTGTTGTTGTTGAGTCTTCCAAAAAATTTTCTCTATCAGCTGTCTTTTCGTTTTGTTTTCGTCTTGACCATATATTGATATAATTGTTTTAGGATGATCTGTTTTATTTTTCAATTTTCTATGTTACTATTTTATATAGTAGCGTGTATGACCATTTGATAGTACTATTTTGCCTTCTCCTTTTCTCTTAGTTTAGCTTAGTAATAATATATCTAATCCAGTTTTTTCAAATTCATTTATTAGTTCTACTTTTTTGTCTTCTAACATTCCATACTTCCAAACACCATATTTTTGTATTATTCTTTATTTGTACTTTGTTCAATTTTCCAATGTTTTTCAATGCCATTATATTTAGTCCATTTTCCGAATTCTTGTCCTTTTTCATTGCTCGGTTGTTTTGTTCTTCATTTTCCAAATCTGTCATAACTAGTTTTATTTACTTTTCTAGCTTGACTTTCGAAGCTTTCTTCCTGTGGTTGTTCTTTTATTTCTTGATTTTCCTTCATCATCATCTTGCTCCGTTGCTGTATATTTATTATTTTCATTCTCCTCTCTTTTGTATACTTCATCGTTAATAAATAATTTATTATATCTTTAAACGGCTTTGTATCCTTTTTTCCTAGCTTCTTTTAGTTCGAGCAGTAGTTTACTTCTCTCTACACTTTTCGGAAAGTCTTCATGCTGTTTTCTGATGAGGCTACGTTCACATTACATGGGCACGTCAATCGACAGAACTGCCGTTATTGGGCTGACACAAATTCCCGTTGGATGCGTGAATGCCATACCCAAAGGCATCAAAAAACAAACGTCTGGGCTGGAATTATTGGGGATCGCATAGTAGGTCCCTTTTTTTTCAATGAAAACGTTACCGGAGAACATATCTTAATATGCTCCAAGAAAAACTGATTCCTACTTTAGTAAATTTATTCCCCAATAATTTGGATCCCAACTTATTTGACCAACGGATCTGGTTTCAACAAGATGGGGCACCACCACAAGACACACATTTATATGTAATTCAGTCCTTATTTAATAATTTATGTTATACACTAAACACACTAATTATAATTTATATGAGAGTCACTTAATAAACACTTTATCGAGGCGCGATTACTTTTCTTCGGTATCAACACTGACTGATTGACTAATTGCCTGCAGCGATGCTCGTGGCCTATTTATACTCGCGCGCCGTAATTCTAGAAGTCTCGATGTTCTGGCTGATGCACTGGGTATTCTCGATGTTTCGTATTTTGGATGGTTCTCGAAAATTGGGCGGAGGAGCCATAGTCGTCTCATACGGGGATTTCACTGGGGGCACTAAGTGAGCATATTAATGCAGTAGCTCGCGTAACAATATTGATTGTAGAACAAAAAATATTGTTTATCTGAAAATAATAATTTTGGCTCTTAGCACATTATTTATTTCATTTATTCTAAAACTCCAGCATTTTGATCCTCCACTTACCCCAATGTAACACCACTGTGAAGATAATATGACATCAAACGAAGTCTAAAATCGATTCCCATCTCGTCCGACATTATATCTCTTATATTATCTATAATTAAACCAGTAGAATCACAGAATAGACCAGCAAACAAGAAGCGAAGCTGCCTATCTGTATTTTGTATGCGCATGTCTGAAAGGCAGCTGTGTATTCTTTGGTAGAATAGTTACAATTTATCGCATAATATTTTATTTTAATCTTTCAGCTATGACATATATCAGTTGTCAGATGTCAAATGTCACTAAAGCTCTTCCCAAGCAAAATAAGTATCTAAACTTCATACAACGAGCAGCTTTGTTTAGATTGAATATTTTTTCTACAAATGTATGTTTTTGGAGAACGAAAAAACTACTAATATTTAAATCTGAGCATGTATCAGCGAAACACAAATCCAACATTGACCTTATCCATCCTCATTCTTCGTTCTTATGCTTTTCCTACTTCGTAATATTTGAAAAGAAGTCGACTTACGTTTATGTGGATGGTTTATATAAGTTTACGAGACCGTTTGCACGTGCCGTTTTCTCCATTCAGCTTTCGTAAATAATGCAGCTGGAATGTTTACACCTACTAATCCACGTAGTTGCCGCGCCGAATTACTCTGGACATTGCAGAGTTAAAAAGCTCTTGTTAATTAATTAAAAAGACCGCAATGTTTTTAAAAAGTTTCATTTAATATCGATCCTGTATAAAATGTTATACTGGATGATTTTTAATTAACGTATCAGCCACATGTAGCTACCGTTAGTAGATATACTTAGCGGGTTCTAGGCCAGCGGAAATGCGCATGACCTCCTGAAAAGCTCACCAAACCCACCCAAATTTAGAACCCACTAATTCTGGCCTATCAAAATATCTAAAAAGTCGCAATTCGCGTTGGAACTACACTAAGAAAAATTGTTAATTCAACAGGTTTACTTTTCAAGAGTAATATCGAAGAGTACACCAATAAACAAGAAGCGCGAAGCTGCCTATTATTTTTTATATGCGCATGTCTGAAATGCGCCATTTTTATAATAGATACTTGTCATACTTCACTTTGTCGACCAATTATAACGCCGATAAAAAATTTTTCAGTGTATTTACTACGTAATCTGTCAACGTCGGTCTCTCAAGGTCATTCTTGTTAGTTGGTGTATTCTTTGGTATACATGGAGATTTGCTGCTCTATAAACAGCTTGAATGCATTTTTATTGTTATTTTCTCAAAAAGGCTCCACCCGAAGGGAAAACAGATGTTTAGATACATCGTGGTCGCTGGAAAGCAAATCTGGTGAGTACGGTGGATGTTCAAACTATATGTACATTAAACCCATGAATTATGTTATGGTTAAATAGTTATTTGTGTATTAAGAACGAAAACTGCTACTGCCTATGATAAACAGCTGCAATTTATGGAAATTTGCAAAGAGCTTTCTTCACGACTTATACACAAGATTTTTTTGTACGATCCCACGATATTGAAGTTATATATGGTTTTTCTACGGGTGTGCGGACAAGTAAATTTTTCCGATTACTACCTTATGATTGAGACCTTGTAACTTGACGATAACTTGGGCGCTAGTTAGAGGCCACTTAAAAATTATGCCGGCCTGAGACTTTTCTCAAGGATGGTTCGACTCCATGCTTGTGCTGCACTAATTATATTAGATGGTTGTCAGACTATAGGAGGGATTAGGACGCCACTACCTTTTAGACATCGACGAACAATAAAAATGAATTTTGTAGCGTCGTATAATTACGCGATACCGTTTGCCTCAATCGAATATGCTACCAGTGCTACGAGGAATATGCATCGCAACTCCGCCCATAGATGGCGCACTATAAGGACGTATATTATATCGATTTTAATGCCCCACGTTGGGCGCCAATAGGAATGATGACAGTCACTAAGAATAACTGAAATATTGATTTGAAATCATTGTATAGATTACAAAGATTCTACAGCAATCACTTATTTTTACATTACAATTGTGATTATATTTATTTCAGTAAAAATATGTATACATAATATGACAATCCGCCATCTTAGCTAAAATACCGATCACAAACGTGTGACGTCAACCTTTTGTGTATCGTTCAAACTTTTATCGTATTTTCTGGTTTTGCATCGTTTAAATAATTCATGATTATCACACAAAATAATTCAAATTAGTAATCAAATAAATTTTTAATTTGCAAACTGTGAATTATTTTTGAAGTATTTACAGATGTGTGATGTCATAGAGACGCTATTACTATTCTAACGTTTTGGCGCGATATTTGAATTGTATTTTAAAAACGGGAATTTCTTATTTAAAACCTTTATTTTTTCAAAAAACTAATATTTTTGGGATAAAGCTTATGCGTGCAAACATCGTGGCGCAGTTTTTCAAAATCAGTCATCATGCCTATTATATTGATTTTAATTTGGTCAATATTATTTTTATTCTAATATGCCCCAGCCAAAACTCTCCTCAGGTCGTGGTTCAAAAGAATTCCTTTTATTTTAATAAAATTGTCTAGTAAAAATTTTTTTAAACTCAATTACATTAGTACAATAAAAATTTCAATTTTTCTTTTCTTTTAAAATAATAAACACAAAACTTTATCATCTGTCATATCTACCGATGGTGAATTGACTGGAACTTGGAGGTATCCTTGAAAGTATTCTGGGAGATATCCTTGAAGTTGTGTTTACTGCAGCAATTGATTAATAAAATGAAAAAAGATGGCGTTGTCAAAATGGAGGCGGACGTTGGCAGATGACAATTGTCTTATGGTCAGGGCTGGGGAGTTAGAAGTGGCTAATGAAATGTCGTGCGGGAATTAAAGAAGGATTTGCGATATGAATTTTGGAAAAGTCGATTGTGCAAAAAATGTGGGCACTAGATAACTTGATAATTTCAAATGATAATGGTAGGGCCAGCTGCTACTACATATTTTAACGTTAAAAGTACGTATATTTTCATATTCATAATCTTTTTGTTCTTTTCGTGACCGCATTTTGAAATTACCTTTGTAATATGAGTAGATAACCTACACCATTTCTGTGACACAAACCGGTTTTCAGAACCTGTTTAACCTGTTTGTATAGCCGGTTTTTTTAGTAGCTGACCTTCACTTTATTTATATACAAATTGGCCTCTAGACACCACTGGATACCGAGTAATTTAAACCTGTTCCAAGGTTTCAAAAGGTTAGTGATCAAGGCAAACATAGTTAAACTGGTTGTACAACGAGGTTAAACTGGTTTTACAAACAGGTTTAAATTACTCGGTATCCAGTGGTGTATATAGAGGTCAATTTATATCATTGACGTATATAAATAAAGCGAAGGTCAGCTACTATAAAAAACCGGCTCTACAAACAGGTTATGAAAACCGGTTTGTGTCACAGAAATGGTGTAGGTTATCTACTAATATGGGTAGTTAATTATTTAGTCATTAACTCTAATATGTATGTGTTTACTTATAATAATTATTGTAATCATAAAATATATCGACTAAGCAGCTTGATTATAGTATATTTATCGATTTAACTAACATTTGCAAAATAAGCAGACACGCGCTAGATTGAAAGAATGTGTAGGATGGCAATTGTTGCTTTGGGTTTTTTGGCCAGAGAGTTCAAATTGAACATTTGTCGAAGAAAGATGTGTTTTATTTAGAACGTCAACCCTAATTAAAAGGAACCTAAACCGAATAATTTAACATTATTAGACCTGTTTTAATTCCTGGCATTTAATCAATGTAAACATGAATTTTTTCAACCAAACCATAGTGCTCCAAAAGGTACAGTTAATATTTACGTAGGAAGTTTTGAGGAGAATTATTCACGATTCAATTCCACTTTTTTGCAAAGGCGGAATTATCAAAACAATGTTAACGTCAAAACGTTTTAGAGTGTGATCTACCAAAATCTGTTGCACGCCGCCTTAAAGACATAAATCCGATTTTTGTCTCTGTTTAGATGCTCGTCGATCTCCCAAATTCAAAGTGAGTCACGTAGGTGACTTCTTTTCGTTTTTTTTTATTCTCACCCCAGAAGATGAGAAGATTATATGTTTGCTTTTAAAATATCTTATTTACGGAAATATAATCATGGGATTAAAAGTACAACAAAATAAAACGTTTAATAAACCAAATTACGGTCGGCACTAGAAGTTTCCTCAGAAAACTGCAAATTAATCATATAATTCAATTGGCAACACCGCTAACAATTTATTTATTCTCCGGAGGCGTCTTAACACTTTTGCAGCTCTTAAGCGCGGACTGTAGTAGAAGTTTCCAAGTTTTTGCTTTTCTCTCGTTCTTTTTTCTTACGTTAAATGGATTTTTTCCTAATGGCGAGTCGTTAGAGAAACCGATGAAACCATCAATATTAAATGGCGGACTTTTTTCCGCACTATTGCTCACTTGCCATCTCCGCAACTCCTTACTCAATTGCCTTTTTCTCACAAATGGGATTAAATAGTGCTGTTGGTCGATGGTTGTAAAGACACTTCGCCATCAAGTTGCAAGAATATTAGGTATTTTCCTAGTATAATCGATATTGAAATGCGTCGCATGCATCTAAAAGGATCATATTGGAACATCGCTTCACGATAATTTGTAACTGAAATCGAAAATGAGGCGGAAAAAAAAAATTCCTGAAACCTGATTGTATTTCAAGTCTTTGTTCTCCGATAAATCTCATTGTAAGTAGACTATAGTTAAATTCACGTACCGTTAGACAGATATTCAGTCGGAGAAATAAGGATAGTTCTTTTATCTGATCATACTGTAATAGTATACTGAGTCACTAGAGCAGGATTTCAATGGTTGTGAAATATGTTAGAGCTGTTTTTACAGGTTCGACTTGGCCCATTTCGATTTTGCGTCGATCACAAATAAAAAATGATGACCTTGGAACGGTCCGGCGTAGTCGATGTGGATCCGTTGCCAGTTTTCTTCCGGTGTTTCCCAAAGATGTAGAGGTGCTTCTGGTGGACTGTTTTTTATTGTGGCGCATGACTCGCAGGCTTTGATCGGTCGATTGACTTCTAGTAGACAAGGCGTCTTTCCAATTGTTTTTTTTTGGTTGTACCCATGCAGCTCTTCAAGGACTGAATGTTGTGATGATGAATGAATCACTACTCTAGAACCTTTGAATTTAATGCCATGATCTATGATAGATTCAGAGTCAGCGATGCGGTTGTTGCGGAGATTGAAGAGCGTTGCAGAAAGTTCTGGATCTTTCGTTGTCTCTAAGCGCAGCGATTGATAGGTCAGTAGAGGGGTTGATATCATAGAGACAGATGACACACACAACTGATGTACTTCTTCGTTGATGGAACTATGTGTATGAGGACTCGTACGTATAGTAATAGTATACTGAGTCACTAGGGCAGAAAATGAGACTACTAACTGCACTAGCGAGCTTAGCGAAGCGAGGGCAACTGATATCTATGGTCTTGTACAGTTTCTGACTTCACGCTCATGCAACTTCACTATTAATATTTACGATATACAGGGTGTTTCATTGGTAAACCTACATATGATATCTGCTCACCTACAGAAATTGTTTAAAATTATGTACATTGCATTAAATATTGAATATTTATATTTTTGTTCCATTTGAAATGAATTATGGTTATTGAGAGTATTGAGGTCATTTAATAAGCTCCACATTGAATGCAATCCCAAAAACAACGTGATTGAAATTAAATTTCGATTTTATAAAATGTTCCTCCCCAATGAATCAAAATCACAGTTAATCGCCTTGGGTTTTTGGTCAAACCACATCCCTCCCTTTATACATGACTATAACAAGTTACTAAACTCAATTACCGTTTTTAATAACGACAGATGGTTGATGTAATTGAGTCACGATCGGGAAACCCAGTCCCTGCTTTCGGTGAATCCCAGGAGATGCGTCTTCTTTTCCAATAAAAAATGAAGTTGCTGGATCAAACATTTTAAAACGGGTTGCCTTTGACACCTGCAGCTATTTAACTGGGGAAATTGCGGAGTACCATCAGTTTCACGCTAAAAAAATCGCTCATAGATACGGTGTAAGCTATAAGTCGAAGAAACATGTAACGGTGGAAAATTTGTTCATTCAATGGAAATTCTTTCCAAATATCACTTGTATTTTATATTTCAGCACCAGCTGGCCTTAATCGAATTTTATTATGATCAACTTCAGTATTAATAAATATTATCTTAATCCAAATCATATAAACCAAGTTTAACGGATAAATAGCTGGTGTTTCGGAAAGTGAGATTTGTTCGACGACACCTTTGTGTGCATAAATCAGATGAAGAATCTTAAAATCTATTCATAAAAATGCCGTGACAGTTTTGGCATCAGCCAATAGGCAATAAGAATCCGAATCCAATTATCTTTCTGTCGCTTGTGACTTGACGGTGAATTCGAATGTGCTAAATTAAGTAGGTATAAGTGGCCAATCAATAACTAATTTAATAGTACCAGTAACATTCTACGTTTTTTTACGACGAGGTTAAGTCGATTTTTTGATTGGATTTTGTAAAACTAGAGCGAATATGATGAAAATGGAACCTGAGGATTTTTTCGATTGACAGATTCAGCTGAAAGTCACCAGAATAAATTAAATTTAATAGTACGGATGAAAATATATGAAGTGTGAGAGGTGGAAATTTAAAATAATATAGTCAATGTGCTTTAGAGTTGTACAGTTGAGTGATTATCACTCAATGGTTCTAGTTATACTTTGGCACAATATTCAGTTGGTCGGGAAGCGACATGTGTTGAATTGTGATGAAAACTATTGATTGTCATTACTATTATTTTTTGAGGTTATTTCTATTGTTATTTACTATTTTCTTATTTGTTTTCTGTTTCTTATTTTCTGATATAGGTCAAGTCCACATGACGTCATATGACAGTCGCCCTGAGGATAAACAAGCGTTCTCTGCCCAACACGAGGTTCTTAATAATTATTTTAATCGTGTTTGCGTCAATTTGGTTTTGATTTAGTGCCAACGAGCTTTGTGGTCTCAGCCAAAACGAAGCTTGTATATTTTATACAGCTGCCAAGACGTGATTTTTTGGCTGCATTTCGACTTCTCTACTTAAATATTATATTATTATTAGGCAATTATCTACTACCTGTAAATTGATGTTTCCTTCTTTTTTGAGCCAAAACATCAATTCTTCGTTCCCAATATTGCTGTAAAATATTGATGAAAATTCATGAAAGGTTGAAAGGATATTTCATCCCTTTGATTATTATAACCACAACCAACTACTGAACAGGATTTTAAAAAGCTATATCGGTTTATAATTCATTCATTCATATATTTGGATTGTGCTCATCAGCCCAGGCACTTGAACTGAATCTTTGTACCATTTCCCATGTTATCTACTTCCATTCCAGAAGCTTACTGTCTTCTATAAAGCCCACTAGTTTGACTGGAGGAATTTCCAGTGGTTGTATAAATTCCTCTCCAAAGTGCTTCCGTCTAAGATCTTGTAAGTTCTAGCAAAAGCAGAGTATGTGAGTAGGTGTTTCATCATCAAGTTCACATTTTATGCACAAAGGCTCACTAACTTTGCCCATTTTGTGCAGATGTTTTCTCAGAGTGCAGTGTCCAGTCACCAGGTCGGTAACTGTCTTCAAATGTCTCTTACCCTGTTTCAGAGTTCCTTGTCTACCTTGTTCAGTAAACTCTTTGCATGGAGGTGCCCTTGTGTCAACCTCCCCGATCTCCCCTCTTGCCATATTTTGTGATTCTACAAAACGGTTCCGGACCTATGAGGTCTCCTTTAAAGCCTTCTTTCGCTAACTGGTTCGCCATTTCATTACCTTTTTTTTTTGGTGAGGTGGTTGAAATGCATTTCCGCACGTGAAGTGGAACCAAATGCCCGAAGCCATTTGCGACCACTCGCCTTACAGCCCTACCCACTAAAAATTCCACCTCCTTACCAAACAGTGCCCCTGGTATCACTATTGCTAGTTTTCGACAGGTACACTGTTGGTAGCCTAGTTTCCCCTGCCTTCTTCCTCTTTGATTCTTACAATGTCAGTAATGTACTTTAAAATCTTATGATAGTTTTCCTTGCTCTCCACCATTTTCCCTATTACATTCTCTTCTATAAGAGTACCCGATTTCTACTTCCCTGCCATTCTCCCCCATTCTTTGACCGACGGGATCAGCTCTTTTGTCCATTGTGCTTTTGTTGTGTCCATTTCCCCTCCCTCTGCCACTCTTCTATGGTCCTCTCTCTGCTCTTTTTTCTGTTGGTCCGTGGTGGTTCCCATTTCATGCACGACTTTGCGTTCCCTTGCTAACAGGTAGATTGGTGGCACACCAGTGATCACTTGGACCGCTTCAGCCGAGACAGTGCGATACGCACTAGCTATTCTCAATAGAGCTCTTCTTCGAGATCTGATAATCATGTCTCTATATCTTGCAACCTGCATTCCCATACCACACTGGGACTCCAAGAAGCAGGATGGATTGAACTACTTCGTAGAGAATTGCCCTTTTCGAGCAACTAGGGCCTCCTATATTTGGCATTAGCCTGCTTGGTCTCCTGCATCTCTCATCTGCTTTGTTGCAGGCATTTGGCATGTGGCCCGAAGAGACCTTGTTGGTCCAAATGAATGCCCAAATATTTTAGGGTGGTTGCTGGTTTTATTGCTGGGTTTATCCACGTTATCTTGTCCCTTACTCTTGCCTGCTTTGTTCCTTTTAAAATTATAGCTTCTGTCTTATGGTATGCCAGCTCTAATCTGTTTTGGTACATCCATATGTTTACCACTTTAGATGCTTGGTCGACCTTATTGACCAGATCCTGTCGGTCTCCAGCCTCCACCAATATGGCAAGGTCGTCTGCGTAGGCTATGCTCCTACACCCTTCTCCCATGCGCAGTCTTAAGACTTCATCATACATGACGTTCCACAGGGTCGGCCTTAGGACAGATCCCTGTGGAACTCCTGTTGTTGCTTCTATTGTTAATTCGGGGTTGACTTGTATCTCTCTGTCAGAAAGGTAGCTGATTGCCGCTACCAAATAGTCTGGTATATTATACTGCTTTAGTCTGGTGATTATAAGTCGCCAGTTTGCCGTATTAAAAGCGTTTTTTACATCTAAAGCAATTAGACCCACACACTCTCTTCTGGAGTTTTTGGCGTTTTCGACGACCCATTGCACAGCCTGTATAGTCGACCTCCCCTTACGGAATCCATACTGCCTCTCCGAAAGTACCCCATTTTCTTCTATTGCCCTTTCCAGTCCAGATATATGGGTATATATGAGCTTGGGCTCTCCTCTGGTTTCCCGGATTTCCAAATCAGCACCAACTTTGCCGTCTTCCACCTCTTGGGAAAGGTCTGCCCTCTCTGATTCATCGGCTGTCTTACTTCTTGCGGGATTGTTTCAATGGTCTGCTTAACAATTTCGGGAGGAATACCGTCAGGACCCGGGGCTTTGCGAAGTTTAATTTGGTCTTTAACTAGCGAAAATTCTTCCATAGTAAACTCAAGAGCGGTTTGTGATTTTTCCAGTTTTTCCCAGTTTTTCTTTACTTCGAGGAAAAGATGTCTAGCAATCTCCTCTTTTCTTTGTGGCGTTAAATCATACGGCAGCGTAAGTGACATTTGCCTGATCACAATAGCATATCCCTGTCCCCATATGTCTTCCTCGAGGTATGTGCACAATTTTCCCCAGCATTTCCTTTTTGTACTATTTATGAGACGCTTCAAGCTTTTCTTTTCCTCCCTTAACTCCCCTTTCAGCTCTTTTAGAGCTGGAGCATTGTCGTTTCGTCCCCCTCTTCCGGTGATTCGTTTTCTCAGTCTAGTGCATCGTTTTTTTGCTCCTGCTATTTCATTCGTCCACCAGTAGGGCAGTTTCCTGTCTTGGTTTCTGTTACTAAGTTGACATGCCTTCATATTCTCCTTTCACCGCTCTGTCCACAGATATCCCCATCTCCTGAGCATCATTTATTATATTACTTCTGCCAAAGATCATACACAACCTCTCCACGATTCTTATTACCTCTAGTGCTATTTGCCTTGTCTTGTATCTCAATCCCCTCATGTGCCGGCACCCATATTAGAGACGCTTTGTTGTCTCTTGCCAGCCTCTTGAGGAATTTTTTGCAGTTTTTCACCAGTCTAGTCTTAGTTGTTGGATTACAGGGGCCGTATTCTTGACTGAGGGAGTGGAGCTTCCCAATAGAACACATATTTTGTCCTTATTTTGCTTCATTACTGGATTTGGGTCGAGAGGTGTGAAGTGGAGGATGATGTGGGGCATGTGTTTAGATGCTAGAGCAACGAGGAAGTGCTGCAGAAGTTGGAGAGGAAACTAGGGGAGGCGGTGTATTGGGAGAACATGGTGGAGTAAATGTTGAGGGAGAAGGAGGAATGGATGGAGGTGAGTGGCGTAGTGAGGAGCATGATTAGGGGGAGTTAAAGACTCGATATGTCATGAGAGGTAGGAGTGATAGATAGGGAGAAGACGATGGTGTGAGTAGAGAGTGTGCGAAGAACCTCCGCCCGTCTCGAAGTATACCAGGGTAGTGATTTCGAGGCGGGGGTAACGGCGAATTTGAGGTGGGTTTGGTTGGTAGGCATCCTCTCGGGGATGAGTCCAGCACTGTTTGGGTCCTGGACCCATTCGAACATGATTTTCCCGTCTCTACCCGAAAACAAAAGGAGAGGAAGGAAAAATGTGAATATATTAAGGATCGTGGTATATTCCCTGCACCTTCTCGAAAAAATATCAAATAATTTGTATTCCACATAAAGTTTTCCAAGTTACTTTTTTGATGAATCTCTGGTACAAATTTTTGACTGTCCACTCCTATTGCCTCGTCGGAACTGTTAAGACTCCTCTCCCTTTCATTACCTGGTAAAAAATTCACTTTCAGCATTCTTAATTTAAACAAAATTTGAACTCCGGGTTTTTAGATCTAACAAATTGCAGGAAGAAGTTTTTTCAAATTGCGCGTTAACCAGAACCATATGAACTTCATTCCAACGCAAATTTCTAACGGTATGAAACCAAGAAAACATCGTCGAGAAGAAATATGATCCTAATTTTTCATAGTGATCGCCTCTGTTCGGAGTGTTCGAAATGCCAAAGGGAAAACAACGGAAATAAAAATCATTCGCCGAAATTTACTCGTCTAAAAAGAAAAATTACGCTCACTTAATTTAGCACTTAACGTTTCGTAACTTAAAACAGATGCCTTCGAGATATGGTTATGCCGCTACCTATTACTTTTTAAGGCTTTCGTTGTCGTACGCTGACTACCGGCTCCGTAAAAGAGGGGAAGTCAAACGGGAACTTTTAAAACCTAGTTTTCGAGTGGATGGGGACATTACCGTAAATATTTTTCTTGAGTTATACTCCTGCTCTGGCACAGTCTTTCTCTTTCAGCTAGCAGCCAGTTCGTTTTCCAGATTTATCGTTTAAATTATGCTCCCAGTCACATACTTTTAGATTGTGATGCTAAAAAGAAGAGAGCAGCGAGATTAACAAGTAATTATTTTTCTAATGTCTTAAAGACACACCTTTTCTGTTAATCTTATACAGAGTGTCCATTAAGGAACGCATACATTTATTATTAGGCCATCAACAAGATGTAATTTTGTCTGAAGTAGACGACTCCACCAATTTAAGTGTTATAATAAGTCTAGTTCTTCAATCTAGTTCCCTTTGGAAAATATTAAATGGAAAGCATACAGTATCAATAATGGAATATTAAAGTAGACTAAAATAGCAGCAAATTGGGTCTCAGACCGGTACCGGTGAA
Organism: Lochmaea crataegi; assembly: GCA_947563755.1. Classification (NCBI taxonomy): domain Eukaryota; kingdom Metazoa; phylum Arthropoda; class Insecta; order Coleoptera; family Chrysomelidae; genus Lochmaea; species Lochmaea crataegi. The sequence continues at coordinate 2,094,201 of OX387433.1, read as the reverse complement.
CTTGCGCCATCGTCAGTGTAAGGCAGATGATTCCTGTTCAGCACCTCCAACGGGCGTATTTACCTTTGAATTCTAGTCTGTATGATTAAAACCTCAACAAAGAACAGACTGTTGACGAAAAGTTACTAGAAAAATGTTGGCAACTAGTGAATATAGTGATTGAGGTTATGTTATGATTACCATAGAATTAAATTTATTTATTTCTGTGGTGACTTGGACAAATTCGCATGTGCACTTCAAGTTTTGAGCATTCTAAGCATGGAGCTAGTCTCCATGGTTCTGGGGTAGAAAATCCCTCGCTCAGGATGCGCATGCTTATTCGCCAGAGACTGACAAGCTACGGTTATGAAGTTAATATTGTTAATATTGTTAACGACTGAAGAAGATACTCTTGCACTAAGATATAAGGTGTAATCCGTTAGAACTACATTAGTACAAACTGCGTGAGGTGTCAAAAACAGTATTTAATCTATTCAGTTGATAATTTTTGTTATTATATAGATTTAAGTCGAAAAGTTGTTTGCAACTTGGTTTTTTAATGGTTTTTCAATTATACACAGATGGATCGGTCAGTCAAAGTAATAATGGATGCGAAGTATATTACAAAAACAAAAATAGAACCAATGCATTCAAACTTCCAGAGCACTGTTCCATATTCACAACAGAACTCATCCCCTCCCAATTCTGCTCTCAGAAGGAACTTTTCACCCTCCTGAAAAGGAACGAAATTCTCAGAGGTCAAATCTCTTACCTAAAAACCAATCCTATGAAAAAAGCCATAGGAGATAACAAAGTGGTATGCATACCTCTCCTCTCTCAAACTCCTGCCTCCAAGAAGCACCTTCCAGCAAAAAACAACACCCCAAACTTCTCCTTTGTCATCTCCAACGTCGAAAAAAATATTTCTAGCGAAGAATTCTCAAAGATCTTCAAATCAACTTTCTAAAATGCTGGAGAATCGTCTCCAAAACCACTAATTCTCCAATCTCCCTTATCAGAGTTATTACTTACTCTGAAATACAACTTCACGAGGCACTCTCCAAAGGAATCTTTCTTTACGGCCTAAACCATCGTTGCGAAATTTCGAACGCAAACCCCTCTTCCACCCGTCCCAAAATATTGTACCCGATGTACAAACATGGGCCACTCCTTAACCGAATGTAAAGCCAAGCTTTACACCTGCCCAAACTGTGGTAGTCACGATCACAGATCCGAAAAATGTGACAAGGCAAAAAAGCCTTGTTGCAGAAACTGTGGTGGCGAGCACCCAAAATGCCCAAAAAGGCAAAGTTCCACTTTAAAACCCGAGGAAACAGCTCCCATCACACTCCCAAAACCTGCTATGACATTTGACTTTCCTTCGGAAGTTCAAAAAATTCTTGAGATGACTTGCGTTATTTTAATGAACGCAATCCCTTCTGCTCGTAGGATGGTGATCGAGACACTTCGTCACCTCATACCGTCCTATCCATTATAACCACAACTGCTCTGTTTAAGACAGGGTAAGAAGGCATATTTTAATTTCTCGCCAACCTCCTAACCTCGTACAAACAATAATACACCCTCACCTCACCACCACGCGCCGAAACAGCGAAATTCCAACGAAGTGGTGCGCCGAAATCAAGAAAAACTGAACGGAAAGAGCACGAAAAACTGTTGCAACGAGAGGGGATCCGGACTGCGAGGCGCAACAAATGTGATGCTTTTTGGCCTAATATAATAATATAACAATAATATTTAAATAAGAATTTAATTCCCTTGAAACTAATTTGAATGAATCATTAGAACGTTATATAAGGATAAATATTACATAAATAAGTAAGAAGGTCGGTAGGTACGAAGTCAAGTTCAGAGCGTGAAATAAACATAAACAGTATTATTCATATTTACTTACGGTGAACTTGACTGGTCGTATAAATATACGTTAGCGGTCGTCGGACCGCCGACAGAAGCTTGTTTCTTATGCACAATAGAATACGAGGTTGGGAAAACCATCAATAAAAATACGCGCAATAGAATGCGATGTTGGGAATTACATTAGGCCCAGTACGTTCTACTAAGTTTTATTTTATATTTTATTGACCATTTTTTCAAAATTTTGACAATTTTTGATAATTATTGACCATTTTTTTCAATATTTTTGACAATTTTTGACCATTTTTTCAAAATTTTGACAATTTTTGACAATTACTGACCATTTTTTCCAAATTTCTGACAGTTTTTGACCATTTTTCAAATTTTAACTATTATTGACCTTTTTTGACAATTTTTGAGCATTTTTGACAGGTTCTGACAATTATTGACCATTTTTGACAATTTTTAACAATTATTGACCATTTTGACAGTTTTTTATAATTATCGACCATTTTACAAAAAAATTGACAATTTTTGACCATTTTTGATAATTTTTCGAAAATTTTGACAATTTTTGACAATTATTGACCATTTTTTCAAAATTTTTGACAATTTTTGCCCATTTTTTCAAATTTTAACAATTATTGACCATTTTTGACAATTATTGACCAATTTTAACAGTTTTGACAATTACTGATCATTTTTTACAATTTTTCAAAAATTTTGACTATTTTAGACAATATTTCCAAATTTTAACAATTATTGACCATTTTTGATAATTTTTTAGCTTTTTGACAGGTCCTGACAATTATTGACCATTTTTGACAATTTTTCAAAAATTTTGTCCAGTTTTCAAAAATTTTGACAATTTTTAACAATTGCTGACCGTTTTTGACAGTTTTTTATAATTATTGATCCAAATTTTGACAATTTTTGACAGTTTCTGACAAATATTGACAATTTTTTAAAAATTTTGACTATTTTTCAAAAATTTCGACAATTTTAAACTTTTATTGACCATTTTTGACAGTCTTTTATAATTATTGACCATTTTTTCAAGATTTTAACAATTTTTGACCATTTTTCAAAATTTCAACAATTATTGACCATTTTTCAAAAATTTTGTCAATCATTGACCATTTTTTAAAATATTTATCAATTTTTGACCATTTTTCAAAATTTTAACAATTTTTAATAATTTTTCAAAAATTTTAACCATAAAACTGGATAATCTTTTAGGTATAATGTACATGTGAATATTTTACAATGTGAAATCTTTATTTTCAATATACAGGGTGCAGACAAATTATGGATGAAACCAATAAAAAAGTCATGGTTCATTAATTTTTTTTACTTACAGACACTCTGTATGTGATTAGGTACATATTGTCGAATAATACATTATCCATTATCTGTATTACTGCTCCCTATACCTATATATGTAGATTTTAAATAATATTTAACTTGATACATTTTAGTGGATAGTGAATTTAATTTTATATCACACAGTTAAGGATTTCAGAAATTGCTATTAAAAATATCAATAACTGTCATTATATGTTATGCACTTGTGGACTCCATAGGCCACTACTAAAAAATTTAACACACCATTGTCGAAATTTCCATATATAATAAACATAAACTTATTACCGAACCAATTTATTTAAAAATTTATCTATTATTATTGTTTATTTAATGGTGGCAACATCAATTGTTGGTACAATTATTTGAATAATAAAATAAATAATTATTTTATTGAACCAATATTTTATTAACGTACAAGAAGGGAATATAATGTGGGATGAGTTAGGTACATTTACTGCCCCAATGAATTTATATTTCAACAAAAAGTTTATTCACATAATATACACGATTGCATAAATATACAGTTATGAAAAAAATTATGTTTCAACAGACATATTGTGATAAAGTGGGGATACAAAAAATTACTAAGTACTCAAAAACGCTTTTTTAATACTCTAATTAATATCTCTCTCTTAATTACATTGAACGAAATAACAAATTAGTATTAAATTGTTATATTCATTCATTCGTTTGGGTTGTGCTCAACAGCCCAGGCACTCGAACTGAATCTTTGTACCATTTCCCATATTATCTACTTCCATTCCAGAAGCTTCATGTCTTCTATAAAAGCCACTAGTTTGAATGGAGGGAATTTCAGTAGTTGTATCAATTTCTCTCCAAAGTGCTTCCGTCTCAGTACTTGTAAGCTCTAGAAGAAGTAGGTGTTTCATCATCAAGTTCACATTTTCTGCACATAGGTTCACTAACTTTGCCCATTTTGTACAGATGTTTCCTCAAGGTGCAGTGTCCAGTCAACAGGTCGGTAACTGTCTTCAAATGTCTCTTACCCAGTTTCAATAGCATGGTTAGTTGAGAGTACCTTGTCTACCTTGTTCAGTAAATTCTTTGTATGGAGGTGCCCCTGTGTCAACCTCCATTTCATCAATACAGGCTATATCGGCAATCGTCTCTTCTTGAAACACAGTCGTATATCGACCAAGGCTAAAGAACATTTTCTTTCTAGTTCCTTTTATACCAGCCCCAGTGCCATGGTTTGTTTGGGAACCATCGGTGAACCAGATTATTTCTCCAGAATTACCTGGGTGCATCACCTGTTCCCTAGATGGGATGATGATGTTGACTCGCTCAGTGAATATCATTTATTATATGCGAGTGAACTTTTTTCAGAATTATTATTATCTATCTCAAGTGTAGTTGTTCCTTGCGGTAAAAAATATTGTTACGCAGCTGAGTGGTGACCGTTGGCAAAAAGTAGCTGTTAGTTGCAACTGGTAGTTTCTTAAATTGAATTTTGAGTCGACAGAAAGGGCCGTCAAGAAGCGGAAAATATGAAGAACTCCGATACAAAAATATATAAAACTTGTATTTATTGAAAGTATTTTCCATTTGCTATCGGTATTGCTTTTTTATGGAGTTTTCTTCTCCACTTCTCGATTATACGCCATATTTGTGCTGGTTTTCTTTATAAGGGTGTAAAAAGGGATCTCCGCTGCTATATTATAAACGTTCAGCTTATTACTAAATTACATTTTTGAATGCAGATATCATTTCTAAATGAAATAAAAGTGGATTTGTTTATTGGAACGAAGTGTTTCATATTCTAAATTCGACTGCATTTCGTGCAGCATTTGGGAATCTAGCGAATGTTGTATTTTCAACATTATATAGAAGTAGAAATTGTTACGCACCATTGCCTTCGTCTCCATTAATAAAATATGCAAAATAAACACTGAGAAGGGAAAATCCAATGTTATTCGGAAATCTGGGCAAAAAGGGCTTCATAAGGACAATAAAACAGTTGAAAGTGGAGACATTTAGCAGGAAATTGAACCGCTTTATATTCGCTCGCCGCAACTCTCTACTTTATTTATTTACGACGCGTTCTTAATGTCCTTAAATATGCCCTTCGAACTTATTGTTGGGGTATGTAAAGTATCGTATATTCGTTTTTTTTTCATCTCGGCTTTAAAAATGTGAAAATGTGACAACGCATTAATTAGAAACGAGCAGAAGATACAAATTTGGAGTATTTGTGTAGGCAAACAACGAGTCTATATAATTCTATAAGTAATTTAATGTTGAATTTATTGATGTATAAAATTTAAATTGTTCAAATTTAAAAAGTATTACATAAGATTATACTTACTGATGAAAATTTTCAAAAGAACCAAAAAGGTATTAACCAACATTGACTCCATTTTATTCTAGAACGTTGTCGAATATCATTTCTTCACGTATAAAATTAATCATCTTTTCTGTAGTTTTAAAACCATAGAAATATAAAACCATAGACTCTGATACGTATAATCTTAATTTTATTGTGAATGAATTTTGGATAAGAAATAAATAGTGTTAATGATTTTTGAATATTTTTGAAGTTATTTAAGACGTAATCAGCAGAATTAAACAATAAATCAAACGTTTCATTTGTTGAACATTTATTTAAAATTGAATGTGTTTATTTTTGCATCTATGATATATTTTACAATCAACACAGGCTATCAACGTTGGAACCTTTTGAAGGTCAAAGGACAGAGTTGGCCTAACAAAAATTTGAACTCACAAACAAAAATATTATTCCCTGGGATAGTTTAAATAAATTTACAAAATAATATTGAAATAATATAATAAAGAGTCTCATAACAATCATAATAAAAAATAATAAAATAAAAAAAGAAATATTTTGATAATTTCCGACTGAGCTAGATTGATATAAATAAGATAAGTATTGAAACTAAAATAATAAAATAAATAAAAAAAGGTATGGAATTGATATAGACTACAATTCAAAAAAAAAACCATATCAATATATAGCTTAGAAGCATTCCGATTCTATTATATTTATACACTGTGTCCGTAAAGTAAGGAATAAATTCGATATTTCCTAAACCGAAAGCCTTTTTAAAAAATCCTGAAACACATCGATTTTTAATTTTGATATTCTACATTTTACAATAAAATTTCATTATACAGGGTGATCCATACGAATATGATGACGTTATCGGCAATTTTTTTAAATACAATACCCTGTATTTGGTGATATTTTCAAATCGCTCTTAACGAGCTGATTTCGAAAAGGTATGACACTTTGGGTCTAGCTGACATTAATTGAAAGATATGCGCTTAGAAAATAAATTTTATTTTATATTGAATAATTTAATAATTTGAAAATAATCCAATAATAAATAAATGACTTTAATGCAAATGTTCGAACTGTAACCCTTGCTATATAACCTAAGCGCTGAATAAATTCTTGTTGGACCTTGTTTATGGTATCTTGTGAAATATTCTCTATTTCTGTTCGAATTCTCTCTTCTAATTCTTCAATATTGGATGGTTTCGTTTTATAATCAGCAGTCTTCAGATGGCCCCACATAAAATAATACAAAGGAATGAAGTCTGGCGACCTCGCGTCTACCAATCCACCTGTTAGGAAAAATTTCGTCGAGATATCTTCTAACATCTACAGCATAATGCGGAGACGCACCATCCTGCCGAAACCATAAACTTTCATCAACACTACCAGGATTAATTGTACTGGAGAATAAATTAATTAATGTGGGTACAAGATATCCCCTTAAAAACTGAAGGTATGTTGGCCCGTCTAAATCATCATCATCATCATCATCATCATGATTACACATAACAGCATATAAATATATTATATACGTAACGAAACGACACGACTCATTGTGAACTTAATTTATTTATTTATTCTGTTACCACAACAAATAGCTAAAACATCATGTAATTTCAAATAGTTAATATGCATACATGGGATAGGGGATAAGCGTCTGCAGCTTACCAATGGTATGAAAATCAACTTTAAAACAAGAGAGATAAATCAAAACATACAACTACGACTATTTTACTAAAAATTGCGACTTAAATTTCTTCTTTTACTATGACCGTTTCTATTTCGTGAGGCGGTTCTTCATCTCCCGTATCTTCTTCTAACATTACTTCATTGACGTTTTCTTCTAGCGTCACTTCGTTCACTTCTTCTTCCAGAGTCACCTTTTTAGAAAATAAATAGATAGGATTCGATGATCTACTGACTGACTTCAGACTTAATATCAAATGATTACATTATTATTTCTCATTTATAATCAAATGTAATTATGTGTTTTAGAAATGTTACTATATTCTTACTTCATTTACAAAAACTTCTTCAACTTCCTCATCTGGTACATACAATTCTTCTTTGACCATTTCTGTCTCCACATATTTTTCATCATCTTCATCCTCAACGATCGTTTCTATTTCATCTACTCCGTCTGTTTCGAATCCTTCTACACATTCAGTTTCAATTTCTTCTACTGTTTCGATTCCTTCCACTACCGTATCTTCTTCTTCTATTACAGATTGATCATCTCCTGCTATTTCATGTTCTTCAATGGAGATTTGGTCTTCGAGAGGCACTTCATTTACTACTTCAACTAGTGGAGCTACCACTGGTGTAGCGGATTTCTTTGTTTTCAGCAGATATTGTTTAGGAATTTGCAAATAAGTATTTAATTTAAAAATAGAACATAATATAAGATTTTTTTATTTACCTCTGTAGATTGGGAGATAACTTTAAGGACAATGTTTTTTCCTGAAGCAGACGTATTTGTTTGATTTGAACTCTGGATCATTTGCTGTTGTGATTGTTGTACAAATTGAACCGTTTCATGCCTGCTAAATATATATAATATAAAAGAAGTAGACCAAGCTTAAAAATAATAAACAAAGACAAATATTAAATAAATCACCTTCTCTATGCAGCATTAACAGTCAACCCATAATGCACATCAGGGTTCCAAGGATTGAATTTCCTACTTCCAGTTGGTGCAGCAACTTCCATCTGCTGTGGATGGGTAGTCTCAACAAACAAAATCATTATTAACATTTCCAAAATAGCACTACGATTTGACAAACTTTTGAAAAATAAACAAGCCCATTCTTCTCATTGAAATTGTGTTTTTACTGCAGTGTAGAACCTTGCATTTTTTCTTTTGCCGGCGACCCCTCGAGTAAGACCCACAGATTGAAAAACACTCTACTAGCCCATTAATTTAAGTAATAAAAATATATACCGAAAAATTATAATTTTGCTTTTTTTTCCGGATACTTTCTAGACGGACAATATATTAATTCAATGACCATTTAGGTATTGATAATAATGGTTCTATTTTCATTTTGTCAGGTAGGTATATAGTATTAATTATCCAATATGACCATTGACTGATATATTCCTTAAACCGATTATTCAGTATAAATCGTCAGATGTCGTGTTTTTCTTTCCATAATTTCCATAATTGATGGACAGCATATTTTTAGTTAGAGCGAGTGCTTTTTGTCATTTTCATAGATATTATAATGCCAACAAATCTTATCGCACTTTATAAATTGTATTGTTATACACATTATTTGAAAAAAAAAACTATTGATTTATTCATTGAAGAGTCATTATTCTTCCAGCTGCTTTTGTTCAAAAACTTCTTATTGTTACAATTGGTCACTCACTACTCCTGTCCAATACAATATTTTATCTTTTATTCACTTTATATCCTGTTTGAATTGAATTGTTTATATAAAGCTTTGTTCTATTTATTGTGAATGGTTGAAATAGCTTTTATTGTTTGGAAAAAATATAATAAATACAAATCTGATTGCGTATTAAATATTATTAGTAAACAAAATAACTCGGCAAAAAAGTTGAGGTGCTGTTTCCTTACTTGGCCACCTTCAACTTGTTCCGTGAGAGAATCACGTATAGCGCCCACATCTGGAAATGTAGGTAAGTTTGTTCAATGTTAATAGGGGAAGGAAAGGAAAGATAGTATTTCATTCTCCCCCCTTGAGGGAAGCGGTCCCCTATAGAGCCTCTTCAGCCAACATTGGAAGAAATAAGGATTGTTGTTTTCAAGGAAGCAACGGATGTAGGTGCCTGACCCAGCATTCGCCACTTACTCGGTTACCAACCGAGGTAATTGTTAATGGTCCCAGATCAGGGAGAGGTGTCCAAAAATGGAGATTTTACTGTAATTTGTTTTTTGGTTATTTAGAGTCAATTTTTTAAATATGAACCAGCTGCATATTTGTCTCAGATCTTGTTCTGCTAATACTTTGAGGTCTTTCCAGTTTTCCCCCTTTATAAAACTGACTATACTTCCTGATATTTGGAAATGCATAATCAACTTTTCCTTTCCTAAAAGGTGCTATAAATCTACGTTAGGGTAAGTTCGGGATAGTTGGACCATGTTTTTTGAAAGCCATTTTTCCAAAACTTTGCAATGTCTAGGATTTGGTGAATATTTTCATATTATGTATATATGACCCTAAGAAAATGTATGCACTTCTTCAGCTGTTACACTGATCATACTTGAAGTTATATTTTTTCTTTTTTTTTTACTCGGTGGTCCATGTATCCTGAAGGGATGGGTTAGATGGACCACCTCTGATATACGCTACCAAATCAGGAAGTAACACAAGACATACCGGTTATAAAAAGTATAAACATTGTTTATTTTTAAGTGAATGATTTAAAAAAGGATAAGAAAATTCAGAACAATTATTCACTCCGCAGTCATCTCGCTTCCCACAATAATCGCATTTATTTTCGAATCTTGTGCAGCTTTCATGTGTCCAGCGAGAGCTCTTGTAGCTCTCTTTACACCATACACAATAATCTTCATTCCAGTCACTATCGTCATCGTCGTTGTAAATTGTATCAAAATCAATATCTTCAGATTCTGAAGATGATGTAAGTTTTTTCTTCTTTGCGCTCTCTTCCTTTCATTCATCGTTGTTTGCTTCTTATCACTTTCTCCTCCTAACTGCTTTTTCTCACACTCGTTTTTATTTTCTTCTCTCTCTTTCTCCTTTCTTCCCTGTCTTTCTCCTTTTCCTCCCTGTCTTTCTTCTTTTCTCCCCTTCCTTTGTTTTTTCTTCCCTTCCTTTCTTTTTTTCCTCCCTTTCCTTTTTCTTTTCCTCTTTTATTTGAATTTTTGACTCTTATTTTTAAGAGCAATTATGTTTTCCGGAGAGCTTAAAACTGTTAATACAGTTTGAGCCTTTCTTCTCAGAGTCTCAAGTTTATTAACACAAGGCACAGAATCTATTTTGTCTAATATCTTTGAGGAGGTTACATTTTTAGATATATCCTCGTATTGTTTAGAGGATCCAGACACAGGAACATCATCATAGCTTCTTGAAGTACCCGGATTACTGTTGTTTCTTGAACTACCAGGACCAGCAACAGTGACATCATTTTTGGCACTACCAGATCTAGCAACATCGGTCATATCAATTTGGGAAACAAGAGATGTGTCCGAAGGCCTGGAGTCTGTGGATTCTGACAGAAAAGCATAGTCTGGTATCACTTCGGGTTCAAAAGGAATGATTCCACAGGTTCTGAAACCACTGATTTCATTATCTACGTTTGACGACTTCCCCCAAGCTATGCTAAGGAGAGAACCAAATTGCAGTCTGGTAATTTTCCTTGATGGATTATTAGTAATGTAGTTGGAGCAAGAAGAATAGTAGTTGATTTTTAAAGACTTGAAGAAAGCACGGTCTAACGGCTGAAGCCAATAGCTGGTGTGGGGAGGAATACTCATCAAAATTATTTCATTCCTTTCTGCGAACTCCAGCTATTCAATGCAGCTAGTGTGCGATGTAAGTCCATCTAGAAGTAGGAGTATCTTTCCTGCTGGTATTCTTGGAGTGAAAAAGGTTTTCAGCCAATCAAAAAATAAATCAGTATTAACGTAGCCAGACTTTGGAGACATTTTTACTACAGCACCAGGTTGCATACCGTCACAAAACTCTTATTTTATATTCTTCCCTTTCGTTATGCAAAAAGGCGGCATTTACACATGCCAATATTGAAATAGTTTCACCCTTTTCTCCCGAGGTAACGGAAGTCACATTCTTAGAACCTTTCAAGCCAACCACTTTTCCAGGTTTGTTGTTTAGTTGTAAACCTGTTTCATCCATGTTAAAAATGTTTCCAGGTTTATCAATAAAACCATTTTCTTCCAAAAAAATTTTTAATAGGCCAAAGTACTCTTTGACAGCTCTTCTATTTAGGCCCTTCGCTCTTGCAATAGATACCCCTCATATTGCCGGATGGAAAGTACAGGATTGCGTACAAGAAAGGAAGAAAGCCAGTCTTAGCCTGCTTGTTTGGTTTCATGATTAAAATTATGTTACTCCCTTGATCGTGATTTTTCAATATGTCCTACGATTTTCTTTTCGTTTTATATTCCCAACAATGAACTTTTCCCCATAGACCCTTTACGATAACTCTTTGATCCAAGACGCCTTTTTCAAAGTCGTTTTCGGTATGCCAGTCGCTTTTGCTGCAGCATTAACTCCCATTTCCTTATTCTCAACAGCTTTGACTACATTTTTCATACTGTCTTCAGATCATTCTCCTCTCCCATACGTGCCTTTTCTTTTATAAGATGTAGGCATTTTTCAACAGAAAAAACCCTATTTATCAAGATGCATCTTTATATTTATTTAAGATTTAAGAAAGCAAAGGCCTACTCGTAATAGGAGGTACGGTCCAACTATCCCAGGTTTTTTAAGCGATCCAACTATCCCGAATTTCACTGGTCCATCTATCCCAATTGTAGGGGATAGATGGACCACCTCGCAGTTCAGAAAAACAACGCTACTGGCACGCTATTTTAGGTTAGGATCGTACACTTAAGTTATAGCATTGATCTCTTATGTCGAAATCATTTAAACCAACTTAACCATTTAACACAGAAATCTAATGACTCACAAAAATAAATAAACGAAGTTTTCTTCTAAAATACACATGAAACTCACAAGAAAAACTAAGCGTGGACCTGTTTACTCGACAACAACTCCAGATACCGACTGCAGCGCTCATGTGGCAGAGCAGCGAAATATTGGATCTATACCAGTGGTCCATATATCCCGGACTTACCTTACATTCTTATTTTTTGAGAAATTTTCACAAAATAGTTTCGGTTCGATGGTTTACCTTTTCTGGTTCAAATACCTTTTCCGTTCGACTAGGCTTGTTTGTTATTTTATTGAGTTCTTGGGTTTAATGACAGAGCTCTACCAAGAAATACCGTTCAAAAATTCATCCATCCTTTTTTTTTTAAATACAATAACAGAAGCCTTTAAAAACAAAATTTAATGGAGTAGCAGTAGCTTCGTTTTATGACTTTGATTTGCTGTACAGAATGATGGGAGTGAAGGAGAGAAATAACAGGGTGTGCAGGAGGTCCCGGGGGTGAACTATTTAAAAATATTATGGATGTCGTTACACACAGGCGTTTACCTGTACATTTAGAAAATTATTGCATTCAATATTTTATGAGCACAGTGTGTATAAGTATAAGTGGAACATTATTTCTACAAACTAAATAATGAATTATCTATAGAAAATAACTTGTAAAAATTGACCAATGAACCAAAATTTTTAAAAAACGAAATCGAAATAAATCTCGACGAAAAATAAATCGGTTCACATGTCGGCACGACGCAGAGTGTTGGATTCTGTTTATCGTCGTAACAAAATTAAAAACATGACCATAAATCTATTTTTTGAACTTTACGGGCTGCAATACAATGTTGCATTCGAATCGTTGCCCGGTGTTGGCAATAAACTCCTTCGAGGTACACTGCAAAAACGGCAAGTTTCAACTACGTGTCCAAATAATTATTAACTCTTGTTCATATGACGCTGTAACATGTCTATCGACCTGTTTCGATTTTACTGAATAAATCCTTTTAATTAGCGCTCGTCGTCACTAGCCACATCCAATTATAGTTCTGTGATCCCAAACTCTTCAACCCTGATCGTTAGACAATTGACGTCTGCCAACGGACGCTTCCATTTTTTGCACAACGCCACGTGAAACACCCCTTTCTATTATCGACCGCCTAAGGGGACAGATCATCTTTCGCTATCTTTCATATCTTAAGTACCTATCTTATGAATTTTGCTGTGGTAAGTTCAAAATCATAATTTATAATTAATAAGCTTCTTCTAAAGTACTGTCTGATATAATTTTCGTATGCATTCTTTATTTTTTTACAGAGATAGACGAAATTAAATTCAACACGTGGTCATAAACTGTTCTTTTATACTAATATGGTAGTTTTAAGCCAAATATTCTTTTATAATTCACTGTTTTACTTTTATACAAACATTTTCAAGCTTTTTCAGTTGCGAAATAACTCTTTTAATTATAAAATAACATTTTTAAAAATTACTGTTAACCTATAAAATATTTTTTCGTAACGCCAGTGCCGGTTCCATATATTTCCTAAGCACGATATTTTTTCATATAACTAAATTAATAACTTTTTGCTATGATTAGTTTCTTTCGGATCATTAGTATATTTTTTTAATTTAGCCGATATAATTGCTATTTTTACTGTTTTAACATGGAACATATAATGTTGGAAAGCTTTCAGTAAATTAAATAAATTTTTTGACTTTCAAATAACTGCCTTCCTTTTCTTTAACCTGAAAAGCTGACCAACATAATGTGCCATTACATTCAAGTTCCTACATATCCCTGATCCACCTGTACTTCTAGGTAAGCACAGCCCCTAGGCTAGGATATAACCCAAGAATTTAACCCGAGAATATAACCCTAGGCTAGAATATAACCCCAAGAATATAGCCTAGGATACAACCCGAGGATATAAAGCCAAGGATAGAACCCCAAAATACCGCCCTAGAACAGAACACATCAGTTCAGATCAAGACCTGACTTCTTCTCCAGGAAACCACTTCAACTAAGCTAAGTACCTATAAAAGTACAAATTCCTCTATTAAATTCCGTTATTCATTTCCTGTGGCAGAATAAATTAAAAATTTGTTTTAACTCGTATCTTTCATTTTTTTAAATCCTCAACTATAAAAGTTGAGGGAGATATCGCCCGGGGTGATTTTTAGTAACTTTTTTATTATTAACTTATTTAAATTTTACAAGGCGTTTCTACCTTTTCCGCCTTAGTTTTTTGTAGTTTTTATCGTCAAAAAGGTAGTGGCGCCCTCAACTTTTACAACCCTTCTGTTATCCTTGTGCAGCATAAACTTGGGGTCGAATCACCCTTGAGAGGAGTCTCTAGCCGGAGCCCTTCGAGCTGGTGCCCTGTGAGGTACAGACATTTACCGTTACAAATTGGCGCCCAACTAAAAGCACACCTTTACCGTTACAACGCAAATAATATCAAGAAGAGCATAGAAGAAATAGATGAAGCTACACATAAAATGAGCAAGTGAAGAAGATGGCATTGCTCCAGAAATGATAAAATGGCTGGGACAGAAAGGAAAACAATGGATTTGGGAAGTATGCAAAGAGGCATGGAAAGAAAGAAGAATACCTAGAAACTGGGATAATACCAATATATAAAAAGGGGGTCCAAATGCAATGTGATAATTATAGAGCCATATGCCTAGAACAAACGGGCTATTAGCTATACATCAGAATTCTGGAAAAGAGACTAAGAGAATTTGTAGAACATAAATTGGAAGAAGAACAGGCAGCATTCAGACCAGACAGACAAACTAATGAAAATATATGTATATGTATAATAGGAAACCTAACAGAAAGAAAACTAGAAGAGAGAGAAAAACTTTTTTGACCTAAGAGCAGCCTTCCACATAGTGGAACGAACAGAAATCTGGAGATGTTTGGATGAGATGGAAATACCTAGGCGACTAAAATGGGCTATCAGAAGCTCATACGAGAACGTAAGGGCTAAAGAACAAATAACAGGAATGAGATCAGAAGAGATTTTAATGAAGTAAGGGATAAAACAGGGGGATAGCGTAAGTCCGCTTTAATTTATATCAATAATGGATCAAATAACGAAGAGAATGAAAAACAAAACTGAGCAGTTGAACACGATAATAATTGTCTACACAAATCTGAAACCAGTAAAAATGAATTCACTACTATATGCAGATGATGTGGTATTGCTAGCAAATACCAGAAATAAGATGCAGAAGAAATGAAAAAACATGAAAATGGAAGTGAATTCAAATAAAACTAAAATGATGATCATAAATTGTAAACAACAGGATCAAATTAATAATGAAAGAAAATGTAGAGACGAGACACTGGAAAGAGCTACGACGTATGAATATCTGAGAACTATATTGGCAGAAGATGGGAAGATAGAAGCAGAAATAACAAATAGGGAGACTGTACTACACACTAAATCAGACAATACTGGGACTTAGGGATATTGATATGGAAGTGAAAATGAAGATCCACAATACAATAACGATACCAATAATAACATATGCAAGTGAAAATTGGATAGTGAGAAAGCCAAGATGAACACAATTGAGATGAAGCATCTAAGAAGATGGAAAGCAGGGAAAACAAAGTGGGACAAATGTAGAAATGAGGAGATAAGACAAATAACAAAACAAGATTCAATGATAAGAGAAATAAAGAGAAAACCATTGAATGTGTAATTGGTATGGACATATTGTCAGAATGAAAACAGTTAGAATTACAAGCAAGGTAATGGAAGCTGGAAGTAGGTTCTATTCACACATGAAGGGATAGACCGAGAAGGCTGTTTTGCGCTCCTATAATTTCCCTCGAAAAGTAAACACTACCCTTTTATCCAAGGTCGGCCGGTTTGCGCCCCGATAACCAGGTGAACTAAGTAGCTACTAGATTAGTGTATTTTCGTAGAAATAGGATATTCCGAGTATTTAAGCAGGTGGAAGAGAAAATAAATTTTAGTTTGTGATAAAGTGTGTGGTGAATTTGTTATTGTCGGTAAATTTGTATTTGAGTAATTTTTCATTATGAAAGAATACAAAATGATTGAAACAAAAAAGGAATAGTATTTTATACAAAGTTTACAATTTTAGAATGAAAAAAACTAATAAATGTAGGGGTAGTATAATAACAAACAAATCAGAAATAATTAATGAGAGGGAACATATATGTAAACCTAATATTGCAGCAATGGAAGTTAGAGAATATTTGTTCATTGTTAGGAAAAGAGCACGAGAAGATAATGATTATTTACCCATGTCAAAAATTTTTAACGACGAATTTCAAAAATTGTACAACAGTGGTATGGACTTGGTGACAAAAAATATTCGATTTTTTTTTTGGCCCAGTCTAATGTATAATCTTTGCCAGTCCTGAGCCTGGAGAAAGTGCGAAGGAAAGATTGTTTTCCAATAATACACGGAGTATCCGATTTCTACGAAAATATACTAACCTAGTAGTTACCTACTTATCGGGGCGCAAACCATAAGTGGAAAGTTAAAAAACGATATTATAAATTAGGGGTTGTTTTAAATGATTGTTCGACTGTTTTGGTGATCTGCTCTGAGTTTTCACAAAGGCTCTTGCTCGATCAGTACTACATTTTACTCCTCTTTCTCCAAAACCAATCTTTGGCTGAGGAAAATGAAAAATCATCCTTCATACTATGAATTTCAGATTAATAAGAAATTGAATAAAATACTTACTACCCATACAATTCTGTGATATTTATCATTAAAATATACCAAAACGAACAATAAGGAACTATTCTTATGAATTTTACAGTGTCCGCACAGTCAACCCAATAGGATTTATTAGGAATCCATTCGAGACATTTGGGAGTTGTTGCGGTGTTTTTATTTCCTTATAAAGCAGATATTCCCGGACAATGAAATAGACATTAAGGCACGGATTTCCAATACTCTATCCATGGTTATTTTGTGTAAGGATTTCAATTTATTCGTGAAATAAGGGTGTATTTTTCAGATTTAGGTGTGATCCGTGATCCAGTGGGCTTTTAGGGTTCTTTACTGGCACAGTGTATTGATATTTTTATATAATGGAATCATATTAGGAGATTTTATATAGAATTCATTGATTTACACAGTTAGAAATTGTGAAGTATATTTCTTTACCGTAGGTATAGTGCGTCCATAATATTTTTTATGGCATATGTGATATTCCTTTAAAATATTTTGTAACTTACCATAAATGTAGAAAACAATCTCGTACTAGTATTAGTTTAGTTTGCATTTGTTTTCTAGGCAGAAATCTACGCTCTCGACACGTGTTTGCAAATGAACATCGAAAGGGATACCAAAAGATCCTCATACTCTCAGTTAGTCAGGCAGCACTGAAATCTTTAGTATGTCCCCTGTGGTCTGGGACTGCCTACAAAAACTTTTAACACTGGCTAACCATAATAGAGTAACTCTTAAGTGGGACCCGGGGAACTAGGGTATTGTAGGCAATGAAAAGGCAGACACCCTAGCAAAGGTAGGATTTGGAATACAATCTGATGCACGAGGTTGACCAGGTGGATTCAAGCGTACTGGAGACACGTGCCAAAACAGGAACACAGCAAAGTCCTGGTCAAAAACCCTCGGAGTCACTGTCTCATTGGAGATATAGACTCCTATCACTAGAGAATCCAAGGAAGGATTTCTCCAAGAAGGACCTAGTGAAAAGACTGATAAGGGCTACTGGTCTTTTCACATAAACGGTATAACCAAGAGCACAAAAAGGCTGAGGTGCCGAGGTCTCTAAGCCTCTGACTGGTGGTGCCGAACCAACCAATCAATCAATCAAACGATGACACAGACTTACGAATTAATGGTAAATTCACTTTATTTGCTGATGACACTAGTGTAGCTTGGAGTATTTCAGATATAAAGTAAAGAGATCTCATTACAACTGTCCTGGATGACTCCAATGGGCTTTGTTTTAACACTCAGAAAACTTTTGTTCTGTTGTGCCATTAAATTTGTCTCTCAATAGCTTGATTGTTCTTTTGCATTATCAACTTACTACTTTCTGTTAGAATCGCACCTTCGCTATGGTTTGCCCTTCTGGGGGTCTTGTAGTTTTATGAAAGTTGATAGAAACAATATTCAAATAAAAAACAACTTTTGCGTTTTAATCCACCCTGTACAAGTTTGAACGAACTTGTGATACATTTTCGGAATCAGCTCAGCTAGGGAGATCCGTAAATTAAAAAAAAAGGGTGTTTCATCGAAAAAACTCAAAGCTGAACAGAAATCCCAATAAAAACATTCAAAGCTAAACGCTTTACTGAAAAAACAAAAAAATGATCACGATATTTTTTTTCAACAATAAAAAATCTTAATCTCCACCAGTCTCGGATACCCGTTTCGTGCAAAATATTTATTTTACAGCTTTTAAATAGCGTAATTTTAGGGGCAACGCAACAATTTCACACTGAATTAGTGAGAGATCCAATTTACATATCACACCTTCGTTGACCCTCTCCTTATAAAACCGCAACCCTTAGCCCTTTGGACAAATCGCGTCAACGTGCATCCCCCATTCTACGGACGTCCTTCGTGTTTCGTCGCTTGTTTTCCCAACAAACATATTGTTAAACCTGAAGGTATACTCCATCCCAAGATATTTCGTTTTAACTTAACACCAACATGATTGATTCAAGAGAAAAACCCACAGCAGGTAATCGTTAATCCGATAACAATATCACAGTGTCGTATCGTACTCGTTTCTTCGAAAAGATAATGGCTAATAGTATGATTATTTTACAACTGAAATGTTTGGCTGGTAAAATAATATTAAGTTTTTAGTGTATAAATTTTATCAACCACGGATCTGTTACTGATTTATAAATTTTTATTATTAAATCCTTAAGACCATGGAAATTGCAGTTTAATTATAAAAGTATCGATTTACGAAACATTATTGGTTCATCATGGAATAAGGTCAGGTTGAGATTTGCTAGTATCATCATTTATGCGATACATACAATTTCGTGACTGGCAGGCATCAACCATCTCATTGATTAAGATAACGAGCGTTATAAGTGTAAATATCTCAATTTTTTTTTAATGGAACAACCATATTTTTATTCTTTTACTTATTTCTAAGGCCGAAAATAAGGGCAGTTTATGTTCACTTTCCTATACCCAATCTTAAGCGTTGTTGGGATATTAACATGTATTTAAAAATATTAATTATTTCAGCTTTATTATTGCGTAGGCGTAGGACGTGTTACCTGTAATTAAATAGTATTAATTGACATTATTTGAATTCAATCGCTTCGTACAGTGATGGAGAACAATTGCTTTATTTGCTACAAGATATCCAGATCGACCCCCTCTCATCCGTCACATTGATTTCACGATCACTATTATCTACAACAGGCTTCACTTTCTTAACTTTTGTTGTTCCCAGACAAGACTATTATAAATTGTTCTGTTTCGATTACGATAAGAAATAATCGAGATTTCTATTACACTGTTTACACTATTAAAGTGTCTTCCGAGTGGTATAGTTCAATTATTGATGGAATCTGAAAAACTAGAATTAAATTTTGGTATGTGTCAGTTTTTCCTTGCCTTATAAGTTGAACACTGATTGTGTGCGAAATTTGAAGCTTGTAGGTATGTCTGCTTAGAATTTTGATGATTTGAGTGAGTCAGTGACAAAATTGATGAACTTCAAAGTTTTTTCTTCAGATTAAAATTGAATGCAATTTGAGAATATGTTTAGTTATATTATACCCTTTTGGTCACTGAAAATTCCTGCTTGAATGTGATGCCTTTTGGCATAAAATAAAATGAGAAATAAATTCCCTTGAAACTATTTTCAATCAATCATTGAACAATGACAGACACCGAAAGTCAAGTTCATCACGTATATTTACTATAATTAATCATATAACATTCAGAAGTAAATAATAATATGAACTTGACCAGAAATATATAGCTTAGAAGCAGACGATAACATATTCATATATTCAATTCAGATTCTAGTATATTCATCTTCATAGTCAGATATGAGATTATATTAAGTATATTTTTTATATTCATTTCACAGATTATATTATATAAGTAATCTAAGATGACAACAAAGTTACAGAGGGATCGAAAATGTGTCGACTTGGTGATATATATTGTTATGGTATACAATAATTCAATGTGTGGTGATTTAATTTTATTGAATAGTATTATATACCACATGTATCAGTATCAACCAGAACTTCAAATCAAACAAATTTTATATTTAAGTTGTATTTATTGATCTGAAATGTTTGAAATTTAATATTATATCACATGCATGTGTATCTCAGGGTATATCTTGGGTAAAGTGAGTTGTCTAAATTTAAGGAGTAAAATTTGAAATATAATAACCTTTAACGTCAAAATTAAATTAATATTAATTTAATAACTATCTCCAGATTGCAATCCGTGGATGGTCTCCTAGCCTATTACAACCTATATTAAAATAAAATTAACACAATTCCGCACAAACAAAATAAATCTCTCAATATCTTGTCGAAACACCGCCGGTAGCTGTATTATCTAAATAGAAAACGACTTGTTCTCTGAAGCGAAGAAATTCTGCGTTGCGCAAAGGAAAGATTACTGGTAAACGTCTCGAATCTCGGTACTGGTTTACAAACAGCCGTTAGGTACAAGTTTTAGTATAAAATGATTTACATTACCATCGTTTATTGCTGCATGATCTCTCTTGATCTTGAGTTTGAACAACCTTTACTCGATTCAAATCGAAGGTAAGTTATGTAAGATATTTCTAACTCACTATTTCTTTCTTTTATCAGTTTTTATTAAAGTCTTCGTACATTTAAACTTCTAACGTCCATTACTTTTTTTCGTCTTCCCTTAGTTACTGATCACCTAACAAACTTCCTTCCCGTTGCTAACGAACATCCTTTTGTTTCTTCTTTATTTATTATAGAAATTACTAATTTTTGTTGAAATCCAGTTACTGACAGTTCATATTATTTAATCAAATAAAAATGTCCATAACTACCAATGTTCTTGTACTGACATTTCCAATATCAACTTTATCAGTTGATTTATACAGGCTACATAAAAATATCTAACAGTAAGTATTTAATTTAATCATTTTAACGTTATTGTTAAAATGATGGACATAACATAAGACTCCCATGTACATATATGATATAATAACTTCTAAAAGTAACCATTTTATTTCTTTTATGATCATCTCAATTTCAGTACAATATATATATATATATATATAATCAAACCTGCTTCAACACGTTAAAGTTTCACAGCTGCTTCTGTCTATCCACGAAAAATTCATTATTTAAAAAAAATGTGTAATTCGATTTAAACCGCAATGAAGTTTGTTGTATTTTTATCAACGTTCGATCTTTTAGATACTTTGTTTTGCTGTAGCGAAAGGATTTTCGTAGTAGCACGGCCTTTTCGAATTGTAGTATTGCATGTCTGATCTTGATAAGCGTTCGCCATTCCGTTCATATTATCTGAACAAAAAGATGAAAAGCCAGTTCGGAAAATGACTAGTAACGTTTTTATTTTTTCCCTTTATTCAAATACTCGTTAAGACGGTAATAATTAACGTTCATAGATACGAAAAAAAAATGATAAGTCCATTTTACGCAAAAATTATATTTTATCCTTCATTCTAAAACAGTGATGTCCAAGGGCGGCTGTAAGGGGTAGTATAATATTCCTTTTCTAGATTATATGATGAGTGAAATGTCATCCAGGTTCCCTATCGCTCCCATGCAAAGAATCGGACAGTTGCAAAAGTTGCTGATTCATAACTTCAGCGACGAAGATGTAGAGGATGTTTTGCAAGGCGCCGAATTATATAAAGAAGACCTTCCTTATGTAGTCTTGGGCATTTAATTTCGGTAATATCAAAACTCAAACTTAGTTCTTGAACATTTTAATCTTTAACCCGACCGATGACAAAGTAAAATCTCACTAGGTTAGGTTAGGTTTTTGATGAGTGGGTCTATAAGGCCCTCCACTGCGACTCGCAAGAGTCTATTGTGGCTCACACCTATTCAGATTTCACCAAACAAATTCAGCTTCTTCTCACTAGCAGCCACAGAGATCCAGGATGGCCTCGTCCCGACAGCCACCGGAAAAAGTAGAAGAAGAGTTGACGCGGCGCGAGATTTAAAATTATAAATGCTGGAGTCTACACTTATTTGTTAGCTTTGAGAGGAGAGCTAAAAATTTTGCAACAGATGAGAGAAAATAGCGCCGTATCTCCAGCGACAAAAGAGCAGCGGTTCTGCCAAATATTAGAACTCTTTGTCAATTGCTGCGCACGTTTCCAGTGACTACTAGTACTGCGGAGCGATCTTTCTCCACATTACATCGATTAAAGTCATATCTTTGCAACAGTATGACAGAATAGCGTTTCAAAGCTTTAGTGCATATCCATCGAGATATTGCGGCAAAAATGGACGCTAATGAAGTGCTGGGGATCTTTAGAAGGAAACATAAAAGAAAACTGTCTTTATACACATTTAATTTTTCTATTGTTTTGACACTTACATAAACCTTCCTATACATACTTGAACTAACAGTTATTGCTGATTTTATAGCCCCTCCCAGAAAAAAAAATCCTGGATCCGCCCTTGGTGATGTCCATCAAACTTTTCGAAACCTCATAGATTTTAATATCTGTTGATAATTGAGTTTCTGCGTAAAGTTAATATTAAATTAGAGTATTGCCAATACTAGTCACCATTGTTTATTTTGACCCTTTTGTATGTATAATTTACCCGAACCGTTGTCTGATTCCTGTTTGTGTTTGGAACACATTTCAAAAGTCGTCATGACGCACCCCTGTGCGCGAAGGTGTATCCTTGTACATTTCAGTTGTATATTATTTTATTCATGTTCCTACCAATATGTTGCTAGCGATTTGGGTGGCTTTTACAAATTATAGATTGAAACAGCTAAATGGATATTGTAAATTTAACCATCCTCAATACATTTTTGCACTGAAACAGAATTCTCTTTCCGTCTCCGAGTAAACTGAAATAAAAGAAAAAAAGAGATCGTTATCTGAAATAGTAACTAATGGTCGCTACACATAGTTTTACACCTTAATCCCAGAGGCAGATAAAACTGGAGCAAATTGTCCCGAGACACGTATGAAAACCCGATGAAGCACAATCCAAGCGGGCTTTGTCCTTCTTACGTAACTAGCCTTATCTTGACTGTTTGTTAGCCACTCTATTCTCCGACATCTCTATACACAGTAAACTTCATAAATTGTTTCCGACATTTTAGGGTTGCAACGGAAGGTTATTTGGTTTAAAAGGTAGTTAAAATGTCTTTAGGAAATTGAAATGGTAACCGTAATGAGGTTTTATGAGTTTCGAACATCGATTTGCGAGTTAAAAATTCTTTTCAATCTTGGTATACCTACATTGTTAAACAGAGTGAAGGTGTGTTTGGTTTGTGTGAATTTTTTTTTAATACTATGATTTCTAAGTCACATAAAAATTGAGATTTGTTACACTACTTTTAATTATATCAAACAACGTATTCGTTAAAGTACTCCCAGCGAAATTGTACCTCTTTCAACCCAAAAGAACAACTAACTATATCTCAGGTCAAGGCGGCAGGTATATGAAGGGTAAACCTTCCCACAGAGTCGTACTCTCGTTACAAATTGAAAACAAGTTCTTAAATTCACAAACCAAAATAATATTCCGTATGTATTTGTCTCACCGGAAATGATCCTTGAAAATTTGGTGGTTTAGTAAGAGCATCGGCGACCTTGTGATGTTGTTGTGGAAAGGCCTCTTTAATTGGTGGTTTTCCAGGTCACTCGGAGGGTCATTAGACTTAGATAAAACTATGTTATCGTCTACCTTTATGATATTTATATCGTGGTTCAAGTTCAGGCTGATATTTACTATTTAATGTTATATGTTAATTTACGTGATGAACTTGACTCTCGGTACCAGTCGGCCTCGTGGGTTTTATTTATGCAATCTTTAACGTTCAATGATTTATTGAAAATAGTTTCAAGGGAATTTATTTCTTATTTTATTTTATGCCAAAAGACATCACAACCCCATTTGAAATAAGGACCCACTTCCGGTTGAACCAGAAGTTGATACAGATTCGGCAAATAATTATCTTCCGTATAGCCATTCTGTGAGTGAAAGAGAGGAAGCTATAGAATAGCAGAAAGACAATATCTAGAGAAGTGGGCGTTGCGTGGAGGGGAAGAATGCTGTTCTCTCTTGGACATACAGGTTAGGCAAATATGTATCTTCCATATACAAATTGTGAAAATCCCGTTCGTACTATGCGACTTATACAAGTACGACAAGGAAAATATGAGCAAAACTAGGTGAAAGAGAGAGAAGACTTCTTAGCCCAGCGATCAGTCGTCCCCTCTACCAAAACAGTTGTGCGTGTATTCAGTCCCCTCCTATTTATTTTAACTATTGTGTTGCCAAATGTACTTATCTGTAAAAATTATTCCAAATTTTTGTCAGGATAACATAAAGGTTGTAAAAATTGAGGGCGCCACTACCTTTTTGACGTCGATGAAAATACTAATGAATTAAAAAAAAACTAAGGCGGAAAAGATAGAAATGCCTTGTAGAATTTAAATAAAAGTTAACCAGAAATCAAATAATAAAAAAGTTACATAAAAAAAGAAAATTTTAAAACTTTACCCCGGGAGATATCTCCCTCAACTTTTATAGCTGAGGATTTAGAAAAAAATAAAAAATAGGATTTAAAACAAATTTATATTTTATTCTTCTGCCACAGGAATTGAACAAATGTGAGGAGAATTTGTACTTTTATAGGTACTTAGCTTATAAAGTGTTGTTTCCGCAAAAGGTGATGGTTGAAGAAAGTAGGTAGGTCTTGCCTCTAGGAAGTCTTGAGAAGATTGAGACTAGATCTCGAAGAAAATAGGAAGATAAAGTCTTGATTACAACGGTATCCTAGCCTAGCCACAGCAAAATTCATCAGATAGGAAAGGTATGAAAGCGATAAAAAAGGAGGTCTTTCCTCGAAGAGAGTCGATAGCGGAAAGGGATGTCCCTCGTGGCGTTGAAAAAATGGAACCGTCCGTTGGCAGACGTCAATTGTCTTATGGTCAGGGTTGAAATTTGAGATCACAGAACTATAATTGGACGACGAGCGGTAATTAAAAGGATTTATTCTACAAAATCGAAACAGGTCGATGACATGTTACAACCTATCCTGGTTTTCCTTGAAAACAAAGTGACCAATGACGAAACATATATTTCTTGTGACATTGCATGGCCTCAAGTTTATTTAACAGTTTTTAAGCAATATAGAGAACAGCATCGACCAATTATCTACCTTATCGAAACATGGATCCATACACACGAAACTGCACGAAAAGGATGGAATAATTTTTTAATTAAATTCTTCTTTAGATTATCACCAAAAACCAGATGCCCAACTATTTGAAAGTTGATTTGAACTTTGGGATTTTATAATAACTAATGATGTATATATTTTCAAGAAACATACAAAAAAAACGAAAAAAAAGAATATGTGTGTGATACGCTTGCAATTAAAAATGGACATGCAGTGTTGGTTGCTCTCCCTATTTATTGCATATTTAATCCTTTTGAACTTTTTTGAAATTTTATTCAGTTGAACCCAGTAGCCATTTATTGCTTTTTAAAGATTACCTATCCTACACAATGGGACTAAAGTGGATAAGTTATTTATGACAGTAGAAGGCAACGATATAATAGTTCACCTAAATTCCTTTAAAAATAGTAATTTGACCTACTTTCACGAGCACTTTTTAACTTAAACGTGAGAAATCCCTGCCGAATGGCAGTGGCAAGTTGAAAACCCAGAGGAACAGCAAAACAGAAAAGTTTTTCGACTCTTAATGATCCCTCAGTCTCATCGGTAGAGCAAAAGCACCCCAACCTAATTACCGTTATTGTTCTAGATAACTTTAATTTGTACTGAATACACTGCATAAATATTCACCCGGAAAGATCATAAAAAATTGAACCGAGAAAATACACATCTTATCTCTCTTTCGGTGTACTCCAGGGAAACCGGCCGGAATTCCCGGTTAATGCTCTAGAAATTATTATTGACCCTAACCGTATCTGACTTATTAGTTATTTATTGTTATGAATATTCTATAAATTGGGATATTTAATTTTACGGTGAAATTTATACAGAATGTTTTGCGTCTACAGAATTTCGAGCTCCGAACAATGAACTTACTATAGTTTGTTTCAACAAGTACGTATAGTATTGGAATGCAATAATTCCCTAACTAACAAGATATTACATTGGGTACAGGACAGTGGGTGGACTGGCAGCAGCGGTGCTGGCAAGGACCTTCTCATTGGACGTGATGGCCAGAGCCAGGAGTAACGCGACCAGAGAGGCAGTACAGGTATGGATGGATGAGGAAATGGAGAGAAGGTAAGAGGAGTATCAGGGCGCGCTAAAAGGAGAGATTGGATGGACCGGAAATTCGGGGAGCTGAACTACTTCTTGACAGAGGTGTTCACTGGACATGATAGTAGGGTTCTCCTACAAGATTGGGAAAAGAGAGACTGGAGTGTGTGAGAGGTGAGAAGTGGAGGATGATGCAGGGCATGAGTTCAGATGCTGGAGGAACGAGGAAGTGCTGAAGAAGTTGGAGAGGAAACTAGGGGAGGCGGTGTATTGGGAGAACATGGTGGAGATAGTGCTGAGGGATGAGGAGGAATGGATGGAGGTGAGTGGCGTAGTGGAGAGCATGATTAGGGGGAGAGAAGGACTCGATATGGGAGTGATAGGTAGGGAGAAGAGTGTGCGAGGGACCGCCGCCCGTCTCGAAGTATGCTAGTGTAGTGATTCCAAGGCGGGGGTAACGGCGAGCTTGAGGTGGTTTTGGTGCGATGTCCACACATCGTTGGGGGAGTTTGCATCTGTATTCCAGGCAGAAATCTGGGTTATCGACACGTGTTTGCAAATGAACATCGAAAGGGGGGATAGAGGCCAAATTATCCTCATACTCTTTTTTATCCCAAGGGGATGAATATTGGTGTTGGTTCCTCCGTGTCAATTTCCATTGCATTCCAGCCTGTTTGCAGCTATTCTCGCTTTCGCTTTAACGATCCACGGATTTAGTCCCTTGGACCTTACCGCAGGAAGCTCCATCAAAATTTTTCTATCATTAGTTTATTTAACCTTGAACCAATTTTATGTATTCAGTTAGAGCCTTCCGAACCGCACTTTTTTGTGAAGCCGCCCTTGGGGCTATCGCAGCTATACAGCCCTGATTTAAATAATCAAAATTTAAATGTAATCTCGCTGTTCAAAGAAAAACATTTCTTCAAACTAACCTTAAACACCCTTTAATTAAACGCTAGTGGTTTTAATTTTATTTTAACGAATTTTAATTTCACTTTTCACCACTCCAAGTTGAGATTTAATTAAGGTGGTTGAATTAAACTAGAAAAACAATCTGGCTACACCGGCGTTCTTGGTGGTCAAAGTTAATACGTTTTGTGGATGTTGCTGTCAAATCCGAAAGACTGATTTGCATTTGCTTTTGAATCGAATCAATTAATTATGGGTTTGTCAGTAATCACGTTGTGAAATATTATTTATTACAATACAATCAATCCTGAAAGGAAAAATGTAATTAGTTGGAATTTGTGAAAAAAAAGTACTTGTTCATCTACTAATTAGATCGGAAGCTTCTATTTCGTTTAATATCGACAACAAAAGGAAAGTTAGTTGAAGAATTTGCCATTGAGTGTTCATATTTTCATCCCATTGAAACAATAGCCTTATGGGAATCGTGAAATCAATAATAAACTGCTCTACCAGTTCACAAGTCAGTGAAAGAGTTATTTCGCGGCTTCTCCGTAGATATCGAGCAACTATGAACGTGAGAGGAAGACCTAGGAGTGGACGACCAAAGGTGGACCTTCACAATATCGTTATCTGATTGAATACCTGTAGAGAACCTCTATGTACTTGTCGGATCATACTCCAGCGCGTCTTTCTAATGCTTCTGGTGTTTTGGTTTCAATTGAAACAGTACGTCGAAGAACTTAGCCTTTCGCTCCTCTTAGTTTAAATACAAGGTATAGTGCTCATTTGTTTTAATGGGCGAACAGAATTGTTAGTGCTTGATGGGAACATGTCTGCGCAGATTTACGTACAAGTTATTATCAATACTCTACATTTGTTTCATGATGTTATTGGACAAACATGCTGAATTGAACAAAACAAAACGTCGAATAAAGCATAAGATAACTAAAATAAATACTGTTCTGGAATCTATAAATTTATATTCCTTTCTTGAAAAAATATTGAAAAAACTTTTTTATTGGAAAAATGCTTTTTTTCCTCTGGCAAAGTTTGAGAATTTTCAATTTTTTCACTGAAAATAAGAATTAATGTATATATTGGAATATCGATATCAGATTAAATTTATTGACATTATCCTTTGAGAAATAAGGAATTCTAAGGCAAATCGTTGAAGGAATTATGAGTTTGAAGGCTTTAAAATAAGTCTATGTACGTTTTTTTGAAGTGAACATTCAATAAGAACTGAAAGATCTAGGGTACACACAATAGGTTGTAGTCGTAGCTCTTACAAGCACATATTAATTTCAATCTAATTTCTTCTTCTCAAATCTTGAGAAAAATTATGGAGACTGGCTGTTCCTCTAGTACTAATTCTTGTAGAAATTTTGGGAGGCTTCAGTTCAGCAAAATATTCCTCTTTCATCTAGTATTAATATTGGTTGATAAATAATCAAGAAAATAACTTTTCAATGTTAACCCAGGTTAGCGTTATAACCTCTACTTTTATTTAAGAGTTTTTGCTATACTAGATTTCCCATTACATAGGAGCACAAGAAAGGGTCGATAGCCATAAAGTGGCAATAAGCCATTGACGTTACATTTTTCGTTAAACACCTGAATGGTTTCATTTGTCGGGTTTATTTAATAGTGCAAAAGTTGGGCAAGTATCATATTATTAGTAAGTAAATATTACAGTATTAAGAGCCAATTTTACGGACACCATCCAATTGGGCTATAGTACTACTATAGTACTAAACGTACATGATGCACTGGTGCATCAAGCACCTTTAAGTACTGTTAGAAGTAAATATGGAATATGGAAATGAGAAGTGATAGCATGCAGCCATACAACAGCAACAAAGTAACTTTGTTATGGATGCCAGGGCATGAAAGAATTCTCGGAATTGAGATTGTTGATGGTCTTTCAAAAGCCTGATCAGGCTGCAGACCTAGTTACAGAACGGACAATAGGCTCTCTCAAAATCCTAAATCCTTTGTATTAAAATATAGTTGTGGGGTATACACAAAAGATCTCATAGATCGCAGTGTGGTGAAGCCAATCGACCCGTTTGTAATCTAAGCCAATCTAGCATACAACAGCCAGCTAAACTGAAATGCCAATATATTTGTTTTTTTACCGTTGAAATCGTAGTTTCGGTTTTAATTTAAATCTCGAACTTGGAAGTGGCTCCGTTACAACTTGTTCGTTTACCCGGCCGATTTAAAGCGTAATTTTGATAACCTGACCGGCTCTGACTGTTACGTCCGTTATAGTACCAGGTATATGGTGTAAATACCAATTTTTATGTCCGCTATTTAAATTAAATAGACCACAGAGACTAATGTTTTTAATTCCTATTATTTTCATTATTAACCGCAATTTATTGATTGGTGAACCAAGATTTGGCTTTTCCGGATTGTTATTAGTTAGTTAAATTAAATTCAACAAGTCCCCTGGAATTTTCCGTAACCTCCTAATAATTAGATGACTATCATAACCAGACAGATTGTGGAACGCCAATGGCACAACAAACAGTTTTTTGAAGATTAAATTCTCCCCGGTAAAATGATCATGATCACGTACAACTATATCTTTGACCTTAAACTTTTTTCCACAAATGTGACAAACAGTTGCACCAACAGCACTTGGATTCTCTACTATCGGTATATTTTTTTAAATTTTCGATTCTTTAAATTTAGCTATACTGGACATTTCGTTAGCGAACCAATCCATACAATCATCACCTCTGTAGCTTTTGTAAAACGATAGAGAGTCATCGAAAGAACATTTCATGTAGTAGCCTGCACTGTATGCCTTATGATGCTGATACTTGCGTGGTGTTTCTGAAATTTTTTTGTCACATTTCGCCAATTGAGATTCGAAGTCAGCATAAATTATAAATGGCCATTTTTGCTTATATGTGAAATTTTTAAATTCCACAAAGTCATATTTGGGAAAGGAAATTTTTTCATAATTTAAATTCTCGCAAAGGGACACGGCGCCGACGATTCGCTTTTGTAGGCCCAATATCAAAGTACCGACACGAAGTGACTCTTCTTGTCTTGTCTATGTTCGGTGTCGCAGTGTAGAAGAATGTTTATTTTTTTTGGAAAATTTTGTATTTCTTTCTCTGTAATTGTGTTATTTTATTGAAGCAACTCATGTAACAAGAATTGTGCCACCGACGTCACAATGTTGGTTGGTTATTTCGTATTTTAGTGATAAAGTGACTAACAGATTAATTGAAACAGATTTTATATCGTCCGTGACCTCATAGTGCGTTTTAAAAAATTTTCGACATTAAAATCGTTACTTTGAACTGTTTTAATTCATTTTATGAGAAAAATGCGCTTTTGCATCTACCACATCTCCGTCGAATTTCAGCGGTGGCGGCGGCGGCGGCTGAACAGCATCTAAAACCAATAGAATTTTGCCGGGCTGAGTGCTGAAGTAGGGCCAATTGAAAGCCTTTGTTGGTGGGGTGCTGAATGCCGACATCCTTTGACACCATCGACTAAAAATCCACCTCTCAAACTGGGAATCGACGGTAATTACGAAACTTTGTGACGACGGGATGCTGTCGAAATGATCTTTTGGTTTACGGCCACGGGAAGGAGAGGGAATTAACGAGCAAAGGCGGAACAAGGAATTCTAAAAACTAATTTGAGAATTTTAAATAGAATGGTTAATAAATGAACCAGTAATGCTGTTGCTAACATCTTAAATTGATGAAGTTTCTATAGATTAAGTGATTTTTTTTAAATATTGAAAAATTATTTGGTTTTCTGATATAAAAATCTTTCACGACCGATTGCTTGAGCGCCTGTTAACAAATTTCAAATGTCAAAATTAACTTTGACCAACATTTTTGGAAAAATGCATCTTTCAAGTCAAGTAGATTCTTTGATTTTGTACACAAAAAACACATTTTCATATTTTAAAATCTAAACTTTAAAACTGAAATCAACGTGATATTATGACAGCTGGCACTCGCCATCCTCGTCTGACAAGTGACGTTGCGCGCTCACTCTCACTCACTTTATTTTTCAAACTTTAACAGCTGGCAACTCCTGTTTGCGGTCACTTTTTCATAGGCAGCTTTATAAAACCATGCTCAGATAAAAACAAGCTCTAATTTGATGTTAAAAAGATCAATGTACGTATTAATTTCTCCACTATTCCATGGAAAACTGATGAAAATTCTTAAAAATATTGATAATTATTTCGATATTTGTATATCTGATGATGATTTCTTATTAATTACTAATTAATTCCACAATTTAATGAAAAATTGATGAAAATTCTAAAAAATTATCAATAATTATTCCGGCATTTGCATATCTGATTGATTTCTAATAAATTTTTAATCAACTCCACTATTTAATGAAAAATTGATGAAGATTCTAAAAAATTATTGATAATTATTTCGATATTTGTATATCTAATGATGATTTCTAATTAATTTCCATTTAATTCCAGTATTAAATGAAAAATTGATGGAAATTCTAAAAAATTATTGATAATTGTTTCGATATTTGCATATCTGATAGATTTCTAATTAATTTCTTATTAACTCCACTATTTGATGAAAAATTGATGAAAATTCTAAAAAAATATTGATAATTATTTCGGTATTTGTATATCTGATTAATTTCTAATTAGTTTCACTATTTAATGAAAAATTGAAGGAAATTATAAACAATATGGATAATTAATTCCACTATTTAATGAAAAATTGGTGAGAATTCTAAAAAATTATTGGTAATCATTTCGATATTTGCATATCTGATGATTATTTCTAATTAATTTCCAATTAATTCCACTATTTAATGGAAAATTGGTGAGAATTCTAAAAAATTATTGATCATTAAATGGATATTTGCATATCTGATTAATTTATAATTAATTTCTGATTAATTCTACTATTTAATGAAAAATTGAAGGAAATTATAAAAAATATTGATAATTAATTCGATATTTGCATATCTGATGATGATTTCTAATTAATTCCACTATTTAATGAAAAATTGATGAAAATTCAAAAAAAATATTGATCACTATTTCGATATTTGGATATCTGATTGATTTCTAATTAATTTCTTATTAACTCCACTATTTAATGAAAATTCTAAGAAATTATTGATAACTATTCCGATATTTGCATATCAGATTGATTTCTAATTAATTTCACTATTTAGTGAAAAATTGATGAAAATTCTAAAAAATCATTGATAACTATTTTAATATTTGCATAACTGATGATGGTTTCTAATTAATGTCTAATTAATTCCACTATTTAATGAAAAATTGATGAAAATTCTAAAAAATCATTGATAACTATTTTAATATTTGCATAACTGATGATGGTTTCTAATTAATGTTTAATTAATTCCACTATTTAATGAAAAATTGATGAAAATTCTAAATAATTATCAATAATTTTTTAGAATTTTCATCAATTTTTCATTGAATAGTGGAATTAATTAGAAACAGTTAGTTTCAGTTAAAATAGTAGTGTGAGTAGATTCCACAAAGTAAGGGTCCAAATGGTAAATTCAAGTGAATCAATTATTTTTCCGAAAATTAATTAGCATTATTTTAATTAAAATTATTTGCGGGCCCTTTTTGATTGGCACCTTGTTAAACGTGTATTTTTGAAAAGAAACATCCGGTTTTGTTTGCTATTATTCCGGTAATATGAATAGCATCCCACTGATGTTATTGTTAAACGCCCCCAACTTTACTCTCATAATATATATGTTTGATATAAACAGTTCGGAGATTATAATTTAATTAGTGGACAGAAGCAGAAAAGGAAAATAAATAAATATACAAACTGGAAATCTCAAACCTCTTCTAATTAATGTTGAGCAAAATACGAATGAAAAACTTAAATTTATAATCAATCTGATTATGTAAATCGACGAGCAAACTAAACTTCCTAAGTGATGTTTAATTCAGGAACAGAGTGAAACAAGGCAAACGCCCGACCGTTTAATTAATTTAGAAATATTCTGAAGTTGACGTCAGCATGTTTAAGCATATGCGGCGCTAAAACTAGATTACATTTTAGTTTTAAAGTAAACATGTAAAGAAGCAGAGATAAAGCCCTTGGCCCATTTTAATGCCTAAGGGAAAATGGGGATTGAAAACAATGAACATTTAATATTCCTCTACGAAGCATAACAAACAATCAAGACAAGAAAATCCATATACCTAAACTACAAGAATAAACAATGTTAAAAGGTTAATGGTTTCAGTAATTATTCAAAGTCGTAGGTAAAATAATAATATTTAAATTAATAGAATTGTATATACATTTATGCGAATAAATTCTAGAGGATATTCTTCGTCGTTTACTGACAAGCTGTAAAAATAATCTATTATTTCACTAGTACAATAATGAGTTTTTATTAACCGAGTTGGTAGGAACTGTCATTTTGAAACTTACAGCTTGTCAAACGTAGAAAGAAACGCGAGTATTTGAATATTGCCACGCCACTCTGGTGTGCAATAGACAGCGGCTGAATTCATCAGTTGTTAGAGCTTTCAATTCTAAAGTTTGAACACGCAAAACAGTGGAATATGTTGCAGACGTTATACTTATTATGCAGCGAGAGGCAAAAGATAACAATCAAATTAAAGACTTTAAAAAGGTTCAAGCCACAATCAGAAGGATTTCTAGTGAAATGAAATCTGTTAAAGAAGGCGTTTCTACAGGGTTTTCAACGCCAGATAAAAAATACAAAGAGCGGCATCCAAATCTCACTAAGATTAGTTCAGGATTATGATTACGAGGTAGGTATCTTATGAAAGTGTAAAGAAAGTAATAAAATCACTGGGATAACAAAAAATAATCAAAAATGCCCGAAATTCTTATCCTTCACACCCAATCGTTCTGTACACTTATCTTCCAGGAATCAAGAGAAAGAAAAGTAGTGAAGAAAAAGAAACCAGTACTTTTGAGTATTTTCGTCTCTTGAAACTATGAATATTGATCGTGATATTTCACTAAAAACACTACAAAATCCAAACCGCTCTCCACAAACCATAGATTACAATTAAACTTCTGTATGTCGCTATCAAAAGGCCAATAACAATATACCGGATGGGAGATGCAGGTCTTCTGTGGTTTCCCTGCATCATGACCGGAGAAATAATAGCGAATTTCGCGATTATTGGTCCAATTAGCAGAATAGCCATCCTTTAACAGGGAGATCAGCCACAGCTGTCCCTATCGGGATTAGAGTCATAGAAACGTTATTAACTCTGAAGAGGATTCAAATCGTTTAATAGGGTGTAGAAAGAACTGTACTTTTTGCAATTAACATAGTTTGAATCATACTTTAAAATTGTTTAAATATAGGCTAGGCATATTAGCAGAAAAATTGGGGCTCAGATGAAAGTTTTGCTGTAGTTTTGATTTTCTAATCCAACGTGTTTTTTGGGTCGCTGAACTCGAATTAGAAGTTTACGGGCAAAAAATTTGTTCGGAACTTTGTTTTTTTGGGCAGTTTTTCACCAAATGTTTTTTAGTTTTATCAAAAACGAAGCCACTTTTCGACAAAGTTTTCTACATTATATGTAACGTTTTTTTGTAAGACTAACCGCTTCGCCGCCAGAGCGCGCCCAAAACGGACCATATTTCCATATCTAGTGAAATTCGTTAGTTTACGCGGAAATAGCCCTTGCTGGCATATTTAACTTTGTAACAATTTATTAAATTATACAATTTATATGATATAAAAGCTGGTCGGTGAATGAAGCCTTTTCTTTAGCTGAACGTTCTGAGACTAAGGTTGTAGTTGGAGAGGACATCCTCACGGGTCTTTTCCAACGGGAAAACGAATTCTTCCTGAAACCAGGATGGGGAAATATTCCTACTTAATATGAATGTACGAGCTAACCCGTATCTTTTTTTCATTGCAGATCCCCCAGCACCTAGAAGAATAAGGACTATAGATGAACATACTGAGGAGGATGTGATAGTTCTTTGAAAAAACGAGGGTATGTAGGTACAACAGTATCTTTACGTTTTTAAATTAAACTAACTATTTATAATTAATTCCACTATTTAATGGAAAATGATGAAAAATTGATAATTATTTCGATATTTGCGTATCTGATGATAATTCCTAATTAATTAATAATTAGTTCCACTATTTAATTTCTAATTAATTCCACTATTTAATGAAAAATTGATGAAAATTCTAAAAAATTATTGATAATTATTTCGATATTTCCATATCTGATGATGATTTTTAATTAATTTCTAATTAATTCCACTATTTAATGAAAAATTTATGGAAATTCTAAAAAAATATTCATAACTATTTCGATATTTGCATATCTGATGATTATTTCTAATTAATTCCACAATGAAAAATTGATGAAAGTTTTAAAAAAATATTGATAACTATTTCGATATTTACATATCTGATGATGATTTCTAATTAATTTCTAATTAATTCCACTATTTGATCAAAAATTGATGAGAATTCTAAAAAAATATTGATCACTATTTGAATATTTGCATATCTGAAGATAGTTTCTAATTAATTTCTAATTAATTCCATTATTTAATTACACTATTTAATGAAAAATTGATGAAAATTATAAAAAATCATTGATAACTATTTTAATATTTGCATAACTGATGATGGTTTCTAATTAATTTCTAATTAATTCCACTATTTTATGAAAAATTTATGGAAATTCTGAAGGATTATTGATAATTATTTCGATATTTGCATATCCGATGATGATTTCTAATTAATATCTAATTAATTCCAATATTTAATGGAAAATTGATGAGAATTCTAAAAAAATTATTGATCACTATTTCAATATTTACATATCTGATGATGATTTCTAATTAATTTCTAATTAATTCCACTATTTAATGAAAAATTGATGAAAATTCTGAAAAATAATTGATAACTATTTCAATATTTGCCTATCTGATGATGGTTCCTAATTAATTTCTAATTAATTCCACTATTTAATGTAAAATTGATAAAAACCAAAAAAAAATATTGATAATTATCCCGATATTTGCATATCTGATGATGATTTCTAATTAATTAATTCCACTATTTAATGAAAAATCTTAGTAAAATTCTCTTAAGTGTCTTCTAATTTCTAATTCTTCTGTCTTTCTGCTTCTGTCGGAGCATATAGCTTTGTTTCAAAAACTTTGTAAGCCGTTATAATAGTATTAAACTATTATCTGTTACATCTACCCCGAAAAGGATTGAAGCAATGATTGGAATCTACTGAATTCAGTACATCTTTTATAATAGTCGATACATTAATTTCACAATAGCCAATGAAAGCTCTCGATCGATTTCGTTTAATAAATAGTCCCTTTGGCTTATAAATTATTTTCCAACTTTCGAAAGTCATGTTTCATGAAACAGTAATCTTAAAGTGTGAGGTTTGAGAGAAACAATCGTCTTTTACTCGAGGGTACAAGGATGAAACCGAGTCCCCTGTGAAATATTGTCGAAGTTAAATTTGAATCGCCGGACATAACAACGAGGATGCTGTACGACGATTTCGGAGGAAGGAAGTTTTGGATACAAAAAAAATGGGAGGATTGAATGGTTAGTGAAACTATTGTAGTTTGCTTTAGTTTACGTTTTAATTGACAATTGTAATGATCTTGATGCTGAAGTACCTAATAAGGATATTTATATAAAAACCAAAGATGTCATCACTACTTCTTTTACAAAAGTAGCAGTACTTACAATGACAGTAGAATTGGCAACGTTTCCTCGAAGAAAGTCGATAGCGAAAAGGGGTGTCGCTCGTGGCGTTGAAAAAATGAAAGCGACCGTTGGCAGACGTCAATTGTCTTATGGTCAGGGTTGAAGATTGGGGTGGCTAATGAGACGACGAGCGGTAATTAGAGAAAGATTTGCGATATAAATTTAAAATTTTATCTAGATTATTTCATTGTTGTTTAAAGATTTTGTTTTTTTAATCATAAGTTGAAATTAAGATAATTAACTAAATTGTTTCAGCCCGTGGAACCTTTCGAAAATTATCAATAAATAACAAATAAATTATAGAAATAAATTCCCATCTCCAGTGTCATCGCTTAGTCGCCATCGCTTGAAGGTTTTAAAAATCATGGTTTTCATCAATGACAAGATTTACAAACAAAAACAACTGATGAAGATTTCACTCAAGTTAATACTAAATAAATGAAATCACACCGCTTTCATTATTCGAACCTTATGCCTAAAATTCATAATTTACGCAGCCAAACCTCTATACCACTCGGCTACGAAGACAAATCAAGCTGTTGTATATGTATTTCCCCTATGATCAATGTCAAAACTAAAAAAGTGATGTTTCATCCATTTTTTGAAATTCCTTCCATATTTTCTTTTATTGTCATACAATTCTGAATTATGTCATCGGAAAGTAAGTTTATGATCATTTAGAAAGTTCCACCCGACATACAAGAAAGCGAGTTAATAAAAACGTGGTGATAAAATATAAAATTTCAACTCAATAATTACCTTTCGTAGAAGCTTTTTCAATTACAAATTTAAGAAGAAAAACTCCAGCGACAGCGAAACGAAAAAACACCGAACATTACCATCAACGTTTAAGCTTTTTTAAAAAAATGCAATTTGCTCGGAAATATAAACTTCTTTTATTCTTAATATGGATTCAAGAGGAAGGATAGGCATTTCCTAAACCGGATTTACAAGAGCTGACAACTCCCGGAAGTTTTCTCGAGACTAATGTGTTCAGTGGCGGACAGTGGCTTTATAGATACAAAAAAAAAATGGAAAATGTTCGTATTATAGTCACGTTAAACAGTAAATACGTGAATGGGAAATTCAGGTATTGAAGAGGCCAAAAAAGAATTACCGGCCAAATATTTTGTGCGAATAGGAGGCCCAATTCTGCTCTATAAGGAACGGTTTTAACGAATTAAAAAAACGAATAAGCTTATAAAAATATAGGGACATAACCGCCAACTTGGCAAATCTAGGAATCAGCGCTTATCCAGAAATCAAAAATATAGTTATGGACATCGGGAAGGAATTTAACAAAACTCCAACAATATGCCACGGGATGAAAGTAACTCTAGAGCTTTAAGACAATAATATCCAGGCTGAGGCGAGCCACCATCAAGGCAAGGACGGTTAGAAGATGTCCATAAGAAGGATTTC
The DNA here is from genome assembly GCA_947563755.1 of Lochmaea crataegi. Lineage (NCBI taxonomy): Eukaryota > Metazoa > Arthropoda > Insecta > Coleoptera > Chrysomelidae > Lochmaea > Lochmaea crataegi. The sequence continues at coordinate 2,055,476 of OX387433.1, read as the reverse complement.
CATTCATTCATTCGTTTGGATTGTGCTTAACACTGTACCTTAGCAAAATTGCTGATCAACATAAAAATTTAAAGTTATTGTTGTTGAGCTATTTCTTAATTAGATTTTCTTTTTATATCAAAAATACCCTACAGATTGAGCTGTTCAACTTTTGAGACGATCATATTTCTCTAGGATCCAAGTGCCCTCTTTTGGCGGGTGGTTTATCCCTAATTTCCATGAACTCCGGATGGTGCATGGCGAACATCTAGCATGGGCGACTTACAAGAGATTCATGGGGGATGTTTTTCTGTCATGAATTTGAATTGTTTTGATATTGAAGATTTGGAAAACTTCTACAGACTACAAGAACAATAATCATTAGGTAGAAAGGGTGTTGATCTCATTTGATAAATTATGGGATACTTTGGCGTTGATCTGGATTGCATAAAATTGAATTTATATCATCGTGAGGAGGGGGGAAATTTTTTTACTTGGATCAAATTATTCAATGTAAGAATTAAAACTACTTTTTTTAATATAAAATGTTTGAGAATAATAAGGACTGTAACGAGACGGGTCGAAATTAATTTAATCAGACTGAAGAACAGAAAAAATAAGGAGATACCAATATCAAAATTAAATGAAAAAAAACTCCGAAAAATGGAAATATTATAGACGATAATTAGAAATGGAATTATCTGAAAAGTTAAAAGTATGATTAATTTGGTGGAATGTGAAGAATTATACACTGACATACACAAAATTCGAAAATTAGTATTCGCTCTAAGTAAAAAAATCGTAGAGTCAATAATAATGGGAATTTTGAGTTAAAATTTGAAACCCATGAAAGAATATGGAAAAAAAATCTGCAAAGACGTATATACGATATTCTGTATACCTGAAAGTGATGAGTAACAATTTTCGGAAAAATAAGTTTTTATTAAAGACTTTAGAAAATTTTAATAGTCATTTTCGGAATCTACGGGATCAAATTATTGGATTTCCATATATAAATTTGTTAAAAAGACAATAGTTCCGATTTTGAAAATTTAAAAATTCAAAAAGTTAAGTTATAATCGCAAGTACACGCGAATAGTAAAAAAATCCGTAGACTCCATAATAATAGTAATTGTATATTGAAATTTTAAATCCACATTTCTCAAATAATGATAGAATGAGGAAAAAAATCAGCGGAGACGTATCTATGATATATTGTATACAGGAGTACCTACCCGAAAGGGAAATAGTATAAATTTTTGAAAAACTTTTCAACCTTAGACTTCAGAAAATTTTAATATTCATTTTCGGAATCTACGGGGTCAAATTAGTGAATTTCCATATATAAATTTTTCAATAAGACCTTAGTTCCGATTTTGAAAATTTAAAAATTCAAAAAGTTAAGTTAGGTTATAATCGCAAATACACGCGCATAGTCAAAAATTCGTACTCCATAATAATAGGAATTTTGAGCTGAAATTCAAAATCCACATTCTCAGATAATGAAAGAATATGGAAAAAATCTACAAAGACGTAGGTATAAATATATGATGCAAGTGAAGAGTAAAGATTTTCGAAAAAATTCAACGTTCAGTAAATAGTTTTTCACTTTTTTTATGAAGATTTGGCATTATATTCAATATGAAATTTTCAACAGCAGCTCTGGTAGCATCCCGCACACCTGGACATCATCATCACAGTCAATTTTAAATAAGTGTGGTGGTCAAAAACTGTAATACATTTATAAATATTTCTTGATTGTGATTTCAAAATAAATAGTATGTATACCTCGTAGTAAAAGCACGTTCCCAGACTTCAATGCTTCTCCAATATACTCTATTATAAAAACACCTGAGTAGGAAAGCTATTGTGAATTTTGCATATCACTTGAGATACAATTTTTTATTTTTCTTCTTTTAAGATGCACTTTATATATAAATCATAAACTACTATATTTTTGCGAGAGACACATTCTGAATTTCACTAGAGGAAAAATATAAATGGCTTAGTTTCCTTTAACCGACATCTATGTCTGTATTCGGTGTTATTTTTACTCAAGTTTGTGTCGCACGAAAATTGCTCATAAAGTTAAGAAAACATGCTTTGTCACACCAAAGAACCTGACTGTGCATTAAGAATAGTTTATTTCCTTCTGCGAGCACGAACGTTTTTCGTTACTTTCGTTAAGTTCTATCCTATCCATTATTGAAGTACTGAAATTAGAGCTTCCAGTCTTTGATTGTACAAACAAATTAGAAACATGAATATTTAGCGTTAGTTAAATCAGCAAGTTGAAAATTATTCTTCTTCTCAACTAATACCTTTCGAAATTAAAGAAATTTTATATTTGAGCTTTTAAAGTTTAGATCTGGTTGTGTAATACTAAATATTCCCATTATACACTTAGCAGCTTAATTAACGCACCACCAAAAATTTGTCTTCTCGAAAAAATTCCGGAAGCTGCAATAAGACTGATTGCCATTGTTGGCAGATTTTTGTTGGTGCAATTTCGAAAGAGCAATATAAATAAGTATATAACTGCAGAGTTCATTTATTGTTTTTCGTCGTCATGGCTAATCCCACCAAATTTGATGAAATAAGCGAGCGAAAAAGATTCATTTTTTGGCTCTAGAGCGTAAAGTAACAATCCTCGGCATTTGTCGACTTAACGATTTCATTTGAATACAGTAATTAGTCATTTTACGCGCGACTGTAGGAAAAATAACTCTATGAACTGTGTAGGCAACATTTCTTTTTGAAAATGTGTAACACAATTACACACACTTTTGTTGCATTTATTGAAGACTTCTTCAAACCAACATGGCAAGCGAAATCCCTATATTCAGTGTATTGGTAATAAGCGATATGGAACAGGAGTTATCTTTTTTTACTTCACTTTATTTATAGCACGACAAGAAAAACATACGTATTTCGCATTTTTAGAGCGTTTTTCTCAATTGTGATTGGTAAGAATATATGATTGCCTATTATGTCAAAATATTCCGACCTTACTATAGTAATGCTACAAAGTAATGAGTATAGAGTGTTCACGTCGTTTTCAACAATCAACTGATTTGGAAAAGTAGGTTTTGTTAGCGCCATAAATTTTCAGCTTTATTTTAATTGGCCATTAAAGTGTACAGCATTTAAAGTAAACCTATACTATAAAATAACTTCTATCAGCAAACATCCATTCCATTTATCGTATGCTATTTTAATCAGTAACCACAGGAATAAAAATTGCAATCACAGGGACTTTAATGTAATATTGGAGTGAGAATTAAAGATGGTAATAATAAAAAAATTAAATTTTACTGATTTTTTATTTTATACTTACATTTTTCCCCGTTCTTCCTTCCCTTCATTCTTGAAGCGAAGTAACTCCGGAAGTAAGTGATTGTATCCGTACATCCATATATCCAAATCTAAGTGTTTTAATAACTGCATTAAACATACAATGCAAATTAATCCTTTTACAAAATTTTTGCAAGCATCAGCTCCTTTTCTATACATCTTCGCCTGCTGCTTACAATCTTCTGTTGTGTATATTCTTCCCCTACGGCCATATATCTGCTCCCGATCAAACATTTGTTAAAGTCATATACTAAAGTTTGCACTGCTTTTTTTCAATTCTATTTTGATATAAACAAATTAATAATAATTTAATAACATTCTCTACTCTTCAATACCTAAAAATTGTCTTTTTATTCTGCTCCCTATATACCACCTTACCCCACTCCTATTACATAAAAGTTCAACTGCATTACCCTTGCTCATTTTAGACTGTCATTAAAGAACATTCATAGTAATTTAATAACATTTATCGCTGTGTATTCTCTCTAATGAAATTGACTTTTTCTTCTGCCCCTTATAATATATTTTCAATATATTTTCAATGATATGTCGGAGCACACATACTTTCGCTGTTCTCTGTATATTATTATCCTCCTATTATATAAAGGTCACTTGCGTGCATTATATAAAGTAGGTCAGTTACTTTCGTACTTTACTCCTTTGCGCTTTCATTTAATATCTACTATAACCTTATTAGAAAGGATCGTCTTTGTTTTTTTTTAATCAGTAGATTGAATTGACATGTAAGTATCAAGGAAAGTACCGATTACTTAAGAGGTTACTACTCTCAATGTTCTCGGTTGTGATGCCTTTTGGCATAAAATAAAATAAGAAATAAATTCCCATGAAACCATTTTCAATAAATCAATGAACGTTTAGAACGCATAAATAAAACCAACGAGGCCGACAGGTATCGAAAGTGAAGTTCATCACGCGAATAAACATATAACATTAAATAGTAAATAGCAACCTAAACTTGAACCAGGAAGGTACGTTCGGGGACTATAGTAGGTGGTATACAGTAGATGTAATTGAAATCATTTTGTTTCCTGACTAGTCTAGACAAGTTTAAACTTGTCGAACGTTTCTTTCAGTCAGTAAGACACATAGCACAAGCACAAGCACAAGCACAAGCACAAGCACAAGCACAAGCACAAGCACAAGCACAAGCACAAGCACAAGCACAAGCACAAGCACAAGCACAAGCACAAGCACAAGCACAAGCACAAGCACAAGCACAAGCACAAGCACAAGCACAAGCACAAGCACAAGCACAAGCACAAGCACAAGCACAAGCACAAGCACAAGCACAAGCACAAGCACAAGCACAAGCACAAGCACAAGCACAAGCACAAGCACAAGCACAAGCACAAGCACAAGCACAAGCACAAGCACAAGCACAAGCACAAGCACAAGCACAAGCATTTTAGAAAGACGTTTACTTTTTTATTTGATCGTAATATCCATGATTGAACATTTTAGTGATAAAATAAATGAGAGATGTGAAATTGAGACTGATACAGAACATGATGATGATGATGATGAACTGCTCGGCAGAGACGACGGTGTAGGTAGGTTCATACTTTTATGGTAAAAATAGATATGAGTGTTCCAAGAGTTCTCCTGCCATTGATGGTGGTGGTGGTTTTCGACCAATCGCTTCACTAGCACCAAATATTGTCTTATTTTGAAATGGAAACACGATCTTACCTATTTTCTTCCATTTTTTTGTAGCACCAAATCATCTTTTTAAACTGTTTGTTCTGGTTGATGACTTCAATTACTTTTTGCGCATAACGAAATTTCTCCTTTAAATTTGAATTTAGAAAACAATTTCACTGGGTTAATTTTATTAAAATTTCGATTTAACCGAGCGGCAGGTCCTACGCTTCAGACGTCGCTTTTTTATTTTATAACAACTTGGCTCTGGCTGACGCTTTACTACTATTTATAACGGTGCTCTTGTTTATTTTTCCTTTACTTTTTATATCCGGCTTTTGTTAGAATTAATGAAAACTTAATGAATTTAAAGATTTAATACGGTCTTTAATTTTTTTTTTGTTGAAAATAATGACGTTTTTACCGGGAATTTTTTCGAATATCTTTTCAAATTATCTTATAAATTAAAATTTTCCCCTTTTCACGGTGAAATTTTTACAAAACAGGTACGCAGCAATATAAAAATTAATTCGAGCTCATTCTATAAGAAAATTTTACAACTAAATAAATTATACAACACAAATCACATGTAATCTGAAATTAGCTTTGTTAACCTGCTAATTCTTCTTTTTTTATCGAGCATCGTCTCGTCGAATTGCATCAGTAGCCCACAAATCGTCAGCATCTTCGTGGGTTGATTTGAAAATCCCAGATAGATACAGTAAGTCCTACAAAGCTTTCATCTCAACTTGAGATTTGTCGCTCTATAATTCAGTCACCAAGACAGACTATGCTTCATAAGGTATGTTGTTAGCAGTGCACCAGTATGAAAAGGATTGATGCCTTTACAGCTTTACATAGTAGCAAGGTAACATCCAAACTGGTAGGAGAATTAAACGCTGGAGGGGTGCGACCCGAGAGGAAGAACAGGAATGGATGGAGAAGGAAATGGAGAGAAGATGGGAGGAATATAAGAGCACGCTAAAAGGAGCGATTGGATAGACCGGAAATTCGAGGAGGTGAACTACTTCTTGACCCAGGTGCTCACTGGACATGGGTCTAGAGCAGGGTACCTCCACAAGATTGGGAAAGAAGAGACTGGAGTGTGAAGTGGAGGATGATGTGGGGCATGTGTTTAGATGCTGGAGGAACGAGGAAGTGCTGAAGAAGTTGAATAGGAAACTAGGGGAGGTGGTGTATTGGGAGAGCATGGTAGAGATAATGTTGTGGGGGGGGGGAGGAGGAATGGATGGAGGTGAGTGGCGTAGTGTAGAGCATGATTAGGGGGAGAAAAGGACTCGATATGGCATGAAAGGTAGTAGTGATAGGTAGGGAGAAGACGATGGTGTGAGCGGAGATTGTGCCAGGGACCGCCGCCGTCTCGAAGTATGCTAGAGTAGAGATTCCTAGGCGGGGGTAACGGCGAGTATGAGGTGGGTTTGGTTGGTAGGCATCCCTTGGAGATGAGTCCAATACTGTTTCGGTTCTGGATATGACCCATTCAAACGTGAATTTCCCATCTCGATCCAAACTGGTAGAAGAATGCCAGAAAAAACTTAGGGAACTGGCACTAGAATAAGATAGTGTGTGTCAAAAAAAAACAATAATGTAAAATATCGACCACATGTTGGGGACAAGTGTATATTAGAATGGTGAAGAAAAATCAAAACATAGCCAAGGAAATTTTACCTTTTCAGTCACTATTTTTAACTGAATGGCAGATCATTTTTATGAATATTAATTCAAATAAATCCATAATAATGTTATCAATTCTCGTTAAAATTTCAAATAGGTATTAGAATTCAATGACTTGAAAAGATAAACGTAATACTTGCTAGTTTGTCGTTTCGACTAAAAGGCGACGAGTAAATCGCACAAAATTATTTACCTTTGCTGTTTAATTAGAACGGCAAAGGCGCATTAGATTGGCAGAGATATTAATGCTTTTGGAACTGTTTTGCAATGGCGCAATTAACTACTACCGGTAGACAGTTAATCCTTCCTCTCTCTCTCTCTCTCACTCTCTTTGTTCAAAGACGATGTGGAATATCGGAACTAGATGGAAAAATAAAACTGACACAAGTAAAACTTTGTATCGCTTGATTATTGTATGGCTTACTTCCGCAAGGGTTTTCTAACCTCAAAATTTAAAACTTGATGTTTTGCCGATTTTGTAGGTGTTTTGCGGTTTTGCCTCGTGTGTTTTTAGTATCAGGGTAGTTTTAATTGTACAATTACGTCCAAAAATTTTGGTTAACAGACCTACGGGCCCTTCGGCAGCAAATCTCGTATGCGGGAAGAAATGTAAACATTTTTTCCTAGTTGAACATATAACTATACCTCACTGAAGTCACTATGTCTACATGTCCAATCAGCGCAACAAACTATATAAATTATAGAGATAATTTGGAAAAACAATAAGACCGTTTATAATGAATTGTTATTCCCAAAATATAAATAGCAACCCTTTATTGTAGATTGCGCTTGTTCATACATCATTTATAGGGCAAGGGTCACTGAATAGAATTGGTTGATACCTGTCCCTTTTAACGGAAAAATCCACAACAAAGAGTTTACAGTCCACTATAATGGTTTTAATTAAAAACCGAGTGTTTGAACATTGTACACACAGAGAAAATTGTATGATTTTTACTAATTTTGTTGAAAATTAAGGAGCAATAATTTTGAGGTCTCAAAAAAATGTTTCCTTAAAATTAATAATCGATTTTGTTTATATTGAAAATGTAATATGTATTTATGAAACTCATAAATTCGTTCTTGTATCGTGGATTGTGTTTAGGAGAGCGAAAGAAGGCCGTAATTTACAAATCTAGTCACGTTCTCCATTTGTCTCAGACATACTACGTCACAATGCTGTTGCATTTCATGTTAAAATTTATTTATAGGAAATCTTTAAAGAAGACTTTTACAATCAGTATTCTCTATCAATCGCCACATTATTAACAATAAAAGTAAGAACAGACAGGTATTATTTTCCCAAAATAAATTGTAAGATCTAATATAATGCTCATGACAGTTGGTGAGCTAGTACTGATAGATTAGTTCGGCCCCACCAGTCAGAGGCTCAGAGACGTCGGCATATCTGCCTTTAGGCTTTTTGTGCTCTTGGTTATACCGTTTATGTGAAGAAACCAGTAGCCCTTATCAGGCTCAACAGTCTTTTCACTAGGTTCTTCTTGGATAAATCCTCCCTTGGATGCTCTAGTCCTAGGAGTCTATATCTTCAATGAGACAGTACTTTACATTCGAAGATAATGTGAGAGGCTGTTTCCTCCTCTTCCATGCGCAACTGGCTGATAGGCTCCTCCCTATATATGACAATTGTATGCATCTGCTTCCTTAGGATACAGTGACCGGTGAGTAATCCCGACAATCTGGCCCCTGTTGATGTTTAATATTTCGTTAGTCAGCGACTCCAAGGATTTTTTGACCAGGAGTTTGCTGTGTTCCTGTTTTGGCACGTGTCTCCAGTACATCTAATGTTTAGTTCGAATCCACCGAGATGTACAACCACGTGCAGCAGATTTTGATATTCCAAATACTGGTTCAAGACCAGTGAATACAGTTTCAGACACTAGCTTTGCTATGGTGTCTGCCTTTTCAGTTCCCACAATAGCCTTGTGTCTCGGGACCCACTTACTTAGTTAAAGTTACTCTATTATGGTTTGCCAGGGTTAAAAGTTTTCGTTGGCCGTCCCAGACCTGTCTAGATCTGATCTGGGGATATGCTAAAAATTTCCATGCTGCCTGACTATCTAACAGTATAAGGATCTTGTGGCCTTTATACCCCCTTTCGATGTTCATTTGCAAACACGTGTCGATAGCGTAGATTTCTGCCTGGAATACACATGCAAACTTTCTCAGCGATGCGTGTACATTGCACCTGGATCTGGCACCATGGACTCCAGCTCATGTTCCTATGTCAGTCTGTGTACCACACCAACGTTCCTTCCTGACTGGATGCTTCCAATCCATCCCAGTTTAGCTGGATATGGTGTGGTTGGTGGTTTTCGTTAATTGTGGAGAAGTTGTTATCACTTCTCATTTCAAGGAGCGAGTTTGAGATAACATCTGTGATTCTGGAATGACGACGGGTGTTGGTTCCTTCCTGCCAATTCCCATTACATTCCAGCATGTATCCAGCCATTCTCGCTTCTTAATACGGATTGGTCTGGATATGAAATTCTAAGTGACAGTTGGACCCGACCATTTTGTGGTAACTCGAGCACTTGTAAAGGAAATGCCTGGAAAAACATCAACTACAGAAATGCAGCAGTTTGTACTAAATTAGTTAGATTATTTCACCACGAAGACAAAGAACAATTTGTCGGTATGAGAATGGAGAACCTATATAGACAACTGAACCGTGAACTCCGCCACTGTTTTTAACTTATTTGAACGTGAAGCTCGAGAACTCTATAAAATAAATACATACACAAAATAGTGATTAAAACTTTTATAAATCTAACCGTAAATCGAACTATCGTATAATAATTTCATCTCAAACGACAAAATAAAGGAATTGCTTGCGGCGTATTTATAATTAATTTCAAAACCAATTACCTAAAATTTTTTATAAAAATAAAATTTTTATTAAAAAAACATAATAAACTACGTCTTGATATTCGTTTTTAGAAAAATAAATTTAAAATGAACAAGAATAATATCAGAAGATCTTATTACACGAGACAAAAAAAAACTCAAAGCCTGCACAGGGAAAATTAAATTAAGATGAGTATTTACCGGGTGTACCCCAATTTTTTATATCGATAAGGCTTTTTTTGCAGCGCCTTAAAGAGCTCGATAACCCATAATATTTGCTCTCTTTCCCCTACCAATATTTATGAAGTTATCATTGATCTGCCGAAAAAATTATGGGTCGCCCTGTATTCTTTGGAAATACGGATACGTCGAGAATCAGTTAAAAGCAGAACTAAACAGAAAACGGATCGAAAACAAATTTGACAACGGAAGTTGGATTAAATTAACCAAAATAAAAACGATTTTGTGCGTCACTTAGTAACCATAATCCTAAATTGGAACAGCTTCAAAGGGAGAGGAGAATACACGATCAGCAAAGAAGGTTACGGCATCTAAATTATTGTTAAAAATCTCGTTCTAGACATAAGCGAAGGCGCTTTCCAGAACATTCTAGGACGATCGTTTTGTTTACGCATATGACGAGCGTGGAAAATTCAAGAATTTTCGAGAATTGATAGACTATATATACGCGAGTTTTTGAGTAAAAACACAGTTAGTGAAGAGTTAGTTCACAGACAGTTTACAGAATTTCTGAGTAATCGGAAAGTAAATGAAATAGTGAAGATAAATAGTGTAATATTCAAGTGGTAAAAATAATAAAATATAGTTATACTAAAACTAATTTAAAATTATTGATATATAACTATAGTTGTTTCCAAAGACGGGATGCATTGATTTAATTACTTTTCCGCAATAAAAGAAAGGCTGTATAGTGCCCTTCGTATAATTAAAATGAATGTAGGTTATAAGTGAAATCCTAGAGTCAGCTAATACTTATGAGATAGTGCCCTTCGTATAATTAAAATGAATGTAGGTTATAAGTGAAATCCTAGAGTCAGCTAATACTTATGAGATACTTTTTTTCGTAAGCATAAATATATTTAGTTTTGATATCGATGATATTACAATACATATTATTATTAGAAAAAGAAATAATCATCCGCTAAGGTCAGATGGCCGTGCTGGAGCTTAAATATAAATATATATTATGTAAAATAATTATGCAGATTATGACATATTAATGAGAGTTTCGATTAACAACAACCCGATCATTTACTGACTTGCAATGATAATAGGATCATGTGGAATTTATTAATTTTTGAATGTTGATTGTACTAGACAAATTATTACTTTGAAAGTGTCTGCTTAAAATTCCCATTAGCTCGATGAAATAATAAGTAAATCAGACGAGATGAAAAGGATATTCGAGCCAGAATCCAAATCCAAAAGGTATATAAACAGTCCGTCCGAAATTGTGTGTGATCTTTAATTATCCTACGAATATTTAGCAACGTTCGCGCATCTGTTTTCTTTGATCATTGCTTCCAGCTATGTTTGTCACATACGTTTTCGTTTTTTTTCTATTTTCTCAAAATTCGGCGTTTTATTTATTTTGTTTAGTGTCCCTAAATACGCGATTCGGTATAATGTATTTCTAGGATACAAAATTTAGATTTATAATTGAAATATCACTTCTTAACCAAAATTTCAGTGTAACAAAGGACCCTCAATACTTTAACAAGCACTTTAATGTTCTCGCTCAGTACTTAGCAAACACCCGCTTAACGCACTGCGTACATGACAACACTGCAAGGATCTAGTAACTTAATAGTTATTATTTTTCCGGTTTTGGATTAGGTTAGGTTTGTGGTGAGTGGATCTATAAGGCCCTCCACTGCGACTCACAATAGTCTATTGTGGCTCATACCTATTCAGATTTCACCAAACAAATTCAACTTCTTAACAATGCCGATTAGTTTATTTGGTGAATGATATTCAAGGTCCGAGGGCGAGAGAGGGACTCTACCAAACATCAGATACCTGATTCGAGCCGCGGCGGGGCATGCACAAAAAAATATGCTCTGCTGTTTCATCATCTTCCAGACAAAGACAACAAGTGGGATTTTCCGACAGTCCAAGTCTTAGAATATGATAATTCAGATGACAGTGGTCTGCTAGACAAGCTAGGTCATATCTGCTATAGTCTAACATTAGTTTGGAGACATTCTTCGAAGGATGTATCAAATCCTTTCAATTAACCAATCCTGGTATATTGTGCCAGAAGTCTTAAGCTCTTCTTGCTGTCCAGGTATTTAGTATTTGTTTGGCAAAGCTTATCGCGATGCCAATTGAAAGTTCTGGTCCGATAAAAACGCGTGCGGCACCCTCCCTTGCAAGAGAGTCCGCCTCCTCATTGTCATCCATGCCAGAAAGGCCAGGGATCCAGACCAGTGATACTGTATTGAGTTCCCTCTTGCAATTAACTCATATCCACATTCATTTGGAGAAGGAAGCCAGGAGAGCAGCTCATAGAATGCTATCAGTGTAGAGGCAAATAAATGGAGAGACTCTGAGGGATCACTCGGGAATGCTGAGGGAAATACAAAATCACCACATTCTTGGGATCTCCCTGTCACAAAACTTCACGTGAACAAGCCCTTTAAGGTCCTCATCCCCACGAGAGACCAATGGGATAGCGAAGAAATCTCCTTCATAGAAACAGACTACGTGATTTACACTGACGGATCCAAAACCGGAAACGGGGCTGGAGCGTCGGTCTTCAGCAGGAAACCCAGAGTTGAAATCACAGCCAACCTGGGTAGGTACACTACCGTATTTCAGGCTGAAGTATACGCCATCGAACTGGCTGCAAAAGAGCTGATGAATCAACCTGTTGTAAAAAAAGAACATACACATCCTCTCAGATAGCCAGGCTGCTCCTAAAGCACTGAGCTCGAACAGGACAAAGTCTAAGCTAGTACATAACTGTCTACAATCCCTTGATATACGATGCACGGAAAACAGAGTCACTTTGACGTGGGTGCCTGGGCATCGAGGAGTGGAGGGCAACGAGAAGGCCGACACTCTGGCAAAAAAGGGATCAGAGTCTCTATTTATCGGACCTGAACCATTTTTTGCGGAAAGCACTGCTAGATCTGCCATAGCTACCTGGGCGGATAGGAAAACCTTCACGAACTGCGCAGACATACCGGAGCTTCCTCAATCGAAGGCGTTCATATACAACCCTCCGAGTACAAAAAAAATAAGCAGATCCTGGAATGGATAAGAATAGAATGGATAGAACAAACCTACGCATTCTGTCGGGACTGCTTATAGGACATTGTCGACTAAATTACCACCTAAAGAAGATGAGTCTGGTTCAGACCTCGGATTGTCGGTTCTGTAATTTTGAGGACGAAACATCTGAGCACATACTATGCTCATGCCCAGATTTGGGCAGGGTAAGGTATAACATATTCGGTTTTAGTACCTTAGAGCCGAGCGACTTCAAAAAAGTATCACCAAATACAACCATGGAATTCGTCAGAAGCACAGGCTTGTGGGGTGAATTGTAATCCCTTGGGGTGAGCTATAATAGACCCAACGGGGGTCGCAGTGGAGGTGGCGAGAAGGCCCCACTCACATAGAACCTAACCTACACTCATTATAAAAACATATTCATTTCAATTTAATCAAGCTTAGTTTAACTAAACATGCCGTTTCATGTCGCATTAGCCACTCCGAAATAAAACTTTAATTTTCTTCGAATCTCCTTCAAATTTTGACGTTTGAACTTTTAAATTCAAAGCCGACAAACATTCGATTTGTCAATGTATAATAAATACCCACTAATTTATTTACAATAATTTGTTAATTTCAACTATTTTCTTTTATTTGTACTTATAATCATTATCTAGCTCAAGGATGCTAAGACCCATTACGCTTTATACCTCCCCGCTTTTCAAAAATTAATTTTCACCACTCAGACTGTTAATTATGGTTATTAAGTTTCTGTGTTAAATTAAATAAGTTTGTGTTGCCACAAAAAAAGATCTTCGCTCTTTGCATCACCTTTCCTTAGAGCAGCTTCTTGTTTCAACAGGACCGTTTTCAGTTTTTCTCCGTAATTTCTGTTAGCTGTTTTATCATATAACTAGAGCCCCACTGTCATGTCATGTTAACGTTGTCAGATTATCAGAAAACAACGATGGATCATTTGCAGAAAATGCTGGCAATAAGTGTATGGGCTGTTAGAAAAAAAGAGTAGAAAACTTCATTTTTAGTTAGCAAGTATTTATCCAATACTAAGTTTTTGATTTTTTGTTATTCACTATCTGTTCGATCTTGCTGCATATTTCCAAATTGATGTATTGGTCGTAGAGGATTCAAAGAGTGGCCTGCTCGTTATCCAGACCTTAGTGGATATACAAATTCTTGGTTTTCTTTTATTCACTATTTTATCGTTGATGGATTCTTCGACGAGTGACCTGCTCGTTATTCATAACTTAGTCCGGTAGATTTTTTTGGGTTAGTCAAAAACACGTGCTAACGTTAGAGACCGACAGCCTTGCAGGAATTGCGACAAGAAATCTTTGACGAATAAGAAGTGATAAGTGGAAAGTGTATAAAAATTTAAAAAAAATGTTCCATTCAAGTTAAGACATTTGAAGCCATTTATAAAATAATTTTAGACAACTCATTGTCTTCTAAATAATGAAAAACGGACCTGTTTGCTTTCCTTGCACATTTTACGAATTTAATTGAAAAACTTTTCCATTCGGTCACTTTTCATATCTTGACGGGTTATCAAAGTTATATTTTCCCACATCGTGAGGTGAATACGCTCAGATATTTTCTCTCTTATTCAGTTTGTCCTTTTTGCTGTTGCTTGATCAAAATAACAAGAATTAAAGTTTGATTATAGTACCCACTTTTCGAATAAAAAAAATTCATTCGAAAATAAATACAGCTTCGGCTATTTCTTATCAAGTAATGCGGATTTGGGTTTCATTTGTTTATGAAATAATCAAAGGTTTTCTTTTTTCCGAAGGTTAAAAAAACTTGACAAACTTGACAAAATGATCAAATAACAAAAATGTTCTTACAATTTCTTTTTGCTGTTTCTTGATAAAGCTGCATAGGGATTCAATATTTACTCATCAATTCTTAACTATCAAAAGAACCACACTGTCTCCTTCTATCGGATTTTTGTTCCTTCTTATCCCCTTTCAGCTTAGCTGCAGTCATACTGGCACAGTTTTGGTACACCCACATAAATGATTGGCCTTCGAAAGATTGTGTTAAATAATTATGTTACCATCATGAGCTAATTATAAAAGTAAGAAAAAGCAAATGGTTTTTTTCTATCAGAGTAACACCTAAAAGGCAGTAGAATCTCTGGTGCACTACTGTATTTTTACATTGTGTGAATCACCAAATTTTGCAGCCTGCAAGAAATGGTTCCATAAAGATTTAAGTTCAATTAACCTTGAAGGTAGTAAGCGAGTGATATAAGATCACACGTGGCAGTCAGCCAGAGAGAAAATTTGGCAACGCGAGTCCATTTTAGATTTGTTAACATGAAAGGGTTATTCAAAGCATTCCAATTTATTTCAGACTTAGACTCCAAATAATTTTGTCAGCATTCGTTATAATTTTTTACTTTATTAACTCAGGAGGATCGTTATGTAAAAACGTCGCTAGAAAATGTTCACAAAAAAATAACGAGATACTCGTGAGTATTCACCTCCTCTAATGATTCCATTCGCGTGTATTGAATACTCTTAATTAGTTTTCTACTTTAAGCCCACATACGAAATAAAATACACAGAAATTGTTAAATCTCTATATATTAATGGTCAATTACTAACATCAAATACTTACCTTAAAACCCTGCTTATTTGATATATTTTAGGGATAGTTCAAACTAAAACTCTGAAGAAATCATACTATGTATTCACCTTACAGAATAAATATTACACCCCAGTCCCAGTCCCAGTAGTGGTGGGCTTAGAAAAGCAAATATCTGTGCTGAAAGTACCATCCATTGAAATCTAAATAGTTGTCAAGTGATGCCAAGTTTCCGCCAGCAGCATATGGACGTGTGGGATAGATGAGTGACTCGCGAAACAATGCCTAAGAGCTCCATGCCTAAGAGGTTGGTACTGCCGGAGGATGATCTGTCACATCCCGATCAAGAATAAAGCACTTGACATCTAGACATCTAGATATGTTACATGGTGCCGAAACCAGGGACCTTTAGATAGTAAAGGATATTACAAGTACAAGAAAAGGTGTTATCAAAAATAAAATTAGAGTCAGAACATACTCTGTTGAATTAGATAACTCACGAACAATTATTACGAGAAATTGACCTTTTCCAAGTACGTCATCGTGACGAAGGACAACCTTTAAACTGAATTCTAATATAACCTAAAATCGAATAATACAACACGATAGAACTCATAACAATTGCTTTTTTATACTTATAAATTTTTATAGTATCCAATTAATACACACTAGTTAGTACACAAATTTACCAAGACCAATTAACTTTTGTTCTCGATTTATATTTGAATCAGTAAAAAATACTTTCTGAAGGTTGTCCGTGATCAGCTGACAACATGGCTAGAAATGACGTCACTTGGAAACGCTCTAGAGGCAGTTTCTTGTACCTCTACCAAACGCTGTTGTTAGAGAGGAGGAGGAAGATGAATATAATGAAGTACATAATGAGACCAGTGGTACTGAGGCGAATGAGTCTGGCTCTAGTCCGGGCAATTCTAAAGAAAATGAATTTCAGGACTGTATAACTTTACCTCAGGTCGACGAGTGAAAAGACCTGAACGTCTGGACTTGTAAAATTGTTTATTTGTAATGTGCAAAAATTTTACTGTTTATGAATTTAAAAAATATCGGAGATGTGATAGGTGAGTGACTCGCGAAACAATGCCTAAGAGGTTGGTACTGCCGGAGGATGATCTGTCACATCCCGACCAAGAATACAGCACTTGACATCTAGACATGAGAGGAGTTGTTTCCATTATAACCTTAATTCGTTACAACGTGGAACATGGATTTTAAATAGGAAAATTGTCGTCAGGTTGATTGATTAGTTAGTAGAGTATCACTAGTTTGCGGCGTGGAGTCCCTCAGTCTTTAGGCTTTTTGTACTATTGGTTGTACCGTTTATGTGAAGTCTTTCACTATCTCTTTCTTAGATAAATCCTCTTGGGTGCTCCAGTCCTAGGACATTATATTTCCAATGACTCAGACCCTTTGCGAGGGTATCTGCCGTTTCATTTCCTACAATATCATTGTGCCAGAGCCACTTTGTATCGTTGGGGGCCAATTTGTAACACCCTTAGAGAATCGGTATTCGTTGACTCGGTAGAAGAGAAGATAAGGCATTTACCATGCCTGCAGGAAACTTCTTTTTCAATCAACGGTAAAATGAAATCGACATTATCCGTCGGAAGAAGATAATAAACGGTAAAAAGCAAATTTCCGACGGAATGCCTTGCAAATCGGCTGGACGTCGATAATAAACTCTTTGCTTGATCTCAGGGTATGGATCTTCGCCTAAATTAGGATGTGTTGGATACTCATCATTGGGAAAAGAGCCGGTAAAGTAATAAGTCTGGACGCCAACTTGTTTTTTATTCTCTTAAACAAGTAAAAAGAGGTGTTTACATATTTCAGGTGTTATCTGAATTCACCTATAAAGCCTTTCAACGGACAACTCACATTATTAAACTGCACTTTTTAAACATGTTTCTTTACAATCGGTATGTCTGAGCTGCTTGGAGCCTATCCACTCTCGGAGACTACCAATTAACTACCCTTCAACTAAACTCAAAAATAGCACGAAAAAGCGTGAGGGATATGTTGCCGGTAGAATGACTGATTGTCATTCGTGGATTTTGAAAATGGAGGCGGGGCGAAATGTTTGAACGATAATTTTTGTTCTAAAAAATTGAAGTAGTGTCGTGTGCAAAACTGTTTGTTTTGAACACCTGCGAGAAGGAAAGAATTGTTTTAGATTTCTTTTTTTTATGGACGCAAAGCGTAGAAAAGGGGTTTACAAAATAGTATGTTTATCGACAAGGGTGTCGATGAAGGGTTTAAAAAGAAATTATTTGGAACTCGATAGTGAAAAATAATACGAAACCTAACGATAGATATTCTATCGTTACACCTTAAGTATCACTGTATTGTGGAAAACGGAGACCAAGCAAACGATGGCGAGAAGAAGTAATGGAGGATTTGACAGAAAAGAATATGAGAGAGTGTAGATCCAAAGTTGAAGATAAAATAGAGTAGAAAAAACTGCACCATTATTAGCTTGTAACAAGTTTTAAAATCTACATTGATGCATCCTATTTAAACAGACAAAGCTACGATAATGAATGAAATTGGCGATTAACCGTGTAAAACGTTCCGGATGTATCATGTAGAAGCTTCTAGGTGCTTCGAATGCCGTAAAATCAATGCCGTGGAACCAAATTTACTGGAAAATATTAATGCCATTGAATAGTAATTCAACGACTAATTATCCTAACAGGTTGGGTTAAAGTTGATAATTGAAATTGGATACAAATTGTTGGATACATATTGAATTATCACAATTGAGTTAAGTTATATAACAAATAATATATGGATATTCCGATGGATATATTGTAATAACAATAATAAATAGGAAATAGGTAGTTTTCACTACTAATATGAATAATTAAATATCTCTAGATACTCATGGGAGTGGTTTGAAGTCGTATGCCCTAGTTTATTTTGCAAGATAGTTATGACTTAAGAAAGCAAATGCTTCTGAGGCACTTAGATGTTTGAAGCCAACATTTCAATAGCTGATGCATCCAGTAGCAATAAATTCGATCATTAAACACACTAGATGAATAACTCACTTTGTTTGTAACCAACATCTAACCAAAACAAGGATAGCAATATCAGAGACAACCCTGAGACGTCCAAGTGCATGCAAAATTTTAGTTCGCAATACTCCACTGGTCCAGTTTGTTGCAAGGTGTGGGTAGGTGGCGCGCATGTTGAGGCAGAGGTAAGGATGGTTTCTAGATCTCGGAATTGTTTAAAAAATAGCGCGAACTACGAAATGGTTTGAAACTGCGTTCGTACTACAGAGTTGTTTGAAAAATCATGAGACAGATCAACACAAAGAATTGTTTATTGATAAATATAGCGACAAATATGAAAGTGCGTAAACATAATACAGTTATATTATTATAATTAAATTGCAATCCATATGTTGAGCTATTGAGATTTTGTTGGAAGTTTTGCTAATTAAGGGTATAACAAACAAGTTCATTTTGAAAGTGGAAAAGGGCAACAATTTTTCGGAGGAATCTATAACATCGTGTACTTTTTTTCAACAGTGCCAATGCAAGTACTTTTTCCTGGGTGGTCCAACGCCTGCCATGAGGTCTTCGTCTTGCACATCGTAACTGAGGTATCAGAAAATCTGCAGTGCTACTCGACATCCCAACAAAGAAATTTCGTGGCATAACTGTGATATCTGTTAGTGCTTTGATATCACAAGTCCTTTTTTTGCAAAGTGTTTTAAGTTTACGAATATGTGCCTCCTTACTTTCGACAATCCGTATCAAGTGCTTCTTCCTGGGTGATGCCCCCACTTTAGAAAGGCCTTTGATGTTACGAAAAATAGAGCGCTTAACATTGGCTCCTTTGCAACACTGAACAACTTGCAACTGCCTCTGTGATAGGCATTACTGCTTCTCCTGCAATGCAAAGCACAAAAAATATACACTGCAAAAATAGGTACAAATTATGGTTTCAAAGAAGAAAATTGCAAGTCAGTACTATATGAATGTGTTGTTAAATTATTAGTTAAATTATTAGTGCCAATTATGGTGCCAATTAATGATATTTGGAACCCGAAGGTTCATTGGCGATAAAACCAGATACAGAAAACTTGGATAAGTTTTATTGAAACTGGAATAAAAGCAGAAAGAACAAAGATTAGGAGAGGAATCAGTCTCATTGTTGACTTATTTTTCCTTTTTTGTCATAATTTCTACCGCATTTGAGAAATTTACAACCATCTACTTAGAAATTGTGGTGTTAATATTAGTTTGAATGCAAGTAATGGTTATTAACAATACAAATACACAAGTTTTCTTTCATGCTTTTTTATTAGTAGGTTATCAGAAATAAAATTACCTTCAATGCAACATATTAAAAGATGCTTTTCATTTTTACTGCTCTCCAAAGTTTATTTTACCAGCACTTGATGATTTTTTCCTAGTGTATTGATAGGGAATAAACTCGGAACAGCATTGAGTAAACGTGTGATCAAATTCAGGTAACTATCTTGGGTAAAATGACGGCTACAAATAAAATGGTTACGTAGAGAAATGCCAGGCATGTACTTCATTCCCATCGCTTCTTACCACAATTTTGACCTATAAACGCATTGGAATTATTATGTTTTACTTTAACACGTTCACTGCTCACATTATAATCGTTGCGTATCCTGGTGGCTACAAATTTTTTTTGAATTACTGAACACCCGAAAAGCATTTTAAATTATTTCTTTCATGTGAATATGTTTTTTTGAATGTTAAAATCGAATAAAATGGCGACTACGCCCTAAGGCGTCATTAGCGTCTGGCGAAGAATTTCTTATTGATGGCTAATGACGCCTAAAGGTGTTCTTCCTAATTTGCAATGTGAAATGATAATAAAATCGTTAAAGAAAAAACCATATATTTACAAACACTTTACAGCAAACTTGCATGTTTTAAGAAATATAAAAACAAATAAAATTCATAAACTATGCATGATATAAGCAGGGATCCGCGCACAGAGCTGGTTTGCTAGGACATGCAGCATAGTGAAACACTGACATAAAATCTGGATCATTCCACTCGTGTCAACGAACGTTTATCATTACAGTTTCTACGTTTTTTGGGCACACTCACCCTCCGCCATAATGAAAAAAAACGGATGATATTTTTCCAATAACTAATACTTTAACTGTCCGCTCACGTAAATGCATACACTTTGAACGATCGCTCGTACAATTATGGAGGGTAGAAGGAAGGAGCACCAACTTGTATGGGGGATAACTTGAAAAAGTGTCCACCTGTAAACAGCAAATTATAATTCGAAGATTCACCGAAATGGCGCTCGTGTAGCTAATGGAAATGATGTGAATTTAGGGTTATAAACCGAGTGAAGTGTCCTTTGACGTGGCTTATGCAAGTGCTATGAGAAAAATCCTTTCTGATAGTACCCCCAACCACTATCCTTAGCCTATTAGTTGTTAGTCTAATAAATAAAAAAATTAAACCATCGTGTATTTTGTTTTTAATGCAATGAAGTTTAATTAAAAAATTCTCCTTGCTTTTAACTTTTTATTAATTATTCGAAGAAAACTCTCCGCTTTATATATTTCTATGAGGTAAAGTGCTTTGTAACTATTGCTAAGCCGCAATTGTATGAAAAATCATTATTCGTCTCTTAGGAAATTCACCGAACAATGAGTTATTTTTTAAAAAGCCTTCTGTATTTCCATCTCATCTTTTTCCGTAACGACATCGTAGAATTTATTAAAAAATCGTATAGGGTAGCGACGCTGGGATCAATCGATGATGGGTAAAATAGTTTGAAGATTCTCCTGACCTAGAATTCAAAAGGAACGCAATTGTTCCGCCATTTTGCTGCTGAATATAATCTACTGGAAGTTAACTAATCTATACAGAGTGTGTCAAATTTCTTTGTATAATTTCAATAGTTAATTAATTAAGAGATTGAGAACCATTTGAAATACGCTTAGACAACGGACAGTGGCGTAGCGTGAAGAAGGCAGCAGGGACCGTGGCACCGGGCCATATACGAAAGGGTGAAGCAAGCGCCACGGCAATGGAAGCCAGTGGAATGGAGAAGAGGATACAGAGGATGCTAGGAGGAAAAGGAGGGGAAATGGAGTGGGTCAAGGAGGTACACCCTACGGAAAGGAATGGGATAAGGGTGAAGATGGAGGAGTTGATCTGTCGGATGGAGGGAGATTTTAGCGATGAGAAAAAGATGTTCGAGCTGATTAGTCGACTGTTTGGCGGGGACAGCATTAGACTCCACAGTCTTGAGCAGGTAGAGGTGGAGGTGCTGAATAAGATGGTGGCGTGGGTGAGAGGTAGTAGAGGTAACAATCTATACAGATGGGGAGAAGGAAAGCGAATCAGCAAGGGTGCCAAAAAGAAGAGGCTAGATGAAGTTGTGCTGCCGAAGAGCTAGGAATTCACGCTACGCCAGATTAGATAAGCAATACACAATCTTAGTTATACAGTTTGTTTAAGTTCAGCCTCTCGATAAAAGATGCCTCCAGTAGCAGAATCGTGCTGCTTTTGTATTTTTTGTTAAAAATTAGCTCAAGCTCGGCCACGATTTGCTGTGGATCAGTTCTATATGTGTTACGGTTAATTGCTTACTTAGCGAGTTATATATTAACTATATGTACATGAATTCAGGAAACTGCAAGATGACCACGTGATGAAAAAAAATTCCATCTTACTGGTGTAGAAAAACAGTATGACATGCAATAGAAATCGTTTTCAAATGAATCCAGTTAATTGTAGAATATAATTTTGGACTTACCACAGCAATTAAATAAAAAAGATGAAGAAAATTATTAGAATGAGAGATAATTTGGTAATAGGTCTGGTCTGTAAGACAGTCGGTAACGAAAGGGGAACGTTGATAATTGTTTTATGGTGAGGGTTGGATTAGAAGTGTCTAATAAGACGTCAAGCGGAAATTAAAGAAGTATTTCTATTGAAAGACGGAACATTTCCCCAGAATTTTAAATTTGAGTTTTTATAGATGGAGGGTTGTGGTGAGCGATGTGGCTGTCGTCGGATTGGAATACGTTGCTCAAAAATATGTGTCCCATGTACAGGGTTGCCTAAATTCATTAGTGGAAGATATATTAAATGAAGAGGTTCCAATGAACAAGTGGATAATATAGATGTAAGAGGAAGAAATTTATTAAAAAAAGATGTGCCTGTAGCTCTACTTCATTAGTGGTGTGGGAACGGGTTCTAGCTATATTTTTAACTGGAAAAGATTCGTTGACCTTATTCCTATAATGTAATAGTTTTTTTAATGATCAGATAATCGTTCCATATTGTCTTCCATTTGTTAGATATCGTAAAAAAGAACCCTCTACTAACAAATGACGATTTCATGAAGCTTATAGCTTTTACAAAAATTTACAATTTTAGATCGAGGGTTGTTATTTTTATAGCCTTTTAAGCTGTACGATATGCATTACACAAATGATGAAGGAGAAATTGTATTTCCCAAAAAGCTCAACTTTAAGATTTTGACTCTTTTCACATTTTACAGATTCTTATCCTTTGTAACTGAAAAGTCGATGACTGCAGCTAGTTCATGTAAACAAATTTATAAGTTTGACGTGAGAGAAAGAAAATTTTTGGTTAATTCCTTTTTTTAGTTTTTGAATAGATTAGACTATTTAAGTGGTAAATATTAAATAAACAAAACCGTATTCGGGAGTATTCGTACTGTAAATCTATTCGATCATTAAACAAACTAGTTTGTTCATTTATCGGAGATTAAGACTTTTGAACATATCTCTTTTTGTAAAACATGGTATAAATTATTATATCATCTCGGATCGCTGAACTATATATATGTCTGTTTATTACATATTGACCTAATGCGGTCTAATTAGGCATTGACCAAACTGCTCGAAACTACCCATCTGCTAACATTGACGTCATGACATTTCCCATACAACGTCAACTATTAACTTCCACAATCCACAAAGCTACGTTAGCTATCGTAGTGCAGTGAATTTTTCGATTATTATACCAATGCTTGGAAATATCGATTCAAAATTCACCTGTGCTGTAAAATTTTTCTCTGAATCGATTGGTGATCATTAAAACGTTCTATCTTTCCGATTAGTCGAGTTATAAGTACCTTTTGTTTTTGGATTGTGGATTTTCGTATATTTTCACTACTTTTACATTGATGATTCATGAAAAGAAAACCCTCCAAGTTATGCTCTTCCAAATTTTTGTCCTAGTAGAACGGTCTTCCAAATTTTAGGAGAGTTTCTGGTCACCCTCTATATGATGATGTCTCACTTAACACTGATTGGTTCGCCTCAGAATTGTCTACCAATAACAATAATTGAATTTCAATTCTCTAGGATTCCAATCAAACAATTCACAGGAATATTTCTGTCTAGCATTCCGTATCAGCAGCTGTCTCTCCGTCTCCACATTTTTATTCCCTCTTGTTTATAATGTAATGTATTCGCCTAATTTAATGCAGATGCTACTGCGTCGAGATCTGCGAGTCAATTAGCGAACGTCTATTCCATTGTGCGTGTTCTCAGGACAAGTGGTGTGTGGGTGGTGTTGTGTTGAAGACAGGGGTTCTTCCGCATTGTAACGTCTACCACTACGGCTGACATCAGAAATGTGATTTAAACATAAAACACGAATCATATTACATTCCTCATAACTGCACTGTACTACGAGCGCGATAACGTTACGTTGTTGACGTGTTGATAGGTGACGTTGTTGGGTGGGAAATGACAGAACGTCAATGTAAGCAGATGTGTGAATTCGAGCAGTTTGCTCAAAGTTTAATGCGGTCACATCGAATCAATATGTGTGATGAATAAGCTTGGTTGAGTGGGATTAGTCGTAGTTTAGCGATGCGATGTGTTATAAACAGTGTGTCCACTTAAATTCATAGTATGTGGGATACTTTTTAACCGACTTCAAAAAAGGAGGAGATTCTCAATTTGACAATGGCATCGATGAGAAAACTAAGTCTTAAATTTGCATTAAGTTTGTGCGCGCGCATGTTGCTCCTCCGTCTCATTAGATAGACGATCGTGGATTAATCCGAGTCGGTGGGCACGTTGCTTCTCCATCTCACTAGACAGACGATCGTGGATTAATCAGAGTCGGTGGGCACGTTACTCCTCCGTCTCATTAGATAGACGATCGTGGATTAATCCGAGTCGGTGGGCACGTTACTCCTCCGTCTCATTAGATAGACGATCGTGGATTATTCCGAGTCGGTGGGCACGTTACTCCTCCGTCTCACTAGACAGACGATCGTGGATTAATCAGAGTCGGTGGGCACGTTGCTTCTCCGTCTCACTAGACAGACGATCGTGGATTAATTAGAGTCGGTGGGCACGCTACTCCTCCGTCTCATTAGATAGACGATCGTGGATTATTCCGAGTCGGTGGGCACGTTACTCCTCCGTCTCACTAGACAGACGATCGTGGATTAATCAGAGTCGGTGGGCACGTTGCTTCTCCGTCTCACTAGACAGACGATCGTGGATTAATTAGAGTCGGTGGGAACGTTACTCCTCCGTCTCATTAGATAGACGATCGTGGATTAATCCGAGTCGGTGGGCACGTTGCTTCTCCTTCTCACTAGATAGACGATCGTGGATTAATCCGAGTAGGTGGGCACGTTGCTTCTCCGTCTCCCTAGACAGACGATCGTGGATTAATCAGAGTCAGTGGACACGTTACTCCTCCGTCTCATTAGATAGACGATCGTGGATTAATCCGAGTCGGTGGGCACGTTACTCCTCCGTCTCACTAGACAGACGATCGTGGATTAATCAGAGTCGGTGGGCACGTTGCTTCTCCGTCTCACTAGACAGACGATCGTGGATTAATTAGAGTCGGTGGGCACGCTACTCCTCCGTCTCATTAGATAGACGATCGTGGATTATTCCGAGTCGGTGGGCACGTTACTCCTCCGTCTCACTAGACAGACGATCGTGGATTAATCAGAGTCGGTGGGCACGTTGCTTCTCCGTCTCACTAGACAGACGATCGTGGATTAATTAGAGTCGGTGGGCACGTTACTCCTCCGTCGCATTAGATAGACGATCGTGGATTAATCAGAGTCGGTGGGCACGTTGCTTTTCCATCTCACTAGATAGACGATCGTGGATTAATCCGAGTAGGTGGGCACGTTGCTTCTCCGTCTCACTAGACAGACGATCGTAGATTAATTAGAGTCGGTGGGAACGTTACTTCTCCGTCTCACTAGACAGACGATCGTGGATTAATTAGAGTCGGTGGGCACGTTACTCCTCCGTCTCATTAGATAGACGATCGTGGATTAATCCGAGTCGGTGGGCACGTTGCTTCTCCGTCTCACTAGACAGGCGATCGTGGATTAATCAGAGTCGGTGGGCACGTTGCTTCTCCGTCTCACTAGACAGACGATCGTGGATTAATTAGAGTCGGTGGGCACGTTACTCCTCCATCTCATTAGATAGGCGATCGTGGATTAATCCGAGTCGGTGGGCACGTTGCTTCTCCGTCTCATTAGATAGACGATCGTGGATTAATCCGAGTCGGTGGGCACGTTGCTTCTCCGTCTCACTAGACAGGCGATCGTGGATTAATCAGAGTCGATGGGCACGTTGCTCTTCCGTCTCACTAGACAGACGATCGTGGATTAATTAGAGTCGGTGGGCACGTTACTCCTCCATCTCATTAGATAGGCGATCGTGGATTAATCCGAGTCGGTGGGCACGTTGCTTTTCCATCTCACTAGATAGACGATCGTGGATTAATCCGAGTCGGTGGGCACGTTACTCCCCCGTCTCATTAGATAGACGATCGTGGATTAATTAGAGTCGGTGGGCACGTTACTCCTCCGTCTCATTAGATAGACGATCGTGGATTAATCCGAGTCGGTGGGCACGTTGCTTCTCCGTCTCACTAGATAGACGATCGTGGATTAATCCGAGTCGGTGGGCACGTTGGTCCTTTGTCTCAGTATATAGACGATCGTGGATTAATCCGAGTCGGTGGGCACGCTGCTTCTCCGTCTCACTAGACAGACGATCGTGGATTAATCAGAGTCGGTGGGCACGTTACTCCTCCGTCTCATTAGACAGACGATCGTGGATTAATCCGAGTCGGTAGGCTCGTTGGCCCCTTGTCTCACTAGATAGACGATCGTGGATTAATCCGAGTCGGTGGGCACGCTGCTTCTCCGTCTCACTAGACAGACGATCGTGGATTAATCAGAGTCGGTGGGCACGTTACTCCTCCGTCTCATTAGATAGACGATCGTGGATTAATCCGAGTCGGTGGGCACGTTGCTTCTCCGTCTCACTAGATAGACGATCGTGGATTAATGCGAGTCGGTGGGCACGTTGCTTCTCCGTCTCACTAGACAGACGATCGTGGATTAATTAGAGTCGGTGGGCACGTTACTCCTCCATCTCATTAGATAGGCGATCGTGGATTAATCCGAGTCGGTGGGCACGTTACTCCCCCGTCTCATTAGATAGACGATCGTGGATTAATTAGAGTCGGTGGGCACGTTACTCCTCCTTCTCACTAGATAGACGATCGTGGATTAATCAGAGTCGGTGGGCACGTTGCTTTTCCATCTCACTAGATAGACGATCGTGGATTAATTAGAGTCGGTGGGCACGTTACTCCTCCATCTCATTAGATAGGCGATCGTGGATTAATCCGAGTCGGTGGGCACGTTGCTTCTCCATCTCACTAGACAGACGATCGTGGATTAATCCGAGTCGGTGGGCACGTTACTCCCCCGTCTCATTAGATAGACGATCGTGGATTAATTAGAGTCGGTGGGCACGTTGCTCCTCCGTCTAAGCCTAGACGGTGACTACGTTTTCCGATATTTTCCCTGTTTAAACCTTTTTATTGTTTTCAACTTCAATGTTATCTCTTCGACAGTACCTCGTATACGATTAAATCAAATATTAACTGTAATTTTCCGTCCGAATCAACAGATATTACCCATATTTCATTAATCGGTATTTAGGGTTGCCTGTTGTTAGGTACGCTTCGGCAGACTTGATTGCAGCAAGACAATGTATCCACTCATATCGGTAATCAAATCTTAGTTGATACATTGTTAATAACTAGAAGTAGTTCCTTTACATCGCTGGCGTGACTTGACTTTAAGTTTGCATGAATGTAGACCTCGTACTTCAGTTGTATTTATCAACCTAGTGAAGTGATTTTCTCCTACCATTTAACAAAGAACCTTTTGAATAAAAACCGATTGTGATCTCCATTTCCGAAAACAAAAGTGTAATCAGCCTCGAAGCTGTCACAATGAATACATCTTCCCCTGTTCCACTCTCTGATTGTACGACACCCCTTTAACACTAACGAACTCCAGAAGTGTCTAACGAGGTTAAAAAACGATACTCTGTCTTTGTTTCCGTAGTATTTTAAGCTCATTATTTAAAAGCGACACTGGAGCAATCTTAACGTCTCTTTTCTTTCCACCCTCTATCAATTATCAGTACTGGTTTAGTATCATTTGAAATAGACATGGAGTCTTTTATACGATGGTATCTCTTTCAGTTTTGCTCGCACAAATTTCATTTACATATGGAGATTACGCCATGAAGTAAGTCGACAATCCTCCTGGATTTATTCCACGTTATTACTTACTAGTCTGTTTCTTATGTTATCAGAATAAAAAAGCATTTTATGCAATAAAATGTTCCCAATCCAAACCTGTCAATAGTCAGTCTTTCTCCCTTTAGTCCGATTGGATTAATTCTCCTGAGAGACGCCGAGAACAAACAAAAATCAGAGTTGGCAGTTGATATTGGTTTTGACGCTTTGAATGGTTGTCGTTTGTTTCTCGTATTTATTTAGCACATTTATTCATTAAATACGTGATTCAACTGCTTGATATTTTAAAAAGAAATATGGTAACAAGTCAAAATAATTTGGTATTTTCATTAAAACTATATTAACCTTTTAGATTTTTTGAATTTTGAAGTGAAATACATCAACTGCTGGGCCAATCTCCAGTGGGAATTTCTTCTAATTATTATTTGAAAGTAATTAAAACTTATGGATAGACAATTTGTATATTTATATGCATCTTTTTATTTCTTTGGTTCTCACTTATTTCTATGGTTCTTACTTATTTCTATGGTTCTTACTTATTTCTTTGGTTCTTACTGATTTCTATGCTTCTTATTTATTTCTATGGTTCTCATTTATTTCGATGGTTCTCATTTTTTTCTAGGTTCTTACTTATTTCGATGGTTCTCACTTATTCATATGGTACTTACTTATTTCTATGGTTCTTACTTATTTCGATGGTTCTCACTTATTTCTATGGCTCTTACCACAGAAGTGTGATACACTTCTGTGCTCTTACTTATTTCTATGGTTCTTACTTATTTCTATGGTTTTTACTTATTTCGATAGTTCTCACTTATTTCTATGGCTCTTACCACAGAAGTGTAATACACTTCTGTGCTCTTACTTATTTCTATGGTTCTTACTTATTTCTATGGTTCTTATTTATTTCTATGGTTTTTACTTATTTCTATCGCTCTACTTTAAGCTAAATTATTCAGTCATTGTTACACGAATTGTTGAAAATATGATATTTCTCTACTGATTTTGAAACTGTATAAAAAATTACCAATTAAAAATTAAAAAACGAGCAAACTTTTCAAAAAAGTTAAGCCAAGCGAGCTCCCAGGTTAAATGGATCCGCTATCTGTAACATCGCCGTTCAAAATTATGCAGGCAAAATTGTTGAGAAACAAAGTTCGCTGTAACTAATTAAATGACTAAATATTTAACCAACTAAAGTGAGATTACAAGCGACATTCTATTAGTGAAAATTTGAGGAATAGTAAACAATAGGGCGGAGAACGTTCAAAGGGATGACAATGTATTAACGGAAAAGGAGTGTACATTGTCCCGAATTATCACGCCGACTGTCATTTCAAGCATAGTTGCATAAATAAATATTTTGGCTATTTACATTTTAAATTCATATTATTACTCATCTAGTTTGATTAGGAGAGGAGCTGAGCATTTGGGAGCTACTCCTTATAATGGAAATTGTAAAGATATGACATGAAATGAACTTGCAATTGTCATTGTCAATAGACCATTCCAGAACACGTGACTTCGACAGGTCGGCCATATTGTGCTGAGGGTAATCGAATTGACCTTTGGATTGTGATAAATAGTTTTGGATTGATCAGGAATATTCAAAGTGTAACGCCCTCACCTAGAACCAGACTACCACCAGCCATTGTTGGCTGGTATTTCTCACCAACGAAACCACTTACCTCGAAGAGTGAAAGGTGACAGATGACAGGTTAGAACACTAATAGACGCTAAGCAATACAGTACTTTTCACTTTTACTTTGTTAAATAATTCAATAGATATTTAGTTTGGGTAAAGTACCACCCTTTTTTATTTCACCCCTTCAGAATCCGCAATAAAGGGTATTTTAGCACAGACGTCATTTCCACTTTCATAAAACCTTGGGATAAAGTGCAACTGTCTCTTCAACTATTTACATTTGTTAGAAATTGTTTCAATTTAAAATTAATAAACTATTTATTTATTCAATACCTGGATATATCTGCAATTTCATATTATGGAAATAATCGAAATTTTTATTACTCAGTTTCATTATTGCATTCGAATTACAACTGGAATTCGTGAATATTTGTAATTTATCAATACATCTGCTATCCAAAGGCTAATATCAACAGAATTTAGAGAGAACTAGCCGTACGTTACTGTTTATTTACTTTATAGCTGAAAATAATAATTTCGCGTGTAGTGTTTGCGACTGCCATGTTTCGAATGAAACCCGGATTATTCCTGTATGAGTGTAAAAGCAATAATACAGATTTATTCTCATAACCATCCATATTATGTAGCTTGGATATTTCGAAATTGAATCAAATTGCCATTACATGTGTAGGTAGGGGAAAGGGATGGCGGCCACCTAAGCATTTTTTTATTTCTGCCGTTACACCTGCTCAGATTTTTGAAAATATGACAGTAAATAAAACTTCAAACCCTACTACTTCAAAGTGTATTTACTAAAAATAATTGAAGCAAAATTTTAAAAAAATACGACCCTTTTTTCAGATTGCTGCGGGTTACCCACGGTTAAGAGGTAATAGTGGCCAAAGCCAGTATTACCCCCATTTTAATTACAAAAATCGCAGATATATATTTTTCCCTCAAAACTGGTACAGTGTTTATGTGCCCAAATACTACACTTGATCCACAGTTCTTTATTCTTGCCGAATTATCCACAGATTGCACAAATATCCTCGTTAACGTCGATGTCACGATCATCTTCATCTTCAGATGAAGTATTTTTTGTGATCTTCTGGGTTTTTAAGCATTTTCTTTTGTATATTTTTCGAGGAGTAGGACGGGGTTTTGAAGGAGTTGAATTTTCTACACCTATTTTTCGTTTTGTTGCTTAATCAACTTTAAGTCTAATTTGTTCCTCCTTTTTCCGCTGCTTTTCTTCAAATATTGACTTCATTGGAGTTGACGTCAATATTCCTGAATGTTGCTTCCTACTGCTATTGTGGTTGGATCTTTTATTTCCAACTGAGTTCTCCTTCGAGCACCTGGTATTGGCATTATGTCAACAAACGATAAGTCATAATTTTTATCAGGTGTCGTATTTTCTGGATTTTCCGTAACTTCCTTATTATTCTTTTCCTTATCTAGTTCGATTACCTCCTTCTTTTGATTTTGTTTTTTTCCATACATTCCTTGTATGAATAATTCACCTGGAGCAAAGTCTTCATCGGTGTAATGATCTGGTTTGCATGGAAATATTCCTGTATTATCAAATCCTTTAATGGCTTTAATTGGTGTGGCTACGTAGCCATATTCATTTTAAAATATTTCAGTTATTTCGGACGTTGTGATACGTTCAGGAGGATGACTTCTTAGATAATTTGCACATTCAATGTTATATGCGGATTTCAAGGATGAGTAAAATGCCACATCCAGCGGTTGGAGTCGATGTGACGTGTGCGGTGGTATTGTTAACACTACAATTCCTCTTTCTTCACAGAAATTGTACCCCTATCATCTACAGTGGCTACTGTGGTTGTCGACAATTAGCAAAACTGGATATTCCTTTGATAGTTTTACTACATCGTAAAAATGCTGGAGCCATTCTAGAAACATGATTTCATTTATCCAACCATTGTCAGAGCAGCAGTAAATTGCATTTGGTGACCCATTTTTCTTTAATTCAGATTTCATCCTTTTGCGCGCAAAAATAAATAAAGATGGAATAATTTCTGAAGCATTTATGCAGCACTTAATTGTCGTTGTTTAGCCTCTTTTTGCGCTTGTTATGAAGCCGATTCTCTTTTGCCCCTTTTCAGCAAGTATTCTTCAAGGGTTTTGGACAGTTGAAATGCCCGTCTCGTCTGCATTAGACACTGTGTTCATTTGAAAAGGACCCACCCTTAATATTTCAAAAATGGGACATATTAGAAAGAAATGGCTTCCTCTTTGTCTGTAGATCCCATCAGTCTCATGTATCTATTGAGCTTACAGTGTCCAGTTAGCAGACTCACGACAGTTTTGACAGTATTCTTCATTAAGTCTGACGTCTGTTCTTTAATGAAATGCTTTGCTTGTCTTTGTTTGTCCAGCATTCCATGGATTTTTTTTGCTACCCACTTTTCTGTAGCTCTTTTTGTTGACGTTTTTGCAGCGCCACAGCCTAGTCTTACCATGTCAACTGCTTTTTCGTTGCCGAAAATGGCAATTAGACGGAATGTTATTTCCTACCCATTAATTTCTATTGTACTGTGGTGGATTGCCGTTCGCTTGGAAAATCGTGACATTCTTCGATAGAATTACTGGGAAAGATATTCCTCGTTTCATCCCTACCACTCAACTCCTACCCCTTCCACCGTTTTTGAGCCATCCGTATACTAGGCTGCTTTCGTTTGTATGGGTACACTTTTTTCCCAGTCTTCCCTTCCTGGTATTGATATGAGAGATGGGCTCTAGCATTGTTAAACAAGAGAATAGGATCTGTTTAATTGAATAAAGAAGACCAATTGATGGAAAAGAAACAATAACTGAAAAAAACTTACTTACTTTGCTCTGGTCATCTATGGGAGAGAGAGAGATAGAGAGAAATAACGCGTGGGGTCCTTGTGCTTTTTTTAAACAATAAACTTTGTTATTTTTGTGACCTACAACTTTTTTTCAACTTCTTTTTGAAAAACTGGGAATTACTCCTTACTTAAGAACTAAAAAAAATTCGATCGCGATATAGCTTTTTAGTGATCTGAATGAAAATTTATTTTCCTTTCTTTCCAGATTTTCTGATAAAAACTTTTATAAAAGTTTCATCCCTGTTTAATTTGATTAAAAAAGTTTCCATCCTAACTTCACTTATCATAGTTAACATCGTTTTCTGTGATGATTACAATAATTCCAAATTTTTAAGAATAACAAATATGGTTTAACCAGTGAAATTTTCAGAGGGTTATAAATGAAGATCTTTATACAGATATACAGATCTGGTCAATTTTTCGCCGATCATAGCGGAATTGTATTCTCACCTTTACATTTTCGCGACGAATACACGCATAGCGGTTGATTGGACTAGTGTTGCATCAGCTCGCTCGACTAGATGAGATCACGCTTTTTCCTTTTCTCTCGCTTTGTCAAATCTCGTTCGTTTCTAAATCTAAATCCAGAATCACAGAAGCAGAATACAAAAAAGAAGCAGAACCCACGGTTTGTTTTGTGAGCCAATTTATTCACTTTTAATTTGGTTGAGTTATTTCAATTTTTTAAAAAAGAAGATAAGTTGTTAAACGAAAGGCGATACCTCAAAGGGAAGACCTGCTGGAATTTGAAATTGGAGATGGAGGTGTGAAGGATGATTCGTCCTAGAGGAACAAATGAATTTTCGAATAGATTACACCACTTCACACCTATTCATGTCATTATTATGTATAGTTGAGGCTAAAAAATAAAATGACCAATCTTGCTCGAAAATAAATGAGTCTGTGGCAACACTGTGTTGTACCCATTGCTTTCCTTCGTGTCGTTCCGTACGCCTCGAAGTACCTTAGAGATGGAAGCGTGCTATATCAGCACGGCGATGCTTATGCATTTAAAATTCTATGGTCGGTAAAAAAGAACTGTATAAACATTTTTAGCACGGTTCTTATAGCTGCAAGAAGAAATTTGTTTGTGTTTTATCTTCGTAGATTTATAAAGAGTTTTATATCCCGCCTACCAAATTTTAAGTAGGCAGCTCTTGTACTTTCTTAAAAAAAATGTACCTTGGGAGACTAGTGTTACCAACTGTAGATGGCGGAACAGGCAGTTGACAAGCAAAGCGATTATAGTGACATGTGATGATTAAGCTGTTACAGGTAACGATTCCACTGTCACATTTGACGTTTAAGCCTCTACCAAAAGTCGCTCAGCGCAGCTTAAGAAGTTTTCACTTCCAAAATTGGTTATGTAAAAATTATGAGCGTTTGTTGATAGAGAAACTTATTTTTTTTGGATTTTAAAACGTTTTTGTAAAAACAGTTTACATCATCAAATTATTCCAGTTCAAATTTCAATGTTTTCCTCTCAGTGAATAAACAAAATTTTTATTTGTCCAACCTGAATATTTTGTCCAATGTATTATGAAATGTTACAGAGCATAATAGTCCAGTAAATGAAGGATGAAAAGTAGGTAAAGTGTACAAAAATCCTGCCGGTCCATGAATATTCCGCGAAGGGTAGGGTATGACTAGTAATTGAACATCCAGAAATTTCACACACCTCATCGTCATTTTGGGGGGTATTCCCGGCCCCAACGTTCCAAAAATTGGTTTTCCGCCAATATCTCCTAAAATATGGCATTTAGAGAGTTTTTATATTGGGGAAAATTGAATTATCTATAAAAATGTTCCTCCTGATTTTTTAGCAACATTAATATTATATAATATAAGTGCAAAGAACCCGCTCTTTCGACTCCGGAGTGGGAGCTCAACATAAGGATCCCGATTGAGGGCCATCATCTCGAAAACTATCGAGTTTTCGGCAAAAATCATAAGGACCATTTTTGTAGATAATAACTTGTTCTTCATTTTTTTATAAAAATTCTCTAAATGCCATATTTTAGTAGATATTGGCGGGATATTGGATCTTTGGAGCCGAGAATACCGCGCAAAATGGCGATGAGGTATGTGAATTTTCTGGATGTTCAATTACTAGTCAAACCCTACCCTTCACGGAAAATTCTGGGACCCTTTATTTACTGGACTATAACCAAACAACATTTGAGTCGTATGGCCAGTTAGGTTAATGAAAAAATGACATTATCTCAATTAACCGGATGCTATTTTTACTTTTCAGTATCCCGACTATTGGAGTTTTTTCAAAAAGTATAACATACATTTAAAATTTAACTTTGGTGTGAGAGGAGATGGAGATTAACGAGCAATAGAGGAGTTCAGTGTAAGAACAGTGTAATCAACAAAAAGTGGTTTTTATGACAAGAATGACAGTTAATGTCTACCATTAAAAACATAAGGTCTTAGCTGAATTCTCAAGGCATCGGTGTCCAATAGCTCTAGGAACTATTGCACTTCTGTCATTATGTCAATAGTTATGTCAGATGTCAGTGAAAAAGCAATCCGAAGATTAAATAGATACAACTAACTAGAACTAGAACAAAAGTCTTAGGACGAGTTGTACAAAAGATCTCCTAAAGGAAGTTTAATTAACAACCGTTTAAATTTTAACTAGACTCTCGTTTTTATCTGTTGTACAATGTCATAAATGCAGGCCGTTAACTAATCGACTTTTGACGTTTATTTTTAAGAGGTTGGTAGCGGAGTAGGTCAAATGATTGATAATTTAGACGCACATAGATAGGAAAAGAAGAAAAATAACCTAACAAAGTTGATAAGATATTTTTGTTTGTGTTTGTGGTGGATTGGTGCTTAACGCGAAAATATTAATTTATATCTTTGGGTGAACGTAGATAGAGACGCCACAATGCCGGATGTCGAAATTGCAAATAAAAAGAAAAGGATGCGATCTGCGAATTTTACCACCAAAGAAGAACAGCAGCTAATAAATTTAGTTAAAGGGTTTTCGAACATTATTGAATGTAAACAAACTGATTCAATGAACATAAAGAAGAAGTCAAAGACTTGGACATTTATAACGGAGCAGTTTAACACAAACAGCGAAAGATATCGGAATGAGGGGGCCGGCATTCCAGGTAGGGTCGTCTCATTTAAAACATGTAACACTAATGTAATTGCTAGTTCACCTGTATCTTTACATGCGAACAGTCTATTGCTCCAATGCACCTTGGAAAACGGGAATGTCATAAAATCCTTTTCTCACCAAAGCAATTTGATTTGGAGTCTCCGGCATTTCTACAAATTGTGGCCTCAATCTGCTCAGTACGTTCAAGCATTCATCTATACATCTACTTGCTGTACCCTTATTTATTCCGCAAAAATCCCCAATAACCTGCAAAAACAAGCCTGTTGCCAGAAATCTCAGTGTGGCGAAGACTTTTTCAGTAGGTGTTAGAGCTTTACTTCTAGAAAATAACAATAATATAAGCACCAGTAAATAACTATTATTGGCTGAATTAGTTTTGTTTCTAAAAACAATAATATAGGTACCTACCTTGTTGTAGGAGAAAGTAATTGTGGAGTTACATCTTCAATAATCATTTGTACAATTGGTTTAGACAAACGAAAACTTTCCAAAAATTGCTCCTCTGTCCAATGTTCCAAGTGATTAATTCTGCCTCTAAAAATTTTTCGTCGTCTTGGATGAATATACATATTAACTAATTCGTTAAAATCTTCGTCGTCTGTGTACTCTTCCATTCCAAACGGCGAATAGTATAAAAAAAAGTTTCTCGATACGTGGTCGGTACTGTCGGTAGACACTGTCCTAAGAATAGGTTAAATTTACTGGATTAAGTTTTAACTCTCCAATTTTGTCCGGTAAAAAAATATGTCATTTTTAAAACTGTTTATTGTACACAACTCGCCCTAACGGTAAATAAACGTAAACGATTAAACGAACAAAAACAAAAAAAAACTAACATCTGACATAACTATTGACAGAATGAAATAAATATTGAAGTATTTAAATAAAATGGTGACTTGCCGAAAGTTCCTAGAATTATTGGCAACCGATGCGTTGAGTATTTAGCAGAAACGTCATTTTAAATTTTAAGATTTCCGCTTCGGGGGTGTTTTCATTGATTTAATAAAGCAATATAGATGTTAGCAATGATAAAAATTTTATGTTTTGAAAGGTAGACATTAACTGTCATTCTTGCCATAAAAACCTTTTTGTTGGCCACACTGACCTCAAACTGAACTCCTCTATACGCCTTTTCGGAATAACAAATAATGAACAAACAAGTATTTATCTTAAATTTTATGAAAAATAAAATATGGGAACATTCAAACGAATAATATATTGATATGGAAAGTGGAATCATACAACACATACACCAAACAAGGGTTATTTCAGTATAAAATCTGAATAAAATATAAACAAATCACCTGACAAATATTTACAACCCAAACTTTAAACGGGAATCTTTATAACTTTTCTCTAATTTATTGAAATCCTATCACATAGTTTCAGAATTTTCAAAAGCTTTGCAAAAGTTTCTTGGCTCATCATAAATCTAAAAAGAAAGAACCTGAAAATTAAAAATTATTAATTAGGTTATAAAATCTGACACTGGTAAAAATAGAAGAAGTACACTTATGAACATATCTAACAAAGTGTGAATCTAGATTTGTCAACTCGAACGGAAGAAAGAACATGACAACTGAAATTAAAACAGATGTCAAATAATTTTAAAATTTTTTAACTAAAAGATAAAAACAATAATAAATTATTTGGAGACATTAAAAATAAACTTTCATATCAGAAAAAGATCAAATTATAAAACAATCATGTCAAATAACAGAAATCAAAAATTATTAAATGAATTTGATTGGTCGGCAAATATAGAAAAACTTAAAAATAAAGACACATATGGATTTTGAAAAGATAGAAAAATTTTATATTGGTTGCTATTGATTAGAAAACAGTTAGTTACAAAAAAATATAGAGAATTGAGAAGTATAAGCTTTTTTATGTTTAAAAATTGATTAAAAATTAGATTACGGTGTGTTAAAAGTGAAACTATAAAGTGAATTTGTGTCACTAACCTTTCCTTAACAAGTTCCTGTTAAAAACAGAGGTTAAATAATCTCTGTAAATATAAAATTCCTTAAACAAACCATGAGTGAAGGTTCCGAGAGGTAAACAAAACTGAAAATCTTCCCAAGCCGACCCCGAAGCCATATTGAAGCCACTTCTACGAGGGACTCCAAGGCCCAGAAAGGTCTAAAACATAGAAAATCTTCAAAAAAATAATACAAGATAAAAAGGTATTTCATAAACTATAAGTTAAATCATTAAACTTACGTGCGTGTGATTAAATCCAGAACTTAATATTTATTCATCTTCGTTACGATTACAATATCGTCCATTTTATATATAAAATCTGTTAAAAACAGATGTTCTATTTTGTCTTTGGTTTATTAGTGTTACATGTAAAAAGAGTTGCATAATTTTCATATATTTATTAGATATAAGAACTTCATTTAGTGTGAACGTTGAGCGAAAGATCATTTAGATAAGTGTTTTGAATTGTTTCTTATGTATTTACTTATCAATTCTATATAAATACGCCGTTCATTAAAAAATAAATTAAATAATATTTCATAAATTTCTAATATAAAGAGTTTTCTTCCTATTAAGTTGGCAAAACTGCTTCACAGTTGGATAGTTCCTATTATTCAAGGGCAAGGACACAGGACCGGCCTGAGGATATATTAAATAATAAAATAAAAAAAGAAACTAAATGAGCATTAGACCCATGAACCCAACCTGAGGTGAAGAGTCATCATAAAAGGTGAGTGATGTATGATATCACCAATATTTAAATTAAAATTCATATTAATTGGCGCCCAAATAAATATATTACAATAAATAAATTAAAACACATATTAACAATATAAATATATCAATATAATCCTTTTTAATTCCGATTCGACTATAAATCGTTTCGCGAACAGCAATCAGGACATTTGTAAAACATGTGTGACAGGTCAAAACCAGCAACTGCATATACCACAACGCCATGGTAACATGTTCTGTCGTGTGTACTTTATACTTGCCATTGTATTCGAAAACGTAATATCCACAACAACGCAGAAGAGGCACAAATACGACATACGGTTATATTATCTGTCATCATTTCCACGTCCCTGTAATTACAAAAGCTCCAGTTGGATGAACGAATAATCTAGAAACATCAGCTTCAAAGCTGTCCGCAGATTTATGTTTGTTTAATTGCCCAGGTGACAAAAAAATATATTTCACATTTTATTACGTTAGCGATTCGATGTCGTTTACGATTTTAATCAAATTTGTCCGACACGAGATTATTCGATTACTTTACTGACAAAAAAAAATTACTTTTGTTCATGGATGTGCAGGGTTCATTTTTTTAAATGAAATTATGTATTTTCAGTCGAATCCTCGTATTTAAAAAATAAGTCAGTCCATACCTTGTTTTTAAACTAGGAGGGGCGATTTGAATTTGAGTTGGCATTTCTGCTGCTTAGTGATTGGTCAAATAGCCGCCCGTTCTACACAGCTCTTTTGATACAACTGACAACGACATTTGACAGTTTTGTGTTTATGCTCCATGCTCCTTTTTTCTAGTTTAATAGAGCGTTTCCAAGTGACGTCATCCCGCGCCATGTTGTCAGCTGATCACGGACAACCTTCAGAAAGATGGATGGAAATAGCATTTTTTACTGATTTAAATATAAATCGAGAACAAAAGTTAATTGGTTTTGGTAAATTTTATTACTAGTGTGTATTAGTTGGATACTATAATAATTTAAAAGTGTCAAAAAGCAATTGTTATGAGTTTTATCGTGTTGTATTATTCAGTTTGAAGTTATATCAGAATTTAGTTTGAAGGTTGTCCGATGACAGAAATTCGTATTTTAAGACAAGCTTAGGCTTAAAGTTAATATTTTTGTTGCAGCATAAGTCAAACTCAATTTAAACCTTAAAATTATTAAAAAGCATCGATGGTAAAAGTACCGATCAGTGACGTGCGTTCTGCAAACCATGTTTTAATATTTATATAAAACTGCTCATAAAATGCTTGGAAAGATAAATGGTGCTGCTAGACCCAAGTAGATTTCTCTTAGCAGATGGCAGTTGTAAGGAGCTGGGCTGAGTTCGAAAAGTACGCTCCGAGAGATCATTCTCATTCCATTTGTGCGATTCGTTTGATTTCTTTTCGAACTGATAATGTGACAGTTGAATAACCTAACCTAAAAAACGAAAAGTAAACAAAACACAATTAATCCAAGTTAGAATATTATAAAAATAATAATTATGAATCGGAAGCGTAGAGTGGTTGCGTATTTGACAAATTTGCAATCACACAAAACGTATAACAATAAACACTGCGCAAGTCGGGTGAATGTTAACTTTGAAAATACTTGGTTGGAAAAAGCGACGCTCGAGCGATGAGAGAACGTAGTTTTCGAACTGTATACTGTAATGTTCGACTGATCATCCTAGAGTATTCGAACAGAGTTAATCGAGTGTACTTTTCGAACTCAGCCCAGTGTTGCATTTGAAGTTACAACGCGAAAAATTCAAAAAGACCCGCGAAATAGTCGAATTGTTAGTTACATGTTTTCCCTGTTACGCAAATGGATTGATTAGAGTGAGCTTCACTATTATTCTGTTACTGGTAAATAAATTCCCAATAAATAGACTAAACCAATCCGACCAACACAGTTAACTATTGATCAAATTTCACGAATATTTGCTTTTTTTATTTATCAACATCGAAACAAATAACAAACAGTTAACTGTGATTATTATGAATGTATATTTCTACTCCTGTTATTTGCCAGAGGAAAATAAAATAAGCGATAACAAAGTTTAAAGCAGGCAAACATTTTATTTTAATTTAAATGTTGCTTTATTTTTTTTCCATTCAATATTAAATTGTTATTAGCTTTCTGAATTGTGAAAATGTTTTGTATGATATTCTGTCATCAATTTTTATTTTTAGTTTGAGTTCTGAGTCTGGCGCAGTGTTTCTAACAAACCGCTATGGGTGTATTCATCACGAAAATGTAGAGGTGGGAAAACCATTCGGCTATGGTCGATTGAAAAGTGTACAAAGCTGTATAATTTCATACTTAAACAATATTACGAAAGACAGATTAATCACCATAGATGGTTTGGATATGAGTTTTGTTTGAAAGTTTATCCTTTTATAAGAATTTCTACAACCCCTTTTAAAAATTATATCATGCGTCTATTAAAATAGTCCATGATGTAGAAATTTATTGATTTATTATTACAAATAAATCTCCTTTGATAAAGGGAAGTTTTCACAAATAAATAAACGCCGTATACAAATTTTATCGTGTTATATCTATTTTTTGAAGTTTATTTCAACAAATAAATTAACTACCTTCAAACATTTTTCCATACGCCCATGTTATGAAATTTTCTACAGATGAATTGAGCCCTTGAAAAAATTGCATTGTACGTCCATGGCGGATGGAAATTTTTGCAAATGAATCAACCTCATTTAAAATTAAATCGTACGGATATGATACACGGAGACGGTTAGGCTGTGACCAACCAATAAGTTTGGACACTACCAAAAATCACACAACGCAGTTAAAGAGGTTTTCATTTCATTAAATCGAATTTTAAACAATGCAATACAAATAAATTAGTAAACTCTGATAACATGAACACATAAAAACAAATAAGCTTGGATTTACAATTATTCCTCTAATTCTTATAAAATCTTTACAAATTTTTTTCATAATGATTAAAAGAAATATGGAATCTCAAAGTAGATTGAGTACGAGCTGTAGCCTCATTTCTCAAAATCCGGTCTCGTAGCACTCCACATTTGTCTTCCTCCATGACGCCTAAAAAATTTAATTAGGAATTCATAATGGTCTAGCTTTTCTTCAACAACTCCAATGTAGGAAATTATTTGTAGAAAAGTCGACTAACACGTAGTACTTTTCCCGTACAACAAAATCACTCACTTCCTCAAAAATTTCAAATTCCTTGTCGCTATTTCTCTCGAATTCCCGTAGAATTTCATCTGTATCATCCGAATCTTGGGCCTCAAATGCTTCTGACTCATCGCTCGATTCACTTTCTTATACAATCCTTCGAGCATCTTTTTCCTTTTTCGCTGCCTTCTGTCGGATTTTCTCCATTTTTTCTGCTTCTTCTTCCATTAAATTCGTAAGTTCAGGAGTGTCGGTGAGTATTTTTGTTCTACCACGTTTTCTTCCGCCTTGTTTTAGTTTTCTCTCCTTTTGGGAAAGGGCGTATTTCTTCTGGAGTGGTAAAAGACGTAGCAATAACGGTAGTAGTTCCACTTCTTGAGGAAGCCTCGATAGGATCTACATTTGGCTCCGTATATACTACCTTGCCCCCCTCCTATTATATGTCGAAGCACACTTACTTTCGCTACACTCTGTATATTATTT
This sequence comes from Lochmaea crataegi, assembly GCA_947563755.1. Classification (NCBI taxonomy): domain Eukaryota; kingdom Metazoa; phylum Arthropoda; class Insecta; order Coleoptera; family Chrysomelidae; genus Lochmaea; species Lochmaea crataegi. The sequence goes on along the minus strand of OX387433.1, from coordinate 2,013,411 downwards.
TAATGTATGTTTCATATACTAACATTTTCCGTGTACTACATACTAACTAGGTCAGCTGCGGTCATTAACCGTTCATTATATAAAGTAGGTCAAATACTTTCGTACTTACCCCCGATGCTCTGTCATTTAATATCTACTATTGTTCGAAACGATAGGATTCTCACGGTCTGTTACAAAAGAACATAAAAAATCTTCTTCTCCGAATATGTTACGATTAAGTGGATATATTCCAGTAGAGGAGAATCCAGAAATGATATTTTTAGGGGTGAACGAATTCAAAAAGACCTTTCAACATAACATGTTTAAAGTAAATATAAAAATAGGTGGAACAAAATTTCCAGAAGCACAAATGAAATTGAGAACTGTCACAAGTTGTCCCCTTTCAGCAGAAGTTGCTTGACCAACTTGTTTGAGACCCCTCTTCGCAAAAACTTTTGGTCGGTCAGTTACAGTTTTGTAACACCTGTCTCATCGAAATTATATATTGACCACATTAATAATGATGTAGCTCTTGAGAGGCTAGTTTTTTCTGGCTTTCGTAGGCTCAAAATTTGTTTATGACGGCGTTGAAATCCTTTCAGCCAGTCTTCACTTGCCATCTGACTATCAACCCATTTCTCTGGACAGACCAAATTTAGTTCGTTTGCATATTTATAAGCCAGCACGCGGAGCCCTTTAGACCCTAAACCATAGCACATTTTTGATGCAGTGAGTAGATAATTTACCAGTTGGGTCTCATGTTCAATAGGGAAGATCCTCTTGTTACCTATATTAGGAGAGTGTCTGAAGTCTCGTACGTTACCAAGTCAATAATTGTCAAAACCGATCAATATTCGCCAAAAATTGTCAAAAATGATCAATAATTGTTAAAATTTTGAAAAATGGTCAAAAATTGTCAACATTTTTTAAATATGGTCAAAAATTGTCAAGAATTTGGAAAAATCGTCAAAAACTGTCGAAATTTTGAAAAATGGTTGATAATTGCAAAAATATTTTCAAAAATTGTCAAAATTTTTGAAAAATGGTCAAATTTTTCGAAAAATTGTCAAAAATGCTCAAAAATGGTCAAAAATGGTCAAAAATGGTCAATAATTGTCATAATTTGGAAAAATGGTCTAAAATGGTCAAATTTTTTGAAAAATTGTCAAAAATGATCAATAATTGTCAAAACTGTCAATAATTGTCAAAAATGGTTAATAAGTGTCAAAGACGGTCAATAATTGTCAAAATTCGTCAAAAACTTTCAAAAATGGTCAAAAATTGTCAAAATTTTCGAAAAATGGTGAAAAATGGTGAAAAATTCACGAAAAATGGTCATTCTATTGTGCATAAGAAGCAAGCTTCTGTCGGAGGTCCGACGACCGCTCACCTTTTTCCATTTGTTTGGCAGAAACACGTTCTCTCTTTTGTGGTTTTCGTTGGCCCATCTACAAAAAAACATAAATGTAAAAATGTAATTCCCTCACACCCAAAAACAAGGAAAATGATGTATCACTCGACACATATACACTCGAAACATATACAACTATCACAACCTCTTACTGTTGACTGCATTCGATATATTTTCAATTTGCCACTGGCAGTACCTCCTGCGCCATCTAACACGGCAATATGACAACAAAATATTGGGCGGTATATTTGAAATATGCCCTGTCCCATTCATGGCACTTCTCCCTACACTTGTTGTTTTTGGGATAATGAAAAAAAACCAGATGTTATAACGAGATGGTTTGAACGTGTGGTGTACACTGTACAGTAACAAAAGCTGAAATTTATGGACCATTCTTTTCAATTAAAAATACCATTACTGAAATTATTTACGTAGATATGCTTGAAAGCTCTTTCTATTCATGACTAGAGCAATATGAAATTATGAAAGTACAGCTAGCAGGTCCGTAATTTTGGAAAGTAAAAGATTGTTTTTCTTCGAATAGTGTGAAAAATACAGTGTGCATTTAGAATTAAAAAGCGTTGCTGAAAAGTCTCACAGCAAGGGATTATCTTTGATACAAATTAAGGGAAATTTTTGGAATTCTAGGAATATGAATTAGACCTTTTTCTGCATATTTTAGAGCAAATGTCAAATGTTTTTGACGTCAGCGTTTACCGTAATCTTGAATTTTTTTGAAATGGAAGCATAGGTCGAGTGACTTATCATAAAGAAGCTTATCGGAAAAACAAAAAATAAGCTTCTTTGTGATACGTCACTCAAACCAAATTGCTATTCTAAAAAATTCAAGATGGCGCTAAACGCTAACCTTTTCCTTTATCCGTTTCAAATATAATCCCTTGGTGCGAGACTTTTCAGCAACGCTATTGAACAACATCACATGAATATAATCATTGAAATCAAATCGTAACATAACAATGTTCGAAGTAATTATTTTTATTTTTTTATTCACCATAAAATGACCTATACGTTTCTAGCGTGTTGATGTAACTCTCAAAATCTTGAATTCAGTATTCGAAACACAACACCCACTACTCTAACGCCTATTTCTCTGTTTACCATTGTGGATTTGACAAACGTCGAATCCTTGTATTGTGTGTTCGTTGGATGAGGTGATTCACAGAAGCGAAGAGCTACTTTCTGTGAATGCCTTTTGTCTTTCCACTTTAGTTTCCAATGCAGTCTCTACCTCGATTTTCAGTTTCTCGTTTAGAATCATGATTTGTTAGTTATTTCCAGAGTTATACAGAGTAAGTTTTCAGTATAAAACGATTCAATTATTACGAAAACGACTCGCACGATTTTTATAATTCTCGTGGTTTTCCAGATAAAACGATTCATACATTCATACATATACCGATGCTTGGGAAGTTGATGTTGACGTTGTTGCAATTATAACCACTATGGTATCGGGAAATATTTACAGATATTTCACCACAACCAGAATTATTTCAGCGAAGAAACTACCAACAAGGTTTCATAGAAAATACACCTCCAGAGCAAGCAAAACCACCAAGATAGCAAAAACGAAAACCTAAGAAGATGTGGACTTCATCAATTAGCGATAGTGACAGTTCAAGTGATGATATATCTTTGTATAGTGACACGTTATCTGAAACTTTTACATCAGAGGAAGAAAGACGAATGGAAGGTAAGGATAAAAATATGCACAAGAAGGCAGATATAGCTCGGGAAGAGGAAGCAGTTCAACAAGGAATCCTAGAAAAAGTGGCGCAGTCGGAAAACAAACAAAGTAAGAAAGATTTTACTAAACAACTAGATGAGAATGAGAAATTACATGAAGAAAGTAGCAAAGAAACGGAAGAAAAAGAAGGACATGATATAAGTTTTACAGAGATGTTAGAAACGCCAAGGAGCAAGTAAAGAAAACAAATAGAAAGAGGCCATCAGTAGCAAAGCATTGGTGGTTAAAAGAGACGTTTTCAACAAGGAAAAAATAAAAAAGCAACAAAATAGAGAAGCTGAAAAGAACCGTGATAAAAAATCTGGACAGACCAAACAAACGCGGAAAAACAAAGATTCCTGGTACTGCAAACTTTGTCATGAAGATGAATAAAAATATATGAGGTTTGCACAATTTGTTTCGTCTAAGTTCACGAAGAATGCGCAAGTCTTGCCAAAAATTATAAAATTAAGTTTGTTTGTCCAGACTGTTCGTAATTAAATTAGGTTACACTTTAAAAATGTGTGCACCCTCTCCGTAAAGGAACCAAAAAATGTTTAGTTTTGTATTGAAAACTTTGTTGTTTTTAGAGTTATATAAGTTTTGTTTTATTTGCGTTTCAGTTGTTACAAAGCCTATAGAATTATCTATTTTGTTAATAAATATAAAAAATAAAGAATACTTACTCTTGTTTGCTTGATACTGTTAGAGTTATCGATGGGCATAATAACAACACACTATGGGTGATAATATGCCCAGTTGTAAAGATTTAAAAAAAATATGAAAAAAACATAAAATTAGATGTATCATTTTTTCCCCAAGAAAGTTATTATATAAAGCAATAAGAGTATTTCTTGCATTAAGCAGAAACAAAAAGTCGATTTTTTCTGTGTTTTATGGAGAGATCTTCTTAACGTGGACATATTCCCTCCACATACCTTAGAATTAAAGATTTTCTATTCGTCACAAATCGATCCTTTACTTAACGAACGGTATTTCGATATAAAGAAGAAAGTAAAAATGGGACACTCGTAATTCCCATAAGAAAAAAAGAACTGGTTATTTGTATACTATGAAGGAAGAATAGGAGGAGAATGTGAACTCCACTATAGTCCATTTTTACTACTCCTTTTACAATCAACTTTATTATGAATGAAATAACGAACAATTCCATCAGATACCGTAAACACAATATTTATTCTTAGCCGGCGTAACTGTTTTTATTATATAAACCTCTTTAAAATGAAGACGGAGTCAAACGTCTCGAAATCGAGTTGCTTGCATTAGCGTTTATATTCAACGTTACTTTCTTTATCAAATTACCTACTCGATCTATAGATACAAAGGAAAATAGTCTCTTACATCGAAATTACATTATATTATGGCAAGACGGAGAATGAAGTTAAATGCCCTTTTTAAATGTTTTGAGAGCACTTCAAAGTCTCCATTATCGTTACAATTTCAAATAGTAAAGTTCATAATAAATTGAAATAATTAAAACGATCTCTCACTCAATCATAATACTATACAGTGTTTCAAAATTATCATTTTGCTTGGCTTTGAATGCTTGATTGATTAGTTAGACACCACCAGTCAGAGGCTTAGAGACCTCGGCACCTCAGCCTTTAGGCTCTTATCAGGCTCAGCAGTCTTTTCACTAGGTCCTTCTTGGAGAAAACCTCCCTTGGATACTCTTGTTATAGGAGTCTATATCTCCAATGAGACAGTGCTTCACAATCGAAGATAATGTGATAGGCTGTTTCCTCCTCTTCCATGCACTACTGACAAATAGGCTCCTCCCTATATATGACAATTGTATGTATGTGCTTCCTTAGGGAACAGTTACCGGTGAGTAATCCCGTCACTTTTCTTATCTGATCCCTGCTGCGGTTTAGTATTTCGTTAGTCAGAGACTCCGAGGGTTTTTTGGCCAAGAATTTGCTGTGTTCCTGTTTTGGCACGTGTCTCCAGTACGTCTGATGTTTAGTTTGAATCCACCGAGATGTACAACCACGTGCAGCAGATTTTCATATTCCAAATACTGGTTCAGACCCTAGCTTTGCTGCCTTTTCATTGCCTACAATTCTCTTGTGCCCCGGACCCACCTAAGAGTTACTCTATTGTGGTTTGCCAGGGTTAAAAGTTTTTGAAGGCAGTCCCAGACCAGTCTAGATTTGATCTAAGGACATGCTAAAGATTTCAGTGCTGATTGACTATCTGAGAGTATGAGGATCTTTTGGCCTCTATACCTCCTTTCGATGTTCATTTGCAAGCGTAGATTTCTGCCTGGAAAACAGATGCAAACTTCCCCAACGATGCGTGGACATTGCACCATCGACTCCAGCTCCTGTTCCTTTGTCAGTTTTAGATCCGTCTCTCTACCACACCAACGTTCCTTCCTGACTGCATGCTTCCAACCCATCCCAGTTTAGCTGGATTGTTTGGCTTTACAGCTTCACTTTATAATTCGAAATGGGTTTTTTAATATGGCGAAGCCAAAAATCTTGAGAACTTGATTAGTGAATTTTCTTTGCCCCTTCCTTTAAGGAAAGCTACGGTCTCAAATCTCTGAATTTCTAACGAAAGATGCGCGACCTTGACTTTTTAATGGGTTGATTTTGGAGAAAACTGAAACTTCCAGGAGCTGTTATAAATGTGTGGAATTCTCCATTTTTACACTCACAAAAAGGCGAAAGGGTGAAGCAGGAACAAATTAGCCCAAAATAACACAAAGTCGAAAAGGGCTCGCACGACCAGAATTAGTGGGGACTAGAAGAGGAGACCCAACAATTAAAAGCGGAAGGATAAGGGCCAGCCTGAAGTGCAAGTCTTATCGTTAGTTATTTAACCTCTAGACATTATCAATAAAATTGATAGGAGTGTGTCGACTTTGTAGATAAATTCTAATTGTTGCAGTTGCTTCTTTCAAGCAGTATTTTGTAATATAACTATACAGTGCGTCCATAAAGTAACGCATAAATTCATTATTAGCTAAATAAACAATAAAATTAAAAATTGCCGAAACAGGTCGATTTTTGATTTCAATTTACTATTTTTTCAAATTATAATCTAATATACAGGGTGAACCACCTTCGTGTGATGACGACATCACCATTTTTATTAATGGAATTGGATTGGAATGGATTTCTCTTGCTGAGCTGACTCCAAAAATGTATAACATGTTGCTTCAAATTGGTACAGGGTGGGCAAAAATGCAAAAATTTCAAGTTACTTACAAAATAATAAATAAAGAATAAACGTAATAAACACATTAAATGAAATTACGTATTGTTATACAACTACTTCAATAAATTATTAAAATTATTCAAGCCCCTGAACAATGAAAATATTTTTTCCTACATTCGCGCGTAAAATGACTAATTACTATATTCAAATGAAATCGTAAAGTCGATAAATGCCGAGGAATGTTACTTTACGCTCTAGCGCAAAAAAGGAATCTTTTTCGCTCGCTTATTTAATCAAACCACGCCCTCCGAATTAACTCAATTGGTCAATATTTAACAATTTATCAGATTAAAAATCAAATAAAATTATATGAAAATTGTCAAAAACTGTTAAAAATGGTCAATAATTGTCAGAAATGGTCAATAATTGTCAAAAATTGTCAATAACTGTTGAAATTTTTAAAAATGGTCGCTAATTGTCAAAAATTGAAAAAAAATTGAAAAATGGTCAAAAATTGTCAATAATTGTCAAAAATGGTCGATAATTGTCAAAAAATTTGAAAAATGATCAAACATTTTCAAAAATTGTCCATTGTCAAAAATTAAAAAAAAAATTGCCAAAAACTATCAAAAATGGACAATTATCATCAAAATTGGTCAACAATCGTCAAAAATTGTTGAAATTTTGAAAAATGGTCGATAATTATCAAAAACTATCAAAAATTGTCAATAACTATAAAAATTGTCAATAATTTTGAAAAAGGGCCAAAAATTTTGAAATTTTTTTGAAAAATTGTCAAAAATGGCCAATAATTGTCAAAAATGGTCAAAAGATATCAAAAACTGTCAAAAATAGACAAATATTGTTAAAAATTGTCAAAATTTTGAAAAATAGTTGATAATTGTCAAAAATTGTTGAAGTTTTTGAAATATGGTCAATAATTGTCAAAAATGGTCAAAAATTTGGAAAAATGGTCCATAATTGTCAATAATTATCAAAAATGGTCATACATTTTGAAAAAGGGTCTAAAATTTTGAAAAATTGTCAAAAATGGTCAATAATTGTCAAAAATTGTCAAAAATTTTGAAATATGGTCAAAAATGGTCAATAATTGTCAAAAATTTGGAAAAATGGTTCATAATTGTCAGCAATTGTCAACAATTGCCAATAATTATAAAAAATGGTCATACATTTTGAAAAATGGTCAAAAACTATCAAAAATGGTTAAAAATTGTAAATTATTGTCAAAAACTGTCAAAAATGGTTAAAAATTGTCATCATTTTGAAAAATGGTTCAAAAATTATCAACAATTTGGAGAAAAGGTCACTAATTTTGGAAAACAGTCAAAATGGTCAATAATTGTTAAAATTTTGAAAAATGGTCAATAATTGTTAAAATTTTGAAAAATGGTCAATAATTGTAAAAATTTTGAGAAATGGTCAATAATCGTCAAAAGTTGTCAAAATTTGGAAAAATAGTCAATAAATAATACGAGCCGTTTTTCCGAAAATCGATTTAAACACGTAATTTATAAAATCGATATACTAAAAATCGATTATAAGAAAATAAGAATCAATTTATATAAAAATCAATTATTTTTTAACATCCCTAGTCAGTAGATCTTTTTAAGGTTAATCATGATGAATAGCGAAAATGACGATTATTCTAGCACTCCTATTATAACCTAAGATAATATAAAAAACTGTTTTAATTATAAAAAGGGCGACTGTAGAAAAAATTATGTGTGTTTTTCGAGCGTAAAGTAAAATTGCCGCTTTCGAAAGATCGCCGCGCTCCGCTCCGCGTCGCGCGGCAACATTCTCTCTTAAGCGACAATCTGTTACTTTACGCTCTAAATACACAAATAACTATTATTGTTTGACAGTATTTTTTAACATTTTTTTAATTTGACGTTAAAAACTGTCAGGAACATTGAAGTACAATTCTGTATTGTTAACACTTTAGAGAAGGTACGTTTACGTGGAAACTATCCAAGCAATTTATAATTTGCAACTTTTTTTACAAAATGCCTTCATCCGAAAGTGATAGGATTGCAATATTAATGTTGATTGGTATTGGCGATAAGATGCGGACTGAACAAGAAGTATGCCGAGTATTCCATGAAATGCACCCAGATCGTGAACCTATTTCACAATATAGGGTAAGCAGGATGGAGCGAAAATACAGAGAATGCAGCAAAGCAAGGTAGACCAAAATTTAATGAAAATATTCATAATTCCACACTGTACAGTGCGAGGATTATCTAGGGATTTTGGTATTGGAACAGCGGGAAATTTGAACGCTGTTCAATTGTACCCCATGTCTCTCCTACTCAAATACCCACTAATTTAGACCGCAGAATCTGGTTTTAACAGGATGGCGCACCGCTACATATCGCAGTAACTGTGCGCGATTTTTTAAACAGAACTTTTCCACAACGGTGGATAGGAAGAAGGGGACCAGTAGAATGGCTTGCTAGATCACCTGATCTGAGCCCATTATACTTCTTTATATGGGGATTATTTAAAATCTAAAGTCCTGGAAATATCTGTCAACTACAAGACCGAATTAGACAAGAAATACGGAACATAACACCCGATTGTTAGAGACGAAAGTAATGCCCGGTTCAGTCATTGTCTAACGATCAATCGAGAACGATTTGAACATTTATTGTAAATTTTCGTTTGTTTGTTTTTGGTAGTGTATCACAGTAATTGCATAAATAAGTAATTCTATTTAATTTGTTTATTACATTTAGTAATGTATAACTTTCCATACATTTCTTTTTGTAATTTTACCCACCCTGTAACAATTTAAAGCAACGAGTTATACATTTTTGGAATCAGCTCAGCAAGGAAAATCCGGAATTTAAAAAAAGGGGCTTTCATTTAAAAAAAAAGTAATGACGTCATCACCCTGTATATTAGATTATAATTTGAAAAAGTATCGAATTAAAATCAAAAATCGACCTGTTTCGGGAATTTGTTATTTTATTGTTTATTTAGCTAAAAATGAATTTATGCGTTACTATATGGACGCACTGTATAAGTATGTTCAAGAAAGTTACCTCTAACCAAACATAGCACTAACTATTAGTTGTTTTTTTCCCTTGAAATTTGTTGAAACCGAGTACAAATGGTGATAAATAAATTAGTACGCCAAAAAATAAATAAAAATTTCTGAAACATCTTAAGATTTTGAAAAGATATATTGAACATAGACAGAAAACTCTATAACTAACTAAACCTTTTAAAAACTACAATAGAAACAGCATAGATAGTGAAATAATGTATTTAAAAAATTGGCTTAAAATTATACTGAATGGTATATTAAATCAGGTCCATAATTAAATTTGATCAATTCCCTCTTAATACCCACTAAAACCGCTTTAATTTCCGATCGAATCCGGGTATTTAACATTTAATCCCTAAGGTTCGGAGTTTTTCTATAGCCGCTATACCATTCTAAATTCAATTCAGTGGCGTTTCATCTTATATTCTAACAGGGAGATCATGCTGCACGTAAAAAATTAAACCTAGTTTTGAGTCAATTCTATAAAATTTGGAGGCACGCTAAAAATGTAACTTTATCGTTTCTTTGATAAAATTGTAATTCAATAAAGTCAATAATTAAAGCATTCTTTAAAATAATCAATTTTAACGGAGGTGTTGGATAAAGTAATGTTGGCAGATCGAACTGAAGGGTACAGGGGAAAAAGAAGAATCTCGAATTGAGCTAGTAACGGTTGTAACGGTAAAAGTATGCTTTTAGTTGGGCGCCAATTTGTAACTGTAAATGCTGTACCTCACAGGGCACCAGCTCGAAGGGCTCCGGCTAGAGACTCCTCTCAAGGGTGATTCGACCCCAAGTTTATGTCACACAAGGATAACAGAAGGGTTGTAAAAATTGAGGGCGCCACTACCTTTTTAACGATAAAAAGGACTAAGAAAACTAAGGCGGAAAAGGTAGAAACGCCTTGTAAAATTTGAATGAAAGTTAAAAAATAAAAAAGTTATGCTTATATGGAGTTGTTTCCTGTAGAAGAAGTCAGGTCTTGATCTGAACTGATGAGTTCTGTTCTAGGGCGGTATTTTGGGGTTCTATCCTCGGGTTGTATTCTCCGGTTAAATTCTTCGGTTTATATTCTAGGGTTATATCCTAGCCTAGGGTTATATTCTTGGCTTATATTCTCACTTAGGGGCTGTGCTTACCTAGAAGTACAAGTGGATCAGGGATATGTAGGAACTTGAATGTAATGGCACATTATGTTGGTCAGCTTTTCAGGTTAAAGAAAAGGAAGGCAGTTATTTGAAAGTCAAAAAATTGAATTAATTTACTGAAAGCTTTCCAACATTATATGTTCCATGTTAAAACAGTAAAAATAGCAATTATCGACTAAATTAAAAAAATAAACTAATGATCCGAAAGAAACTAATAATAGCAAAAAGTTATTTATTCAGTTATATGAAAAAATATCGTGCTTAGGAAATATATGAAACCGGCACTGGAGTTACGAAAGAATATTTTATAGGTTAACGGTTTATAAAAGTGTTATTTTATAATTAAAAGAGTTATTTCACAACTGAAAAAGCTTGAAAATGTTTGTATAAAAGTAAAACAGTGAATTATAAAAGAATATTTGGCTTCAAACTACCATATTAGTATAAAAGAACAGTTTATGACCACGTGTTGAATTTAATTTCGTCTATCTCTGTAAAAAAATAAAGAATGCATACGAAAATTATATCAGACAGTACTTTAGAAGAAGCTTATTAATTATAAATTATGATTTTGAACTTACCACAGCAAAATTCATAAGATAGGTACTTAAGATATGAAAGATAGCGAAAGATGATCTGCCCTCTTAGGCGGTCGATAACAAAAAGGGGTGTTTCACGTGGCGGTGTGCAAAAAATGGAAGCGTCCGTTGGCAGACGTCAATTGTCTTACGGTCAGGGTAGAAGAGTTTGGGATCACAGAACTATAATTGGATGTGGCTAGTGACGACGAGCGCTAATTAAAAGGATTTATTCTGTAAAATCGAAACAGGTCGATAGACACGTTACACGGTATTCCATTGTTTGGTTTGGTTTGGTTAGTTTCTCCTGTTAAAATTGTACATGCTAAAAACGAACGAGCATAGTCATGTTAAATAATTAAAAGAAAAATCATGTACTGGAATAGAAGGGGCTAAGTCAGAGCGCTACAGATAAAGAAGGGGCTAAGTCAGCTGTGAAGCTAACTACACTAGCGCTGAGTTGTGCTGTGTATCATAATTCTGCCACACAAAAAAAAACTCAATGATAAACCACACATTCATGGTGGAACTAATAACATTTTTTTTAGGTCTGTTACCAATATCAAAGAAACGTTTTAAGATGTAAGGCACCTTTCAAAGTTTGGTGAGGATAATGCAAAAGGATATTTACTGGCATTGCCTCTCAAAGAAAAGTAAACTTGTGAGTAGTAGAGCTCGGTTCATGTACAACAAAAAGTTATTGTATAAATAAGAAATAAAATAAATTTTTTGTAACAAGACCTATGGTAACACAAGCCAGTTATTTATTCATAACTTGCCTCTTTTTATCCCAGTAATCCACTGACTTAGCTCTTTTTTAACCTGTATTCTGGTACTTTAGTCAGTTTTTGTGTTATACCATGGCAACGCATAACTAAAATTTGATAATAGATATCGAAGAATAAAAATATATTATTCCAACGCTTACAACAATGTTTTGAAAAATAATTTTTCAAAAACAGTGACCGTTCAACGAAGAAAAAACAACTACTTTCCATTGAATTACCCTTCTAAGTCAAACGGGGTCGGTATGATCTACAAGATTTTCACCAACCATTCTGGTTTGCAACAAGAAGGGACAACATAACTTGTAGACCGGTTTCGGCGTATTGCGCCTCATCAGTACAAGGTATATGTTATCGTCTGAGAGTTAATCCCGAACTGAATTTATCACTACCATCGCCAACAATACATATCTTCCAATGACGGAAATGTGTTAGCTGCGAAAGTATCGACACCTTCACCTCCAAGTCCACAAACCAGAATTCGAATAGTAAAGATTTAGTAAAGCGCTTTACCAATAGATATCGAAGATTAAAAATGAACGGTCACTGTTTTTGAAAAATTATTTTTCAAAACATTGTTGTAAGCGTTGGAATAAAATATTTTTATTCTTCTATATCTATTGGTAAAACGCTTTACTAAATACGACAATTTTACAGGAAACTGTATTAATTCATTAAAATTTGTTAATTTGCAAGGATACACTGAACAACATAAGAGATTAAAAACACTTATTTAAGTGCTGAAAATAGCAAAAATAGTTATAGTTATGAGTCTTGGAACTTAAAAATGGCTCTTCTGAAAAGTTTGTAAAATCTGACTTAGCCCCTTTTTCCCTTGTACCCTTCAACTAGAATCAACAGCTGCTTACAGAATTCCAGTATTTAAAATTCAAGTTTTTCTACATTAAATACTCATCATACTATTACGGTTTGAGCAGAATTATAAACGGTTTTTATTTTTACAAAGTAACTATTTTGAAATCACCAAAGATACGTTTCTGTTCATCCAGCGACGCCTATAAGGGTGACTTTACATAGGACCTTGATCCTCCAAAGGACTGTTGAATATGGATAAGAAATGAATGAAAGGCACTCTCATTGAATTCATGCGTCAATGCATCGAAAATCACTCAATCACCTTTCAAGTTCCATTTGCCGATTAACTACAATAAGGCGTTGAAAAAAATGGAACGAAACTTTTTCAAAGCTGCTCATAAATCTCACTGTATTGTTTCACGGAAATCTTGGAATTTTAAACTCATTATATCAAATAATAAGGGGGGTAAATACCTTTGAAAGAAAAATTACATACTGTTTAATAAATGGGCAGATCCATTAGTTTTCGACGAAAGAGTGCGCACTTGAGCTAGAAATTTTGATGCCGATTTCCCCCCCGAGAGTACACTAGAAAAGGAGATGATCCTGAAAATTTGGGTCCGATACGATCAAATCCAGCCGCTAGAGAATTTTTTGAAATTCGAAAAATTTCGATTTTAACTTAGTCATTTTCAAAAATGTATACCTCAGCTTCTATATAACTGACAGACTCGTTCATTGCAGCATTTTTCTTTGTAAACCCAATCCCCAATTTTTGAAATGCCGTCATATCTACAGTTTCCGAAGTAGATGGTTGAGCAGTAGCTGATATTTTACGTTAAGGTGTACTCTAATAAAATCTACTAAATTTTTTGTTGATTTTCTCTATATCGTTGAATTATGGCAATGTAAAGACAAGTTATTTTAGAAAAATCGCTATTTTCAGATAGCAAAACTTTTTTCTCCGAACTTATATTTGTTCCAAATTTTCAGGAAAGCTGCTCTGTTATGTCCCTCAATAGCCCTGAGGATTACAACTAGGGAATCGAGCTGATATCCGAGCTATGAATTTTTCAACATTCTGAAAATTGTGTAGTTTAAAATAACACCGGCTCATCCAGAGTCAGTATATTTCACCAGAACTATTTGTATTTTTACGTGTTGACGTCGAATCTGAGGTCGGTCTAACCCCTCCACTCCAATTAAATCTACCCAATTTTTTGTTGATTGCTCCTATTGCACCTAAAGTCAACTTATTTCCGAAAAATCGCTATTTCTCAGTGAAACTGCTATGTTATGTCCCTAAGAAGTCCTAGTTATAAGTTGAGGGGAGAATTGTAATAAGATTTTATCAGAAGTACATACAATACATTTGATTCCTGGAGATAAATGGTGTCGAGCCTGTGAAGAAGCAACAATAAAACAAATAGTTGGTTAAAACTTAGATAGTTCAGAGCCTATGGAAATTGAAGATGTCCATGACCTTCGAGAGGATTATCTCCACTATTTGGGCTACTCCCAGGAAAATGAGTTTCTAGTAAGAGTCTTACTCTTTCCTCCTAATTTTCGGTATATTTACCGACTGGCTTCCTCAAAGCTATATCTTTGTTGACCCTACTTTTTGCCATGCCTTTTTAGAGTCTTGCCGCAGCAGGTGTGGTGTTTATATCTTCGCAGAATTTTCTGAAGCTATTTCTTTTAGCTTTTCTAATTTCCTTGTAGTAGGTGTTTCTCATCTCGGTGTATCTCTGCCAGTCTCCGGTGAGTTTTGCTATATTAAAAAGGTCCCGGGTTTGAGATCTTAATTCTGACAGATGTTTATTACACTAGGGTGCATCTCTGCTTCTTCGTTGTTCTTGAAGAGGGCAGCACGATTCAAACGCATCGATTACTGCCCTGTTCAGGTTCTCAAGCTCATTTTCCAGATCGAGATGGTGCTTAGCCCTCCCTTTTCTCTGGATATGTGCTAGGTTTTCTTTCAGAGAGGTGTTATAGTTGTCCCAATCTGTTTTTCTTGGTCTTCTTTTGGGGCTCACCTCAGGTTTGCCTAGTTCTAACTTGAATGTTATAATGCTATGATCGGATAGAGATGGTTCGCCCAAAACTCCCCAATCTTTTACTATATGTTTTAGATCCTGTGTTTCCATTGTGACATCTAAAACTTCTTTCCTTACCCTTGTTACAAATGTGGGGGTATTCCCTATATGGTGAATATTAAGGTTTTTAGTAAGGATATATTCTAAAAGTTGCTCACCTCTCTGATTGGTATTGCTACTGCTCCAAACAGTATTGTGTCATCACATGCTAAGAGTAGAGGTAGTCTCTTCTCTTCACAGTACTTCAACAGCCTCTAAACTACCTATGGAGCGTTTGTAAATACTAGCCGAAGAGACTTCGCAGGAAGACTTCAGATTTAGGTTCAGTTGTTTAGAATATGCTCTCTCTCTCTCCCCTTCGTGAAAGGGGGATACAGGGTGACGCCGGAACAGAAGATTGATATATTTTCTATTTTAAGTCCACTAATGTCAAGAAATGAGATCAGCTGTAACTAGATGCACATTTTCTAAGGTTGTTTCAACCCTTTATTAGCATCTTTATTCCTTGTAGAATTTCAATTATATATTCCTCGTTTTAGATTGCAAATAAGAAGGTTAATAGCTGTTTATTTTAAACTATCATCAATTTACATAAGAATGGGGGAGAAACGCTTAATTGAGATACAAATTGCTGGTGGCTTTGCTTTTAATAGAAGATTCGTTACAAGGATAAAGCCGAAGTCGATACGTTACACGTTGAGAATGTAATCAACAGTTTTAATAAAAAGCCGCATGAAAATATTTTATTCGAGAAAACTTTGGGCGTAGTCATAATGGTAATCACTTAATAATTATTCAAGTATTATTAAACGAGATTTCGACGCCTTAAGCGAATGTGAAAAATAAATTTCATAAAGTAGGGATAATATATTTTAATAGAGAAAAAAACACACCAGGAAGAACTTGTTTTTTGAGGTTAGAAACCTTGGCGAGAGCTCGTTTACTCTGGGGGAAGATGCGGAGAATTTAAAATCCCGGAATAGGATTTCAAATCTAGTATTTATGAACAAAAATCTAAAAAATTAAATATACAGAATGACAAATTTTTTTGATGAACAGGCCATGGTCTAGCCAGATTTTCAGTAAACGTTTTTTCATTAGGGAGATATGGAGCGATTTTCCAAAATTTCCCAAACTGCTAACCCAAATATGTTTATTCTCATACTACATATGAAGAAAGTTCAGTGCAGTCGGCTATTAATTTTTTGTGGATTCAGGTTAGTAGATATGAGATGAAATTTGGTATTTTTGAACGAGACACTCTGTATATTTTGGGTTCTGTAGTTCCCTTTTCTAGTCCTCTTTCACCTGGTATACATTTTATATGACTGTTTCGTATAATTTCTACTATAGGGTGACATAAAATGTCGTGGTCAAACTTATGTCATATCTACAAACCTGAACCCCCAAAAAATAAACTGCACCCTGCACTGATCTAACCTTCGGTTATTCTACCAAAAGTTCTATTGCACCTTTTTCGAATCTAGTTAGACAAAGAAGGTATTGGGTTAATTTTGGAAATATATTTCGAAAATGAAGCAGAGAGAGAAGCATAATATGTCAACCACTCCATCTCCTTTCAAATTCAAAAAAACAAAAACAATAAAATTAGAGAACTTTTATTTAACAACGGAGTTGAGAGTTGAAAGAGTTGAGAGAGTTGAGAGGGTTGAGAGAGTTGAGAGAGTTTAGAGAGTTGAGAGAGTTGAGAGAGTTGAGAGAGTTGAGAGAGTTGAGAGAGTTGAGAGAGTTGAGAGAGTTGAGAGAGTTTAGAGAGTTGATAGAGTTGATAGAGTTGGGAGAGTTGAGAGAGTTGAGAGAGTTGATAGAGTTGAGAGAGTTGTGAGAGTTGAGAGAGTTTAGAGAGTTGAGAGAGTTGAGAGAGTTGAGAGAGTTGAGAGAGTTGAGAGAGTTGAGAGAGTTGAGAGAGTTGAGAGAGTTGATAGAGTTGAGAGGGTTGAGAGAGTTGATAGAGTTGGGAAAGTTGGGAAAGTTGGGAAAGTTGGGAAAGTTGAGAGAGTTGGGAGAGTTGGGGGTGTAATGTTGGGGATTAGGTGTGAATAGGTTTCTTTAATTGGTGGTAATGCTGGTCACTCGGAGGGTCATCTTATTTGAATAAAACAACTACTTCTGGCACTGGGATAAGTTCTATTTATTAACACACTGTACTATTACACATTACAACTACTTAAGATTACTAAATCTATATAAGTATCTAGCCTTATAGCATACTTATAGTTTAACTGAATAATATAATGACTACAACTAAATTATACTGAATATGGATTACTTTCGATTACTGATTACTGATTCTTTTTGATTGTGTTGTAACATGTATATTTATACTCCGGTTCAAGCTCAGTTCGATGTTTATTTAATATTCACTATCAAATGTTTATTTACGTGATGAACTTGACTACGTACCTGTCGACCTCGCTACTTATATTTATGTAATATTCCAACTTTGGGAAAGTTGGGAATTTGAGAGAGTTGAGTGTGTTGAGAGTTTCGTGAGTGTCGTGAGAGTGGAGAGTGTCGTGAAAGTGGAGAGTCTCGTGAGAGTTGGGAGTGTTGTGAGTTTGGTGAGAGTTGAGAGAGTTGTTAGTGTCGTTAGCTGAGAGTTGGGAGTTAAGAGTTATTATATGACTGAATTTTGAGACGCTATTCCAAAGCATATGAGGAGTTAGGAGAAAGCAATTTATATCGCGAAATATTTCCATACCCACTACCACTATCTCCCCCATATATCGACTAATTGGAAAGATAGAAGGTTCTAGTCACCACCAATCGATTCAGGGGAAAATTTTACATAATTAAGTGCATTTTAAATCGATATTTCCAATCAATAAGGGAGGTAGCATAAAGCAATTATTTATATCACGAAATATTCCCATATCTCCTCCTTGGTTCAAAATTTGGGAATTTTTTTTTACATGAAATATGCTAAGAATTTGTGATAAGGGGTTTTTTGGAACGAGAAATCGACTGGCATCATTTCGCCTTCAAAGAGTGTCATGAAATTTTCGAAAATCCATTTTTCAAAACAAAAGATGCTCATAACTCGACTAATTGAAGAGATAGAACGGTCTCCACCAATCGATTCAGGGGAAAATTTTACATGTGACTGAATTTTGAGTCGATATTTCCAAGAATTAGGAAAAAGCAATTTTTATCGCGAAATATTTCCATACCTACCCCTTTGTTCTAAATTTTCGACAAAAAAAAATAAAAAATGCTAAAAATTCGTAATAAGGGGTTTCTTGGGACGAAAAATCGACTGGCACAGTCTGTTTTTTGATAAAATCATTCTTTCGCCTTGAAATTATTAATAGGAGAGATAGAACGTTCTAGTTAACGCCAAACCAAATAACGATTTTAATAGAATTTCCACACTGTACTATGAATTTATCAACCGAAACGTTTCATTAATAATTTTGTTAGTGCTTTGTATGCACCAGCAATATTGTCTCTTTATCTTAACAGTAAGAGTAAACCTATACAAGCGAAGATTTTCCAATCGGGCTACTTTCATCTAATGACGGTAATCCGCTGATACGTTATACGTGTCAGGATTGCAAGTGCTGGAAAATAACGACTTTTCAGCACTAAGATAGATTTCCGGCAAACTCATTGTTCTGGATAGATGCCAGTACCAATGATATTTTTATTAGAATAATTCTATTCGTATTAAGTAGGTAACATTCAATTACAGAATTGAATAATAAAATAGCTTCGTGGTTTTAACAGATCAATAAGTCATCTCATTCGCCTTTTTGTATAGTTAAAGTTATAGCATTCCATTTAAAATTTCTCTGAAAAAACCATAAATAGAGCTAGGTGTTAACGCCCTCTAGTTGCCAATTGAAAAATTAAAAGTGCTGTTGTTATTTTTTTCGGGAATCTACCTTTAGTGCTTTATGCATGGAGACTATATTTTTGATAATCGGTTCAGGCATATTGAAGTTACAGGCTTTTTCATGTCAACGAAATAACACTTCCCCCACCAATTCAGAATATGTGATACAGAAAAATGACTTCGACAAAAGTTGTAGAAGAAGAAGAATTTTCTCCTCAATTCGGCAGCCACAGACTGTTCCGCCTATTGATCCGCCATAGGAAGTGTTGGGGAATTTGCCTTCTTTTATGATTAAACTTTCTTCAATGATAACAAACTTCTCAAATTTTGCTCTTTATTAGTAGATATATAAATTAACGTCTTGACACTTCTATCTATTTTTTATATGTCATTTTTTTTGACTCGCGCCTACAATAGATTGATGGCGATTTGATCCTACTAGGTTGCCGGTTTTAAAGAAAAGTCTGAATTCACCATCACAAACAGGAAGATCAACGATATTTTCCACCAGCCCTATTCTGCCAGATGATAATTTAGTCTACAGTGTCTCTATGGATATCAAACCTTTTAGTGCAGTCTGCGTAACTTCACAAGTGGTTCCACCAATCCAATCTCTATTAGTTCAGTTGCTATTTCTATCACAAGAATCTCTGCTTTCAAGACATCGTATCCGTTCATAAGTCTATATGACTTCTAGATGTTCAATCTCTCCCACTTCTATGTCAACAAAGCCAGACTATCCCTCTGGAATCTCAGAAGGGTATGTGGAAAGTCTTGGGGTATGAACCCCAAACAGATTTACTGGATTTACCAAACAATGGTCAAGCCAATGGTCACGTATGGCTCAGCAGTCTGGTGTACCAAAAATCTGCAAAAGACAGCTAGAGCAGAGCTGCAAGGCTTGCAGCGAACAGCATGCCTGGCCATAACCGGAGCAATGTCATCCACACCAACGGCAGCTATGGAAGCCCTCCTGCAACTAACTCTTCTCCACATTCATTTGGAGAAGGAAGCCAGGAGAGCAGCTCATAGAATGCTATCATTGGAGAGGCAAATACATGGAGAGACTCTGAGGGATCACTTGGGAATGCAGAGGGAAGTACAAAATCACCACATTCTTGGGATGCCCTCGGATCTCTCTGTCACAAAACTTCACGTGGACAAGCTCTTTAAGGTCCTCATTCCCACTAGAGACCAATGGGATAGCGAAGAAATCTCCTTCCTAGAAACGGACTACGTGATTTACACTGACGGATCCAAAACCGGAAACGTGGTTATCTTTTGTTGATTAAATATTATTCCAGCAGTTTGTCTTTGAACTAACCAAGATATTCTCCCTCTACATAACTGCAAAAAAAGGTGAGCGGTCGACGGACCGTCGACAGAAGCTTGCTTCTTATGCACAATAGAATGACCATTTTTCGTGAATTTTTCACCATTTTGACAATTTTTGACAGTTTTTGAGGAATTTTGACAATTATTGACCGTCTTTGACAATTATTGACCATTTTTGACAATTTTTCAAAATTTTTTACATATTTGGCAATTATTGACCATTTTTTCAAAATTTTGACAATTTTTTCAAATTTTAATAATTATTGACCATTTTTGACAATAATTGACTAGTTTTGACAATTATTGATCATTTTTGAGTATTTTTGACAGGTTCTGGCAAATATTGACCGTTTTTGACAATTTTTCAAAGAATTTAGCCATTTTTACAAAAAATTTTACAATTTTTAATAATTATTGACCATTTTTTCAAAATTTTGACAATTTTTGACAATTTTTCGAAAAATTTGACCATTTTTCAAAAAATTTGACAATTTTTCGAAAATTTTGTCCATTTTTCAAAAATTTTGACCATTTTTCCAAATTTTTTACAATATTTGAAAATATTTGGCAATTATTACCCATTTGTCCAAAATTTTGACAATCATTGATCATTTTTGACAATTTTTCAAAAATTTTAACATATTTGGCAATTATTGACCATTTTTTCGCAATTTTAACAATTGACAATTGATCCTTTTGGACCATTTTTGACAATTTTTGACGAATTTTAATTGGTTTTGACAATTATTGACCGTCTTTGACAATTATTGACCATTTTAAACAGTTTTTCAAAAATTTTAAACATTTTTCAAAATTTTTGACAATTATTGACCATTTTTGACATTTTTTGAAAATGTTTGGCAAGTATTAACCATTTTTTCAAAATTTTGACAGTTTTTGACAATTTTTGACCATTTTTCCAAATTTTTGACAATTTTTGACAATTTTTGACCATATTTAAAAAATTTTGACAATTTTTCAAAAATTTTAACATATTTGGCAATTAGATTGCGCACAGTCGCTTGAATGAGTTATCGCGTGACGAACGCTTTTTCGTAACATCACACGTTTTACGAGTTCACTAGCCTTCCCAAAAGCCCTATGTCGTGCAATAAGAAGCAAGCTTCAAAAATGTCTTGTCACTTATTAAAATTACCAAAAAAAGTCTTGAGTTTCTTACACAAGTCGTTATATAAGATAGAAAATCATCGAGTGCTATCTAGTATTTCATTGTAAGTATCGATCAACAAAGATGAAATTGCTATAATCACAGAAGCTGACTATCTCTCAGAGCTTGACTCAATTATATAAGTAAGTTTGTCACGTTATTGCTAATCTCCGGAGAATGATGCATAATTCTACACAGTTGAATATTTTTCCCTGAAAATAATGAACAGTAAGTTTGTAAATGACTGCAAAAACTAGTATATGTACTGGCGCACAGCTATAGGGAAATGTGGGAGTGGGCCATTCTGTTGAAATTGAAATCTGTGCTGTCCACCCTTTACCAATTTGAATCAACTTGCGATACATTTTAAGAAAGGAAATCCGTAAAGAGGCTATATGGCTAGATATATGTCTATATTTACTGTCAAGCTAAGCTGTACTTCAGCTTCAGGAATTTGAAAGCAGCTAGCTCTACGATATCCTCTTCCTGTTTGGATGTGTCGTTCAATCGGTTTTCGTCCCAAGTTAGCTCTTTTCCGTTAGCGTCTAGGTAATCATTTCCAACAATTTATAGTGTGTCAATAAACGAAACGGTTCTGTGGGTGCCAGAGTATAAAGCAATTGTCGAAAAACAAGATTACTGATGGTCTCGCGAAAGAAAAGGGAAAAGGAACTCAGTGCAGCCTACTGGAAAAATACTCCATGCCAAAGACAGGCAAAAAGGTTATTACTGCTCAACAACACATAGGCCGTTTAGTTGCCATCTTCACCGACAGCCAAGCTGCACTGAAGGCACTCGATTCCATAGAGGTCAATTCTAAGCTAGTATGGGATTGCATAAGTGCCTTAAGCGCACTTGGAGACCATTGCAAGGTCATGATAGCCTGGGTACCAGGGCACGTGGGTCATAAGGGCAACGAATTAGCGGATGAAACGGCCAGACAAGGCTCATCAATGCCATTCATTGGACCGGAACCCTTCTGAGGCGTCACAAAGTCGGCACTTAATATGGCCACAGGGAAGTGAGTGGCACAGAAATCAGTAGAATGGTGGGTAACCTCACCAGGTCAGAGACAGGCGAAACAGTTCATTAGAGGACATTCGCCAACTTTTTCGGCAGACCTAATAAGCAAAGATCGGAAAACTGTCAAAGCCGAAGTGGGTGTGTTGACCATAGAGATACTACCGATAGAGGTAACAAGCCATAGGCCGCTGTGTAAGTGGGAATGTCCGTCTGAACTCCGGTGAGAGAGAAAAAGACAGACGTTAGAGGTTTTTCTGTCTTTGTCTCTTGTCTATACAATGCGCGCCATTAGAGAAAGACAGCCTGAACCTCTGACTTTCTATCTCTCTCTTATAAGCTGACGGGGTCAGAGCTGGATTGGTGCCTCTATCTGTAGTATCTCTATGGTGTTGACGGGGCACTGTAAGCTTGACAGGCACGCAGAGCTAATGGGGTTGACAGACGAAGCTATGTGCAGATTCTGTCACCTAGAAGAGAAAACTGCAGAGCACATCCTATGCCAGTGCGATTGCCTGGCGAATGTGCGGTTTCTTGTACTAGGCTATGAGAAGCCACCGGCAAGAGAAACTACATGAAAGATTCAGTCTCGAGGATAATTGGCTATTTGGAAAGAGTCAGACTGGAGAATGTAATCTAGATTCAGAGGACCACAATAGATCTGAAAAGGTCGCAGTGGAATAGGCCGATTAGCCACCTCATCAAATCTAATCTACTGCTCACTATCTGTATTGCTTTTTTTCAACAACAGGATGTTGTAGTCTAAATTTGTTTCGTTAATTTCTTCCTTCATTATTTCAATCGTTGCCACTGATATATACTTTAGATCTCTTCGGATTTTTTAGCGGTGTAGACCAGATTAAAGTTAGCAGAAGCAACAAAGAAAATAGTAGGTTTATCAACCCTAAAGTTTCTCTCCCAAGGGTATATTTAGCATACGTGCAAGGCACCAGGAAACGACATCTCTGAAAGCCAAGGAGAAGGTTTCTGCGATTATTTTAATTTTCCACACCTCGCCGGTTGTTGATGTCAAATTGAATTGGATGATAACGGAAAGGGCTGTTTTAGTGGTGCACTAAATGAACACTTTATGACAGATTGTAAACAGCAGCCAATGTAAAGAAAACGTTACACGTAGATTAAAGTGTC
The DNA here is from genome assembly GCA_947563755.1 of Lochmaea crataegi. Classification (NCBI taxonomy): domain Eukaryota; kingdom Metazoa; phylum Arthropoda; class Insecta; order Coleoptera; family Chrysomelidae; genus Lochmaea; species Lochmaea crataegi. Next base: position 1,990,067 of record OX387433.1, on the reverse strand, counting down.
TTTATTGACTTTATGGAGTGTCGTTAACTGTGAAGTATAGACAGAAAGTCATCAAAGTTATAGGGGGGTTTTAAGCTTTTATTTTATACCTGCAGTTAACAGCTCCATTATTATTATAATTATTGCAAGAGATTTTTAATTAAGGTACATAAAAGCTGTGGTATCAAAAAATTGTATTAACACTGAAGTATCGAAGGCTTAGAATTGCTGGATTATGAAAAACTTTAGGGCTTGAAGCTTTTACTTTTTTATTCGCCTTTTTCACTGAATGTATATTTTCGAATTACTCTTAATAACGGCACAACCCATAACGTGAAAAACTACCATGGGAAACACTGTTCAATTATGGAGATTTTGGTGCCTTTTTTTGGCTCCATCACTATTTTATTAGGAGGAATGTACAATCCTTCGCTTTATTTAGGTACTATAGTTAATTTTTTCTTCGATACCTCCATTGTCTCCTAGGATCATATATTTTGTTTTTTCTTGATTGATTTTCAGTCCTAGAACTTTTGCTTGTTCTGCGATATTTTTTGTAATTTTCCTTAATTTTGCCATATCCGTCAAATCATCTGCATACGCAATAGACTATGTTCGTTATTTGATTGTACCAACTGTTTTTACTTTGGATCTTCTGATAATGGCTTCTACTGGATCACCTTGGCTTACACCGTTTCCGACCATGAAGGGTCCGTTCCAGGTTATTTGGTTTCCTGTATTCGGCAGAGTAGGGGAAGGTGTCCTATAATGACATACTTTTTATTAAAAAAATCATAATTTTTCTGTATTGCTTTATTTTGAAAATATTTTCACAGAAGGGCAAATAAAAATGACTACATAATCCTTAAATGTCCTGAAGAAAAACGTAATACAATGAAAAATTAATGGAACAGAGACCTAAAATGGTATTAGTTATACTATGTCACTTTAGACATTGGGGTGTTACAAAGTCACAAATAAATGTCTTTGATTTTGGAGTTAAATCTGTACTCTCCAAATGAGCCCAAAACTGACACAGCATACACTGGATCCAAGCTTCCTTAGATTTTGATGCCCTAAATAACCCATTACAATAAATGCAATACACATAATCTTCATCATCAGACTCTTGAAAGGGTTCACTTTCTTCATCTGTCTCATCTTCAATTATTGCTCTGGCTCTTTTTTGTAGTTTGATCACGCAAATTCATATGTAATTTAGAACAATGTGCTTCTGACATGTTTCACAGGAAATCTTCTTTTTAATTTTCCGTGCTTCAATTTTTGTTGCTCTTCGTTTTTATATTTCATTTCCTCAAGATTCGGAAAATATGTTAGAACTGCGTACTTTTTTGTTACATTCCTTTTTCTTGATTGGTATATTGCTTTTGGAGGTGGGGATATTTCTAAAAATGGCACCTTTGCGACTACTGTCTTGTCTTCTTCATTACTATTGTTTGGAAGTTCAGCTTATGACGATCAAAGGTAAAAGGTATTTAAGATTATGAAATTGATTATGGAGAAACTTTACAAGCTAATACCTCTGGACACATCTTTCTTACCTTTGTCACTGGATCTTTCATTATCAATACATCCGTAACGTTACCAAACATTCCAAAATATTCTTTGAGCTTCTCACAGGATGTTTGCCAGCTCAATCCGCCGACAAAAAGTTTTCCAGGTGCGGGATCATTGGAATTGTTAGGTGTACTGCGACCTGAAGATCCGGAATGACTACCATTGATAGGTACCAAGGCGCCGTGAAGCTCATGGTGATCAATCATACCGTTGCCTTCGCCAATACTGTAACAAAAAATATAACTTTAGAGCTGTAGTATTTTAATTTTTATAAATAAACTTTGATTTTTTTCCTTCATTTTAATAAGTGTGAAGATTTAGTTGGTACATACACTGAGTACAGAAATAATTTTCTTAAAAAACTATCGAGTGTAGTAGAAAAGTGGAAACTTAATATTCGGCCTTATCCAATTGGATGGGAACTAGAAAGTTTCATCAAAATGAAGTAACTAAAATGTACCAAAATTCCCAAAAATTTTCAATAATGAATCTTGGTATATGAATCTTTTGTTTCCTAAAAATGTCTATCAAATTCTAAACACCCTGAATTATATATCATCCGATTTATAATTTATTCATAAATCCGGCGGGGCAATAACTGACTGCCGTAATAACTTAATTTTTAATCTCTTGACATTAGAAAAGACCCTAAACTCGACCTGACACGGGGTGAAGCTACCGGCCCGACACAGACATAGAAAAAAAATGTGTGTTTGTTACTTTTAGTACAGTTACCGAATAAGAGATGCCGCTTCTAGTTTCCTATATATAGCAAGTGTGTCATTTTAGGACACTTATTCTTGTTCACCTTATTAATTTGTCTGGTATACCCTGCTATTTCATAGCTTCAAAGAGATTGTCTCTTTTAACTGTTCAAAGATTAGTCGTCTCTTTTAATTGTGAATTAATGTTGACAAAACTAATATCAGTAAAGCTTGTGTTATAATTTCCAAGTGAAATGTCAGGATTCTAGCTTCAATCTACTGTTATATGTGCCGAGAAAGAGAAATATTTCCTTAACAAACGTAACTGTTTGTTATCATGATAAAAAACAAGAATCTCGTGTCTCAACGCGATATCGTGGTCTCACTTAATTCCCTGGTGGGTACATTATTACAGCACATGAGCGAAATTCCTCATTCCTAAGCACGCACATTCCTATCTCCAGCGAAATGCGTTATGAAATCTCAAATATGCTCTATTATAGCCTCATTTCGCCATGTTCAACCCCGCCGCCTCAAACTACGAAATTGAATATTTCAATTAAGATTCTTTCGACACGTGGCGTTTTTTATGTAATTTTATTTTCACCTGAAGAGTTTCTTGGATATGATCACGTTTATTGCTAGTCTATTAAAGACATAATGGTCGTACCATATTAAAAAAAAATCACGAGAGTAGTATTTTCAGATTTGATACTGATTTGAAGCAGAAATGGCATAACTGCAATGAAACTGTTGCATTGGCGGAGCAAGAGGGTTTAAAAAGATTTCGATCTGATGCCTTTCTAGTGGATGACTTCATTGTTGTTTGTCACCTCAACCAAAGCATGGTGACATTCTAGTACCGACCCTGATATGATACGGGGTCTCTTCAGCGCTAGTGGTACTTGTCTGACATCTGTATAGATTCCGACGTGTTTCTACCGATGCTAAGGGTCTTATGATGGCCGTATAGATCCAGGTGATGATCTTAGGGAATAGTTCCTACGGTCAGTCAAAATATGCTCTCTTTACTATTTTCATTTTAATAAATGATAAATAAAAGGTATACAAAAATTAAATTATGCAAATAAATGAGATAAACATTTTAATATTTTCAAACAAAAACAAAAAGGAGAAAAATACAACGTCGGTTTGGAACGTGCTGCACATCATCCATATATACTGAAACGGTCGTTGAATATGTATACATTGGTCTGTATGTCTCCGTTGTACGTTATTCATCACATTTTCAAGCCGGAGAATTTCACTGAAGTTAAATTCATAAATTCACAAATTCACAAATTCAGCTCTCGACGAGAAATTATTAATGAGATTGCGGGATGAACAGTCAGAGTCATTTCTTGTTTTAGCTTCGTATTTGAAGTTTGTAGCGTTCGCAGTATAATATATATGATAGATTGCGTTACATGGTGATCAACGTACAATACACTTTGTTTCCTAGATGCTAAGAATAATAAAATCACGTTTTATCCACATTTTTTGATACCGAATAAATTGTTGCCTACTACTATGTCAAAAAAGTACCGGGAATCGTTCAGTGGAACACAAAATATTTTTTTATCCATATCTCCAAAGGATTATCATAATGTCGGATAGTCAAGCAGCCATTAAAGCACTGACCTCTTGTGTAATCAATCCCAAAATGGTGTGGGAATGCATAGGCAAACTAAATGTACTAGGCGAGAGCAATATAGTCACTTCACTGTAGATTCCAGGACACACTGGGATAGAAGGAAATTGAATAGCAGATGAACTAGCAAAGAGGGGGACTGGAACACCATTTGGGGGCCGGAAACCTTTTGCGGTATCAGCTCCAATGTAATATTGGAAGAAATGGACAAAGCCGAAAAAAAGAGGAGATCTGACCATTGGAAAGATCTAGTAGGACTTAGACAATCAAAGATTTTTCTGTTGAGATCAAATTAATGCATGAGTCAAAGTAAAATTGCACTAAGAGTTTTAAAAGGGATCCCAACGGGACATTGTCGCCTGAATGGGAACCTGAAAAAGCTCAAAATAGTGGAGGAACAAGAATGTAGATTCTGTGGCCGTACTAGATCAGATATTCTCCTTTTGTCGACTTTGCCTATTTCTTCCAATATTACATTGGAGCTGATACCGCAAAAGGGTTCCGGCTCCTAAAAGCTCCTCTTTGCTAGTTCATCTGCTATTTCATTCCCTTCTATTCCAGTGTGTCCTGGAATCCACAGTAAGGTGACTATATTGTTCTCGCCTGGTTCATTGACTTTGCCTAGGCATTCCCACACCATTTTGGAACTGATTACACTAGAGGTCAGAGCTTTAATGGCTGCTTCAGTTTTCGTCACTATGATAATTATCTACCTTCTATATCCTTTATCAATATCTAGAGGATAGGACAATAATATCCACTCTGGGGCAAGCCACCGTCAAAGCAAGAATGGTTGGAGAATGTCCACAAGGAGAAGTGTTATCAACACTACTTTGGAAAACCTCACGATCAGGTATGCATTCATTCATATATTTGGGTTGTGCTATACAGTGCTGTATTGCTGAAGTGGTAGGTTCAACAAGGGACTGTCCGTTAGCTCCTAGGGCTTCATTAATTCATTCATCCGTTTGGGTTGTGCTCAACAGCCCAGGCACTTGAACTGAATCTTTGTACCATTTCCCATGTTATCTACTTCCATTCCAGAAGCTTCGTGTCTTCTATAAAGGCCACTAGTTTAACTGGAGGGATTTTCAGTAGTTGTGATGGTTGTATAAATTCCTGTCCAAAGTGCTTCCGTCTAAGTTCTTGTAAGTCCTCGCAGGAGCAGAGTATGTGAGTAGGTGTTTCTTCATCAAGTTCACATTTTCTGCACATAGGTTCACTAACCTTGCCCATTTTGTACAGATGTTTCCTCAAGGTGCAATATCCAGTCACCAGGTCGGTAACTATTTTCAAATGTCTCTTACCCAGTTTAAGTAGCCTGGTTGAGAGTTCTTTGTCTACCTTGTTCAGTAAACTCTTTGTATGAAGGTGTAACCTCCATTTGAATTGGTGTTCCCTATCTAGCCAGTTCCCGATTTACCCTATTATGCAATCTTTTGTGATTCCAAAAAACGGTTCCGGACCTATGAAGTCTCCTATAGAGCCTTCTTTAGCTAACTGGTCCGCCATTTCATTACCTGCAATCCCCTCATGTGCCGGCACCCATATTAGAGACACTTTGTTGTCTTTTGCCAGCCTGTTGAGGGATTCTTTGCAGTTTTTCACCAGTCTAGACCTAGTTGTTGGATTACTGATAGCTTTAAGCAAAGCCTGGCTGTCAGTGAATATTTTAATTTTTTGTCCGGTATATCCTCTTCTGATGTTACTTGCAGATACAAACTGAATGTTACCTAATTATTGAAGATATTTTAGGCAGAAATTTAAATCTGTAATATTTAACGTTGCGTGATATTATCGATAAGTTATTGTGCTTTCATGTATCTTATAATTGTGTATCCCAGAAATTAATTAATTTTTTAATTTCCTCCACTTTGATTGTAACAATTTCCTTGGAAATTTCGCTTTGAAAGCCTCCAAACCTTTATATGGGATTCGTATCGTGTAAATTATACCTTAAAAGGTATATTTTGGGAGTTTTAATTGATCGAATCGTACAGAAACAAGCTACACATTTTATAAAAATACAAGCTAGCTATATAAATTCCACGGTATCAGAATCACAGTGATTAATTACACTACACCAACACTAAAACTTTACACTATCTTACGCGCGTTTCGATTACCTGGAGGTCCAGTTTACTGAAGAAGCTGAAAAACTTTTGTCGTTCGTCAACAACTTGTCGTTTCAATCTAGATGAAGAAGGACATAATTTAATGTTATTCTACGTAAGGACAGTGGTGGCTCGTGGCTACTCCAAACAAGGAACCAAAATGAAAAGCAATTGAAAGCACTCCATCTCCCGGTGTAGCTGGCAGAAGTTTTCAAACATTCTCCTGGCAGTCTGAACTTCATTACAAAATTAAATTACAAAAAAATATAACTTTCCAAAGAAAAACTGATTGTTATATAAATGTTACTAGCTCGATGAGCTGATTTATGTGATATTGTGGTTGATTGATGTCAATGCTCCTTCGGGAAATTTTCGTATTAAATTTCAGATATTTGGTTTAAGGCCTGTTACTTATAAATACTGTGTAGTGTAAGCATCTCTGCACTCCAGAAACTTACTTAGGAGTTTAATTTAGTTTATTTAGTTTTCACATCCCTTGTCTATGGCTTCACTATAGACAAGGTTAATCACCATCAGAATAAAAACCTAAATGTTAAAGTAATTTTCCCATTTTTCACATGTATCTTACTTAATTTTTTATATATATATTTATTTACTAACCTATACGTAATTACTATTGTAATACAAGCTATCTAACGATTTCTGAGTATTATTGAGTTGTGTAAGTCTTAATTACCGAACTGTGTACCTACTTCGAGTAATTTTGCTTGTAAGTCGTCTCCTTTTCTACTACTTTAAACCAAGAAAAGGTGGCGTCCTTTATTTTTGTTGTAGTCTCGTTTAGTTACAATCCTATATTAATTTGAGGGTATCCAACTTTACTCACCTGCTCTACCGACGAACATCTGCCGTTCGCAAAAGTAGTAACTTTCTCTATAAAAATCAGGTATATTTTGGGAATGGGTTATGATTTACTGATATTTTGCAAATCTATAGCCTTTCGAGAAACTTATACGACCACACCACATCTCTCCAGAGTGCTTACTTATGCAGGTTAAAAGGTCGCAGTAAGGAATTGAAGTAGTTTGTACCTGCAGATTGTCTGTTGTACATGCTTCTTTGGCCATCTGGTCGGCTTTCTCATTGCCCAAAATTCCGATATGGCATGGTTTACCTCCTTATTTGAATTTTGATCTCCCTTCGAAAATTGGAAAAAAATTATCCAAACATGACAGTTAATTTTGACATTCGATATTTATATGCGCAAAATCTTCTATCTTATTCACCTTCCAAAAATTATTACTAGCTTTTTTCGCATCATCGTATAAAATTCCTGCATAGAACATGTTGAAACTACTCATTGTGCCACTACTCGATGTTACAATCCCATATTGTATAGTTTAGCAGGATTAAGGTTCTACCACAACAGCCCAGAATATTTCAATGTGAAGTTAGTGCCATGTTTAGTGGGGATAAGATTGACTGACCCACTTAAAATACGAAATTTCCATCCGGTTTCGAACATAAATTTCATTCTCAAGACAAAGCCAATTTCATTTTGGCGGGACCAGCAGCTTGTCTACGGAGGCCGCAAGCCGCCTCCAGCTAAAATTTAACCGGCTCTTGCTCGACGTTTGAACATTTCAACTAACCCGTTCGTTGACTTCAAGGACGCTGATGTGGCCGTCCTTTTCTTTAACTGTGTTTGTGGTATAAAGTTGTTATCAGTAATAAAACAACCATTCCAAAGGCTTACATCTTACATGATGTGTAAGTTTGCATATAAGTTATCATTTTTGGTTCAACAAATTCTAAACAGCTATTTATCATACAGAGTGAACCGTCCTTAATAGATTAATTATTTACTCTGAACATCAAACCATACCATACCATACATACACCACCACGCCTTTAGTTCCCATTTGTCCGTTTTTGGAAGATAAGAGGTCCACTTCACACACTAGCAAAGGCAACGGTTTTTCAAATTTATTTATATTCTTCCATCTTTCATTCAAAAATGAACCAAAATTTTGCTGCAATTCCAGCAAGATTATCCAGATAATTGGATTGGAAGGAGAGGTCCCATTGAGTGGTCACCTAGATCACCAGAGTTACCGCCAACTGATCTTTTCTGTGGTTTTACCTTAAGTACCACAATTGTCGATTTACCACAAGAATAACTCAACATCTATTTAATTTCGTTCCCATTTGTCTGTTATTGGAAGTTAAGAGGTCTACTCCACACAATAGCAAAGGCAACGGTTTTTCAAGTTTATTTATATTCTTCCATCAAAAAATGAACCAAAATTTGCTGCACTTCCAACAAGATTATCCAGATAATCTGATTGGAAGGAAAGTTCCCATTGAGTGGTCACCTAGATCACCAGAGTTACCGCCAACTGATCTTTTCTGTGGTATTACCTTAAGTATCAAAATTGTCAATATACCACAAGTATAACTCACCATCTATTTAATTGATTAACATTTTTGAAGTTCGACAAGAAATATTTTGTTTTCGAATTAATTTTCTCGCTTCATTGTTCCATTTTTTTAGGACATTTGGAAGGTCTATCCTGTACAGATTATTTTTAGTATTTCCAGAAACAGTGAAATATATATTTATTTAATTTTATAAAATGTATAAACGTAAACTCCCAACTGTATATAAAGTGAGAAAAAATTGTTAAATTTACCCTTTTTCCAAATTATGTGTGCATCCCCAAGGATTTTGATCCCTGTTTGGAGGGGCTAAAGGATATACTTTAATCCCTAGAGTACAAGAATATGTTAACACCCTGATTCATTTGGAACGTTGTAGAATTGTATCTACTTGGCAACAAATAAAGATAGTGACGAATAAAGGTTTATTCATATTTTTTATAAAAAGATTCCAAATATATTTTTTTCTTCTACCCGCGACTTCGCTTACGTTGGTGTACGTGTACGTGTTAAAATTGAATAATTGAAGCTTGCTTCTTATTGCACGACATAGGACTTTTGGGAAGGCTAGTGAACTCATGAAACGTGTAATGTTACGAAAAAGCGTTCGCCAAATATTTTCAGAAATTGTCAAAAATTGTCAAAAACTGTCAAAAATGGTCAACAATTGTCAGAAATTTTGAAGAATGTTCAAAATTTTTGAAAAAATGTCAAAAATGGTCAATAATTGTCGAAGACGGTCAATAATTGTCAAAACCAATCAAAATTCGTCAAAAATGGTCCAAAAGGATCAATAATTGTTAAAATTTTGAAAAAATGGTCAAAAATTGTCAAAATTTTGAAAAAATGGTCAATAATTGTCAAAATCTTGAAAAAATGATTAATAATTGCCATATATGTTAAAATTTTGAAAATGGTTAATAATTGCCAAATATTTTCAGAAATTGTCAAAAATTGTAAAAAAATGTAAAAAATGGTCAAAAATTGTCAAAAATTTTGAAAAATGTTCAAAATTTTTGAAAAATTGTCAAAAATGGTCAATAATTGTCAAAACCAATCAAAATTCGTCAAAAATTGTCAAAAATGGTCCAAAAGGATCAATAATTGTTAAAATTTTTAAAAATGGTAAAAAATTGTCAACATTGTGAAAAAATGGTCAATAAATGCCAAATATGTTAAAATTTTTGAAACATTGTAAAAAATGGTCAATAATTGTCAAAGACGGTCAATAATTGTCAAAATTCGTCAAAAACTGTCAAAAATGGTCAATAATTGTTAAAAATGGTCAATAATTGTTAAAATTTGGATAAATGGTCGAGAATTTGAAAAAATTGTCAAAAATTGTCAAAAACTGTCAAAATTTGGAAAAAATGGATAATAATTGCCAAATATTTTCAAAAATTGTAAAAAATTTGGAAAAATGGTCAATAATTGTCAAAACTTTTGAAAAATGGTCAAATTTTTCGAAAAATTGTCAAAATTTTGAAAAAATGGTCAATAATTATAAGAAATGGTCAATAATTATAAAAAATGGTCAATAATTATTAAAAATTGTCAAATTTTTTAAAAAATGATCAAATTTTTTGGAAAATTGTCAAAAATGGTCAATAATTGTTAAAATTTGGAAAAATGGTCTAAAATGTTCAAAATTTTTGAGAAAATGTCAAAAATGGTCAATAATTGTCAAAGACGGTCAATAATTGTCAAAACCAATCAAAATTCGTCAAAAATGGTCCAAAAGGATCGATGATTATTAAAATTTTGAAAAATGGTCAAAAATTGTCAAAATTTTTAAAAAATGGTCAATAATTGCCAAATATGTTAAAATTTTTGAAAAATTGTAAAAAATGGTCAATAATTGTCAAAGACGGTCAATAATTGTCAAAATTCGTCAAAAACTGTCAAAAATGGTCAATAATTGTTAAAAATGGTCAATAATTTTTAAAATTTGGAAAATGGTCTAAAATGGTCAAGAACTTGGAAAAATCGTCAAAAATTGTCAAAATTCTGAAAAAATGGTTGATAATTGCCAAATATTTTCAAACATTGTCAAAAATTTGGAAAAATTGTCAAAAATTGTCAAAATTTTGAAAAAATGGTCAATAATTATAAAAAACTGTCAAAAATGGTCAATAATTATTAAAAATTGTCAAAATTTTTGAAAAATTGTCGAAAATGGTCAATAATTGTCAGAACCTAGCAAAAATTGTCAATAATTGTTAAAATTTGGAAAAATGGTCAAAAATTTTTGAAAAATTTCCAAAAATGATCAATAATTGTCAATACTGTCAAAATTGGTCAATAATTGTCAAAAATGATCAATAATTATTAAAATTTGGAAAAATTGTCAAAATTTCGAAAAAATGGTCAATAATTATAAAAAACTGTCAAAAATGGTCAATAATTATTAAAAATTGTCAAAATTTTCGAAAAATTGTCAAAAATGGTCAATAATTGTCAGAACCTGTCAAAAATTCTCAAAAATGGTCAATAATTGTAAAAATTTGGAAAAATGGTCAAAATTTTTGAAAAATTTCCAAAAATGATCAATAATTGTCAATACTGTCAAAATTGGTCAATAATTGTCAAAAATGATCAATAATTATTAAAATTTGAAAAAATTGCCAAAAACTGTCAAAATTTTGAAAAAATGGTCAATAATTGCCAAATATGTTAAAATTTTCGAAAAATTGTCAAACATGGTCAATAATTGTCAAAGACCGTCAAAAATTCGTCAAAAACTGTCAAAAACGGTCAAAAATTGTCAAAATTTTCGAAAAATGGTGATAAGAATGGCATAAGAAGCAAGCTTCTGTCGGCGGTCCGACGACCGCTCACCTTTTTTTTTTATATATTTGTCCTTAAGTTCTGAACAGAATCATCAGGATAAAACTGGAGTTTTTAATTTTCCATGTTTACCACACAATTTGCGCGGTGGTAGTTTCTCAGAGGAGCCTTCCCATTGAATTTTCACTAATAATATCACAAGAGCTCAAATTATTTCCGGAAATTTTCTCAAAATATTCGTGCCCGAAAGAAAAATTTTCAGGATCAATTTAAGCTTGCGTGGTATTCGGTAAGAAAATTTCACACTATAATTGGGGAACAATTATTAATCCAACCTGACATTTTAAATAAATTTAATTTAATTTACCTTTTCAACTGTCAAAAAATTTCCACTTAAATATCGAGGCGCCTCGAGAAAATTTCCGGAAATTTTTCTAGTTGCCATGGTAACTAGTCAAAATTAAGGCATCTTATTGGTTAAAAAGAAGAAGTGTGAAATTTTCGGGAATTTTTTTTTTCATTCTTTTGTTTTTCTCATTCAAATAATAAATAAATTATGTAAATTGTAGATTGCCAGTAAGTCCTTTTCAGAAATATTCAGTAACTTTGCAAAACTGAATACCCATATGTCTGTTTTTCCTTGTTTTGTCCGAAATTGGTGAAAAATAAAAATATTATCAGTATTTGTTGCCATAAATATAAATCACAATAGTATCGGATTACTGTCAAAATGTTATGAGAGAAGATAAATTAACTTTTTCGGAGAATCAATTACAACGTCGAAAACATCTACTTTAGTTACACTTTTCGAGTTAATTCTCGGACGGTTCTAAAACTTTTTGCACAACTTTTCGAACATACGTTTCTTCTTGTTCAGTTTCCCACACTTGCGTCCTCACATTCAGGTCGTTGTTCGGCTTATATTTATAGCCAAACTTTTAATAAGACATAAAAAAAAGTTTATATTCCATAAATATTTCAATCTGACATTCCCCGGAGGCAAGTGTTTCAATCAATCATCGCGGAAATCTGGAGCAATCTAAGTTTAAAATGAAATTTCTGAATTGGAGTACGTTTCGTTCGCCGGAAATGTATCGCTATGTTCAAATTACTTTCGTATAAAGGTCTGATGACTGTTGTTACTTTTGAAAATTGAGCTGAACGCTGGGAAATAATTTTTGCCCCTGGAAATGAGTCATCAATATCGGGAAACAATCAATTTTTCGGGAAGCCTACTTCAAAACATATTGTTAGTAGATTCCAATCCATCTTATTACTTTCTTCTCAAGATTAATATGAAAAAAATTGATTACAATTAGACAGCTTCTTCCTAATTTTTACTTTTACTTTTAATAGCGGGTGTCCCAGAAGTTTCTGAACCATTTTAACTGCAAAAGTCTCGGAACTCTGAAACGATAGGGTCAATATCATCGGCATATCCTTGGCAGGATATTCCGAGGTCAGTCAAACCACACAGGAGTTCGTCAACCGTCAGGCTCCACATTAATGGGGATGATACTCCTCCCTGCGGACATCTTCTGGTTATAGAGATGGAAACAATGTCTTTGTTCGTCCTCGTCTCTGCTACTTTAGTGGTGAGCAGTTCCGACATCCATTTGGATGTTGTGCTGTCTAAACCTCTTCTATTTAATGCTCTTTTGACAGGCTGATGAGGAGTATTGTCAAAAGTTCCTTCTACATCCAACAATGCTAATGTGGGTGGAGAGGTAGTCTCTCTAGGATTTTCGTTCTAATTTAATTAACTTTTTTCATCGTTTTGAGCACTAACGATGTTAGACTGATTGGTCTGAAGCATTTGGGGTTTGTTTTGTTCCTTTTTTCAGCTTTGGAATAAAGGTTACTATATCCCTTCTCCATGCTTTTGGTATATAACCCAGTTCTAAGCAGCTACGACTGATTCTAACCAAATGTGGTAGTATTTCGTCTGAGTAAGTCATTCGATTTTTGAAAGAAGTACGACTTAGTCAAAATGGATCAGAAACTTCTGGGCCACCTGGTAGTAGAAGAGCCAGTGACACTTTCCAGTGATAATATGAACGAGCTCTAGCCCAGTTTTTGAGTTGGTCCCACAGGATTGGTTCTAGTAGTGAATCAACCTACCTCCGGTCAATTTTGCCTAGATAACTGTGGGATCTACAGCTACAGCTCTCTCCTCTCCTACTATACAACCCAAGTGTTCTTCTGAGACATAATTTTGAATATATTTTTGGTTTCTTATAACTATTGATAAGCAATCTATTCTTCTTCTTATCACGCCCTCTTCTGCCGAAGGTTGGCGATCCAAATGGCAATTGTAACTCTGGAAATTGCAGCACGAAGGATTTCTGCAGATGAGGGGTTGAACCATCTCCTTATATCTTTCAGCCATGAGTTTTGGCGTCTTCCTACTGATCTTTTGTATGACCCAGGTATCGCATTTTTCTTTCCTGACTACATAACGTATCCACGCACTTTATGGGACCTAAAGTATATCTTTTACTCAAATTCTACTTATAATTCCACTGATTCCAATCACTACCTAAAATATTTAACCCTCTCTTGGTCTTTAATATTTAACCAGTTGTTTTTTTCCCTATTTCCGAAATCCTAATTTGAATATCTAATTTCTTGGAAGTAGTATGCAAATCTGTCGGAAATAGTGAAACTTCACGTCCGCTCGAAGTTCTCAGGGGTTCCCACGAGAGGGAATGTGGGTAGGAATAAGGGATTATCATCGGGTCGGCCATACGCACAGCCCCTTTCACCTCTCTTTCTCGCAACAATTCCTGGAGGGACTCAAAAGCTTCAAATATTTGGGACATTGTTTTGGCAGAAACTCACTTATTTACCAGGTGGACGCCGTATTAGTCTATAGTATCATTCAGATCAAATAGAATTTGGGATTTTGATGAGAAAATGGACTAGGTGCATTATATTTTCCTACTCTAGCGCCATCTAGTTCCTATGTGTTACTTACTGTTTACCGCAAGACACTTTTTCAAATTGGCTCTTATACTAGTCTGTTCTCGTTGTATCTAGTCTCCAAGTTTAAAACTAAAAAGTAGTATAAAGACTTTCCCAATTCAAAAATTCTGACAGATCAATATTTTCCAAAATGAAAGGTGTATCAAATACTAACCTCACTACTTATAACATTTCCGTGAATGTCACACCGTATATTTCCTTATCGTTGTAAATGTCTAGTTATGTGGAGGGTTGGAGATGCTTTCTAGGCGATACTCGACACGCTAACGACCTAACCTAAATGTTGTAGAATCAACCATCCTTTCGACGGTAGTTTCATGTTACACAAAATAACAGATAACGAACCTGTTAGTACAACTTCATTTTATAACTTGGAAGTTTTGAAACAGTAAACTGAAAGTGAAGCAGGAAACAATTTTTGTAACGATGTATAATGGATGTTATCAAACGAAAACGAAATTTATGTAGATATTCAAATCTACTTTTAAACCCAAATCGGATCGATTTTAAAGCTGGAGTTAAGTAAAGTGTGGCTTTTTCAAATTTGACGAAAAATACTACAAATTCAGGGCTTGTCAAGGTAACGAGATTGTACTAAAATGGTGTGCGAATCTGGAATATTTTACTGGAAAAAGTTTACAGCGTTAGTAGCTAGAACTCCGTTTTACATAAGAAGAAGCCACGTGAAGTTTGCCAACTGTCTTGCGCAGAAACCAAAATCGGTCTTGTTTATGTATGTCGCCTTGTAACGACCGTTTCATGCCATTGGCGTTACAAACGATATTTCATTCCGACAGCCATTTTATTATTGACATTTGAGGTTGTGTTTGAAGCAATCATTTACTGTCGAATAGTTTTTGATTTTTGAATATGTTAAGACGTTTAGCTAGTTTATCTGTGTGAGTTTTGTCTGTTTTATTTGATCTAAAACCATGCTTCCTAATATACTTGCTGGTGTTACATTTTTAACATTCTAATTTTGTGTTAACCTACAAAATGTGAAAACGCGACGCTACTGATTTGAAGTGGAAGTTCGCGCATACGACTGCAACTTCAGGTGGGTTCTTCTTACGTGACTCGGAGTCTACTATTAATTATTATGTTAGCAGAAAAATATGCATGGCATTTTAATTTTGACGTATTGGACTAACTTCATTTTTTTGTTTTCAGGTATATTTGAGTGAGTTTGTCAATTATTGAGTTATCTTGTGATCTTTATAGTAGAATTGAGAAGTTTCGAGTGATTCCGAGTTCCATTGACCCTTTGCGGGAGTTGTAACTTGAGATTTCGCGTATTTGGATGGTATAACGTCGAATTGTGTGTTTTGCGTTGTTTCAGACTCTATCTAGACTTCTTACGTGTTTTTGTCTGTATTTGAGAGGTAGAGCATGGAAAATGGTCGAATTGCAAGCTAGTTCTTGTTTTCTGGTATATTTGAGTGAGTTTGTCAATTATTAAGTTATCTTGTGATCTTTATAGTAGAATTGAGAAGTTTTGAGTGATTCCGAGTTCCATTGACCCTTTGGGGGAGTTGTAACTTGAGATTCCGCGTATTTGGATAGTATAACGTCGAATTGTGTGTTTTGCGTTGTTTTAGACTCTATTGAGACTTCTTACGTGTTTTTGCCTGTATATGAGAAGTAGAGAATGGTAAGTGGTCGAATTGCAAGCTGGTTCTTGTTTTCAGGTATATTTGAGTGAGTTTGTCAATTATTAAGTTATCTTGTGATCTTTATAGTAGAATTGAGAAGTTTTGAGTGATTCCAAGTTCCATTGACCCTTTGGGGGAGTTGTTACGTGAGATTCCGCGTATTTGGATGGTATAACGTCGAATTGTGTGGTTTGCGTTGTTCTAGACTCTATTGAGACTTCTTACGTGTTTTTGTCTGTATTTGAGAGGTAGAGAATGGAAAATGGTCGAATTGCAAGAGATTATCGATTTTTGTTGATGTCAAATTTGCGGAATAGAACAGCTTCTGAGGTTTTACTGCGAAATCAGCTTCAATAGGTTAGAAATGTTAATGTTAGCGAATGAACAGTTAGAAGAAGGCTTCGTGCTAATGGATTATTTTGCAGAAGGATGGCTTCAAGGCCAACATTAAACCGTCAGCATCGAATTGCAAGATTGGATTTTGCTCGAAATCACTTGACATGGAACGATGATGATTGGAGCAGGGTACTCCTTACATCACGGACGTCGAAGAGTATGAAGAAGGACCGGAAGAAGATACCCCCCGCTTGTGTTGACCATAGACGTAAATTTGGTGGTGGGTCTGTTATGGTTTGGACAGGTATCACTTCAGAAGCACATACAGAGTTGGTTTTTTCTTAGAGAATGGCTGTCTTACAGCTCACAGATATGTAACGAAGGTCCTAGAAGATCATGTTGTGCCTTTCATGGTTACAATGGGTGCTGCCAGGATTGTAAGTGAATTTATTGTTATGTTATGTTAAATGCCCACGTTGGTGGTCCAAATTTGTTATGTTTTACACCACGTTGTACGCCAATTTGTAATATTAAGTTTAAAACTTTTATTTTGCTATACATGCGTGTATAACGTGTGGCCTACGTCATTAATATTTTTTTATTTGTCTTCGTGGAGTGTTGATATTTTGATTTATTACTATTTGAAAAATGGGTTGATTTTTTTTTAGAATGTAAATTGAAATGAAAATAAATTTGTAGATTTTGTTCTATGCTCAGCTAAACTCAATCAAAACAAAATTCTCCATCAAAGGACGTGCGGTTTAATTCCTCACAGATGTATGTTTAACAAATCAAACTCCTAAACCTTCTTGTTGAATTCATGAAATTTTATTGAACAATAACAAATAGAAAACAAATTTTTATCAAACCACAAACCTAAATACAATAATTTTAAATGTTAGTGTGACAACACTGTTCACTGATCGTGACGTTGACTGATGACAAGCTTCCTGTTCATTTTTACAAAATGGCCTACAGTTCACGCCACGATGTGTATTTAATGAAATTATTCACAGATGAAAAAATTAATGGTATAAATTATTATTATAAAATATTGTGTCACGACTGAGATGTCGTCAACGAAGTTTGGAAAAATCCTTTGAAGTTTATCAAGAAATGTAAGTATTTCTATTAAGTTCTATCATTAGCCAAAATAAGTCTCAAAATAAAACACACCTGGAGATAGTATTAAGATTTTTGGATTCTTCAACAAATTATTTCAGATTGGAAATGTTTTTATTTTCTTCAATATCTTGTAAAATCGGTGAGTATTACTCTTTTCTTAGTGATTTAAAATGTTAATTTTGATTTATAACATTTTAGTAAACATCAGGCTGTCACTTCTTGTCTGTTTTTCTTGACTGTCAAAGTTCGGTTATGTTCATATTTGATTATAAAATTAATCTTTTTTCTAGGTTAATAAAATTTTGAAACAATTGAATGTCAGAGAGAAGCCAAATACATCCTCCCTGAACGACGACTTTTATGACCTAAACTGATAAATTTGGGTTTTCTAACCTTACTTTTATGGTCAAAATTTTTCCAAATTTCTTAATATGACTTCAGGATATGCAAAAACTATACTAAATTAAGGCTAATAACATCCTATAATCAAAATAAACCCTCATTCGCGTTCCTTTTGCGTTTTATTGCTTATTTAGAAGATTTCAATATTTGTCACTTGAATGTTGTAAAAAGCACTATATTCTGTTAAACACACGCGAAATGATTTTAAAGACACTGTATTCTTTCGTATAATGTTTTTCACATACTTTCCTTCACCTTTCTTATGCTAATCTACAATCTTTTTCTATTTTTAAATATCAATGTCAAGGTTATGCCTTTTATTACAATTGTGTTCTTTCTGAACCTTATATCATTGATTTATTGATATTGATAACCTTTTTAAAGATAATATCAACATTTACTAATAGAATTATGAACTAAAAATCTTATTAGAAAATATTATTTATTTGGTTTCATATCTGTCAAATTTTCTTGTGACTACATATCTTTAATTTCACTGCCTGTGAATTATAAATTGTTATTTGATTGATTTTGTTGTTTATAATTAAAGATGAAGGATTGTTAGAACTTATTCTTACTTCAAATTGTCAATATTAATCTCCAGTGAGATAGTCTGGACCTAAGTTTTTTGAGATAGTTGTTCGAATGACAAAATTCTCATTATTGCATTTGAATTGTTATCAAATCAAATATTCTAGGTTTTTATAACTATGTAAAAGTGATATGAGATAAGTTTAATTTCATTAATTTAATTATATTTCTCTGTTAACATACAGAGTGTTTGTTTGTTAACATACAGAGTATTTGTTCATCTAAAATATGTACCAATATTAATTGAATTAACTTAATTTTCAATCTCAACCGAACACAAAATTCACCTTCTGTCAAAAACATCCAAGCACGCTGCTAAATGTTTTAAACGTTAGAATGATGCTTAATACGTCTATTTTTGTGATTTTTCAACTAGTAGAGTCTTAGTAGCCACTAACTTCAACTATTAACAAGGCTGTTAATCTTTAGTGTGCAGCAATCAATGAATATCCACTTTAAGAAGCACCACTCGTATTCCCTTCAGATATCCAGCTACATAAAGTTATAGAGAAGTTTCTTACAACAATACAATAATTCTGGATTGCTCCCGTTTAAATTTCCTTGCGCAAATAGACGTTACGTCTCGCTTCAGTCAAAGTTTAATTAGTTGGGCAGAACCCCGTAGCCCCACTTGCTCCTTCTTCTTGGTCACGTATTTGTGGCTGTCGGCATCTAACTATAGCATTAAAGTCTTATAGGCCTCTATAGGGACTCTCATCACGTTTTATATGATTGGAAATAAACTCATTTGAGACGTTGAAGATAGTCAAATTAATATCAATGGGATAATATGAAAAATACATACTTTTATCACTTGACAAGTTAATTCTTAATAATAATTGGGAATTAAGGAATTTAATCTTCTAAGTTTAATACTCGGGACCTAATGTCATTTCACACATCAAACATATATCACTTTGACCCTTAGACTGATGTCTCTTGTACCATAACAATATAATTAGGGAGCCCTTGAGTTTACATACTTTACCTATTCAACGCAAACTGTCAATAACGATGAGGGCAACTAACTAATCGTCCTAATTTTGGTTCTAAATGGGGTAATTTTCATTTAAACTCAAGTTACTATTCTGGTAACTTAGCTTTGTTAGAAACAACCCATCGGGTTTAAATTGACGCTTCCATTATCTAAAATATTGATCAGCTAAACGTGGAGAAGTTGAGCCTTCACTAGTTCGAACACAAAAAAGTAATAAAATATCCTGTAATTTCCAACAAAATTGAGCACGAAAAGACGTGGACGGATGATGTAAACAAAATATAAAAAACTACTGCTCAATGCATGATATCACAGCACTTTTCAGCGCACCACAACAATTAAGTGCACGTTCAAACCTTGAAGAGCATGATATAGAGACAAATAAGCAGCTTGCTGTTTTTAGTGAAAGATGACCGTTTCCTGTTAGTAAGTGTTTCTCCTTTTTCCTGGCAGAAGCGACGTTAATTCGAAACTTTTTCAGTGTCAGTGAATGCTGGAGTGTTTCCTCTTTTTCCTGGTAGAAGCCCCATTAATTCTACAAAGCTCTGTGAGAAAACCTTTAATCTCTTCCGGTTCTAGTTCTCCAGAGATATGGATTGGTTCTACCCTGGAAGTACTTTCCAGAACGCAGAACGAATCTGGTCCTACAAAGAGAGTTGCCTTTTTGGCTATCTCATCAGCTATTTTATTTCCTTGATCACCAGTATGACTAAATCCAAGGGGGGGATTTCTCCCTCTTCTACTTTTAGTTTGCCAAGGAGGAGAAGTATTTTTAGTGAAAGATGGCCGCTTCCTATCAGTAAGTGTTTCTCCTTTTTCCTGGCAGAAGCGACGTTAATTCGAAACCTTTTCAGTGTCAGTAAATGCAGGAGTGTTTCCTCTTTTTTCTGGTAGAATTCACATTAATCCTACAAAACTCTGTGAGAAAAACTCTCTCCCGGTTGTAGTTCTCCAGAGATATGGATTGGTTCTATCCTGGAAGTACTTTCCAGAACGCAGAGCGAATCTTTTCCTACAAAGAGAGTTGTCTTTATGGCTAGCTCATCAGCTATTTTATTTCCTTGATCACCAGTATGACTAAATCCAAGGGGGGGATTTCTCCCTCTTCTACTTTTAGTTTGCCAAGGAGGAGAAGTATTTTTAGTGAAAGATGGCCGCTTCCTATCAGTAAGTGTTTCTCCTTTTTCCTGGCAGAAGCGACGTTAATTCGAAACCTTTTCAGTGTCAGTAAATGCAGGAGTGTTTCCTCTTTTTTCTGGTAGAATTCACATTAATCCTACAAAACTCTGTGAGAAAAACTCTCTCCCGGTTGTAGTTCTCCAGAGATATGGATTGGTTCTATCCTGGAAGTACTTTCCAGAACGCAGAGCGAATCTTTTCCTACAAAGAGAGTTGTCTTTATGGCTAGCTCATCAGCAATTTTATTTCCTTGATCACCAGTATAACTGAATCCAAGGAGGGGATTTCTCCCTCTTCTACTTGTAGTTTACCAAGAAAGAGAAGTATTTTTAGTGAAAGATGGCCGCTTCCTGTCAGTAAGTGTTTCTCCTTTTTCCTGGCAGAAGCGACGTTAATTCGAAACTTTTTCAGTGTCAGTGAATGCTGGAGTGTTTCCTCTTTTTCCTGGTAGAAGCCCCATTAATTCTACAAAGCTCTGTGAGAAAACCTTTAATCTCTTCCGGTTCTAGTTCTCCAGAGATATGGATTGGTTCTACCCTGGAAGTACTTTCCAGAACGCAGAACGAATCTGGTCCTACAAAGAGAGTTGCCTTTTTGGCTATCTCATCAGCTATTTTATTTCCTTGATCACCAGTATGACTAAATCCAAGGGGGGGATTTCTCCCTCTTCTACTTTTAGTTTGCCAAGGAGGAGAAGTATTTTTAGTGAAAGATGGCCGCTTCCTATCAGTAAGTGTTTCTCCTTTTTCCTGGCAGAAGCGACGTTAATTCGAAACCTTTTCAGTGTCAGTAAATGCAGGAGTGTTTCCTCTTTTTTCTGGTAGAATCCACATTAATCCTACAAAACTCTGTGAGAAAAACTCTCTCCCGGTTGTAGTTCTCCAGAGATATGGATTGGTTCTATCCTGGAAGTACTTTCCAGAACGCAGAGCGAATCTTTTCCTACAAAGAGAGTTGTCTTTATGGCTAGCTCATCAGCAATTTTATTTCCTTGATCATCAGTATAACTGAATCCAAGGAGGGGATTTCTCCCTCTTCTACTTGTAGTTTACCAAGAAAGAGAAGTATTTTTAGTGAAAGATTGCCGCTTCCTGTCAGTAAGTGGTTCTCCTTTTTCCTGGCAGAAGCGACGTTAATTCTAAACCTTTTCAGTGTCAGGAAATGCAGGAGTGTTTCCTCTTTTTCCTGGTAGAAGCCAAATTAATTCTACAAAGCTCTGTGAGAAAACCTTTAATCTCTCCCGGTTGTAGCTCTCTAGATATATGGATTGGTTCTATCCTGGAAGTACTTTCCAGAACGCAGAACGAATCTGGTCCTACAAAGAGAGTTGCCTTTTTGGCTATCTCATCAGCTATTTTATTTCCTTGATCACCAGTATGACTAAATCCAAGGGGGGGATTTCTCCCTCTTCTACTTTTAGTTTGCCAAGGAGGAGAAGTATTTTTAGTGAAAGATGGCCGCTTCCTATCAGTAAGTGTTTCTCCTTTTTCCTGGCAGAAGCGACGTTAATTCGAAACCTTTTCAGTGTCAGTAAATGCAGGAGTGTTTCCTCTTTTTTCTGGTAGAATTCACATTAATCCTACAAAACTCTGTGAGAAAAACTCTCTCCCGGTTGTAGTTCTCCAGAGATATGGATTGGTTCTATCCTGGAAGTACTTTCCAGAACGCAGAGCGAATCTTTTCCTACAAAGAGAGTTGTCTTTATGGCTAGCTCATCAGCTATTTTATTTCCTTGATCACCAGTATGACTAAATCCAAGGGGGGGATTTCTCCCTCTTCTACTTTTAGTTTGCCAAGGAGGAGAAGTATTTTTAGTGAAAGATGGCCGCTTCCTATCAGTAAGTGTTTCTCCTTTTTCCTGGCAGAAGCGACGTTAATTCGAAACCTTTTCAGTGTCAGTAAATGCAGGAGTGTTTCCTCTTTTTTCTGGTAGAATTCACATTAATCCTACAAAACTCTGTGAGAAAAACTCTCTCCCGGTTGTAGTTCTCCAGAGATATGGATTGGTTCTATCCTGGAAGTACTTTCCAGAACGCAGAGCGAATCTTTTCCTACAAAGAGAGTTGTCTTTATGGCTAGCTCATCAGCAATTTTATTTCCTTGATCACCAGTATAACTGAATCCAAGGAGGGGATTTCTCCCTCTTCTACTTGTAGTTTACCAAGAAAGAGAAGTATTTTTAGTGAAAGATGGCCGCTTCCTGTCAGTAAGTGTTTCTCCTTTTTCCTGGCAGAAGCGACGTTAATTCGAAACTTTTTCAGTGTCAGTGAATGCTGGAGTGTTTCCTCTTTTTCCTGGTAGAAGCCCCATTAATTCTACAAAGCTCTGTGAGAAAACCTTTAATCTCTTCCGGTTCTAGTTCTCCAGAGATATGGATTGGTTCTACCCTGGAAGTACTTTCCAGAACGCAGAACGAATCTGGTCCTACAAAGAGAGTTGCCTTTTTGGCTATCTCATCAGCTATTTTATTTCCTTGATCACCAGTATGACTAAATCCAAGGGGGGGATTTCTCCCTCTTCTACTTTTAGTTTGCCAAGGAGGAGAAGTATTTTTAGTGAAAGATGGCCGCTTCCTATCAGTAAGTGTTTCTCCTTTTTCCTGGCAGAAGCGACGTTAATTCGAAACCTTTTCAGTGTCAGTAAATGCAGGAGTGTTTCCTCTTTTTTCTGGTAGAATCCACATTAATCCTACAAAACTCTGTGAGAAAAACTCTCTCCCGGTTGTAGTTCTCCAGAGATATGGATTGGTTCTATCCTGGAAGTACTTTCCAGAACGCAGAGCGAATCTTTTCCTACAAAGAGAGTTGTCTTTATGGCTAGCTCATCAGCAATTTTATTTCCTTGATCATCAGTATAACTGAATCCAAGGAGGGGATTTCTCCCTCTTCTACTTGTAGTTTACCAAGAAAGAGAAGTATTTTTAGTGAAAGATTGCCGCTTCCTGTCAGTAAGTGGTTCTCCTTTTTCCTGGCAGAAGCGACGTTAATTCTAAACCTTTTCAGTGTCAGGAAATGCAGGAGTGTTTCCTCTTTTTCCTGGTAGAAGCCAAATTAATTCTACAAAGCTCTGTGAGAAAACCTTTAATCTCTCCCGGTTGTAGCTCTCTAGATATATGGATTGGTTCTATCCTGGAAGTACTTTCCAGAACGCAGAACGAATCTGGTCCTACAAAGAGAGTTGCCTTTTTGGCTATCTCATCAGCTATTTTATTTCCTTGATCACCAGTATGACTAAATCCAAAGAGGGGATCTCTCCCTCTTCTACTTGTAGTTTGCCAAGGAAGAGAATTTTTTTTAGTGAAAGATGGCCGCTTCCTGTCAGTAAGTGTTTCTCCTTTTTCCTGGCAGAAGCGACGTTAATTCGAAACCTTTTCAGTGTCAGTAAATGCAGGAGTGTTTCCTTTTTTTCCTGGTAGAATCCACATTAATTCTACAAAACCCTGTGAGAAAAACTCTCTCCCGGTTGTAGTTCTCCAGAGATATGGATTGGTTCTATCCTGGAAGTACTTTCCAGAACGCAGAGCGAATCTTTTCCTACAAAGAGAGTTGCCTTTATGGCTAGCTCATCAGCAATTTTATTTCCTTGATCACCAGTATAACTAAATCCAAGGAGGGGATTTCTCCCTCTTCTACTTGTAGTTTACCAAGAAAGGGAAGTATTTTTAGTGAAAGATGGCCGCTTCCTGTCAGTAAGTGTTTCTCCTTTTTCCTGGCAGAAGCGACGTTAATTCTAAACCTTTTCAGTGTCAGGAAATGCAGGAGTGTTTCCTCTTTTTCCCGGTAGAAGCCAAATTAATTCTACAAAGCTCTGTGAGAAAACCTTTAATCTCTCCCGGTTGTAGCTCTCTAGATATATGGATTGGTTCTATCCTGGAAGTACTTTCCAGAACGCAGAACGAATCTGGTCCTACAAAGAGAGTTGCCTTTTTGGCTATCTCATCAGCTGTTTTATTTCCTTGATCACCAGTATGACTAAATCCAAGGAGGGGATTTCTCCCTCTTATACTTTTATTTTGCCAAGAAAGAGAAGTATTTTTAGTGAAAGATGGCCGCTTCCTATCAGTAAGTGTTTCTCCTTTTTCCTGGCAGAAGCGACGTTAATTCGAAACTTTTTCAGTGTCAGTAAATGCAGGAGTGTTTCCTCTTTTTCCTGGTAGAAGCCCCATTAATTCTACAAAGCTCTGTGAGAAAACCTTTAATATCTTCCGGTTGTAGTTCTCCAGAGATATGGATTGGTTCTATCCTGGAAGTACTTTCCAGAACGCAGAACGAATCTGGTCCTACAAAGAGAGTTGCCTTTTTGGCTATCTCATCAGCTATTTTATTTCCTTGATCACCAGTATGACTAAATCCAAGGAGGGGATTTCTCCCTCTTATACTTTTATTTTGCCAAGAAAGAGAAGTATTTTTAGTGAAAGATGGCCGCTTCCTATCAGTAAGTGTTTCTCCTTTTTTCTGGCAGAAGCGACGTTAATTCGAAACCTTTTTAGTGTCAGTAAATGCAGGAGTGTTTCCTCTTTTTCCTGGTAGAAGCCACATTAATTCTACAAAACTCTGTGAGAAAAACTCTCTCCCGGTTGTAGTTCTCCAGAGATATGGATTGGTTCTATCCTGAAAGTGTTTTCCAGACCGCAGAACGAATCTGGTCCTACAAAGAGAGTTGCCTTTATGGCTAGCTCATCAGCTATTTTATTTCCTTGATCACCAGTATGACTAAATCCAAGGAGGGGATTTCTCCCTCTTCTACTTTCGCCAACGTCAAATGTGAACGATTAACCTATAAATACAAAAAAAAACAACAAACTTCAGACATCAGTCATGGTTATCAAATGCCCAGTGCAGGCATAAAACCAAAGTGCTGATTGATACATGGGAGACTTGCTGCTATTTCTTTGATAATAGTTGATCATTTGGTCTTGTAGGCTTCCTTATTAGGTAATATTTTACTTAAAGATAATTTCGAAATTTCAGAGCTTTCTCTATCAATCCTAAAACCCGTGAACAGCATTGCTTTGTCACTCGAAATTTTTGATAAGATGCAAATTCCTTATGTCGTGGAAATGACCAGATCGAGGAAGACTATTATTTCGATGACTTCGAAATCAACTTCGAAAACGTCATTCATAAAGAAAAGTTTTTCAGATAAAATCAGCTGTCAACTGCGATTTCAAACTAAGTCGAACTTAAGTGAACCCAATCGGGGACTTAATATTATGTCCTCCTTAACTAGTTTAAGGAATACTTAGAGAATTCTAGAATAGTCGGGAACTGCAAACAATCCCTCAAGCAATTCTTAAACTCAACAAAGTAACTTTGTTGTGAGTGGGATTGCTGATTGTCTTGCAAAGCAAGAAGCTTGTGCTATTCTTATCGGATACGACCTTTTGCTCGCTACGCTGAATTACTCTTGTATCTTCAGAAATATGATCTCAGAGTAATCACAGGAACTCTCACTGAATCTCTGTGAGATTGATAAAGTGGAACATGCAGATTCTGCGATTATGCAGATGAGACGTCTGCAATTGTAGGGTAATTGATCGCCAACGCTAACAGGTCTACCTAGAGCTTAACTAGCTACAAAACGGATAGTAAGCTTCCTTAGAGGCTTAGATTTTTTGGACTGGATCATAAAGAGTGAGTTTTAAGTATGGAACTTCTCAATTATCTCGGAAACCGATCTCATGATTTTTATAGATTTTTGTGTGCAAGAATCTTGTGATATGGCCGATATAGTGGTGGCATATACACTGTTGTCAGATCTTACCTTTTTTCTTAAGAAATACTTTCCATGTAATGTTACTTATACCTAAATGCCAAGATTTCGGAATTATAGCTACATTTACATTATCTTCGCCGAAGTTGAAATAATACATGATTGAATAAACTCGTTTAATTTGAATAATCTTTTTTCAAATGTCTTATCCGGCAACTGAGGGGAATTTATTTGAGATAGGAAAAAAAACACAATTTGAATTATTTTAATTTAACGTTAAAAATTTCAGTGGTTGTACAATTACCAACCAAAATTAACATTTTTCCCTATTACCTGACAGATCCGACGTTTTCCTCCCAATCCGTCCCTAAACTCCTTATAGTTAATAGCAACAGCAGCCGCCCACACGAAAAGTTGGGAATTACAAGCTGTTTCTCTTAAAGCTATTTGTCACAATTCGCGTACAGCGTGTGCTCACACGACAACTAAGATGGTGCTATCAAGAACTACTGACATAATTTTTCCAGAAATTAATGGTTGTTCTTTTCGCTACTCGTGTTTCTTGATGCATTATATGCCGAGATAATGTTTTTTGTTTGGTAAAGTTCCAGAAAATAGTTGAAAACATTAAATATAATTGAAAATATGAAATATAAACGTTATACACTATTTTGCACATTGGTTATTATATCGCACCCCTGGAACAACAATGACGCAAGTGCAAAAAAAGCAATTCCTCAGAAATGACGATTAAATTTTTTGTATTCCTAATTATTGATTAACAGAGCAACAGTAATTTTCAAAAAAACAAGAAAGCTATGATGTACTAACGAAACAAAACAAAGCAGAATTAAAGGTTACGTCGAGGCTGCTCCGAAAGGAAGAATAGTTTTTCATTCTCCCCCTCTCGAGGGGAGCGGGCCGCTATCGCCTTTCCTGTGCCTCTTCAGCCAACATTGGAAGGAATAAGGATTGTTTGGTTCAGGGGATGGGAGTGAAGGGAACGGTGGTATAGGTGCCTGAGAGGTGTGTACTGACCCAGCATTCGCCTCTGAAAAAACTCATAGCAGGTCAGGCGGACCTGGGATTTGAATCACAGTCCTTCCGAATGCAAGCCGAGAGCGTAACCACTCCACCACTTGCTCGGTGGCTGCTCCGAAAGAGGGTACCCTACTTATGAAAATTGAACAACGCGCACCTTCCCTCTAGCACACCAGTGCGTACTACAATTAAGTCGTCGTACCATTGGAAATAATGATTATTTTTGACACGTTTGCCATATTTAACTGAATTTTCGAAATTTGTACACTTGCGTCATTCTTCTTCTAGAGGTGCGATATGCAAAATTAACAATTTCTTATAGCAACAAAAGTTGTGGGAAAAGTGGCATGAGGCATGGCCAAAGTGACATAAAGCATAGCCAAAGTGACATTAGGTATACCCAAAATAAATAATACCTACAGCAAATTGTCAATCTGCTCATCTGTAGTCTGTAGTAAATGTCAGTTATTCCAAAACCGAGTGAACTATCTGGGTCATATTGTGAGCAGTGAAGGAGTGGCGGTGGATCTAGAGAAAATTGCTTCCATCAAGCAATGGCCGCAACCTACCGACAAAAATCAAGTAACTTTGCACTTACTATCGAAAAGTTTAGGAATGGGTCCAGATGCCGATTTAAACATCCAGTCTCGGCTACACAGAAGTTCCTATTAAGGAGAGGGCAATGTTGCGAGGCCGGCCCTGTCTCTCGACTATAAATTTTGGCAAACGCGCTGCTTTCGAGAACATTCTGGAAGAACGTTTTGTTTACGAGGAAAATACAAGAACTTTCCAGAATTGATCAAATACGCGGGTTTTTGAGTGAGTTGAGAATTAGTGAAACGAAGAGAAAGAGTTAGTTCACAGACAGTTTACAGAAGTTCTTAGTAATCGGACAGTGAATGAAATAGTGAAGATAAATAGTGTAATATTCAAGAGGTAAAAATAAACTAGAACGATTATACCGATTAGTAGACATTAAGTAGAGTGTGTATATAAATTACGTTTAATGAATAAATCAATAGATAGTAATTAGCCATAGTGTGTATAATTTTATCGCACAAGTAAAAACTATTTAAATAAATAACTAAAACATTAGAGATATCCATGGAAAGATGTCGCTAAAAATAAATTTTACGTCAGAAGTCGAGCAGTTCACTATTAGTTAAGTTTCAAAAATACGCCATTTTACGTACACATATTTTTAAATAAAATCTGCTTCTGTTATTTTCATACTAAACTAGACCATTAACAATAAATTCATTGTTGTTGTAGATAAAAATCAATTGAGGTATTATATTCAATAAACGTCTTTTCAGTCATTAATATAAACTTAATTTCACCTAAAGATAAATGAAGAGAATCTGCAATAAATGCTCAAAACCTCCGTTAATCTCTAATATAATGCCTCGCGAACTCCCTAACCTCATCTACGGTCGTTTGTCTTTCTGTTTAATTACCAATTGCGAATCGGTCAGCAAATGAATTGATTGCGAATTCGTGTTAGAACGCCAACCAACCGGCAACATTTCGTGGGCCCCATTCAAAAAGTTATATAATTTGATGCGGACTCAGCTCTATTAATATTCGTTTTATACTAATGGTTCTTGCAAGTTATATCATATAACCGTTCATCATTTATTTTCTACTTAGAAAATTAAATTCCAACGGGATTTTGTTTTTTGATTGCGTATATTTAGATCTATCACCGAGAGGTTTTTTTATTAAAATTGAGTCCATAAACTCTCATGCCAAATGCAAACTATAGATAAAGTACTACCAGATATCTAAAAAGGTCATAAATCACCGAGTACTTGAGTTATCAGCAGGTGGTCGATTCTACGCAGAGCTGTATCCGCCCTAGCCATTTATAGTTTCATTTACCATGAAAAACAAAAATAAAAACATTCCTACAAACATACTTACATTGGATGTTCAAATTCCCTTCATCCCTCATCCTTACAATATCCTTGAATAGCTCATCTGGTGTTACGCTCACCACAGACCTTCATCAAATACCGCAAATACCAATACATAAAAACGGCGGCGTGGTCAAAATTAGGATTATAAAGTCAATATTTGAAATATTTTGAATGAATTTACAGAAGGGAAACGTATGTGAAGTTCTAGTCAATCATATTTTTTATCGTTCGATATTATTATAGCCGAAGATAGACAGTTTTTGATAATACATAAAAAAATATCCAAGACAATCCGTTTTTTCGAAAATTTTTCGTCTAACTCATCATGAGATTGAAGCATCTTTGCGGATATGACAAGCATTAGTATGGGACGACCATGATCCTGCGATTATTGCAAATTCGCAGGTACAGTCTCGGAGCAGACACAAACTGCCCTAAACATAATCAACAAGTGATTTCAAGAGGAGGAACTAACTGTAAACCCTCTCAAACCCACGATAGAAAAATTTACTGAGAGGATTGAAGGGTGGAAATTCCAATTGTCCAAGAGGCAAAGTCATATTTGACCACGAGTTGACATGGAATCAACACCTACAGAAAATAATACAAAAAGGTTCGATAGCCCTCAATCTGTGCAGAAGAATGTGCGGAGAGAACTGGGGGCTACAACCAAAAATGATCATATGGCTACATAACACAGAGTCATCAGACCCATGATGGCATATGGCTCAGTGGTATGGTTAGACTCGGCTGGCTGGGGCGATCCAAAAGCTGAGTGGCATCCAAAGGCAAGCTTGCCTGGCTGCCACGGGAGCCATGAGGAAAGCCCCAACATCCATAACAGGCAGAGAGGCATTGAAGGAAGGACCTCCAATTAATGCAGAAATGGCTCAAAAACCGAGGAAGGTGTAGAAGCAATATATATATAGCCAAGCCAAAGACAAGAGTCTCACTGTGCTTAGAAAATCATGTGACGATATTCCAGGCAGAAGCTGCAGCAATACAGCACTGAGCAGGAGAGCTATTAAGGCAAGAGTTTGAGACTCACTAGCCCGAGAAGGGGTAGAACCTTTCGGTGGTATAGCGAAGGTGCTGCAAAAAACAAATAACAGTACTTGGATAAAAAAGCAGTCTCAAAAATGGTGGAACAAGGTGCCAAGAATGAGGCAGGCCAAAGGGTTCATCAAAGAACCCTCGCCAAAATTCGAGGAATACCTACTGAGCCAGAATAAGAGAACAATCAGGATCCTGGTTGGGCTCCTGACAGGGCATTGTAGACTTAACAAACACATGAGTTACTTCGGATTGGCGGACGCAACCATATGCAGGTTTTGCCAAGAAGATGAGGAAACCTCACTACACATACTGTATTCCTGCGAAGGCCTGTCTAGGCTCAGTTTTTCGACGATAGGGAAAGGAAAAATCACAACCCTCCCAATCTATGGAGGATCTGAGGTTTGGCATTCGAAGACTAGTAATAAGGACGAGTCTAGAGTCGTAGTGGAGAAGCACATAAGCTCCATATTTGGCTTATCTTATCTTTCTTTTTAGAGAATAGGGGCGTTAATGTTTCAATAAAATGGAGATAAATTGGGGTTAATTATAATGGGGAACTGATATAGCTTTATTATATTTTTTTATTAGGACATTAATTTTGTTGGGTATTTAATCTATCGTAAGAAAAAATGGAATACTTATTTAGGGAACCTGGTTGGAGGGGTCACAGTGGGGTTACAATTAATATTGTCAATATAAGCTTGCTGATTTGGGGTCATTCTTTTTGGGGGGAGGAGATCGGAAACGGCACGAAACTTTTTGTATTATAGGGATTATGAATGGGGAAAATCGCCCCGAAAATGTTCCCTCTAAATCCATTTTTTAGTTAATCGTTTTTCTAGTTGGTTGAGCACTTCGCCTATCGAACTGGTTTTGACCCTAACCTCCTATTTTGTGCCACTCAAATTCTAGACTGTACCTATATGTTTTCTCAGATGGACCCCATTTTTTTTTGGTACCCATAAACTTGCATGAATTCTCTCATTCCAATACAATTGTTTTCTCTCGATAGTTTAAATAACAAAAATTGTCGATTCCCTTGATACCAAAATCTCAGAACCCAGTGGCGGAGAAGATGGAGCACTTGAGGCTAGAATCCCTATATCTTCTAGGTCTCCGAGATAGGAACGTTTGCCAGGGGAGTCCGTTGCTGGAAGGGAAGAAAGAAAAAGAGAATTGAACTCAGAAATTTATAGATTACGAATATATTTGAAACTTTTAAGATGACCATGTAAAACGCTATAACCATCATAATATATTCAAATTTGAAATTGTTTCCACGAAACCATCCCAGAAGTTTGTAGTTTCAGAGAGGAAAGGTTACTAGGTTACTGGGGAGGAAAAAGCCACTGTTACTCCCACAGGATGTTTTTTACATAGTGAACATCCAAAATGGGAGGTTTGCTTAGGTTTCAGGATAGAGGGTCTATCAGGATCTTCACTGCGACTCGCAATAGTGTATTGTGGCCCACACCTTATATCTAACTCAACTTATTAACAAAGTTTATGCGGTGGATGATATTTCATGTCTAAGTTCGAGAGAGAGAGACCCTGACAAACATCAGGTAAATGATTCGAGTCAAGGCGGGCAGAAACACAATACGTGCTCTGCTGTTTTAGCATCTTCCAGCCAAGACGACACGTTGGATCTTCCGAGAGTCTTATCAAGTGATGATTTAGACGACAGTTCTCTGTTAAAAGGCCTGTTAGATAACGCTGGTAATACCTGCTGCTACACTTCTTCGAAGGATGTATGGAAGCCTATGAATGAACGAATCCTTGAAGTCTAATACTCTTCTTGCTGTCAGGGTTTCCAGTGTTTGTTTGGTAAAACTGAATGAAATCATAATTGCAGGCTCTGGCTTGATAAAATCTCCTGTGGCACCCTCTCTTGCAAGTTAGTCTGCCTGTAAATTGTCATCCATACCAAAATGGCCAGGAATCCAGACTTTGTTGAGTCTTCTTTTTGAGGAGAGTATTCTATCGACAGTTTGATACAAATTTCAACTTTAGACGGTAAGAGCTTAGTGCTTTTGAACAAGGTTGGCTGCCCGAGGAAACTTTCATTGTTTTAAGTGTTAAATTGGTTTGCTCAAATCTCATAAATTATTGGCGTGAATTTTTGCCTGGAAAAAAGTTGCTTAGGATCCTAGGGAGTTTGATATTTTTGTCCTAGTTCTTCGTCTGCATATATCTGCATCAAATATTTAGGGAGGAAAGTATGAGTTTCCTTTCTGAGAGGAAAGGGGACACAATAGATATTTAAGGTCTAATATACATACATGATTGTTTCTTCTATCCATCAGTGAATCTTCCTCTATATTTAGTTGATAATTTTGCTCGAGTTGCACAAAGTAACAGGTAATTGAATTAAGTATACGCTGTATTAACGTTTAATTGTTTTCCCATTTATTATACAAATTAGTATAACAAGAAGCGAATCTATAGGCGTCATGGAGGCATTCTAACAGACAGGCGCACTAATTCCGTAACGCCAGCGAAGTGTAATTCAATCTAATAGTTTCAGGAAACAAAGCAAACTATTATCGTTACAAGCACAAACAATTACAAAGTTTACTTATGAATAATGATTGCCTCTACAAAATTTCGCTATGCTCGTAATTTTCGAGACCGACTACCACCGCTCCCCGGACTTTTCTTCGTTTACTGCATTTGAATAATTATTGTTTTCTTTGGCGCAATTTACCAAACCGAGTATATTTTTGAAGTGTATATTTGTGTGAAAATATTCCATAAATACCGTGGTGTTAGTTATTTATGTACCACAAAAAACATTTAATTCCGTTTGCTTCGAAAATTCCCTTTTATTTATAAATTTTGTGTACTTTACTTATTCATTTTCTCAATTTTAACGTTAACATCGGCGTCTTGCGTTCCTTTTTCATCCACCACCACTCCTAAATATTTGAAATGACGTACCTGCCCTAATGTCTGTCCATCAATGTTGATGTTCAGTCTCTCATTATCAATCTTTTTGTTTTATTTCAGTTTATCTACACCACAAAATAAATATAATCCAACTACTACCGTCAACGCGCCTCTCCACATTCATCAGCTTATTGCTGAAAAACGCAGGGCAAGAAGAATCTGGCAAAGATCAAGTAACATACTTTCAACAGATTAAATAGGCAACTAAAATCAGTAATCAGGGATGTGAACAGTGACATCTTTGAGCAATTCGTCACAAACCTCTCACCTAATGACCATACACTATGGAAGGCAACGAAGAAACTCAAACCGTACCTCCCATTCGTAAACCGAACGGCGAATGGCTCGCTCTGATAAAGAAAAAGCAGACACCTTCGCTGCACATCTAAGCAGCATTTTCCAAACAGAACCGAAAGATTCTGACGAAGAAGTTGAAGAACTTATCATCGCACCATGCCAAATGTCTCTTCCTATCAAAAGCTTTACTCCTACAGAAGTTAAGAAAGAAAGAAAGACTCCAGGATACTAGGATCTCCAGCCAAATACTAAAACAACTCCCACGTAAGGCTGTTACTCTCTTAACTATTATTTTCAATCGAATGTTATGTTTATCCTACTTAACCATAGTTTGGAAATTTGCTGTAATTATTATGATCCCCAAACCAGGAAAACAACACAACGAAACTACATCCTATCGTCCCATCAACCTGCTTCCAACAATAAGCAAAGCCTTTGAAAGATTACTGCTGCAAAGGATTCACACAGACCATAATTTCCAAACAGTACTACCAAAACACCAGTTCGGATTCCGCGAAGACCACTCAACCACCCCCAACAAGTTCATCGAATAGTTAACCAAATATCACAGAGTCTTGAAGAAAAGAAATATTGCAACGCTGTATTTCTAGATATCTCCCAAGCGTTTGACAAAGTCTGGCATAGAAGCTTGCTCTACAAACTAAAAAATGTTTTATCCAGTAACTATTCCCTTCTACTTTTATCCTGCTTAGCCAATAGACACTTCTCCGTCAAATTCGATAATCAGCAGTCCAGCATAAGTCCCATAAAATCTGGCGTCGCACAAGGCAGTGTTCCCTTCCTACTCTATACGTCTGACATACCTGAAACCAACAATACCACAATTGCTTCCTTTTCCGACGATGTGGCGATTCTTTCAGTAGACGAAGACCCTACAACAGCTTCCCAAAACATACAAAACCACCTGAATATACTCAATATATGGAATTCACTGTTTGGACCCTTACTTTGTGGAATCTACTCATATTAATGTTATAAATGAAACTAACTGTTTCTAATTAATAATTTTCATAAATCTTTCAATTAAATAGTGGAATTAATTAGAAACAGTTAGTTTCATTTATAACATCAATATATGGTATACACAATGGCGAACTAAAATAAATAAGGCAAAATCAGTCCAAGTAACCTGTCTTTTCAACAATATATGGAGTAGATCCAGTAGGATTTCCATGGTAGCTAACGGCTCCAGTACCAGACAAACCCGTCTTTGTATACCAGAGAGCTTTGCTGTAAAGATTTTGACCACCAACCAATAGCTCCATATGTGATCATTGGTCTAACAGTAGGAGGGATAGTACCTTGCCTTGTGGTCGGCACCTGGAAACCTTAGAGTTGATGGCCTTATCCTGAAGAGATGTGGTGGCTGTACTATTTATAGGCGTGGTATATATCCAGCCAATAATGGTTGGTATAATGTCCTTCTCAGCCAAAGCTGAACCAATGGAAGTCGTTAGTGCATTGTCAAATGCTTTTTCGATGTCCATACTGCAATATCCTCATTGCTAAGGGGAAGGGAAACCACTCGTTTCTCAACAAGGTTGTGTAACACTGAATCTTTTGATTTGCCAGTTTGATAAGCATATTGATGGATATTAAGGGTGAAATTATATAACGACCCCCCTGATAGTCATCTGGTACTCTTTCAATTCCTTTGAACAGGTCTAACCTGTATACCACCTTAGCCGCCAACCAATTCCACACCAGGCTAGCTCTATATCTCGGTAGCTACCACAGTCTTTTTTTTTAAATGGGTACAGTGAGTGCTTGTTTTTAATCTGTTGTCAAGATTTTTTCAAAGACGTCCGGTCTAGATATAAATTTTTCAAAGAATTCATTCCATGAGGTTGTTCCACACTGTAATTTATAGAGTAATATTTAACATTACGCTCACTTAATTATTCAGTTTATATTCGGTTATATAGATATGAATATCTTGGGAGAAATCTGATGACAGCATTAAAATTAGTTGATGAGTGGGGAATGTCACTGAGATTTCCGCTGATTCTATATAAACTGAAGAGCTGTTGTACAGCATCAGCATTCCAAGAGGATGTTATTACAGTTAAGCGGTGTTTTTGCAAAGATAACAACGAAGGGTTCCTGAATACCATTATATACGAATATATCCGTTTATATGACATGTTTTAAGTAAACGGAATATAATTTTGAATCTTCTGTTCATATAAGCCAAAACGGTTTATTTTTTTCAATTCCATCATCCCCTTCCTTTCAGTCCATATTTGTGTTAATCTCTTAAGGCTACACATAATAACTGATACGGCCGTTGATGCCACATCAGTTGAAACGACAACAAATTTGATGCTGTCGTAAAAAATAGGATGTCTTCGATTTAGTGGACTGGAATTCTATAGGAAGCTGGTTCTTTCGCATAAATAATAACTGTATTTCGTTAACAATTCAATAAACTTCAACGTTGAAAATACATACAGATGGAACGATGAATATATACAAGCCTTTCAGTATGAAATAGTAATTATTAGAACGATGTTACTCTTTCCTTTGTAGGCTTCTAAGCACCTTTCACCTGAAATATAACTTTGCTTCGGGTTGAATTACTATACAAACTTTAACTTTATAGAAAAATAAACTTATTATGCAGGAAATAAAGGAATTAAATTAATTACTATCGGTTTTATACCGGTAAAAGAGTTGTAGGTCTTAGCTGGGAGCGGGTTGGAAACTCAACATCGACTCGACTGTCTGAGATAATGCATTTAGGCGCAAAGTGGGCGCTTGGTCACGCCTTCTTCAACTGCCGAAGAATAATAGTAAATATTGCAAGGCGTCGGTCAGACGCCAGGGAAAAAAATCAAAGCGCGATTTTGTACTAAGGTAGAAATATTTTGGAGGCAGTAGCGCGCCGGTAGGAATTTCGAATGAAAATAAAAGGACTAAAATATAACTGTACATGGATATACAAAGGAAATAAAATATAAATATACAAATTGTCGAACGTGTAGTTTCAACAATAACATTATTTGCCCTTTGATAGTAGCTTACTTTTGAACTAGAGAGTGATTGAAATTTTTTGATGGAAATATTAGGTGACTTTTGATTGTCTATTGCGTGGTAGACTTTATTCAATTATACATTCTGCCAGTGACGGCTCCTCAGAGGATGTAATGGAGGTTAACTCTATGTCTGAAAATTTCAGAATATTATTTTTTCACATTTTTGTCTTTGCTTATTTGAAAGCCAACATACATACATACGTTGGATGCAAACATCTGCCCTCCTGTGTACCGATGATGCAAGCCCTTGAACATATGGGACATCTGGCGATTCAAACCATTTAACAAGCTGATCTTACGCCTTCCAACTGAGCCGGAATTGAAAAAATGGTGTCAAAGTCGATCAAACAGAAACCCGATTTTTGATATCAGCAGTATACGAATCTCACTCGAACAAAATTTTAATCTTAATTCTTGAATGGTAACAGGAAACATTTCCGGATAAACTTTAAACAAATTACAAAAGAGGCAGAAGTAGATATCATCAATGGACCAACAATAATAATGATAATATTAATATTGATAAAAAGAAGTTAGAGAAAGCTAATTAAACTATAGGTACTATCCAGGCTTCAGATAAAATGAATTTCTCGTCGTAGGCTGAGAGGTTCCTGTTCCTCCCTTTTTTCTCACGGGTAAATGTCATCACTTCCGTTTTATTAGAACTAATATTTGTCTTACATTTAAGGTCTAGAAAAGCTTCTCTGTACTGAAAGTATCTACGACGATTTTTGCCATCAATTTAGGCATCTTCCAGTGCTCCAAGCGCTCCCAAAAGGACCAAATCCTCCAAATTAGCCACAAATCATTTTAGATTCTTCTATATTTCTTTTAGTTTTTCATCCCAATCCAGATTATTCTTCAGAAATTTTGATTCATTTGAAAATTCCCAAAAAAAGTTGAAAACAAAACAATTGCTCAATCACCGTCACCTAGCGACCGTTAAAATCACTGGAATGAAACGACCATATAATATTTTTATTAGGCTTTGAATTCCCTTTCAAATGATACTGAGTTTGTCAAAATTCATGGAGCGAAACAAAAGTAATAACAGTTTTATTGAGTTAGTTTTCCCACTCACCCCTACCAGTTATTTTACAAGATAGAGGAAAAAGTACTGGAGCAAACTTATGTAAAACGATTTAATGATTACTCTCTTAATCAGACACCCGGTACATACCTTTTCTTAACTGCGAAATGATTGTTTTATTCTTGTTTTTTGTCGAATAAAGTTCTATATTGTAAATATTATCAAACCGGATTTCTTATACCAGTAAATATTGATATTTGGTAATGCATGTATATTTTCTAGGTTTCGGAAAATTGCAATATTCCGTTGATATAAAACGGATATTCAATACAGTTTA
This sequence comes from Lochmaea crataegi, assembly GCA_947563755.1. Lineage (NCBI taxonomy): Eukaryota > Metazoa > Arthropoda > Insecta > Coleoptera > Chrysomelidae > Lochmaea > Lochmaea crataegi. The sequence continues at coordinate 1,952,190 of OX387433.1, read as the reverse complement.
TTTCCGACAATATTAAAAATACTTTACGTCGAGTTGGAAAATATTTTTCGAATAATAATGTGCGTTTGACTGTGAAATACTTCAGAAATGGAAAAAGTTCCGTCATTTTCTAGAATGTTATCGTTTCCTGATAGTTTTGTTAAAGTGTATCGAAACAGAAAACAATTTTTCATCTGAAAGTTTAACCTTATCAACAAAAGACATGAATTGATCTTTCAAATTCAAAATATATTATTAACATTCAATTTGCTTCTGGAAGTTATTTAAATTCACCTTTTCCATTTATTCGAAACTTTTTCACACTGGAAAAGGTACTTCCAATTATTGACATAATGCTGGAGTCACCAAATATTTTTCCGATAGGATAGTTCTTCAATTGTTAACGGTAATATTAGTAATGAGAGGCGCTACCTTTGTTTTGTTCGTCGAAAGAATTCTTTTTCGAAAACTTCATGTGTAATATTTCTCCTCTGCGAGTATATTTATTTTTAAAACGACTTACCCAACGGATATATAACGGTAATTTGTTAGCTAGAATAGTTCTATGCTCGTTTACTTTTTTTCAGAGCGTTTTTAGTAGTCACATTTATCTATTTCAATACACTATATATCACGAACTAGCCAATATTGCAAACAGAAATAGGCTGGTACATGCTTCTGGATTGTGTGAATTTAATCCAAAACACTGCACATTCAAATTGGATAGAAAATGATTGAATAAGGAGCTCGTACAACTCACGGAGGAACTTTACATCCTCTAAAACTAAAAATCACCTAATAATATCTAGGAATATCATTCTCTATCTGCTTTGCCATCTCTGAACAGCCATAATATACCATAAGATACTTTTCTCTGGTTAAACCGCACCTTCGCCTTTCTGATGCTCTTTTAGTTTGTTGGAGTCTAATTTCAAATTCCAAAAAAGAACTCTCTTTCTCTTTCTTGTATTTTCTCCATGTCTCCCTCTCACTCTTACACTCTTACGCTCTTACGCTCTTACGCTCTTACGCTCTTACGCTCTTACGCTCTTACGCTCTTACGCTCTTACGCTCTTACGCTCTTACGCTCTTACGCTCTTACGCTCTTACGCTCTTACGCTCTTACGCTCTTACGCTCTTACGCTCTTACGCTCTTACGCTCTTACGCTCTTACGCTCTTACGCTCTTACGCTCTTACGCTCTTACGCTCTTACGCTCTTACGCTCTCACGCTCTTACACTCTCACACTTCCACATTTTTACACTCTCACGCTCTTACACTCTCACACTTCCACATTTTTACACTCTTACACTCTTACACTCTCACACTCTCACACTCTCACACTCTCACACTCTCACACTCTCACACTCTCACACTCTCACACTCTCACACTCTCACACTCTCACACTCTCACACTCTCACACTCTCACACTCTCACACTCCACTCACACTCCACTCACACTCCACTCACACTCCACTCACACTCACACTCACACTCACACTCCAACCTCTGTTTTTCTATTTCTTGTTCCCTCCCTCTCTTGCTCCCTCCCTCTCTTGCTCCCTCCCTCTCTTGCTTCCCTTTTCTCACACTTTCTCTCTCTCTCTCTCGCACGCTCCCTCTTCCTCACGCTGCCTCTCTAGTCTCTTTCAATCTCCCTCTGTTTATCTTTTTTTTTATTTTGTTCTCTTCCTTTCTCTCACTCTCTCCCCTCTATCCATCCGACGTTCTCCCATCCCAATAGATTATCCTGTATAAAAAGCAGTTTCAATGAAGGTTATAATGAAATCTCGACTCGTTGCGAAGTAAGCAAAGTTCAATTTCTCTTCGAATATCTCAGATCTCTTATACAGTAACTGGCCTAAACTTCTGTGAAGTACAGAAAATAAATGTCTTTCAGCTATAGCAACGATTCAAACCAATACTTTGCTGTTACACACTAGTTTAAAATTGGCGGTAGCGTCAAGGGTAGTAACTTTCCAGAAAATTTCCGACGGCTAAAGTTAGAATCGAGTTAGAATCTCAATACACCCTCAGGGGCGCTTTAAAGTGAAAACTTGTTTGAGGTCATTCTGATGGTAACTAAGGAAGTAAAAAAAGGGCGTAAGAATCCCTACAGGGAGCTGTTCGCTCAAAACCTCGAGGACTGATAAACTTTCGTTGATGTTATAATGTTTAGACATTGATATTATGGAACACTTCAATTCACTGTATATTGAAAATAAAACTTGTTAAGTGAAGCGAAGTTATAATGTGAGCTAGCATTTTCCTAAAAAAGCATAGTATAAAGATGCGTCTTTGGTATGGTGGACAAAGACGACATTGGAGGATGCAATGATGAGACTGGGCAAGGTGCAAAGACTTGTCCGTCTTAGTATTGCATAAGAAGCACGCCAAAGACAGTACTCGAAGACTTATTTAACCTTCCCTCACTATAACTCGTGATAATGGATGAAACAAGGATAAGGATATTTAGGCTGTAAAACAACATTCATGAAGGACAGATGTGAAAGCAGACTGTATGGTTACTAAACTTCTCTCAGGTCCAAGATATGAGGTAGAGATACCTCACAGATAGGACTGGCAAGAATCAAGCGAACTGATGATTCTCCTTGGTGAGATTTGATAGACAGATGGATAAAAGACTAGGGAAAGGGCAAGCCTAGTGAAACTAGGAGAAAAAATGATGCTACAATGTGCAATATTAACTTACTGCCAGTTAGTCCTTGGTGTTTCAAATAGTCGCAAGGTAACATCCAGACTGGCAGAGAAATGCCAGAAACAAGTTAATGAGCTGACATACCACTCGGGGGTGAGATTGAAGTGGGTAACGAATTTTCAAGATATTTGGATCCTGGAGGAAATGTTGACATCCAACAGGTTGGTGGTGCTGAATGATGGACTACTGCCCTCCTTCATGAGGGGTGACGGGGGTTCATCATTCATTGATACCTATAACATCATGTGATGAATGGCTGGGGGAAAGAGTGGGTAGCTAGAGGGTGCTGGAGGATAAGGAAAGCTTGAGCTTACATAGGTATGTGGAGAAGGATACAAGGAAAAGGAGGAAGGAATTATTCAAAGAGAGGGGATAGGAAGTGGACTTGGACATGATGCAAATGAATTGTACAATGTGATACAGGGCTGTAAAAGAGAGGGAAAGAGGGTCAATAGGCGTGAGCGGAGGGCCAATTACTGGTGGAATGAGGAAATAGAAGAGCTGTGGAGGGAGTGTAAGAAAGAACGAAGACGAATGCTGGGGGGAAGAGGAAGAATAGAGGGAAGAGGGGGAAACAAAGAGAAGAAGAAGGAACGGGAGCGTAGGGTGGAAAGGGAAAAAAGAGGAAAAATGAGAGAAAACGAGAGGGATAAGGCCGGTAGAGAAGTGGGAAGTAGAGGAGGAGGAGAGAAACAATAAAGTAAGGAAAGCCCCAGGGATAGATGCTGTTGGATGACAATGGGGAGTACTTCTGGGAACTATTCAACAGGGTGATGAGTGAGGAAGAGTTCCCGGAAGGATGGAAGGTGGCCAGGGTAAAGAAGAAGGCGGGTAGAGAGAGGACGCGGGCGGGGGACTACTGGCCTATCAGCCTGCTGTGTGGTATGTGTAAATTGATGGAGGAGATAAGAAAGTATAGGATTGAGGAGGAGGTTGGTAGGAATGGGGGTTTTAGGGTAAACCAGCACGGGTTTACGAAGGGGAAATCATGCATCTAGGCACTGGGCAGGGTGATGGGCTTGGTGGAAAAAGCTAGGGACGGCAGCTGGAGGAACAAGAAATTGGCCCTACTCGTCTGAATGGCCACGCATTGTGCATAATGTTTGCTGGTCTGATAGAATCCTCCGCGTTAGTTCCACGAGCACATCTGTGACCCTTTCCTGGTAGTGCTCTTCGAGTTTCATAGACTGTTCCAACGGTCTCATTATTGCATGTAGCTGTTTTCAGCCATGAAAACAAAAAATAGGAAATACTTATGTACAACTTCCAGTACTCTATCCACCTCAAATGAATTGCAGAAGGCAGAAATTTTGAACACAATGTAAGTAATTACATGAAGTTTTTGGGAAAATTTCATATAAAATATTTTTCATAACTGAGGTTATCCAACCTGTACTTCCATTTTATTTAATGCTTTCGATCTACAAATAGTGAATCAAAAATATACGGGTAATCAATCATCCAAAGTCTAAGGTGTAACGTATATATCACTATCAACAAATAGCAGAGATAAGGTGGAATTTATTTTGGTCGTAGCGTTACCGGAAATAAAATTTTCCTGGCTAGCGATCGAATCGGATAACGAGACGAGATGGATATTTAGTGTAGTCTCATTTGCCTCTGTGATATCTTTTTATTTCCTTTACTTTTAACACAATCTCACGTACAAGGTAGCACGAAAACACACTTGAAAAAATCGATTGCCTGAAGAAAAGATAAATAGAAATATTAAGGAATATTAAGTTAGGAATCTATTAGTCCATCCACTACGACTAGCAAGAGGGGTACACATTTCACCGGATGGATCTCACAAACAATAAGACCAAGGGAAAGTTTAATAGAAAAATGGAGGAATCAAATAGTTGAAGATAGGTCGTCATGGATTGGTAAGTTTGTTTTTTGGGTTTTGGTTGTAGCCAGCTTTGCGGCGTTGTCAGCTGTTTCATTCCCAGTTATTCCAATATGTGATGGGGTCCAAATTATAGTGTCTCTTATCTTTCGTGGATTTCTTGTATTAGAAGGTGTTTTGAGGTGGCTTTCATAATTTCTTGGATTGAGGAGAGAGACTTTTTTATTTCGTGCGTTTATTATTTCGAAGGCCTGGAGAATTGCAAAAAATTTTACAGTAAATATACTACAAGTGTCGTCAAGAGCAGTTGTGTAAAGGGTTTCGTTTGATGAGGTGACCGCGCATTCTACTTCTTTGCTGTTTTTGGAAGCGTCTGTATATACGGTTTGGTCGAACTTATCTGTTGGTTGATTTGTTTGGTGAATGTTTTTCTTAAGATTATGCTTGAGGTTTCTTGATTTTTGAGTCCCAGTAGTGTTGTGTCGATCATTGGTATAGGTTTTTTCCATGGAGGTGAGGAGGATATACTTGAAGGTAATGTGAGGTTGAGGTCGATGTTGTTTTCGACGTTTTAAAACTTTATATTATTCGAGTTTCACAGTCTACTTCACACCCTGGTTCGAAAAATGTATGAACTGCTTAAATTTATAATAGTTCGTTAATGCGTTTTAATATTCATGATTAAATCAACGCCAAACCAGTAACTCATATATTTTGTATCCGTTCGCCTCTTTGTATTTGTTTATATTTTATAATCATTGTTGAAATGTTTTTGATTAATGAAAAATTGAAAATGATTCAACTGTAAAATAAATATCAATCAGTTATTAATTTATTTCCATTAAGAATATTCAAATATCGATCGTTTTCTATTAAAAGTTGTATTTAGTTTGGTTTTCTGTTATATTAAATCCTGCTTTTAACCTAATAAATAAATTCAACACAAATTCCCTGGAGCCAATATCAAAATCCAGATTTATCAAAAAATAATAATCGTATTTATGATTGAAAATCCTATTGTTGTTAGTCAAGATTAAGAGTTTATGTAGGCATACCACTCTCAATCTGATCTGTGGCAATGCTGAGAATTTCAGTATGTAAGGATTTACAAAGACCTCTTTAGTGTTAAAATATGTCTCTTTTACCACTTGAAACTGTTTTTTGGTTCGTCCTATTTGTTCTTATTAAAGTTAGTCTGCATTGAAAATTCAACCGAGTCATTTTATTTTTTTTTGCACCTGGATTTGGCGCTGCACCATGGACTACATGGAGCTTCTGTTCACACAGCGTTCTATCCTGACTGCATGTTTCCAACTAATTCTGGTTTAGCTGGATATTCTATGGTTGGTTTTCATTTATTTTGGCCAGCATTTTATCACTTCTCATTTCAAGTAGCTTCCAAAGCAGCTTAGTCACTCATGCACAGGCAAGCAAGCCTCTGAAGTTTTGGTAGTTTAGCTTTCCTTTGATCTGTTTCAGACCACCAGACTAGGACGCCATGGGTAAGCATGGGTCTCCCCACAGCCAATGTATATTGATTGAAAGGTTTCCATTTTTCCACATTATCTCAAAATATTCCGAATTCTCCCGCAATTTTTTGTTCACGTATATTTCCCGCATACACTTTCTGGAACTGTGTTAATCGTTTTTCATCTATCACAAATTTACACAGAAAACTTTGTTGCTTTAAACACTTCATAAGCTTTCTCGTCACTCTTGAAATGTGTGGGCTCAGTCTTAATTCGTAGCTAGAGAGGGCGTAATAGTTAAATAATATCTAGTTCTACTTTGTGTTAGTTTACATCTCTTGTTCGCTTTTGCCGGCTTCATACCACGGGATTTCGGGGATTTTCTAAGAAGTAGTGGATTCTTCGTCGGCCGACGAAACAAACCTTGACCGGAGGCCGCTTTACCTTCGTATCCGTTTTAGGGCAGAGATTTAAGTGCTGAAGGGTTTATAGACTGCTAAGCCATTCGGTGGTTAACGAGTTAACTTGTTCCTTTCGTTGTATAGTTAATTTTTCCACCAGATTAATAGTATCCGACATTTTGTTTTGTTTGGTTGAATTAAATACCTACTGTACTTTGAAATTGTGATGTTTTTATTATTTTAAAAAATGTTTCAGAATCCATATTATTAAATCAATTGTCAAAACTGTTATATACTTTATGATGGTTGGATCAAATAATTATTAAAAGATTATTGTGTAGCACTTTATTAGTACTTTCATTAACAGTAACTCTGTCGCATGTCAACATTAAACGTCAACATCTCCCACTTCCCTTTTTTACAAAAAAATTTGAAAAATCCATTAGTACAATGATTAAAATACATAACAAAAAGGAATAAGAAAAATGTTCCTGCTAAGAATTTGTTACTTCACAAAATAAGAGGGCATTTTAATGTTACGTCCATATCTTGATTTATTTTCCTCACGAACAGTTACTTTTTCATGATTATGAGAACCATCCAAAATTTCTGGCTGTTCGAGAACTTCATCTACATTTTGTGAAGTAGCGTTTTCTTTAGACGTATTCAAGTAGTTATCTAGTAAGTTATTAAACTCTCTAGTGTATCTAAAATTGTCCACAAGGGGGGATGTTGTGGGTGGCTTATGCCATTCAGTAAAAGGCCATCTTCTTCTTCTTGCAGGCACTTGCCTATAATTTCCTGATGATTGCAAGTTCCTCTCTTAAAAATCCTCTGCTTAGCAAACTTCTCGAATTATCATTTTTTATTTCTTCTATTTCAACCTTTCTGTCTTCACCTTCAGCAATATCACGTGAATGTCGTTCTGTTCGTTCTGCAGCCTTGCTTATCTCAATAGCTCTCGTCAAATCTAAATTTTTCTCACTCAACAATCTATCTTTTAGTCTTTGATCTCTTATTCCACTTACTATTCTGTCTTTTAATAATTTCTCTTTGAATGTACCAAACTCACAGTTCGATGCTATTTTCTGAAGTTCCTTGTAATATTCATTGAATGTCTCGCCTGCTAACTGATTTTTAGAGTTAAATTTATGGTTTTTGGTACAAAGTATTCATCCAGTTTTGTGATTATTGTATCTGGATCCTCTTTTTCCTGAGATATCATTTCAAGGTTCTCAACAACTTCTTTGGCTTCTTCACCAATGCAATGTAGCAGAACAGCTGCTGCATCCTGTGGCTATTATGTTTGTTTGAAAATTTGCCTTGAACCTCTTCCAGTTCACTCCTAGGTCTCCTTCCATTACCATCTGTGACGGATGTCTTAAATATTCCATATTTTTTTTAAACTACTGACTGCGCCATGTTATATACTTTGTGATGGTTAGTTCAAATAATAATTAAAAGGTTATTGCGTAGTACTTTCATTAACAGTAACTCTCTCGCATGTCAACATTAAACGTCAACTATACAAAAAGGGAAGAAGATGGCCTTTTACTGAATGTTATAAGCCACTCACAACAAAAGCTTTACAGACATTTGTTATAATGAGTGAATTAATCTGAGCAAGTATCGTTAAACACTACTTTATATTTCTGTTGGAAAGCCGAATCTTTACGGTTAAGAGACAGTTCGAAAGTGTTTTTTAACGAAATTGAAATAGCGAATGTTTTATATGCAAAGCCCGACTTTGGAGGCTTCGGCCCAGGCTTTGCAAAATTAGAGAAAGAAATAGGGGGATTAGTTGTCGCGTATGGCATTCTTACTAGGTTCAATTTCACGGGGTTGTGAGCTTTTGTACCCCCCAGTTCCGATTTATAGCTTACTTGTGACTTTGTCATAGGGCCCTCATGTGTAACGATTGCAAATTCTAAAAGAAGGATTGGGGATATCGACTCTATTATTTCTTATTGGTGTAGAATTTAATTTGAATTGAACGATTCCATTTTATAGTCAAGAAAAAGACTTTAGGTTCTTAAGGGCATAACAGGAGCATGAAATTTTGTAAGTTAACGGATGCTTCCGGCGGTTCATAAATGAAATACATGAAAAAAATTCAAATGGACGTAAGTTTAAACTAAGAAGAAGATGACTGAGCAAAGGAAAAAATCCAAACTTCCGTCTGTTCGAAAGACTATTCACAACTCAATTGAAAGACCAATTCATAGTTACCTTAGAAAAGGGAAACATTTTGATGTTCATTTAACACTGCCCTTCTCTGACCTAGTAAAAAATTCCATCCATTTTTCACGAAAATCATCATGTCAGATAGCGAAGCAGCCATTGTAGCAATGAGTTCTTGCGTTACCAGTTCTAAAATGGAATGGGAATGACAAGGAAAACTCAATGAACTAGGCGAGAGCAGCATGGTTACCTTACTGTGGATTCCAGAATACACTGGAGTAGAAGAAACTGAAATAGCAGATAAACTAGCAAAGAGAGGGAATGACAGGATATGGCCAATAGTACTTAAAGCATGTATTACTGGCAAGACAGTTAGCGAAAACTGAAGAAGAATCCTTCGACAGGGTGTCGGGAAGGAATGGTAGAGGGTCAATGATGAGTGAGCCAGTTCGAAGTGAAGAGCCAGACATCAGGAACTGGATTGCTGGTGGGGAGAACCCATGGAATAAAGTTGGTGACCTTGTTTTAAAAAATAAAGGAGCAGTATCTTCAGACAAGGTATGTGATTCAGCTTCTACTCCAATTGCCAATTCAGATGTTGACCTTACAAAAGCCTTGACGAGACAATCAATACCGCGAGATCTTCCTATATTTTCTGGAGACCCGTGTGAATGGCCGAATTTTATTTATCAGTTTAGAAATTCTACGGTACTAGGAGGTTATTCAAACGAAGAAAATCAGCCGCGTTTGCAAAAGTGCCTTAGAGGCAATGCTAGAAGAGTCGTTCAAGCTTCATCAATTCTAAGTTTTATTGAAAATTTTGCCCGTTGTTCTATTTAATGAAAAGACTACTATCAACACATATGCCCTTTTGGATGACGCTTCAACAGTTACGCTGATTGATCAAGATTTAGCAGACGATTTAAATCTTACGGGACCACGACAACCCTTGAGCATTCATTGGACAAACAAGGAAGTCAGGAAACAAGCTGATTCGAGGTCAGTTTGTGTAGAAATTTCCGCACCGATGGACAGGAAGAAGAGTTTTTATCTAAGACATGCCAGGACAATTAGACAGACAATCAACATACAGTCCATTAAAAAGAAGTATCCCTACATTGGCGATCAAATTCCGGAAATGACAGACGCTCAACCGCGAATTCCTATTGGATAGGATAATAGCCCACTACTGGTATCCAGACAAATAGTGACTGGACCGTGGAATGGCCCTGCACTAAGTCGCACTCTTTCAGGATGGACTATCCATGGTACTTGTTTTCTTCCACACCAGGCCGTAGAGAATCATGAAAGCTTTGTTTGTCACGTTTACGATAAAACAAAAGTTGAGCTGGATGTACTTCATGACATGGTTAAGGCTCAGTGGAAAATCGATACGTTTTACGAATCAGTCAAGTTGGGAAAATCCAAAGATGACATCAAGGCACAGCAAATTTTAGACCAAACGATGCGTAGAGTTGACAATCGGTTTGAAACTGGACTTTTATGGAAGGACCATGATGTAGCTTTACCAGAGAGCAAAACCAATGCTATACGTAGACTGCATTGTACAGGAGGAAAAATGGACAAGGACCCAGACTTTGGAAGAAAGCATTGTGAAAATATTTTGGAAATGGAGGAAAAGGGTTACATCTCAGAAGTATCCGAAGACGATTTAAGAATTCCCAACAAAAAGGAGTGGTTTTTACCACATTTTGGCATCCATAATCGCAATAAGAATAAAGTAAGAATAGTTTTCTACGCATCTGCAAAATCATCCAATGTTTGTTTAATTAATTTTTTGCTAATTGGACCCGACTTGTATAACTCCCTTCAAAATTTTCGTATCAAGAAATATGCCTTCGTTTCCGACATTAAAGAGATGTTCTTAAGGGTATTAGTTAGAAAAGAAGACCGAGCAGCCCAAAGAATATTATATCGCGGCATGGATAGACATAATGAGCCTAAAGTTTATGAAATAAACGTGGTATTTTTTGGATCTACAAGCGGACCGTGCCTAGCACAAGAAGCAAAAAACAGAAATGCGGAAAAATTTGAACAAAGTCACCCGAAAACTGTCTATGACATTTTAAACAACCATTATATGGACGACTACTTAGGAACGGCAGATACTCTGGAAGAGGCCAAGCAGCTAGTTCAAGACGTAATTTTTATACACAAGCAAACTGGATTCTTGATCTGTAATTGGATAGCCAATTCCCCAAAAATTTTAGAAAAAATTGATGAAGAATTATTTGCAGACAGTCACAAAAATTTGGAGAATCAGGAGACAACGGCAACAGAGCGAATCTTAGGTGTTTGGTGGAACCCGGAAGAAGATAGTTTTTGTTTCAAGACCCAATTTCACAAAGTTAACAAAGACCTTTTGGACAAGAAAAAGATACTTACAAAGCGAGAAATGCTTAAGATCATCATGTCGATATTCGAGCCGCTAGGATTTTTATCCAATTTCTTAATTCAAGGAAAGATATTTTTACATGAACTCTGGAGAAGCAAGATTAACTGGGACGACGAAATTAGAGATAACCTAAATTTGAACTGGGAAAAATGGATAGAAGATTTAAAGGAAATATCAAAATTTAGGATTCCTCGACAGTTTGCAGTTTAAACAAAGAGAGGAGTAATGTAGAACTGCATTTGTTCAACGATGCATCTGAAAATGCGATGTCTACAGTGGCTTATCTTCGTTGGTAAGAAGAAGAAGAAGAAGAAATTCAAGTCTGTTTTGTGACATCTAAAACGAAAGTTTTCCCATTAAAACCGATGTCAATTCCTCGGTTAGAACTGCAGGCAGCCTGTATGGGTGCGAAGCTAGGACATTATTTGAAGCAAAATCTTGAACTAAAAATTTCTAGATGTACTTACTGGACAGACTCAAAAACGGTTTTACACTGGATCAGTTCTGAAGCGAGAAGATTTAAAGTGTTTGTTGCTCAGAGGGTGGGAGAAATTCAAGAACGAACAGAAGTTGACCAATGGAATTACGTCCCATCCAAAAAAAATGTAGCAGACCAAGCTACGAAAGTTTATAGCAAGTATGATTTTCCGGAAAATAACCGTTGAATTTCTGGACCGTCATCCCTTCAACTGTCTCTTGATCTTTGGCCTCAAGAATCCGTGGAAAACAAGACTGACTTCAAAGATACAGAGGAGAGAGAATTTGTATTTTTAAATTTATCTGTCCAGACGCAAAATTTATGTATTCCTGATGTATCCAGATTTTCTAGGTGGAACAGACTGCTCAGAACCACAGCTTGGCTCTCAAGATACAAATTTAACAATGAAGAGTGGCGAGCTAGACGTAGAAGAAATAGCTGCAGCCGAAAACCTCTTACTTAGACAAATGCAAATAGAAATTTTCCCCGAAGAAATCAAGAAACTTAGAAACAACCTGAAGATAGAATTTTCTCATTGGAGTGTGTTTATGAAAATAACCTGGTAAAACTTGGAGGAAGATTAATAAACAATGCTGTATCACTCACCGAAAATTCAAGAAAACCTGTAATCCTAGATCCCAATCACTGAATTACCAAGTAAATTATTCAGAATGAACACGAAAACTATTTCATCATTTCATCAGAGATAGTAGTCGATAACCTTCGAGAAAAATTTTGGATAATTTCAATCAGGAAAGCTGTCAGAAGCTGCTGGGCGCAGTGTCGGAAATGCAAGAATAGAAATGCGACACCGAACGTTCCTTGTATGAGTCAACTTCCCGAATTTCGATTGGAACCAACTATCCGACCATTCATCAAAACGGGAGTAGATTACTTCGGCCCGATAGAAGTTACCGTCAAGAGGAGTCATGAGAAACGTTATGGGGTCATATTTACATGTATGGTGACACGTGCAGTGTACATAGAGATCGCCCATGATCTCTCAACAGACAGTTTCATCCACGTACTCAGACAGTTTGTATGTAGAAGAGGATATTCAGAACAAATCATCAGTGATAATAGCTCAAATTTTAGAGGTCCAGATGCAGAGCTGAAGAAAAACATCAACGCCCTAAATCAAACTGACATTGTAAATTTTTGCACCCTAAAGTAGATCAAATGGATCTTTAATCCCCCATCAGCTCCACATATGGGAGGGGTTTGGGAAAGGATGATTCGATCAATCAAGACACATCTACATGAAGTTTTGAAGATGAAGATCATGTGTTTAAGAAGTCAGAAGTGAGAAAAGTTTGTAGTAAACCCTTGAGGTTTACTAGGGGGAAAAATGTTGGTGCTTGTTCTTTATGAAAGCAATATTTCTCAGAATTTTTTATAATTTAATCAAACTGTCTTTGCCATCAGTTTATTTTTTTATTCTGATTGATTGATTGATTGATGATGTCAAGAAAAAATAATTTGTCATTGTATTGTCAATACATTTGAAAAGATTTAAAATAGTCTTTAATTTCTGGACACGATTTCGCCTTTCGATCCGGGATTAACTGAAATCTTTTAGGTAAGAAATCAACGCATAACAGTCAGTAATTAAAAATCTAATGAGAGCCTACAGGAATTCGAGGCCGAAATGAAAAGATTGTTGCATTTTGCCTATCCCCATGCACCTAAAGGTCTTCTGGAGTAGATCGGCCCACAGACATTCGTTGATGGACTACAGGATGTGAAAATGCAACAAGCTCTCAGCCTATAATAAAACTCTGATTGCAGCTCAGGAATATGGGGCAGCAAAAAATATATCAAAATCTTTCTGCCACAAATTGAGAGATGGAAAATTTCAAGGAAACGAAGAGGCCACCCATAATCAACTGTCTCAAACTTCTTTCACTATTCATCACACTATGCGACGTAACAATATTATCCTTTTAAAAAAATATTGAATTGAAATAGAAGATTGATCTGATTTTTCCATATAACTGTTTATTGGAGAAAAATGTTCATTATAGTGATGTGAAACCGAAATATAACTTCGAATTCCACTATTACCGAACGGTCAAATTGCACAACTTTTTGCTGCAGTTTATTTTTAGTCGAAAAAAAAATTGTAAAACCGAACTCATCGTGTACAGATAAGTTATGTAGAATAATATGTTAAACGAGAGTTACATTCCAACAAAAAAACCTACCAGCAAACCAGCGTACACTCGGCTGAGTGGATAATTGGAGTTTCACACATGGCATAATGAAAGTGTAAATAAAAGTTGGAGGCCTGCAGCAGCCCATTTATCATTTTAGACAAATAATGTCACTTGTTAGAGCTCACATTAATCTTTGTTTTCTTCATAGCCATAGTCGGCAAATTTATCACAACGACAAAAATATAAATACAGATGAAAATAATTCGGTATTTTTCATCTCTTGACACATGGAGCAGAGAAAAAACAAATGTGAAAAATGTATTTGGGAGGAAGGAGGTGAAACGTTTTTGATATTTTTGATGGATTGTTTTCGTCTCTGGCTACCATTGATGATTATTGTTTTTGAAAAGTTTTGCTCTTTCTAGGTCATTACTCAACATCGATATATCTGACCCCGCTAAATTCGATTATTTTCAAGCTACAAAAATGATTAATTATAACTAAAGATTTATAGATACATCTATAGTGAGAAATCAATTATTTTTTGGTAAAACAAAATTCCTTCAACTGAATTATAAATTAATGCAACATAAATGTTAAACGAACAAATCAGACCGAGCGCAAAGGCCTCTGGACTTCAAAAACAAATAATGTTAATTAATAAGCGATTCACTTTGTTAAGACTTGAAAATATAAAAGCAGCTTTGATGTTTTTGAAGCCATTCAATCGTTTAGAAATTAATTTTTCATCTAATGTTGTAACCGATAAACGATTGTTTGTAACAGATATGCATTTTTTTCCTGCTCATTGCAGCTTGACTGTGTGAGTCAATTTTCAATTCCGAATAATTGATCTACACATACACAACAAGCTTTGTATCAAAGGTAGTAGGTATAATAATCTGAAGCTTCAATACCATGGTGAATGTTGGGATGAAAACCAAACAATAAAACAATAAAAAAAACAGGTAAAGTCCAATTTATTAGGCAGGTTTAATATCTTTTGTTTCACTTATAATTCGGAAGACTGTATTATCCACTAATACGTAACACGAACAAACAAATTTTTTTTCATGCGGGCTCATTGCTGAGTGATATTTTTCCACCAGTTTCCAACTTTTGCTGTGGATCTCCACTCTCTTATGTTCTTATCCTTCAAATCCTCCATTACTGCTTCTCGCTAACATTTTCTCAGTCTTCCTTTTCTTGTTTCATCTATTGGTGCTTTTCAGTCTATTGTCTTCGATACTCCCAGTTCCTCCATTTTTCCCGTATGCCTTAGCCATTGCAGTCTTCTCATTTTGATTATTTGGTCAATTGTCGTATCTTTATGAATCTCATAGATTTCCCCATCACTCGCAAACACGAAGCCATCTTTCCACTCAATCTAGATCGTCTCCTTCTTATTCCCAAACCGTCAAATCATCTGCCGCATCAATTTCGGCCTCCGTCCGCAGCGAATCCCGCGCCAGTCAGGTCGATGAGGAGATCTCAGCTAGAAGTTCTCGATCGTCTGGACGGCAATCTACTTCCCAAACATCCCTCCCAAGTACTGCTCTCATAAGAAATTCTTAAACCTTCTGAATACTAAAGAGATAATGAGAGGCCAAATTGATTTTTTCTAAATCCAATCCAAACTGCACTGCCCTTCTCAATATTATGAAGCAAATCTGCAGAAAAATTCAGTGTGCCGTATGGCAACCATCCCACAATTTCATCAATCTCCTGCTTCCTGGACCAACCCTCCTCGGCAATACTCGAATAAAGGAATTTCCAAGCTATTGACAGACCTAAATCACAATTTCACCAAGTGCTGAAGAAGCGTCTCTAAGATCACCAACACTCATCACTGACTCTGGATCGCAGCACCTCCAGGTCCTCTCCAAATAAATCTTCCTCTACGGCCTGAGCCACAGAAGAGAGCCATCAAACGGCAACCCCATTCCTTCTGCTCCAAAATATTGAACCAGTTAAACATATTTAGGCTACACATCCACCGAATGTGAAGCCAAGCTTAACAAAAGTTGTAATTGCGGAGGTCGTGATCACAGGACCGACAAGGCATGATGCCGATGTGTGTTTGGTATGTACGGCAAAGGGAGAGGCGGAGATAATGTGTAGGAAGATTGTGGAGAAGAGTGGTGCGGACCGGAAGTGGCGGAAGATAAGACGGTGTTATTGCCAGTGAAGGGACGGAGCAAGACTAGGGAAGTGATGGTGATGGTGAAGGAAAGGAGAATTCGGATGGAGGAGATTGTGAAATACCTGGGGGTGTGGTTGGATAGCCAATTATCCTTCAAAACTCACATGTTAAAGGCGTTATAAAGAGGGAAAGTGGTGGCAGCATGGCTGGGGAGATTGATATGTAATGTGAAAGTGCCGGGAGAGTGGAAGAGGAGGGTAATTGGTAGGACGGTAGAGCAGAGTATGCTGTGGTACGCAGGTGTGGGATGAAAGAGCGGGGGCGGATGCAAGGGTTAGGCCATTCCTGCGGGTGCAGAGAGGGATACTGCTAGGGGAGGTACAGGGGCACTGGACAGTGGGTGGACTGGCAGCAGCGGTGCTGGCAAGGTCCTACCCATTAGACGTGATGGCTGGAGTCAGGAACAAACGCTCGAGGGGTGCGACCAGAGAGGAAGTACAGGAATGGATGGAGTAGGAAATGGGGAGAAGGTAGGAGGAGTATGAGGGCACGCTAAAAGGAGCGATTGGGAATAGAAGAGATTGGATGGACCGGAAATTCGGGGAGGTGAACTACTTCTTGTCACAGGTGTTCACTGGACATGGGTCGAGAGAAGGGTACCTGCACAAGATTGGGAAAAGAGGGGCTGGAGTGTGCGAGAGGTGTGGAGTGGGGGATGATATGGGGCATGTGTTTAGATGCTGGAGGAACGAGGAAGTGCTGAAAAAGTTGGAGAGGAAATTAGGGGAGGCGGTGTACTGAGAGAACATGGTGGAAATAATGTTGAGTGGGGAGGAGGAATGGATGGAGGTGAGTGGTGTAGCAGAGAGCATGGTTAGGGGGAGAGTAGGACTCGATATGGGATGAGAGGTAGGAGTGATAGTAGGGAGAAGACGACGGTGTGAGAGGAGAGTGTGCGAGGGACCACCACCCGTCTCTAAGTATGATTCCGAGGCGGGGATAAAGGCGAGCTTGAGATGGGTTTGGTTTGTAGGCATCCCCTTGGGGATGAGTCGGTCCTGGATCCATTCGAACATGAGTTTCCCATCTCGACCCAAGAAAAGCCTTGTTGAAGGAGCTATGGCGGTGACCAACTTGCCCGAACTCTTTTCTCAAAGCACGAAGGAACAGCTCTAATAGCTCTACACAAACACCCAATACCTTTCGACTTTCCCCACGGAAGTCCAAAAAATCCTAGAAGTAATATGTGTTAACCCTCGATTACCTTCACATTGCAACCGTCCGACGGCGCGCTGAAACTGAGATGACTGCAGACCAAACAGTGTACCGAGAAGACTCTGAAGACCACGACACTTTTCAATACACTACTTCACTTCAGGTACATTTTAGTACCTGAAGTGTACACATTTACGAATATAAGCACAAACTCCATTGATGATAATGGATGTATGTTTTCTGTAGTTAGCCTGCATCTTAATTGGTACAATGATCGAAACCGCGATACATTGTGCTGATTTAACAAATGGCCATTTCATGCCTCTGCTGCCACTATCGCGACCTAATGATTTGAAGTCAATTAGAAGCTATGAAGAGGATTGAATCCTGTTATAAAGTATAAAGTTGAATTTTGCATTTTATTTAATAATAAGCTTGTATTTGAATGAGGAGATATTATATTTTTGATCATTAGTCAGAAAATATATATAAGAGCAATTTGGTATGACACAAATACTGTGAGCTGAACATAGCTTCCCGAAGTTTCTATGGTAACGCAAATTGCTTTGAAAGTAGCGAAACTTCCTCAATCCTTTAATGATGGAACTTCACTTATTTAAAATGTTAAGCTCCAAACTTATTGTCTTATATTCTTATAGAGTTTCTTAATGAAATTTGGTCAATTATAAAGTTTCCAAACTCAATTCATCTGCCTGAGATGAGATTTTAAAATAACTCAAATTTGAATATTTCTTATTTAGGTACCTATATTGTTTACGTGAAGTATTGATTAAATGTGAGATGCTTTTATTCAATTCTGAAACTTTGATTACATTTATTAATTGTTCCTTAATGAAAATTGAATTTTCCTTCGCTATAGGGCATTATTTTCAAATGTCAGCTCCATTTAATATGATGGTTACAAAAATAATGAAATTTAATGGGATTTAAATGTTGGACCTCAGTAAGAGATGCTTGTAAAGTTTGTAAAGCAAATTAGAACTGAGCTAGAAAATGCAAATTCTTTATTTACTGGTACGGTGGAAATTACACAAAGTATATGAACCTATTACACCACTCGTATCGTAAGTACTCAGTAACCCAGTAAACTTGACTCTCTCGTAAAAAAACTAAAGTTTTTCCTCAAAATATCCAAAATTCGAAACACTCAATTGGATCAAATCACATTGAATACCATTGAACTTTTACTTAGTTGTCAAAATTACCACAGACTAAATTCCTTAGAATCATTGGAAATTAGGATAAACGAATAAAAAGCTTGATATACTCTTATAAATGAACCGATAGATACTCTTCATTCTCCATTCATAGATTAAGTTACTATGGACTACATTCGTGAACAAAGAAGACTGTCAAAAAATTTCAAAAACGTTTCTAGACTACAGAGGGAGAATTGAAGTGATATAATACGTCCACCAGGGACGTCATGCAAATGAAAGAACTGGTCCATTGGTGAATAAGGAGGGATGAGGGCTATAAACGTCCAACATTGCCAATCGAATACCCAATCGGGGCGCAAACTACATAGCAGAGCAACTACCCCCTTACTATGGTAAAGCCTGTGAGGAGCATGCCGAACTATGTGGATCGGGAGGCTTGGCTTGATTGCCTGGCCTGTGTTGATGAGGACCACTATAATAACCTCCCGAATCCTAAGGTTGAGTGGTCGCTGAAGGGATGGATGGTCGTGGGTTATTCGGCCTCGAGACCACTAACCTCGGGGCACCTGGCGCACCCCGTTGCATTTAGCTTTGTACCTGTATAAGGAGCTCTGCAGGTACTGACCTACTTTCTCCTATACTCGTGAGAACAAATATGGACCAAGAGAAACCAAAACTTATTAAGGAGCCTTTAGAGATTCCTAGTAAAAGGGATTTGGAAGATTCGACAGCCAGATACTTCTGAAGCCCAAGAGAAAACCACGCCACCAGGAGACGTTATAGCGAGTCCTGTGGCAATAAAAGCTTCGTTCGGGAAATTTTCAGCTGTCCAGCGTAATAAGCTGAAAAAATGAGGAAACAAGGAATTGACACCAAGAATGTGGTGCTGCCGACTCCCTCAACATCAAAACAGGGTGTAAACCAGCAGACAAAGGGCGTTAAGCGAACTGTGTCAACCAGGAGCACTTCTAAGGAAAAGAAAGATAAGAGGACCAAACGTACTACTGGTATTAAATACAGCGTGGCCCTCAAAGGGATCAAGGCAGCTGTGGTCCCAAAAAATTTCCCTGGGACAGTTGTCTCTGAAGATCAGGTAGGGTCTAACAAAAAGAACCTAATTGACATGATCGACGAGGTGCAGAAGGCGCCTAGGTTTGAAGCCAGTTGATACATGGACGGCTACTACGGGATAATTATAACGAGGGACTATTTGTCACAAAAAACCAACCGGAAGCTCATCAAGAGTGATGAACTTCCAAAGCAGCAACGAGTCCTCGCCCTACTTCCTGAGACTAAAAAAGAGGGTTGAGGAGGCTCGAGAAACAGAATCCAGGGCTGAAGGTTGATCGCTGGATGATCTTTGGCTCCAAGTCATCCGATAAGGGACTGCATCTGAGGCTCCGGATTGACGAGGAGTCCATGAAAGGACTCAATGTGCCATCAACCTCTAAGGATCTTCAAGGTGCTACAAGTTAACTTGAAGCACAAAAAGACAGTCACCACTGTCCCACAACAAAGAGTGGTGGTTGAAAACATAGACATCGTTCTAATTCAAGAACCTTGGATAAACAAAGGTAATATACTGGGGCTTAATATTAGGGGAATGGGACTGATAATGGGAACTGATCGTACTAAAATAAGAACTTGTAGGTACGCGAGGTCGGTAGTTGAATGAGTTTCATAAACAATCGACTTAAGATGGCAGTAAGGCTGGTGATCTACCAAACCATTTATTTGGATAATTGAGTTGATACAGTAGGATCTATTTCAAATTGTCCAATGACTTTAATTAGAGTTGCTTCGTGGAGCATTTCTTTTTTTTTATTTGCCACGTTACCCGTCTTTCTCACAGACAGAGAACCTACAGAAGGCAGGATAAAAATAACAATAATATTGAATAAATTGAGTAATTGAGGGAGGAGATAAAATGGAAAGAAAAAATTCAGGGACTGGAAAGCGTCAGCGTCAAATTCATTGAGAAAATGTCTGAAATGTATCTTACAATTTTTTTATCCCTGTAGAAGTGTCTGTTTTTCTCTAGTTCATAGTAATACTATTGAAATAATTAAATATATTTCGTCTGAATAGAAAAACATAATAATATTCAGTACAGATAAAACCTCCTTTTTAATATTTTTCCATTGAAAGCATTGACATTTTCCATTAAATTGCACACATTTATCTTAGTGATCAGTGCGCCTTTGAGAGTTCTTTTTCCTGATTAAATTCAGGAACATTATTTACTGGTCATCTGATGCTGCGTCGAACGTCGAACGAAACGTTTCGTTCGGCTTCAGATCAAGACAAATCGCTTGCTGGCCTCGTTCTTATTGATTCGAATTGTTTTTACTACCTACGTGGACTGTATTGGAATTAATTGTTCCGAAGAAACATTAAAAGGGAAAAAGAAATATTGTTTTTGAGATAATGCGAGATGTCGGAATTTTATATATCCCAGCTATCAACCTGCTTGAAGATTTATTTTCATTTGCGAGATAAATTAGCCAAAGTATAAGAAAAGATTTATGTCTATTCAACGAGAAAGCCTTTTTACAGGTAAAAATTTTATATCAATTGACCCTTCCTGTCCTAACTTTCGACTCGAATCGACCATAAAATTATTTGTAATAAGTTTTTATTTTAGCTCCTGATTATGTATCATCAATTTTTTCCCACGGTAATTTTAGGATAGCTCAGATCCAGAGATCATCAACAATCAAACATCTGAACTAAATTAATTTTGGTCACTTGTGAGTCTTCTTCGTAGCTTTATCCTTTTTTCTTTAACATGCAAGCTATAGGTTTCCAAGGGCTAAGCAAGCAATGATTTCAGTGAGCAGCCGAACGATGTTGTATAACTCAATTATCTTCTTACACTTTGCATACCTGACCTCATTGGGGTTTTCGTCACACAGATATTTTAGAGAGTGCAAGAAGGGTTCATGTTACAAAGATGTACTCTCGACTGTATAGAACGCCTGGGAACCGGTTAATCGATAATCATGAAAGGTTTTTGCTTTAGACAAGAATTGAACTCATATCACTTCATTCAGACCAACTCGTTTCAGTTAAATATTGTCCAGAAAAGTGCTGCTCTTGTTCAATTTTGTACTGTTGTTCATACCTTTTCATAACCGATGGATTATAAATTTTTATCTAAAAGCTCCTGTTTTGGAACACTGAGAGGAATGTCTACAAACAAGAATCTGGAATAAGGACGAGACCAATTCAATGAAAATATCTTCAATTAATTACTAGTACTTTAAAATGTTTTCTTGTAACTGTAGTAATTCTTAAAATATTTTAGTTATTTAAAAATATGAAGTTGAAACGCAAAACCAATGCTTATATTATTACTTTTATATGTTTCCAATATCTTCTCTCCAAGTAGACATTAAATAGCAATATTTACTTTCGGTTATTCGAAAGCCGTAGTCGATTGAAATAGCAATTTGTGGAAAATCAGACCATCCCCTTAGAAAGCGAAGATTTCGAATGAATTGAGAAATTTTAGAATCGACGACTGAAGTAGTATGAAGATGATTAGTCTGGAGAATAACTTACTTCCTTAATACATTTAAAAAATCTCCCTAGACGGAAGGTCGGATTTTAAAACATAAACTGTGAAAGGGTTGAGTTTTCGTTTTTTATTTATATTTGATATTTTCCAGACAATCTGGTCCCTACTATTGGGAAGAGAAGGAAATTCCAGAGAAAAATATATAGACTGATTGTGAAAAAAATCCAGATAGCCAAGATCTGACATTGTTGATAAAGTAACTACCTATGATCATCCCAGCTAGTCTTGTAGTAAACGATTAGCTAATATGATAATACTAAATATCTTCTTCTTCTTATCACGCCGTCTCCTGTTGGCCATCCAAATAGCAATTGTAGCTCTGGAAACTGCAGAACGAAAGATTTCTGCAGACTAGCGGTCGAACCATCTCCTTAAATCTTTTAGTCATGAGTTCTGGCGTCTTCCTACTGATCTTTTCCCCTAAACTTAGCCCTCTATTATGAGTCGTAATATTTCGTATTTATCACCTATCATCGTATGACCCATATATTGCATTTTTCTTTCCTTGATGGTATTCAGTAGTTCTTTTTGTTTGTGCATGCGTTGAAGTACTTCATCGTTGGCGATTCTTTTTACCCATGAAATTCGCAGCATCCGTCTATACACATACATAGAGTAGGACAGAGAAAACGTAGCATCTGATCATTCGAGTTCTGAGTTCCAAACTAAGGTTCATTCTTGTAAAAAATAATTTCATACTCATGAAGATTTTTCTCCCTTGCTCAATCCTTGAAAGTACTTCCCTTTTCGGGTCGCACTGGCTATTGATGTTAGCTCCCAGATATTTTATTGAGGTCACTTGTTCGATTGTTTTCTTGGGGTTATTCAATCGTGCGATGTCTATTTTTTACGTTTTTTTCTCTTTTATTTCTCATGAATCTCTTGAGTCTAAAGTCCAAAAAGACAGTGTAAGTTCCAAGTGAAACTCTTGAGTTTCTTCTCTCACTGTATATCCCAGCACTAGTATCTTTTTTTGGTTTTAGATCTGTCTGTACACCAGAACCTCTCACCTGGTGCCCTTGATGTTGCCATCTATTCATTATCTTCGATTTTGCTGAACCAATTCGTTTCCATTGAGATTCCAGAGTGATGATGATATAAGAATCATGGGAACGCTCTGAGACTCTCTGGCCTTCAACTCGTCATGCCTTGCAATTAGTGCAATTTCAAGGAAAATGACACTTTTCTTTTGTGTGGTGAACTTTTCTTTGTAAGCACATCTACTAGTAACTTCACTGAATATTCACAGATATATAAACAATATTTTTCTTCTTTCTAGGATCACGATCTGAAAACCTTTTTAATATGGTAATGTTGTACGTTTAAAAGATAAATTCCTGGACTGTATAACCCTTGTATAAAACATATGGCATACATGAATTTCCTAAATTCATCTAGACAGGACAATCGAATTTTCATTTTGGGCGAACGTCTAAGATAACCTCGAAGTCTCTGGAAACGATGTCGTGATAAAGGATCCGCCTGAGAGTTCGTAATTCCATTCCGTGAATTCTTGAGATGTTCCTGCGTTTTTTTTGGAAATCATTAATTTTATAATAAAAGGGGAAATAAATACTGAATTTAATCTCCTTAAATTGTGGATACGAGCGTTGTTGTCTTCATTTACTTTGATGTTTTTATAATCTCACTAATTATTATAATAAAACGAATGTATTTAGCGAAATGATAGAATTGAAAGTGTTTTTTTTACAGGAGAAAGTTGTATCTCCTCACATAGAGCAGTTTGATGGTGGTATACCCCAGGGTTTAGTTTTGGGTCCAATTCTTTTTTTGGTATTCATTAACGATGTCACAGACTTACGAATTAATGCTAAATTCACTTCATTTGCTGATGACACTAGTGTAACCTGGAGTGGTTCAAATATACCAAATTTACATTCTTCTTCACATTCCATAGGCAAAGATCTCATTACTATGAAGTCCTGGTCTGACTCGAACGAGCTTTGTCTTGGGAGTTCTCCAACCTCTGAAACTTAACAATGACTTAATAAGATCTTCAAATTCGATTAAGATTATTGTCCTCCATATTGATGGTGCCTTAAATGGTCTGTACATGTAGACACTTTAGTGAAAAAATTATCCTCTGCTTGTTTTGCCATTAAATCTGGCTTGATTCTTCTTCTGCTTTAACACTTGCGTCTAGTACTAACGTTTAAATTTCTAGCCCGCATACTCACATGCGCAATTCATGATCAGTTTTCCTTTTCTTGTCATTTTGAATTTTTAGGTTAGAATAATTAGGAACTGATATTTGCTTTTGTTTCTAATGAATTTCATAATTTTCTTGGTTAAAACAGATCATTCGGTAATTTTTGAAGAAGGGGAAGGAAAAATAACCATTCCATTCACCCTGTCCCTTCTGTATAGCTTTTTCAATGATTTTCCTTTCCCTTCTCGATAAATTTGAAGGCAAACTGATCGTGAAATGCTCTTCGAATCTATCTTAAAATTACATATTTCTTACACTTATGGTTTAAGTAGTAGGACGCATTGCGAATTCTATTTTAAAAAATACAAAATTTCAACTCTTCCCGCTCCATTAATTTTGGAATCCGTGTTTTTGGTTCGAAACCGCTTATCTTTCTTTCCCCCTCTCTCCCCCGCTCTTTTTGTCTCTTTGTCTCTTTGTCTCTTTGTCTCTTTGTCTCTTTGTCTCTTTGTCTCTTTGTCTCTTTGTCTCTTTGTCTCTTTGTCTCTTTGTCTCTTTGTCTCTTTGTCTCTTTGTCTCTTTGTCTCTTTGTCTCTTTGTCTCTTTGTCTCTTTGTCTCTTTGTCTCTTTGTCTCTTTGTCTCTTTGTCTCTTTGTCTCTTTGTCTCTTTGTCTCTTTGTCTCTTTGTCTCTTTGTCTCTTTGTCTCTTTGTCTCTTTGTCTCTTTGTCTCTTTGTCTCTTTGTCTCTTTGTCTCTTTGTCTCTTTGTCTCTTTGTCTCTTTGTCTCTTTGTCTCTTTGTCTCTTTGTCTCTTTGTCTCTTTGTCTCTTTGTCTCTTTGTCTCTTTGTCTCTTTGTCTCTTTGTCTCTTTGTCTCTTTGTCTCTTTGTCTCTTTGTCTCTTTGTCTCTTTGTCTCTTTGTCTCTTTGTCTCTTTGTCTCTTTGTCTCTTTGTCTCTTTGTCTCTTTGTCTCTTTGTCTCTTTGTCTCTTTGTCTCTTTGTCTCTTTGTCTCTTTGTCTCTTTGTCTCTTTGTCTCTTTGTCTCTTTGTCTCTTTGTCTCTTTGTCTCTTTGTCTCTTTGTCTCTTTGTCTCTTTGTCTCTTTGTCTCTTTGTCTCTTTGTCTCTTTGTCTCTTTGTCTCTTTGTCTCTTTGTCTCTTTGTCTCTTTGTCTCTTTGTCTCTTTGTCTCTTTGTCTCTTTGTCTCTTTGTCTCTTTGTCTCTTTGTCTCTTTGTCTCTTTGTCTCTTTGTCTCTTTGTCTCTTTGTCTCTTTGTCTCTTTGTCTCTTTGTCTCTTTGTCTCTTTGTCTCTTTGTCTCTTTGTCTCTTTGTCTCTTTCTCTTTCTATTTTTCTTTCTCAATTTTTGTCTCTTTCTCTCTCCTGGAACTGTTGGTTTTACACCTAGTACTGATGAAATTTTCGTACTTCCAGTACCTATCTGTGTTCAGAGCGGTACATATCGAACACTAGCGATACCAGCGGTGGAAAAAGGAAACCTGATATATACGATTTGTTGAGAAAATTCAGTCTCAAACGTTGTTGAAAATTTATAAGAATATTAGGAAAAGGGAAACTTCCTATTTTACCATAAACCTTGTATTTAAATTTTAATAATATTGCGTGTTATGTCCTGAATAATGAAAGAACAACATATACATTACAATTAACTGATGACCTGCTAGTTGTTTTTCCAGATATACGTGATATGATATGACTAATTGATTAATATTAATAATTAATTCCGTTTAAAGTTTGGTAATTACAAAATGAAGTAGATATTATAATTCACACTTAGGGGAGGCTCGGGCAACACCGATCTACTGGGCAATAACGATCAGTAAAATATTTTCAACACGGATATAAATCCATATTGTAAAATAATTGGTAGGCTTCCACGACAATGAACAATTTTTGTCAAAATATTTTATTTCGCATAAAAAGTTTTGGTTTACTTGAAATATTGTTGTTCCCAGTCCAAAACAATGTTGCCATGTATTAACTAAATATAAAATTTAGTGTATTGTGGGCAAAACCGGGAAGGCAAAACCGACCATGGTCGGTTTTGCCCTGACCATGTCGTTTTTGCTTTGATAACAAAAATGTGGTCTGTAGGTGTTTGCCATCCTATTTATTATTGTATCACCTGTTCAATACCAATTTAGTAACACTGAAGGTAATTGTGAGGTCTGCATTTTTACAATGATCTTGTTTTATTTGCAGCATCTAAGATGGTTTACAAGTATCACAGAAAATCTTCCAGAGGTGGAGCATGGAGTGAAGAAACCATGCCCTTAGCATTGAGAGAAATGAATGAAGGAAAAATATCCATCAGGAAGGCCTCAAAGGTACTCTACTCTTTGTGATCATGAGAAAATTAACTCTTCAAAGAAAAAGTTAGGAAGATATTCTAGAGTTGTTTCCAACGAAGAAGAAAAGGAGCTTGTGCCAAAAAGAATTAGATAAAATATTTTACTGATTAACTAAAAGGGATTTCTGTCAACTGGCTTTTCAGTTCAATAAAGAACTAAGCTTAAGGAATCCAGAACCCACTAGTGCTGCACGAACCCGCAATTGCCAAAGACAAATTGGTTCAATATAAAGAGGGATTAAAAATGATCAAAACTGTACAGGAAAAACTTGCTAATCCAAAAACCATAAATCAAGACAACGTTACTCCACCAGAAAAAAAAAAGATCAAAGAGAACACCCGAAAAAGAAAATCACAAAAGTCGGAAATTTCAACATCTACCCTCGTAAAAGAAGAAATTGCTCAGAAAGAAAACAAAAAACCAAATTCTTCAAAAAAACAGACTGTTACAAAAAAATTACAAATAGGGTCAGAATTAAGAAAACACCAAATATAGAATCAACCAATAAAAAATAATTTATCCAAAGCCCCCTGCTGTAGAAGAATCTCCAGGAGAAGATGTTAAATGTTTAGAAAGCGAGGGACTCTTCTGCAGCTCTCGTCCAAGAGAAGTTTAAATCCAGTGGAATATCTGCAGGAAACGGGCACATAAATTATGCACCTATTACAAAAGTGGGGGTTTCGTTTGTGACGAGTGTAAATATGATATTGCAGGGAGTGGAGATGTCGGAAATAAAATGAAATTTGCTTAGAAGGATCACAAACGATTTTTTATAGTAAAAAGAAACATGGCGAACTGACTGACTGACAGACAGGCAGTTCTCCCAACAGCAATCTAGTAACACTGTACTTACTGTCAAATACAAAGTATAATATATTTCCCTACCTTACCGACATACAATAGCGCGAAAATTCGAAATTCAAATTTGTTCACTACAATATAGTAGTATCAAATAGGCGAAGTGTTTCGAAAAAATGATTTATAATTTATTAGATAAGTACTAGAGTTTATGTTTTTGTTAACAATTTTTTGCAAGTTTAGATGAGATAAAAAAAGTTTAGAAGATTGTTTCTGAATAATTAACGAACTAATAGATATGAAAAACTACTATTACGTTTTAGTTTTTTTGTTAATACATTTTTTGAACTTTATATCTTGTTTTATTTATAGAAAAAATATTTTAAATTATTTAGCAAATCCTGATCGATTTTGCCTAAACGCATGATCGGTTTTACCCAGGGGTACTGGGCAAAAACCCAAAACGATCTTTTGCAAGTTGGGCTTTTTCAATTTTTTGCGGCTTGTCATTACCTATTTGAAATTCACCTTTCTAAATACCTACGCGTAATATGTGAATTTAACTGTATATAAAAAATCAACCGCATCCAATTGGATTTAAAGTGTTTCATAATAACTTAAATTCTGATGATAGGGGCTGCCTATTCAATTTAATAATGATACTTACAACGCAATCAAATAAACCTACTATTAATGTTTTTTGATAATTTTAAATATTTCATATGGAAAAAGTCATTAAATAATACATTTATTTATTTTTTATTCTTTTTAGTCACTCAGATAATCATGATCAGCATTTTTTTTCTTTCACAACTACTGCCAACTCTACCTAATTAATTGCGTTTTGTGCTAACTCATATTATCTAGGATAGCGAGTTTACTTAAAAATTAAAGCACTGCATTTATAATATTCCAAACGCACTTAATACATTTCAAAGCGCTTATTGAACGAAAGTTTATGCTGCGGCTTAAAACTTTGCTTAAAAGTCTGCTCTTATTATTTTTTTTAGTTTTACTTTGTTTATTGGTGACCATATTTCATTACATTAACTCGATTCCAAAAATTTCATAAAAAATGAGCTTGTTTCTACTTTTTCTAGACTTGATGATCTCACTATATATGCTTTGCTGTATCTAGGACCTCGTCTTGTATATAATTCCTAAACTCGGGAAGTTCGGAGATGATGACAAATCAATTTTGGCTATAAAATTTCACGAATAACGGTGGAACAACAAATTGCCAAAGTACATATTCTATCGAAAATTTAGCGCCTAAAGAAAAGTTTGAACTTTAATTCAAATATAAAGGGGAAAAATTAATGAAAATTTGTCGTTGTAGAGACACTCAATTCTAAATTTATAAAGTAAAGTTTTATTGAAAAGCGAGAAATACTTCTGTCAAAGGCAACTGAGAGTGCAAAACTTTTTGCGAAACGGCAGGAGTTTATCGCACGGAGAAGAAAGTTTCGAGGTATAGACCATTTCCCTCTTCAGTCTCCACCATCGTTACGTTCCTAATTAATTTTGAATGAATTTCTGGGCCCCGGAGTTACGGTCGGAGTTATTCACTAAAACTAATGCCTATTTGTAATTTGCTCCTTAATTATGCTGAAATTACTTGATGGAATCTTTCATATTTAATTTAGTCGATGCCGGAAGTATTTTCGAAAAAAAAAAATCGATATGTTTTTGTTAGATTTATACGAAAATTCATTCTTCAACAAGATTTTTAATTAATCAAAAAACACATTTCTACTGGATGTGGTATTAATATCAACTGCAATTTCTGAGGAGTAGAATCATTCGCCAACGATTTCATCTAAATGACTATATTGCAACAAATTTACGCTGTATCACATTCACCAAGTCCGTATTGTTGGAGTCTTTCATGTGAAGCCAGGTGTCTCACGGAAGTTTCAGCAGAGATGGAGCCTTTTCCGTAATTGAAAGTTGAGGTTTTATTTCGTACGATATTGAAACTCTTACTGAAGTTGTATAAAGATAAATGTAATCCGATAAGTTGAGGGAATGCTGGTTCGAAACTTTTTACTTTCTTGATATTTCATGCTTTTGTGAATGTGGGTTTTAAGCAAAGTACAAAATGAAAAGAAAAAAAACGTTAATACGATATGCGTTTTGAATTCACCACAAGTTCAATATAGATAGAACAAAAAACTTCTTTGCAGATTTCCATCCCATAAGGAGTGAACTTTCGAATGTTTACTTTTTATTATTTTCGATTTTTGAGAGTCTTTTGTAACTACAATTAGAGTACGAGCGTTTTTATTGAAAGAATAATTTAAACAAATGTGTGAGCCGTCACGGGACGCCTGGCAGATGTGGAACATCGAAATTGTTTTGTATAATTATATGCATAAAAGAACAGATTAAAAAAGTGAGATATGGAAGAGAAAGGGAAATGGGAGAGAAAGATGGGAGAGAGAGAAGGAAAGTGTATTGCGTGTGATTACGATCATCATTTTAAATTGTCAGAATCTAAGACGGATTCGGTAAGGTTCGAGACCCTCGGAATATTGTATGACTTTTTTTTCTTATTACACCATTTTTGACAATTTTTCAAAAAATTTGACCATTTTTCAAAAATTTTGACAACTTTCAACAATTATTGACCATTTTTGACAGTTTTTTATAATTATTCACCATTTTTTCAAAATTTTAACATTCATTGACTATTTTTGACCATTTTTTCAAAATTTTAACGATTATTGACTATTTTTGACCATTTTTTGAAATATTTAACAATTATTGACTATTTTTGACCATTTTTTGAAATATTTAACAACTTTTGACTATTTTGGACAATTTTGGACAATTTTTGACAGTTTTTGACAATTTTTGACAGGTTCTGACAATTATTGTCCATTTTTAACAATTTTTCAAAACTTTTGACCATTTTCAACAATTATTGACCATTTTGACAGTTTTTTTATAATTATTCACCACTTTTTCAAAATTTTAACAATTATTGACTATTTTTGACAATTTTTTGAAATATTTAACAATTTTGACAGTTTTTGACAATTTTTGACAGGTTCTGACAATTATTGACCATTTTTGATCATTTTTCGAAATTTTCACAATTATTGACCATTTTTTCAAAATTTTCACAATTTTTGACCATTTTTTCAAATTTTTTGGCCATTTTTTCAAAATTTTGACAATTTTTGACAATTATAGATCATTTTTCCATAATTTTTGACAATTTTTTCAAATTTTAACAATTATTGACAATTATTGACCAATTTTGACAATTATTACCATTTTTGACAATTATTCACCAATTTTGAAAACTATTGACCATTTTTTACAGTTTCTGACAATTTTTGACCATTTTACAAAATTTTAACAATTATTGACCATTTTTGACAGTTTCTGTCGATTATTGACCATTTTTGACAATTTTTCAAAAATTTTGACAATAATTGTACATTTTTCAAAATATTCAACATTTTTTGACCATTTTTCAAAATTTTAACAATTGTTGACTATTTTCGACAATTTTGGACAATTTTTGACAATTTTTTTTAAATTTAAGACAGTTTTTGACAAGTTTTGAGCATTTTTGACAGATTCTGACAATTATTGTCCATTTTTGACAATTTTTCAAAAATTTTGACAATTTTCAACAATTATTGACCATTTTTGACAGTTTTTTATAATTACTTTACCACTTTTCAAAATTATTGTCCTTTTTTGATAGTTTTTGACAATTATCGTCCATTTTAAAAATTTTAATAATTATTGACTATTTTTTGATATATTCAACAATTTTTGACAATTTTCGATAATTTTTGACAATTTTCAACCAGTTTTGACAGGTTCTGACAATTTTTGAACATTTTTCAAATTTGTTGATCATTTTTTCAAAATTTTGACAATTTTTGGCAATTATTGACCATTTTTCCAAGTTTTTGACCATTTTTCCAAATTTTAAAGATTATTGACAATTATTGATCAATTTTGACAATAATTATTGACCATTTTTGACAGTTTTTCTATAATTATCGACCATTTTTCAAAATTTTAACAATTATTGACCATTTTTTATAGTTTCTGACAATTTTAAACCATTTTTCAAAATTTTAACAATTACTGACCATGTTTGACAATTTTTCAAAAATTTCGACCATTTTTCAAAATTTTTGACAATGTTTACCAATTATTGACCATTTTTGACTGTTTTTTATAATTATTGACAATTTTTAAAAAATTTTGACAAGCACTGACCATTTTTTCAAATATTCAACAATTTTTGACCATTTTCCAAAATTTTAACAATTTTTGACCATTTTTCAAAATTTTAACAATTTTTGACAATTTTTGACCACTGACGATTTATGATTTGTTTCGACAATTATTGACTGTCTTTGACAATTATTGACCATTTTCGACAATTTTCCAAAAATTTTAACCATTTTTCAAAATTTCTGTCAATTATTGACCATGTTTTCACAATTTTCACAAATATTGACCGTTTTTGATTGTCTTTGACAATTATTGACCATTTTTCCAAATTTTTGAAAATATTTGGCAGTTGTTAACCATTTTTTCAAAATTTGGACAATTTATGACAGTTATTACCATTTTTCCCAATTTTTGACAATTTTTGACCATATATCAAATTTTTTACAGTTATTAACCATTTTTTCAGAATTTTGACCATTTTCTATAGTTTTGGACAATTATTTACCATTTTTGACATTTTTCACACCTATAGGTGTGCGAGCTCAGTGCGGCAAGAGAGATTGCGCACAGTCGCTTGCGCATGGCATCGCGTTGCCCCATCTCACACACTACTCCGTATGGACTATGTATAGTATATATACCATCATATAGCGTGGCGAAGCGTCGCCACGGCAATTCTCGCCACGCCAAAAATATATGCTTCATATCAAAAATACTCAACATCAGAATACAGTCGCCTAGAGAGAATATTACTCCGTGCTACCGACGACCATTCGTCTAATAAATAATGATAGACAATGGCGTCGGTTCAATTATTAACACCAATTTTCTAATCCTCATAACCTAATTTTAAGTTTTGTGTTGCAGGCATAAACCGCTAGGCTGCGACGATGAATCATAATTCTATTTTTTGAATATTGTTCTAGTTTTTGGTTTATTCGGAATGCGAAAAATAGTCGTGTGTTACATAACATCAAAACTCGTGGAATATCTTTTTACCACAGATGATTTTATGTTTTAGCACCAGTGCTGCTGTAATGTTGGGATTTGATGTGGAAAGGCCTCTTTAATTGGTGGTCTTCCAGGTCACTCGGAGTGTCATATGACTTTAATAAAACTACGACTTCTGTCACTGAATGTATCTGAATGAATGTTATCGACTGTTTCTAATATATTTATATTATAGTTCCAGTTCGCTGATGTTTACTATTTAATGTTGTATGTTTATTTACGTGATGAACTTGACTCTCGATACCTGTCGGCCTCGATGGTTATATTTATGTATTCTTCAACGATTAATGATTTATTGAAAATAGTTTCAAGGGAATTTATTTCTTATTTTATTTTATGCCAAAAGGCATCACACTGCTAATTCTAGAAGAAAAATAAATGTGAAGTGAAAGTACGTATTTGTTCTCTCTTGGGAATTGTAAGATATTTATTGGCTTCAAGAAAATTCCCAACGTTTTCATTTCATATACCTACCAACGACAAATAACTTTTTAAAGAAGTAGTTGTCTCAATAAGTGCAGAGTCATATTATGTCAAATAGAGCCAACGCCTATGAGTTGCATTTTTAACAACCCATGACGAATGTCTTCTGTGATGAGCGTTTTTGTGAACTGGATATGAGTGAGTCAAATTTCATATTTTTCTAGTTGAACTATTTTATATTTCCTTTCCCATTATTATTTGTTAGGAACAATGGATGAATGTATTATTTAATTTCAACACTAACGAGTTGCAGCAAAAAATAAAAAAAATTCGGCATTCCGTTGAAATGTGAGCTGCAATTTGCAGACAGGCGATTTACTTTTTGTAACAACTGAAACCCGTGACGGTTGAAAATTATCGTGGTTAGAATTTTGCGTGAGTTTAAAAAATGTTTCGAGCTTTTATTTGAAGTACCGAATGGTATAAGCAAGAAGGGCAGACATATAGTGGTGAAATATAACGCCATTTTGGGTATTAAGGCGTGTTGCTCGCTATTTTCCACGACGGGGATGTTCAGTACATACACACTGATTGCACAGCAGAAGTGAAAAGTAGAAAGATGAGTTCAAGAAACTCATTTCGGGTGAAATGTGGTGTCTGTAATTTTATGAGAATAATTTGACAACGACTGGATGAATCTTATTTACTACTACCAAACGAAACTAGCTTTCAGATCTTAAATTAAAATCCTTCTTTGAAATCCTCACAGTGGGAGTGAATGAATGCGTTAACTACGCTGAAGTCATATAACACTAGCGTCTTTTAACAGTATACGAGGATAGGGTAAGACTAGTCAACGAAAATGCTGCTCTATCCCAAAATTATATAATGCAGTTCTACGTTGTGAGATCTATGGGAGAATCTATCCAATAACTTGATTAAAGATTGTTATCTGAACTGGAAATATGCAGACAGGATGGAACGCTGATATGGTACACTGATGGATCTTGAACTTACCCAGGTGCAACGTTGACGCGTCTTTGGGGAAGTTTGTATTTGTATTAGAGGCAAAAATCCATGCTATCGATACGTGACCACAAAAGAATATCAAAAATAAGTATAAAGGCCGAAATATATTTATATTTCACAACAGTCCGGCAGCACTGAAATCCTTAGACCAGATTCTTGACGAAAGAACACATAATATATGTTGCATTCACCTTTCTTCTACAGTGACGTTCTGTTCTCTACTCCCTCAGTCAAGAATTCGGCCCTGGTAAAACTGTGATAGTCCCCTTCACTAGGAAAAGGAAATTGGAGGATCTTCCACCACCATCCTACTATGGTGAGGTTATTCCGTTTGCATCGGAAGTAAAATATTTCGGGATTATCCTAGATACAAAACTTACATGGAACGCTCACTTGGAAAATGTTATCGAAAAGGCCAGACTATCCGTGTGGATATGACGTAGGATCTGTAGGCAATCTTGGGGCATGGGACCCAAACAAATCCATTGGATATATTTGATGATTGTTAGACCAATGAAGCACATGCAAACAGTGGGAAGGAACCCATCTCTCTTGGTTGTGTCTGGAAGATGAGGAAACAGCCTGGAGATATAGACTCCTAGGACTAGAGTATCCGGGGGAGGATTTCTCCAAGAAGGACCTAGTGAAAAGACTGTTGAGCCTGATAAGGGCTTCTGGTCTCTTCACATATAAACTGTATAACCAAGAGTACAAAAAGCCTAAAGGAAGAGCCTCTGACTGGTGGTGCCGAACCAATCAATCAATCAATTCATCACTCATTGTACGTTTCATTTATTTTTTTCATTAATGAGAGTATTATAGTACTTGCAGATCGTTAATCCTGATTACGGCTTCCATTAAATTCGTACAAACTACTCATTGACCCATATTGTCCGTAAATAAAAATGTGTGAAAACAAAAAAATGAAAAGCGTGAAAATACCGCGTGAATCGAAATATATATAACCAAAGATGAATGCGAAACGTGAAAAGCAACATACTTTATGCACTGAATGGGATGAATAGGGTTGAAAGTTGGAAAATTCTCCTATTTACGAGTTCATACATACATAAGGGATGTTTTATGGATGTGCTCCGGACAATGTGAATGTACTCAAAGCTTCAAGCTTTGGCTTATCCGTGCAATGTAGTTCGGCTTTTCTCTATGAATATAAATATACCCATACATTATCTGTGTGTACATTAATGTATTTATGGCTTCTAGCAAACTGATTGATTTTGCTAATAATCACAAATGGGTTGGATTCTAAATTAATTTCCAGAATGTATTTATAGAAATTTTAATTGATATTTTTTGTCAAAAAAAACCGGTATAATCCACAAAACAAAAAATATTTGAATTTTTCCAAGTGGCTGTAAATGCGCTGCTATTGGTTGTGACGTCAGACAGTATGTTCTTAGTGCAGCGCCCTTGCAAGAAGGAAGGTATCCCTTCAAAATAGCCATTATCGCCTTATTTACTACTGAGCAAGGTCCAAGGAAAATTCAATTCCAAGGTCAGAGAGAAAAAAATAAAATAGCCGTTGTTGAATTGAGATAGGTACAAAAATTTGCATGCATTAGCATTTGAAAACAACATCGACCATGAAAGCAGTGCTGGACTATCCTCCGATTGACATAACAATAATGGTGGAGGCAAGAATGGGACTCATTAGGCAAAAAAACACGAGCAGCAGATACGATCACAATAAGATAAAGGAATACTGGAAGGTAAAACTCTCTAAATGGAACCAACAGGAAGGTGGTTAAGGAAGATCGAAGGGAATAAAAAGATGACAACATTAAGGGCATATATGGTGAAAGGAACTGGTATATAGACGTATCAAAGACCAATGAAGAAACTGGTGATGGAATATACAGTGAGGGGAGAGATTCTCAAAAAAGGCTTCTCTAGGAACCAAGAAATGTACGCTATCCTGCACTGCGCGAAAGAAATAAACAAGGAAAGTATGCAATGCGCGGATCAAAATATGCACTTACAGCCAGGCTCATATGAACCCAAAAGAGTCATCAAGATTGGTATGGGGTTGCTGAGAAGAACACAACAGAATAGCTTTGGTGTGGGTTCCGGGACACTGTATCATCGAAGGCAATGAAAAAACTGATGAGCTAGCCAGAGAGGAAACATGAATTCCATATATTGGCCCACAACCCACAGAAAGACAGAAAGAAAGACAGAAAGACAGAAAGACAGAAAGACAGAAAGACAGAAAGACAGAAAGACAGAAAGACAGAAAGACAGAAAGACAGAAAGACAGAAAGACAGAAAGACAGAAAGACAGAAAGACAGAAAGACAGAAAGACAGAAAGACAGAAAGACAGAAAGACAGAAAGACAGAAAGACAGAAAGACAGAAAGACAGAAAGACAGAAAGACAGAAAGACAGAAAGACAGAAAGACAGAAAGACAGAAAGACAGAAAGACAGAGAGACAGAAAGACAGAAAGACAGAAAGACAGAAAGACAGAAAGACAGAAAGACAGAAAGACAGAAAGACAGAAAGACAGAAAGACAGAAAGACAGAAAGACAGAAAGACAGAAAGACAGAAAGACAGAAAGACAGAAAGACAGAAAGACAGAAAGACAGAAAGACAGAAAGACAGAAAGACAGAAAGACAGAAAGACAGAAAGACAGAAAGACAGAAAGACAGAAAGACAGAAAGACAGAAAGACAGAAAGACAGAAAGACAGAAAGACAGAAAGACAGAAAGACAGAAAGACAGAAAGACAGAAAGACAGAAAGACAGAAAGACAGAAAGACAGAAAGACAGAAAGACAGAAAGACAGAAAGACAGAAAGACAGAAAGACAGAAAGACAGAAAGACAGAAAGACAGAAAGACAGAAAGACAGAAAGACAGAAAGACAGAAAGACAGAAAGACAGAAAGACAGAAAGACAGAAAGACAGAAAGACAGAAAGACAGAAAGACAGAAAGACAGAAAGACAGAAAGACAGAAAGACAGAAAGACAGAAAGACAGAAAGACAGAAAGACAGAAAGACAGAAAGACAGAAAGACAGAAAGACAGAAAGACAGAAAGACAGAAAGACAGAAAGACAGAAAGACAGAAAGACAGAAAGACAGAAAGACAGAAAGACAGAAAGACAGAAAGACAGAAAGACAGAAAGACAGAAAGACAGAAAGACAGAAAGACAGAAAGACAGAAAGACAGAAAGACAGAAAGACAGAAAGACAGAAAGACAGAAAGACAGAAAGACAGAAAGACAGAAAGACAGAAAGACAGAAAGACAGAAAGACAGAAAGACAGAAAGACAGAAAGACAGAAAGACAGAAAGACAGAAAGACAGAAAGACAGAAAGACAGAAAGACAGAAAGACAGAAAGACAGAAAGACAGAAAGACAGAAAGACAGAAAGACAGAAAGACAGAAAGACAGAAAGACAGAAAGACAGAAAGACAGAAAGACAGAAAGACAGAAAGACAGAAAGACAGAACGATAAAACGACAGAAAGAGAAAAAAAGTGGACATCACAAGAACGTTGGTTTGTCTTTTTCATATTATGAGAACAATGAACTATGTTAGCGCTAAGGGCTTATAGAAATTGGAGTTTTGTTCAATTGGGTATTTAATCGCGCATCAAAATTAAGGTGTTGAAGAAGCGGAAATATATTTGATAAATTACAAATTTGTAAAACTATTTCTGCTTTGAATAAAACATTTGTCGTGTTAGAGCTTCTTTCAAAGCTATCGATTGCTGCCAAACACTGAAAATCCCTTTAAAATTCCATTTATTTTTCCATATTTTCATCCAAATTCTAAAATTAACGTGTCCAAAACAAAAAAAGCACGAGCATTACTTTTTTTTACTCTTCCACCGCCTTTCGCGAGGACAAAATTGTCAGAAAAATACATTAGACGACAAATTGAATCTTATGCGAAAATGTTATGAAATTATTGTAACTTTTATGCTCGCTATAACTTCCCGTGAAACTCGCAGCAATGACTTTACACCTCGAAACAATGCTGGGGTACAGAAAATGAAAAGAAAACTGATGTAAAGAGAACGTCGGCTGATATGGCCATCAATTTAATAATATTGTTGTTAGAAATTCTGGGGGGATTTAACCATTTTTTTTAAAGAATATTTTGTAGAAAATAAAGACAATGCTTTGTGGCTTGCCGGAATATAATGAAACCATGATGAAGTTTACGAGTCACTTTAAATTTTGATAGTCCATTTCTTTACGTTTCGTTTTGGGCTTAAGCACTTTATTTAAGTACTAAGCGGTGCCTTTTATATCAAGTGCATGAAAAACACAACTCAATTTAAACAAGATGTTGTAACTGCAGCTGATTACCTTCAAACATAAGCCCATCTCCATAGACTGGATAAAATTATTGTCTCTAAGTGTTATAATTTTTTTACTGGATAAATAAGTTTACTCTTCATTCATTTTCTTAGTAATGCAAAGGAGATGGAATTTCTGGAAATTTCCAGAACAAAGTCCGTAATGTAAGCATGTCGTACTTCAACGTCAAGATTAATCAAATCGCCCTCTTGTGTGCCATAAAACAAATGCAAAACCTGGATGGTTTTAATATAGGATTGTGATGTATTAAGTTTAGAATGTGACTGAAAGTTTATGAGAATATAATGAATATTTTTCAGTGTTTTTATTATCAACAACGTTTTATTGTTAACAAATTAATTTAGTCAAGTCAGATTATTCCTCCGGTCGACAGGATTGTATTGATAGCAGCCCGTAGTATATAATTAACGGTAAAGTCACAATTACAAAGGAGGCAGGCCGGGCGATCCTCAAAGGACATTATGTGTTAGTCTTGTGTGAGCCTTCTAATGACTCGTGCTTCGTTTCATGATAAATTAGTAAAACCATATGGGAGAGTAAGAATGAATTGAATACCGTACCGAACTGTATTTTACAAATGTTAATTTAACGACAAATTGCTTGTAAAAGAAGTTCGAGTATGTTCCATATTATTTGTTGATTCACTGGAAAGGTTGTAAGTTCCTGAAACGGAAATCCCGTGAAAGTTTACAGTGTAGTTCTATCCCACAAAGAACAGTTTTTTGTATTTCGAAAAAGTTGTACCAATTTCTTATCAAAAATATCATCCGTAGTAAAAAGTGAACCTGGAAAGGAGCTGTTGGTATTGGAATATTCAACATACTCGGAAGACAGTTTTATAAAGTGCTGAATTTTCATAAAGATATAGTCAAATAGGTTGAAGTGTAGAGTCAGAGCCAGAGTTGATCCAAATGGAACTATGGCGTTCACTTTGATTAAAGGGTTTCCAAGATGGAAAAGATTGTGTTCGATACCCAGCCATTTCACCGGAGCGTTTCCAGTTTAAGAGTTTAAGTTGAGTTAAGTTTCCAGTTTAAGAGTTTTCCATTTGGTAAATTTAGTTTTTGGAGTAAATTAGGAATAATTAAAACATAAAACTCTCAGCATTTTAAATGGGTTGTAATAAAACAGTTATAATTTGTAATGAGGAATCTATTTTTATGTGTAACACGAACAGTGCTGGACTCATCCCCAAGGGAATGTCTACCAACCAAATCCACTTCAAACTCGCCGTTACCCCCGCCTCAGAATCACTACTCTAGCACACTTCGAGACGGGCGGCGGTCCCTCGCACACTCTTCTCCCTACCTATCACTCCTACCACTCATGCCATATCGGGTCCTTCTCTCGTCCTAATCATGCTCTCCACTACGCCACTCACCTCCATACATTCCTCCTCCCCCCTCAACATTATCGTCACCATGTTCTTCCAATGCACCGCCTTCCCTAGTTTCATCTCCAACTTCTTCAGCACTTCCTCGTTCCTCCATTCCCCATATCATCCTCCACTTCACACCTTTCGCACACTCCAGTCTCTCTTTTCCCAATCTTGTGGAGGTACCCTACTCTAGACCCATGTCCAGTAAAAACCTCTATCAAGAAGTAGTTCACTTCCCCGAATTTCCGGTTCATCAAATCTCTCTTACTCCCAATCGCTCCTTTTAGCGCGCTCTCATACTCCTCTCACCTTCTCTCTATTTCCTCCTCCATCCATTCCTGTACTTCCTTTCTGGTCGCACCCCTCCAGCGTTTATTGTTGGCTCTAGCCATCACATCCAATGGATAGGACCTTGCCAGCACCGCTGCTGCCAATTCACCAACTGTCCTATACCCCTGCACCACCCTCAGCAGTATACCTCGAATTCACCCCCGCTCTTTCACCCCACACCTCTAAACCGTACAGCTTACTCTGCTCTACCGTCCTACCAATTACCCTCCTCTTCCACTCTCTCGGCCCTTTCACATTACACATCAATCTCCCCAGCCATGCTACCCTCACTTTCCCCTTCTCTGCCGCCT
Organism: Lochmaea crataegi; assembly: GCA_947563755.1. NCBI lineage: Eukaryota > Metazoa > Arthropoda > Insecta > Coleoptera > Chrysomelidae > Lochmaea > Lochmaea crataegi. Next base: position 1,912,051 of record OX387433.1, on the reverse strand, counting down.
TTAACATTGACTATCCAACCACTTCCCTTGGTATTTCACAGACTCCTCCATACGAATTCTCATTCCCTTCACCATCACCCCCACTTCCCTCGTCTTGCTCCGTTCCTTCACTAGCAACCCCACCGTCTTATCTTCTCCAGTCGTCCGCACCGCTCTATCTTCTCCACAATCTTCCTACACATCCTCTCCGCCTTTCTTTCCATCTACGCCTCTCATGAGTAACACAAACTTAAATGCACTCTTCACACCTTCAAAACAAGATGTTTAATTTCTATTCAAAACTGAAGAACTGAATTACGGAGGGATTGGATCTCTTTTCTAAATTGTCAAGCAAATTTTCCAAGTAATCTCTTCATTTTATAAATCATTTATAAATGCTTTTGAAATTTCTTTATCGTTTTAAATTAAAGTGTACGGAAATACTATTTAAAAGAAAGGTAAATTAAATTAGTCTGAGTTCTCGTTTCTGTTAAACCAGTTGAATTTTTCTGATTGAATCAGTATATATCTCATACCATTTTCCGTTTGGTTTATTTTATTATTTTACAAAATAAAAGAATTTTAAAATCCTTATTATACTTCAACAAATACAGTATGCTTATAAAATTTCTATTTCAGTTATTTTAACAAGCGATTAAAAGAAATGCGACACAATTCCAAGAAATCCAGAAAATCCTAGGAGTCATAATTTTCCGTGATTGCCTTTCTTTCTCTTTCCTTTTCTCGAATTAATCTTAACAAACGGTCTTTCGGTAATTAGGCGAAACACTCAGGAATAATTAATTCTTTTTTATCATCTGGACAAGTTAATTCTTCGTCAGGATCTGAGCTCTAATTGCAAGGACAACGAAGAGGAATCGTCATCTTGGGTCTCACTTCGCATGGCACTGATATCAAAGGAAAATTATGTGAAATTTTATTCAAAGGATATATCTCTTTTCTTGCTCGTTTTTCTCCTTGGGGACAGCGTTCTACTTCAATTGATTTAGTACTTTTTTACAGAGAAAAAAAATTATTTTAATAACATATATCCTTTCCTTCTAGAAAGACCCCTTAATTTTTTCAAATGTTGTTAGGTATCAAGTCATACCTTATTTAAAAGGTATGTTAAATCTCTATTCAATCGTTTTGGTTTGCCTTTGATAGCAACCTTCCATTGTTATTCAATCGTTGCTTGAAATTGGCTGTCTTTCAACTTTTCTTATGCCATTTGAAAAAAATTTAAGGGGTATCTCCAGTAGGGAGAGGGTGAATCTGACGTTTATGACATTAGCGCTAAAAAGTGTCCCACTCAAGTAAAAAGTTGACGTGTGACATTTTTCCAAATTTTTGATAATTTTTGACCATTTTTCAAAATTATGACAATTTTTAACCATTTTTGACAGTTTTTGACAATAATTGTTTTAACAGTTTTTAACAATAATTGACAATTTTTAACCATTTTTGATAGCTTTTGAGAATTTTTAAAAATTTTAGACCATTTTTTAAAATAATTGACCATTTTTGATAATTATTGACAATTGTAAAACAATTATGGACCATTTTTCCAAATTTCTGACCATTTTTGACAATTATTGACCATATTTCAAAATTTTTGACAATTTTTCAAAAACTTTAACAATTTTTGACAATTATCAAGTAGTTTTCAAAATTTTGAGAATTTTTAACAATAATTGTCCATTTTTGACAATTTTTGTCCATTTTTGACCATTTTTGATAGTTTTTGACAATTATTGGCCTTTTTGACAATTTTTCAAAATTTTTGACTATTTTTAACTAGTTTTCAAAATTTTGACAATTTTTAACAATAATTGTCCATTTTTGACAATTTTTGGCCATTTTTGACAATTTTTCAAAATTTTAGACCATTTTTCGGAAATTTTAACAATTTTTCAAAATTTTTGACCATTTTTCAAAATTATTGACCATTTTTGATAGTTTTTGACAATTATCGACCATTTTTCAAAATTTTAACAATTTTTGACCAATTTTGACAATTTTTGTCCATTTTTGACAGTTTTTGAAAACAATTGACAATTTTTGACAATTTTTAAAATTTTATACCATTTTCCAAAATTATCGACCATTTTTGACCATTATTGACAATTGTTGATAATTATGGACCATTTTTCCAAAATTTTGACCATTTTTTACAATTATTCAAAATTTTAGACTATTTTTTCGAAATTATCGACCATTTTTGATAATTATTGACAATTATGGACCATTTTTCCAAATTTTTGACCATTTTTGACAATTATTGACCATTTTTGACCATATGTCAAAAACTTTAACAATTTTTGACAATTATCAACTACTTTTCAAAATGTTGACAATTTTTAACAATAATTGTCCATTTTTTACCATTTTTGATAGTTTTTTACAATTATTGGCCATTTTTGACAATTTTTAAAAAAATTTGACCATTTCTCAAAATTATTGACGATTTTTGAATATTATCGACCATTTTTCAAAATTGAAACAATTATTGACCAATTTTGACGATAATTGTCCATTTTTGACAGTTTTTGAAAATTATTGACCATTTTTGAAAATTTTTGACCATTTTTCAAAAAAAATTAAAATTTTTGACCATTGAGCATTTTTGACAATTTTTAGCAATTATTGACCATTTTTGTCAGTTTTTGACAATAATTGACAATTTTTGACCATATTTCAAAATTTTTGACAATTTTCATATAATTTTAAATCTGATAAATTGTTAATTATTCACCAATTGAGTTAATTCGGAGGGCGTGGTTTGATTAAATAAGCGAGCGAAAAAGATTCCTTTTTTGCGCTAGAGCGTAAAGTAATAATCCTTGGCATTTGTCGACTTTACGATCTCATTTGAATATAGTAATTAGTCATTTTACGAGCGACTGTAGAAAAAATAATTTTTGATTCCCTTTCCATTTATTTCCAAAATCTATCCATGAATTATTTTTTACTTCGATTACTAACTCTTTAACTTTTTTTTCTTGACTTTTGTATACTTGCTCTGCAGTATTATTTTTCAAGAATTTTTTCCAATAATTTTTCTTCTTTTTAACTTCTTCTTTTATGCTATTACTCCATCATGTTGTTTATTTCCTCTTATTATTAGTCCACAAAATATCGCATAAATTCATAATTAGCCAAATTTTTTTTTAGGAATAATATATTATTCATGGTGGGTCACTTTCTAGTGATGACGTGGTGACAATCCGACACCGCATATTTCGTCACCTTCTTGAAATTTTTCGCCTACAAGAAGTGAAAGAATAGATAACATAATCCAGGATAAATACCTCAAAGTTGCCATAATAAAAATACAAAAGACCATTAAAAATAATATTGACTTGTGCTACTTCTTGTTGGATATTAAGAAGATCCCGGTAAACTCGAGCGTGGGTGTTACTTTATAATAATTCCATGTTTAACAGCCACGATTACGAAATTATTCCAATATTTCATCTTTTGTTGAGTTAAGTTTTTCCTCCCATCCTAAAAGTTTCTCGTTTATTTATTATAGCAATAGGTACGGCATAAATTAAGCACGGAATTATGAATTTCGTTGCCCTGTGGAACAATAACTTTTCCGAGAGTGAAATTTTAAACTCCATTTGAGAGCAAAAAATTATCCGCAGTAAATTAATTGTAATTAATTGGAAATAAAAACTAGGGAACGCCGTACTAAGTTTTCGGGTTTTGTCAGCTTTTTTTTATCAGCAATTAATTATAGGAACTGGAAGTGCTTGTAGTTTTTGTATTAGAGAGAAAGTTGAGTGCTATGAGTGCATGCTGGAAATTGCCCTAGCTGTTATTTTATTCAAGCCGCTTCTAGTTACTTACAGCTTTTACTTGAGCTACATTTAAACTGTCATAAGTAAAATGGAGTAAAACCGAACTTTTATTTTGAATTATCTTCTATATATAATTTTTTTAATAGATCATTATTTAAAATGGTTGCCGTTCTCACCATCGAGTTTCATGTGAAAGACAAGTAGAATAAAGCTATTCCCCAAGACCCAAACTAGATAATCGACGCTTCAGTCTGGAGTGCATCCATTACACAGCATCCATAAGTTAATTGTTCTAGTAGCGTCTATTATCTCGTTTGGGCCTCGAGGAATATCCTTAAGGTTGAAACTCACTTATCAGCACCTCATAGGAACAGCGACTGATCATCACCAGCAGATTTTATTTCTTATGTGTATTTAAATGTTAGCGCACCTACCTAACAACATCAGCACAGCACCGACAAGGCACGTCAACGCCTCAACCACAACACATTTCTCAGAGAGAAGTTGACCACTCGGCGGTGCTGTGACGATGCTTGCCAGGTGCTGTGCTGTTAAGTGATTTTCGGCCTTTATTTTACTTGTTTTTCGAAATAATGAAGCAATAACAAGATCCATCAAACCGAATATTTACTTTATCCCAGCCCTTTATGTTTAATTTAATAAAAAATGTTACAAATTAATAATAAAATTTTAGACCTGTCCCTATATTTTCCTTAAGTGGTAATAACAAGGGCCCTAAACATTTTATAAAATCTAATTTTCGTCGATAATTTTCTCGTTACGGCAACATTTACCCTTATAGCTCTCTCGAGAGAGGAAACCATGTGTAATTTTTCCAGAACATGGTTCGATTGATACCAAAAATGAAAGGAACGATGCACGACAAACATGAATCATATCCATGAATCCCTCGATGACGAATATGGCTGGCTGCTACTGCCATAAATATTTCTGGGGATGAAATAGTGCTTAAGCTTGATTTATATGGGGGTGGAAAGAGCGGTCGACCGCCTCCCCGCCTGCGTGGAACCCCTTCGGCGACGATTTTTTGAAAATTACTTTAAGGATTGCTTCTTCCAGTAAATGATAAATGTCGTGGGGTGATTGGAATGTATGAGGATGCTACGAAATAGGGTGAAAATGTTTTGTTTAAATTTATTAGAGTGTATTTATTAGGGGATTGTAACGAATGGGATCTTGTTAAATTGATTCTTTTAAGACAATGAAAATCCTAGAATCAACTAGAAAAATCGATTTTTCGTCCTCGTTTAGTTGCTCACCCGGTACAGACACTTCTGAATAAAAGTTACTCAAAGTGAAGAAAAACCTCTGGTTATTTACAAAAAAGTTTAATCAAACTAGAAATGTAGCTTGTGGGATAATAAGCGGACTGTTTTGCTCGGGTAAAACCAATTATCATCTGTATGTTTAGCCGAGCAAGGAAACCCTTAAGCCGATGTTGGAAAATGTGATTAAAAATTGAGACATTTGTTAATCATCTCGTGCTAAGTATTTGAAACAACATAAATTTCAACCGTACCGTCTGCGGCTACATCAACAATTTATAGAAAATAACAAAATTAGATCAGGGACAATGGAATATTCATTAAGTGAATAAATAATTCACTGTGTTCATTTGAAAAGGACCCACCCTCAATATTTCAAAAATGGAACATATTAGAAGGAAATGCCGAAACACGTCAACTTTTAACTTGAGGTGGACACTTTTTGGCGCTAATGTCATAAACGTCAGATTCATCCCCTCCCTACTGGACACACCCCTTACATTTTTTGTCAGCCTAACTTTCTACCTACGGAAAAAAACTGTGTGCGGTGCGCCAAAAGAAGTTTTCACTTCAAAAATACGTCAAGCGGAAACTACAGCGAGTTCAAGGTACAACGATTAAAGGTGAAAGAGATGGTTGAGGAAGCAAAGCAAACATCCTGTGACAAGTATGGGGAAAAATGGAACAAAAAGCTTTCTTACCAAATACCTAAATGAATCAGGAAAAGAGGTCAACAGAAAAATAAATATCTTCTATCTAAAGATGGTGAACAATCGAACATAGTAGAAGAAACGAAAATGGTAGAAGCAGAACAAGAGCACTGTGTACAGTTTGAAAGAGAAGATGTAAAAGCAGCAATAAAAACACTTAAAAGAGGCAAAGCTGCAGGTCATGACCAAATAACGTCAGAAATGCTTCACAACTTGGGACACAAATGCTTTGAAGTATTAGCAATTCTATTCAATAAAGCAGCAAAGGAACACCAAATTCCCAAAGATTGGGAGCTAGGAATAATACTGCTAATATACAAAAAGGTAACAATCGAGACTGCAACAATTATAGAGGTATTACATTATTAAGCATTGTCTCTAAGGTGTACGAAAAATTGTTAGACTGTAAATTAAAAACAATAATAGATCATCAGCTAAAAAAATTTAGAAGAGGAAGAGGAGTACAAGATCATATATCTACCAAAAAACAAATGATTGAAAAGTATCATAATAGCATAATAGCAAGCATTCATAGATTTAGAAAAAGCTTTCGACAGTATTTCAAGGAAGACATTTTAAGACACAGAGGGATCAACGAAGAACTAAGGATTAACATAGTCAGCTTATACCAATGCATCAGAAGCTATAACAGAACAAATAATGCAGAGTCTGAACAGTTTGTAACTAGTGAAGGCTTGAGATGAGAAGGAGTACTAAGCACTACTTTATTCAACGTAATACTAGACGATGCAATGAAGGAAGTCAAAACAAAAGCCAAGAAACTGCTGGTGGGCTACAAAAATCTCGAACCAACCTACATAACTGAATGTGCCTTTGCAGACGATTTAATGATATGTGCCAAGAATCGAAAGGATCTGCAAAACAATTTAGAATTATGGTATGAACGAAAATTCAAATTGTTGTTATCCTGAGCGATAAAGAAATAGAACAATCGGATAACTTCATATATCTAGGTGTCTTAATAAACAAAGACGGGAAAAACGAAGCGGAAATTAACAACAGGATAGAAAGCGCAACCAAAGTATACTATTCATTAAGTAACACGTTGGTGAGGAAGAAAGAAGTGTCGACGAGGACAAAACTAATCGTTTACAAAAGAATATTCAAGCCGATTCTGATTTATGGTTGTGAAAGGTGGGTACTCAAAGAACAACAAAAAAGCAAAATACAAACCATTGAAATGAAATTTCTACGAGGCATAAAGTGCATCACAAAAAAGATAGAGTGAGTGGTTTGGACATATGGTAAGAATGGACAACTCGAGACAAGTCAAGTCGATATGGCAAACCAAATCATCAAATAGAAGATCTAGAGGCAGACCTAGAAGAAAATGGGATGATGTATTAGCTGGAATCCTGGAAAAAAATAACAAGAACTGGAAGGAAAGGAAAGAGCTCGCACAAAATAGGAGAAGCTGGGCAAAATTTGTGTATAAAACGGACAGAACCATTTATGTAAAGCCCTATTATGTTACAATACACCTTAACACCCCCGGTATATTAAGGTTTATGCAAGGTGACAAAAATCGCTCGTTTGGAATAAGAATAATGAAGGGCTACTGAAGTTTGTAAGCATTTTTTCCAGATAAGAGACATCCACAGGTGAAATGTTTAAACTTCTCCGAAGTCATGAACACTGTTATTTAGAAAGGTATCCCTTCTGATGAGAATATTCTACGTATTTAGGGATGGAATTGGCTCCTTAGAAACTGTATCTTCTAACAAGGGATTTCCAAATACAGTAAAGTACGACCAAAAATCTAAGACGGTCATAAATCACCAAGCACTTTATCAGCAGGCGCTCGATTCTACGCAGATCTCTAGCCATTAAATTTTGCTTTAAAGGTAGGTTTAATGATATTGGGTTAATCGAATTTACTGTTTGGACCCTTACTTTGTGGAATGAACTAACTGTTTCTAATTAATTCCACTCAAAAGTTGAAACTAATACGTCAAATACAACCCTGCTTTTCCTGTTCCACATTCCATACCGGCACAATCTAAAACTTAAATATACCGTTCATGCTAAAAAGTTTATCTTCTGAATCTCGTGAAAACATATTTCTGGCAAAAGAAAGGCATGTGTTGGTGAGGTCGAGGGGTTAGAAATATAAAGAAGGGGTTTACTTCGTTGTTTTTAGGTATAGTATCGTTTCGTGGCAGACTGCTATTGATTTTTAGGGCATATCGCGTGAATTTAATTGTTTCCACTTAGAAAATTTCAGCATGCATTCTACAAAACTATACAGGATGTATCTAATAGAAAATAAATTCAAACTTTAGAGGTAATTAGAGACATGTGCGTTTTCATTAGGTCTGCAATTTTAAACTTTGTTGTCATTTCATTTAATACTGATGTTGTGTTTTCAAATTGGTCTAACTGTTTTTTTTAAATTCCGGTGTTTTTCATGTGTAATAAAAGCTGATTGTGTTTTGTTTGTGAAATTCGTTTATATAATGTTCGACTACAAAAGAGAAACATTTTTTTATAGCACTTTCCCAACTATAAATAGACAGAATTTTTTTCGATGTTTGAAGAAATGTTTCAATATTTTACTCAACAAAAAGGCATTCATAGTTAAAATGGTTTTATGGAGGACGTTAAAAATAACTAGTTTGAAGATTTAATGGGTTATACATTATTTTTATCTCACTTAGTCACAGTTTCTACGATTCACGCAGCCCCACTACTCTTTCCAATAATTCGATCTTCTTGTTCCTCCGGTTTTACCAATATCGGTACTGATACAGCGGAATGGGCTTTGGTCCTCTTCTTGCTAGTTCGTTCAATCTACTCCTGTTTATTCTGGAGCCAACAATAGGAAAACTTCTATTTGTAAGCGCACTGTTATTGCTTATGACGTCAAACAGTATGATCTCAGTGCAGCGCCCTTGCAAGTACTCAGTGCTTTGATGGTTGCTTGACTATACTTTGCTTTCGGTATCTTCTATCAATATTGAACTGGGTTCACTTTCGTACAGTGTGAAATTCCGATACTTGGAGGTTTCTCCAAGCTTTTGGAGCGTTTGGTTCCTATTGGAGGATTTTCGGAAACCATCATATGTCCATGTATATATGATTCTATCTTTTGTTTTTTGGCTGGGAATAATCATAATTGGTGTTTGGATATATCTTATATAATTTTGTAACTTGTCCTGGTGCCTGGTCAGCTCTTTCATCACCTAAAATTCTAACAAAGGGATGGAATCCAGATTATCGTTAAGATGCGATGATTTAAAATGCTGATTCAATGTATTTTGTTTTATGGTTAAAGTTAAATTGGCACTGAAATCAACTTTTGAAACAAAGAGAGTCGTATTGGAATACGTATAGCAATTTCGTATTTTGTTAGAGGGTCGTAGAATCAGAACGAATCTAACGATCATTTCGTATTACTGAATTCCCATAAAATAACGTTCCGTTGATACGATACTTGACTTTAAAAAAAAACAAAGGGTAGTTGTTGCGCCACCCGAGGTTGGATTTCTATATTTCTATCAGGATATATCGGATTGGATCTTTTTTCGAATAAAACGAAAGGGATAGTATCAGAGTTAACCAACATATCCTATATAAGACGAGGTATAAATTCACAAGACCAAACTTATAACAGTGATTCTTTAAAGGTCGTTGCAAATGAAACTTGCTGCAACTAAATTTCATAAGCTAATTGTTAACTCAGCGCTCTTGGTGTTTTATCAAGTTCTTTCTCTTGGTCAATAGATGCTAGATTTAACTTTTTCTTTTCTTGCCAGGCTCTAAAGTCTTCAAACGTTTTTTTTAGTATAGGTTAGGTTGGGTTTTTGGTGAGTCTAGAGTCTATTGTCCTATTCACATTTCGACAAAATTTGTTTTGTCCTATGTCTGAGATTAGTTGTCTACAATCTCTCTACACATAAATCAATAGCGTGCATATTCGCCTGAAATACAGTTGCATGGGATTCTAGGAAGTTATTGAGCCATCCGTGTATCAGCAGCTATCTGCTCGTAGAAGTTCCTCCTTACATAGGATCCAATCATCTTCATTGGGGATTAGGATGGTGTAAGGTTGTCCGTAGTTCACTGCATTTTTACAAAGATCATTTCCAGAATACTGCAACTTTCAGTGTCCACCAGCAACCTGCTGGAATGAGGGCAGCTCTTCCAATTTCCCTTTCCTGGCGATCATATACACCAGCACCAGATCCTGAGGGTGTTATTGAGCCATCCGTGTACCAGCAGCTATCTGCTCGTAGAAGTTCCTCCTTACATAGGATCCAATCATCTTCATTGGGGATTAGGATGGTGTAAGGTTGTCCGTAGTTCACTGCATTTTTACAAAGATCATTTCCAGAATACTGTGACTTTCAGTGTCCACCAACAAACTGCTGGAATGAGGGCAGCTCTTCCAATTTCCTTTTCCTGACGATAATATACACCAGCACCAGATCCTGAGGGTGTTATTGAGCCATCCGTGTACCAGCAGCTATCTGCTCGTAGAAGTTCCTCCTTACATAGGATCCAATCATCTTCATTGGGGATTAGGATGGTGTAAGGTTGTCCGTAGTTCACTGCATTTTTACAAAGATCATTTCCAGAATACTGTGACTTTCAGTGTCCACCAGCAACCTGCTAGAAGGAAGGAAGCTTCTACAATTTCCTTTTCCCAGTGAAGGGACTTGGTGAAATTTTGTCAGGGTTAACAGACATATGTTCCATTTGGCATCAACTGTGAACATCGTCCAACGTCTTTCGAATTATGTGAAAATATACAGAGTCCTCCATTTAAGTAAGTCACAATTTTCGGTACAACTAGGAAATTTTTCCAATATCGAAATGTGTCGAATCCAACTGGGATGAATATTTTTACAGAAAATAGTGAATTTATATTTGACGATCGTGAAAATAAAATTGGACACCCTGTAAAATCAAGCTCTATGACCGAGCCGGTGGAACTCTTGATTCTTGTGGCGGAACTATAAAACTAGGTTAGTTAAACATAACCGCTGATATTGCAAGTCGCTTATTTGAACGCTACCGCCCCATCAACGGCCGTGGTTACGTATTTTTTTTTGTTTCTCTGACGGTTGCCACTTTACTAGTAACGTAGCACAACTAAAGTTGCAAAGTAAATTACACTTTGAAATGTTTAGAGTGTTTGAGTTGTGTTTGACTAACGAGTAAATTTCGAAATGAGAATTGTTTTTGTTTTCTATTTCATTAAATAAGTTGGTAACGACCATCAGCGTTTTGATGAGTTTATAAACAATTATTCATCATTTAAAGGTATTTAGCATGTTTTCAAATGAAGTATGTACCCTTCTCCGATAATGCTGCAGAAGGTTACAAAGCTTCTGTCCATCATCTGCAGCATGCTTAGAAGCAGCCTGACGTTTGGGTTGATATCAATAACCTGGAGAAATATTGGAGTAACCTTTATAACAAAGCCTGGAGAAAATGTCAAACACCTTCTATATCTGATGCAGGTGAATAGGAAAGAAATATCAAGAGCACTGGAATCCTTTTCAACTGAATTTCAGGCAGAAATTCACGCCAATGATTGGAGGAAGCAAAGCTCACATATAAAACTGCAAAGTGGCTTTAGAAGCACTTAGGTCTTACCGTTGTGGATATAATGGCTGGTGGGAATAGTGAGTATTTGGGGGGTGCTGGAGGATGAGGAAAGCTTGAGCTTAGATAGATATGTGGAGACGGATATAAGAAAAGGGAGAAATGAATTATTGGAAGAGTGGAAATGGAAGTGGACGAAGGCCGAGACAGAGAGTATGGGGAAGAAAGTAAGAGAGGAGATAGAAAGGGGACTTGGACATGATGTAGATGAATTGTACAATGTGATACAGGGCTGTAAAAGACAGGGAAAGAGGGGCAATAGGCATGAGTGGAGGGCCAGACTGGGAGAAGCTGTGGAGGGAGATTAAAGTAAGGAAAGCCCCAGGGTTAGATGGCCCGAGGAGTGATATGATGAAGAGACTGTTAGATGACAATGGGGAGTGCTTCTGGGAACTATTCAACAGGGTGTTGGGGGAGGAAGAGTTTCCGGAAGGATGGAAGGTCGCCAGGATGATACTGCTGAAGAAGGCGGATAGAGAGGGGAAGTGGGCGGGGGACTACAGGCCCATCAGCCTGCTGTGTAGTATGGGTAAATTGATGGGGGGGACAATAAAGGATAGGATTGAGGAGGAAGTTGGTAGGAATGTGGGTTTAAGGGTAAACCACCAAGAGTTTACGAAGAGGAAATCATGCATCTCGGCACTGGGCAGGGTGATGGGCTTGGTGGAACGGGCTAGGAAGGGCAGCTGGAGAAAGAAGAAATTGGCCCTACTCGTGTTCTTCGACGACGGGAACGCGTTGAACAGTGTCATCAGTGTTGGGAGCGTTGCTGAGGCTTGGAGTGGGTGAGGAGTTGGTGGAGGACTACCTAACGTGTGATTATAGACTCTAGAGGGAGGAGGTATGGGACGGAGGCTGGAGTACCCCAGGGCTCGGTTCTTGGACCAACGCTATGGAAATGTGTGTTTGATGAGATTTGTGCGGTAGTATCTGAAGAGGGATGTGAGATTAAGGTGTATGCGCACGATGTGTGTCTGGTAGGTACGGCAAAGGGAGATGCGAAGATACAAAGAAAGGCGGAGATAATGTGTAGGAAGATTGTGGAGAAGATAGAGCGGTGCGGACTGGAAGTGGCGGAAGATAAGTGGGGCTGCTAGTGAAGGGACGGAACAAGACGAAGGAAGTGGGGGTGTTGGTGGAGTGAAGAAGAATTCGTATGGAGGAGTCTGTGAAACACCTAGGGGTGTTGTTGGATTGTCAATTATTCTTCAGAACACACATGTTAATGGCGGCAGAAAAGGGGAAAGTGAGGGCAGCATGGCTGGAGAGATTGGTGTGTAATGTGATAGTGGCGGTAGAGTGGAAGAGGAGGATAATTGGCAGGACGGTAGAGCAGAGTATGCTGTACGATGCGGAGGTGTGGTGTGAAAGAGCGGGGGTGAATGTGAGGGGTACAAGACAGTGGGTGGACTGGCGGCAGCGGTGCTGGCAAGGTCCTACCCTTTGGACGTGATGGATAGAGCCAGGAATAAACGCTGGAGGGGTGCGATCAGGGAGGAAGTTCAGAAATGGATGGAGGAGGGGATGGAAAGTAGGTGGGAGGAGTATGAGGGTGCGCTAAAAGGAGCGATTGGGAATAGGAGATATTGGATGGACTGGAAATTTGGGGAGGTGAACTACTTCTTGACACAGGTGTTAACTGGACATGGATCGAGAGTAGGGTATCTCCACAAGATTGGGAAAAGAGAGACTGGAGTGTGCGAGAGGTGTGAAGAGGCGGATGATGTGGGGCATGTAAATGTGTAGATGTGTAGATGCTGGAGGAAGAGCTGAAGAAGTTGGAGAGGAAACTAGGGGAGGTGATGTATTGGGAGAACATAATGGAGATAATGTTGAGGGGGAGGAGGAATGGATGGAGGTGAGTGGCGTGGTAGAGAGCATGGTTAGGGGGAGAGAAGGACTCGATATGGTATTAGAGGTAGGAGCAGGTAGGGAGAAGACGACAATGTGAGCGGAGAGTGTGCGAGGGACCGCCGCTCGTCTCGAAGTATACTAGGGTAGTGATTCCGAGGCGGGGGTAACGGCGAGTTTGAAGTGGGTTTGGTTGGTAGGCATCCCATTGGGGATGAGTCCAACACTGTTTGGGTCCTGGACCCATTCGAACATGAGTTTCCCATCTCGACCAGAAAAAATAAAAAAGGTCTTACCGTTTAGTGTCAAGAGGGGTATCAATCTGCAAAAAAATAATCTTCTGAATAGGAACACTCAACAAAGTGTTTCTGTTATGAATCTCAGGCTATTCTGTCATGGATCTTACCAAATAAGTGTTACACTATGATCTCCTTTGTCTAACAAACCTACTAAATTATGAATCTGCAAAATATATACTGTGTGCTGTCCCGCCGCGAAATGAAATGAAGGAATGACAAAGTATGAGCATAGAGTGAGACAAACTTATAAAAAAAAAGTTGTTTGTGCTCAGCGGGGTCCAAATGGATCCTTATATATGCCCATTACCCAATAAGAATAATTTATTGTAGGATTTAAAAGACGCTCCATGTATTTCTTTACAAACTTTGTATTAAATATCGTTTTTTTAACGACCAGGATTTAAAAAAAATATCACCCCTTGTCAGGTCGAATAAAATTCACAAAATTACCTTAGGTACATCTGTCTGGCACCAAAAAAACGTTTACAGAGTTTCTTGATCGTCAGTGTTTAATTGTCAGAAATGTAAAAGTTTAATTGTTCGCCGAGAGCATGTCCCTGGTACCTGGACATTAATTCTTCCACTCCCGTAGCCACAAGCGGGAACAAATTGCGAATCTGCCATTTCGAACCGTTTGTTAAAAGTCTACCGTGGTGGTTTTAAAATTTTCAACTGTTAGACGCCGTTGTTTTGTTCAAATATTAATTTTATAGATACATAATAGGTTTGTTCGCGGTGGCAATTCAGAACCAGTTCGCATGAGCATTCTTAAAAGTGGAGTTCGCGGTTATGTAGTTCTGAATTTTAAATAATAGTTCGTTGTTCGCAGATCATATCGAATTGGTTTGTTATCGATTCGGAATCAGTCCTAGCGGTTCTCTGATTTTGGTAAGGACTGAAAGTTAGGCTCCACTGCTCATGCGCAAACGATCGATATGTTAATTGTTTTCTTATGATTGTTTCTTTTTTCGTTTGTTATGTTGTAGCATTGTAAGCAGATATCAAAAAAGCTAGAGTCACTTGTTTTGTTTTTGTTCGGGTTCTGAGAGGTCATCTGTCGTTCTAATATCGTCCACGGTCTAATCAAATTATTTGATGGTTCGTAACTGGGCATGCGCTCAATTTAAAGTTAATTCCGAACTGGTTCGGAATCGGTTTGGATTGTAATCCACGGACATAGCTAATATTAAAAAGCAACTACACTTCATTCTATAGTTAAAATACATGCTTGTTTCGCGTCAAGTCAATCAGGGCATATTTAATCAATTTTGAACACGACTATTATGGAACACGCTCTTTAGTAACTAATCTAGTAAATTTTAGTGGTGTGAATAAGGGTTTTAAAACGACGCCTCCTGGTTTTTAAAAGGACTATAAAAATTGTAGGATCTTGTAGTAGCACAAACCATTATCTTCTATATTTCTCTGTCCACCTGAAGAGGTCGAAGATAATGTCTGTGTCGAACATTGCTTTATTTTCATATAAATTATACATTAATGGTTTCAAATTTTACTTGATATTTTTAAGCGATAATTAAAGCGATTGAATGGAAGTGTCGCTTCTGGCTTGTCCATGTACAAATTGTCCTAGTGGTAGTGGGAAACGAGAGCATTATCACTTGCCCATGTTTTTTATTATCGCATTCGTCCTAGACTGGTTCTGTCTATATATGAAAATGGTAAAATGAGTTTATAAAATATAAATTAGATTTAAAATAATTTGAAATAAGCAAAAAAAAGAGTGAATATTGATATTTTGGGTACAATAACAAATAGGATAATCAAAATAAAAAAAGGTAATAACTCATGCTGTTTATCAGTGCTGTCAGTTTTTTTTATAATAGGAGAAATACCTTTTTTTTATAAGGTATGATCGATAAAAATTTATCGGACTAGAGCTATGAACAACATCGTTATAATAGTGATATGAGTGTTGTATTTATGTCAGTATATAACGAGCATAGATAATAGTATATTATGTCACTTACATACTTGTTTGTGTAGCCATTACAGTTAGAAGTGAGTTTTTAAAAGCAATAAAGTTTTCCAATCGATCACTGTTTGGTTATTTATTGATTTTATTTATAGTTAGATTTATGTTATCTACGGGGTCGACTTAGTGCATTTCCATAAAGGAATTTGTCAAAAAGACCTTTGGTTCCGAATTTGAAATTTTGCATCTTCAAAAAGTGCGGTTAGGTTATAATCGTAAGTATCTATAGTCAAAAATACATAGAGTCCATAATAATAGGAATTTTTAGCTAAAATTTGAAATTCACACTTTCGGATAATGAGAAATTATGGAAAAAAAATCAGAGACGTATCTATGATATTCTGTATACAGAGGTACCCGAAATTAGAGAGTAAAGATTTTCGAGAAAATAAACTTTTTAACCGTAGACTTAAGAAAATTTTTATAAAAATTTTCGGAATCCACGTGGTCGAATTAGTCGATCTTCATATATAAGAGTGTCTGAAAAAACTTAGTTCCGATTTTGGAAAATTCGAAAGTGGGTATACGCGATGTCCAATAGTATACTCGCATAGTCAAAAATACGAAGAGTCCATAATAATAGGAATTTTCAGCTAAAATTTGAAATTCACACTTTCAGATAATGAGAGAAAATGGAAAAAAAATCAGCGAAGACGTATCTATGATATTTTGTATACAGGGGTACTCGAAAGTAGAAAGAAAAATTTTTCGGAAAAATGTAAAATTTTTATGAGAGATTTTAGGAAATTTTTGAAATAATTACGTAAATATATTCTGTTCACTTTCCTTTAACGGTGTCAAGATATTAAAACCAGTTAAGTTTAATCAATAAAATGTGTGAAGCGTAAAAAAGCTAACCATAATAAAAATTTACCTAATTCAACAATATCGCATCACCAGGCCGTTAATACACGCAACTATGAAACATTAGCCTTCACTTTTTATTTGCCAAATGATGTAGAGGAGAAAATAATAATTAGAATCTTTAAATATTTGAAACCAGTAATTACCAAGGTTCTAGAGTTGGTATAAAAAGCACAACAACTAGTTCGCAAACAACTTTTATGCATAATTCACAAAGCACTCTTCGTCTAACCTTAAGTCGAGCCCAAGCCCAAATATGAATTTATTTATAAAATTTAAATGATAATAAAAAAAAACAAGTGCAAGATTATCAATTACTTTGTCTACTCGGTCACATACGTTTCGGTTGGTCCGGTGGCAACCTTAGGCCTTCGACGTCGCTCAGAACGGAGTTAGGGGTGAATACCTTCTCTTGATCTTCGGGACAAAAAAAGTAGACAACCTGTAAGGGTGCCAACTGAGTTTTCCACTTTTGCCTAGCACGACTAACTTCGTAAAGCCTATTCAACCTCAAACCATTCTGCGGTTAGGAAGAAAAAAATAAAAATAAGTAACTAAATTAGGAAAACCCCGATACCGGGTTACCCTCAATATGGTCTTTTTCAAGAAGTTGTGGAAAAGTAGCAGCAAACTCCAGAAGACATCATTATCTATCTACTAGGTTGACTCCAATCATCCCGAAGTGTGTATCCGGAGGGTGTTAAGTATCCCCTGGCCCCACAGGTGAACCCTTAAAAATTAAAACAGGTATCAGCTAAAAACTGAGACTATACAAGAACAAATCCTACTTGTCGGACTACACGTTCTCAACACCTCAACAAGTTAAGCTTGTCACGGCCTATGCCCGAAGCTAATTTATAAGAATTTACAAGTAATGTACAGATCAAAATCAACCCCAAATTCACTGAATCCTACTCACAAAGTAGTCATAAGGCCTACTTACAATCAACAGTGTCAGCAACAGTATACTACACTAAATTTAAATCAAATAATAAGAATATGATAAGCATATAAAATAAATTGTTTTTGGTCATAGCCAGGGTAGGTTTGAAGAACCACCCACGAATTATAGTATGCGTTAGACTAAAGCGGGTAAAGAAAAACAAAATATACACAGGGTAACAGAATAGATTGTCTTACAGCCTTCTTAATCAACAATTTGTAATCAACAGGTAGTATTTTACCTCCAACTGTTCTAACTACAAAATATTACAAATCTATGAGATGACATACCTTTTCCAAAAAGGGTTCAATTCTCAAAATTTTCCTAACTGGATGGCAACCAAAAAATAATGAACCAACAAAAGCATGTGGCACACCTCCAATGCCAAAACTTCGACGTTGGCGGTTTCCTTTAAATAGTGATAAATACATAGTGATGCGAAATCAGAAAGTGGAGAAAATACTTACAATCGTTTGAGTGCAATATATCCCCTATAAGGGTTTGTGAAAACGGCTTCCAGAACAGGACGAAATTCTCCAACAATACGAACCATAGATACAAAGAGAATTCGTGCTATATAGTTACAGGTTAACAGGTTAACAGGTTAACAGATTAACAGATTAACAGGATTTCGCATTTTTCTTGAGAAATTTAAATAAAATGGTGCAGCTCTCACAGAAAACCGCGACTAAGTACATTCTTTTCAATGTCGTACGGTAAATAATTCCTGAGATACAACCGCTTACATATCTTAAACACTCAGTAGAAATTATTGTTACTTGTGTATATCATTTCCATTATACTTAAATATATCTCCTAAATTACTATGAAAACTTGAAAAAATTTACGCATCGGCAATTTACTTTTATTTCCAATCTGACTACAGATTTAATGTTTGTACACTTCAAATTTATGAAGTTTCATTCGAATTCTCTTAAATAAAAGGTTCAATATAATGAAGCTCTTTCGACTTTTCGCATCTCAAGTCACAAAACTGTGTGTAGGTGGATGGTAAATGGCAATTCCGAACATTTGGCGTTCACAATTTACTAAAAAGAAACGAGAAAAAAATTGGAAATTTCTACCATATTCCTTGTTCTACTGCCAACTAGAAATGTTACGAAACATATGTTACCACTGAAGAATTAGTTGTTTCTGCCAAAATGTATGCATATATAACTATCGTAGGTATAACAGCAAGGATATATACAGGGTGTCCTACAACGTTTTGATAGTCCTATATCAGGAAAATTATGAATTTTGGAATCTGTAAACAGTTAAAATTAATGCTTATAGTTGTTAAATTCCATTCTCATCAAGTCACCAGTTTTCTAGATATTGCACTGTCAAAAACTCGTATTACTATATTGGTTTCCATACAAAAAATTCCAAAAACAATGAAGTCATTTTTCCATATATTCAATGTTCGAAATATAAATAGCAGGCCGGGTATCATCATTCATGATCGTTTTGGATTACTTGTCTTGTTTCTGTCTTACCTTTTATCCTAATATTGCTGTCGAGAGATCTATAAAGCCACAACCGTTTTGCTTTTATTTTCACGAGATTTAAGAGGCTGTGAAAGGTATAGGAAAGGGCTTTAACGAAAAGACGATTTTTAGTATGGCGAATGACAAAGTACAGTGGATTTATTCTGATACCCGGTGAATAAAAATATTATCTAGGTAATATATATATTAGCTTAGATTAGCTTCAAGATATTCATATTGAACAAGATACATGGGAAAATGGGATTTTAAATGGCGGCTTTTGAATCTACAAGAAGATTTAACAAGAAAACAAAATTGTTATAAAAATAGAAGTGGTATAGTTGATCTGGTTAGGGCATCTTCAGATAACCCCTCCGAAAAATGTTTGTTAACTCGTCAAAAAATTCACTAGAAATGAAATGGAACTTTTGACAATGACAGCCCATTGACCAAGTTAACAGCGTGAGCAGCTTAAGGCCCGATTCTACAATCAAAGCTTGAGGGCAGATGTCGATAAGACACCCCTAACTCTAAACTTAGCTTAAAAAAGGTCAGCAGTTGTACAAGTCATGTTTAAGAAGAAGAGTTTTGTTTTGTTAGATTGACTGCCGTACTCATGCTGGCAATTTAGGCAAACTGAGTGACTTTGACAGGTCGGCCATATTCTGCTGAATGGCACCCAAATCGATTACTTGTGTAATTTAGAATGTGCTTAGTTTAAGAATTTAGTTTTCTGGTAGATAAAATGTGCAAAACGATGGCATTTTACTGATTACTAATCAAAGTCTAACTATCATCCGTTGTTTACCAGTAAACAATGAAAACTAAATAGTGTGCCCTCCAGCACAATATGGCTGACTTGCCAGTGACGTCATTCTGTAATGGTCTATTGTTGGAAAAAGTCTCTTTTCTTCTATAAATTTTGCTACATTGTAGAACCCTTGAGAAATATTCCTTATTTATTCTTCCAAAAAGAGCATTTTCATGAATTGGTTGTAGAGGTTTTATCGTACCAGAGCTTGCCGTATGCATATCAACAATTCTTGCCAAACAAACACTAAATATGCAAGAAAAGTTCTGTCATAATTTATCGAGATACGCTTTTATACATCCTGAATCGAGTGTCTCCACCAACTAGAGCAGGACTATAGCAGGCGGTATGATCTAAGTTGTATGACACGCCTTTTAAGAGACCACTGTCGTCTAAATCATCATATAGTAAAACTGGGGCTGTCAGACTTGTCTGGAAGATGATGAAACAGCAGAGTATGAATGTATGTATGTATATTGGAGTGAGATTAACTGAGAACCAAAAGATCTATCGTGTCCCTTCATTCTACTCAGTTCCTGAGAAATGTGTCAGAGACCAGTAGTTCCTTTAGACATACTTCCCGAAAGAATTTTGGAATATCCGCATGCTTTAGTTTAGGTAAGCATCCCTGTTATATCCAGTAGTCTCTTAGTGTTGTGCCCTAGGAAACAGCAGATTATATATTTTGTACATTTGTGACGTTGTGATGTTGAGATGGAAAGGCCTCTTTAATTGGTGATCTTGCAGGTCATTCGGAGAGTCATCTGACTTCATGCACTAGAATATTTTATATTTATTACCATACTTTATATTATACAAATACAACTAACTATGATTACTAAACCTATCATCATAGATTACTTATAGAATACTCCGAATAGAATATCTTGCATAATAATATACTACTATTTAAATCTAATCTGTTATCGTCTGCTTCTAAGCTATGTATATGTTACTGGTCAAGTTCATATTAGTATTTACTATTGAATGTTATATAATTACTTATGGTAAACATACGTGATGAACTTGACTGTCGGTACCTGTCGACCCCGTGGGTTTTATTTATGCATTCTTTAACGTTCAATGATTTATTGAAAATAGTTTCAACGGAATTTATTTCTTATATTATTTTATGCCAAAAGGCATCACACCTGCCTCGCCATGGCTCGAAAAGAACAGAACCTTCGAGATGACCATTGCGAACTGTTTTTGCACCCTGTTTTTTACCATCAAAGCTGGACTGTCCGAAACCATAACTAATTTTTGATGGAGCTAGTAGTTGTAGTAGTGAATAGTACTTCACTTTCGAAAACCGTAAACACATCGACCAAAGTAAAAATAAACCCTTCTTTGGATGGTCGATCTTTTTGGAAATGGAAATACTCTGCAAATGTTGTGCTACCACATACGTTTAAAAATCATATATTCGATGAATTATCCAAGACACTCAGTAGTATAAAGGCCATATTACGAATTTGGAAGTCATACTTTACAGAAGAAACGATAATAGGGGATAATCCGAAACTTCTGAAATTCACTTTATATCCCAATGATCCGAAATAATTCCAGTAAATCTGGCCGAAGTGCGCATAAATCCACATTATTGTATTAAACTCTGAAATTGTATAACGTAGAGACGTCTATGCAAATGGAAGTCCCTCTCTTGGAAACTGAAAACGGTTGAATATCTCTACGAAGTTCAGTGCAGAATTTCTTGGCGTGTTAGTTATCTTCCTATCCATCACAGTCTCCCATAACCATTCATCAGACCACAATTGCTACGATTCCATTATGTTGATTTCTGTCCTTTCGTGAGAGTGTCGTCTATAAAGAGAGCAAAAAAAACTTAACTATCTTGACTAAGCTGAATGTGAAGAATATTTTTGACGCTTAGACAAAATCAGTATATCAATGAAGAAAAACATTAAAAAACCGTCTACAAAAAACCATATTTTCGTAACCTTACACGTGAAATTGAGCTGCAATTGAGTATCAAGACTTCTTCCAGTATGTAGCTTTTTGGGATACCACAAAATTGTTCGGGAGTATAAGCTCCTTCCTTTCCGAGACCATCTGCAATCGCATTTCCGACAATTCCCTTATGTCCTGGCATCCACAACATAGTTAGTTACTTTGTTGGGCCTATATAGTTGCTGATGGCTAGAGAAAAAGCTGGAGGGGTGCGAAGAGAGAGGAAGTACAGGAATGGATGGAGGTGGAAATGGAGAGAAGGTGGGAGGAGTATGAGGGCGCACTAAAAGGAGCGATTGGGAATAGGAGAGATTGGATGGACCGGAAATTCGGGAAGGTGAACTACTTCTTGACACAAGTGTTTACTGGACATGGGTCGAGAGTAGGGTACCTCCACAAGATTGGAAAAAGAGAGACTGGAGTGTGCGAGAGGTGTGAAGTGGAGGATGATGTGGGGCATGTGTTTAGATGCTGAAGGAACGAGGAAGTGCTGAAGAAGTTGGAGAGGAGACTAAGGGAGGCGGTGTATTGGGAGAACATGGTGGAGATAATGTTGAGGGGAGAGGAGGAATGGATGGAGGTAGGTGACTCGATATGGCATGAGAGGTAGGAGTAAAAGTTAGGGAGAAGACGACGGTGTGAGCGGAGAGTGTGCGAGGGACCGCCGCCCATCTCTGGTAGTGCGTCTAGGGTAGTGATTCCGAGGCGGGGGTAACGGCGAGTTTGAGGTGGGTTTGGTTGGTAGGCATCCCCTCGAAGATGAGTCTAACACTGTTTGGGTCCTGGACCCATTCGAACATGAGTTTCCCATCTCAGCCCGAAAAATAGCTAGTTGCTTAAGGGATTATTTGGAGTTCCAGACTGTTTTAGACTAGTAAACAGTAGACTTCAGAGCCTTCAAAGCAATAAATTGAGGCGTTTTTGGGGCACTCTTGAGCACAAAAATCTATTCCTGATAGTTCCGCTTGGAATATTGTTTCCCAGGGCTGTTGATATCCTAAAACTAGGACAGGTAACCCCTATTCCTACTCCTTCGTATGTCTTTGACCAATCAGTATAGTAAGTGAGAGCCCCTCTCGTAATTAGAGCGATTCCGTTTTGTGTTAACTCACGTTCGTTGAATTCGAAATCCTGTTTCGCGGGCATAAAGTTCGTGAGCATTCTCATGGATTGATTGGGGCTGTTCTAACCCTTGGTAACTCAAGATGTCCCAGGATTCAAAGATTTAGCATGAGCTAGCCCGCAAAGAGATTTTACATGTCATGTTCTAAGTAAAGTGCGAAATGGTCTTCACATGAAACAAGAACTTTACACATGTATCGCTTGAAATATTTCTGGAAAACTAACCAAAATTAAAAGATAATCTTCTGAAGTTCATGGTATCCAGAATAATCAGTCCTTTTTACTAGGACCAATCTGTATTCTCATGTATAAATCATAAATTATTATTGACACTCGCTCGAGAATTTTAAGAAAATGAAGTTAATAGATGACGGAACGATAAAAATGCTTTATTCTTTGTGTACGTGGAGTTGACAGCAAATGGAGCAATAACTGTCAGTCCCGCATCTCTTTTTATTAAATGCCGTCGCGATACTGTCGGAGCACATCCATCCACTTGTATCAACCGGAAATTGCATTATTGGCTCAGGATCAAGTATAATCAAAATTGAGATATAAAACTTTAGCTTCAATTCCAAGCAAATTCAATATGCAAGTTTATACTGCATTCATCTCGAAGCATTGATGAATATATTTTGAAGTTTATGGTCGATATACAAAATGGGGTAGAATATTCCTTTGTTCAGGAAAACTGCCCAAAGCCAAAGTTGATGACAAAAATAAGTATACATATCGATAGGATAGTCTTTTTTAATAGAAAGAAAAGCGCCTGGATTGGAAATTCGTAACTAAAAAAACATTTAAAAAAAATCCTTTCTTCTTTTGGCAACCTTTCGATATTTTGCTACTTTGTAAGATCAATCAGCTCCTCACGCCGATTGCTTTGGGGAAAAGATGGCTTAATGCTCGTCGCTGGATGTGCATTTCTTTTCCACGCGTTGATCCCTCTAATTATGGTTTGTCTAGTCGTTCGAAAATGGTGGGGATTGAAATTTAATATTTAGAATTATTGCAAGGTAAGTAAGATTTATATTTAATAATAATAATAATAATAATAAAAGTTACTTATTAGATACATTATTTGAAACAATTTATTGATTGAGTGTATATTTTTTATTACATAGGTACATATAAGTGATTATTGGTTGGTATTGGTTTTTTCAGGTTAGGTTAGGTTAGGTTAGGTTAATAAATTGAAAAAATCGTAAAAAATGGAAAAAGTTGAAAAGATGTTCATTAGCATAATTCGTAAAGATATCTTGAAAGAAATGATGAAGACAACATATTTGTCGAGATATAGAGGTTTAAAGATTGAAAAATCCAAAAAATGTCCAAGGGAATCGAGATCGTTGAAGACCATAAAGATACTACAGATAGAGACAACAATCCAGCTCGGAACCCGTCAGTTTATAAGAGAGAGATAGAAAGTCAGAGGTTCAGGCTGTCTTCCTCTAATGGCGCGCATGCTATAGACGAGAGACAAAGACAGAAAAACCTCTGACGTCTGTCTTTTTCTCTCTCACCGGAGTTCGGAAGGACATTCCCACTTACACAGCGGCCTATGGCTTGTTGCCTCTATCTGTAGTATCTCTATGTTGAAAACACCCAAAAAATGAAAATCGGCCGAGAAAACGCGCAAAAAACGATGTCGAAAAAAATTTCAAACAAAAGGAATTGGAGTAAGATCGTCAAGCACATTCCAGAAGCAATGCCAGGTCTTTAAAATTAACGTTAAAGAAGATGGTAACAGTTTATTTATTTCAACACCTAATTTAATACACAATCACCAAACAAGTAAAGAACTTTAAGAGCATGTTCCTCAAGTAAGAAGAATGACTCCGGAAGTAAAAAATCAAGTAAAAAAACTATTGAAATTAAAAGCAAAGCAGTTTCATTGTTCTGGTTGTTTATTTGTAACGTTTCGGCTTCTTGTGCAGAGAAGACAATGGATGAAACATCCGATAATGATTTTCCTCCAAGAATGGATAGCGAAATTCTCTTCTTATTTTTAATACCTTGGAGTTATAGTCAACGGAGCAAACGAAAGGAGTGAAGAAATCTCAGAGCTTTTGCAGGCAAGTAATAGATCTTTCTTCCATTAAGAGGAGCTGCTAAGCCTAAGTAAAAATACCAAGATGAAGAAGATCCAAGCCAATGAGTTTAGACCACTAATGAATTCGGAATTGAAAGATATCGAGGGAGTAACTGGAGACCAGCAGAAATCAGACTAAGGGGCAGACCAAAAATGAGATGGGAAGACCAAATTATTACTGATTTACCAGGGATGGAAATACAGGACATGGTTGATATCATCAGTAATGGAAATTAATAGCGGAATAAGCAAAAGACGGACACGAGAAAATAAAGCGATGGAAAAAGAAGTGAAAGAGGGATTCACCGCACAATACGAATCAGAGAGCTCCATTGGAGCGGTTACAAATCCCTCGGGAATGTATAACCATATAGGGTGAGTTACGAGGAACTGTACATACTTCTACCATAAGTAGAGGCACGTTAGGGGATTATCAAATGACCAATAAAAAATGTCTTCTTGTTTTGATTATTAATATACAGGGTGAATTATGGATCTTCGCCAAAACAATGTTTCGTCATATCTTTTCAATGATTAAGTCGATTTGTCTCATTTTTTGTTGAAAGTGTGTATTAGTGTCTGGCAACTAACTGTCATATTAAGAATTAAAAAAATCCAGGACCGTCTTCGTGAAAATTTGTGAGACTGCTTCATATTCAACACTTCACCCTGTATATGTTTTTTTCTGAAATTTGATATACTTTTTTCAGAGGGCATAAATAGACAGTTAGATTTATTTTATTTTTTAATTTATGAATAAACATTTCCTGGGCTTGTTCATTTCATTCCGTTTAAAATAATTAGACATTATTTTTTCTCAAACGAATGAGAAAACTAGGTTATTACAAACATTTTTTATCTGTTTTTTGTCAATTACGGGTGGAAAAAGTTACATACAGGGTGAATTATTCAGATGAACCGGATATATGCCAGATTTTTAAATCCGGACCTGTAAATCAATTCAAATTATGGTATTTACCATACTGCACAGCACAGTGTGTGTCGTTTCTGTTTATTTTAAAGATTCCTTCTTAATAACTAAACATTATTATACAGTAAGATATTTTATTATTGCCAATTTTCAATTTGACTCTAAAATGAATCTTTAATTGGAAATGTGAGGCTTGTGTAACAAAAAATTCAAATACCCAGGTCTAACTGTCTATTTATGCCCTCCGAAAAAATTATATCAGATTGGAAGTATTGAATATGAAGCATCAGTCTCACAAATTTCCATGAAGACGGTCCTGGATTTTTTAAATTCTGAATTTGTCAGTTAGTTGCCAGACACCAATACACACTTTCACCAAAAAATTAGACAAATCGACCTAATCATTGAAAATATATGACGAAACATTGTTTTGGTGAAGTTCCATAATTCACCCTGTATATTGATAATCAAAAGAAGACATTTTTTAATGGTCATTTGATAATCCCCTAACGTGCCTCTACTTATGGTAGAAGTATGTACTGTTCCTAGTAACTCACCCTGTATAATAGGACCGTAATTGTGAAACCAATTATCAAAAACAAGCAATGTGGTTCTGTAAACTATCGTGTCTTTATTTAAAACGTTTTCGTATATTATTAACTCAAAATTAACATTTTTTTTCTCCCCCTCCCGTGGCCAGCTCCTAGCTACTGCCCTACTGTTTATAAAAAGAAAATAAATCGCAACGATAATAAAGAAGTAACGATTTATCAATCGACAACAAACTTATTTCATTATAATGATGAATTTATCGAATTTCTTGCGAAAGTTTATCTCTAAAACCAAAAATATTTAAAACCGTTTTTTATACGTCTATCTCCTAACAACCCGTATATAACTGACATATTCTTACAGACCTAAAAAGGGGTCTAATGATGCAGGTTCGTCGGATGTAAGAAGAACAGATTGCTTTCATTCATCCTCCGAAAACAAAAAATTCGTCTAAACCGTTTCGACCGACAGGGATGAATTCAAGAATTTTTCATTATAAGCGAATCCCGTCGATGATTTATAGTCATTTGTTGCAGTCAACGTAAGCAACTACAAAATGGTATTAGTTAGAATGCGACTTAACTAAACTGCAAGAGTAGCTTCTATTTAATTCTACCAGAGAGAAAAATTGTTTGCGGCACGATATTTTTATAATCCTAATGTAAGCCGAACAGCTCTACTTTGTGAAAATGTGTAATTTTCTAATGGGAAAATTGTTTGTTGGAGATTAACATTTTAATCGGAAATGTTATTCTATTCTATTTAAGTATGGAAATGGATTTAAAGCGGTGAAAATTGCGCAGTTTTAATAATAATTTTAAAGAATTATTCAGATATTTCCAACAAAAAATATAAAATCTAACCTAATTGTATTCCTAGAGAGAAAAGTGACACTTTTCCTCCTGCAGCAAGTGAACATCTCTGGGAGAAAAGGCACATTTCTCCCGAGTAGTATATATGAGTTTTCCTTCGACCACGGCTTGTCTTTTAAGAGTTGCATATAACACCATAGTTGGCACCTGTGAACAGATGTCAAAATTAACTGTCATGTTTAGTAAACTGGGCTGGACGTCAACCCAGCTCTGTAGTGGAACGCCTCTGATGCGATAATTACAGTCAAGTAGAATCGAGTGCGGTTAGTACTTAGTCCATGGAAGCTGGGTTCGATAAAGATCCCTACCACTGTTTGAAACACTAGTGGATTCGGCAAAATTTCCGGTTAGGGGTACAGTGCTCCCGAGTTGATTTCTGTTTTCTGGAATGATGCACCACATCAGTCGACAACTTCTCGTTGGTATGGATAATTTAAACGTGGACGGATTAATCTTAGCGACGATCCAAGAACAAGTCCACCAACAACGGCAATCGCACAGGAAAACGTCGATGCTGTACGAAAGCTGATCCAAGAATATCGTGGAACTGGAGCATTATTGGGCATTTCAAAGACAACAATGAAGAATTATCTGTTTTAAAATTAGTTTCTCGTTGGATACTGTTTTTGTTCACTGAAGAACAGAAAGTAATTAGAGTCAATTGGTGTCAAAAATCTCTAAGCCGTGCTTAACGCAGGACGCTCCAAATATATAAACAATATTGTCAGTGGTGATGAATCCTGTACTTACTCTTATGAACCCGAAAATAAACGTCAATCGGCTATTTGGGTGTTTCAAGATAAACCAAAACCGTTCTCCAAGTGTTTCCAAAAAGATGGTGGCGTCATTTGTCTCAAAAGCTGGTAATGTAGCAACAATTCCTCTGCAAGCTCAAAGAACTGTTTCTGCTGATTGGTACATATCGATTTTTCTGCCGGAAGTAATTGCTGAGTTTCGAAAAACCAACCCACAACGATGAATGATCCTCCACCAAGACAATGCAAGTTCCCGCACATCTCGAAAAATAATTGAGTTTTCAAAGCAAGAAGACATTGAATTATTTAACCATTCTCCAAACAGTCCTGACCTAAGTCCTGTCGACTTTACTTTTCCAGAATTGAGAATGAACTGCTTGGTCAAAGGTTCCATTTCCCAGAAGATGCAGTCAACACCTTCAAAAACTCTATTCTGAATGTACCAACAAGCGAGTGGAATAACTGCTTCCAGAATTGGTTCTCTTAGTGAAGAATACTTTGAAAAACAATACGTCGAATGTATTCCACACAAAATTAAAGAGGTCGCAAAATTAACACTGCTTATGATCAGTTCATTTTATGGCGAAGAAGTAAGGAAATAAGATGATTCTTTCCAGAAAATGTTTTGCTAGCATAGTAAAGTGTAGGCAGACACCTAAAGTTTTCAAAAAATAAAACAAAAACCACTTCGAGAAAAATCACTTTATTTTTGAAATAATTAACTCAACTAGGTATAAAATCAATTAAAATGCAACTTCTACATAAATTATTTTATAAAACTAAATTGAACTTTGGTGATAAAAAATGTAATTCTTGCAAGTAGTGGTTCCTACTACCGGACGGACTTAAGTTCGAACCCCCAGCTCCGGACACTTTTAAAACGATCTGCATCGATCGCATATGTAGGCATCTGCACATTCAGGGACGTCTGCACATGCTTCATGTGCCCACCCATTGCAACTAGAGCACTGTATCCAGTCTTCGTTGTGGTCCTCTAAGCAAATTACGCAAATCGTTTTTTCTGTGTCAGGTTCAGGTATTGGAGTTAATGATCCTTTTTCTTTCCTCTTTTTCTTTCGACCATCAAGCCCTTGGTTTGTTTTCCCTTCTTGGCCATTGTATTTTGAACTTTTGACCCAAAATTTTCTTTTTCTCCTCAATGTTCTTTTCATTCTCTTTTTCTGCAACAAAATTTTTGTATGGTGATGATGTTAGAATTTCACTTTTTTCACTTTTTCTCTTCCGAGTAGCTGATCATTTTTTGTCAGCGACAATTCATGGACGACCTGTATAACATCTGGGAAGAAGCTCGTCGATGGCTTGGGTCTCCTGCTTCTTGGTACGTTGGTAGATTCCTTAGGAGGGTCAGTGGATTCCACTGCGACCAAATTGTTTCACCGTTCGGAAACTTCCCTGCTGCATCCCGGTGCGATTGAGGATGTTTCTGGCCCTCCTAGTGGAATATTGGTCATATCTGCAGCGATATAATCCAAGTAAGAAAATAAATGTCTGTCAGATGGGCAAATTCCTGTGCATTTGAACACAGACGCCTCAATATCTAGTCGAGCTACTTTCGTGAACGCTTCACTGACCAATTCAGCCAACCGTGTCCCGTGACCCTGTATTGCTATGCTTTGTAACATGTCTATCGACCTGTTTCGATTTTACAGAATAAATCCTTTTAATTAGCGCTCGTCGTCACTAGCCACTTCCAATTATAGTTCTGTGATCCTAAACTCTTCAACCCTGACCGTTAGACAATTGACGTCTGCCAACGGACGCTTCCATTTTTTGCACAACGCCACGTGAAACACCCCTTTCTGTTATCGACCGCCTAAGGGGACAGATCATCTTTCGATGTCTTTCATATCTTAAGTACCTATCTTATGAATTTTGCTGTGGTAAGTTCAAAATCATAATTTATAATTAATAAGCTTCTTCTAAAGTACTGTCTGATATAATTTTCGTATGCATTTTTTATTATTTTTATTTTTTTACAGAGATAGACGAAATTAAATTCAACACGTGGTCATAAACTGTTCTTTTATACTAATATGGTAGTTTTAAGCCAAATATTCTTTTATAATTCACTGTTTTACTTTTATACAAACATTTTCAAGCTTTTTCAGTTGCGAAATAACTCTTTTAATCATAAAATAACATTTTTCTAAATTACTGTTAACCTATAAAATATTCTTTCGTAACGCCAGTGCCGGTTCCATATATTTCCTAAGCACGATATTTTTTCATATAACTAAATAAATAACTTTTTGCAATGTTTAGTTTCTTTCGGATCATTAGTATATTTTTGTAATTTAGCCGATAATTGCTATTTTTACTGTTTTAACATGGAACATATAATGTTGGAAAGCTTTCAGTAAATTGAATAAATTTTTTGACTTTCAAATAACTGCCTTCCTTTTCTTTAACCTGAAAAGCTGACCAACATAATGTGCCATTACATTCAAGTTCCCACATATCCCTGATACACCTGTACTTCTAGGTAAGCACAGCCCCTAGGCTAGGATATAAACCAAGAATTTAACCCGAGAATATAACCCTAGGCTAGAATATAACGCCGAGGATATAAACCCAAGAATATAACCCTAGGCTAGAATATAACCCCAAGAATATAGCCTAGGATACAACCCGAGGATATAAAGCCAAGGATAGAACCCCAAAATACCGCCCTAGAACAGAACACATCAGTTCAGATCAAGACCTGACTTCTTCTCCAGGAAACCACTTCATCTAAGCTAAGTACCTATAAAAGTACAAATTCCTCTATTAAATTCCGTTGTTCATTCCCTGTTGCAGAATAAATTTGTTTTAACTCGTATCTTTCATTTTTTAAATCCTCAACTATAAAAGTTGAGGGAGATATCGCCCGGGGTGATTTTTTTAGTAAATTTTTTATTATTAACTTATTTAAATTTTGCAAGGCGTTTCTACCTTTTCCGCCTTAGTTTTTTGTAGTTTTTATCGTTAAAAAGGTAGTGGCGCCCTCAACTTTTACAACCCTTCTGTTATCCTTGTGTGACATAAACTTGGGGTCGAATCACCCTTGAGAGGAGTCTCTAGCCGGAGCCCTTCGAGCTGGTGCTCTGTGGGGTACAGACATTTACCGTTACATCTTCCTCGCACCCTTGTCGACCATCTTTGAATCACACTCGGTGTAACTTACAGAAATAGTACGAGTGTCCGGCGCTGGGTGCCGTCAGGCGTTACGGGACTTCCCCCTATTAGAAAATAAAATATTCACATTCTTATTTGTATCTTGAAATTAGTAGATAATTCTGTCCGATAAAAAATCTTATCACGCAAATAAGACACAATGTTATTATTTTTTACAAAATTTGCTTTAACGCGATTTGGAAAAAAAAGATATAGCGTGTTTGTTATTTGTTTTATAAAACAGAGACAATAAAGAGACATCACGCTTTGCTACTTTTTTTTTGTGTGTCGGCCTGGAAATTACATTATCGAACACACAGGATAAAGTTTTGATAGATAGATCGGAGTTAAGCAACCGGGTTGGAATGAAATTGGCCTCGTCCATGATAGGTATTCCAGTCACGGCCAGATTTTCCCCGCGCAGAGTTTCCATTTCGACCAGTATGGTAGCTTGTGCTGTTATTGACCTGGGAGACGTCACCACAAATCAAAATTTAGCCTGAACACGATGCCGATAGCGAAAGAACGTGCATTTCGCATGGAATAGCAAGGATGTTTGTTGCTCTTTTTTTACTTTTTAGCTTACACGATGAAACTGATAAGAAATTGTGATGGGCACGTACGAAAAATATGAAAAATGCATCATTTGAATACAACATTGTGTAATTTTTTTTTATTGTGACACATGAAATTATAAAACGGTAGAATTTTTGAATAAAGTTCAAGTGTTCATAATTCATATATATTCAGTCGTTAATTTATCTTGTCAAAAACCTCTTAAAAGACAAACACCGTTCTAAAAAAAAATTTAGTTATTTAAGCTTCAGTGCCAGCGTCAGTGTCAGTGTCAGAGTTGTGTCAGAGTTGTGTCAGAGTGTAAGAGTGGTGTAAGAAAGAGTGTAAGAGTGTAAGAGTGTAAGAGTGTAAGAGTGTAAGAGTGTAAGAGTGTAAGAGTGTAAGAGTGTAAGAGTGTAAGAGTGTAAGAGTGTAAGAGTGTAAGAGTGTAAGAGTGTAAGAGTGTAAGAGTGTAAGAGTGTAAGAGTGTAAGAGTGTAAGAGTGTAAGAGTGTAAGAGTGTAAGAGTGTAAGAGTGTAAGAGTGTAAGAGTGTAAGAGTGTAAGAGTGTAAGAGTGTAAGAGTGTAAGAGTGTAAGAGTGTAAGAGTGTAAGAGTGTAAGAGTGTAAGAGTGTAAGAGTGTAAGAGTGTAAGAGTGTAAGAGTGTAAGAGTGTAAGAGTGTAAGAGTGTAAGAGTGTAAGAGTGTAAGAGTGTAAGAGTGTAAGAGTGTAAGAGTGTAAGAGTGTAAGAGTGTAAGAGTGTAAGAGTGTAAGAGTGTAAGAGTGTAAGAGTGTAAGAGTGTAAGAGTGTAAGAGTGTAAGAGTGTAAGAGTGTAAGAGTGTAAGAGTGTAAGAGTGTAAGAGTGTAAGAGTGTAAGAGTGTAAGAGTGTAAGAGTGTAAGAGTGTAAGAGTGTAAGAGTGTAAGAGTGTAAGAGTGTAAGAGTGTAAGAGTGTAAGAGTGTAAGAGTGTAAGAGTGTAAGAGTGTAAGAGTGTAAGAGTGTAAGAGTGTAAGAGTGTAAGAGTGTAAGAGTGTAAGAGTGTAAGAGTGTAAGAGTGTAAGAGTGTAAGAGTGTAAGAGTGTAAGAGTGTAAGAGTGTAAGAGTGTAAGAGTGTAAGAGTGTAAGAGTGTAAGAGTGTAAGAGTGTAAGAGTGTAAGAGTGTAAGAGTGTAAGAGTGTAAGAGTGTAAGAGTGTAAGAGTGTAAGAGTGTAAGAGTGTAAGAGTGTAAGAGTGTAAGAGTGTAAGAGTGTAAGAGTGTAAGAGTGTAAGAGTGTAAGAGTGTAAGAGTGTAAGAGTGTAAGAGTGTAGTGTCAGAGTGGTGTCAGAGTGTCAGTGTCAATATCACTGTCATTTTGAATGAAGTATATTGATTTCGACTACTTTTTAAATCATAAAACTACACCAACATGGTAAAGATTAAATCATGAATATACAAAGTTTTGAAGTCGATGAAAATATGTGTTTGGAGATTCCGTTACATAATATATTATTTATTATACAGGTGAAGCTTATGAAAGCACGACATGAATATGAGCATTTCCAATACATCGTTAGCTACGAGCGAAGAACGGTGGACCTTTTAGAAACAAAGAAAAAACTTATCACACAAATTTTAATGCTGTTTACTTCACAAATATATTAAATTCTGCCCCGGATGAAATAAGAACTCCCGTTATACTCATATAAAAGGCAACAACACGTTATTTCGCTAAAGTTTTTTTTTAACATAATAAAACATCTGGATATATATTTTAATAAGGCATAGGGCCGGGTAGACCAGAGCACTTTTAACTTTCCCCTACTATAGCTTCTCTGTTTAAGCTTCTGATCATATTCAGAGTAAGCATTATCTTTTTTATATAAATAAGTCAGGAGCGTCACAGTTGAAAACTTCTGAGCATTCTTTGCTTTCAATGGCGTAAACTTTTTAAACTGGTATACAATCCTTATGAAGTGGATCATGGTTATTGGAAGGCAGTTTCACTTTGACCATCATACAGAGTGAGCAGGACATACACCATCACGAAATTTGAAGATTCCAAAAATTATCTTCTGAAAAAAGATGGATGAAATACGGAAAAATCAGCTTAGCGTTTCACTTCACAATTTTGAGGTTATGTAGAAAATTGTAGATTTTCTAATTATCCACAACTTTTTTAGTCAAAGCTTAGTATTGATGCCGCAAATCGTAATAACCATTTTTCAACCCCTGCAGGGAGAGGTAAAAAAGAGGGAAGTGGGAGGAGTTACTAGGGGAGCTGGAAAACAATCCATGGTGAAAGGTGTACGAGATAGCGGTGAAGATGATGGGTGGAAATAAGAACGAGATGCTAGAGGAAGATTCACAGGGGAAGAAGGAGGAGTGGGGATAGGATTCGGGAATTCCTGGTTACTAGGGTGTAGTGAAAATGAGGGGGATAAGGCCGGTAGATGAGTGGGAGGTAGAGGAGGGTGAAGAGACATTAAAGTAGCGAAAGCCCTTGGGATAGAAGGCCTGAGAGGTGATATGATGAAGAGGCTGTTGAGGGAGGAAGAGTTCCCAGAAAGATGGAAGGTGGCCAGGGTGATACTGTTGGAGAAGGCGAGTAGAGAAGGAAGGCGGATAGGGGATTACAGTGCCATTAGCCTGCAGTGTGGTATGGGTAAATTGATGGGGGGGATAATAAAGGATATGATTTAGGAGGAAGCTGGTAGGAACGGGGGTTTGGGGTAGACCAGCACGGGTTTGCGAAGAGGAAAGCATGCATCTTGGCACTGGGCAAGGTGATGGGCTTGGTATAAAGGGATAGGGAAGGCAACTGGAGGAACAAGAAATTGGCCCTACTCTTGTTTTTCGACGTCGGGAACGCGTTCAACAGTGTCAGCAAACGGGTGGTGTTGCTGATGCTTGGAGTAGGGAAGGGGTTGGTTAACCTAGTAGAGGACTACCTGATAGGCGTGTGATAGTAGACCTTAGAGGGAGGAGGTATGAGACGGAGGCTGGAGTGTCCCAGTGCTCGGTTCTGGGACCGACGCTCTCGAACTGTGTATTTGATGAGGTTTGTGGGATAGTATGTGAAGAGGGATGTGAGATCACGGTGTATGCGGACGATGTGTGTCTGGTATGTACGGCAAAGAGAGAGGCGCAGAGGATGTGTAAGAAGATTGTGGATAAGATCCGAAAGCATCCCCTTGGGGATGAGTCCAATACTGTTGGGGTCCTGGATAGAACATGAGTTTCAAATCTCCATCCAAAAAGAAAACTCCACGATTCCTCGATTGCATGCAATCCGATACTAAAATTTTACTTTTTCTACCTTCTCCATCTTGCTTTACCCTTCGTTTGGCTGCTTTTTGAGCTACTTTGCCTGGCCTATTTCTCATTCAAGACGATCCTGCTTAAAATTTCTCTCATTTTAAAATACCACAAAAGTAGACATCATTCTTGTAAATTATTAGACTCGGTATTAAGTTGATTACACTTAGAGAAGTTTATAATTTCCAGAAAATGTTGTGTTATCGCTTTAAAGTGAATGCAAGATAAAGATAAGAAAGTTCTGATACGTACAAAATATTACTTGTATTTAAAATTACACTAAAACGCTGCTGTGTATGCCACTAAAAATTCTACGTTTTATTTCTGTAATATTTTAAATTTATGCGGCACATTCCAGTTTAATTAATTTGTCTTTATCTTCAGGACGAAACCTAAATCCAAAATATTTAAATTTTCCTGATAAACTTTATGAAAATTTTTGGAATTATCTTCATCTTTTAGATAAGATTGTTTAGAAGAAACCAAAATGAATTTCGTCAAAATTATATATCAGAAGTTTTATACAGGAAACAGTTCTTTAAAAAGTCTACAGAAATCTGTAATTTTATGTGACTTATTTAAAAAGACGTTGCAATGATTAGACGTGTTAGTGGAGCTCCAGTGTTTTTGTCTTGTCTTTTTTTTGATTTTGTTTTGATCGTAAATTCAAGAAAAAACAGAAGATGGTAGGAGCCATATACGTATTCAACCAAAAGATGGTCGATGAAGGTGCCTGGGTGAGATTAATAATATTTATAATTAAAGCTGGCGTTATTCCAGCTTTATTATTGGGTGAGAGCATCAGTTTAGGGTACTAGGCTATAGTGGCGTTTGCTTATCATTTCTAGGAAGACTTTCTTTTCGTATGTGTTCATTTGAAGCTGGTGTTTGCTGTATCAACAGAGAGAAGTGTACTGTTGTGGATGTTTTATCTTGGAGGAGTGGGTGGGACTGACAGGGGGATTGCCTGGGTGAGATTATTAATATTTCTAATTAAAGCTAGCGTTATTCCAGCTTTCTTATTGGGTGAGAGCATCAGTTTAGGGTACTAGGCTATAGTGGCGTTTGCTTATCATTTCTAGGAAGACTTTCTTTTCGTATGAGTTTATTTGAAGCTGGTGTTTGCTGTATCAACAAAGAGAAGTGTACTGTTGTAGATGTTTTATCTTGGAGGAGTGGGTGGGACTGGCAGGGGGATTGTCTGGGTGAGGTTAATATTATTTATAATTAAAGCTAGCATTATTCTGGCTTTATTATTGGGTGAGAATTGGTGTAACGACTATCTGTGTTTGAAATTACTGAAGGTAAAAGTAGGAAGAAATGGTAGCTGTGGATAAGAGGAGAAGGTTTGGCCACTTATACAGGGGTGCTACACACAAAATGATGGTTACTATTAGACTGAAGCTGAAGGTTCGAAGGCAGAGACGTATGGCTGTGTTATGTACATAGTTCAATGTATAAATGTAGATGCAGCTGCAGTTATCAATTTTGAAGCAAATGAAAGTTTTATAAACTTTGGGAAAAACGTTATCTTCTGCACTCAATTGAAATTGTGGAAGACTTTTAGTGAAATAATAAACCAAACAGTGTGAAGAAAAGGTTTGGAATTTGACAATTAGTTCCATATTTTCCTGTAGGAATAAGAAATATAATTTTTGGAATAAGAACACCAATTTTTCAGCTAGGTTTATATTTTTTTTAAAGTTGCCTCTATCAACCTTTAGCTTCTAGCTACTCTACCTCTGTGTTTTTATGGAAAAAAATTTTAATCTACAAAAAACTCTGCTATTTTTTTATATCTCTTCTCGTGAAATAAAAAAATCCACAATTGTTTTTGGATACCTTGTAGTTTGTATCGAAAATCCCATATTAAAATTGGCATTTGAAGGTTTATATCATTGGTCTAATTTATTGCTTTGAATAATTCCGAATTAAATCGAAATAAAAAAAGCTATAAAACTTTTCGTATTTCCAATTTTTTTCTAATCTACAACAGTAAACAAAAATTAAACATGAAAAACGAACTTCATACGAACAGAAATCCGTGGCAATTAAAAAACCGAAAGGCGACCTTCAAAGGCGGGTTACCCAAAAAGAATAATAAACCAGAGGCATTAAAGTGCACTTAAATTCGCGGAAGGGTTGTTTTAATTGTTTTTAGTGTTAAGTGGGCCATAAATTTAATTTGGAACTTTTGCATAACGAGGGTAAACCGCCAGAGAGGCTTTCGTGCACATGCTGCTCAAACTTGTTCGGAGTTTGACCAACGAACGCGGCACAGCGGATGGTCTAACTCACCGACAGAACGTCTACTGGAAAGAGGCATGACGACGACGTGATTTTAATGACAAACACTTGAGGCCCACTTCAAGAAGCGGAAATTTAGTACCGTTTACACCGAGACTGAAATTTGTGGAAAACAGAATTTCAGATATTCCACAACAAATAAAAAGTTTTACTTGAAGCTTTAACATATATTTTTGTAAAGCGTCAAAAAAACGAATAAAAGGAGTAGGATATGTACGGGGTAGCCAGGTGAGACGGAGTCTTCTAAGTGTTGCATATAACAACATACTTGGCGCCTGTCAGCTGTACCCAAATTGAATTTTTAAATTTGATGAGTTAGTCGAGAAAATTTTCGTTTCAGTTTTTGGCAATGAAGCACGTCATCAGTCGACAATTTCTTGTTGATATGGAGAGTTTTAACGTGGACGGATCCACTAATAGGTTCACCAATAACGGCAACCCAGGAAAACGTCGATGCTGTTCGTATTTGATTGTATTCTGAGTCTACCTGTCTCTGAACCTCTTTTAATATTGGGTGTAGATTTTACAAATCCAGACCTTTAAATAATTTATTGAACAATTATGCAGGAATACATTGACGTTATACTGAAATATTTAAACGTTGCTTACTCCAATATCAAATTGCACACCACTTAACCGAGCAATATTTATACAACCCTTAAATGGAACAAACGTACATTAATTATTCTATTTCAGTGAATAACAATAAAATGCACAACTATTTGTTGAACAGTAATTGCTTTTTGTTGATATACGGTGGACGATAAATATTTATTGCAATTATTTTTATTTTAACCGATACCAACAAAATATGGCTGAATATAGTCTAGTTTAATTTTTTTTATTCGGTTATTTTATTTCTGCAACTGAAGCTAATCACCGACGCCGCGAGCACTCTACCCCTAACTAAATCAAAAAAGATAGTGAAAGATATGGCCCTTGGCCGTTTTTATTTGCCCACCCAGTACACAGAATATGGACAATAATTGTGAAACTGGTGAGTATATACCTAAGTAAAAATATTCGTGAATATTGGTAACTGTAGTGTAAAGACTTCATTCAAATAATGAGAAAATTTATTTTGGTCAACAAAATCCATCGTAAAATTGTATAAAATTTACCAACGTAAACAATGGGATATTAAGGATAAATCGACTTATATCAGTTAATGTACATCGTTAATGATACATATAAATATATAAATCATCCATTACTAATTATATTTACTGGCCATTAAAAGGATTACATTGTGTACAGGGTGTCTGATTAAGAGAGGTAATCTGCTGTATCTCAGAAACTATTTATCGTACAGCTTCACCGCTAAAGGGCGTTGTTCACAATCATATCACAAAAACATCCTTTTCTATGATAAATGTACCGTTATAGTACCACAAAATTTAAATATTCCTAATCATTAGATCATTTCACGTAAGTTTGCTCCAGTACTTTTTCCTCTATCTTGTAAAATAACTAGTAGCGGTAAAAGGGAAAGCTGACTCAATAAAACTGTTATAACTTTTGTTACGCTTTATTCAGGATACATTGCAGCAGCTCCACAAGTTAGTGTAGGAAAACTAGCTTGCGAGTTAGGAATTTCTAGGTATTGTGTTCACTCTATTCTAAAAAGTGATCGTTTTCATCCGTACCGTGTATCTCTTCATCATTGATTAAAAGCTACAGATTACGATAAAACACTGGATCATTGTAATTGGCTTAAGGATATTCTGAATGAAAATCCAATGTGGTTCGATGAAGCTACATTTTCCAGAAATGAATCTGTAAATAGACATGATACACACTATTGGTATGATCATAATCCACACTGGATGCAACAGGATTTTAACCAGAGTCGCTGATCAATTAACGTATGGTGTGGGATTTTCGATGGTAAAATTATAGACCCTTTTGTTTTTGTTGAACTTTTAAATGGCGAGCGTTACATAAGGCTCTTAAGAAATGAATTTCCCATACTATTAGGAGATGCTGCTTTAGCAGTACGGCAAAACATCTGGATACAACAAGATGTCTGTCCAGCTCACTTTACAATTAAAGTGATGCATTTTTTAAATCAACAATAAGAGTATATGTGAATAGGGAGAGGTAGGATATTCCCATAATCCTTTTAGCATCAGTTTCTCAATAATTGTCTACTTATGAATAAATATTTAATACATCCTGGCTTTTGGTGAAAATACTTCCCGGTTGAAAAAGAAGTCAATAATTCCTGAGAAACTTCGAGCAATTTAGATGTGTCTAAAGTGTTTTCCAGCTTATAAGACGAGATGAATTGTACAAAGTGATACTGGACTGTAAAAGAGAGGAGAAGAGGGGCAATAGGCGTGAGCGGAGGGCCTATTACTGGTGGAATGAGGAAATAGAGGAGCTGCGGAGGGAGTGTAAGAAAGAACGAAGACGGATGCTGCGGGGAAGAGGAAGGATAGAGGGAAGAGGGGGATACACAGAGAAGAAGAAGGAACTGGAGTGGAGGGTGGAGAGGGAAAAAAGAGGGAAGTGGGAAGAGTTACTGGAGGAATTGGAAAACAATCCATGGGGAAAGGCGTATAAGATAGCGGTGAAGAGGATCGGTGGAAATAGGAACGAGGTGCTAGAGGAAGATTGGGAGAAGGAGATTATAGGGAAATTGTTCACAGAGGGAGAGGGAGGAGTGGAAAGCAGAATTCAAGAAATCCAGGATACTAGGATGGTAAGGAAAATTAGGGGAATAAGGCCGGTAGAGAAGTGGGAAGTAGAGGAGGGGGGGGGAAAACATTAAAATGAGGAAAGCCCCGGGGATAGTAGGGTGATATGATGAAGAGGCTGTTGGATGACAATGGGGAGTACTTCTGGGAACTATTCAACAGGGTGCTGAGGGAGGAAGAGTTCTAGGAAGGATAGATTGGTGGCCAGGGTGATACTGATGGAGTAGGCGGGTGGAGAGGGGAAGCAGGCGGGGGTCTACAGGCCTATCAGCCTGCTGTGTGGTATGGGTAAATTGATGAAGGGGTTAATAAAGGATAGGATTGAGGAGGAAGTTAGTAGTTATGGGGGTTTTAGGGTAAACCAGCACGGGTTTACGAAGAGGAAATCATGCATCCCGGCACTGGGCTTGGTGGAAAGGGCAGCTGGAGGAACAATAAATTGGCCCTACTCTTGTTCTTCGACGTCGGGAACGCGTTCAACAGTGTCAGCAAACGGGCAGTGTTGAGCGCTTCGCTGAGGCTTGGAGCGAGGCAGGGGTTGGTTAACCTGGTGGAGGACTACCTGACGGGGCGTGTGATAGTAGACTCTACAGGGAGAAGGTGTGAGACGGAGGCTGGAGTGCCCCAGGTTCTTGGACCGACGCTCTGGAAGTGTGTGTATATGAAGAGGGATGTGAGGTTACGGTGTATGCGGACGATGTGTGTCTAGTATGTACGGCAAAGGGAGAGGCGGAAATAGAAAGAAAGGTGGAGATAATGTGTAGGAAGATTGTGGAGAAGTTAGAGCAGTGAGAAAATAAGACGGTGGTGTTGCTAGTGAAGGGCCGGATCAAGACGAGGGAAGTGGGGGCGATGGTGAAGGGAAGGAGAATTCGTATGGAGGAGTCTGTGAAATACCTAGGGGTGTGGTTGCATAGCCAATTATCCTTCAAAACTCATATGTTAAAGGCGGCAGAGAAGGGGAAAGTGAGGGCAGCATGGCTGGGGAGATTGATGTGTAATGTGAAAGGGCTGGGAGAGTGGAAGAGGAGGGTAGTTGGTAGGACGGTAGAGCAGATGTGATTTTATGTCAATCTAACCTAATTAATCTTCATCGAAAAGTTCCTCCCAATGTAGCTAGCGACCTTTGAAGATGACACTGTTGAGTCAGTTTTTTAAGCATTTAATCGTGGATAAATTTAGTTGAATTTTTTGACGAACTATGAGGTGATTTAAAAACAAAGTGCTTTGTTTGAATTCGTTATTATGCACCGTTTTCGAGAAAACCCAATTTCAATTTGTTGTATTTTTGGCATTCAATATCAATATTTGATTACTAAGCGATGTTTGCAGTACCTATAATTGGCTTTGACGAATTAACAAGAGTTGAATTTGCACCAACAAGCAGTAGTTTGAATTTTTTTAGGTTTCGCAAGTGTTTTGAGAAACTACTGATTAAAGATGGTTTTCCTCTCTCGAATTGTAAAATACTTCTGTCTTGAGCTGTTGAGGGAAAATGATTTTTTTCGAGCGTAGCAATCAATGGGACTAGGTAATCCCACACAAAAATATAAAACTTTCCTGATGACCAAATCATTTGAATAATTAAGTAAGCTTTTACGTAGAGAAAGCATTTATTGACTTTTCATATGGTGACATCTGTCGCTTGCGTGGGAGTACTTTCATCTGCTTTCTACTGGATGTTTTTAAAATTATCTGTTAGACCGATCAAAAAAAGATGAATATCTCTATAACCACTATTCAAAAAGCACTTTTCTGTACAAATTTGTATACGCAAATTAAGTAATTTTCCATGCCTAAAAAAATGACATTGTGCGAAAAAGTATCGGTTAATAATTCTTAACATAAATCCAATATTTGTGAAATTCCTTATCCCAGGGGTTCCCAACCTTTTTGCACCTGCGTACCACTTGACTTTTTGTAGAATTTTGGCGTACCACCAGACCTAAATATTTTAATAAACATATAATATTTACTCTTCTAAAAGTGTTCAAAGGCTTTTTGAATTAAATTCCTGAGAAAACTTCATATTTAATGGTTAGATAGAAACAAAAAATGTAGTGCGAACCTCGTTGTTGTTTGCCTGTGATTAAAATATCAACATTAGGAGTAATGGAACTTATGTTCACTCTTAAGTCCTTTCCAACACTTATTTTGCTTCTATGCTTATTTTTTATGTACAAGAGTTCAGAAAATCCACTCTCACACAAGTAACTTGTAAGAAGTGGCATCAAAAATAACAGAGCTTGCCGGAAGATCAAAGTGTACTCGGTTTTACAACCGATCCAGAAGTTAATTGAGGATTTCTCTAATCTTCCATGGAACTATCTTCTTTAAGTTCGATAAAACTTTCTTCTAGTTCCAAGGTTTCCGAAAAAGAATTTCTGATCCAGTCCACTTTTGAATAATCTTCAGAAAAAAACTTCTTAAAGCTTCTTTGAAGGCCTTCCAATTGAACAGTGATATCTGCAACCACATCTGGCATTTGAGATATTTCATTTTCTTCAAAAAATGATGATAGAGTGGGAAATGCAGATAAATTCTCCTCCTGCATTTGTGAACAAAACAGGACCAGCTTGCTCTTGGCTGGCTGTGAAGGCTCTTGTGTTTGGTCCCTGAAGTCCCAAGTTCAGTGTGTTGAGTTTGTCAAAAAATGTCGGCTAGATAAGCCAATCTTGACAACCATTATTCATCAGCAAACATGCAACATGCAACATCATGCTTTTTTTCACTTAAAACCATAAAAACTTCTGATCTCAGTTCAAAGAGACGGTTCAAAATTTTCCCTCGGGATAACCACCTCACTTCTGTATGCAGGAGTAAGGTCTTGAACTTACCAACCATTTCTTCACAAATCAAGGAGAATAATCTTGTGTTTAGAGCCCTAGCTTTCATAAAGTTAATAACTTTCACCGAAGGGGACGTGGAAAAAGAGGGGTAAGACAGCTCTCGTCGCCCCGCCTCCGGGCTTATCACTCCTCCACTCCTGCAGAGACAAGCAGACAGAACTTATTAATAGCATCTTGCTCACATCACTCACGCGTACCACCTGAAACGTTCCCGCGTACCAACAGAGGTACGCGTACCACCGGTTGGGAACCCCTGCCATAACCTTTATGGAGCAGTTTATGATTTATCCGTTTTAGGTAATTATTTTTGGTAATTATTTGGGGACAACTAAAAAGTTCCACAGTAACTGGTTAAAAAAATCTCTCTATTTAATGATTGTCTTTCTGATGAAAATGTTGCCTGTATTTTTTTTTCAATTTTAGACAAAACTCGCGTAAAACGGACTAAAAAGGAGCCATTATTATGTCCAACTTTCAAGCCCAATTAAAACTTCGTTCCATTCGATGATGGGTAAATGTAAATGAAACAAAGTTCTGTAATTAAAATGTTTATTAACAAAAGGTACCTCTATTTACGCAATAATCCACACTTATATACAATTTTTGGTAACATTAAGAATACTGACTAATTATTTATCGATAAATCGTTATTTTATAAATGGTATACGCAAAATTTATTAACAAACATTGATACAGTTCAAATCATTATTATAATAAATTATAGAGTTGACACAATAATTTCAAATACCATCCCCGATATTCGTGAAATATTTAATAATTTGTCAAGGTTTACAGAACATTATGTGAGAGGTGTAAACAACAATTTATTACCTTGATGACAATATATTTGTAGACAATACATTACATGGTCAATTAATTGGACTGTGATATTTCTACAAACTCATTATGATAAATAGGGATGTTGATTATTTTTAGGAAAGTTCGCATTAGATTTAATACGAGGGTTGTCTTTTATATTTTGCATATAGAGCAAGAAGAAAACTGTAGATAACTTTTAAACACTATTGTTTTTCAAAGGTGTCTGAATTTTCCGGCAATATATTTAGCAGTGTGTAACATGTCTATCGACTTGTTTCGACTCTTCAATTTATATCGCTAATCTTTTTCTAATTCCCTCTTGTCGTCTCATTAGCCACCCCCAATCTTCAACCCTGACCATAAGACAATTGACAGCTACCAACGGCCGCTCCATTTTCACAACGCAACGAGCGAAGCTCCTTTTCGCTATCCAATGTCTTCAATGCAAGACTCACCTTTTTACTTTTTTCATATCTTACATACATTTTTTTATCCAAATTGCCGCTAACAAGAGAACGGAGGCGATGATAAAAACAAATATAAATATTATATATGTCAGAAGTCAGAACTGTCAATTTTCACGAGATGTCAATGCTAAAAAGTGCTGTTTGAAACTGGTTGCAATCTGACCAGTCAGAGATCTACAGCATTGCCAACTTCAATCCAAATTACTCCTCCTGGTTTTTAAATGAGGTATAGGATACCGATAACAG
The DNA here is from genome assembly GCA_947563755.1 of Lochmaea crataegi. Lineage (NCBI taxonomy): Eukaryota > Metazoa > Arthropoda > Insecta > Coleoptera > Chrysomelidae > Lochmaea > Lochmaea crataegi. The sequence continues at coordinate 1,867,682 of OX387433.1, read as the reverse complement.
CTAGGATACCCTTAACTGCTAGGATACCATTAACTGCTAGGAGATTATTAAGACACCCTCAAAAACATCTTCAAGATACCTCAGGGATCTCTCTAAAAACACCGCTGGGATACCTCCAGATCCACTTCTCTGCTTACCCTTCCCGAAGAAGATACTCAAGATAAGTACCTCTGGCTTCGCCAACTGTCTAGACTTCTTTGCCTCTCTTCTTTCTTCACTGCATTTTCGGCCCCATTCCCTCTTCTATATAGTCTGGCCCTTTTCTCGGCTTGTATGTCCGCAGGCACTGCACTGGCAATCGCCCGAAGCGCTATTGTCGACACAGTCCTGTAGGCACTACAAACCTATATTAGAGGCTTCCTTTGAGCCCTTATTATTTTTTCTTTATATTTTTTGACCTTGAGTACTTCGACCCATATTGATGCTCTATATAAGAGCACCGAGTGAATGGTCTCGAGCAGTATCCTTCTTTTCAACATACCGTGGCCTCCTATGTTCGGCATGATTTTTCCTCCTCAGATTTTCTTACGTCCTCTTCTACATGGAGAGTAAATTTGAGTTTATCATCAAAGGTTATCCCGAGGAACCTTACTGTTTTCTGTGGGATAATATCAGTGTTATTAATTTTAAAATTAATGCGCTCCCTGTCCCGCGGGCCTTTGAGGATTATAGCCCCCGTTTTCTGGAAGGCTAATTCCAGATCGTTTTTTTTACCCAGTTTGCAACCGTTTCTAATTAGTCATTAACTTTTCTTATGAGGCCCCAGTTTGTGTCTTCTTCTACTAATAGGGCCAAATCATCCGCATATGCGATCGATTTGACCCATTTCTTCATTTTTCTTTCCACTGACAAAACTGTATGTATTTTTTTAGTTTCCTGCGTTAAACCTGCTTAGAGTTTTTTAACACAAATTAACTCTAATTACCTTCTTTTCTTCCGGTATCCGACGAGAAACTAATCATTTTTACAGAAAATTTTATACCAATCAGATGCTTTATTTCGAAATTGTTGCTATGGTAACCAGCAAATTATCTGAATAATTTTCACCCACATGAGCACATAAACGTAAAATAATAAAAGTGGATATTTCCTGGCACATGACAGCTATCATATCCCGCAATACGAATGTATCCAATTTGATTTCTAGTCAATATTGACATTTCCCTGAACCCTAGTTGGAGTTAAATTTTCCACCTCTTTTCTAATTAACTCAGTAGTTTCCTTTCCAAATCGCGACATTCTTTTTCAAAGTAGAAAACACACTCAGTGTTAAAACCCTTCAGTGGTGACGCTAGGGTCTGACGGACCGCAACGTTTCCATTCGCTCTGTTTTATTTGTACTGAGTAGGGGAGTCGCGCGCCACTCCAAATATGTGTTCCTTAGTGTGTTAGCAGTGTTGGTACGGAATAGTGCCTTACACACTTTATGATACGAAAGTATACGGTGCCTCAGACCCTACGTCACTACTTATGTACCAAAAATTTAGCCAATTTTTCCTATGGTTAGTTTATGGAAATTATTTTTTTTTACTTTATTTCTTTCAGATAAATGCTAATTGATTGGCAATTTATACCATTTTTTCTGAACTTAAAGAGTAATAATGTTCCTTTTTGCTAAGTAAAATATTTGTAATTATCTGCTGTTTCATTGAAACATGATATTCATAGTAAAAAGTGAAAATTCGTTGAAAAAATTAGTTCCGGTCTATCAGACCGGCGTCACAGTTTTCGTACTAGCCAAACACGTTACCACTGAAGGGTTTGACAGTTCGAATAACGAAAAATGTCAAAACTCGCGTTACACGCAGGCTTCTATTTATTTATGGATGACGTCTAATTCTGGTATAAAATTTTTTAAAAGACAACCCTTATATAACCGCAAATATACAGAGTGATTTTTTATTCACAATTGTAACAAACAAACAAAAAATAAACATTAGTTTACGAATTAAACTACCCAACAATGACAACTGTACTCTTAATATTTATAGTCATGGCAAAAGTTATTTCATAGGATTAAGATGAATAAAAACCAAAACAGCTCGAAAATTGTTAAACTTAAGTGTAGAGAAATATTTTTTGTAAATCTACTACTTTTTATGGGTTAATTTTATCATCAAAGCTGTAAATGATTGAGTTAGTATTTGTATTGAACCAACAAAACAAAGATAATTTTAAAGACAATATTTGCATAAACTAATAATGATAATATCGTCAAACCTATATCTAATAATTTCGCTGAAAGTAAAACAAAGTTTTATTTACTTCAAAAAATAAAAATAAAACGTTAAATGATTGAAATTCAAAAAGTGGATTAAATAAATTTACACTGCGATCGACCGGAATATAAAATAAGAAAAAGTTGATAAATTTTAGATGAGTTAAACGCTGAATTTTTTGGAAATTCATTGAATTATTTAAAAACATTCATTCAACTCGTCCCTTCTCGATTCCTAAGCTATTTTTGTAATTTCCTAAATTATTTTATTTATGAGTAGCGTACCGAAAAGTCCGGTAACAACAAAAAAAGGAAGAAGTGGTTAATTGGAATATTGAAAATGTTTCAACAATTGTACGTTTTTTGTTAAAAGTATTGAGTTAAAAAAATCCAGGGGCTGGAAACCACTACCTCGTTATTATGAGTCTGATATCCAGTGAAAGTAGTATTAAATCAAACAACGTCGCAAAAAATGAACTTTTATCTCACTCTGACTCTGATAACCAAAATGAAGATCCACGAGCAGCTAATTTACCAAGAGTTTCGCCATCGCCAAATAGTAATAACAATGACGATTGGACGGATACAGAAGAAGACCCTGTTGATAAATCTTTTACTGGAAATCCTCAAATCAATGTCAATTTGCCGCCGGATGCCCATTCTATTAGCTACTTTTCTCAATTTTTTTATGACAGTATTTTTCAACTGATAACTGATGAAACAAATAGAAAAGGAAATGAAGTGATTCAGTCCCGTCGTTTTACCAGGTCAAAGAGAGAAAAACGATGGAAAAACATAACTGTGGATGAAATGATACATTTTATTGGACTTTGCTGTTTCAGTGGCACAGTAACTTTCCCACAGCTGTCGAAACAGTGGAGAAAGTGTCCTCTATACTATCATCCGATTTTTAGAAATACCATGTCTAGAAACAGATTTCAGATGATTCTTAAATTGTTGATATTTGCTAATCATGATAATTTTGATCCTACAAATAAAATATTTGAAGTTCGTACAGTTTTAGAAATAATATTGGCAAATATAAAAAAAGTGTTCTATCCTGGACAAAATTTATCAATAGATGAATCTATGATTAACTGGCAGGGGCGTTTGTCATTTAAGCAGTATTTAGCCAACAAAAGCCATAAGTATGGAATTAAATTGTACGTGCTAACTACTAGTGATGGATTTATTCTAAATATTCTTGTATATGCAGACATGGGTACACTAAAAGAAGCTGACGTTTCCCATACTCATTCTGTAGTCATGACATTACTTCCAAACTATTTAGAAAAAGGTCATACTGTATATATGGATAATTACCACACCAGCGTAAGTTTGGCTGAAGAGTTATTTAGAAAAAAAAAAGGTGAGCGGTCGTCGGACCGACGACAGAAGCTTGCTTCTTATGCACAATAGAATGACCATTTTTCGAAAATTATGACCATTTTTCAAAAATTTCGACAATTTTTGACAATTACTGACCATTTTTCCAAAATGTTTGACAATTTTGGACTATTTTTTCATATTTTAACAATTATTGACCATTTTTGACAATTATTGACCAGTTTTGACAGTTATTGATCATTTTTGATAATTTTTCGAAAATTTTGACCATTTTAGACCATTTTTCCAAATTTTAAAAATTATTGACCACTTTTGACAATTTTTGACAGGTTCTGACAAGTCTTGACCATTTTTGACAATTTTTCAAAAAATTTGACCATTTTTCAAAAAATTTGACCATTTTTCAAAAATTTTGATAATTTTTAACAATGATTGACCATTTTTGACAGTTTTTTATAATTATTGACAATTTTTGCAGAATTTTGACCATTTTTCAGAAATTTCGACAATTTTTGACAATTATTGACCATTTTTTCTAAATGTTTGACAATTTTTGACTATTTTTTCAAATTTTAACAATTATCGACCAGTTTTGACAATTAATGATCATTTTTGATAATTTTTCAAAAATGTTAACCATTTTAGACCATTTTTACAAATTTTAACAATTATTCACCACTTTTGACAATTTTTGACAGGTTCTGACAATTATTGATCATTTTTGACAATTTTCCAAAAGTTTGGACCGTTTTAGACCATTTTTCAAATTTTAACAATTATTGACAATTTTCGACAGGTTCTGACCATTTTTCAAAACTTTCGACAATTATTGACCATTTTTCCAAAATTTTTGACAATTTTGGACTATTTTTTCAAATTTTAACAATTATTGACCATTTTAGACAATTATTGAAGGTTTGGCAATTATTGATCATTTTTGACAATTTTTCACAAATTTTGATCATTTTTCAAAAATTTTGACAATTTTTAACAATTATTGACCATTTTTGAGAGTTTTTCATGATTATTGACCATTTTTGACAACTTTCAAAAATTTTGACAATTATTGACTATTTTTCACCATTTTTTCAAATATTTAACAATTTTGTCAATTTTTGACCATTCTTGACAGATTCTGACAATTATTGACCATTTTTGACCATTTTTCAAAAATTTTGCCAATTTTTAACAATTTTTGAGAGTTTTTTATAATTATTGACCATTTTTGACAATTTTCAGAAAATTTTGACAACTTTCAACAAATATTGACCATTGTTGACAGTTTTTTTATAATTATTGACCATTTCTTCAAAATTTCAACAGTTTTTGGCCATTTTTCAAAATTTTAACAATTATTGACCACTTTTGACTACTTTCAAAAATTTTGACAATTATTGACTGTTTTTCACCATTTTTTCATATATTTAACTATTTTGTCAATTTTTGACCATTTTTGACAGTTTTTGACAGATTCTGACAATTATTGACCATTTTTAACCATTTTTCAAAAATTTTGACAATTTTTAACAATTATTGACCATTTTTGAGAGTCTTTTATAATTATTGACCATTTTTTAAAACTTTTGACAATTTTTGACCATTTTTCAAAATGTTAACGCAGCGTTGGTTATATGGTATCGCGCGTTATTTCAATGCGTCTCTCTTTCTCTCTCTCTTTCTAATGAGTCATCGCGTGACGAACGGTTTTTCGTAACATCACACGTTTCACGAGTTCACTAGCCTTCCCAAAAGTCCTATGTCGTGCAATAAGAAGCAAGCTTCAAAAACAGGTTGTGTGAGAACAATGAGAGAGAACAGAAAAGGAAATCCCAAAGATGTGATGAAAAAAAAAACTAAAAAAAGGAGAAGTGATCTGGAAAAGAAAGGGGCCGGTCTTAATCACAAACTGGAAAGATAAAAGAAACGTCAGGATGATAAGCACGAAACATAAACATGAAATGGAGGAAATTCAAGGTAAAAGAGGCACCAAAAAAATAAAACCGTTATGTGTAGATGATTGCAATAGAAATATGTCTGGAATAGACATATTCTTCGAACCCAAGAAAAACATTACGTTGGTATCGCAATAGTTATTTGTATAACAAAGGACATCTAAACTAAGTGGATCCTGATATAATTTATATTTTTATTCCCAAAGTAACTATTGGATTCTAAGTAGAGATTTATTTAACCCTCTGGTCACTGAACCTGCTAAACAAGTCCCCCAGTCTCGAGCAAGGACGATTTTCTGATTATATTTTACGCATGCTCAAACAAATAAGACGTGTTACCAATGTCCAGCCAAAATAAAAATAAAAACATTCCATATATATGTGTCAAAAGCCTAGCTGCTTGGAACACGCCAAAAAATGTGTGACCTGCGCATTGTAATGGGTAGTTAATTATTTAGGTTAGAATTTATCAATCTATTTAATTATAATTATGAAATATATCGACCAAGCAGTTCGATTATAATTATTTAATTGTCGATATAAGTAACAATTGCAAAATAAGCAGACACGCGCTAGATTGAAAGAATGTGTAGGCTGGCAATTGTTGCTTTGAGTTTTCGGTCAGGGAGTTCAAATTAAACTTTTGTCGAAAAAAGATGTGTTTTATTCAAAGAACGCCAACCCTAATTAAAAAAAACCTAAGCCGAATAATTTAACATTATTCGAGCATTGAAGACTTAAAAGAATTATTTGAATATATTTTTAGAGTGTATACATTTTGTTTTTGTTAGACTATATTTTGTTTTGTTATAACTCATTAATAATTTACTTCAATTTTGAAGGTTCGAATTTTTTTTTCATCAACTAAAATCTCAAAATGCTTAGCGGTATCAAGGGGTCTAGCGGGTTAAGAAAAGACTATTTTCAGTACAAATAATTTAAGTTGAAGTAACTGAGAATCATCACAGTTAAACTGGAAATTCTCCGTGCTTTGAGTTTTTCATTTCCTTTTTCTTTATACTTAGTCCTTGTGTGTGAAGGAAGTAACCTTCAATATTATGCAGCCTGGAAACAAAAATAACAAGTCGAGATCCTGCGCTGCAGCTTGATAGCCACTACTAAACTTAGTTTTATAGCAACAGTTACTGACGTAATTTAATTTAAACGTCTGGAGATCCGAACGGGACAGCCATTTCTCCTAATAAGCAAGTCTTTAAATTCTAAATCAAATATTAATGATTTCTTATATTAAATTTATATGAGAATATATACGTGCAATAGCGAAACTTTTTGTCACTTCAGTAGTGTAAAAATTATTTTAAAATGTCCAAGATGTCTTAAGGAAATAGCCTGAAAAAACATCTCTTTACAGGGTGTTCAAAATATCATTTTCAAATGGTATATTGGATGTGAAGGGTGTAAAATTTTGTGAGGATCACGAACTTTAAGCTAGGAGAGCATTTATATACTAAATTTGACCTGACAAACCGAGCTTAAGGTCGATAATTAATATAACTCTGGCTTCAAACTTGTGTAATCGTTATTAAAATTCCAAGGAGAGGAAGACTTTCCTTGCAAAAAGAGATGGGGACAAATTTTTGGCATTTTTTGAATCAATTCGGTATGGATGGACTTGTTTTAAAAAAATTATTGCCTGGCATTTTTATCAATTATTGCAAAAATTAACTATTTGTACCATTAACTCGAACAACAATTGCATCTAAACATATTTTTAATTACGAACACTTAACTCAAAGTACATAATTTTGTAGATGCAACCAAATTCCTTGGCCGAGTTCCAGTCAATTTTAACAGTGAACTAGGATGAAATAATTATTATTGAGTCAACTCTACGGTAATGGTTTTCCTCAAACCCTTGTATACAGAGTGAGTTTCAAGTATGGAACGCCTCAATTATCTCGGAAACGGATAGAACGATTTTTATAGATTTTTGTGTGTAATTGTGACAGTTCTGTGATGAGGCCAATCCCTAAAGAGATGGGATGGAATCAAAGGATGCAGTCTTGCCAGGATCACCCTGGGCGACTCTGGCAAACTGGCGTCGAAGAAATATTTGACGATGACCAGGATAAACCTACTTTTAACAGTAGGATTTCTGACTGGCCAGTGTCAACTAAGGAACCACCTCCATACTATGGGGCTAGTGGACACACCTCTATGCAGAATGTGTGAACATGAAGATGAAACTGTCAGGCATGTCTTATGCGAGTGCCCGGAGTTATCGTCAATAAGAGAGTGTGTGTTCGGTGAGTCTTGGCCTACACCTGCCGATATAAAGGAGATATCTCCTAGTGAACTATCCACCTTCCTGGAAAGTTCAGGATAGACGATGACCTAGGAGGACAGCCCATCGGGAAGATGTACAATGAGTCACAGGGTACAAATTATTGAAAATTATTCAAATTAAACGAGTTTATTCAATCAAATGTATTATTTTAACTTCGACGAAGGCGTTCCATACTTAAAACTCACTCTGTATATATGACGTGAAGAAACTGTGATGAATGTGAAAACCTTACAAGACAACATAAATAGAATAGTCTAGCAGATGCGAGAAATAGAAAATTTATTCTTATTGAATGGCTAAAAGATTATTTTGTAAAGATTACTTTCGCCATTTTATTTATTCCATCCAAATGTGTTTTGAAATCGTATTAGCCTTTCTCTTTTTCACATACAGAATGGAAATTATATTTATAGCGACACTGATACCCAGTTTCTCCAACTTTTCCTAGAATTCAAGTGCTACATCCTTAGGGAAACTATCTTATAAGCACGCTACTAAAAAAATATAGATTCTTGAACCCAAATTACTTCGACTAAGATCGCGACTTCCAACTTCTCGATCACGCTTAATTTTTCTGAATTTCGGATGAAATACAGGACGTTAAAGTTGAAAAGTAACGGTTTTTCAATAGTAATATTTCCATTTTAGGTAATTATAGATATTTTGCACGACTTACTCATAAGGCATTAATTTATACTGATTTTTCACCCAAAATATTTATGCTTACAGGGTGAGTCAAGATATATTTGGAAGGAAATTCTTACTAGCTCTTATTTTTCAAAGTGTTCCTAAATATGAAAAGCAGCTAAACTATATTCATAAAGAAGAGAGAGTGATGAAAATGCAAATTTGGATAAATTTTGTACTGAGTGATCAATCACTTTTTCTTCTCTTTTAAAAAGGTAAAAATCCTCTATTTTTATATACCTCACCCTGTTCGACCGGAGAATACAATAGAACCCAAGGGATAAACTATTCTCATAGGCGCCGCATTTGGGGGAAACTTGCATTTCAAGTACCGTGGTATACAGGTATTAGTAAAGAAAATAGTAAATATGTAAAAAGTTTTATGAAATTTGAAATTAAGTTCTCTCAAAGTTTTCCACAATTTCGTTCTTCCAATATTTGGAAACCCACCATCTTGTTTTATTCAAGCATGAACTTAATCAACAGTGGGAATTTCCTTTCCAAAATAAAAGGAATGAACTAACCACCTTAATGCATTTTTTTCATCCTCATCAAATTTTATTGGTTTTCTCCCAGACTTTGATAGCGGCGATTCTAATGATTCTAATTTTCTTTCATGTAGTATTCTATAAATGGTTGATTTTCCAAATTGAGTAAAATTAGAACACTTTAGAACAATTAGACTGCTGTCTTTTTTTCTATTTTTTTTTTAAATTTAAATGTTGGCAAAACACCTACGCCAATGGTACGCTCGAAAAAATGGGTTTTTCATAGTTTTATTACTCTCTCTTCTTTATGAATACACTTTAATGTGCCAAAATAGTAAGTATCTGTTTATGTAAAAATTTCAATATTTCGTACAGGCAACACAGTGCTTATGTCCGATCTGACAACTGTCAGTGGCTCTTCATATATTGGAGAATAGTAAAAAATAAAAGCTGTCGAGAAAAAACCAAACTAGTTGCAGGGTAGAGTACTGATGTTCGGAGAAGAACTAGAAACATCCAAAGAAGTTAAATATCTGGGATTGGTCTTTGTATCCAAACTGAATTGGAAGGCTCATCTGGAAAAAATTATTACCAGGTCGACTAGGCTTTTATGGCAATGCAGAAGAGTTATGGGCAAAATCTGAGGTGGTTCACTGGCTTTACACAAATGTGATAAGGCCAACCATCACCTACGGAACAATAGTCTGGTGGAGGAGGACAGAAGTGTCCTCTACAGTTAATATATTCACTGCAATCCAAAGACAAGCCCTTCTTGGTATTTCCGGAGCAATGAACAGCACAGGAACGGCATCAATGGAAGCCTTTATTGGACTTCCTCCTTTGGAACTTTTTATGAGGGTGGAGGCGATGATGGTTAGTCTTAGGCTGAAATCGGGAAACTTATGGTCCCGAACAATGTTCGAGAAGGACACACTGCTACAACTGGGACAATACTATATGAACCCATATTTCACATGAGTTTTAATAGCATAACACCAGAAAATATATTTACTGAGCGAGTGAATATCATCATCCCTAGGGAACAGGTGTTGCACCCAGTTAATTCTGGAGAAATCATCTAGTTCACCGATGGCTCCAAAACAAACAATGGCACTGGGCTGGTATAAAACGGCGATAGGGAAGTTACACCTTTTAAACGCTGTGCTAATTTGTTAGACGAGAGCTGTAATAATGGATATGTTCCTAGTACTGGTGATGATAGCGATTGGATAAACGGTGGCGATAATTCTGGAAAACGAAGCTAGAATTTCATGGAGGACCACAACCTTCCAGACAACAATGGTGGGGGAGTTACACCTTTATAGCGCTGTGCCAACTTATTAGACGAAAGCTGTAATAATGGTAACATCCTTGGGACTGGTGGTGATAGCGATTGGATAAATGGTGGTGATACTCCTGGAAAACGAATCTTGAATTTCATGGACGATCACAATCTTCCAAATAACGGTGGTGGAGGAGCTACACCTTTTAAACGATGTGCCAATTTGTTAGACGAAAGCTGTAATACTGGTAACATCCCTGGTACTGGTGATGTTAGCGATTGGATGAACGGTGGGGATAATCCTGGAAAACGAAGCTGGAATTTCATGGATGACCACAACCTTCCAGACAACAATGGTGGGGGAGTTACACCTTTATAGCGCTGTGCCAACTTATTAGACGAAAGCTGTAATAATGTTTATGACCCTGGTACTGGTGATGGTAGTGATTGGATAAATGGTGGTGATACTTCTGGGAAAAGGGAAGTTCATTTAATGAATCACAAGATACCATCGATTCGTAATTATTTTAAGAGTTATTCGAGGAAAGCAAGTACTGGTCTGGTATAAAAGGACCTAGAAAGAGAATGTTCTTTAGCCTTGGTCGACATACGACTGTGTCCCAAGCAGAGACGATTGCCTCTATTGAAAACATCTGAAGACGATATGCCGGACAAAAATTTAAAATATTCACTGACAGCCAGGTTTTGCTTAAAGCTATCAGTAATCCAACAACTAGGTACTGGTGAAAAACTGCAAAGAATCACTCAACAGGCTGGCAACAGACAACAAAGTGTCTCTAATATGGGTTATTTTACCAGATCTGGCACATGGAATCGTTTCCTAATTTCTGGAAGATTGCTTTAATATTACCAATCCTTAAACCAGATGAATGTAGCTGGGACCCTAACAGCTACCGACCAAAATCTTTAACGAGCTGCCTAGGAAAATATACGAGAAATTGGTCAATAAGAGACTTACTTGGTGGATGGGAGCAAACAACTTGCTGTCGGTGAGTCAAATTGGATGCCGAAATGGCCATTCAACAATTGAAATACAAGCATTCTTCAATAGAGAAAATATCGCAGTCAGGTTTGACTTAGAAAAAGCCTATGATAGAATTTGGATATATGCAATTCTCAAACAACTACACCAGTGGAACCTCCGAGGGAAACTTCCAGTAATTATGAAAACTTCTTCAGTGATAGATACTTTAACGTTAGAGTAGGAGGAGAGGAGTCATCATTAAGAATGCTCGAGAATGGAATTCCTCAGGGTTCCGTATTGAGCGTTTCCCTGTTTGCAATAGCTATAAATTTTCTTGTTGAGAAGATTCAGACAAGAACTAAGAGTGTGTTGTACGTAAATGACCTAATAGTTCTTCAAAGCCAGCAATCGATGGACACTCTGAATCAATCAATGAATAACGAAATTGACAACATCAATCAACTTGCAAAATCTCAAGGTTTTGCAGACTCAGACACAACCATCCTAACTCTGCTCTCACTATCCGTGGGCATCCTATTGTAGTTGAGGACTGTATGATAATTTTATGGGAAGTATTTGATAGAAAGCTATTATGGGCAGAACAAATTAACCAGCTGGTGTCAGATGGGGGGCAGATAGGGAAATATTATTAAGACTTTATAAATCTGTCATCCAGAGTCGTATTGATTATGGAGTTGTATACAATCTCTAAACTCAAGCTGCTCGACAAAATTCTCTAAAGGAGACTCCATAGGTGCGGAACCATTTTGTGGAATCACAAAACATTGCATGAGAGGGGAAATCGGGAACTGGCTAAATAGGGAACACCAACTCAAATGGAGGTTGACACAAGGGCACCTCTATACAAAGAGATTACTGAACAAGGTAGACAAGGAACTCTTAACCAGGCTATTGAAACTGGGTAAGACACATTTGAAGACAGTTACCGACCTGGTAACTGGACACTGCACCCTGAGGAAATATCTGTACAAAATGGGTAAAGTTAGTGAAGCTATGTGCAAAAAATGTGAACTTGATGATGAAACACCTACTCTGCGAGAACTTACTTAGGCAGAAGCCCTTTGGAAAGGAATTAATACAACCACTACAACTACTGATAATTCCTCCAGTCAAATTAGCAGCCTACTTAGAAGACACGAAGCTTCTGGAACCCAAGCACAACCCAAACGAATGAATGAATGGAAATGAATTTTATATTAAATATTTTTTTACTAACCCTATAACCATCAATATTTTGTATAGCTGTATAGCGTTTTTTAATGATTAGCAATTCCTATGTTTAAAGGAATAATTTATTTTATCATGCATATAAATTTGTTTTAAAAGCTTTTACGGAAATTGACCAAATTCAAAGCAAATGTATAAACTTAGGTTAATTTCGTGATAAAACTAAACAAAAATCGTGCTGTGTCAAAATAACGTATGTTGCCAATTCACTTTTTTTCTCATGAGTTTAAGCAAGGTAGCCGTTCTAAAGTGGTGATGTAACACAATTGGACGTGCTTGGAATTTGTTGGAGAGCTGGCCATGAAAAATGTACGGTTAGATTAAACCTTATACTAAAAAAAAAACAGTAAAATCCACATTTACTCTTACAATGATTTTTTTAAGCTTGATAAATACATTAAATATAAAAATAATATATTCATAGGATTTTATTGTACTTTTTCACTGTAAAATTGTTAATTTTCCGTTTTCTAAAAAAGAAGGTTTTCAACCTGAAGTGTATAATTATATTTTTCTCTAAATGACATTAAAAGTGGCTTTTTAATGGAACTTGACAGGCATAAAAGGTAGGGGAGCGCCGAGAGGGTATGGATAATATTTGAATAAATAATTGTGGCGTGGACGTGGATAAGGAATAAATAAAATTTTGTAGCGAGGATAGTTGATACATGTCTCTCACATATACTTTTTTTTTTGGGAAAAATATCACGATCAGTATTGATAGATACATATATTTTTTTAATGTAATCTGTCCCAACCCTCGCCAACTATGAGGAGGATTTGGACAAGCAATTATTAAGAACATTTATTACGCATATCATTTATTTTTCAAAAAACACAAATAATATATTTAGTTGAAAATTGTTTATTGAATAATTACATCAACATTAACATATAAGCTGTACTCGGTAACATCAACATTAAAATATATCAAATATCTGGCACTTCGGTCTGTCAATGGATTTGGTAGTTTCAAAACAACTTCTTCATATGAAACAAATGCTCTTCACTAAATCTAAACCAGTTGGAAGCCATTAGCTTTTTTGAAAATTTTACATTAAAGCCATCTTCAACGACCTCTTCCATTTCAGCTGCATAATGTCTAGCAAATTTTTTTCCAAACCCCTTGCAAATTATAAAATTGTCAACTTCAAGTTTGATGAGATTCACCAAGTCCTCATCTTCTTTCAAAGTCTTTGTAAATAAATTCTTCTTCACTGGAAGAAGAAGATTCGCTCATACATTTTTTCTTCACCTTCTCTATTTTATTTTGATCAATTTTTGGTGCGATCTTCTTCATTTTTTTCCTTCAATTTTATCGCGTTCTGGAGTATCGGTCGCAATTATAGATGTCCTCTTCACTGGTCCTTTTCTAGTTGTCTTTAGTTCGGGAGCTTTTGGATACGATCTTATTTTGGAAGGAGGTAGAAACTTTTGCTCTTGTGTATAGGAACCGGGCATTTGGTCGCAACCACCTTTTGTGCCTTTTATACTGTCTCATCTGAATTGAATATGTCTGATCCAGTGTACTCATGCCTTTTCAAAACTTCCTCTAACTTATCTTGAAATCTCCCGACCGTAGTTTTATTAAAACTTGGAATTCTCGCCAAGCTTGTGTTTTCCGGAGATCTTAGGGACAATTTCGACTGTCGACTTAAAAAGCTGGTGGACCAATCCTTTCCAGCTGATTTATTTGGTGGGGTTGCTAGTGAAGGGACTGAGCAAAACTAGGGAAGTGGGGGTGATGGTGAAGGGAAGGAGAATTCGTATGGAGGAGTCTGTGAAATACCTAGGGGTGTGGTTGGATAGTCAATTATCCTTCAGAACACACATGTTAAAGGCGGCAGAAAAGGGGAAAGTGAGTGCAGCATGGATGGGGAGATTGAAGTGTAGTGTGAAAGGGCTAGGAGAGTGGAAGAGAGGGGTAATTGGTAGGACTGTAGAGCGGAGGTGTGGGGTGAAAGAGCGGGAATGAATGCGAGGGTTAGGCAACTCCTGCGGGTGCAGAGAGGGATATTGCTGAGAGTAGTGCAGGGGTACAGGATAGTGGGTGGACTGGCAGCAGCAGCTGGCAAGGACCTACCCATTGGACGTGATGGCTAGAGCCAGAAATAAATGCTGGAGGGGTGCGACCAGAAAGGAAGTACAGGAATGGAAGGAGGAGGAAATGGAGAGAAGGTGAAAGGAGTATGAGGGCGCGCTAAAAGCAGCGATTGGGAATAGGACATATTGGATGGACCGGAAATTCGGGGAGGTGAACTACTTTTTGACACAAGTGCTCACTGGACATGGGTCGAGAGTACGGTACCTCCACAAGATTGGAAAAAGAGAGAATGGAGTGTGCGAGAGGTGTGAAATGGAGGATGATGTGGGGCATGTGTTTAGATGCTGGAGGAACGAGGAAGTGCTGAAGATGTTGGAGAGGAAACTAGGGGAGGCGGTGTATTGGGAGAACATGGTGGAGATAATGTTAGGGGGGAGGAAGAATGGATGGAGGTGAGTGGCGTAGTAGAGAGCATGGTTAGGAGGAGAGAAGGACTCGATAGGGCATGAGAGATAGGAGTGAAAGTAGGGAGAAGACGACGGTGTGAGCGGAGAGTGTTCGAGGAGGGACTGCCGCCCGTCTCGCCTAGGGAAGTGATTCCGAGCGGAGGTAATGTCGAGTTTGAGGTGGGTTTGGTTGATAGGCATCTCTTTGGGGATGAGTCCAACACTGATTGGGTCCTGGACCCATTCGAAAAAAAAGCTGATTCATTTGCTTTCCAAGAATCTGGAAAATTGAGATGATTTTTTTCTGCAAACTCGTATGCCAATCTGCGAGTAGCTTTTGGCGTTAAACCGTGGTACATATTTGAACATCTTATGAGGTAGAAGGCTAGCGAGGATTCCAATTCATTGGAAAATACTTGACATGTGACGAAATGGGGAGAAAATGACGTTTTTCCAATACCAACTTCTTTGCTGTTTTCACATATCGCACTAGAGTTGATTTTTTAACTTCATGTTCTTGGGCACTCTTTCTAATAGAACATTTTCCGGAAAATAACTCGACCGTTGCATCCCGCATGGCTTCAGCGGAAAAATGTCTATTCGTCAACCTTTTGTGCTTGTGAGGCATGTTTCCTATAACAATTTGATAATTTAGGGAGGGTTAGGAAACTTAAGGGAGCATTTACCCTCCCGCAACGTAGTTCGATTAGTAAAACCCAAAATGTATTGAAGTTCATATATATATTTAAAAGCAATTCTATGATTTTTAAAGGTTACCTTATAACTGGTAATCAAAAAACTCAAAACTTGTTTCGTAAATCAGGGTTTGAAACTTAAAACGATACGAGCTACTTGCTTCCAATCTAAATATATTTTGGCAAACATAACTATGAAAAACTATGAAAAAGCTAAAGTGCTAAGTATGTAGTGATAATAATTAGAAAATGGACTTTTTATTATTAACAATATGTCAATAATGATTAAACGTTAGTTCTTTAATGTGCTTGTTTCATTGGATTTTGTTTATGACCATTATTTTTTCAATTTCTGGATATTAAAAGATGAACACTTTTCCAAATATGGTATATATATGTTATGGGTTTCCTTCAAGCCGGCAACGACGTGCAAAAATCATAATTACCACGCCCTCCTACTAACTCAATTGGTGAATATTTATCGAACCTCCGTTGCTAGGTAACCACCTGACTTCCTATTGGCAAGCGCGTGCGTGTGTTCTTTCCTCTCACTTTGACAATTGACTGACATTGATTAACCAGTGGCGTTTATATTGTCAGTATTTACCTTCGTATTTTCAGTTTTACTTGGTATCTTATTATTTCGTATCCATATTGAATTCAAGTACGATTCATAGGGGCTAAGATTAGAATATATAAAACAATATTGAGACCATCAGTAACATATGCCTGTGAAACATGGGTGATTAATGAAAAGGAAGAGGACAGACTAAAAATATGGGAGAGGAAAATGTCGAGAAAAATATTTGGAGGAGTAAAAACAGAGGAGAACGAATCGCGAAGAAGAACTTATAACGAATTGCTAGCGTTATACAAAAAACCGACGATAACAAACATAATAAGAGCACTGAGGACCAGATGGTAGGGTCATATTAGCAGAATGACAGAAGACAGATGGGTTAAGAGAGTTCTAATGGGTGGAACAGGTAGCAGAAGGTGGAGGCGCAGACCTAGAACAAAATGGCTGGATAGAGTAAAAGATTATCTGAAAAAAGTAGGAGTACAGAATTGGCAAAGCGAAACATTAAATAGAAGAAAATTGAGAGAAAAAGTGAAAAAAATTGAAGCCAAGGGCCACTAAGTGCCTGAAGAGCTGATATATATAGTTAGAAAAAGTTTGCTGTTATCCAACGTTCCAAGTAATAATTTGAATCGAATTGGTGATCAAAATTGACAATGGCGTTTGAATATTATGTGAATTTAATTATTTGGATTTCACGTGAAATTGGAGAAGAAATTATATGTTTCACATGGCAGAAAAGAGGATTCAATGCATTGGCTGGTTCCCTAGCAGCGGCATTAATCTTGTGCTTTACTGCCTAACTTTTTTATAATTAAATAAAATCAATAGACAACACATTTTTTTATATTATGTATTATTCATTCAATTCAAGTTTCCATGTTAAAATATAACGTTACTGTTAGAATGAGGGTTGAAACTTCCCACGCATCTCGTAGGCTACGGGGTCATATGATCCTATAACCTCCCAAATAATTAGACTCAATTAATATTTAATAAATTTACCTTCACTGAAATGACAATTCAAAAGCAACTGAAATATTCATTTGTTATGGAGCTCGTTCGGACACATTCAGATGATTTGGGTTCGTCATTTACTCCTACCCAAAACCTGTCATCATATTTTGAATGAGCAAGGTTGAAATTTATTTTTTATTCAATATTTCCACGCGTTGGCTTTTGAGTTTCACCCACTATGCAATTTTTAAGTCTCCCAACCATACATAGTAAATGTAGTCGTGTTTATAGATAAAAAACCATATACTAAGAAGAATTTGCGTTTATTTCAATAATTGAATCAACTGTGTGTTTGACCACTCTATATATTTCAATATACAGAGTGAGTTTTAAGTATGGAATGCCCAAGTTATCTCGGAAAGGGATGGCACGATTTTTGAAGATTTCAGTGTGCGAGGATCTTGTGATATGGTGGTATTTATATTGATATCAGATCTTTTCTTTTTCCGAAATAATAATCATTAGTATCATTAGTATCAGTATATACAATTTGGATAGTTTTGATTGTACCATTTTTTAATCATTATGTCTGCAAACCCTTCACGTATATCGAAATCATCAGCTGACAACTCTTAAACGAATCTTATTTTGTATTGATGGGAGTTCCCTGGATTATGAAAAATATTCAGTATTTATTAAGGATTTCAAAAGGTAAAAATATACAGGGTGATAATATTGGCAATATCACAAGATCCTTGCACACCAAAATCTATAAAAATCGTGCTATTCGTTTCCGAGATAATTGATGCGTTCCATACTTAAAACTCACCCTGTATTCAAGAATGAATCACCCAGTACGTTTTTATGAACATTTACGTGTAATTGGCAATTTAAAAACTCGTTAAGTAATCAATTGTTATTGTAATGAACAAAAATTATATGATCCTCACACCACCCGACATTATTAGTAATTAATTAGAAACTTATGATTAACACCCAGTAATCACAATAATAATTTTTCAAGTGTTGCGTGATATACAACAAACCGCTAATTATTTTAGTCCTCAAGGCATCAATTTAATACTCTAATTGGTAAATAATCCAATTTTTCAGTTGATATTGTGATCGAAATACTACTTATGCTAATACGTTTTTGTACCTCTAATATCACAGAATGAATACATGCTGAAGAAAAAGGTGAATTTTTATTCTTCTTATTCTCCATTTATTCATCCTATTATAGAGAAGAAAGTAAAAATAGACCACTCGAAACCAATCAGTTCCAAAATGGTATGGGAATGCTTAGGGGAACTGAATGAACTAGGTGATATACAGCTAATAACTATAACAGGTAGTGAAGACTGGAAGGAAGGTGTACCCATACAGGCTGAGGCAAAAGTACATGTTATGGCCGGAATTATAGGGATAGGTTAGGCTAGGGATAGCAATTCCAATAATCTGAGAACGTCACAACTTTCCAAGCGGAAGTGACCAGGATTTACCAATGATTTGAAGAAATTAAAACGCAGAAATGACATACCGTTTAGATCCCATCTTCAGTATATATCCAAGCTGTACTGAAGGCAATCGATTCCATAGAGGTCAACTTTAGGCTAGTGCAAACCTAATATTCACAATATGGGGAATACCCCCACATTTGTAACAAGGGTAAGGCAATAAGTTTTAGATGTCACGTTGGCAACACAGGATCTGAAACATATAGTAAAAGATTGGAGAGTTTCGGGCGAACCATCTCTCTCCGATCATTCAAGTTAGAACTGAGCAAATCTGAGGTGAGCCCCAGAAGAAAACCAAGAAAAACAGATTGGGACAACTATAACACATGTCTGAGAGAAAACCTAGCACATATCCAGAAAAAATGGAGGGCTAAGCATCATCACGATCTGGAAAATGAGCTTGAGGATCTGAACAGGGCAATAATCGATGCATTTGAATCGAGAACAATGAAGTAGCAGAGATGCACCCTGGTGGAACGAACAACTGTCAGAATTAAGATCTCAAACCCGGGACCTTTTTAATAGAGCAAAACTCACCGGAGACTGGCAGAGACACACCGAGGTGAGAAACACCTACTATAAGGAAATTAGAAAAGCTAAAAGAAATAGCTTCAGAAAAGTATGTGAAGATATAAACACAACACCTAAAAAGTCATGGTAAAAAGTAGGATCTACAGATATGGCTTTGAGGAAGCCAGACGGTAAATATACCGAAAATGAGGAGGAAAGAGTGAGACTCTTACTAGAAACTCATTTTCCTGGGAGTAGCCCAAATAGGGGAGATAATCCTCTCGAAGATCATAACAGACCTTCGAGAGAAAGAACTACAATGGCTAAGCACATTTGTAGTAACGAAAGGTTAAAATGAGCTATGAACACCTTTTCACCTTTCAAGGCTCCGGGAGCCAATGGAATTTTCCCAGCATTGCTCCAGCAAGGACAAGACGAAATTCTACCACATTTGGTTAGGATCAGTCGAAGCAGCTTAGAACTCGATTATATACCAGAAGCTTGGAGAAGGGAAATAGTAACCTTCATTCCAAAAGCTGGAAAAAGGGACACAATAAAACCCAAATCCTTCAGACCAATTAGCCTACCATAGTTTGTGCTCAAAACGATGGAAAAAGCTATTGACAATTATATTAGAACGGAAATCCTAGAGAGATTACCTCTCCACCCGCATCAGCATGCTTACCGGGCAGGCAGATCTAGGGAGACTGCACTGGTACAAATGACGGAGGATATCCGAGGTGCTCTAGACAACCAAGAAGCCGTAGTATGCGTCTTTTTGGATATACAAGAAGCTTTTGACAATACTCCTCATGAGGCTGTCAAAAGAGCATTAAGTAAAAGAGGTGTAGACAGCACAATATCCAAATGGATTTCGGAACTGCTCACCACTAGAGTAGCAGAGTCGAGGACGAGCAAAGACATTGTCTCCATCTGTACAACCAGAGGATGTCCACTGGGAGGAGTAGCATCCCCATTAATGTGGAGCATGACGGTTGACGAGCTCCTGTGTGGTTTGACTGACCTCGGAATACCCTGCCAAGGATAATTCGATGATATTGTCATAACAGCCAGGAGAAAATTCGAAAATACCCTTTGTGACATCGTACAAAAGGGTCTGAACTATACAAATAGCTGGTGTAGGCAAGTGAGACTTAACATCAACTCCACCAAAATTATCTTAATAGCCTTCCCTAATAAAAGAAAGCTCATCCTCAAAACCATTAAACTTGATGGCAGCGAGGTTGAATGGAGACAAGAAGTCAAGTATCTAGGTTCGACTCTAGACAGTGAACTCCTGTGGAACAAACACGAAAATGAGATAATATACAAAACAAAAACGACTCTAATGATGTGCAGGAATCTGGCAGGGATAAATTGGGGTTGTAACCTTATGGAGCCATTGCGTGGAGTAGTAGAACTAGCCTATTGACATCGGGAGAAAACCTCTCCAAACTTCAAAGACTAGCCTTTATGTGCATTACAGGAGCAATGAGAACATGCCCAACGGCAGCCATGGAAGTGATTCTCAACCTTACACCACTACATATGGTGGTGGAAAGTGCTGCAGAAAGAACAAGATACAGACTAAGTAGAGAGGGAATCATTTAAAAAAACCACCTCCTTATTTCTTCGAAATTAGAAAACCTGGGACATGCCACAAGATGGTATGATGAAAAAGTATAACTTTCCAAAGAAATTCGTTACGGAATTAAGCAACAAGTAGGAATGGGATCGAAATACTATTACAAGACTTGGAAAGAATGCCATTCAATGGTACACAGACGGCTCAAAAGCAATTGAAGGAACTGGGGTAGGAACTTGGGAAAACCCCGAGTATCTTTCAAGCGGAAATTCACGCCATAAGAAAGTGTGCCCAGTTCAATATTGATAAAAGATATAGAAGGCAAAGGATTATCATAATGTCGGATAGACAAGCAGCCATTAAGGCACTGAGCTCTTATGTAATCAGTTCCAAAATGGTGTGGAAATGCCTAGGCAAACTTAATGAACTAGACGGGAACAATATAGTCACCTTGCTGTGGATTCCAGGACACACTGAGATAGAAGGTAATGAAATAGCTGATTAACTTGTAAAGAGGGGGACTGGAACACCCTTTTGGGGTCCGGAACCCTTTTGCGGTATCAGCTCCAATGTAATATTGGAAGAAATAGGCAAAGTCAAAGAAAAGAGAAGATCTGACCATTGGAAAGATATAGTAGGGCTTAGACAATCAGAGATACTTCTGGGAAACTACAACCAGTTGAGAAGAAATAAATGTCTAAGCCAGAGTAAAACTGCACTAAGAGTTTTAACAGGATATTGAACTTAACGAGTTTTTCTTTTTTTCAGAAGCTTCCTAAATATTTCAAAATCCAAAACCTCCTACTATTACTGATACCTAACTTAGGAGTGGATCATTAAACTCTTGATGTCCCTTCACTGTATCGTGAAAATAAAGTGGAAATCATTGTAGCAACTGAGTGACTAAAAATGATTGATATATTAGTTGTGTGCTTATTAAACTTTGTTAAGCTTATGCTAAATGAGGGAAAGTTAACTAGCTGAGGGGCTTGAAACGTAATTTGGGTAGGGCAAGGTTTAGAAACGATGAAGTTTATTGCCTTTAGGGACCTATTTAGGCGCTCGTAGAATGGGAGGCCAATTCTTTTTCTAGATTGGTATATATATGTAAATCAAATTTTTTGAGGTCGTATTTTTGAAGAGCTAGATTGTTAATTAAAGCGTTGCTTTTTAATCGGGTTGCCCCCTTTCTCACGGGACCCTTTTAAGATTTTTTATGTTTCTCATATATTGATTACACTAAAGTTTGATAATTTCTGTTGGTTTTGTTAATTTTTTTAAATGGAAACTTTAGTCGCATTCAGCCATTTTTTGGTAGGGGTAAAACTTGGAGTAACCGTCACCTGTCACCGCCTAATTGTAGTAAGTATGGTTGGGTTGAGTCGGGTTCCAGGTGTAGGCAGCTAGATTAATGCTAAGCACCTGAGCATTTCAAATTATAATAATTGCTAGGCCCATGTGTTGCATGGGAAATCAATATTTATTATTATTGACAGGACTTTATCATCAAAGCCCTAATTTGAGCTATCAATGATATAAAGGAATTACTAATTGTGTGGATATTACCTATAATAATATTAAAAGGTTGATTTAATAACCTTCGAGCACGAGCTAAATATATCTGTGCTTCAAAATTTGTTTTAGAATAATATATTGAAGTGGATCGATGTTAAATAATTAATTATACTTACTCTATATTTTTATTTTTTCACATGAATATATTATACGGTTTGGCCGGATGAAAATAAAGCATGGTCAAGAAATCGACAGCTGCTCAAATCTGTTCTTTTTTTCAGAGGACACTTTTTGTTGGAAATTTTTTTAATTCAATAATTTAACCACCTAGTAAATGAAAGTTGTTCTTCCCCCCAGAAGTTTTTGATTTTTTCGATCACCATGGCAACGGATGAATTTCAGTGTAATTTTTTTCCTCGTGGGTACCCAACAGCGAATTATACTGGAAATTTTTTTGACAGTCTAGTTTTAATTTGCAAAAAAGCAATTTTCTACCACTTGTAGTTACTGAAAACTTATGTTATACTGTGTTGTGTCTTGAGATGGTATTTTCGTGCAACTACTCCGAGTAGAAATCAACAATTTAAAGGTCTCAATTGCTACCAAAACATTTTTTTACGTAGTGCCGCTTCAAAACTGAAATAATTTTTAGGTTAGGGTTTCACTCAGTTGCCAAGGTAACTAAATAATCAAGTCGACCAAACTTCAAACGTCAATAATTGACGTTGTTGGAAATCGAAAAATAAATTTTAATTATTTGATTTTCAAACACAATTTAGTGTGGAATTTTCTCACGAAATACCACACGAGGTCCAATTAAATCCGGAAATTTTTTGAACTCTAGTGGTATTACTAGTGAAAATTTTTTTTGCAGTAGTTAGAGAGTTTAGTAGGGGGAAAAGCTTATAGATTGGTGACTTTATCAAACAAAATCTTCAAATGGTACTTTGATATGCTGAATAAAACTGCCTTTTCATCAATTCCAAGGATTGTGACCATACAGGCTGTTTCACGACGAGCTTATACTATCTTTATATTGGTGACTATTAACACAATATTTATAAAAATTGGAAAGAACAAAGGAAAAACATTAGGAGAGGTGAAGGCGCATTGGCCAGGGACAGGAAAGAATGGAAAAATGGGTACAGGAAGAACTCCAATCCGACGCCTGAGAAGGCATAAGGATAAGAGAAAGTTCAAAAATGTTAAATATCTTCATTTTTTAAAATGAAACAACCACATTTTTAATCTATTACTTAATCAGTGATAGAAAAGGCTCGTTTGGAATTAAACAATGAAGACTATCTAAATTTACTTTTAATACATGGTGAATGTGTCAAAGTTGTTATTAGAACATGTGTTTTATTTGCTAAAAGATATCCAGATCGACCCCGACTCAGCCGTCACACTATGAAGAGAATATTAGGCAATTCAACATAATTTGGTTGTTTTCAAGCAAAGATTAAGAAAGTAAAGCCTGTTATTAATTAGGTCGTGTTTTTTAATAGATTACAAGAATGTGTTCAAAATATCATCCTTGAACCTCCAAGCATTTGGTAAGCCTTTTTAACACATCTTCGTTTATTGTACAAGACAGTGGGTGGACTGGCAGCAGCGGTGCTGGCAAGGTCCTATCCATTGGACGTGATGGCTAGAGCCAGGAACAAACGCTGAAGGGGTGCGACCAGAGAGAAAGTACAGGAATGGATGAAGGAGAAAATGGAGAGAAGGTGGGAGGAGTATGAGTGCGCGCTAAAAGGAGCGACTGGGAATAGAAGAGATTGGATGGAAATTCGGGGAGTTGAACTACTTCTTGACACAGGTGCTCACTAAACATGGGTCGAGAGTAGGGTATCTCTGCAAGATTGGGAAAAGATTGACTGGAGTGTGCGAGAAATGTGAAGTGGAGGATAATGTGGGGCATGTGTTTAGATGCTGGAGGAACGAGGAAGTGCTGAAGAAGTTGGAGAGGGAACTAGGGGAGGAGGTGTATTGGGAGAACATGGTGGAGATAATGTTAAGGAGAGAGGATGAATGGATGGAGGTGAGTGGAGTAGTAGAGAGAATGGTTAGGGGAAGAGAAGAACTCGATATGGTATGAGAGGTAGGAGTGATAGTAGGGAGAAGACGACGGTGTGAGCGGAGAGTGTGCTAGGGTAGTGATTCAGAGGCGGGGGTAACGGCGAGTTTGAGGTGGCTTTGGTTGGTAGGCATCCCCTTGGGGATGAGTCCAACACTGTTTGGTTCCTGGATCCATTCAAACATGAGTTTCCCATCTCGACCCGAAAACAAAAAAGCGACAGACGTGGAGAGGAGTGGATTCAATGTCAGAGTTGCAATTTATGGGCTCATAAAGCACGAGGGCGAAAATTATTATTGTGATTTTTGTCGTTAGGGTTTAATTAAAATTAAATGTATCTAATATGGCCCCCAAGGTGCCATATAACCCTCACTTAATGTTACGTTGTCATTTTTTTATGTTTGAGGAATATTATTTTTTTAATAGTATGTGAATATTTTATTAATTCTACATGAAGTTATGCATAGGGCAATAGGTAAGGAACACTGTAACTAGATTTATAAGTGTTGTATTTTTTACATGAGGCCTAAAAAACAAAGTAGGGGACTACATTACCACCTTCTCCTCTACATTATAAATTGACAACGAACACGACGTAAAGTGGATGTAAAAGAAAAAATAATTATAAACACGCTTCATAGGTAATCGAACTAAAAAGTAAATAATAATTCTCAATTTAAGAATAAAATGATTAACAAGAAAATTAATGTCATTTTTGTAAAAGAGTGGGGAGTTTTTAGTCGGACATAAAACAGTATCGATGAGGTACACGACAGTTGAGTTAATAAATGATTGTAAAAACATTAACCCATCGCGAAATGGCTATTCCGCCAGTTTCGATAGGCAGTTTTCCACGTCGGAAAAACCTGCCTGAAAAACCGATAAGGTACACGCGTGAAATTTTTTTCAGGCATTGTTGAGACCTTGACCTTGACTCAGAGCGGTGTAACAGTGGTAGAAAGTTAGCAGGTCGGAAAACCCTCGGCAGAAATCATTCAAAGTCGTGGAAATGTCTATGAAAAAACCGATAAAGTACACGTGAAAAACTTTTTTCCGTACATTCTTTGGGCCTCAAGGAAGAGCTGTGTGATAGTGGAAGAAACGTAGCAGATCTGTATCGTCAACGGGAAACTTAATAAGGTACACGTGCAAAACTTTTTTCCAGGCATTGCTTAGGATTGATTTTGATTTTTCAATTTTTCCGATTTTTTTTAATTTCTGCGGAGGGTTTTCCGACCTGAAAAACTTCTGCCATTATCACAGTGTTCTAAGTTGAGGGCTAAGCCTAAACTATGTATGATATTTGTGTTAAAAATTGTTCGTGAAATTGCTCCACCCGCTTCGCTCGTTTCGCAAACTTTTTCACTCACAAAATAAAAAGTTACTTTTAACACTAATATCATAAATAGCTATTTTACTTTTTAGTTCCATTCACTATAAAGCGTCGTTTTAGTTATTTTCAAACTCTATGACAGATCAAAGTAACGTTTTTTTTTAAATGGACACCCTATATTTTAGTACAATATTGTATAGTCATCGGTCCTTGACAAATGTGCAAAATTTCGAATTAATATGAGTGGGTAAATACCCAACGTTACAAACAAACAAACATAAAAGTGAAGCTAATATAAAGCGTGTAATATAATACGAAGAACAATATCAAAATAAAAAAAAAAGAAATTTGGTTGCTGCAAAGCACTCTCTAGAGTTTAAAATTGAATTTTTTTGAGGTTTTGTTGTTTAATTGGATTTATTGATTTATTCTAGTGAAATTAAAAAATTCAAAAAGCTAGTTCCGTCTAAGGCGAGATAATAGATCTATTGATTATTTTTCAGTCTTAAAGAATGAAGAAATACGGAACTGTAGCCCTTTTATTGTATAGAAATACTTATTAGGTATTTATAACGAGCGGAAATAATATATGATCGATATTCTTGTGGGTATGAAGCTTTTTGCATAACATCGTTCCAATTAGATGATTCTGCGAATAATGAACATAGAGAGAGAAAGGCTGAGTGTGCCTTTGAAGCAAAAAAATCATTATTAGGGTCATATATTTATAGAGGTTCTGGATAATAATCTTGAAAGTATATTTATTTTTAGTTTTGGTATAGAAACAGTTTAAGCAGGGGTGGTCAAACTTGCGTCTAGGGCCACCGTTTAATTTTCTAGCCCGAATGCACGCATGCGCATTTCATGATCAGTTTGCCTTCTAATTTATCGAGAAGGGCAAGGAAAATCATTGAAAAAGCTATACAGAAGGGACAAGGTGAATGGAATGGTTATTTTTCCTTTCCACTCTTCAAAAATTAACCAATTATCTGTTTCAACCAAGAAAATTATGAAACTTATTAGAAGCAAAAACAAGTATTAGTTCCTAGTTATTCTAACGTAAAAATTCAAAATGACAAGACCAGGCAAACTGATCATAAAATGCGCATGCGTGCATTCGGGCTAGAAAATCAAACGGTGGTACTAGACGCAAGTGGGTGGTCAAGCACATTGATTATTTTTAGTTTATCTATCATGTCCCAAGTTTTTGGGACACTCTGTAAATTTTATCAATTTTGTAAACTTTCTAGGCCGAACAGTCTAAAGGCAGAATCGACCAAGTGCCAAACAGGACAGAACATCCAAAAATTTTAATTCTTCTCATAAATTGAAAACTTCGAACTCAGTCAAATAAAGCCCTAGCTAGTATTTTCCACATTCATAAAAGGTCCATTGGTTGTTTTTATAAAACCTTTACCTATAAACAAACAATAAAACGTACATTACGAGTATCGATTAATTTTTTTTCATGTTTAGCACGCTACTTTGCAATTAAATATTTATACGTCCAAGAAAGAAAAAAACTGGGAGGTGAAACTTCCCAAATAGAGTCCACGACCATGTTATTATGGCGTTGTCCGTCCAATATGTTTACCATGTTTAGTGATTTAATGTAGGAAAATTTGAAAGTTGCCTAGCGATATAATATATAAAGAGTAAGGTTGAGGTTACGTGAAGTTTTCTTATTTTTCGGATATTGACAGGCGATGGGAAACAAAGTTCTACAAGGCATATGTTACAGTTATTAAAAAAAGGAAAATTATTATAAAACATTTATTTAGTTCAAAAAGTCAAATTTTATTATTATGCAGTGGTAGATTTGAGTTCATTGAATAAAAATATTTTTCAAAAAAAGTATATCTAAAAAGAGATGATGATTTTTCAAAGACGAAACGTTGTATGCTTTACCATTGTAATAATATATACTGCAATAAAAAATCCAGATCCGTATAAAAAAAGTTGATGGTGACTCAGTAAAGACGAAACGTCGTAATGAAATTTCTGGTGTGGTGGAGTAATTTTTTTGATATCTTTTATAATAATAAGGGCACATTTGAACAACGAAAAGGACCATTTTCGGATTCTGTTGAATATCTCCGGAACCAGCCAAAAGTATTCCCATCAATAAACCAAACTTTTTCTCCATTTATTGTGGTTTACAACATCTCTGTACACGTCAATTAAATCCGGTCCACCCTGTATATATATAATATCGTGATCGTAGAAAATATCTTGTGTAATTCGAGCAGAAAGGTCTTTGCCAAAAGGAGAGTAAGCATAACCAACATTTTAAATGTTTAATAACTCAACAACGGCTCAAGCTGGAGGTATGCTTAATTCCAAAATATTCCGTTTTGACTTAAGCCATCATGATTGATTCAAGACCAAAACCCACAACAGGTAGTTATTAATCCAATAACAATAGTAGAGTATCGTACTTGTTTCTTCGAAAAGCGAAAAGATAATGCCTTATAGTATGATTATTTTACAACTGAAATGTTTGGGTGGTTAAATAATATTTTTTTATATTCTTTATCATGTGGTATATTTTTAATTAAATCGACTCAATTGAAAAATATAATTATTATTCACATCAGCAAGATTCAAAGTTATATTGAAATAGATTCGCCTTCACACAAATCAATCAATACTATCTTACATTGGTACACGATACGTCGGCTCACTTTTATTTCATTTTGTTTCGAAAACAAACACAACAAACCAATAAGAGCTTCCACCAACATATCAGAAAAATGTAGATACGTGATAGGGTTGAATATATTTACAAGAAAAACAGTGAAAATATTCCAACTTATTATTCCAAAAAGAGGAAATAGATAGCAGAAAAACGTGACTAAAACTTCGACATAGTCGATGTAAACCATCTCCGGCGGGCTTAGCAGATTGAATAGATGATTAAGGAAGGTAATCAATAGATAATTATTACTAAGTTCCAAGTTATACACCCACCTCTATTTAGTTACAATAACCCGGTAGGGGAGTTGAAATTTATTTCACTCCATATATGCAAAATTAGTTTGTGTGTCGATGATTGCTAAATAATATTTAAATCCATGCAAACATAAAACGTGCCAACTTTATCAACCACGCAGATAATTGCTTGGGCGAAAATGGAAACTTTCAAAGATCAAGGATCTCCTTATCACAATTGAGTTTGTAGAAATTTCCAGCATTGTTAAGAAAGTTTGGCTGAAAAGGATATATATAGAGATACACTTTCCGAAAGTTGTCGAAAAATCATGTTATCACATTGTTAAAATATTATAAAAAGTTTATCGTAAATACACTGTATTTGTGAGATATGTGAAATAATAACAACAATTGAGTGTAAAAGTCACAAAAATAGATAGAGTGAGAAATGATGAAGTTAGAAGGAATTTAGAGGTCGAGCCGATCATAGACAGTATAGAACGTCAACAACTAAAGTGGTTTGGACATATGGTAAGAATGGATAACTAAAGACAAGTCAAGTCGATATGGCAAACCAAATCATTAAATAGAAAATTTAGGGGCAGGCCTAGAAGAAAATGGGATAATGTAATAGCTGGTATTCTGGAAGAAAATAACAAAAATGAAAGGGAATTGATGAGAAACCACATATGCAGAGAGTTAGACATGGTATTTCAAGATAAGGCAGCAAATAAGCGAGATCTGTTGGCCATTTCCAGGCAATTAGAAGACAAAGGCGATAGATTGTTGAGAGCAGACGAAAATATCAGAGAATTTTCTCTCTCTACTGAAATAGATGTTGCAGCATTCGAAGAAGAATATGAAACAACTGAATTCTACAGAGAATAATTGATAAAATACAAAACAACAAGATGTGACTTATTCCTGAAGAAAGAAACCGTAGATTCAGTTCACATAGTGGGAGAAGCGACACGAACAGAAGGAAATACAGTCTACCGAAGATAGAGTTAAGAAAGGGGATGTTAAAAACTGGATTGGTTTTTGGGGACAATCTAAGAAGATCCACGACGACGAAGAAATCGATTTTACCGATAAATTCCAGTACTTACTTTAGCCCACGGAACAGGGATCCATTGCAAGGGAATTAATTAATCGAGAGTTTTCCTCCATCAGGCATGAACTACCAAGTAGCTATTGGCCAGTTAAAGGCTAGATTTGCTAGGGATGAGTTGCTTGTAGAAGTTTAGTTTTGAAACAAGCAATGAAAAATAATATAGGTATGACACTTTCTCAATTATATGATAAGTTAGAGACGCAGTTGCGGGCTTTTGAACTACTTGGTGTTACGAAAGAAAAGTATGCAGCTATGTAATTTCCTCTTGTTGAGTCTGCATTGCCGGATGATCTAATGAAAGTTTGGGAAAGACATAGAAACGCGAATAAAAAGAAATCTTCGTTGGATCCTGCTAGGGACAATAATGATAATTTATCTCTGTTATTAGATTTTCTTAGAAGTGAGGTGGAATCCGAAGAGACAATCAATTTAGCTCAAGCAAGCTTCAATACGGATCATAAGACTAAATACATGTCTACAGCTGTTAAACATAAAAAACCCATAGGTGAAAATGGACTATATACCGCAGCAGCTTTATATTCGGCCAGTTCTAAAGGAGTAGCAAACGATGGTAAGAAATTTCCATTTTGTTTATTTGGCGAAAAGATGCGAGGACTGTGTGAAAGCACAAAAATTGTATCTCGATGAGAGAAAAACCTTGGTAATGATCAATAAAGGATGTTTTGAATGTTTAAAACAAAATCATACCAGTAAAAACTGTATGTGTCCTGATTTGATTGCTAAACAAGTTAAAATTGATAAAAAGGAAGAACAGCCAGTAGAAAACGTTTTGGCAAGTAATTACAAAACTACTGTTTTATTACAAACTATTATGGTGAGAATTTCAAAAAATACTAGAGAAAAAATTGTTCGAGCATTGTTGGATTCAGGCTCACAACGTTCATGTATTCTAACTTCGTGTATCAAAGACATGAAATTAAATAAAATAGATGAAGAAATAATTGTTCAAGGAGTATTTGGTGGTCAACAGTCGCAATGTTTCAAATCAATGAAATATTGCTTTAACGACACTACAACGTTACGTGTACAAACAAAGAAATGCCGAGCCAAATATGGAAATACGTTTAGTTACTAACTAAGGAAGTATTTTCCGACGATCAGGAAAATATTTCAAGAGATGTGCCTTGTTATTTTACGGCCTTTCGGCAGAAGACTGTCGTCAAGTGGCTTACCAAATGGCAAAGCTTAATAATATTAAAATGCCTCATACTTGGAATGTTAATGAATTAGCAGGGGTTGACTGGGTCGGAGGCTTTAGAGAACGTCATTCCGATTTAAGTCTTAGAAAATCAGAAGCTTGTAGTCTTTTTTAATAATTTGGAAAAAGTAATTCAGATAAATCCTGTTTTTGCAGTTGGTACCAGGATATTTAATTTAGACAAAACTGGAACAACCACAAAAAATTATTGGACCCAAAGATCTATGTAAGGTCACCAGTTCTGAAAAGGGAACATTATGCACAACCTGCTGTATAATTAGTGCTAGTGGTTCTGCACTTCCGCCTGGCATTATCTTTCCTCTTAAGAATATAAATCCTAGAATGGCTACTGGTACTCCTCCTGGCTCGTTAATTTTAGCGACACCAACGGGTTGGATTAACAGTGAATTGTTTATCCAAGTAATGGAACATTTCATTGAATATAGTCACAGCACGCCAGACAACCCATCAATTTTAATCATGGATAATCACGAGTCACATCCAAGTATCGAAGTTCTGGATTTGGCAGAAAAATCTGGTGTAATTATTCTTCAACCTCACACATCTGCAAGAATGCAGCCGCTAGATGTTGGGATCTTTGGTCCATTTAAGACGTACTATCACAACCCCATGGATTCTTGGTTAATGCGTCATCAGGGTTATCCAGTAACAATTCACGACATTGGTGAATTAATTGGAACTGCATTCACTTAGTCAATGACCATACAAAATATAAGTGGAGCTTTTAGGAAAACAAAACATTGTATATTTCCATTTGACAAATGATGATTTTTTACCAAGCACAGTAACCGATAGTCCAAATCCAACACAGTTAATTCCAGACCAATTCTCAAATAAATTAGAAAATTCTTTCCGAAAATCTGTTTGTTCAGATGAGTCCGTCGTTGTTCCTACTCAAAGGCCAATTAGTTCCGACATTTTTCCCTAATCACTATTCAAAATAACCACCAAGATCTCCCACAAGAAGATTCGCTTGCTGGACCATCCAACGAGAATAATGCTTTTATAGCAACTATTAAGACCGGCTTTGAAGGCTGGACCAACAAGAGAAAACCTCGGAAATTTTGTAGAAGTATGATAGATACAGACTCTCCGGAGAAAAATAAAATTGCTGTAGCTCGAGAAGAAAGAAATAGAAAGAAAGAAGCTGCAGGAAATAAATCGACAAAGTTTTACAGAGTGATTCAGAAGAAGACTGTGATAAGGTGGTCTACCAAGATACTGATGACGATGAAGAATGGTTTGAAGATGAAAATGTGGATGATGGAATAATATTGACTGAAAAACGACTGCAAAATCAATTATTGAGAAAAATGGGAGTGAATGGTTATGGTCTTGTTGTATTTTGCAAATTGGGATATAAAGTTAGTTTTTTCAGTTTGAGTGTGAAATCTACACCACAATTTTGTATGCCCAAAGTGCCTGATAGTTTGTTCAAGAGCAGGATTTATAGTTAATTATTCCAGAGCCGTTGGTTAGTGGATCAATAAAGAAGCAGCTTTATTATAAATTTCCAGTTAACCTATTAACATATTATTTTCATACTTTGTACCATTATTTGTAGTACCTTCTTACTTTATGTTAAGTTTGAACAATGATGGTTTTTCTTGACCCATTATGCATGCTACTATTGATAAATTAATTTTGTGATAACAATGAGGTTAAATTAAAAGATGCTTTCCATAATTTTTCTGCGTTGTGGTTGAAATTTATTGCCAGAATAAATTTATAACAATGAAAACAAAAGTGCTCGAGATGGAAATTAATCAGATCTTACACGAATATATTAAATTATTCAAGACATTTCATTTCGAGAAAAATTTTTATCATAAAATCTAGCAGACGCCTATGGCTGACATTTAAATTGGAGTGTAGCGCTGTCTCCCTTTAATTTCGTCCACATCAACACTTTTTCTTTGGTGTACTTCCGATAAATAATTTTATAAATGATCCAATTTAAGAATGATGAACAGTGGAAAGCAGAGTAAACTTTTATCACTGAAACGGTCGTTTTGAATTTTAAATAATGAAAACACTCAAGATTATTATTTTCTATGGTGTCATTAACATTCCATACGTATCGTTAGTTAACACAAATGAGACACGAGCGGGTTCGATGCAAATTGCAGGAGGGTGAAAAAAATGGAAAAAATTGTAAATTTTTCTACTAATTGTTCATAAATGGTAGAGACAATTTATAAAATATTCAGAAAGTGGTGCAGTGGTTCAAATCCCTGGCCAGCCTGATTTGCTATGGGCTTTTTAAGAAGTTTTTTCGAAGCAATAGGCGAAAGCTGGGTCAGTACACTTCTCTCAGGACTTCATCCTCTGAACCCAAAATCCTCATTCCCTCCAATGCTAGTCGAAGAGGCTAGGAAAGCCTATATAGCAGCCCGTTCCCATTGAGAGCCTTTCTTCTTTTCTTAATTGTAGCATCATGACTTCTTCAGCTGACTTATGTGTCATTTTGGATTTAAATCTATTCCTAAGAAAAGTACTTTTCCTTCCTAGGGAGGAAAGCACTCACTAGGCTGGGAGGTATGAGTTTCCTTCCTGATATGAGGGAGGAAAGGGGAAAGTTTGTACTTTCTACAGAGGTAGGAGGAAAAATTTATAGTTGCGCTGAGCGTTTTTTGGTATGGGTTAATTCATTTGTTGAAATACCATGGGAGTAGGAGGAATTTTTTGAAAGGGATTCTTTTATTGGCAAAAACTTATAGGAGGTATAATTGACTTGTGCAAATTTCCTTCGTTTATGAGCGTACCATGAAATATTTCTAAAGAAATTAATAAATTTCAAAAAGTTCCCATATCATGGATATCCATTTGCTCCAGCAGGAATATCTTACCATTTTCTGTTCAACTTCCAAGCGGTATTTACAGAGAGGAAAAGTCGTTTAGTTTTTATTCCAACCTGCTTTTCTAGGAACTTTTTGTACAGTCCAATTGGAGACAAATCAGGATTGATTTAATTGTTTATTAGCAATTTCAATGAAGCGCATGGGTTTTCCTCTCCTTGAGTCGACTTAGTAATCTCAGGATTGTAAGGGAAGAGACACTGAGAGAGAGAAAGAGTATCGCGCCTATCTCTCTCTAATTGCCAAATATGTGAAAATTTTTGAAAAATTGTCAAACATTTTGAAATATTGTCAAAAATTGTCAAAAATTTGGAAAAATGGTCAATAATTGTCAAAAACTGTCAAAATTTTGAAAATATGGTTAATAATTGCCAAAAACTGTCAAAAATGGTCGATATTTGTAAAAATTTTGAAAAAATTGTCAATAATTGGCCAAAATTTGAAAAATGGTTAAAATTTTTGAAAAATTATCAAAAATGGTCAAAAATGGTCAAAAATGGTCAAAAATGGTCAAAAATGGTCAAAAATGGTCAAAAATGGTCAAAAATGGTCAAAAATGGTCAAAAATGGTCAAAAATGGTCAAAAATTGTCAAAAACTATCAAAAATTGTTAAAACTTTGAAAAATGGTCAAAAATTGTTAAATATTTAAAAAAATGGTCAATGATTGTAAAAATTTTTGAAAAATTGTCAAAAGTGGTCAATAATTGTCAAAGACGGTCAATAATTGTCAAATTCAATCAAAAATCGTCGAAAACTGTCAAAAATTGTTGAAATTTTGAAAAATGGTGGAAAATGGTTAAGTATTCAAAAAAATGGCTGAATATTTAAAAAAATGGTCAATGATTGTCAAAATTTTTGAAAAATTGTTAAAATTTTGAAAAATGGTCCAAAATTGTCAAAGTTTTTGAAAAATGGACAATAATTATAAAAGACTGTCAAAAATGGTCAATAATTGTCAAACTTTTTGAAAAATGGTAAAAAATGATCAATAATTGTCAAAACTGTCAAAATTGGTCAACAATTGTCAAAAATGGTCAATAATCGTTAAAATTTGAAAAAATGGTCAAAAATTGTTAGAAATTTCGAAAAAATGGTCAATAATTATCAAAAATAGTCAAACTTTTGAAAAAATGGCCAATAAAATATAAAATAAAACGTAGTAGAACGTACTGGGCCTAATGTAATTCCCAAAATCGCATTCTATTGCTTACGAAGATCTATTTAAATTTGAGTATTACTAATGACTGAACTAATACGTAGCTGATGAGATAGCAAAAGCACATTAAATTGATGTGTTCTCCTCTCGATGAACCCAACTCGATTTAGCTATACGATATTTTGGCCTTACAGGCAAACTCCATTAGACAACTAATGGCTGACTATCGAAGAGAATATATTGATAAGAACGTAAAAATGTTTTGAGTGAAATCTATTATTTAAAATGAAAATTAGTATAAGGATACAGATAAAGAATGTAGAGTGCGATGGAATTAATTAGCTCATAGAAACTGTTACTACTGCATCGATTTCAAATTAAGTACTGAGATAGTGACTTTTTGTACTGTACAATGAGGGATTTATAAATTTTTATTACCAAATCCTTAAGACCAGATGCCGAGTAAACGAAATATTGTGAAACACTTTTTATCTAATATAATATAATGCTTTCTAATTTTTTTTAATGAATTTAGAATCCTCTTAGAATCAGTTATGAAGGAATTACCGGGAAAACTGATCATCCGTAAGGTTCATTCATCCAACTATTTGGGTTGTGTTCATCAGCCCAGCACTCGAACAGAATCTTTGTACCATTTCCCAAATTATCTACTTCCATTCCAGAAGCTTCGTGTCTTCTATAAAGGCCAATAGTTTGATTGGAAACATTTTCAGTAGTTGTAATGGTTGTATTAATTCCTCTCTAAAGAGCTTTCTCTAAGAACTTGTTAGTTCTCGCAGAGTAGGTGATTCATCATTTTCTGCACATAGCTAACTTTGCTCATTTTGTACAGATATTTCCTCAGGATGCAGTGTCCAGTCACCAGGACAGTGACTGTCTTCAAATGTCTCTCACCCAGTTTCAATAGCCTGGTTGAGAGTTCTTTTACTACCTTGTTCAGTAAACTCTTTGTACGAAGATGCCCTTGTGTCAACCTCCATTGATGTTGGTGTTCCCTATCTAGCCAGTAAGGTGTTCACCTTTATTTCCAGATTATTTTTAATTGTAAGTAGTAGTTTTATCCAGATTTTCTTATGATTTATTGTTGAAATTTTTGTTAACCAGAACACACTTATACAGAAAACCACATAACTAATTAACACAATATTATTTTGAAACAAAATGAATCATATCTCACAAAAAACTAACAACAAAAGCGTTAAATTTAATTTTTTAATACTTTAAATAAAATTGAAGCTAAAAATGAATTAAGCCGAGGACTCTAAATGGAAGAGAAAGACAGTCAACTTTTGTGTAACATCAATTTATAACTTTTACCTATTTTTTTTGACAGGTAATTGGAATGGAAAAATATTTCTTTGTTAAAAATTTCCCGAAGTCGCAAGGGTAATCTATTGAATGTTTCAAACGCTTTTCATTTTTATTGATAATTGATCTATAGGGGAGGGTGGGGCACAATTAAACAGCTCGTGTACCGGACGTACAGAAGGTTCTGGTGCAACGAAATTCCGTCAGGAAGCGCTGAGCGCCACTCCCAACAAAGCCAGCTAATCGTCTCCTCCTCACCACTTGCGTGCCAGACTTGACGAGGTGAGGCGCTTTTTTTCGTAGTTTTCGCCTCCAGGCAAGAGTGATTTTTTAATTCAATCGGTTCTTATGGCATATCATTGTACATGTATTCCTTAAGTTTTTGCCCGACTTTTGCATTTCTACTGCTTCATGTTCGTGGTAGACAGTGAGGGAAACCGAAATGGCGTGTTTGGGGTTCTTCGAAACAGAAGAGATTGGGGCGCAATGAAACATTTCACGGAGCCCCATGAGTGTTTCATTGTGCCTCATGTGTTTTTCATTGTGCAGTAAGTATTGTTTTTTCTTTTTGTTTCAGAAATGGTGCGAAATCGACAGCTCAAAACTAGCAACTTCTTGGAAGATGACATGAAGGCATCAGTGGAAATGGTCATGAAAATGGAAACAATTTAAAACGTGCTGCTGCTTTGAAGAACGTGAGTTATGTCACTTTATCAAGATATGTGAAGAAAAGAAAAGTAGATGGTGAGGGTGGGGAAGCAAATATGAAGTAAGCACCTAACTA
Source organism: Lochmaea crataegi (assembly GCA_947563755.1). Classification (NCBI taxonomy): domain Eukaryota; kingdom Metazoa; phylum Arthropoda; class Insecta; order Coleoptera; family Chrysomelidae; genus Lochmaea; species Lochmaea crataegi. The sequence continues at coordinate 1,830,491 of OX387433.1, read as the reverse complement.
CTCAGCTAGGATGGTTTTCACACTAGAGCAGGAGGAGAAATTGGAAAACTACCTCATTATGTGCTCTAAGATATTTTAAGGCCTACCGGTTGAAGATTGCATACGAAATGGAAGTGATGAACAAAATACCATGCCCTTTATCATGGGGGAAGAAGAAAATTGCAGGCATTGATTGGTTTTATGGTTTTCTGAAAAGGTACCCCAAACTCAGCCAGAGAACCCCTGAGCTTTGCAGCTTGTCTCGTGCTACTTCGTTCACCAAAGTAAATGTAGATGTGTTCTTCAATAACTTGGAAATACTGTATCAACAGCACCCAGAGTTTGGAGATAGGTCAAGAGTGTTCAATTTGGATCAAACAGCCACATCAATTGTACAAAAACCCCAATGAATTGTGGCTGAAAAGTGACTGATCGCCCGCCTCCTACCGTTGTGGATGATCAACCACCTGAGACCAATAGCTATGCTGTGCCAAGTGATTCGCTCAACGGTTCCCTCCTTCAAGTAAAAGAAGGAGCAGCTTCCCTAGAAGAAGTAGCAGCTTTCCTAGAAGAAGGAGTTGTTTATTTAGAAGAAGGAGCAGCTGCAAACCATACAGTGTCCTCGGTGTCCTCGATCCAGGAGCTGGTCCAAGTCATGCTTTCCTATCTCCTGAAGATTTTCGTGGTTATCCAAAAGCAGGAGAATGAAAAAGGGATCGAAAGCAGATGAAAAACGGGAAGGGTATGATAGCCACGATCTCTCTAGAAATGAAAGCCACTGCAGAGAAGAAGAAGCCGATTCAAACTTCCAGAATATTGTCAGTCAAAAGGAATGTGTTTGTAAATCAACCGAAACCGAAGAAGAAAAAATCTAGTGAACAAGCTCCAATTCATTCATCATCAGAGGACGACGAAGAAGACGATGGAGACGTTGAATATGCAGACACGGACGACGACATGGATATAGATGAGGAGATTTTTGCTGTTGAGCCCGACCATTTCGCAGAATTGAACAGTCTTCTTGTTTTAGGAGACTATGTTTTGATCGAGTTCAAGCTTAGAAGCCAATCCAAATTCTGTGTTGGTCAAATCACCAAGATTAAAGACGATGAGGGGGACTATAAGGTTAAATACGATACCGAAAATGCAACACCTTTGTCGAACCTTTCATGGATGACATAGCCACGGTTGATGACAAAGACATAAAGATGTTCTGTGGTTCAGGGTACTAAAAGACAAAAAGGATTCATCCCATTCAAGGTTGATTTTTACAGTTTGAACATTGGCTAAACGTAAAAGAATTTCGTGTTTGTGCCTTCTTGAAATCAATATTGAACTTATTTCACATTCCAGATACCTCTTTTTTTTAAATGCCTTTCCTTAAGATTTTTAATTCGAAAAATGAAGTTTTTTTTGCAAATTTTTGCGTTTTTCCAGCTGTTTCAAGGTACCTCAGTCCCGTTATCATTGTTCCTCAGGTATGGGGCACAATGACACAAAATTAGTTTTTTGGAAAATATTGAACGTTAAGAAAATGAATGAATTTAAATTTTCGAATAAATATAAATGTAACTTTTTTTCTATGCACTTTTGCATATAGGCAAGTGAGGTTTAATCAACCTATTATTGACCCCAGAATACGTGGTATAATTTATGACGAATTTCGATCGTTCGTACACGTACAAACACGCACAAACAATCCCGACCTCAAAAGTACTATGGGAGCGGTCAGAGTGCGCACGAGTTAGTCGTTCGTATACGTACGTGTAGTTCCGACGTCCGAAACCAATCCAAACTTGTTGGGATTTTGAAGCCTATTCGTACGTTTGTTATCAAAGTCGATAATTGAAATAATTGAAGTAGAAAAGTTTATTTATTTAGTTTACGGTAATAAATGTTTGTGGGATCAGAATGATTCAAGTTATCACTAACGTGATGTTCAGCGCGAAATATCTGAAGAAATGGACATGTCTGATGAGTAAATCTCGTTTATTAATGAAGCGTAGAATCGACCGCCTGCTGATAATTCAAGTGGTTGGTGATTTATGACCTATTTAAATTTCTGGTGAATTTGTTATATATACTTAGATTAAAGGTTTAGTATGTTTATAGTTTTAATTTGTTTTGATAAAGTTATTTGTAGGAACTTCCACTGTTGATCTACTACTTTTATGTTTCTTGGAGTGGATTTTTCTGAGAAACTTCCTTTCTAATACGTATGTATACAGTAATAAATAATAAATTAATTTCTTGTGAAATGTGTTTTTCATTTCAACATAAATGTCTGAAAATTACTAAGCTTTAGAACTGATTTTTCATAAATTATATAAAATACCTAATAGGATCTTATTCTTACCCAACTACACTGCACTGTCACGGCAAATCTATCAGTTCTAAATATATTTGAATGGTAATGGTATCAGGGTTCTATTGTCCTCGCTACCTGCGGTTCACTATACAGGAAGAATCTAGCGAAAGTTGCTAACTAAACACTTATTTACATGAAGAATCGCTTACAATTCTGTTTAATTCTTTGAATCACCCTGAAGTGTTTGGGACACGTTTTTGAATTTATAATGAGCTCTTCAGCTATCAATATGATAAAAATACACTATAATTACCCTCGAGGTTGATAAAGGTACTCTAAGGCACAAAAAAAACAGCCACCTCATAATGTCAACAAATTTTATACTGAGTGGTGCGAACTCATCGTTGTGGTGAGAGATATTAGTAATTTTGAAAATATTTATATGAATATACAAAATATTCAATTTTTCAATGGAATCACCCTATGTTTAGTCAAAATAAAAAATGTTTGTTTCATGATAGTGGCCATTGGTACATTATAAATTATACTCATTAAAATGTACCATTGGTCAAAATGATGGCTCAAGGTCATATGTAGACATTATATTAATCATTTCTGTCAAAGTTTCATCTAATTATGTCAATCCGTTCCAAAGTTACCCATTGCGGTTCATCCGTAAGGAACTGGCTCAAGCATTGGTGGTACTCAACGTGTTAAAAGGGTTGCCTAAACCTACATGGAGAGGGTTCTGATCTATTTTAATTTTTCTTTAATTGTGAGAGTTCAGCAAAAAATTCAAAATAAATTTATTCACAAAAAATATTTTGCAATCCCTATTATTAGACATATGCCTCAGTAATCAAGAAACTGGATTTTATCAGAATTCATTACAGGGTGGGCAGAAACTATCAAAAATGGTTAAAAATTGTCAATTATTTCTAAAAACTGTCAAAAATGGACAATTATTGTCAAAATTGGTCCATAATTGTCAAAAATTTTGAAAATGGTCGATAATTGTCAAAAACTATCAAAAATAGTCAATAATTTTGAAAAATTGTCGAAAATTTTGAAAAATTGTTAAAATTTTTTAAAAATGGTCAAAAATTTTGAAAAATTGTCAAAAATGGACAATAATTGTCAAAAACTATCAAAAAGGGTCAAAAATGGACAATTATTGTAAAAAATTGTCAAAATTTTGAAAAATAGTTGATAATTGTCAAAAATTGTTAGAGTTTTTGAAAAATTGTCGAGAATTTTGAAATATGGTCAAAAATGGTCAATAATTGTCAAAAATGCTCAAAAATTTGGAAAAATGGTCAATAATTGTCAACAATTGTCAATAATTATCAAAAATGGTCAATAATTTTGAAAAATGGTCAATAATTGTTAAAATTTCGAAAAATGGTCAATAATTGTTAAAATTTTGGAAAATGGTCAATAATCGTCAAAAGTTGTAATAATTTTGAAAAATAGTCAATAAATAATACGAGCCGTTTCCGAAAATCGATTTAAACACGTAATTTATATAATTGATTTACTAAAAATCGATTAATATTACCATAAAAATCTAGAACTAAAAATCGATTATAAGAAAATAATAATCAATTTATGTAAAAATCTATTATTTTTTAACATCCCTAGTCAGTAGATCAGTAGATTTTGAAAAAAAGTCAATAAATAATACGAGCCGTTTCCGAAAATCGATTCAAACACGTAATTTATAAAATCGATTTACTAAAAATCGATTAATATTACTATAAAAACCTAGAACTAAAAATCGATTATAAGAAAATAATAATCGATTTATATAAAAATCGATTATTTTTTAACATCCCTAGTCAGTAGATCTTTTTAAGGTTAATCATGATGAATAGCGAAAATGACGATTATTCTAGCACTCCTATTATAACCTAAGATAATATAAAAAAACTGTTTTAATTATTAAAAGGGCGACGGTAGAAAAAAGTATGTGTGTTTTTCGAGCGTAAAGTAAAATTGCCGCTTTCGAAAGATCGTCGCAACATTCTTTCTCAAGCGGCAATCTGTTACTTTACGCTCTAAATACACAAATAACTATTTCGACACAGTTCTAATCATACAATAAACGTAGAAATAATTCCAAAATGAACTTTATTTTATATTTGATACCATTTTCGGTTCACTCAATGCAATCAAAAATAATCTCAAGCGGAGGAAGGAGAGTATTAAATGGGCACTCTGTATAATTGTTACAGTTAGGTAAAAATAACCGTTTTTTGTCTACAATTATAATAAAAAAAGAATATTATCAAAACATTTCTGACTAAAAAGTGAATACTTCCGTTAATCATAAATACACACACAAAGTTAAAGATTACACGGTTACGCCTCTTTCACATTACACGGTTTCAATCGTGCGGTTGAAAACCGTACCGCTGTTTAATCCTCTGATTAATGGGGTGCACCCAAAAAAGGCGATCTCGTGCTATTCTTTTTCGGTAACGATGAAGCAACTACAAATTTTTTTTCGATTCATATTGTCTTATTAAACGAATGAAATGAAAATATTGTGGTAAAAATCCGTACCAATGTGAAAACAACAAAAACTAGGACGATTTTTAACCGCACGATTAAAACCGTGTAATGTGAAAGAGGCATTAGAGACTGCGAAAAAAATATTTATTATACGGTTTCCACCGAGCAATGAATGGACTTGGAAATAATATTTGATATGGAAGCCCGTCAATAAGTTTCCAACAAGAGATCATGTTTACAAATTGAATCAAACAAAGAGAGAAATCGTTGGGAGGTATAAAAAGTTTGTACATGGATACTGGATACTTTACATAATAGTGATTTATGTAAACAATGTGTAAAGTACGGTGTGAGAAATTCATTTTGGTAAAAACTTGAGGTGGTGCGGAGTTGAAAAAATAAAATAAAGTTTAACGAAATCTATCAAGTTTGAAGTAATATTTGTCGTGGAGTATATTAGTCCAGGCAACGAAGACTAAAAAATACCAAATAGCGGAAATAATTCATGTGGAAGCCAATTTTGGCACACTTGTAGGGGAAAGTGTCGTTAGCAACATACTAAAAGTACTGAAGGATGGTGGTGAAGCTTATGGTGGTGGGGGTCTCTAAAGGTCCCTTTTTCACATTTTTGTGTTAATAACTCGAAAAATACTGCCTCTAGCAAAAAAATGTTCATATACTAAATTAATCTACATAATATTCTCTATAAAAAAGGAAGTGAACTCTTTTTTGTTAGGATCAATTCTTGAGGAGATATGGAGGATGAAAATAAAAAAAAAAGTTTCCATTTTTAAAATTGAAATGTTTATTGTTAAAAATAAAATGATTGTAGTTAAAAATAATATGTTTATGGTTCAATGGTTCATCCCCCTTTTCCAAAGTTGGATTCGCTAATGTCGCTGTCATCGGGCATCCTGGGAAATTCCAAAATAAACTGCCAACAAACCCTCTATATTGGAACCAAAACTATGCAAAGTTTCATTAGCAGCAAATTTGGTGACATGAAGCAATCTAAAAAGAATGTGGTTTTGTCAATAGCCAGTATGAGCAGCACCATTAAAATCAATGGTGAGAAAGTTACCATCATTAACCCTCTGACAATTTTCCAACTTAGTATCATAGTAAAAAAGAACTACAGCGATGTAGCAGAACTTTTTGCATATGAATTAACTCCAAAAGGAAAAAAATCAACCCTCTACGATGTTTTGCCAACAGAGGACAACGCAACTCTCGATCTCACCAAGAGCACCGTTGTAATAGATAGCGGTTTCCTTCTCCACCGCATGAAGTGGAAACAGTCCTCCGACATTTCATCAATTTGCCCTCAGTACATTGCCTATGTACAGAAACATTACGGTGAAAATTGTATGGTGGTTTTTGATGGGTATAGTGATGTCGACAGCATAAAACGAGCGGAGCTGAAACGAAGAGGGATCACAAAAACTTCTGTTGACATCAATTTTCATGAAAGCACGGCTATCACAGTTCAACAAGAGTATCTTTAACCCAGTTAAAACGAACGACCCTGTGGTACCCAACTCCCTTTTTAAAATGATCTTTTGCCGATGCACGACTGAGTGTGGGATGCGCTGCGGTTAATGGTATAATTTTTTTTCGCTAGAGGCAGTATTTTTCGAGTTATTGACAAAAAACTGAAAAAAAGGAACCCTCAGAGACCCCCCACCCCTCAGTACTTTTAATATGTTGTTAAGAACACCTTCCCCTACAAGTGTGCCAAAATTGGCTTCCTTCTACATGAATTATTTCCTCTATTTTTCCTTCGTTGCCTGGACTATGACATGGCAGTAAAAATAATATAATATAAACATGTACAGGATGCTAAATGTTTTCATTATTCTAATAAATCAATAAAATTGAATTTTAACGTTTCTTCTTCCATCGCTTGGTACAAGAAACCGCACATTTGCCAAGGATTAGGATGTGCTCGGCCGTTTGCTCCTCCAGGTGACAGAATCTGCACATGGCTTCGTCTGACAACCTTTGCTTATTTTTATTTATAAACTGTTTGGTATGTATCAGCCTTGGCGAGTTTACCCATCATTCTAGAGATTTATGAGCCATCCACTTTTATGTGGCCTTGGTTATTGTCGATTTTGCGACGCCGCAGAAGGGTTTCGGTCCAATGATTGGCATTTATGAGCCTTTTGTCTGGCCAATCCATCCACGTCTTCGTAACAGTGGTACCCAGTCTACCACAAGCTTAAAACGGTCTTCTACTGCGCGTATTAACTTAGAATTAACTTTTATGAAATCGAGTGTCTTCAGAACAGCTTGGTTGTCTATGAAGATGGAAATTGAACCTTTTAGTTGGTCACCTCTTTTTTGTAAGTTGTGTTGTCCCTAGAATTCCTTAGTATTTTTGATTTTTTTCCTCTTTCATGATCTATATATTTTTCAATTTTTCTTCTAAACGGAACATAAAGATGAAATTTGTACATTTCAGAGCAAATGTTCAAAATGTGCACATCCTGCTAAAATACAAGCCACTCGATATCTAACAGATTGCTTTTTTTATCGGGTCGAGATGGGAAACTCATGTTCGAATGGGTCCAGGACCCAAAAAGTGTTGGACTCATCCCCAAGGGGATGCCTACCAACCAAAACCACCCCAAACTCGCCGTTACCCCCTCCTCGGAATCACTACCCTAGCATATTTCGACACGACCGGCGGTCTCTCGCACACTCTCCGCTCACACCGTCGTCTACCTCCTACTATCACTCCTACCTCCCAGGCCATATCGAGTCGCTCTCTCCCCCTAACCATGCTCTGTATTACGCCACTCACATCCATCCATTCCTCCTCCCCCCTCCACCATGTTCTCCCAATACACCGCCTCCACTAGTTCCCTCTCCAACTTCTTCTGCACTTCCTCGTTCCTCCATTCCCCACATCATTTTCCACTTCACACCTCTCGCACACTCCAGTCTCTCTTTCCCAATATTGTGGAGGTACTCTACTCTCGACCCATGTCCAGTGAACATCTGTGTCAAGAAGTAGTTCACCTCCCCGAATTTCCGGTCCATCCAATCTCTCCTATTCCCAATCGCTCCTTTTAGCGCACTCTCATACTCCTCCCACCTTCTCTCCATTTCCTCCTCCATCTATTCCTGTACTTCCTCTCTGGTCGCACCCCTCCAGCGGATTGCTTAAGACGTTCCAAAAAATCAGGAATACAGCCTCGCATGATGCGATTTTGATGATCTTGTAAATTTAAGATCATACCCGCATTGAATGAGGATTCAATTCATTCACTGAACCATTGTTTATTTATATTTGGTCAATTTAAGAGAAAATTGATATAGCTTTTTTAGAATCCCAAAAATCCGTCCAAAGTGTTTTCAAGAGGCGAAGAATAAAAAAAAATTCCTAGTGAAAGTGTCAATGATAATAGGTATGAGTGACCGTTTTCGAATATCTTCAGCTTCTTTGTTGGCTGATTACCGAGCAGAGCTTCACACAGATAAGCGTCATGGTAGATGGAGAAGTGACGCAGTTGCTGAAGGAGATAGGATAGAAAATCTAAGAGAAAAAAAATTCGGTATACATTCTTGGAGAAAAAAAATCATCGGATGATTGTCTTCTTTGCACAAGAAATCGAAAAGTCACAAATAAACAACCAGAACAATGAAACATTTTCTCAGTCCAATAAAGTACGTCATTTAGACACTAGAAATGAAATCTAATAATAATGTCATTATGACACGTCGAAATATAAAAAAATATTTAAATACGCTTTTAATTTATGTAAATTGCTTGGTAAAACTTTTGCATTATTCAAATATGTCAAGATTTCACCGTAATTCTGTGAAAAGCATAATTGCAAATAGGCGAAATAAAAAAAGTGAAGCCCTTTGTTAACATTAAAAGGATTTTAAAAAGTACTCTTACTTATCACGCAGCTTATACCGAAGGGTATGTAGAGATTTAGGCACATCAATGGAATCTATATTTAACGGGGTATAATCTGTATTTTTATACTCCATTCCAAGATATTTCGTTTTAACTTAACACCAACATGTTTGATTCAAGAGAAAAACCCACAGCAGCTAGACGTTAATACGATAACAATAGCACAGTATCGTATCGTACTCGTTTATTTGAAAAGGTAATGCCTAATAGTATGATTATTTTACAATTGAAATGTTTGGCTGGTAGGATAATATTTAGTTTCAGTATCTAAATTTTACCGACTATTTACCGTAAATACTACTAATGCGACATTCTCACTCGGGTAGGTTTCCTAACCTCCACATCCCTGGCTAAGACCAGACGCAAACTGAACCCAGCCCACGCTTAGCACAAGAGGAGCCGATGCATGGGTTACTTTGTAAAAAATTACTCGAAGTGATATATTAGACCCAACCCAGACCAACTCTTTCAATTTTTCAATTATTCGTGCACGTCATTCGTCAGAAACAACCATTGAATACGTTGTCTGAGTTTTCTTTTTTTTAAACTCGTCTATCGGTTACTGACGCAGATTCTAAATCTAGAAGGATGCGTGGATCATGTTGGCCTAAGTCAAAACGAAATATCTTGGAATGGACTCTACAATGAAGGATTTATAAGCTTTCATAATTAAATTCTTAAGATCAGATACCGAGTCAACGAAATATTGTGAAATATCTGACATAAAACGAAATATTGAAGAAAATTAATATTGATTTGAAAGACGTGGGCATTTGATGTTTCCTTTGGGATCGAACGTATCTCTACATTTTTATGATGAAAATTTTAATATTAGTAGTAGATTGAATAATGTTTTACGGAATTCTTACAAATTATGTAGGATGTGGTTATGTGAGCAGAGTCAAGAAACTCATTTGTGAAATTTAAAATCAAATTATTTTTGATTGCTTAGTTACCACATAAATTAAACAAGGTTTGTACACTATAGAACTTGATCTCACAAACATATGATTTATTAAAAAAAATATCTACGTCACTTGATATAGAATGGTTCCAAATAGCTGTTACCAAAATTTCACAAAAAATATATTTATTAATAACAAAGTTATGACAACTTAAACTTCGAAAACTTCCCAAGCCAACAGTTACAAAAGAATACCCTGTATCACATAAGGGCCATGAAGACTATATTTTATTTTTTAATAATTCTAATAGAGTGAAGTATCAGTGGAGAAAAGTAACGTAATACTTAATCAAACAAACGATATAACATTTAACTACGAGGGCCTAGCTGCAGAAAGGCTCCCACCAATCAGAGTGTATATATTTTGTGCAAATTTGCCCTTCTCGAAAAAATATCAAAGAATTTGTATTCCACATGAAGTTTTCCAAAAAGGGGAAGGGATAGTAATGGATTTTTATACCTCATATACGGCTTTTTATACCTCATTTTTTACCGCCCCGTATAATAATGTGTATGACATTTCTGACAAGTAGTGTGTATTTCAATACGTTCAGTGATATTATGAAATTTAATATGAAATCGTCCAGTATGAGACCATAGTGGTCTTACACGTCCATTGGGTCCCAAAACAACGTGATACCACGTTGGTCTCACACGGCACTCAACGTGTTAAGAGAAACTGGAAGTTTTAAACCTGCAGCTCATAACCGTGGAAGAACCAGAAGAACTCGGAATGTTAAAAATGAGGTAAATGTCCTTAATTTAGTTGAAGCGACCTCTTCTATCAGTGTTCGCAGATGCATTGGAAACTGGAATTTCCAGAATGTTAACATGGAGAGTTTTAAAAGAAATGCAGCTGCACCCATATCATTTGCAAAAGGTAGAAGATCTTTTAGATACTGATTATAAACCTAGAGTAGAATTCTGTGATAGGGCTTCATACGAGAGCGAGATTTTTCTCGTATCGCCTCGTTCTCGTCTCGAAAAAGCGAGACGAGACTAGGGCTTCACATGAGAGCGAGATTTTTCTCGTCTCGAAAAAGCGAGACGAGACGAGACATTTTTGAAAATATTATGGGCGATACCGAGACCTCATACAGCGCATCCCGAGAGTCTCGTTAATTTTTTTTATGAAGTTTTTATTAGAGGAATAAGAAAAGGACTACATAGAGAACAATACATTTTACAATATATAAAATCTGTAAAATATTTTATTGTAAATTTAAAGTGGTCAGTCTTTCTTTTTTTCTATGTGGAATAAAATGATAAAACAAGTCGGTTTTACCAAAATTAAATCGACACACGTCCTGTATCGCCTCAAATACAATAGGGTCGTAAAATTCAGCAGAATGGTTAAGGTTTCATTAATATGATAAGCCTTTGAATGAAATCTTTTAGAAGCTATTGAGATAAATAAAAACAAATAATTCTGGTAATCTTCTTAACGACCAAATAGATATCAACCATTGCCCCTTATTAAACTTATTTACCTAGAAGATAGGTCAGGAGTAATTGTTTTGAATGAATTTCTAGGTAAACTTGTTCAATAATTTTGTCAATATTCTTAAAATTCCCTATTTATGCACTGTATAAATTAAAAATTTTTCATTATACCTTCACTCGTTCACTTTGATTTTTGGACTTCAGTAACATTAAAATGTCAACGAGTGTGATTGTTATAAATATAGTTCTAAAAAATTATTTATGGATTTTATTACAAATTTTTAGAATTAAGCGAGATGAGACAACCGGTAACAAGACGATACCGAGACGAGACAACCGGTAACGAGACGAGACCGAGAATTAAACGAGGCTCAATTTCTTCGGAATTGACGAGATCGAGACGAGATTTTTGATACTCTCGCCCACTCTCGTCTCGTGTGAAGCCCTATTCTGTGAATGGTTTCTTCGAAGAATAAGAAGGAATAGGTATTTGTGTTATAATGTATTATTTACCGATTAAGCAACATTTACACAATATGCACAATGAACACATGTGGTCTGACGAAAACCCGCACGCCGTGAAAGTTACACATTATCAGCACAGGTTCAAAATTAACGTTTGGGCTGGAATAATTGGGGACCAGTTTATCCAGCCTTTCATTCTACCGGAATATTTAAATGGACCTAGATAAGTGAATTTTCTTAGGAATAATGTAATAGATCTTCTTGATGATGTACCTTATCAACGTAGATTGTCAATGTGGTTTATGCACGATGGAGCCTCGCCACATTTTACATTGCGAGCTAGGGAATGGCTAAATGAGAACTTTACGGGTAAATGGATAGGCCGTGGAGTAGATGCACCGGTCCAATGGCCAGCAGGGTCTCCTGAATGTAATACAATGAATTATGCCGTGTGGGGAATATTAAAACAAAATAGTATATCATGCAATAAGTGAGAAAAGTACTTTCCCTACATGTTGCACAATATTCTTTTTCTACAACTGCACAAATTTTAAGAATACAAGTACTTCGCAACATTGAATATTGTGACCAAAGTGTAGACGCCTTTAATTTTTTTTGACAACATTTCAAAATATACCAAAAGTACACTTTCCGAAAAAGATTTTATTTTTGTATATCTTCTCCAATCCATAAATTTTTCGTATGCCATACTTTTTTCTTGAAATTTCCCTACGCCTCTGGAATTTTTATGATGTTAACAGTAAGAAACAGTAACATCAAATAAGCTCTCGGTGTTGATGGGCGGGGTTTGTCAAAGCGCATCGTATGGTCTGGTGCCAACCTAGGATGGTATAGTTATACTTAATTGATTTATGTTATGTAGTAAAACTAATCCACTTGAAGACTTTTAAATCCTTCATAATTCATATGGTTTGTTGTTAAGCATTATTGCTTATATCACGTTACATAAAATGTCAAATGAATGAATGAATTCCTCTAAAGATCAATTCGGCGAATTTAATATCTTTCAGATTAATTAATTAATAAGGATGGCAACTATTCTGACAGATTTCAATTTTATTTAGTAAGCAAAAACTAGACGTAAGAAACTGATATCAACAGTTCCAATTGTTTGAAATTTTGTGTTTTGCTCGGCTCAACAAACACCGAAAATGTCAGATTCAATGAAGGTTATACAGGGTTAGTTCAAAGTATGGAAACATCCGAATATCTCACAAATGGAAAGCGATAAAAACAATATTTTGCTGCAAGGTTGCCATAAGAGCATATTTTTACGTAACGACAAAGCTTACAGAGTGGTCCTGAAAAGCGAAGTGACTGCAATAATTTATTTTTTAAGTGGAACACCCTGTATATTATATCATTTTACCCTATGATCAAATTCTATTGATACGCAGATAAAATAAATCTTTGCAGTCATTACATGCTTTTTAGAGCAGCCCTGTAAGTTTTGTCGTTACGTAAAAATAGCCCGGTAAGAAAAATTGGTACAAAAAAGGTTTATTTTGTTGATTTAATTGGATTCTGTTATTTGAAATGAATATTTTGTTGTCTATTTATGAGAAATTCAACCACAAAGTTTTTTATACTTTTATCCCAACGTTTCGGTGGTGTTCCAGCTGCCGTTATCAAGAATTTTATTATGTTTTGTTTTAGAGGATTTCCCTACCTGGCAGTTACAAGAAATTCGATTACTAGAAAATAATAATAAACAAAAAATATCTTCTGTATGTTCCTTGTGTTCCCAAAATGATTAACAAAAAGAAAAATAAATAAAAAGATTAGAAAATTAGAAAATAAATCATTTTTAATACTCAATAATAATGATGACAATAATAATTTGACTAAAGTAAATTTTAAAAGCCTTACAATACCGTATCAGAAAAATTTGAAAAAGTTTGTAAGCAATTCAATATTCGAACTAAGTAGCTTCAATTTTACCAAAAAATCAACAATGTTTCAAACTGCGACCAATTTTATTTAGGTGAAACAGCTTGACCATTAAAACTCAGAATAGATGAACACAAAAAGTACATTAGAGATAGGGAGTTAAGTGAGGTATTTGCAAACATACTTGGGAAAAGAGGCATCATGTCTAATGGGATTTAGCGGACATAATATTAAAAGAATCCTATAGTGGAAAACGAAAAATTACAGAAAGTGCTTCAATACCACTAAATGTAGAGAAATGTGTAGCTGACATTTCTGCAGAATGTAGTCAAATTTGGTAACCAATGTTTTCAGCTGATTTCTATGTATTTAGGTGTTCTAAAAACTGAAAAAAAAACTCGAAAAAATCCAAAACGTCAGGTTATTTTGCAGAACGCAAAATTTTATTATAAAAAAGGCTTTTTTTGGTCTAGCTCGAAGTCATAAGTAATAGATTCTTCAAAAAGGACCCTTAAAACAGTTTTGCTTCATAATAGCGGTTTCTATGGTTCCATTCCTGTCGGTCATTCCGAACACCTCAAGGAAACCTACAAGAACTTGGAATTGGTTATTTGCAAATTAAAATCTAAAGACCACGGTTGGCAAATCTTGGGCATGTTGCTCGGACAACAATCTGAGCAAATCACTGAACCAAAAAGTGTTAGCCTCCGAGGGAGCTTAAAGCTGGCGAAAAGAAAGTCCTGCATGAATCTTTCGTGACTACTCATAAAATTCTTCTACCACCGCTTCACATAAAGCTGGGATTGATGAAGCAATTTGTATAGTCACTTCCAATAGATGGAGATTGCTTCAAATACTTAATATCAAAGATTGTAGGCCTCTCGGAGGCAATGTTGAAGTAAGATATTAGACGGCTGATGGCTGATCCACAATTCATCACAACCATGACGGATCTTCAAAGAGAAGGGTCATAGAAAGGTCATAGAGAAATTTTTAGGCAATAACAAAGACCCTAATTACAAAGAAATCGTCAAAAGAATGTTAAAAGCATTTTAAGCTTTAGGTTGCCTGATGAGTTTAAAAGTATATTTTCTTCATTCCCACCTCGACTACTTTCTAGCAAATTTAGGAGATATGAGTGATTGATTTTACCAAGAGGAGATGGAAAAAAGATACCAGGGAAGATGGAAGCGTCTCTATCGAAACAATTATCAATATCCTTTCATAATTTTTTAATTAAATAGTGGAATTAATTAGAAACAGTTAGTTTCATTCATAACATTAATAAAATGGCTGTTCACTTCCGGTATAACCATTTTTTTCAAATTTTCACAAGAGCTCAAGTTATTTCCGGAAATTTTCTGAAAATAGTGGTGCCCGAAAGAAAATTTCCAGGAATAATTCAAGCTTGCGTGGTATTCGGTAAGAAAATTTCCCACCACAATTTGGAAAAAATCAAAATCAAGTGTATGGAAACAGTTTGTTGAATTTTATGACGAAAAGCTGTAAAATTCTTATAGAAATTTTGCATTATTCACAGGTACATCTACATTATTATTTAATGGTTGTAGATCATATGTTCACCGTTTCAACTGTCAAAAAATTTCCACTTAAATATCGTGGCGTCTCGAAAAAATTTCCGGAAATTTTCCTAGTTGCCCTGGTAACTATATTCAAAATTAAGGCATCTTATTGGTTAAAAAGTAGAGGTGTGAAATTTTCCAGATTATTTCCTTTCAAATGAAAGGTAACTGAGATTACCTTTGTTTAAATATATTGTGATTCATTAATTTGTTTGAATTGCATCTAAAATGTGATTCATGAGTAATGGGCCAAATAGTAACTACACGTTCAGAAGACAAAAATAATATTTTACTTAACAACAATGGGCCGCTCCTTATCGTGCGACCATGTAGTAAAATTCTAATAACTCGAAAACCTTTTATTTTTTAAGGTCAAAGAAGTTTAGCATTATCAATCACAAACGATGAAGATATCCAAATTAAATATGTTAGTAAGTAGTTTAATGAGTGACCAAAAATGTGTAGCTGTTTTCATCTTCGAATTAACTAAAATCTTCTCAGATATATTCTTGTTTACCCGTACTAAAACTAGCGAAAACCCAGTTTTCAAGTCATTATCTAGAAAGTTAACTAATATATCAACAAAAATCTATTTTATATTTTTCATTTTAACAGCCCGTATCTCAATGAGGAGCAGACTTAGACCCATGTTATTGAGTAAAATATTATTTTTCTAATTATATTTTACAGTTATCGCCAGAGTGCGGGAAAGTGTATTTTACGCATCCGGATGTTTTTTACTTTTCCATAATTTGCAACAGTTGGCAATAAAAGTGTCAAATATAGGTTATGTTACACACAAAGTTTTGACAAATTGATAAATTCTTTCATAACGGTCTCGAGTTTTTTAGGAAGCAAACTAGAAATTGCCTGTTAATTTCGGGAGCTGTATTATTAACTCCACTATCACAATCATTTTGATAAATTTAATTTTTTCTAGTTGTGGAAAGTGTCAAATAATTTAAATTTAACATTTGTTCATATATCATATTACGAACTGTAATAGACTGTAAATAAATTGAATACAATTTATATTTGAATTTTATTTTTATTCCTTCCCAAAATAGTAAGGTACATTGTTTTTTGTAACGAATAATTTAAATTAAAAATAAAATTTAAATATAAATTTCATTTAATTTATTTTTGTATTGACAGTTGGTAACATGTTATATGTACAAATGTAAAATTTAAATTATTTATCAAAGTGTCAAATGATTTAAATTTGACATTTGTACATATATCATGTTACCAACCGACAATAGAAAAATAAATTAAATAAAATTAATTTTATTTTTATTTTAAATTATTAGTTACAAAAAACATTGTACCTAACTTTTTTGGAAAGTAATCTTTCGCATTCGCACTAAATGCAAACAAAGTGCTCATGCGAAAAATTCTACTTCCCAAACAACTATTTTGTCTTCCGGACGTCTAGTTACAATTTGGCCCGTTACTTATGAATCACCCTGTATAATTCCCCTACTAACAAACTTCCATTTATTACTCTGTTGTCATTTTTGGTAGTCATAATTTTGCTAAATTGGCATATCAAATAATTTTAAATTCTGAAAAAACAAATTTTCATTCATTGAGAAACAAATGTTCATTTTTCCAGCGATTCCATGAAACGAACGAATTCATTTAAATAAATTAATTGGCAATCAGAAATTAATAGTGAACTGTATTGTTTATTAATCAGAACAATAACGACCAAGACTTTAATTTCGAATCATGTCCATCATATTCCTCGGTTGTTTCGGTTGAAATAAATTTCCACATTTTTTTTTTCGGGAATAAATAAAAGTAAATATATAAAGTAACAATAAAAACCTATATTATATATTTATATAAGTATGACCAGATATAACATTGAAACAATCTTATTTCTTTGACAGTTACATTAATGAGAGTTTTTGTTGAAGTACCGTTATTTTTTTTAATATTTATAATACGTACCCCAGATCAAGAATATAGAGAAACATTTTCATTTACAAACTCTATCTAAATCAGTCTTGTGACCATGTATACTCCAATATTATTTAACATTAACTACAATTTATTATTATTCACAATATTCACATTTATATAATATATCTTGACTAAGAGCCAAATATCACACAGGGAAATAAATATTTACAAGGTTTGTCGTTCACAGCACTAGAAAAGTTGCCAATTTTTGAGCAACCCAAATAATACAGTCTATTATTATTATTATTATTTTTTAGGAACGTTTTAATACACAAATTTAAACATCTGTACCGCAGCCTTCTTGATATCCTTCGTCCGGTGAATTCCTATTATTAGATAATACTCTTTTTAAGGCAGTAACCGGAGGTAATACTGGAACTGCCCCTTTTTGCCACACTCTTAATGTCTTTGCGTTTGCTGGTAAATTAACTTGAGACGCTGGTACAGAAACGTTTTCTGTTTTTGTTTCGACAATCGGAAGACCGTAATCTGAAGGATAAGATGCTATACGGTTAGTTCCTTGAGCTAAACGGAAATTAAGTTCTTCCACGGAACCACCAGTGCTTGTTCCATCGTGCATAATAGGCGTTTTATCATTATATTGAAAATTCAGTATGGCAGGAATTGTTTCGCCGCTCCATAATCCAGACGGATACAAAGAATCTGGATTTCTACTATATTCTCCACTCATAGGCCTATCGAGCAATTCTATCGAAGCTGGAATTTCTCCACTTTTAGTATCGTTTATTAAATCTGGGTTGTTACCTGATCCTGAAGATGGCGATACTATGCTTGTTATTATACTCCCGTTGCCGTTATAGTGAACTGTAGAATAGGGAACGTCATTTAATCGTGGTGGTTTTTGTATCGGATTGCATAAATTTAACTCTCCTGGTAGCTTCCGTTCAGTAAAAGATGACGTTTCTTCGGGAGTATTGATCGGAGAAACGGATTTTCCATTGGGAATGTTACCGCTGTTAACGACAGTAACTACTTCTATATGTCCTGGTGTTTTACTTTCAGTAAAAGGTATTCGTCTTAGTTTGATCAATAAAATAGATATAATAACAAGTATAAATAAAATGAGGAATACCAAAGCTGCGCTTAGTCCAGCTATTTGACCATTTCCCAAAGACGTTATTCCTAACGGTCTTAATGATACTCTTAAAGTGAAATTTGCTTCAGAACTTCCAGCTCGATTTTCTGCAACGCAGTAAAATTCTGTTGCATCTCCTTCTTGGACATTAGTGAGTACTAGATTGCTTCTCTTTTCTTGTTTACCTTCTTCATGGATATGGATGATCTGATGAGGGGAGAATACTGTATTGTTAAGAAGTTGTTTTCCATTCCAGTACCATTTAACTTGAGCTGCAGGTACTGCGTTAACTCTACAAGTAATGGTAGCGTTTTCACCGACAACGGCTTCGATGAATCGACTGATGGGTAAAATTTCCGGTTTACAAGCAAAATCATCGATGTGTAGCTCGGCGAATGTTTTATGAATAACTCGTTCGGGACCTCCGCTGCAAACTGGGTTTTCTGGATAGGGAATATTGTTTCGTAGTAGCCACTCTTTCACGGAACGTAGTCTGCAATCGCAGTGCCAAGGATTTTCATGTAATTCCACTCCGTGAAGTCGTGTTAAAGTTTCGACCGTTCGTAATCGCAGCTCAGAAAGTCGGTTTCCATTTATTTTGAGAGATTCCAACATTTCTATACCTTCGAAAGCTTTCGGAGCAACGTTTTGGATCTCGCAGTTGGATAGGTCCAATTTTACTAGACCGTGTATGGATTGGAAAGCTTGGGATTCGATTTTTTGGATTGGGTTATTAGATATAATGAGATCACGTAAGAATGGGATATCTTTAAATGTTCCAGATGGAACGCTAGTAAGAAGATTATGAGAAATGTCTAATTCAATTAAATTGGTAAGTCCTCTAAATGCTAGATTGTCTATTTGGCCTATACGGCAGCTTCTTAAGAATACTCTTTGGAGATTTATTAATCCAATCTTATTAAAAGTTTCTTTATGTAATATTTGAAGATTGTTTCCTGATAAGTCCAAAACTTGAGTTTCGGTATCGATGCTGTCGGGTATCGCTATAAGTCCACGTTCCATGCATTCCACTGTTTGTTTACCACCTTTCCACTTGCACGTGCACGCAGTTGGGCAAATACCGCCCATAGCACTGAACTCCGGCACTACACTCGAAAGTAAAAAATGTAGCCACAGCCACTGCACTATACGTAGCGGCGGCATGATTACATCGAACGGAGACGGCGCGTTTTGTCAGATACGTACACGAAATATGTTTGACGTAGACTGAGGGCTTCTTCTCTTCGGTTTGGCCTCGTTGGTCTCTCTTCTTACTGGTTTTGCGCAGTGGGGAGCGCTAAGAGCCGCATGAACGTACTGATTTTTACTTCGACCCTCTTTTATTATTGCATTCTTAGTGCAAATGAATTATTTTCGGGTGCACGGTTGATTTTGTTTGGGTTTTTGTAGATTCTATTTAAAGCTCAAGTCGAAAGTATAATTCTTGATATTTAACTAAGCATTCTGGAATCAATTATTCGTTTATTTTGTAAAACGTAACTTACCAAAAAAAACATGCATATGAAATTTTTCTTTCGGAACTGCACAGGGTGTTACTATATTCGACCGACAACGCTCTACCCCCAGAGAGCTCTCGTTACTTGATAAATTTTGATATAGGAACATTAACCCCTATCGGGCTTACTTACCGAATACAGTTTGAAATCTAAATTTGCCATAAATCAAAAACGCTTTGAAATTTTTTTTTAAATTTTGTGACCAATATGCTCTTTAAGAATGTAGTATTTTGACATAAAGTAACTTTTGAGAAATTTAACCAGTTGCGTGCTATCGGGGTTAGTGGATACTTTTATCCCCTTATTTTTTACGCAACTGGAACAAATATTTCTTTTGAATTTTTTTTCAAATTCTTGAAAAATTGTCAAAAATGGTCAATAATTGTCAAAAACTATCAAAAATTGTCAAAATTTTGAAAAAATGGTTAATAATTGCCAAATATATTAAAATTTTTGAAAAATTGTCGAAAATTTAGAAATATGGTCAAAAATTTGGAAAAATGGTTAATAATTGTAAAAACTGTCAAAATTTTGAAAAAATGGTTAATAATTGCCAAATATTTTCAAAAATTGTGAAAAATTTAGAAAAATGGTCAATGATTGTCAAAAATGGTCAATATTTGTAAAAATTTTGAAAAAATAGTTAATAATTGTCAAAAATGGTCGATAATTGTCAAAACCTGTTAAAAACTGTCAAAAATTGTCAAAAGTTGTTAAAATTTTGAAAAATGGTCAAAAATTGTTAAATATTTAAAAAAATGGTCAATATATAATATAATGGTAAATATATTAAAATTTTTGAAAAATTGTCGAAAATTTAGAAATATGGTCAAAAATTTGGAAAAATGGTTAATAATTGTAAAAACTGTCAAAATTTTGAAAAAATGGTTAATAATTGCCAAATATTTTCAAAAATTGTGAAAAATTTAGAAAAATGGTCAATGATTGTCAAAAATGGTCAATATTTGTAAAAATTTTGAAAAAATGTTCGATAATTGTCAAAACCTGTTAAAAACTGTAAAAAATTGTCAAAAGTTGTTAAAATTTTGAAAAATGGTCAAAAATTGTTAAATATTTAAAAAAATGGACAATTATTGTCAAAATTTTCGAAAAATTGTCAATAATTGTTAAAATTTTGAAAAACGGTCAAAAATTGTCAGAATTTTGAAAAAATGGTCAAAAATGGTCGATAATTGTCAAAACCTGTCAAAAACTGTCAAAAATTGTCATAAGTTGTTAAAATTTTGAAAAATGGTCAAAAATTGTTAAATATTTAAAATATGGTCAATGATTGTCAAAATTTTCGAAAAATTGTCAATAATTGTTAAAATTTTGAAAAACGGTCAAAAATTGTCAGAATTTTGAAAAAATGGTCGATAATTGTCAAAACCTGTCAAAAACTGTCGAAAATTGTCATAAGTTGTTAAAATTTTGAAAAATGGTCAAAAATTGTTAAATATTTAAAATATGGTCAATGATTGTCAAAATTTTCGAAAAATTGTCAATAATTGTTAAAATTTTGAAAAACGGTCAAAAATTGTCAGAATTTTGAAAAAATGGTCAAAAATGGTCGATAATTGTCAAAACCTGTCAAAAATTGTCAAAAGTTGTTAAAATTTTGAAAAATGGTCGAAAATTGTTAAATATTTAAAAAAATGGTCAATGATTGTCAAAATTTTCAAAAAATTGTCAATAATTGTTAAAATTTTGAAAAACGGTTCAAAATTGTTGAATTTTTAAAAAAATGATCAATGATTGTCAAAATTTTCGAAAAATTGTCAGTAATTGTTAAAATTCTGAAAAACGGTCAAAAATTGTCAGAATTTTGAAAAAATGGTCAAAAATGATCGATAATTGTCAAAACCTGTCAATAATTGTCATAAGTTGTTAAAATTTTGAAAAATGGTCAAAAATTGTTGAATATTTAAAAAAATGGTCAATGATTGTCAAAATTTTCGAAAAAGTGTCAATAATTGTTAAAATTTTGAAAAATGGTCAAAAATTGTCGAAATTTTGAAAAAATGGTCACTAATTATAAAAAACTGTCAAAAATGGTCAATAATTGTTAAAAATTGTCAAAATTTTTGATAAATGGTCAAAAATGGTCGATAATTGTCAAAACCTTTCAAAAATTGTCAAAAGTTGTAAAAATTTTGAAAAATGGTCAAAAATTGTTAAATATTTAAAAAAATGGTCAATGATTGTCAAAATTTTCGAAAAATGGTCAAAAATTGTTCAATATTTAAAAAAATGGTCAATAATTGTCATCATTTTTGAAAAAATGGTCACTAATTATAAAAAATTTGTCAAAAATGGTCAATAATTGTTAAAAATTGTCAAAATTTTTGAAAAATGGTCAAAAATGGTCGATAATAGTCAGAACCTGTCAAAAATGCTCAAAAATTGTCCAAAACTGTCAAAAACGGTCAAAAATTGTTAAGTATTTTAAACAATGGTCAAAAATAGTCAATAATTGTTAAAATTTTGAAAAATTGTTAAAATTTTGAAAAATGGTCAAAAATAATTGTTAAACATTTTGAAAAATGTACAATAATTGTAAATATTTTTGAAAAATTGTCAAAAATGGTCAATAATTGTCAGAAACTGTCAAAAATCGGTAGCTTTCATTGTTAAGAATCACAACACATAATTATTTTTCGAGAAAAAGTTATTTTGTAACAATGGCAGATATTATTTAAAAGGGCCTTAGCTGTAAAATAGAATAAGTCATATATTAAAAAACTTTTTTCAATATATAATTTAATACTCTAATAGAGGGCGGAAAGACCTTTAATATAAAAAAAGAAAATTTTATATTCGTTTTGAAAAATAATTGAGTTACAGGCCGTCAAAGTCCGACGGTTTCCGAGAAAAGTGTTATTATAGCTGCGCGGTCGAGTTTGAAGGTCCGCGGCCAGTATCTCTCTCGAGTCCTCGATCGACTTTCACTCCGCGACACCGTGATTTGGATTTTAAGAAACTTACCTTTCATCCAAACTCCCAATATTTCAAACAATGAAAGTTCTCAGTATTACGGTACCGATTATTTTTGGTTTTTTTACCTACTCACCCAAATTGTTCAACAATGGGCGTTGGACTAGCTAGTTTATTGGACTAGCCTAGTTTTGTAGGACTTTTGAAGGCGAATAAGAAAGTATTTAACTTTTTTTTTTGTAAAATCCGAGGGAAAAAAATATAAGAGAAAAACGTAAGATATCCATAAAATGACAGTTTTAATTGACTGTTAAACATTCGAATCGCTCGAATCGCTTAAGTTGGATCCTCAGCCTCAGCAGGATCTACACATAGTAAAAGTTTTCTTCCTATGCTTTCATAAGTCTCCTTCTGTTGGGACTTTAAGGTAGTGTAACCATAGTACTATATTTTGTGATAGTTTTCAAGACCTAAATCTAGTCCCAAATCCCACAAATTACATTTCCTGGTGGTGATTTAGGGTTCTGGAATTAATTTAAAACTGTTTAGGCTTGGGATTAAATAAATGAAAGTGCAAAGCCTCAAGCTAGAGAGAGAAACAATTAAGGGGTCACTACAAAGGGTTTTTAAGAAAATAGAAGAGGTGGATCCAAACGATGAAGAGCGCATCCAGCGATTCCTGCAACAAGTTATGGATAAAGCAGAACGCGTGTTTGCGTTGAATAGTAGCATTAAAGAAAATATTCATTGAAGAAGAAATTAGTACAGAAGATATTAGTGAAGAAATAGATAATGAAGAGAACAAGTTTGTAAATACAGAAACCGATGTGAGTTTATGATTAAAAATATAAGAGAAATTCAAATAAAGGAGTCTAGAGATGAAAAATGTAGAAGAGATAAGACAAATAACAAAACAAGAATCAATAATAAGAAAAAATAAAGAGAAAACAATTGAAGTGGTATGGACGTATTGTCAGAATGAAAACAGATAGAATTACAAGAAAGGTGATGGAAGCTGAAAGTACTATTCACAGAAGAAGGGGTAGAACGAGAAGAAAGTGGATATACCAAATAAAGGAGATAGGGAATGAGAAAGGAAAAACTCTAGAAGAAATGAAAAGATTAGCAAGAGACAGGAAATAGTGGAAGCATTGGGTACCTACAAAAGAAACCGGAATCCTCGTTCGACACCTGAAAACGTAGAGGGAAAAGAGAAGAAGAAGAAGAAGAGGTTAGAAGGTATGACATAAACTTCAGTGATTACAATTGAAATTAAAAATTTGCAAATAAAATGTCGTCTATTTATAAAAGATTAATTCCATCATGATTTAACTTGAACTCTTTCTTGTTAGAAAGGTTGGTAAAATAGTTAACGTAAAATCGTTACTGAACTTCACTAGAATGTTTTATAAAGTTTATAATAGAAATGTTTGGTTGAGAAGACAGTAGTTTAAAAGTAAAGTGCTAGATTCAGTACTTTATATTGAGGATCGCTTTAAAGTATTTGAGTGTGCAGTTTGACCATATTAGTCACTTTCCTGTACTTTTGTTCACAAATAGATAAATGGATTTATTTATGGTATCTGCCAGAATATTTAGGGCCGGCTGACTGATGGATTTTCAATTTATTGATTGAGAGAATCGGGTTCAATATTCAACTATGGAGTAGAGCAGGTCTATCGAGCTGATTTATTGATTAGTTCGGTACCACCACTCTTTAGCCTTTAGACTTTTCGTGCTCTTGGTTATACCGTTTATGTAAAGAGACCAGTAGCCCTTATCAGGCTCAACAGTCTTTTCACTAGGTCTTTCTTGGAGAAGTCCTCCCTTTTTAAACTCTAGTCCTAGGAATCTACATCTCCAATGAGACAGTGCTTCACATTCGAAGGTAATGTGAAAAGCTGTTTCCTCCTCTTCCATGCTCAACCGACAGATAGGTCCCTCCCTATATATGCCAAGTGTATGTATGTGTTTCCTTAGGGTACAGTGAACGATGAGTAATCCCGTCACTTTCCTTAGCTGGCCCCTGGTGAGGTTTAATATTTCGTTAGTCAACGACTCCGAGGAATTTATGACCAGGAGTTTGCTGTGTTCCTGTTTTGGTACGTGTCTCCAGTAAGTGTGATGTTTAGTTTGAATCCACCGAGATGTACAACCACGTGCAGCAGATTTTGATATTCCAGTGAATGCAGTTTCAGACCCTAGCTTTGCCTTTTCATTGTCTACAATACCCTTGTGCCCCGGAAACCACTTAAGGGTAAAAAATTTTTGTAGGCAGTCTGATCTGATCTGGGGACGTGAGGAAGATTTCAGTGGTGCCTGACTATCTGAGAGTATGAGGATCTTTTGGGGGAACTTTTGCTGTGTTCCTGTCGAGCTGCAAGTGCCCCAAGGCCAAGGGCTGCTTTAATAAAAATGTCTCAATAGATATGGTTTACGAAGAAAAAATGCAATGATGGTATTATTTTGGTTCATTCAAAAAATATCATATTACTGGAAAAAATAGTGGGAAAGGGGAGGAAGTTGGTTGCTATGCATCAATATTAACTTGCTCAGAGTTAAGCAAGTTGGGATATCGTTCTTCCGGCAGTAACTTAGAAAAGTCCAATAAAGTGCAGATCCATCTTGGTGGAAATAATCTAATTGCTAAGGTTTGCTCTGCTCACTGAAATTGTGAAGGTAGTGAAAACTCTCCATCGTTTTTTTTTTGGAGCTGCTAAATAGATTTTCGTATTTTATTTTACAAGATATAATTTACATCTGGTGAGTTTATGGGTTAAGGTAAACCTTACTCCGGATTGGCTATTAATTTTTCAGTACACTGTAGTATTATTGGGAGTTTTGAAAAAAAAGATCGCTTTTTAAAAATCATCGACATGTTTCGTTCGCGGCTCGCGGTTGTGATAGTCAATAGATAAAACACATAAAACAGCTTTTTTAATAATTTCAATGAAATTGCATAGTTAGTGGACGTAATCGTAAAACACAATAAAGCGAACGAAATGGATTGATATACTATACAAAAATGCACAAATGAGGAATGTGGTGTTTTAACCTGACAATCCCGTTTCCCGTTTTTCCGGTTAAATTGGAATATATATCATACTGGATAAATAAAAAAAAATTGCACAACGATTTGTTTATTATTAACCTAGATATTTATTGTGTATCAGTTTTTTAATGAATTTTACATTAACTTTAAAAGCTATGAGGTATTTCCCCCCAAAAAAATGTGCCTTTATTCGAATTCGATTTTTTGACAAGTTGTCTTAGACAGGTAAAACTACTGGCGCCTGATATTCTAATCTGTAGGATTTAGATCCTATAGGAATATGATCCCATGCTTTTATTTCCCATAGGAAACTCTATTTGGACATGTCACCTATTCTTGAATCCGATGGAATAGTTTTTCCCAGTTTATTGATGGAATGGGGTTTGTCGTTGATGGTTTCTTGTGTTTTAACGAATACACCAATTAAAAATGTAAAAATTATATTGGTAATAACCATAGAGAAATAAAATTTATCAGTTTCCAATAATGAGGATATGTACACAATTATTTGGAAATAAATATGTATGTGCAAGAATTTAAACAAAAAAATGGACAGAGATAATGATGGAAAAGTTCAAAGAGGAGGCAGTATAAGTAGAGAGCAAAAAAAACTGCTGATAGAGATAATGGAGGTCTCCGAGGACTTAAGAAAGGGAAAATTCCATCAACTTTTCTTCTACAAAGAGGTTAAATGAAATTCCGGGAGCAAAAAAGGATTGGATTCATTGGCGAAGGGTAGATAAAAAACACCTTATTAATCTAGTCTCATCATACATCTTGATTTCATGGAGGTAGACTGGGCAAGATTCCAAGAAAAATAACAAGAAAAAAAAACACTGATACAAAAATGTATGAAATGTACAGGAGGAGGACCACCCATAGATGTAATTTTAACAGAAGAAGATGAAAATCTCCTTCAGATTCTAGATGTCAATGCCCTAGATGGTGATGACAATGTTGCAGAATCTGAAGTAGTTTTTGTAAGTTTGAATTCAGTCATTATTATATAAAGTTTTGATATTTTAGTTTTCTTAATTATGATATGTTTTCAGTTACAGCCAGAACACAATTATGCTGAAGAAATCTGAAATAATGAAGAGGAATCGTTGGCGTTCGAAAAAACTGAACAAGCCTTGGAACAAGCTGAAGGGAGCCGAAACGGAAATGAGAACGAGCCAAAAAAATTATAAAAAGGAAGAATATAGCAACACAGCGCTTGGTACATTCCCAAAATGCCCGTGGCGAAATGAGCAGAATTGCTGAAAAGGAAGTAGAAATAAATAAAAGTACTATCAACAAAAAATAGAAATACTGAGAGAGAATCTTTAAATTGGCAATAGGATTGCCTCTGCACTAGAGCACATGGTGGCTCAATCCTCAAGATTGTAAATAATAATTTGACCATTTTTCTTAATGATGAAAATTACCTTTTTGTACTTCCAATAATTTTTATTGTTATATTTTGGATTGCAAGGTTTTTTTGGGTTTCTATAGTTTTTAATCATTTTATGTTTTTTGACTGACTTGTGATGTTGTTTTTTTTTGGTTTATAATATTTTTTACTGACTTCTGTGATGTTATTTTTTGTTGTTTTTTATTGATGTGAAACATCTATTTATAGGCGGAGGGTGAACCTGATTTTTGGCGTGGCGAGAATTGCCGTGGCGACGCTTTGCCTCGCTATATGATGGTATATATGTACTATACATAGTAGTACTATACGTAGTAGTGTGTGAGATGGGGCAACCCAATGCCATGCGCAATCGTTCTTGCCGCACTGAGCTCGCACACCTAGGTGTGAAAAATTGTCAAAAATGGTTAATAATTGTCAAAAACTATCAAAAATGGTCGAAAATTGTCAAAATTTTGAAAAAATGGTTAATAATTGCCAAATATGTTAAGATTTTTAAGAAATTGTCAAAAATTTTGAAATATGGTCAATAATTGTCAAAAATTTGGAAAAATGGTCAATAATTGTCAAAAACTGTCAAAATTTTGAAAAAATGATTAATGATTGCCAAATATTTTCAAAAATTGTCAAAAATTTGGAAAAATGGTCAATAATTGTCAAAAACTGTCAAAAATTGGCAAAAATGGTCAATATTTGTAAAAATTCTGAAAAAATGGTCAATATTTGTAAAAATTCTGAAAAAATGGTCAATAAATATTAAAGATTTTGAAAAATGGTTAAAATTTTTTAAAAATTGTCAAAAATGGTCAATAATTGTCAAAGACGGTCAATAATTGTAAAAGCCAATCAAAGATCGTCAAAAATGGTCAAAAATGGTCAAAAATGGTCAAAAATGGTCAAAAATGGTCAAAAATGGTCAAAAATGGTCAAAAATGGTCAAAAATGGTCAAAAATGGTCAAAAATGGTCAAAAATGGTCAAAAATGGTCAAAAATGGTCAAAAATGGTCAAAAATGGTCAAAAATGGTCAAAAATGGTCAAAAATAGTCAAAAACGGTGAAAAATGGTGAAAAATTGTTAAATATTTGAAAAAATGGTGAATGATTGTCAACATTTTTGTAAAATTGTCAAAAATGGTCAATAATTGTTGAAATTAGGAAAAATGGTAAAAAATTCTCAAAATTTTGAGAAAATGGTCAATAATTATGAAAAACTGCCAAAAATGGTCAATAATTGTTAAAAATTGTCAAAGTTTTTGAAAAATTGTCAAAAATTGTTAAATATTTTGAAAAATGTACAATAATTGTCAAAATTTTTGGAAAATTGTCAAAAATGGTCAATCATTGTCAGAAACTGTCAAAATTTTTGGAAAATTGTCAAAAATGGTCAATAATTGTTGAAAATTTTTGAAAAATCGTCAACATTTTTGAAATATTGTCAAAAGTGGTCAATAATTGTCAAAAATTTTGAAAAAATGGTAAGTAATTGTCAAAATTTTTAAAAAATGGTAAATAATTATAAAAAACTGTCAAAAATGGTCAATAATTGTTGAAAATTGTGAAAATTTTTGAAAAATGGTCAAAAATGGTCTAATAAGAAAAAAAGGTCTTACAATATTCCGAGGGTCGCGAACCTTACCGAATCCGTCTTAGATTCTGACAATTTAAGATAATGATTGTAATCACACGCAATATACTTTCTTTCTCTGTCGCTTCCATATATCACTTTTTCAATCTGTTCTTTTATGCATATAAATTTTACAAAACAATTTCGATGTTTCACATCCGCCAGGCGACCCGTGACGGCTCACACATTTTTTATTTATTAATATATTTATATTTGTATACTTAATAGATTTGTTTTACTATAATAATATACATCGTATTTTTTCCAATTATTTTGATTCTACAACATGTGAATATAAATTTCAGGATAAATATTAGGCAAAATAATTATGAGATGCGGTAACAATAGGATTTATTCAAAGAGTAACCTTTATACATACATACACAAATTCAGTGGAAATAATTTCTAATAATGTTCCGTTGTATTCTCCTACCCCTAATAAGATCAGCATTTTGTCTGGTAACGCCATTATTATAATTATCTATGTGTTGCATTGGTCCATAAATACCTTAATCTGCTATTTAATTATCCCTACCATCTAGATTTTTCCAATATTATTTTCCAAACAAATATTGTATTTTGGAACATACATTTGGAGCATAATGTAAAACCCTATGTTTCAGCAAGCATCTGAAACGCATTTTAAGTAGACCATTGCATCTATCGATAGTACTTTGCTTTGTTATAATTAAATTCTGGTGTATCTGGCAAAGGATCTTGCCAGGTGCTTCCAGGAATGGATCCAGCATATCAATCAACTCTCTATGGACGTCTTTGGATTATCGAAAAACTTTAATGAATAGATTATTTGACAAACACTCAAATGGGTCTCTTCTAGACATGAACCTTCTTCTGTGCCTTTTGGCTAATTTTTCAGCCACCTCCAAATTTCGTAGAGCCTCTAGATGAGCCAATTCATCTAAGTTTGCCTTCTCCACTAATGTAATGTTTTATCTTTCTAAATTTGATTCACGAAACAACGAAATTGTAAACATAAACGATCCTATCACATTTATTGTGTTTCCCATTGGAAATTGCTTATTCCCATGGATAATGGCATTGGAAGCATTTGAAATGTGAAGGAATATGTTCCCATACTATGGTTCGAGAATACATTATCTGAAGTTTCCATAGGAAACATCACATTTTTCCCATGGGATCCAATTCCTACAGATTCGAGAATCGGGCGTCTGGTCTATGAAAACTTATTCCAAGCGACAAGCGATGCTCCCTCTGGAACCTGAAAGTTAAACTCTACTGTATCTTTCCTACTTTTTTAAGAATTGTTCACTTATTTGCAAAACAAAATATATCCAGAAACAACCATTTTATAATACCGTACAGTGCAGTGCTAGATTCCACCACCGATTACATTAGCCCGAAATCCGCATGAAGAAAGATGTTTATTATAAAATTCTGCCACCTATGGTTATTTAATAGTATCGAAGTTTCACCTGTTTATGGCATTCTTTTATCATATAATTTTTTCTATGTCTTCAAACTTTTAGTTTCGATCCATTTAATTCTCGAAGAGAAACTCCCCAAAACCATAATCAGGTTTCATATATCCAATTATCCCACAGCAGTTCTATGTAATATTTTGTAAATGATTCGATACTATGAGCAGAAAAAGATACGAACGTGAAGGAAGGTGCCAATAAAACGGTTCTTTACGAAAATATTTTCTCAGGGGGCGCGAGCCGAAGCCGTTTAAGGGGCTCTAACGACCGCGGCCGCCATCCAAGATGAATCAGATAAAAAAAATAGTTGGGATCATTTCCTTAACGACCGAGACACTTTCCTGTTTGTGTGTGTTTGTGTGGGGACTGCTGCTGGCTAAAAAGAAGAAGTTCTTTGTGTTTGTGTGGGTTGGGTATGCAACTATAACGTGAACCACAGGCGTACTATAATATTTCTCTATTCTATTATGTTCTTATAAAGCTTTCTGGGGACGAAGACAGTAGTAAAGTAACTTTACGTCGAAGAAAACAAATGTCATGATAGACATGAAATACAAACCAATCACAATTAATTAAAATGTGAAGTGAAAAGAGACAGCTACTGCTCCTATCGCATATTACTAGTGATGAGCGATATTTCACAAACTGTTATTTTTTCACTGATACGAACAAATCACAGTCAGTCACAGTTCCTATAATCAAATCTAAAGCGTGACGTGATCACATCCAGCAAAAACGACAGAGAATTGAATGAATTAATCGAAATCGAACATAATATAATCTCCTTGATCTTCATCGCTCTAATTCGACGAAAAATTGTCAATAAGATCGAATTTTGTTTTGTTGATTACCGTAAGATTATAAAGTCACTGTGCTGTTTATTCTAGTAACGAGGAACGGCAAACGGTATCCTAATATTTTGTATTTACTATATTATTATGGTATGATGACTCTGATATCTATGATACCGTGAAATCATGAGAAGGAACGATATTTTAGTGTTACGTGATAACGTGATCACACTGATCACAGCCAGCGAAAACGACAATGAATGAATTTTCGAAATCGAACATAATTTTGAAACATTTTTTTTAGCTTAGTAGGGAAATTTGAGAATACAATAAAATACTGTACTGATACCGAAGCATATGGATACATTTGAATATCAAATGTCGTGATCACGTCACGTTTTAAAATAACTGATATGAAAAATCACGATATAATTTCATAACGTAATTAAAAAATCACGATATCGCTCATCACTACATATTACCGACAAAATGAATTTTACTGTGTAGCCAGGAGGTATTTGATAGTAAACAATACGAAGATGTTAAAACGCAAGAAGACACAGCAACAATTCGTGTGGTAGCCACGAGGTAGTCAAAATTTGCAGATTCGACCATGCAGGTGGAGGTGGAAAGTCTTGGCCAAGAGACACGGTCATAATCAAGAGGAGTTTTATTGTACTTATAGAAAAGTTATCAAAACTGAAACTTTTTAACAACATTCCATTCATAGTCATTAAATATAAATCCTCTACAAGGCTACTTTTAAGACATGGAATACCCTACCTGGGATGACGGTACCAAAAATGATGGTTAATGTTTTTCTACCAATTTTTCCAAAATATTTATCACTAATGAAAATTGAAAGGAGTTGCTTAGTCTTTCGAATATTTTATTCCTACTCTCTTAAGTTTTGGAATTAATATTGCCGTTTGTCAGACAAATACTTTAAACCAACCGAAAAAAAAATTTAAACATAAAGATCAAGATAATGCTTAAAATGTTTTTGGCTTTAATTGCGCAACGGAATATTCATTTACAAGATAATCCTCAATCCCGTCTATATAAAGGGATGTATTAAGACTTTTTGGTTCCGGTTTCATGCATTTTTTAAATACATAACAGCTTTCCAAGCTTTCCAGCCGGTTACTACCTTTCCATTTTCCATAATATTAAGTAAACATTTTATCTTATAAAGCGATAAATTTGGAATATTCGGATTTACTAAAAGGTTGCACAGTTGGATTTATATCTCCTACACTCAATTGAATAATTCAGTCATTTTTTTAAAAGGAGTTTCAAAGATCTAACATCTTACACATTTACATTACTTCATATCCATTAGGTAGTTTGGCGACACTGTGTTAATGTATGTATTGCCCCCTTACTTCTACTTAGTTCCTGAGGAAAGTCTCAGAGACTAGTAGCTTCTTTTAGTCCTATTTCCCTGAGGAATTTTAGGATATCTGCTGGCTTTAACTTAGAACGTTGGAAGTTTACATAAGTATGAGTAGGAAGGTCGACAGGTACGAAATCAAGTTCAGAACGTGAAATAAAACATGAAAATTTATTATTTATTATTTAATATTTACTTACGGTGAACTTGAACCGTTGTATTTCGAATTTTTCCCTGACTGTTATGACAATATCATCGGCATATCCCTGGCAGGATGACACTGTGTTAAAGAAATATTACAATTTTTGTTTAAAATATTAATCAATACGTTTTGCCCTTCCGTCTACGCTTGTGTATATAAACGACCAAAAAATCTTGCTTGTATAGGCATTCCATTGAGAGAAGTAATAAATAAATTAATATAACCTGTCCACTTCGAAAATACTACACAATATCGAAAAAGGTGTTGGGATAGTAACCTTGGGCTATTGTCCGGTGGCTCTGCGTGGCCCGGCAGATTCTTTTGTCACACTTAACACTATTCGATCATCCGAATTCCCAATAAGAGGATTACGAAATACGCTTTTGATACAAAGTTTTGTGTACTTTTAGTTTTTGTTTCCCTTTCCTTTAGTTTTTTACTTTTCTTTGAGAAACTACCTGACGACTACGAGAGCACACGTATTTCGGACGTGATCAGGAAATTACGGTTAGGATTTTGGGTAAGAAGGAGTGATTTTACCTGGGAACGTCTTCTCTTGGGTGGTACCATTCATAATAAAAATAAAAATAAATTGATACATAAAACAAGTCATAGAAAATATTCACAAAATAATACATACAAATGATAAATCTTTATAAATATAATTCTTCTGTGTCTGTATCCCAAGTAGCATTCAACGTAGCTGCCACTACATTGGAAATTGCCAAATTCTCTTCCACGTAATAGAAACCGTTCTATTCATCACCATCATCACGGCAGTTCAATCCCGAGGGATTATGGCTAGCCCAATAGAGCTGTATTTAATCCTATAAACGAGGTGGATTACTGCTCTTATCAGTGCGACTATAATCTTTTATCTATCCTGGCCTCATTTGTTATAGTTCTCCATTAACTTCTGTCTCTGCATTTTGTTTTCCAGTCACTGATTCAATGCTTTTATATCTTTCTCTACTTGATCCCACCATCTGCTTCGTGGTCTTCCTCTTGTTCTCGTCTTCAATGGAACCCATGCTGTTATTATTTTTAATATTTCTGTTGGTGTTCTTCTCATAATGTGTCCCATCCATTCCAGTCTCCTTGCTTTTATATATCGGACTATATTTTCTCCACCTGCTTCCTTTTCTAATTCTATGTTTCTTTTTAATCTTCTTTCTCCATCTCTTGTTATGTCTGGTCCAAGTATTGTTCTCAAAATTCTCCTTTCTATTATTTTTAGATCTTCTGCTTCTTTTTTGTTCATAGTTGTTGTTTCGAGTGCGTAAGTAATGACTGGTCTGATCAAAGTCTTATAGATTTGTATTTTTGTTTTTATGCTGATCGATTTAGATTTTAATAATTTCTTATTTATGCCAAGAATTTGGTTTCCTTTCATTACACCATCTCTTATCTTGCCTTTACAAGTTTGTCCTATAGATGTTCCTGAATGACTGAAGCTTGATACAATTCCAAACTTGTAATTTTTGAGTATCATTGTTCGGTTTTTCTTTCCCCACTCGCATTTATTTTGTTTTGTTTTCAGTTATTCGTAGCCTGAATCTTTCTGACTCTGCGTCTAGCTTCTCTACTGCTTTTATTAGACTTCTCTTAGTTCTAGCCACTATGGTGAGGTCGTCGGCATAAGCAATTAACTGTTCTATACTTATTGATTGCACCTGGTTTTTTATTTCTGCTTGTTCCGTTTTCATGTCTCCTATCAGACTAATGCTTTTATCTAATTTGTCTTTTTTATAATTGTTTTTTAGGGGGGTTCTTTTTGTTTTTTTGCTTCTTTCAAAGTCTCCGCTCGACTCTTCTGCTGCTCTCCTTTTCCTACTTGAATCATCTGTTGAATACTCTTCATCACTTTTCATTGTACAGACTAGGTAAAAGCTCGGGTTGACCAAAAGTTGACCAAAACCCCAATATCCACAGTAAAAGACATTATCATTAAGCCAAGACATAAACGAAAAATACGAAGTGACGCTAATAAAACCAAATGCAAAGTGATATAATCCGAAGAACGATATATATGCGGATACCCTGTATAGTACAAAATGTGGCCACTATTACACTACATCTTTTTTATTTGAAACATTTTTTGATAACATCTGTCAATTTGGTGAAATAAATCAAAGCGTATACGGTGGGCCACCCTGTTCAATTTGTTAAATTTAGTGATCTTTTTCATAAAATAAATTTAATTAATGTTTTAGTATCTAGATTTTACCGACTACGGATTTATAAACTTTTATTATGAAATCCTTAGTTAACGAAATATTGTGAAACGTTCTTTACCTAAGGCCTTTATGTTCCCATATCTCATTACTTTCCATGATCTAAAATAAAACAGGAAGTAAAATAACAAGCAGTTACTGGATTCCTTTCCTAGATTAAAAACTATCAAAATTTTATTTACCAACAAGAGTTTTTATTCATTTAACTACTTGAAACAACGACTAAAAAGTTCAGCTATAAATTTGGAATCTTAGAGAAACAACCTCTGGTTTGTGAACATTTTTATTGCCGCTATCATATAACCGCCATAAATAACTTCGTTTTACCGGTGAGACGTATCAAAGAGAAGAAGAGAATGAGTGATAGAACGAAACGTCGTCTTTTATTCTCGAAGTACGTTGTTATTCTCCTCAGATTTGGATAAAAATGTTGGGGCAGACGTTACTCGCTCCCATTACAACAGGGACAACATTCCTATCTTATTTCGTCCGTACTCCCATTTAAATACTTTAGAGAGATATCATGACATCATTTGATACAACATTACATAATGATATTGTAGATGGATCATTTTTTACGGGAAAAAAAATTATACCTTAATGAGTTTCATGTATTCAACATTTTTGTCAATAATACCTTCCAGAAACTCTCCTGCTACAAGCAAATCACAAAAGATTGCATAAGAGGGGAAATTGGGAACTGGCTAGATAGGGAACACCAACTCAAATGGAGGTTGACACAAGGGTACCTCCTTAGAAAGAGATTACTGAACAAGGTAGACAAGGAACTCTCAACCAGGTAAGAGACATTACTCACATACTCTGCTTCTGCGAGAACTTACAAGAACTTAGACGGAAGCACTTTGGAGAGAAATTAATACAACCATCACAACTACTGAAAATCCCTCCAGTCAAACTAGTTGCCTTTATAGAAGACCCGAAGCTCCTGGAATGGAAGCAGATAACATGGGAAATGGTACAAAGATTAAGTTCAAGTGCCTGGGCTGATGAGCACAACCCAAATATATAAATGAATGAATGAAGTCATTCCAGCAGGATAGAGCATGATTCCACAACAATAGAATGTGAGAAGAGGAGTGTCCACATTAAAACAGTATTATCGGTAAATGAACAGGACTGAACACAAGAAGAGAAACCAATGGAAAAAGTAGAAAAGGAAAGTAAAAGCTCAGAAGAAGAAGAAATACTGGAAGAGTTAGGAAAACTAAAATATATGTTAAGGTCACTGGAGAAGACTAAATAGAGAAAGAACTATTGAAACACGAAGATCAACAGTTACATAATCAAATATTTCATCTGATTAAACATATATGGTTACGAAACTCAATATGTACATTATTGATGTGTAACATCTTTCCAGTCGGTTCCCTGCAATTTGTGGCAGCGATTTCGTGAAATGGGACGGAAGTGTGTAACAGGAAGCCAGTGGAGCGCGCGCTGTTTGATTTGACCAATAGGAATGGAGAACTATCGATGGTTTATCGATAACTATCGATATTTTTGACTATCGAAAAAAATCGATAGCTTACGGTACTATCGATAGTTGAGATGTTTAGGTGAAAAATATAAATATACTTTGAAAACTGATATGGAGTAAAAATTATATCAAAAAATGGGAAAGTGAGAGAGAGAGAGGGGGGGGGGGAGATGGGATAGAGAGATGGGAGAAAAAGAGAGATGGGAGGGAGAGAGTGAGAAAGAGAAAGAGATATAGGAAAGAGAGAGAATATGGGAGAGAGAGAGAGATGGGAGAGAAAGGGAGAGAGAGAGAGAGAGGGAGAGAGAGAGAAAGAGATGGGAGAAAGAGAAAGATGGGAGAGAGAGATAGGAAAGAGAGAAAGAGAGAGATGGGATAGAGAAAGAAAGATGAGATAGAGAGATGGCAGAGACAGGTATGGAAGAAAGAGACAGTGAGAGAGATGGGAGAGCGAGAGAGAAGGAAGAGAAAAAGAGAAAGACGGGAGAGAAAGAGAGTGAATTGCGTGTGAGTACAATCATTATTTTAAACTGAGAGAATCTAAGACGGATTCGGTAATGTTCGCGACCCTCGTTATTTTTGTAACGCATTTTTTTCTCATTAGAAAGCCACCCATTACTTATAGAACATTTTAAAAGAAAACAAATTCACTTTTGGAAGAGAAAATGGCTTTTAAAAGTACTAAAAATCCGCCATTTTTTTTTCAATTTCTGACTATTACTGATAATTTTTGACAATTATTGATCATTTTCAAAATTTTGACAATTTTTGACAATTATTGACCATTTTTGTCAATAATTGACCATTTTTGTCAATAGTTGACCATTTTTCAAAAATTTTGACAATTTTTGAAAATTATTGACCATTCTTGACAGTATTTGACAATTATTAACCATATTTCAAAATTCTTACAATTATTGACAATTTTTGATAATTATTGACCTTTCTTGACTATTTTTCTAAATTTTTGACAATTATTATTGACCATTTTTCAAAATTTCAACAAGTATCGACCATTTTTGACAATTATTGACTATTTTTGAAAACTTTTGACAATTATTGCCCATTTTTGACAATTTTTGATATTATTATTAACAATTTTAGATAATTATTGACCATTTTTCAAAATTTTCGACAATTATTGACCATTTTTGACAATTAATGACCATTTTTCAAAATTTTGGCAATTATTGACCATTTTTTACAATTATTGACCATTTCTGATAATTATTGACTATTTTTGACCGTTTTTGACAATTTTTCAAAATTATTGGCCATTTCTGACAGTTTTTGACAGATATTAACAATTATTGACCATTTTTCAAAATCTCTGACAATTTTTGACAAAGTTGATAAGTTGTTTTGAAATAAATATATATATTCATGTATATTTTTAACATTTTGACAAAAATCGTACAATGATGTTACCGATTGTAAAACTATCAAAAATTATCGATAATAATCGATAGTAAAAATAGCACTATCGATAAATATCGATAGTCGGGACTATCGATAGTTCTCCATTCCTTTTGACCAATGAGTGCGAGCCGTTGTTAAATTCTGCCGTCAGATGGTACAGTGTATGCATCAGCTGTGCACTTAAGCTACATTGTTGTGTATAAAGTTTGCGCCTGAGACGACATTTTGTTAAATGCATTTTTATAACGAATAATAAAACTTGATCAAGCATTGTTGGCTGGAA
Source organism: Lochmaea crataegi (assembly GCA_947563755.1). Taxonomy (NCBI): domain Eukaryota; kingdom Metazoa; phylum Arthropoda; class Insecta; order Coleoptera; family Chrysomelidae; genus Lochmaea; species Lochmaea crataegi. Next base: position 1,792,510 of record OX387433.1, on the reverse strand, counting down.
GTCTACATTAAGTTTGTATGTATTTAGATGTATCGCTATAGCAGTGACTAAAATCCGCCACGTATATTTCACCAAGAACGTAATAAATTTGTCTTAAATAGAATACCACAGAGTAACTTCCAACAAACTAACAGTAAGATGTCGGAAACTAAATTCACAATAAAACTTTTGAATGAACACGAACCAACAAGTCAAAAAGATACCTGCGCCAAATGAAGAGGGATTTCTACCTGCCAGTTTATTTATTCATCACCGCAAGTGAAACAGAAATAAATTTTCTTTTGTGTTTATCAAACGGAATGTACCTAAAAGTTTTGCTATGGTTTATTTGATTTATCTCTACAGAGTAGGAGGTGGAAATATCACCATTTTATTCTAGTTTAGTGACTTGTCTTACTAAAAATTAGCTTAGTTTCTTGAATGAAGAGCAAAAATTCACAATATCATTCAATAATGCCAATAAACAATTTTTGTATAGGCAACCAAACATACAATAATATTTCAAGAAAAAAGCCGTAAAACTGACTTCCAGTAGTGTTTTGACGATTGAATCTCTGGTGCGGACAAACAGTCTAAACAAATTTCTTTTTTGCGGATTTTTGATAGAATGTTTTGGGGGAGGGCACTGTAGTTGGCTTTGGTGTCGATTGAGTGTGTGTCTAGACAGTTTTGGTGAGGGGGGAGATTGTTTTTGACGTGGTTTTGGAGAATGGTCCAATCTGCTTTGTGGAAATCGCGGAAGGTGAATGAAGTCGGAGGTCGGGGGATTGGTTCGGCGAGTGAGGTTTTGACCAGGATGGGAAGGTGGTCGGAGGAGATTGAGTCTCCCAGAAAGCACTTATCGTCGTAGCACATCATGATTCTGTCTGAGCAGATGATGTGATCGACAATGGAAGCGGGTAGGTGGCTGATCAGGGTGGGTTTGTTGTTGTTTATCCTAGCTGATTCGAGAGAGAGATGTTTATTAGCTAGGGATTTGCCTGCTGGATTGGAGAGAGTGTCTCCGAAAAGGAAGTTGAAGTCACCCATAATGGTTGCCTTGGGAAGAGTTGACTCGTAATCCAGGAAAAAGAAATATAATATAGTTTTTGACTTACGTATAGTTTTTATTATATTATTCTGAAAAACTATAATAATTATTGGTGTTAATAATTTTTTCAACGTAAAAATAATTTTTTATTTACAAAAATTGTACCTAAGCTATTTGAACATATATCTACTGTCATTCATTAAAATCCCAACCTTCTATGCGGTTGAAACAAAACAGGATGTTGTTAATCAACTGGAACTTTTTCTTTGTACCTTTGGAGCGGAAAGAATTTTCTTAAGGCGTGAATACAATGGCCGTCGAGATTTTTATGTGGGTTGAGTCCTTACATACAGATTAATTTTAAAGGAACATAGGTAGAAGAGATTTATTTTAACGGTTGTATTGTTAAGAATCGTATTTTACTAAAATCTACTTTGGGTATTTGATAAAGAGTGAATTATAAAAGAAATTAAATAAACACAACTGAAAATATATTTTCCTACGACCACCAACCAAAACACTATTTTGCACATTGGTTATAATACAAAAAATTAACAATTTCTCATAGCAACAAAAGTTGTGGGGAAAGTGGCATAAGGCATAGCCAAAGTGACGTTAGGCATACCCAAAATAAATAGCCACAGCAAATTGTTTGATTTCTGGATGGAGGTTGTAGGAAAAATACAGTGTGCAACACGTGCGCAAATGCCAATTATCATCATTCATTAATAAAAATATGCATTATTATTAATGTATGACAAAAAACGCTACAAACGATTGTAACAGAATCCAGAAGAAGGGGACTGGAAATCAATGAGAAAAAAACAAAATACATGGAACTACAACAAAGACAAGAGAACCACTAAAATAAGAATATACAAGACAGCAATAAGAACAGCAGTCACTTATGCAGCCGAAACTACAGCAATGACAAATGGAGAGAAAGAAAAGTAGGAAAATATTTGAAAGGAAAATTATTAGGAAAATTTATGGACCAAAGAAATTAAATGAGGGACAGTATGAAACATTAACAAACTTGGAAATAGAAAAAATACTGGAAACTGAGAACATAGGAAGAATAATAAAGGCATCCAGAATGAGATGGCTTGGACATATCAAAAGGATGAAAGAAGGTAGTAATGTGAAGAGAATAACAGAGTGCACACCAGTTACAAACAGACCAAAAGCTATATGGATGGACCAAATAGAGAGAGACCTAGAAAAAGTGAAAATTAAAAACTGGAAGCAAAAGACCCAGGACAGGAAATAATGGAGGAAAATCGTTGAAATGGCAAAGAAACATGACAAACTTTGAATGCAAGCAGTGAATCAATAGGGATTGATTCTCCATTGAAACAAAAGGGTCTAAGAGCCAAATATTGGCGGTTACTGTTCCGGAAAGAATGTATTTCATATGCTCCACAACTCACCAATTGGTTCGATTCCCAGTGTTTTTAGATGTTTTCCCCACTTAGTTTAACCTCTGGGATGCGCGACTTCTACCTACACACACCCTCTCTCCCTTTTTGTTAATACCAGATAAAACTTGTTACTACTTGCAAGCAACTGACCTCTGAGGGCAGTTGCTTTCAACTGTGCAAGAATGGGAGAAGAATCAATTCTTCCTACTTGTGGCGAATAGATGGTACCCAGATGATTTCAAACGGACGTCCAAGTTCACCTGGTGCAGCCGACAAAAGACTTCACGTAAGTTAAGAGTATTGAATAGCATGTAATAGTCTTTCTCCATTGATTTAAGAGATTGATGTATGCTGGAGAACGGTTACTCCAGCAGGTCGATAAAAATATTTTCTGACAGCTGGGCAGTATTAACGACACTGTGAAACTGGTTTGAAATACTAGAATACTCTTAAACCAGCTGGGTATAATCAATGAGGTTGTCTTGGTATGGATTCCGAATCACACCGGATTCCTGGAGGGTAACGGAGTCGTAGGTCAACTTGCTAGGAGAGTAGATCAGTTCCAGTTCAAAAGGTCCTGACTGGAAAATCTGGTAAAGAAAACAATATTGGACCAGATAGACCGCAAAGCAAATGCATACTGGAATGACTGAGGCCTTTGTTAAAGGACCTCTCAAATCTGATGTAGAGGCTGACTAAAATGGGCTTTTTCCTTTATTTGTTTGATAACAGTTGAAACTTTTTACTACTTGCTGGCAATCTTCGAAGTTTTCATGGATGTATTTTTTAACGCAATTAATGAATTTACAACAAGAACTAGATTTTCTTGAAGAATTAGAAATTGGGAGACACCTAAGAAACCCACAATATGAAGTTGTCAATGAACCGATAAATCTAGGGAGCTCTCCACTATTAAACTGTCTTCTTAAGTAACAATTTTATTGTAAAGATAAGCATATATAGTTTTCCTTGGTTTCCTATATCATTGCACAGTTAAACTGATCTTAAATGGGAAAAATGATATCCACCTGCCTTATAATCTCCTAACTCCGAATAGAGATGATTAGGTCTTGAATTTTTTCCCTGTATCAATTATACTTTTTTTTACTCTCCAACTTCGTTTATCGTGCTGGAAATTGTTGCGCCAAAAAAAGTTAATTGTGTTGTCCTGAATTTCCTTAATATAATATGAATAACAACCTATCCTATTATATATGTATAATGGAATGGGAATTAAATTTTCATGAACTAGTTTTAACTAACAGCGCACCTATTAGAGAACTAATTAAGTATGTAGTATGACGTGTAGTAAGTACTTTCATTTTGATAATGAGGTGAGAAAATTACAAAGTGCGAATGATCGCGGAAAAGCCTTGAGGCGCAAACAAGATTGCACATGGTCGTACGTAAAATTCAAATCCACTACATTGGAAAATAAATGGGTCCAATATAACAGTAACCAGAAATAAATTACCATAGGCTGGTTGACGCACTGACAGGTACTTCCAGGAGGTCTTGCAAAGAACCTTATGAGGCCTAGGTGTTGTGAGCGTGACCTACACTCCCAACTTATCAGATCAGACCCTTAGATCCTATCGTTGCATCGAGAATTCTAGTTTCGATACAAAATGATCGAGAGCAATTTGAAACCGCCAGAATTGTTGGTTTGAGCCGATTTGGTGTACAGACTGGCGTTACCAAACAACTTTCCTGATGACCAGAAGACCAGAATCCGGTCGAAAAAGAGTAACCACCCAAAGAGATGACCGTTTCTAGGTGACCGCAAGCTTGTGGAATAGAACACCTAAGGATATAAATGTTGGTGGGTGGAACGTCAGAAGAAGATTTCATGCTGTTGGAATGTATTTTCGAATGATCGAAGGATGGCTACCGGTCCACCATTAGAACGCCTGCATTGAATTTAAAGTTCGGTTTTCCTCGAAATCGCTTGGCATAAGATGGAGCAGAGTTACTGTTCTCAGATGAGTTGGATTTGATCGAGAATGGCTCCTTGATAGCTAACAGGTTCGTTACGGTGGTTCTAACAGATCATGTTGTACATTTGAGGATCACTTTGGGCCAGCATGACATTTTCCTGTAGGGTAATGCTAAATCGAACGTAATCAGAGTGTCCACACATGAATCCCTTCTAACATGTATGGGATGTGATGCGACGACGTGTTCAAAGATATACTGTCTATATATCGTCTATTTTTAAGATATTAGTAAATTCATGTCATTAGGGAAAAAGGAAGTTCAACGGAATTTCTTCTTTTTGTAAAAGAGGGAGGTGTGATACCTTTTGGCATAAAATAAAATAAGAAATAAATTGCCTTGAAATTATTTTCAACAAATCATTGAACGTTGCAGAATGCATAAATAAAACTCACGAGGCCGACAGGTATCGAGAGTCAAGTTCATCACGTAAATAAACATATAACATCAAATAGTAAATATCAGCCTGAACTTGAACTACAATATAAATAGCATATTATTCCGTTATATTTAGTTACTATAGATAGATAATTATAATAGATTTAGTAATCTTAATTAGTTATAATGTGTAATATTAAAGTATGGTAATAAACATAACTTATCCCAGTGCAAGCAGTCGTAGTTTTATTGAAGTCAGATGACCATACGAGTGACCTGGAGGAGCACCAATTAAAGAGCCCTTTCCATAACAACAAGTTCGATGAACTTCTCAGGAGCTGCTGTTGCAAGAGCAGAATATTTTGGGATCATTGAATGGCCGACCTTCCAGAGACCTCGACCCACCTTTCAAGATATTCATCAAGATTCACTACTCCAGCGATAAGGAGGAACGGATACAAGATAATGCGTTCCATCTTGAATATATATCAATAATTTGGTCATGTTTACATTAAAATTTGATTAACTTTTACTCCAATTTCAAGTTTTAATCTAGCCCCCTATTTTCTGTACGTCTTTGATAATTCACACATCCTCATCCTTAAACTAATTGGATTAAGGATGCACCCGAATGCTGCTGGTAGTATCTTATATGCTACATGTATATCAGGAGCTTTCAAATAGTTTCACTGAAGTTTTAGCTGCTAAACTTCCCTCATTGATCAATGGCACGAGAAATGGTTGAAGATGTCTTGTCTTTGATAAAAGTTCAGGGCCGAAATAGAGTTGTTAGAGTTTTTTCTTCATCTACAGGAGAGTGTGATTGGAAATTATTTTGAATTTGTTTAGATTTTTGCAGAGTATAGACAAAATGAAAACCGAATTTAAATTTTAATACAGGTAACAAGAAAATCGAAGTATCAAGAACAAAGTTGTAACTGTAGGGAGCACAACGATAGTTTGGTTGCACCAGTCAATCCCAGAACGCGTTTTAGCTGAACTTAACCTGGGACGTAAGATCCGTTGGGATTCCTGGATATATTAAGAGCTTTCCTCACCAAAGTAGAAGCAGTGCCGTTCAATTTGAGATTTCATGTGAACAATTCAATTATTTCTGGATGAAATGAATATTTTTGCCGTTATATATTTAAAATGTATCCTGCGTTTTCCAAAAATACTAAATATTAATATTGTCCCTATCATTTAAATGTTTTCAATGAAATTACAAACTATGATCTATAAATTTTATGAGAAAATCTTTAACTTTTTATAGTAACTTTCACTTTTGTTTGATTAGATGTAATAATGTGAAACTTGACCAGGACACTCTTACAAGACCAATCGAAGAGGAAAATTATATAACAGAGAATATTTGGAAATGTAGAACAATCAGAAACACAAATATGAAAAAGAGCTCATATCTCTAAAAATTGAATGACTAAAGTTTGTCCAAAAGGAAGGGTGAAGGGAAAAAACAACAAATGTCACATTTTTTTTGTTTTGAAAAAAAGTAAATTTAGCATTTGTGGCTAGATAGTTTCAATTTTTCTTTGCTAAATTAGAAGTACATTCTATCACGTATTTGAACATATTTTAGTCAAAACTTTAAAAATCACAAAAAAAAGGTGAGCGGTCATCGGACCGCCGTCAGAAGCTTGCTTCTTATGCACAATAGAATAACCATTTTTTAAAAATTTTGACAATTTTTGACAGTTTTTGACGAATTTTGACAATTACTGACCGTCTTTGACCATTTTTGACAATTCTTCAAAAATTTTAACATCTTTGGCAATTATTGACCATTTTTTCAAAATTTTGACAATTTTTTCAAATTTTAATGATTATTGACCATTCTTGACAATTATTGACCAATTTTGACAATTATTGATCATTTTTAAAAAATTTTCAAAAATTTTGACCATTTTAGACCATTTTTCCAAATTTTCACAATTATTGACCATTTTTGACAATTTTCGAGCATTTTTGACAGGTTGTGACAATTATTGACCATTTTTGACAATTTTTCAAAAATTTTGACAATTTTTAATGATTATTGACCATTTTTGACCGTTTTTTATAATTATTGACCATTTTTTAAAAAATTTTGACAATTTTTGACCATTTTTGACAATTTTTCGAAAAATTTGACCATTTTTCAAAAATTTTGACAATTATTGACCATTTTTCCAAATTTTTGAAAAATTTTGAAAATATTTGGCAATTATTAACCATTTTTTCAAAAATTTGTCCGTTTTTGACAATTTTTGACGATTTTCCCAAATTCTTGACAATTATAGACCATATTTAAAAAATTTTGAGAATTTTTCAAAAATTTTAACAATTATTGCCCATTTTTGACAGTTTTTGGCAATTATTGACCGTCTTTGACAATTATTGACCATTTTTGACAATTTTTTAATAATTTTAACATATTTGGCAATTATTGACCATTTTTCCAAAATTTTGACCATTTTTGAGCATTTTTCAAAATTTGGAACAATTTTTGACCATTTTTCAAAATTTTAACAATTATTGATCCTTCCTATTTCGACTGCTGATATTATTCTGGACTTTACTCCAGTGATAGCATTTTGTGTCCAGATACTGTAAAAACTTGTTAGAAAACTGATAAGCCTTGGATGCTTCCTGGTAGATTCTATTTGTTTAATTTTCTGTACAGGAAAGGTGCATTTCCGGACATTTTCGTTTCAAATTTCCATTTTTCAACCATAACTTGTTCCACCTCTACTACTTGGAGTGGTGACGGTCTTATCCTTGAAATCCTCAAAAGTTCGAACCAGTCATTGGGGATTTCCATGTGTCCTAGTCTAGCCTAGTCCTAGTTATTATCTACCATTCTAGTGCAAATAGTAGATACGTATTATATCTTTTGGACGACAAAATATCGCTATTTCCAGACAAATGTGACACTCCTTGTTTTTTTCCCTTCGCCCTTCAAATGCAGATGTTGAAGCACTCTAGACAACTTTGTTTTATTAGGGATATGCCGGCATATATCGATCAAAGGAAAAACATCGGTGGTGATGGTTACAGTGACGAAGATGTTTTGGAAACCGGGTAACGAGCACTGGATACTGCTACTCCCGAAATGTGGGCAAATGCAGTAGGAAAATGCAAAAATTTAATAGAATAATCGTCGGTTCATGAAAACCGAATCGATGAAATAATTCCAGTTATAATTTACAATCCAAATGGGGAAAGTAGCCACAGTTATTCTAACTCTGACTCTGAATCTAAGGTAAGGATTAACCGACGTGCAAAATATTCATAATAAAAAGGTTTTCTTAAACGAATATTGCTTTTGAAAAACCGCTACTTTCCAACTTGAACGTCCTGCATCTCAAAAACTAGACATAGAGCTGATATGTGCTGATGAACACGTCCTTAAAAAATGTCATGGTAAACACTAAAAATTTGTGAAATAAGAGTTTTTTAATAAGAAATCGTCTGGAATCATCAGTTAAAGATATCAGAGAGGTGCGGGGGTTATGTCAATCGGTAGCTTGGTTTCTGTTCAGTTGCCATGGAAAATCGGTCAAAAAGTTGAAAGAGACTGGGACAGCACTGGAATCCTGGCGACCAAGGTCATCAAGAACGGTAGAAAACGTGGGGGGGTTTCACATTTTCTACATAAATTCGCATCCCTGAAAAAATCAATTTGGTGCAAGAATTATATCCCCAGTACGCCGGTTTGAAGTTTTGCAAATAAGCGCTTTCAACGTTAACAATCTTATTGTTTCCAGATAAAGCTCATTTTCTCTAACAAATCAAACGTTTACTCCAATAAATCAACTTCCCTATCGCATTTGAACACCTTGTATCCAAATTATGATTATAATTTAGTAAAAAATTGTGGCAGAAAAGATTTAATTTCAAAATGTGGATTCCTATTGTAAGTTCATCTCTGTAACCATTTCCAAACTTCCGCTGAGTTAACATTCTTATTTCGTAGGAAGTCACTCACTTATAAGCAAGATAAGCATCCCCCGAGTGTGTATGTGTGTAAATACGTGGTGTAGAATTCGAGCCTCACACATATATATTTATTATAAAATAACATAAATTCATTTTTAGCTAAAAAAATAAATTGTAATGGGAATGCCGCCGGGAGATGTTGATTTTTATTTTTATTCACAGAGATACCAACGAATAACAATAGAATTATTTAAAGTCTGCTGTTTTTGGCTATTCATATTTTCAATAAAAAACTACAATATTTTGACTAACATTTCACAGTAAATTCTTTTCTTTTTATGTAATATTGAATTGTTTCATTCCTCTCCAAGTAGAGATTAAATTTGATGTATTCGTCCATTCATTCATTCGTTTGGGTTGTTCTCAAAAGCCCAGATACTTGAACTGAATTTTTGTACCATCTTCCATGTCATCTACTTCCATTCCAAAAGCTCCGTGTCTTCTATAAAAGCCACTGGTGGGATTTTCAGAAGTTGTAATGGTTAAATTAATTCCTCTCCAGAGTGCTTCCGTCCAAGTACTTGTATCACATAACATCAAGTTCACATTTTCTGTACATAGGTTCAATAACTTTGCCCATTTTGTACAGTTGTTTCCTCAAGGTGCAGTGTCCATTCACCAGGTCGGTAACTGTCTTCAAAGTCTCTTGCCCAGTTTCAGTAGCCTGGTTGAGACTTCCTTGTCTACCTTGTTCAGTGAACTGTTTGTATGGAGATGCCCTCCATTTGAGTTGGTGTTCCCTATCTAGCCAGTTCCGGATTACCCCTCTTATGCAATCTTTTAACGTTTCCGGACCTATGAAGTCTCCTTTAGAGCCTTCTCTAGCTAAGCGGTCCGCCATTTCATTACCTTTTTTTTTACAGGTGGTAACCTCATTTAATGGCGAAGGGTACTTGTTATGCCTTTCACCAACAGTATCGCGACTCCGTCTGGTGGGGCCAAACCCGACTCAAAAAACCGAAGAGAATCTTGGGCATCATTTGGACCCACCAGATCCTACGGCCTGTGCCAGACAGTGCCCCTGGAACCACTATCACTAGTCGTCAGGTACACTGCTGGTAGTCTTAATTTCTTCTACCTTCTTCCTCTTCGATTTTAACAATGTCGGTAATACGCCTTAGGATCTTGTAGTTTGCCTTACTCTCCACCATCTTATCTATCACATTGTCACCTGTCAAAATGTACCCAGTTTCTATTTCCAGCTGGAGTCTCTTTTGATGAAATACTCTCAATAGAGCTCTTCTTTGAGAGCTGATGATCATATTTCTGTACCTAGCAATCTGAATTCCCTCGTACCACACCGGTGCTCCATATAACAAGATGGATTGAACCACTACATACAGCATTAGCTTTCTAGAGCTGTTGGGGCCTCCAACATTTGGCATTAGCCTGCTCAGTATTCCGCATCTCTTGTCTGCTTTGTTGCAGGCATTTTGTATATGATGGTCGAAATAAATGCCCAGTGCGCGCTGGGTTTATCATCTGTCCCTCGAAATGAAAACTGATTTTATCTCTTACTTTTGCTTCTTTCGTCCCTTTTAAGAGTATAACCTCTGTTTTATAGTATGCTAATTCTAATTTGTTTTGGTACATCCACATGTGGGACCACTTGAAGAGCTCGGTCGATCTTATTAACCAGTTCTTATCAGTCTTCAGCTTCCACCAATATGGCCAGGTCGTCTGAGTAGGCTATATGCTCCTACATCCTTCTTCCATACGAAGCCTTAGGACTTCATCATACATGACATTCCACAGGGTCCGCCCTAGGATAGATCCTTGTGGGACTTCTGTTGTGGTTTCTATTATTAGTCCGGGGATGACCTGTATCTTTCTGTCAGAAAGGTAGCTCTCGATTGCCGCTACCAGGTAATCTGGTATATTATGTTGTTTTAGTCTGGTAATAATAAGTCGCCAGTTTGCCGTATTAAAAGCATTTCTCACATCCAAAGCAACGAGGGCCTCCTACTTTCTTCTCCCACTGCACTGCCTATATGGTTGACCTCCCCTTGCGGAATCCATATTACCTTTCCGAAAGTACTCCATTCTCCTCTAATGCTCGTTCGAGTCTACCTTTGATCAATGCTTCATAGATTTTTCCCAGTACATCTAGCAACCATGTGGGTCTATATGAACTAGGGCTCTCCTCTGGTTTTCCCGGATTTCCAAATCAGCAACAATTTTGCCTTTTTCCAACTCTTGGGGAAGGATTGTCCTCTTAGTAGCTGATTCATTAGTTGTCTCACTTCTTCCAGGATAGTTTCGATGGTCTGTCTGAATATTTCGGGAAGGATGCCGTCAGGACCCGCGGCTTTTCCAAGTTCAATTTGGTCTTTGACTAGAAGGATTTTTTTTCAAAGGGAAATTATAAGGAAAGAAAAGCGGGCGCCACCTGGAAAATTATTAGTTGCTTGTCGTTCTACAGGATAGTTTCTGCCAATAACCTGATGAGGATTTTGGAAAGGTACTGATTACATATGACATTTCCTCAATAAAAACAATACCTGAAGGGTCTATAAAATTACAACAACAAAAAATACAGAGAACTTATAGTTCTGTAAATGACCTGAAGGGTTTACAAACTTACAAAAAAAAATGGAGAACTTATAGTTCTATAGATGACCTGAAGGGTCTACAAAACTATAAAAGATGAAATAAAGTGCTTAACACTTGCACTGAGAATTACGGTTGAAAAGCAAAGGAAACAGATTGCGGAAACAGAACGTTAACTACTTCCCTGTTCGTTGTTTGCAGCTTACGGCTCAGGAAAGTTGTTTCAGATCAGCTCATCAAGTTGTTTCAGAGCAGCTCATCAACGTTGCTTCAGATTAGCTCATAAAGTTGTTTCAAATCCTTCAGGCAAGATAGTTTTCCGCTAGGCAAAAAAATTTACTAACAATAATGCATCAGGGAAAATGCATCAGACTCTGATGCATTAAGAAAATGAAAAATTATAGTTTTCACCTATAATTTTTCTACATGAAAAATATAATAATTTTAGACAGCTCTACTGCTTTAGATACCAAAAAGAAATTTTAAAATTTGCATACAATTTAACAAATTGTAACAGAGACAAACTCCGACTTACGTGAGGCTACATATCACGCTTTCCTAATGCGCAGACAAAGAGGGTTTTATTCTTACTTGTTGAAAGATGTCTCAGATGGTGAGAATTATTGAAAAAAAAAACGGTGTCTCATTGTCCAAGACTTACGGTACACAATGAGACATTTTTGACATTTTTTAAAACAATATTTTGACCATTTCAAAAATTTTTTTTAAACTGAACTAACGCAATTTTATATGCAAAAGATGCTTACTAAAGCGTATTGGTATACTGTTTTGTTTTTTTGTTCACACAATTAATTTAAAAGATATTTTTGTCTCAATGTGGACTACCCTCCCCTATTGCGGGGGGAATTTCCCGATACTTCAAGAAGGATTCATATAAAATCTGTGAATGGAAAAATTAAATCCGGTCTGCCGTAGTTACGCCAATGATAATCATCAATTCAGCCATCGTAATTGTTTTGTATATTAAAGGGGCTTCGTCGATACCTTTCAAGAATTCTACCTGTATACCTACTGTGTGGTATATCCGGTGTAACAGCAGCATACGGTGAATGTGAAGAGCTGCACTTCGTTTTGCGTTGTTTTGTTAGCTCAACGCCAGACCGTAGTAAATTATACCACAGAGCTCTTATTGGGAAGGCATTATACTATGACTTTATTTTCAAATTGTCACTCCACTACCACTCAGAACTACTCTAACAAGTTACAATAAAGAAATCAGAAAGGCGAAGCGGGATTCTTGGAAAAAGTTCTGTGAGAGTATTTCTGATATACCTCGTAGTACTAGAATCCACAAGATTCTCTCTAAAGAGTCGATTGCCGAGATTGGGTCGATGAAGCGACCTGATGGCACTTTCACGACCTCTAGAAAAGAAACGTTAGAGCTTTTGATTAAAAATCACTTTCCTGGAAGTTTGACTCTGGATAACAATCGACCTCCGCTCTTTGAGGGCGCAAGGCGGCCAAAAAAGATCGATTGGGAGGCCGCCAAGGAAGTTATCACAGCACCAGCAGTTGAATGGGCAATAAAATCTTTTCAGCCTTTCAAATCTCCTGGTGAGGATGGAATATTTCCAGCTCTGCTGCAAAACGGACTGGAATTACTTTTACCCATCCTCATTAAACTGTATAGAGCTAGTCTGACGTGGAATTACATACCACCCAGTTGGTTGACGGCTAGGGTGGTATATATACCGAAAGTGGGCCGCACAGACCCACACCCTAAATCGGTCAGACCAATTAGCCCAACATCTTTCCTGCTTAAAGGACTTGAAAAAGCACTGGATTGCTACATCAGGCGGGTAGCTTTATATAATTCCCCCCTGAGCATCCACCAATATGCTTATCAAACTGGCAAATCAACAGATTTAGCATTACACAACCTTGTTGAGAAAATCACACAATCCCTTAACAACAAGGAGATTGCGGTGGCCATATTTCTTGACATTGAAGGAGCATTTGACAATGCACTACCGACCTCCATTGGTTCAGCTTTGACTGAAAAGGGCATCAAACCAACCATTACCGGTTGGATATATGCCATGCTCACTAATAGGACAGCCACTACATCTCTTCAGGACGAGACCATTAGCTTTAAGGTTTCCAGGGGCTGCCCACAAGGCGGAGTACTATCTCCCCTACTATGGTCACTCTTGATGGATAACTTGCTTAGCGCTCTCGAAAGAAGAGGGGTAGAACTGCAAGCGTATGCAGACGACCTTGTCATCTTGGCAAGGACCAAGTCAGGAAGGGTAGCATATAATACCCTCCAAAAGACGTTGGACGATGTCCACGGTTGGTATCAGAGGGAACAGATGTCTGTTAACCCTGGTAAAACTGTAATAGTTCCCTTCACTAGGAAAAGAAAGTTGGAGGATATTCCACCACTTTCCTACAATGGTGAGGTTATTCCATTTGCAGCGGAAGTAAAATATTTGGGGATTATCCTAGATATGAAACTTACTTGGAACGCTCACTTGGAAAAAGTTATCCATAAGGCCAGACTATCCTTGTGGACATGCCGTAGGATCTGTGGAAAATCTTGGGGCTTGGGACCCAAACAAATCTATTGGATATATGTGATGATCGTTAGACCAATGATCACATATGGAGCTATTGCCTGGTGGCCAAAAGCTTTACAGCGAACGGCCCAAGCAAAGCTCTCTGGTTTACAGAGACAGGCTTGCCTGGCAATTACTGGTGCTATCAGTTCCACACCTTCAGCAGCCATGGAAATCCTTCTGGACCTACCTCCTCTCCATATATTTTTGGAAAGAGAGGCTAGATGGACAACTTACAGAATTGTGCATATTTCTAAATGCACAAATCAGGCTTATACAGAACGAAGCAGAATGCTAGTGGACACTGAAAGTCACAGTATTCTGGGAATGACCTCTGACATAATGCCTCCAACAGTAAACTATGGCCTGCCTTATACCGTCCTAATTCCAAATAGAGATGAATGGGTCCTCCGTAAGGATGAACTATTAAGAGCAGACAGCTGTTGGTACACAGACGGTTCAAAAACACCCTCAGGCTCTGGTGCAGGTGTATACGGGCGCAGACCTAGGACAGAAATCTCAACCTCTCTAGGATCCTATGCAACCGTATTCCAGGCGGAAATTTACGCCATTGTTTCATGTGTGGAGAACAATAAAAATTTTCTCGGACAGCCAAGCGGCTTTGAAAGCACTTAGCTCTCACCGTGTAACGTCGAAATTGGTTTTAGACTGCCAAAGAAGACTCTCTTTAATCGGAGAACTCAATAAAGTATTGCTGGTCTGGATCCCTGGCCATTCTGGCATGGAAGGAAACGAGGAGAGAGACTCTCTTGCAAGGGAGGGTGCCGTACGTGTTTCTATCGGACCAGAACCAATAATTGGCATCGCAATAAGTTTTGCCAAACAAACACTGAATACCTGGACGGCAAGAAGAGCTTTAGACTTCTGGCATAATTTACCAGGACTGGTTCATTCAAAGGCTTTCATACATCCTTCGAAGAATGTCTCCAAGAAAATGTTAGACTATAGCAGGCATGACCTACGTTGTCTAACAGGTCTTTTAACAGGCCACTGTCATCTGAATCATCATATGCTAAAACTTGGACTGTCGGAAGATCCGACCTGCCGTCTTTGTCTGGAAGATGATGAATCAGCAGAGCATATAATTTGTGCCTGCCTCGCCGCGGCTTGAATCAGGTATCTGATGTTTGGCAGGGATTCTCTCTCGCCCTCGGACCTGAAATATCATTCACCAAATAAACTAATTGGCTTTGTTGAGAAGCTGAATTTGTTTGATGAAATCTGAATAGGTGTGAGCCACAATAGACTCTTGCGAGTCGCAGTGGAGGGCCTTATAGACCCACTCATCAAAAACCTAACCTAACCTAACCACTACCATTGGTATTTTCCATTCCAAGTTGTTCTTAGTTTTTATCTTTTTTAATTTGTCAAATCTCCGAGATGTAACAATAAAATTGTTGTTGCTTTCTTTTGATGACTTCAAATGAATTAGTCACCCAGTTAATATTTTCTAAAGACAAATAACATTTCATGCTCTGAATATATTTTAACAATGCTCACAATTGTTAATTGTTATATATGTGCCGGCTTTTTAGTTGCACCTTCTAGGTTAGTGCTCATAATTTAGAAATCAAACCAGAACCAAAGGAAATCTGTTGTCTTTGTCCGGTTACGGTTACGGTTTAAGCACTTTGACGTAACGACAGACGATATCATGGGTGCTGCTTCCTTTAGCTCCTATAAAATGTGAATATTTTTTTTCACCACTCCAAAAATTCTTCAGCTGGACAAAAAACTGTAACACGCTACTACGCCACAGCTCTATATTTTTTATTTCTATGTGCATCAAATATATGCCTGCAGGAACTGCTATACCACTGCACACTAAAGTGCAACTCTAACTCTAATTGACTACTCGTCGCAATTTTAAGTCCAAACCCGTTAGATCAAGTTCGTTGGAACATATTTTTCGTGTTCCATTTGGTTAGCTTTGAATTCGCTATTCGGATAACCAACAAAATTGGTCTCAGAGACAACCTTGTGATATGTCGAAGCAAATTTCTTTCACAAGCAGTGTCCAATGCCTTCTAAATGTAAAAATTTGATGCCTGTTGAAGTGATTCTCAACACCCACATCAAGGAAAGGTGCTGCGGATGATTATATCGGACCAGAATATGCAATTGGCCAAACGAACACTAATTATCTGAACAGCAAGAAGAGTTTTAGACTCCTGGCATAATTCACTCCAAACTAGTGTTGGACTATAGTAGGGATGATCTACGTTGTCTTTTAACAGACTACTTTCGTCTGAATCATCATATGGACTGTAGGAAGATCCGACACTAATACACCAACTCATCTCAAACCCAACCTAACCTAACACCCACATGCAATTTAAGACCACCAGGTGAGGTATCGTATTACTGACCTTCAGCTGGGTTGAAACTTGTGTATTCTGATAATAACTTTATTTTTATTAATAACTTTCTTCATCTAAATAGATATCTTAATTAGTATAATTTGTTCGGTTGCTTTCAGATGCACACAACTGTAAATGCATGTGTATAGAAGTACAAGGCCCACCTCACGTTACGCTATTCTAAACAACAAGTAAATAAAAAGTTGTAAAGAAGATGACATGGCCCGAATTTATTGGAGCGTAATTCCTTTTCAAAAGTATTTTGCGGCTGATCTTGGTCTTCAAACCATAACCGCTTGTTGTTATTCACTCAGTTGAAAACGACAATAAACTTACCACCGATATAAAGAGAGAAATCGCTATTATAAAATAAATGGAAAATAAACTGAATAATTAGAATATTGTAAAATTGAACTGATCTGTATAAGGAAAATCTGTTCGTACATATTTTTGTCTATGAAGACATTTTTTATTGATTTATTCGTGAAAAATAAATGACGTCTGATCCCGATTAAACCCACAGTCACTTCAATTACCGATTTTGCTCTAAAGCAACTATGAAAAGTTTTTTTTCGGTGAATGTAATTTAAAGAAAACCAAGACAAATTGCGAAATGGCGTGTCTTAATTTGATTATGGTAATTTCAGAACGCCATCGTCGGTGGCGAGAAAACGGTCACAGCCATTTTCCTTTTATTCACGACCTATCGATCGTTATCACTTTTATTTTAAATACTCACCATTTAATCCTGTAAATAATATGACAAGTTATAGTTACGTAGGATTAACGGCAACTCATTATCTATTATGCAAAATCTCTTACAAAATAACATTTAATATTTCTTACAGTAAATGGTTTTGATTCACATGGGATAATGTTACCTCTTCGTCTTTAATTCCAATGTATCAACTGTAGTTGATGTCAAAAGTGATGTACCAATTGTCAGGATAGCCGCCTGTAAGATCAGAATATTATTAAAAATGCGATTTTGTCCCAGAACCCATTCTTTTCATTGTACTCCACTACCACATTAAGTCCACCCGCCCAGTTATCCCCTTACCCTCGAGTAGACACATTGGCTTCTCCAAAAAGTGTTTGTCTCCTTGAGTCCAGTGCCTCACAGTCAAATGAGATGAGGGTTAGAGACTCGATCTCCAGATGCTGCGTTATACAGCCCCATTTTATGAAGGTGTTTTTTTACTGGAGCATGGCCTGTTAGAAAACCTGTAATTATCGTCAGCAGATCCCCTCAGATATAGTAGTTCTTCGGCCCGTATCATCTATGAAGATGCACCTGTTTTGGAGTGTTAGCTTTATGCCACTTTCTTCGTGTTCCCAAGGACTGATTATGGTCCAACATATATTGCTGTTCTACTCCTGTCTCTTCTATAGTCTATTTATCTGGTCTCACCCCCGGGAATGTGTCAGTTTGGGTCCTTTTTTTGAGGTATCTCTACAGTTAGTCTTTTTTCATTTCTAAAATGACCTTATTGAATGTGTGTCCTGATTTAACTGTTTTATAGCCCCATCCTTGCTTTTCCCATTTTCACAGGTGTATTTGCTATGTGCACCTTCCACAATTTGCATTTACATTCTAGTCCACATTATTCTGTTTATTTGCATGTCTTTCATCGCGTAATAGTATGAGCTACACTCGTGAAAGCTTTGTCTTTTGTACATATTTTGTATTTTAAAACAATAGCAATGATATCCTGATTCAATATTTAGATAGAAAGAAAAAACGCGATGTGCACTTTATTCATCTAGTATTCAACTTACATGCATCTAAACTTCTGGATGGAAGGAAATAAAAAAAAAGTCAGAGTTTATATATTAAAATTTAAATTGCGAGGGAAAAACCGTATTAAAATCACAAAGGCGAACAGAAGCCTCAAGAATAAATGTATGAAACAAGGATTCACAAGTTTATAAACATCTAGTCGTATCCAAAAAAATATAAGAAGAATTTTATTATATTTGAAGACCAGAATTACAATATAGAATGATCTTATCAATCAATGTACTCACTTCTCCATATTGATTGATCAATGATTAATTTATTTGAGTTTAAAGAATCTCCGTATCATAGAGATGTAGTTTTTTGGAGACTGAACGGGAACATGGAATAGTTTGGAATTTTAATTGTAACGGTGAACGCTCCAGCTTGAAGGGCTCCGGCTAGAGACTCCTCTCAAGAGTGATTCGACCCCAAGTTTATGTCGCACAAGGATAATAGGAAGGTTGTAAAAATTGAGGGCGCCACTACCTTTTTGACGTCCATAAAAAGTACTAACAAACTAAGGCGGAAAAGGTAGAAACGCCTTGTAGAATTTAGATAAAAGTTTAAACAGAAATCAAAAAATAAAAAAAGTTAGTTAGAAAAAAAAAAGAAAATTGAAATTTTAACTCCGTGTGATCCGAGAAGCACGAACTGGAAGGAATTAAGAAATGACCTTGAACACCTACTAGGGAATGTCAAAAATTAAAATAAAAAACAGTGATGACATAGAGCTTGCCTCAGAACAACTTCGCGAGGCCATCGAACACTCTTATCACAACGATTGCTCTGAGGTAACCCGTTCCTTTAGGAAGAAATTAACCTGGTGGAACAAGGAGTTTACCAATCTAAAATCGAGAACTCGTAAACTGTTTAACAGTGCGAAAAGGACAGGATAGTGGGAAGAATATTATTCCACTCTGACTGCTTACAGCAAACAGACCAGGAAGGTAAAAAGAGAGTCCTAGAGAAAATTATGTGGTGAGATGGAAACAACCTCAGAAATGGCTCGACTCCGGAAAATACTTGTCAAAGATCCTATCAATCCTACAGGCAATATTTTAAAACCTAATGGATCATACACGGAAACTAGTAGCGAGACCCTGCAGATTCTACTCATCGAGCAGGCTCTGTAGAAATAGGAACGGAGTTATCCGTCAGACCTCCAACTCCCTTGCCTCGTGCGAGGAAAAAGGATTAGAGTGTTGCTAATAAAGTAATAACCCAGCGCCAATTGAACTGGGCTATTAACTCTATTAACTATTAAGCTCCTGGACCAGATGGAATAATCCCAGCGCATCTGCAGCAGTGGCAAACACATCTATCTCCAGTACTTTGTAAATTCTTCAAAGCATCACTAGCAACTGGATACATTCCAATTGCTTGGAAAATAGCCCGAATCGTTTTTATCCCCAAACCAGGTAAGGATTATTCTCAGGCAAAGTCATTCAGGCCAATAACTCGTGCCTTCTTTCATGTTGAAGATAATGGAGAAATTTATCGATAACTCTGCGTATAGAATCGACCGCCTGCTGATAACTCAAGTGGTTGGTGATTTACGACCTTCTTAGATTTCTGGTCGTACTTTATATATATTCGTAAAGTATATTCAAAATATTTTGAAATCTCCTTTACTTTATAACAAATTTCCACACTATATGCTAAACGTATCCAGCTTTAGTAATTTCCTATGAATACATCAATTACATACGCCCGAATGGTATTATGAGACATAGATTTATGTGCATTATAATACCCACGAATTTCACTGTTTGTAACAAGTTTTGTAATTTAAATCGGTTTTCGATATAGTGCTTAAGTCCCGAGACTAAATATCCAATGAAAAGTTGAAATCTCTTCGGATTTGCATCATATTGGAAATATATCAATTTCATAGATGAAATTTAAATAATATATGCTAAATGGAATTTGTTGAGGGTTGAGGTGAAATTAAAATTGTATTTTATGCTATATTGAAAATTCTGTTTTAATTGAAATACCACTAATTATTTATTAGTCACTTCACGTCATATCGTTCGAAAAATAATTAATTTATGTATAACGATTTGCCATTTATATACAGGGTGTCAATTTTAAAACTTACAATGGGCTGAACCTCGTGAACGAAAAGAGATTTTAAAAAAAATTCAAAACAGTTTCTAGGGTATAGAGGGGGAACAAAAATTACATGAAAGAGAACGCCCTATGCCCCACCTACCCCACCTACAAACATTCAAATGACCACCCCCTACTTGTGATACATCGTTAGAACGCCCGTAGAAAATGCTTTCCAACGGTCTGAGACATAATTATACAGGGTGAAACAATAAAGCAGAAAAATTTATTTGACAACAAAATGAAAATGTGTTAAATTTTTTGAAATATCTTTTCGTTCACGAGGTATAGCCCATTGTAAGTTTCAAAATTGACACCCTGTATACAAAATTGTATAAATCGGATCATAAACATAGAAGTTTTGCTCAAAAATACATTGAAAAAATAAATTCATCTCCTTTTTAAGAAGTCGGTTTTGCTGTAATTAAATTTCAGGATATTTCAAATCACAAAAAGGATTAGAACAACGAGAAGGATTAAGTAATCTATTGTTTAGAGGGCGTCCATTTTTGAGAATTTTTTGGCCCCCCCTCACCCTTGGTGAGATGTAGTAAAATTTCGACCCCACCCCCTAATTTTTCGAGACATTTTTCAAAATTTGTGTTTTGGGTGTAAAAGCGTTGGATTTATGTGAAAAAAAAACAATCGATGGGCTGCTCTGCGGCGTTCGGACAAATACGATAAATATATATGATGTTATTCAAGGCAAGTTTTTGTTTTAATTCAACTTGGCTTTGACGCAATTTTACATGGTTTTCTGTTAGAAAAAAATTACCTGATATTTTCCAAGTGTGATTTGGTAAGATTCGGCTTCCCCTTCCCCCCTGAACACCTCAAGTAATTAGTGGTCGTCCCCTTATCGTATTAATGGATCAATATAAAATATTTAGAAAATAAATTGGACAATCTGTAGATTTAGCTCTCTAACGTGACAGAAGTGCCGTTTTAGAGTTGCGTGTTGTAAATGTAAATATAGGTTAAAGTTGAACATCGCTGCCACTTAAAAAGGCAATAAAACAGAAATGAAAAGCAAAATCACTGTTATCAACCAACAGTCAACTACGGAATGTGATTGATTATGAGCGTTTGAAGTTTTTTCTGCGGCAGAAAAAATATGTAAATGTTTTTAATGAAATAAAAACTGACATTGTCTGTCGTTCGTCGTTTGTATATATATACCTCTTAAGCACATTAAATCAAATAAAAATTAAAACCTTTTTTGTAGAATTTAGGAAATATTTAGTGAGATGAATCATTTTTAGGCAATGGATTTTTTAATTTTATACAATATACAGAGTGTACCAATTTTACGACAAAGTTCGGTATTAGTATCATATTTCACATAAAAGTGTCCATACCTTTTAAGGGACTCTGTATAATGTAGCAAAACCTTTTATCAAAACCTCAAAAAAAATTATTCAACACTCTGTACAGTACGAGATAATATCAAAATTTGCACCTTGAAGACATCTACTAATTTTCTTAATAACAATTTTCGATATCTCTTAAATTAACCCATATACCGAGCTTTGTCGTAAGATTGGCACACCCTGTAGGTATATTTCATCTAGTTTGAATAATGTCACTTGGTGGTAAATTTGGTCGTTGACGATGCTTGATTAAGCTTAATCCTTCCATATATCTTTGAACCTTTGGAACTAGAGCCCCAGTCTCTAGCATTAAAGTCCGAAACTTATTCCTAACGTATACAATGCCCTAAAACTTCAACTTTAAGAAATTGCCACTCAAAGGCGTGCGGTCTTGCGGGAATTGCAAAAATGGTTTTTTTACCCTTCCACGGCAAAGCGAAAAGAAAGGTTGTGTTTCATGCATTACTTTCATTCATTAGTTCGTATGGGTTGTGATCCACAGCTCAGGGACTTGAACTATATCTTTGTACCATTTCCCATATTTTTTACTTCCGTTCCAGAAGCTTCGGTCTTCCATATATGCCTAGTGGAGGAGATTTTGAGTAGTTCTCACGAAAGTATCTGTATAGTGGGGAGGGTGAGTTCAGGCCCACAACATTTAGGCCACATGTGACCGATTGTACATTCTCCCGAGGAGTTGTTCTCTTAGGTCATTGTCCATCCTGTCTTTTCCAGGAAGGTGGACAGGTTACTAGGAGACATCTCCTACAAAAGCAGAGTATGTAAGTAGAACGGTAACTGTCTTCAAATGACTCTTACCTAATTTCAATATTCTGGATCCACCCTGTTCAGTAAACTCTCCGTATGAAGGTGACCTTTTGTCAACCACCATTTGAATTGGTGTTCTTTATCTAGCCAGTTCCGGATTTCCCCTTTTATGCAATCCTTTGTAATTCCACTGAACGACAGCGAACGCATTGGTCCGCCAATCCTCTCATATCCCGGAATCCATACAGACATTGTGTTGCCTCTTTCCAGTCTATTAAGGGATTCTTTACAGTTTTTTACCAGTCTATAGCAGCAGCGTATATTCACCAAGGCTAAAGTCCATTCTCTTTATAGGTCCGTTTGTACCAGCCTCAGTGTCATGGTTTGTTTTGAAATCATCTGTGATCCAGATAAATTCTCCAGGTGCATCACCTGTTCCCTAGATGGGATGATGCTATCCAGTCGCTCAGTGAAATGTCATGCTATCCGAACTCATTTGAGATATGCGTTCATCTAGTATTGTCCTAGTTTTATCCTTCCAATAAGGACATCCATTTTTGCTCGGAATACAAATGGAAAAATTTCCCATGCTTACGCCTCTGACATATACTCTGCATTAGCTCTAATGGTTTAATACCGACATAGTTTACAAATTCGAAAGCGGGATTTTCCTAACAACCGAAGTAACAAGTGCCATCTGAACGACGACCGCCACGACGCCGTTACGTATAGATACCTATTCCTTATTCGATAGTTGAAATTCGATAGTCGATAGCTGGCGTAATCGAGCGAAGTCTTGGAAGCGCGCCATTGAATTCGAGACGTTAATTTACGTTTATAGGAAAAGATTTCTTTTACGATAAGATTAGAATTTGATTACGAAGTGGGATGAGCGGGATATGTAATCAAATTAAACGCGGATGTCAAATATATGATAGTTTCAATAGACGAACAAAATGTTTATGACCTTGAAAAATCTTAGATTCACTTTCGAGATAACTGGATAATTAAATTGAAGACAAACAGTTTATTTATTCCCTTTTTACGTGGAGAGTAATTTATGAAAGGTCAACGCATTGGTTAGGAATGCACATTTAATTTCGTAAGTTTTTATATGCACCAGACGTACATCCTGTCTTGTAGGAGGTCCTGAGAGGTGTGTTCCATCGGCTGGAACTCGTTCTATCGTTTTATTCTCTGGTTATATACATATGTATACACAATAGACTCACATTAAAAGTAGGCGCTGTTGTATTTATAATTTTATATTTTGCTCGATGCATTTGTAATTTAATTTATTTTTATAATCGATTTATTATTTTATTTATATTAAAGAAAGGATATATTCAGGACCTACAAATTTCATTTTATTTCTGGGAAAACACTGCACTTATCCTGAATGTGTTTGGTATATACATTCTGAAGATGTGAATTGATAACAATGTTTTCAATGATATAGTTTTCTTTAAAATCCTCGATGTAACTAGCTCATGAATCTGCCCTCGTATATGGGGATTCTAAATAGATCAGCATTACAATTTACTATACCATGTTTACTGGAAGTAAATGTTTTGGATTGAACCAAATAAACATTTACAAAATATACTGAATTTCAGTATCAATAATATCAAAAGCGCATTCATTACATTTACGACTCAGATAAAAATATCGTTTCTATAATGTAAATGAAACTTAAAATTGATTTCGGAACCTATCAGTATATTTAGTACTATTTGAACTCTGTAAATTATTCCATTTTCAACCAAAATGGCTGAACTATATTTCTTTATTATCATAAAAACTACTTAAAATAATGTAACCAAACAACCATATTAGTCCATAAATCACAGAAATGTATAGTGATTGAGGTATTGTTTGGTTTATGCCATTTCCAAATAAAGTTATAATAATAAAAATTACTTCAATCTCAGTCTTTCTTCTGTGATGTCTTTTGGCATAAAATAAAATAAGAAATGATACAACACAAGTGGTATCAGAATCAGAAATACTTTTTGATGGTCCTAGTCTGCTCTCCATTGTAGAATTACCGATTATTGCAAAAAATTATATAATAAAACATTTGCGCATTCACCGACGTGCGGTCACAGAGACCGCCTCGAAACTTTGGTTAACGTTTGCAATATAACCAATCAATTTCTCAACAATATTATCTCTACATCCGGTTCAAAGTGTACTAACTTGAAGGTACTGAAACGCCCGGAAAGATACAGTAAGAGTGGAGTAAACAGTTAAGGAACAATATTTTGCTGCGGTCATGTTGACCGCACGACGGTAGTTAAGGGTTAACATCCCAACATCACATGGCGATCCTGCAAACAATTGGAATTCTGTGAAACATGGGAGGTCGAGCAACAAAGCAAGAGGTCCATCCAGAGGACCAGCAGCTTTTGCTGTTTTCTTTAAAATCCACCCCTCTGATATAGTACCGCCACCATGAAGGACATTTTTCATTTAGGTTGGGTTAGGTTTGTGGTGAGTGGATCCACTGAGTCTATTGTGGCTCACACATATGCATACTCCATCAAATAATTCCAGCTCCTTAGCCTTTTTATTGAGAAGAGTCGTCTTTGGGAATCAGATACCCATTTCGACGTCAAAGCTAATTGGGTGTCAAAGAAAATGTTTGATGTGTGAGGTTAACTTCCTCTATAGTTATCTCTGTCCTAGGACTCCGACCATATCCACCTGCACCAGAGACTGAGTCATCTTAGTATCACCAGCTGTCTACTTTTAGTAATTTCTCCTTTTGGTTAACTATATTCAGAATTAATATGGTATAAGGCAGGTCATAGTTTACTGTTTGACAGTTTCTACCAGCAATCTGCTTCACTCCTTATGAGCCTGTTTTGTGCATTTTATGTGTTGTTCTTCCAGGTTGTTTTCCTGGGAAGGTGAAAATTTCCTGTTATTTTTCAAATTTCCACAATCAACATATTTCACTACTCTTAATTCATCAGTCACCACTAATGATACAAAAGTTACAAAAGTCGAACCTAGTCAAATCCAAATGCTTGATTGATTGATTAGTCCGGCACCACCAGTTATAGGCTTAGAGACCTCGGCACATCAGCCTTTAGGCTTTTTGTTCTCTTGATTATACCGTTTATGTGAAGAGACCAGTAGTCCTTATCAGGTTCAACAGTCTTTTCACTTGGTCCTTTTTGGAGAAATCCTCCCTTGGATACTCTAGTCCTAGGAGTCTATATCTCCTACTTCACATTCGAAGATAATATGTGAGGGACTGTTTCCTCCTCTTCCATACACAACCGAAAGATAGATTCTTCCCTATATATGAAAATTTTATGCATGTGCTTCCTTAGGGAGAGTGACCGGTCACTTTCCCTATCTGGTCCCTGTGAGGTTTAATATTTCCTTAGTCAGCGACTCCGAGGGTTTTTTGACCAGGAGTTTGTTGTGTTCCTGCTTTGGCACGTGTGTCCAGTACGACTGATGTTTAGTTTGAATCCACCGAGATGTACAACCACGTGCAACAGATTTTGATATTCCAAATACCGATTCAGGACCAGTGAATGCAGTTTCAGACCCTAGCTTTGCTAGGGTGTCTGCTTTTTCATTACCTACAATACCCTTGTGCCCCGGGACCCACTTAAGAGTTACTCTTTTATGGTTTGCGTTTTTGTAGGCAGTCCCAGACCAGTCGTCCAAATGCTTACAAAAATTCAGTAATACAAAAAATGTATTTTTCTAAAAAAACACAAGATGTGAATTTTTTCAGAAATATATTTCGCTCAGCCGAAGTGAATTTCTTCCAGATCCCTAAATTCCTATTATCTAGCTGAACCTTAACAATCTTGAAACAAATTCCGCTCAAACGAGATTCGCTCGAAAGTAGGTACCTTCAAACTAATTTCACCATATAACAAGTAACTGAATCCGAGTTTCACGAAACACATTTATCCTAAACCGACGTAGTAATACTGAATTTAAATAAGAAACCGAGCCAGTGTGATGGCACTCACAGAAAATTACGATTAAAGTTGAAGTGCTTCGAAAGGATGAGAAGAGAAAGGATTCTAGAATGCTAATTCATTCATAATAGAGATTATTCTCTTAATGATAGAAAGTCCGCACTCAAACTTTCATGTTGGAATGAATAAGCATCACATATATATTATTAAGTGCGTAGTCACCTCAAAAGGAATTTCATATATTCATTTTTTTAAATATTAATGATAAGAGAAGAAAAAAATCACAGTTGAAGCTCTTCTTTAGGAAATATACAAACCCAGACAGCACACAATATCCCCTGTATAAACATTGACTGTCTAGAATTCTAGAATATCTATGCCTTTCTATCCATCTATCCAATCTATCCCATCTATACCATTCACGTATGTTGTTATTATTGGGGAGCAACTGCGACGAGATCTTTTTAAACATCTGACAAGGATTAGCTCATTCGAATAATGTCACCAAACAAGTGTTAGGCATGGACCTACGTTGTCTAACATGCCAACTAATAGGTCTCTAGAGCTTAAATCAGCTCAAAGTAAGACTTGAACTGTCGGAAGATCAGACGATATCTGGAAGATGATCAAATAGCAGGACAGATTTTTTGTGCCTGCTCCGCCATGGCCCTATTCAAAATTCTGATATCTGACAGATTCTGTTTCTCCCCCTCAGTATATAATGAATATCTTTTCACTTGTCTTAGAATATTTCTTTGCTCAATCCAAAATGTTCCCAAATATGTGCTAGGAAGGTACTTCAATGCAACTAACTATCTAAATATCTATTCACAATTATTCTGATCATAAATTAAACATTCATAATTGTGGATCAAGCCCTTGTTCTTGTCATAAAAAATTAGAGAAACTGCTAACATCGATGTCGACAAGCGGCTCGTCCTCATTTAATTTCTCATTTCGAGGAGAAAAGGACCCTAGTGGCTACGTTTTCAAAAATTAATTAAATCGGTCGCAGAGTAGCTGAAATGACATTAAAGTTAACCAAAAGTCCCATACCGGACAAATTCGGAATTTGATGAGAGAGGATCGTCGCCACCGCCGTAGCTGTGAGTGCCGGAAGTAGATTCATCCAGAAATGAAAAGGTCAAAAAGGACATACGCTTTTGTGATTCTAGAGGTCGAAGTGTTAATGATGTTATTTTTCAAGTATTTCAATTGTCCAATGCATTATAAACATCATAAAAGACAAATTGATTTCTTATAATTATTCAGAAAAAGAAACTAGGCATCCGCTTTTAGTCGATAGAAGACAGAAAAGAGAATTCGTAAGAAATGTTTTAATCATTCGTCGATACAATAAATTTGGATGTAAAATACTTATTTAGTGTTTCATTGATTAAATCCCAGTATTTTTTTACGCAGTAGTAAATAAACAAACATAAACTCACCTTTGACAAGATCCTCTGGCTCCTCTTTCAACCCTAAAACAAAAAATAAATAATTTTAGCTGAATGGAAAGTTTTTAAATTAAATTAAATAGTATATTTTTCCTCGCCTTAAAAATACACTCCTTTGATTGGTTTGCAAGAGGATACGAAAAATTAAATGATGTCCCACACCAATCCAAACAACAGATATAAGAACGAAACAACTACAATTTACAGGTACTGGAGTCACGCATGGAACTGTCAAAATTCATTAATATATACTAGTAAAACTTTTTTCCAAATTTAAACCTCCTCATTCTAATACTAGGGCAGTTTAAGTCAGTGACGTTCACGTCAACTGCCATTTCTTAATAAACAACTGTCAAATTTTAGGGAGGCTGAATCATTAGTTTGTGTTTGACAGCCATTAAAAC
The DNA here is from genome assembly GCA_947563755.1 of Lochmaea crataegi. Classification (NCBI taxonomy): domain Eukaryota; kingdom Metazoa; phylum Arthropoda; class Insecta; order Coleoptera; family Chrysomelidae; genus Lochmaea; species Lochmaea crataegi. The sequence goes on along the minus strand of OX387433.1, from coordinate 1,764,339 downwards.
CACTTTTTTCCATTTTTGTTAAAATTTACGAGACTCTCTGATGTTTTCAATAGCTGTCAAACACAAACGAAATGAAGTGGCTTGATCAAAATTTGACAATAGTCTATCAACAGAAGGCACTGTCGCGTGAACAGACACATCAAAAATCTCAAACTTATAGTGGAGCAAGAAAAATGTACCTTCTATGAAATAGAACAAGAATACTTTATTCACAGAATCCTAGGACACATGCGGGACTGTTGGATAAAAGAGGGACTCTTTTAATTTAAATTGAGGTAAATTCTTTTGTGGCAATACTGCGCCTAGAATTTTTATGTAGAATTGAACTTGAAAATATACGAGATGCATAATTTCTTCCACTCTATAGGATACAGCAACTACGAAAGGAAGTGTAAACTGGTTCAGAAATGTAGCACCATGTTTCATGAACATTTAAGGTCCTTAGGGCCGGTTCTACGACCTCTGGTCAAAAGTGAGAGTTTGTCAACCACTGGTCATCATGTGTCAGCTACTTTTGACTAGTGGTTACTTAACATCGATAGTTTTCGTAAATGTACTATTCATTATAAATATATTGTACCACATTTCACTTTTCCGCCTAAAAATTGCAGATAAAAGTTTGGTTAAAGCACCTTGTTTTGTCAGATTGTTTTCATTCAAAATGGAAGACAAAGTGACAATAAAAATCCATCTTCTGAAGAAGAATGTTCGGCAAAAATTTGCAGGAAACTGGAAAAACGTAAGCTGTCAAAAATGGATGCGGGGGGCAATGAAAAAGTAAAGTCCAAAATGCTAGAATCATTCAGACGATATCACGAGGTGTACTATTTAATCGCTGGGTGTCTGTTATATCAATATTGAAAGAGTTAACTTCAAATTAAAACGGTTGAGTAACAAAAGTAATCACAAAGGTGGATTTTTAAATGCTTTAATCTATTATTAAGCCATAATTACTTCCTCTAACGAAAGCCGTTGCCGCTACTACCGAAAACACGACTTTTCATTGTGGTTAAAACCTTCTTACGAAATGTTTACCTTTAATTAGAACCCTCATAATCTCATCTAATCAATTTATTTATTTGACTCCATAAAATGTTCGTTCGCCGTCTTTGGGAACGCTTACCGAACATAAGTATTCACGTCCCGTCGCATTAAAACTGTTGAAACGATTAACTGACGAATTATTAATGGTAATGATAAAGTCTTTCTCGGGAGTCTTGGCGGGTTGTTCTTGACGTCTTGGATCCAGTATCAAATTCGTTTAGACGCTCATTTTCTAAATAATTAATTATAATTGCGGAATTCCAGCAATTTAGGATTATTACATCAAATTATTGTTTATTTCAGTTAGCGTTGATATAATTGGTTTGGGAAAAATTATTAGGATTTTCAACCTTAACATGCTAATTATTCGGATAATATTTGTTTCAATTTTGATTAAATTTTCATCAATTACAACCCATACCGTGTCTAATGTGCTGCATGGGCTTTTAAGGACAACGACGTTGCCGGTTGGTTCGCTGGGTCCTGCTAGTAGGTTAAGTTGTTTACCGAGTCAGGCTCGTATTTTCAATAGTTTATTGTTTCTGTTATACTTTTTCATGAAATCTATAATACAGAGTCACCACTAATAACCAAGAATTCGATAGTATTGCCAAAATCTGAGACATCACTAGATTCTTGCAGGATTATGATAATGATCAGCTTTCCATTGTTTCGATTCCACGAAAATCACTTCTAAAATAATCTTTATTAAAATAAATGTCTTTTTTCCTGAGCCAACCCATGAAGTCCGCTTTCTTCCATGAACTGTTGGGTAGAAGTGTTTCCTTGCGGGAATGATGGTGCGCATTCTTCATAACAACGACTGCTTTTCCAGACAAAATCAGTTAGTGGCCGCGGAGACGTTCAGTGGTGATGCAGGATTACGGTAAATACCGGTTACTAAAGTTTTTTTTGAAGTCTTCCATCGTAATTAGTAGTAATTTTTCAGTTGATGTCCAAACTAACTTTATCGTTCCTGACTTCTCGAACAACAATCTAGTTTAGGTGAAAATCCAGACCCTGGGACCCCCTTTAAGACTGCTGCCACTTTTTATCGTTATCACACAACCAACTATTTTTTCTGCAGACTAAAGTTATACCAGAGAAGCTTATTTGTAATGGGGTATTTTTTTAACAAAAGTCGTCATCAGAAAGAAATCACAAGTGACAGGCTTTTTTGACAGTCCATCCAAATGGGAAAAAAGGAACTTGGTACAAAAACATGCCTATTGGAATCAACAGCATGTTAAAGTGGACCAAACTCTCGGCAGACAAAATTGGGGTAAATAACAAAAAATGTAAAGTTACAAACCATTCTCATCGCTCTTCCACTATTTTTTCTGCCCTTGCAAAAAAAGGTGTTGGTGAGCAGGAAATGATCAAATTAAAAGGACATTCCCATGAAACCTTATTTGCAGTTGGACTCTGCACATCATTTAAAATTAATTGAAAAAACACCAGATCAAGTAAATTTTCCTAGTACGAGTTCAACATGTTCTAAGGTAGTGGAGGCTTCATATAATTTGTTTTTCCATGGAACCATGCGGCGAATATATTTAATTATTGAAAAGCGCTTTGTACAGACGATGCTCATCTGTTTTATAATTACTCCTCTTTGATCCATTGAAAGTGAATCTGTATTAACTTTACTTTGAGTTGAATGACATCAATAAACTACTTCCACTTTATGGCTTCACTTTCTACTGAACTTTGTTATTATCTCTTTTTACTGAACATTTGAACATTTTTCTATGTACTTATAATTTTAATGAATAAAACCACTTAAATTTTCTATCCGTTGAAGTTTTTGATCAATTATCTACTAGGACGACCCAACTGTGAGTTTGAAGAATGGTTTCGATAACTTTCCTGAACCAAAAAAAAATGCTTCAGAATCACCAGATACATTTCTCTTGTCAAGTGCCTTGACTCCGTAGCTATAATTTATTTTCTTATTCTGCTTTGTCTTGTTTTCTGAATGTGTGTTTTTGTTTTAAGGACAGTTCACGAGAAAACTGGAAAGTGGTCGCAAAATATTAAGGGAATCAAGCGAGTCATAGGGATAATCGAGACAGATGTTATGGGTTTGTTGATTTATTTTCATAAAAAATATAATAAATTTTTGCTTTATCGAAGCTATAACAACATTTTTATGAAAAAAATACTCTTCTTTTTTTTTATTCTCGTTAATATGATAAAATTTTATTAGATATGAGGACCTTTTAAAGTATAGACGACTAGATAAAAATTGTCGCACTGGACAAAAAGGGGAAGACGAAGACGTTAGTCCAGTAGTAAACATTAAAAATGTTTCATCTCTTGGAGTAACTCTTAACCCTTTACTCGAAAAATCGGTCTGAGAGACCTTTAATGTTACGTCGTTTTACAATGTTCGAACTGTGAACCATGAACTACTTTGCACTAATTAGGTCTCACTTCGTTCAAGAGGATCAAGTCGGAGTGGTTGTTGAAGAGTGATGATGAATTTGAAGACGAAATACATGACTCAGATACGGATTCTGACTTTGTAATGCATAATGAAGAACTGGAAGATTATAAGAAACATTAGAAATGGTGTAGCAGACGACAATAGTGACGATGACGACCATAATGCTAAACAAGAAAACACAGCAGACAATTCGCATGATGGAGAAGATGTAACGCCTCAATCTTCCATATGGGAAAATAAGACAGTAGATTTCAAATGGCAAAAACAGGAACCAACTAGACATAGGAGAACTCCAAGTTTTAACATAAACCAGGACGAACTAAGAAGGAAAAACCAAACATTAGAGAAATTGATAGATGACTTGTTTTGTACACAAATGTTAAACTGCAGGCTGCTAGAATCAACCTCAAACCTACAACGTATCCGGAATATAGACTAAGTCCTTGATGGAAGATGGGAAATGGTATAGTATACGACAATGACGACGACGACGGCCATGAAAATGCAACGCCCCAGTCTTCCATTTGGGAAAATTAGACAGTAGATTTCAAAAACAGGAATCACCTAGAAATAGGAGAACTCCAAGTTATAACATAATCCAGGACGAACTAAGAAGGAAAGAGCAAAAATTAGAGAAATTGATAGATGACATTGTTTTGTACAAAAACGTTAAACTGCGGGCAGCTAGAACCAAGTTCAAATCCATAACCAGACAGGAATACAGACTAAGTCCTTGATGGAAGATGGGAAATGGTGAAGTAATCGACAACGAGGACGATGACGGCCATGATGATGTTGCAAACTGAACAAGAGATCACTGCGGACAAGTCGCATGATGGAGAAGATGCAACGCCCCAGTCTTCCATTTGGAAAAATGAAACAGTAGATTTCAAAAACAGGAACCTCCTAGACGTAGGAGAACTACAAGTTATAACCTAATCCAGGACGAACTAAGAAGGAAAGACCAAACATTAGAGAAATTGATAGATGACATTGTTTTGTACACATACGTTAAACTGCAGGCTGCTAGAACCAACCTCAAACCCACAACGAGACCGGAATACAGACTAAGTCCCTGATGGAAGATGGGAAATGGTGTAGTCGACGACAATAACGACGACGACGGCCATGATGATGTTGCAAGCTGAACAGGAGATCACTGCGGATGGAGAAAATGCAGCGCCCCAGTCTTCCATTTGGAAAAATAAGACAGTAGATTTCATAGACAGGAATCACCTAGAAATAGGAGAACTCCAAGCTATAACATAATACAACAATTCCCAGGACGATCTAAGAAGGAAATACCAAACATGAGAGAAGTTAATTGATGACATTGTTTTCAACACAAACGTGAAACTGCAGACGGCTAGAACCAATCTCAAATCCACAACGAATCCGGAATACAGACTTAGTCTTTGATGGGTTTACTAATCAAATCAGGTCATGAAGATATATGGTCTTACTGTTTGCAAAGGTGAGAAGAAGAAAGTAACTGACCGTGCTGCTGCAATCTCTGAAATAGTCGACTCCTTCATACATAACTCACAACAGATGTAAAGCCTTAGTTAGAACGTGGATGTAGAAATGCTACCTAGTCGAATTCAAAGAAAGGTGCGTTTTTCGTGTGCATATTATGTCAAACAAACCGTCAAAACACAGCATCAAGATTCAATGCATGTCTGACTGAGAGGGTATTTCACAATGTTGAAAATTTTTGGAAATATTATATGGAAATTCCTGACTAAGATACGGATCCTGACTTTGTAATGCATAATGAAGAGCTGGAAGATGAAGAATATGGGAAATTGTGTAGCAGACGACAATGCAGACGATGACGGCCATGATGATGTTGCAATCTGAACAAAAGATCACTGCGGAAAATTCGCTTGATGGAGAAGATGCAAAAATGAGACAGTATATTTCAAAAACAGGAACCACCTAGAAGTAGGAGAACTCCAAGTTATAACATAATTGTAGTTTATAGTTAGTTTACTTTCAGTTAGTCTTAAATTGTTACTATGGATATTTTTGTCATGTTTATTTAGTTTATTACAATTCCCAGGACAAAAAGACCAAAAGGTAGACCAAATAGAGAGAGACCTAGGAAAAATGATAATTGAAGATTGGAGGAAAAAGTACCAGGATATGGAGGAATGGAGGAAAAATTGTGGAAATAGCAAAGATACATAACAAACTTCAAAAGCAAACATGTCGGTACTATGAAGAAAAATAAAAGTATTAAACCATCAAAGTTCAAGGCTGATAAGTCCAGTCAAGAAGGGATAACTTTTGATACAAAAATATCAAGCCTGCAAAAATTACAAGGTGTCTCAGACCGATTGTTTCCAATTATAAAGTAAAGAGGTATGTTTTCGGGTTGAGAGAAATTTCGAAGAAAAGTTAACTGATCAAAAATTAGTAAAAGCTCTCGCTTAAAAAATTATTGGAGGATCTATTTGATGGTAAAATAACAATATCATTAAATTACACTGTCCCCTGTTGCTGTTCCAGCGACTACCGGGGTAAGTTTCAATTTCACGGGGATTATTATAAAACGTGCGGATAATATCCAATTATAGGAATAGAAGCTTTCGACAAAGCTTATGTAAGCGATGAAGCTACAATTGGGCGTTGGCATATACTGCCTCTCTGATTAGTTCAACCGGCAATTTCAAAAGGAAAATAAAAAAGCGAAAAGGTACCTCTTGAATGAAAAAGAAAGCATTTTAACGTCATTATATTGAAAGCTTTCCAATTTAAAAGATTGTATTCGATAAATTTTGTTCTTCTATAAAATATTTTTCAATTTTAACAATACAAAATTGTAGGCGAGTTCCATCAATAATTTTTTGAGTTTCCTCCTTTTTGAGCTGCCTCATTCGACTATAGTAAATTCCACCAAAATCACCTCAACGTAAATTTATTTTTATATTCTGACCACAATTAGAACACAGGTTGACTCTCAAGTTTATGTTTAAAAAGGAATTAAAGGAAGGGGTGAAAAACATTAAAGTAAGGAAATCCCATAGATGGCCTGAGGGGTTATATGATGAAGAGGCTGTTGGATGACAATAGGGAGTATTTCTGGGTGCTATTCAATAGGGTGCTAAGGGAGGAAGAGTTTCCGTAAGGATGGAAGGTGAAATTTGGGGGGGTGAACTACTTGTTGACACAGGTGTTCTCTGGACATGCGTCGAGAGTAGGGTACCTCCACAAGATTGGGAAAAGAGAGACTGGAGTGTGCGAGAGGTGTGAAGTGGAGGATGATGAGGGCATTTGTTTGGATGCTGGAGGAACGAGGAAGTGCTGAAGAAGTTGGAGAGGTAACTAGGGGAGAGGGTATATTGGGAGAACATGGTGGAGATAATGTTGAGGGGTGAGGAGGAATGGATGGAGGTGAGTGGAGTAGGAGAGAGCGTGGTTAGGGGGAGAGAAGGACTCGATATGGTATGAGAGGTAGGAGTGATAGTTAGGGAGAAGACGACAGTTTGACCGGAGAGTGTGCGAGACTGGTAAATTTGAAGCTAAAGACTTTTGTCACGAACGAAATAATTGAAAGAAAAAACAGACTGGATTAACATTTTTTCATAAAAATAGAAAATCAAGGTGGGGTGCCTCCTTCAGACATATTGTTATATTTTCTCCCTTCAACTTTCCTTTTCTCCGACACCATATTAAAAAGTTAATAGGCAGCGTCATCACTACAATTGGAACGAATCTAATAACACTTTTTCTTCTTCCTTTTTTCGGCTACATCTATCTAATAACACTGGATATGTTAAAATTCATCAAGCCGCTCAGTCTACAGAGTGTATCAAAGGAATGGAATACATACACTAGGAAAACATTTCTGTTTGTTTTCTAGTTTATGGACGCACTTTGGACCTATTTTCAAGAAATAAAAAGGAATCATTTTTGCAAAAAAATGTTTAAAGCGTGTCAATTTTCAAAAATTTACCTTGGACTACATCTCGTTAACGAAAAGGAATGTCAAAAAAGAAGAAGGGGAACTAAAATGACATGAAATATAATGCACTTGCATCCACCCTCCCACCTACAAAAGTTTAAATGGCAGCATCCTACTTGTGATACGTCTTTGGAAAGCCCGTAAAAATGGTTTCCGGCGTTAAAAGTAACAATTATACAGGGTGTAACGATTGAGCGAAACGATTAGTTTAAAAACAAAAATAACAATCAACGGTATGAGCTATTCCGTGTTGTTTATTTTTTCAACGACTGAATTCACTGCGAAATATCAAAAGCACAAAAGTTTAGTTACTTAATAAAATTTGAAGATGTTAATTTTCAGACTTTTGTAAGAATATTATGGAAAAAATTAAATTCAAATACCTTCACTGTTGAATGGAAAACAAATGGTATATCCCATCTAGAATAAAAACTCTGAAAAGAAGAGAAAAGAGACAGTAAGTGCCATGAATATGTGCCATGTTAGCAAATGCTTGGCAATTTTATTTGGCAATTGGGTCGTGATTGGAAGGGCCGATGCCGGCGTTCCATCACTACTACATTTCAGGCGTGTTTCAGCGGATTTCTGAAAATTTAGAATGTACCGGTGAAGTGAACCGCAAGTTATGTGAACGGTGCTTTCAACGGAAATTCTTTGCTGAGGCGAAGCATTATAGGAACATTCAATGCCAATTTTCCAGAGAATTTCCATAGAAACAACACAGTTCTTTATATTCTCACGTGAAAATGTGGTTGCTTAGGTCAACATATTTTTATTTTTACGCATAATTTGCACATATAAATAAAAATTCTTGAGTAATATTTACACTAAAAAATAAATTTTCTCTCTTCTTATCAAACTCTCAAATATTATGTATAGATCATACATAATTACCTACTTTTACTTTCAAATTAGTACACTCCCCACATAATTCCATTCTCACAACGGAAATTAAGTTTTGATAAAAGCACTCAAGGGGCTCTAAATAAAATAACATTGCACAAATTTGGGGTGACTTGATGGGAAGAATCTACCCTCATTAGAAAGCAGCTCCAACCGTTTTACCGAAACATGTGTCAAGGAATGCAACTAATTATTCAAAACAATAACGAAAACGGATTAATTTTTTATTATAATAATTATTATTTGGGTGAGACCCCATCCGGACCACGCGAGGTACAATCAGTATTTTTTAATGAGTTAGCCTTCCTCTATTGGTTTCATTATTTCCTAATGAGTTTTATTTCTTCCGTTAGATAAATATATTCCTGTTCCTTGCCAGCCTATTAATGGGTTATTAATATAGCTTTGAATAAATCCTGTCTGTGAATATTTAAACGTTTTGTTAATACACGCTATAGCGGTAATAGTTTCAGCTTGAAATACATACGTATATCGACCAAGGCTAAAGAACATTCTCTTTCTAGGTAATTTTAATAAATCATTAGAACGTTATATGGATATAAATATAAATATCACATAAATAGTTAAGAAGGTCGATAGGTACGAAGTCAAGTTCGGGGCCTATCACAATCTTATGGGAAAACCTGAACATATCTTTAATATGGACGAGACTGGTCTACAACTGAATAATAGGCCGGGCCACGTAATTTTTAAAAAAGGATCTAAAAATATCGCTCTGATGAAAAAGGAGAAACCATCACGGTTATAGATTGGTGGAGACGTGAAACCGATGTCCCGAGTCCATGGATGCTGAGCTCGATAAAGATCCCTACCACTGTTTGGAGTAGAGTGCTCCCGGCGTCGGTGATAAGCCTCAATTGCAGAAATAGACCGACTTCAAATAACAGAATGAAAAAAAAATTCAACCAACTTTAAAATAACTCTTTATAAAACTAAATTGAAACAAATGGACTCAAAAATACTTAATGCCCGCTAAATAACTTTCAGTTACCAACAAAGCTTTCCTGTTGAATGTTAAATATTCGACGTCCCTTTCTTGTGGTATTTCGTCAAAGCCACTCAACTTCAAATATTCCACCCTTTTGAAAATTCTAATTGAATTTAACTGAAGGTAGCTAAACTCATTTTCTTATTGGAAAACTTGGAGAACATAAAAAAAAAGGAAAACCTACCTCGAGTTTTACTTGCAAGTGTATAACAAATTACAAAGTCATTATTTTAATAGCTTGGACAAGTTATAATGAACATCTTTCCGAAAAGTTTCGGTAATTTATTGGATGACTTTCTTGGACGGACTTGCGCTTTTTTGTATTTTTATGCTCTAAGAACGTGTGTCTGCTAATATCGACGACATTAATAACCTTACTGTTCAAAAAGTATCTTAAAGTTTCGCAGATAGCTATTTAACTTTGTAAATTTCAAGATTGTTGAATGAGATTTACACTTTTTTTTTGAAAAACACCAATTTCGGTGAGCAGCCTCTAGGAATAAGTATATTTAAATATTTTTATAATGTTATTCACTCTTAATTTTGTTTTGTAGTCGATTTCCTTCTTCCCTATTACGGTTTTATTAATACTATAATATATCCTTGTGGCCTTTCTTAATGTATTATTTATATCTGCATCTATCTCGCCGTCATCTGTTATGATGTTTCCTAGGTATGCAAAACATGTAACTTGTTCGATTTGTTTTCCATCGAGTCTTATAGTTGCCTTTTCTTTATCTTCTTCTTTCTGGTTAGTAATCATATATTTTGTTCTCTTCATATTGATTTTCATTATATATATTTGCTAAACTTTGCATTTTACTGTTCGTGTCTGCTTTTAGGACTATATCGTCTGCATATAAAAGAGGGTCTATTTTGATTGGTCTTAAATTTTTGTATATCCTATAGCCGTGCTATTCTTCTCAGTCTGATTCCGTGTACTCTTTATTAGCGAGTCCATTATAACTAAGTATAAAGAGTAATGGACTTAGGCTATCTCCTTGTTTAATTCCTTTTTTCATATTGAACGGCTCAGATCTTTCGCAACTTACTTTAATTTGTCTCATCACTTCGTTATACATTGATTTTACAACTTTAATGGATTTCTCAGCTATATTATACTTTTCTAAAGTTTACCACAATATTTATCTATTGATCGTATCGAAGGCTGCGCTTAAGTCTATGAACAGTAAATGGAGCTGTTCTCCTGATTGGAACTTTCTTTCCACTATCTGCCTTATTATGTGTACATTATCGTTTGTACTTCTACCTCCTCTGAATGCAGCCTATTCATCTTCCAATTTACTTTCCATCTCATTTTCGCAGTCGTTTTTCAACTATTCTTGAATATTACTTGAAGCATACTGATGATAGGCATATTGCCCTATAATTATCGCAATTTGTATGATCCCCCTTTTTATATATTGGTAATATAATATTTCTAGTCCAGTCTTTCGGTATCGTTTCTGTAGTCCATGCATCCTTACATATCTTCCAGAACCACTTCTTACCTTCCTCGCCCAGCCATCTTATCATCTCAGGATTAATTTCTTCTTCTTCCGCAGCTTTTCTTATTTTGATGTTTTTAATGGCTCCCTCTACTTCCTCTTGGGTTATTTCGTTAGGATATTCCTCATGATATTCCTTTTCTTGTATTAGTTCTTGCTCTTGGTCATTTTGTGTTTCAGTTTCTTCCTGTTTAAATTTTTCCCTGAAATATTCTCTCCATACTTTTGTTTTTTCGCCTGTCTCTATATGAATTCGATTATTTTTATCTTTTATTGCAAATTCTCCCCTTTCTTTTCTTCCTCGTAATGTTTTAATTCTGCTCAAGAAATGTTTGTTATTCATTTTGTAGCTTTCACTTAGTTCCTCTCCAAATATATCCCAGCTTTTCCTTTTTTTTTCAATAAATACTATTTTAATTTCAATAATATTTTGTATGTTAATAAAAAATAGAGTGTCTTTGCGTGCACTACTTTTTATCATTATACCGTTCGACCACCATCAATCACATCCTTTTAGAGCCGAGTGCTTTTCCAAACGAATGTCACGTATGTTTAAATGAGATTAAATCAACTCTTCACATACACACGCTTTATATAATATTACAATTTTCTTGTAAAGTACACCCATAAAATTGTGTATCTGATTGGTAATGGTACCGTTTTTCCTGATGCCTATCAAATTATTATGTATTTAAATTGATTAATAAAATTATTAATAAAAAAAGTTGACCTAATTTAATTCATAATAAAAACGTGATTTGTTAAGTTCCTTAAATATAATAGTTATTCATCACCAAGAATATAAAGCAATTTTTTTTTCACTGGCGATAGATTTTCATGACGAACCGTGGGTCATTTATGTCACTATATAGCAATATTATCTGCGTATCCAAGACAGTAAAAGTCTGTTGTGGTCAGTCCCATAAAGGTCTAACAAGGTTGCCATTGGTGGTGGTGATATCTGCATCTGTAGAGAAGTTGCCCACCTAGGTCATCGTCCATCCCGTCCTTTCCAGGAAGGGGGTCAGGTCACTAAGAGACATCTCCTTTATATCGGCAGGTGTAGGACAAAACTCACCGAACACACACTCTCTAATTGACGATAACTGTTGGCACTCGCATAAGACATGCCTGACAGTTCCGTCTTCCTGTTCACACATCCTCCACTACCCCCATTGTATGGAGGTGTTGCCTTAACTGACAGTAGCCAGTCAGAAATCCTATTGTTAAACGTAAGTTTTTCCTGGTCATTGCCAAATATTTCTTCGGCGCCAGCTTGCCAGAGTCACCCAGGGTGATCCTGGCAATACTGCATCCCTTGATTTCATTCCATCTCTTTAGGGATTGAGCATAGATGTAACGTCCTAAAAGTCTTAGGGTCGGTTTTTCAATCTCCGGCTATCTCATTTAGCTGGCAGCTACAATGATAGCCGTCAGTCATCGACTGTCAAACTGTTTATCGACATGATGGCTGTCAGCTATTTCAACTGTAACCATAACCGGAATATTCAGGTGGCAGTTTCATAGATAGCTAGCAGCTACTGTTTTGGAGATTGCGCATTCGAATAGTTATTTCAATATTATTGGTAGGTTATGTTTATTTTAGTTTAGCATTTTGAACAAATTATTGGATTTAAGGACTATTGCCAGATTTTAGATTTGTTTTCGTTACTATTGTTTCAAAAACAGGATGTTTGAAGACATAGAGAGCGATGATGATGAAGAAATTATTGAATTTATTGAATACCAGCGTCGACCATATACTGTAAGAGAAAGGACCAATTATATTGACACCCTAGATGATCTAGATTTTACGATGAGATTTAGATTAAAAAAAGAAACTGTTTTAATGATATTACAGGAAATTGAAGCTCAAATTGAAACTCCTACAGATAGGTAAAAATAATTTAATATCATTCAGCATGAGGCAAAAACCTTCAACTGGAACATGTATTCCAAATTTACCTTTGCTAATTTTATATTTTATGGTTGTAGGAATTTTTCAGTGTCTCCCATCAATCAATTATTATTGGCATTGAGATTCTATGCAACGGGCAGTTTTTTAATATGTGCAGGAGATTATTTCAATGTCAGCAAGTCAACAGCTTGCAAAATAGTTCATAAAGTCACTGATGCAATAGCTTCTCTCTCCCCTCAATTTATTAGGATGCCATCCACAGAAGATGAAATAACTGCACATCATTTGGATTTTTATAGCATTGCCAGGCTTCCAAGAACAATAGGGTCTATAGATTGCACACATATTAAGATACAGTCTCCAGGTAAGTTTCTATAATATTTAGAATGCTAAGGTAACTAATATGTGATGTTATAGGTGGAAACAATGCAGAAGTATTCCGAAATCGAAAGGGATATTTTTCAATAAACGTCCAGACTGTTTCATCAGCAAAAATGAACATCATTGACTTGGTAGCTCGTTGGCCAGGATCTGCACATGACCAAGTAGTGTTTGAAAATTCTGCAGTTTACCAAAGACTCCATGCTAATGAGTTTGGAAATAGCCTATTAGTTGCAGATAGTGGGTACGCAGATACCTCACATGTTGTAACTCCTATCGACCAAGCAAATAACGAGGTTGAGCAGTTATATTCTGAAGCAGGTAATATCGAGAGGTGGTTCGCTCAGCAAGATATGTGTATATCATGTTTCACTGTATTTAGGTACACATGTTTTACAATTTTGATTGAACCATTCTTCAATAACCTTTTTTATTTTTCACAGTAACTATAATTTGAGCAGTTTTCATATTGTGGATACATTTAGATAATTGAATCTTTACTTTTAGTTCGGCGTACTAGAAATCCAGTTGAGCGTTCGTATGGAGTTTCGAAAAGAAGATTTCCCATATTATCACTAGGGTTACGGTTACAACTGAACAATTCATTGGCAGTAATTGTTGCTTGTGGAGTACTTCATAATATTGCAATCCAACAGAATGAACAGTTACCACCAGAGGATCCAGAAATTGGAAATGTAAATTTTGATGAAGAGTTTGAAATCGAACATCTACCACAAGCTGCAATGAACACGGCAAAAGACCAGCTTTTAGCTGAATATTTCCCAAATCTATTAGATCCGCATAGATAATTATTCTCGCAACCTTCAGTGATCTATTGGCCCTATTGCATATCTTTTTTACTGTTAATATAATTTTGTGTAGACAATTTAAAGTGTAATAAATAACTATTATTTTACCAATTATGTTTTTTTATTTTTTAAAATAAGCAGTAATAACAATAAACATTTCCAGCTACATTACCTAATATAAACCTACTATGAAAAAATCACACTTTACATACAAATGTAACTTAAAACTATTGCAACTACTTAAAATTATTTTTTTCTGATGTATGGGTACAATCACACTTCAACTTCTGATTTTTTAGTTTTTGCTCTTCAATTTGCAAATCTAAAAGTAAACTCCTCTTTTCATGTTCCTTCCTTTGTTGCATTGATTGTTCATCAATTAGGGTTAGTTGAGACTCCACCAATTTCATTTTTTTTTTCAGCTAAAGTTTCAAACTTTGCACTAGCTGATAATAGACTTTTTTTCCTTTTGATGACTGGTCTCCTTCTGGATTGCTATGTGGAACCTACAAACAAGATTTGAGAAAATACATATATTTAGTTCACATCTAAATATGCAGAAATGTTTTTGTACCCTATAACACATAATTCATATACTATACCGAATATGATCCAACGTTCAGTTTACAATACAAATGAATATACACATAAAAACAGCTTTTTTAAATCTAAAATGTGTCGAGTAAACTGAAGCTCTTGTATGTTACTAGACTTAAATATGCCAACATTTCATTTTTATAGCTCGCATTTTCAACTGAACATCATGTTTACCTTGTGATGTCGTAGTTTTAGGATAATCATGTTCTGGAGCAGAACTTGCAGGTATATCTATATCAGTTTCACTCTCAGGAACACTATTTATTGAGGTTAACCTTACATCCTTTTCAGTTTGAAGAAGATAACTATTAATAAGTGGCAAATGGACCAATTCAATAGTCATCGTTTCATGTTTTATAAAGTAAGGTTTAAACTACACACATACTATAAATTATTATTACCTGCTAAGCCATCACTATCCTTTTTTGAAGCTAATCCTTGGATGCCCAGCGCTATTGTGCTGGCTAAAATTTTCTCATCAGCTGTTTGTATTTTAGGTGGCTCCACATATGGTCCTCCGCCAGTCCCTCGAAGATAAGCTGAATACTGGCTATGCTGCTTTTTCAGTTCCTTCTTGATGGCGTCGTACTTGTTTTTTAATTGCTTGTCAGAACGGTGCTAAAATCTATATATTTACAACATGTATATAAAATTAATGTTAAAATTAGAGCTTACTGATCCAGTTGTGGAAGCATTAAAGCTGTTTGCAATTTTTTTCCAAGCTTCCTCCTTTTGCTTCCAGGTAAATGCATTCGTTGTTTTATTTTCCAGGATATGTCTCTTTTCATTGGCAAGTTTCAACAGGAGTGCTCTGTCCGAAGCTGAGAAATTTGGAGTTTTTTTCTTTCGATTCACATCATCCATTATAATAAAATTTGCCCAACGCCAAACAAAAATAAAATAACGAAATTCGCAGACGCTTGCTTATTATTTTTCTATGTACAGAACCTTGTACTTATCTGAAATTCAGCGGTAGATTCAAATTATCCAATCAAAACCATAACTCTATCATAAGTTTTGCCAACTACGTTAGAAATAAATAATAACTACCAACTCCGTAGCTGCCGGTTATATTCGATTGGATAAACAGTTCGACCAATTTAACAGTCAGCTACTACATGACTGTCGGTTACGTAGCAGGCACTTCTGACTGGACATTGAAAAACCGGCCCTTAGTCCAGCCGCTTCCCTGGCTAAAGAATCGACAATGCGGTTACCTCTACTCCTGTCGTGCCCTTTAACCCTCCTCAGGATAATATTGTTATCTACCGAGGCACTAGATAAATCTTGATCGCACTTTAATACAAGCCCCTATGTAACACGTTATCTGTTCAAGACTAATAGGACTTGTCTGCTGTCAGTGCAGATTGTTATGTTTTTGCCAGAAATTCCTCTTCTGGTTAGTTCTTTGGTGGCAATTGAGATACCAGCCAGTTCTGTTTGAACTACACTGGTATTTTTTCCCGTACCTCACTTGATTCTTATGAGTAGACTCCACATCCTGAGCCTTCTTTGGTTTTTGAGCCCTCTGTGTATATGCGTTTTGCATTTGCAGCATCTGACTCCGTATTCTGTTTGTGGCGGAGATAACACTCCTATCTGTAGACATCCCCCACCCGTCCTTGACCTAATTGTGGCTTCCTATCCTTCAAAATTGCCTTTATCCATCGCCATATTGTTGCGGGTGAACCTTGTCTATCCATACTCCACACCCAGCCAATAAATTCGTGGTAACATCGTTAAATGCTCCCTTGATGTCCAAGAAAGTGGCCATCGCTATCTCTTTGTCCTCTATTAAATTGTTCATCCCATTTCAAGCATTGATCTGACAACCTTGTTTTTTTCGCATGTTTTCACATTTACTCACTACAACAGAAGAGTAATAAATCAACTATTCATTTTATTCGAAAATGTAGCGTCAGTAAAAAAGTGCAGACCGAATTAGAGATTACCTAAATGACTCTATAATTCTAGTTTTTTGCAGCCTACTTCTATGTTTTATTTGAAAACGTCACATAAAACTCAATACTATTTATCGAAAATTCATCCAAACTGCAATGTTTAGCTCTTTAACTGAAAATAAATCTTCAGATGTGCCTTGTCTGCTTGTTCGACCGTCAGTCAGTTAAGCAGATCAGCTCGCAATCCAGTAAAGTTAATAACATAAGTGCCGATGAAATTGGGATAGAGATAATCCAGTTTGGGAAAGAGACGCTGGGGTGTGGAGATGCAATAGCTTCCTCATGTCTCCCTCACGTCTCTCGAGGACGAGCGATCGAAACCAGTAACTTTAAGACAAACAACAAGTATTTTTATTTTATTCGATGGAACGTATTTTTGTTTTTCAGTTTTACTTCAATACTTCTATTTATTTTATATTACTAAAAATAAGACATTTTTTTCGTGTGAAGTGGACAGAATAGGTCTAGGCAGGAACTAGTCAAAAAATAATTTTGAAAATACTAGGTCGACGTCATCAAAATCAATCAAAATTGCAACTGATAGACGTAGACTCCATTTTCACTACAAACTTCAGCTGATTTTTTCTAAACGAAACTTGAACCTGGAAATTATTTATTACAACCTACGATACGCCACTGATATCAAGTTTATACGGAATTTCGAAGAGTCATTGGAAAAATAACTAAAAAATAGGAATGCCCATAACGAAGACGACGAGCAAATGTAAATAAAGCAGTGAACGGCTAATTTCATTATTCGCAAAAGAATACTGAGCAGCACAATTTCAATTTGGCTCCATTTATATGCAAAATATTTGAAGTAGATAATGTTGGGGCTTCACTCTAGTTTGGTCAGTCCTTTGTGCCTTGCTCTCTCTCTGTGTGTGTATGTGTTTTTTTTATGCAGGCAATGCAAAGTTACAAAATGTCAAATTGGCCGAAGTAAAATGTTGGTGCATTTTGATAGCTCATTATTTATATTGATTCTACAAAGGAAACAGTGTCGGATCTATAGGGTTGATATGTACTCGGATGAATGCAGGTGAACAAAATTATTGGAAAACAATAATAAAATGTGTACACTATTTTCCAGAATTTTCTCCAGTCACTACGCTACTTTGGATTATGCTCCATTATTCCAGTTTGGCTTAAAACTGCAATCCTCCTGAGATAGGTTCCTTAGAAATATCTAATTTTTTCATTAATAATTTCTCATTGAATATTCACAAAGAGATTTTAACTGTCCACCTTAGAAGGGCGAAGACTTCTAGGAAACTACGACCAGATGGGAGCATAAAAATAGACCAGGTATTCTACCATCTACGCTTTAAATTGTTCTTGGAGCTAGGCATCACTATTCCAATTTGGCTTTTAACTGCAGCCTTTCAATCCTCCTGAGATAGGTTCCTTCAAAGGATCTAGTTTTTTCATTAGTAATTTGACATCAAATGTTTACAAAGTGATTTTAACTTCCCACCTCTAGTATGGCGACGACTTCTAGGAAACTACGACCAGATGGGATCATAAAAATAGACCAGGCCTTCTGCCTACTACGCTTCAAATTATTCTTGGTCTGGGCACCACTATTCCAATTTGGCTTTAAACTGCAGCCTCTCAATCCTCCTGAGATAGGTTCCTTCAAAGGATCAAATTTTTTCATTAGTAATTTTACATCAAATGTTTACAAAGTGATTTTAACTTCCCACCTCTAGTATGGCGAAGACTTCTAGGAAACTACGACCAGAGGGGATCATAAAAATAGACCATGCCTTCTGCCAATTACGCTTCAAATTGTTCTTGGTCTGGGCACTACTATTCCAATTTGGCTGCAGCCTCTTAATCCTCCTGAGATAGTTTCCTTCAAAGGATCTAGTGTTTTTCATTAGTAATTTGACATCAAATGTTTACAAAGTGATTTTAACTTCCCACCTCTAGTATGGCGACGACTTCTAGGAAACTACGACCAGATGGGATCATAAAAATAGACCAGGCCTTCTGCCTACTACGCTTCAAATTATTCTTGGTCTGGGCACCACTATTCCAATTTGGCTTTAAACTGCAGCCTCTCCATCCTTCTGAGATAGGTTCCTTCAAAGTATCCAATTTTTTTATTAGTAATAATTTTACATCAAATGTTTACAAATTGATTTCAACTTCCCACCTCTAGTATGGCGAAGACTTCTAGGAAACTACGACCAGATGGGATCATAAAAATAGACCAGGTATTCTGCCAATTACGCTTTAAATTGTTCGTAGTAGGGGCACCACTATTCCAATTTGGCTGCAGCCTCTTAATCCTCCTGATATAGTTTCCTTCAAAGTATCTAATTTTTTCATTAGTAATTTCACATTAAATGTTCACAAAGTGATTTTAGCTTCCCACCTTTAGCATGGCAAAGACTTCTAGGAAACAATGACCAGATGGGATCATAAAAATATACCAACTACGCTTCAAATTGTTCTTGGAGCTTCAGATATCTGATCTTAGAGTAATCTCAGGAATTCTCATTGGACACTGCTCACTCAGATACCACCTCTATAAGATGGACAAAGTGGACGATGTTTTCTCAGAAAAAAAAGTAATAGGTATGAGTAGATTCCATAAAGTAAGGGTTCAAACAGTAAATTCAACTTTCTTAGAAGCTTAGATCTTTTGAACTATAACATAGATGTGGGGTAGATTCAAAAGTTCTTGTAGGTCACAGTGGTGATGCCAACCAGGTGAATCGACCCCCTGGTTATCGACAATCTATCCAATTTTCAGTTGAATGTTCTACTTTTTGGAGGTTTCCAATTCTATAATGTAGATTGGCAGTATCTCGATGTATCTGTGAATGGGTTGATTTTATTGATACGTTCTGAATCCTCAATATCTTCTCCCATTTCCTTTAGTGTCTTTGCTATCTATAAGCTCTATAATTTCTTACGGTGGTAGCTGGTAATTTTGAAAATATGTCGATTCTTATTTACTCTTCAAAGACAATATTATAATATTTTTGTTGTTTTATCAAAGTTGGAAAAAACACGATTTTATGCTCACTAATCACTTAACACCCATTAAATATCTATTTCCGATAATTTCGAATTATCAAGTGCCCAATTAATGTTCCAAACAAAGTGGAAAATTATAAAAATGGATGTTTTTATTTGAAAGTTTATGGTCTGAGACCAGAAACATCATTAAAACACTATCGAAAAATACTTCCTGCAGTTAATCGTGTTTCAGATTTACACAGTCGTAGCATTGACGAAGTCATAGACAGACACGAAAAAATTTATTATTTAACAAACAATTAAAAGTGAAAAATATATATAATTTGAATTTAGAACTGATATCCAATAACCATTTTTTTGCCAATGGTTTCTTATAAACTCTCCTCACATAAGTCTGAAATACAGTTACATAGGATCCTAGGAAGGTTGATGTTCTTGTCCTTGGTCTGCTACAGTATACACCTGCAACAGAGCCTGATGATGTTTTTAAGCCATCTGTGTATGTGTATAGGTCGACCAGAACAGCTAGAGTGTTGAGAATTTGCAGTGGCGTAGTTACATTTTTAGTATTCTTTATAGTTAATTAATTTATTAGTATTCACAACTTCAAGATTCGAGCAATATTAGTATAGTGTGATTTAATCCGACATTTGACATTTAGAGAAGAAAACAGGACGATTGTTTATACTGATAAAACCCATATTCACTCTACTCACGCACATGAGAAAGGTGAATTAGGTTTCAGGAAACCGCAGGTAGCGAAGATGGATTTCTTCTTAATGGTTACCTTCGTTGGAAAGCAGAGTATAAAACAGGTGATTATCACGATCAAAGATTTACCATAATTACGAAAAGTGGATCAAGAAAAGACTTGTACCAAATTTGCCGAATCGAATTGTTTTGGTAGTAGATAATGATTCTAATGACAAAAAACTGGTGGAGCAGATGCCAAATTCGCTCACAAAAAAGAAGGATATGCAAGATTGGTCGAAATAAAGGAAATAATGATTTTTGTGATCCAGAATTATATGCAAAAATCAAAGATCATGAACCAAAGTATCAACGATATGCCATCGATGACATTATAATTTCCAATGGTTTTGAGATTATAAAATTACCTCCTCATCATCCCGAACTGAATCCTATAGAATTAGTTTGGGGTGAAGTGAAAAAATATGTTGCTGACAGGAATGTAACGTTTAAATTTGACAATGTTGAATTATTTTGTGATGAATTCTTCCAAAACTTTTCTGTATGGGAATGGAGGTCCAGAGGCAAGCATGCTGTATCGTTTGAAAATGGGTATATTGAGAAAGAATCTATGATTGATCAAATATTCAAGATTATTAACAATTATGAACGCACGCCTATGACTGGACATTTTTCTCTCCCAACGAACCGGCAAAGTTGAATATATAAGTTCACAATTCCGTAATGTGGTTAAACAAAGTAAAATGAAGTATCTTCATAACATTACTTTGTTATTTACTTTGTTGTACTGCAACGCATATTCAAATCAAGCAGATTTAGATGATTTAATTGATTTTGTTAATGAATACATTAATTATACTAGTCACTACTCGTTACCAAAAAATAACTCTTATTTAGTTAATGTGAATGATACTACGATCCATGGTAAGTACCGATTATCAAAATATACAATAACCATAGTATATCTTTTACAACTTTGAAGGAGAATGTTCTTTAGCCTTGGTCGATATACGACTGTGTTTTAAGCAGAGACGATTGCCGCTATAGCCTGTATTGATGAAAACATCAGAAGACTGGTGAAAAACTGCAAGGAATCCCTTAACAGGCTGGCAAAAGAGAACAGAGTGTCTCTAATATGGATGCCGGCACATGAGGAGATTGCAAGTAATGAAATGGCGGACCAGTTAGCTGAAGAAGGCTCTAAAGGAGACCGTTTTGTGGAATAACAAAAGATTGCATAAAAATATGGCTAGATAGGGAACACCAACTTAAATGGAGGTTGACACAAGGGCACCTCCATACAAAGAGTTTACTGTAAGAGGTAGATAAGGAACTCTCAACCAGGCTATCGGAATTGGGTAAAAGACATTCGAAGACAGTTACCGACATGATGACTGGACACTGCACCCTGAGGAAACATCTGCACAAAATGGGCAAAGTTAGTGAACCTATGTGCAGAAAATGTGAACTTGATGATAAACTCTGCTTCTGTGAGAACTTACAAGTACTTAGACGGAAGCACTTTTGAGAGGGAATTAATAAAATCATCACAACTACTGAAAATCCCTCCAGTCAAACTAGTGGCCTTTATAGAAGACACGAAGCTTCTGGAATGGAAGTAGATAACATGGGAAATGGTACAAAGATTCAGTTCGAGTGCCTGGGCTATTGAGCACAACCCAAACGGATGAATGAATCTTTTACAACTGTTTTAAATTACATTATACTACGCTCAAGATATATAACCTATTTCCCATACATACTTAAAGGAGTCAGCTAAAATTTTGATCATGTGCAAATTTGGCGCATGGTTCTTGCCTCTGTTCATGTATTCCATTCTCTTGCAATAAGCATACCTTTTATATTATTATTATTATTTATTTATTGTTCCTTCGCAAATATTTTAACATGAGCAAGGGGGACGGGCAAGTGTTGTACCAAAGTGTTTTTTACAAATAAAACAAAATAAAAACAAAAATTTTTTCTATGTTAGCTGTTCTGAGCTGAGCTTGGCATTCAGGTAGTAATTCATATTGTTCAACTAGTTTAGTCAGGCGGTTATTAATATGTTGTGTGAATAATTTCGTTTTGTGATTAATTAGCGCTATACTACGGTAATTATTTGGGTCATCCTTTGGTCCTTTTTTGTGAAGAAAAATCATTTTTACATTAGTCCATTGGAGAGGTATTTACTCTTCCAGAAGAATTTTATTGAAAAGTTGTTTTAGATACATGACCCTGTCAAAAGGCAGGTTTTTATAGACTTCATTACATATGTTGACTTCTCCAGGAGCTTTATTATTTTTTGTCGAGTTTGAAGCTTGAAATATCTCATAGTTGGTAAAGGTTGTATCTAGAATAGAGTGAGTTACACCTATATACGTAGTTGTAGGGTCTATTGCTAGTTTATAGAAGTTTTTGTATATAGAAGTTAATCATTATATTTATATCAATATCAGTTCTATTATTTGTATTATCTTTTTTAATTTGATGTGTTTCCAAAATTCACTAGGATTATTAATATGTTCCAATTCACTCTTAATGTTTTTTTCATAATCGTATTTTTTATTTTTCAAAAGTGTTTTGTGTTGTTTTTTAGTTAATCTATAGCTCGAAATAGAGTTTTTGTCATAGTTAGATTTGGTTAAGTTTATTTTTACAGTTTTCAAGTTGTTTTTAGATTCCCTACATATCTGATCGAACCACGGTTTAGACTTAGAAACAGGGCTAATAAATCCTTTTAATTACCGCTCGTCGTCTTATTATCCACTTCCAATTATAGTTCTGTGATCCCAAATTCTTCAACCCTGACCATAAGACAATTGACGTCTGCCAACGGACGCTTCCATTTTTTCCAACCGATTCTCTCCGAGGAAAGACCTAATTTTTTTATCGGTTTATACCTTTCGTATCTAATTAATTTTGCTATGGTAAGCACAGTCTCTAGGATATAACCCCAACTCTAGGATATAATCCCAACCCTAGGATATAACCCCAACCCTAGGATATAGGCAAGAATATAAGCCCTAGGTAAGGATATAACCCCAGAATACCGCCCTAGACCAGGACACAGCAGGACAAATCAAGACTATCTACCTACCTTCTTCGAGATCTTCTCAAGACTTCGTAGAGGCAAGACCTAACTACCTTTTTCAAGAAACCGCTTCATATTCATAAGCTGAATACCCAAGTACAAATTCTCCTCTCTGTTTATTTCCTGTGGCAGGAGTATAAATATATATATATATATTTTTGTATTCTTTTTAATTTTTACCAAATCCTCAACTATAAAAGTTGAGGGAGATATCGCACGGGGTAATTTTAAGTCACTTTTTTTATTATTAACTTGCATTTAAATTTTACAAGGCGTTTCTACCTTTTCCGCCTTAGTTTTTTAATGCGACATAAACTTGGGGTCGAATCACCCTTGAGAGGAGTCTCTAGCCGGAGCCTTTCAAGCTGGCGCCTCTTACCGTTACAAAGTTCGTTCTATCTTCATTCCTAAAAATTTAATTGGTAGTTCAATTGCTTCGTGTATCTGACTGTCTATTTCAATTATCAAATTGAATTATTGTAAGTTCAAATCATATTGTGAAATTATGTTTCTAAACGAATTTGCCTTTAATGGGTCCCATTTTATTACGGATTTAGTGTATCTATGTGACAGAATATTAGAATTTGATCTTTAAAAGTTTATCAGTAAAGTTAGTACACAAGTCAAATGGTCAGACATTAATGTATTGCTTATAGAAAAATTTGAAATTATATCAATACTATTTGTGTTTGCCAAGATTATATCAACCACGCAATCGCCATTCTGTCCTATAAATGTATAATTATCTTTACAATCATTAAGTCTCCCATTTATAACGAAGAAGCCTAGGTTTTCTAACATTTCTACGAGTAATGTTCTTCGTTGGTTGAGTAATTTATCCATCGTGCTGCGTGGTTCCAAAAAAGAAACATCATTCTGCAATTGATAGTCCTGAAGATCGTTCAGACGTCCTATTCTTGCGTTAAAATCCCCATATACAAAAATACGATCTTTGAATAATTAATACACACATTTCTGGTGGTTTCCTCTAGTAGATCCTTACAGACATGATCATCCAACCCAGGTTTTAAATATGCAACGCACAAAATATTAAAAGTCCCATTAATACATAATCCCACGAAAATCCACTTATTACACATTTCAATTATAGTTACTGATGTAAGGCCTATTATATCTTATGAAATGAGGATTAGGATACTACCTCTTCCTTTTTCCTTATCCTTTATCGCTGGACTGTGATAGATGCTGTAATTGGTTAGTGCTTGCGGTAATTTGGGCTCATCTGAGGTGATCCAGGTTTCTATAAAGCCGATAATGGGGAATTTTTTGTATTCTTTAAATTTAACACTTTTTCAACAGGTGATCTGTTATAAATTCTTTGCAGATGTCCCCACCAGCGCAATTTTTCAATAAATTGAGTACAATTTCTGTATCTCTCAATTTAACCTTCTTTGTGACTCCCATTACTCGTCTAAAACCTCATCTCATCCGCTAAAAAAAAAACAAAAAAATATTGTGCAAAATCTCAAATACAGACAATTTCATTTTACTCAAAAAAAAAATCTTCACCCATAAAGACGCATCACCCTCTACAGAATGTTTAAACAATTATTATGTCTCCTAATCTTGAGGGGTGCAAATACAGCATCTTTCTTTTCAAACCACGAAAACTTTATCGTTTAGAAATTTTTTAGATTGAAACCAAAATATACTTAAAAAGTATAACAAATTTCAAATATTAATGCTAGGTATTAATAAATAAGTAATTATATATGTCACGGCTAATTTAATGTTATATGAAAATGCCAATTATTTTTTGAATAGCTTTTACTGGTTCCTTTATAAAATACCCAATTCAAACAGCTAATGTTATTAATTTAATGGTATTTATCAAATTAACTAATAATTTCATATAATAACCAAACCACTGTGGCTTGACTTGTTTGCAATCCACAGTTTTTTAGTTTTCAATTGATTTTTCACTAATGCAATATCTTAAACTATAATTATATCCGGAGAAAATTGGAAAAGGCATTATATGCAAAACGACGAAAATGATTGGAAAGTCAATATCGTGGTTCCACAAGGATCTATCTTCACTCCAATAGCTCCTTTCATTTAATTATTTTTAATACAAAACTGAATTTTCATTTTTTCCGTGTAATAAATACTTCAAAAAATGAGCATCACACTTATATGCTTTGTTACATTTTTTTTTCACAATTATTGCAAATATAATTTTTATACCGGGTGTCCAGCTTTATTTTCCCTCATTTTAACTGCCCATAACTTCTAAACGGTTTGAGATAGAAACACACGTTAACCGATTTTTAAAAATTTTGCACTGAAGAATAGGTGAAGGTCGGTTCTTTCAAACTACAAAAAAATTAACTGGTTGTTCCATTAAAAAAAGTCAACAAAAAAATTGTCAAACATCCGCCATTTTTGTTGTGACGTAGGCAAAACGAATAAAAAAACACAACTTTTTTAAACAAAACTTGTGCTAAAATGAAACTTTTTAGTGAAATTTCTATCTCAAACCGTTTAGAAGTTATGGGGACAAATGAAATGAGGGAAAATAAAGATGATCACCTGGTATATATAATTTTTCTTTCGATAGATTATGGCACATTTGACTTCATTATAGTTGGAGGAGGAGCGGCTGGAACACTTTTAACAAGAAGGTTGACTGAAATAACAGATTGGAGGATTTTGTTACTTGAAGCAGGTGGTCTTGGAAACAATTTCACTGATATACCATTCATGAATTTGTATACTAGAAATTCGGACTTCAATTGGGGGTTTACGACAGTTCCACAAAATAAAAGTTGTTTGGGTAAATATTTTTCAATACAAATTACATACAATTATTGAATTGACGGATTATTTTGAAATGAACATAATAAATATCGTATCTGCTCCAGTATTTCATTGTTTGTGAGCTAATCTATTGAGAAATTCTAGTAATATTTGGAAAGGGTGTTTTGAAATTACGAAATGTCACAAGGAACTAATAGCAACAATACAACAACAGAGCGGAATAATAATTTTACGAATATAAACAATACGATCTTCGATCATATATACTGGATGACGACGGTGGGTTTGGTAGGCTATGGAGGTCGTTTGGATTGAAACTAAATAGCGACGAAATTAAAACTAGGCTTACCAAGTTACTGATTTTTTAACAAAAAGTTTCAATGATATTATTGATTGTAAAAAGTATATAGTGAAATAATGATTTTATAAAAAAACTGATTGTGCCAGTCGATTTTCCGGCCCAAAAAAACCCTCTTTACGAATTTTAAGCATTTTTTATTTTTTTTTTGTCGAAAATTTAGAACAAAGGGGTAGGTATGGAAATATTTTGAGAAACAAATGGCTTTTTTCTAACTCCCTTAATCCTTGGCAATATCGACTCAAAATTCACTAAAATATGTAAAATTGTCCCCTCTATCGATTGGTGAAGACTAGAACGTTCTATCTTTCCTATTTGTCGAGTTATGAGTATTTTTTGTTTTGAAAAGTGGATTTTCGAAAATTTCATGACTCTATTTGAAGGCGAAATAATGATTTTATCACAAAACTGATTGTGCTAGTCGATTTCTTGGTCAAAAAACCCCCCTTTACGAATTTTTAGCATTTTTTATAGTTTTTTTGTCGAAAATTCAGAACAAAGGGGGTTGCTATGGAAATATTTTGCTATACAAATTGATTTTTTCTAACTCCCATAATCCTTGGAAATATGGACTCAAAATTCACTAAAATATGTAAAATTGTCCCCTCTATCGATTGGTGAAGACTAGAACGTTCTATCTTTCCTATTTGCCGAGTTATGAGTATTTTTTGTTTTGAAAAGTGGATTTTCGAAAATTTCATGACTCTATTTGAAGGCGAAATAATGATTTTATCACAAAACTGATTGTGCCAGTCGATTTTTTGGCCAAAAAAATCCCTCTTTACGAATTTTTAGCATTTTTTATAATTTTTTTGTCGAAAATTCAGAACAAAGGGGGTAGCTATGGAAATATTTTGCGATACAAACTGATTTTTTCTAACTCCCATAATCCTTGGAAATATAGACTCAGAATTCACTAAAATATGTAAAATTGTCCCCTCTATCGATTGGTGAAGACTAGAACGTTCTATCTTTCCTATTTGCCGAGTTATGAGTATTTTTTGTTTTGAAAAGTGGATTTTCGAAAATTTCATGACTCTATTTGAAGGCGAAATAATGATTTTATCACAAAACTGATTGTGCCAGTCAATTTTTTGGCCAAAAAAAACCCCTCTTTACGAATTTTTAGCATTTTTTATAATTTTTTTGTCGAAAATTTAGAACAAAGGGGGTAGCTATGGAAATATTTTGCGATACAAACTGATTTTTTCTAACTTCCATAATCCTTGGAAATATGGACTCAAAATTCACTTAAATATGTAAAATTGTCCCCTCTATCGATTGGTGAAGACTAGAACGTTCTATCTTTCCTATTTGTCGAGTTATGAGTATTTTTTGTTTTGAAAAGTGGATTTTCAAAAATTTCATGACTCTATTTGAAGGCGAAATAATGATTTTATCACAAAACTGATTGTGCCAGTCGATTTTTTGGCCAAAAAAACCCCTCTTTACGAATTTTTAGCATTTTTTATAATTTTTTTGTCGAAAATTTAGAACAAAGGGGGTAGCTATGGAAATATTTTGCGATGCAAATTGATTTTTTCTAACTCCCATAATCCTTGGAAATATAGACCCAAAATTCACTAAAATATGTAAAATTGTCCCCTCTATCGATTGGTGAAGACTAGAACGTTCTATCTTTCCTATTTGTCGAGTTATGAGTATTTTTTGTTTTGAAAAGTGGATTTTCGAAAATTTCATGACTCTATTTGAAGGCGAAATAATGATTTTATCACAAAACTGATTGTGCCAGTCGATTTTTTGGCCATAAAAAACCCATCTTTGCGAATTTTTAGCATTTTTTATAATTTTTTTGTCGAAAATTTAGAACAAAGGGGGTAGCTATGGAAATATTTTGCGATACAAATTGATTTTTTCTAACTCCCCTAATTCTAGGAAATATAGACTCAAATTTCACTAAAATATTTAAAATTGTCCCCTCTATCGATTGGTGAAGACTAGAACGTTCTATCTTTCCTATTTGTTGAGTTATGAGTATTTTTTGTTTTGCAAAGTGGATTTTCGAAAATTTCATGACTCTATTTGAAGGCGAAATAATGACTTTATCACAAAACTGATTGTGCCAGTCGATTTTTTGGCCAAAAAAACCCCTCTTTACGAATTTTTAGCATTTTTTATAATTTTTTTGTCGAAAATTTAGAACAAAGGGGGTAGCTATGGAAATATTTTGCGATACAAATTGATTTTTTCTAACTCCCATAATCCTTGGAAATATAGACCCAAAATTCACTAAAATATGTAAAATTGTCCCCTCTATCGATTGGTGAAGACTAGAACGTTCTATATTTCCTATTTGTCGAGTTATGAGTATTTTTTGTTTTGAAAAGTGGATTTTCGAAAATTTCATGACTCTATTTGAAGGCGAAATAATGATTTTATCACAAAACTGATTGTGCCAGTCGATTTTTTGGCCATAAAAAACCCATCTTTGCGAATTTTTAGCATTTTTTATAATTTTTTTGTCGAAAATTTAGAACAAAGGGGGTAGCTATGGAAATATTTTGCGATACAAATTGATTTTTTCTAACTCCCCTAATTCTAGGAAATATAGACTCAAATTTCACTAAAATATTTAAAATTGTCCCCTCTATCGATTGGTGAAGACTAGAACGTTCTATCTTTCCTATTTGTTGAGTTATGAGTATTTTTTGTTTTGCAAAGTGGATTTTCGAAAATTTCATGACTCTATTTGAAGGCGAAATAATGACTTTATCACAAAACTGATTGTGCCAGTCGATTTTTTGGCCAAAAAAAACCCTCTTTACGAATTTTTAGCATTTTTTATAATTTTTTTGTCGAAAATTTAGAACAAAGGGGGTCGCTATGGAAATATTTTGCGATACAAACTGATTTTTTCTAACTCCCCTAATCCTTGGAAATATAGACTCAAAATTCACTAAAATATGTAAAATTGTCCCCTCTATCGATTGGTGAAGACTAGAACGTTCTATCTTTCCTATTTGTTGAGTTATGAGTATTTTTTGTTTTGAAAAGTGGATTTTCGAAAATTTCATGACTCTATTTGAAGGCGAAATAATGATTTTATCACAAAACTGATTGTGCCAGTCGATTTTTTGGCCTAAAAAACCCCTCTTTACGAATTTTTAGCATTTTTTATAATTTTTTTGTCGAAAATTTAGAACAAAGGGGGTAGCTATGGAAATATTTTGCGATACAAATTGATTTTTTCTAACACCCATAATCCTTGGAAATATGGACTCAGAATTCACTGAAATATGTAAAATTGTCCCCTCTATCGATTGGTGAAGACTAGAACGTTCTTTCTTTCCTATTTGTCGAGTTATGAGTATTTTTTGTTTTGAAAAGTGGATTTTCTAAAATTTCATGACCCTATTTAAAGGCGAAATAACGATTTTATCACAAAACTGATTGTGCCAGTTGATTTTTTGGCCAAAAAACCCCTATTTACGAATTTTTAGCATTTTTTATGATTTTTTTGTCGAAAATTTAGAACAAAGGGGGTAGCTATGGAAATATTTTGCGATACAAATTGATTTTTTCTAACTCCCATAATCCTTGGAAATATGGACTCAAAATCACTTAAATATGTAAAATTGTCCCCTCTATCGATTAGTGAAGACTAGAACGTTCTTTCTTTCCTATTTGTCGAGTTATGAGTATTTTTTGTTTTGAAAAGTGGATTTTCGAAAATTTCATGACTCTATTTGAAGGCGAAATAAAGATTTTATCACAAAACTGATTGTGCCAGTCGATTTTTTGGCCAAAAAACCCCTCTTTACGAATTTTTAGCATTTTTCAAATTTTTTGTCGAAAATTTAGAACAAAGGGGGTAGCTATGGAAATATTTTGCGATACAAATTGATTTTTTCTAACTCCCATAATCCTCGGAAATATGGACTCAAAATTCACTTAAATATGTAAAATTGTCCCCTCTATCGATTGGTGAAGACTAGAACGTTCTATCTTTCCTATTTGTCGAGTTATGAGTATTTTTTGTTTTGAAAAGTGGATTTTCGAAAATTTCATGACTCTATTTGAAGGCGAAATAAAGATTTTATCACAAAACTGATTGTGCCAGTCGATTTTTTGGCCAAAAAAACCCCTCTTTACGAATTTTCAGCATTTTTTATAATTTTTTTGTCGAAAATTTAGAACAAAGGGGGTAGCTATGGAAATATTTTGCGATACAAATTGATTTTTTCTAACTTCCCTAATTCTTGGAAATATAGACTCAAAATTCACTTAAATATGTAAAATTGTCCCCTCTATCGATTGGTGAAGACTAGAACGTTCTATCTTTCCTATTTGTTGAGTTATGAGTATTTTTTGTTTTGAAAAGTGGATTTTCGAAAATTTCATGACTCTATTTGGAGGCGAAATAATGATTTTATCACAAAACTGATTGTGCCAGTCGATTTTTTGGCCTAAAAAACCCCTCTTTACGAATTTTTAGCATTTTTTATAATTTTTTTGTCGAAAATTTAGAACAAAGGGGGTAGCTATGGAAATATTTTGCGATACAAATTGATTTTTTCTAACACCCATAATCCTTGGAAATATGGACTCAGAATTCACTAAAATATGTAAAATTGTCCCCTCTATCGATTGGTGAAGACTAGAACGTTCTTTCTTTCCTATTTGTCGAGTTATGAGTATTTTTTGTTTTGAAAAGTGGATTTTCGAAAATTTCATGACTCTATTTGAAGGCGAAATAAAGATTTTATCACAAAACTGATTGTGCCAGTCGATTTTTTGGCCAAAAAACCCCTATTTACGAATATTTAGCATTTTTTATGATTTTTTTGTCGAAAATTTAGAACAAAGGGGGTAGCTATGGAAATATTTTGCGATACAAATTGATTTTTTCTAACTCCCATAATCCTTGGAAATATGGACTCAAAAATCACTTAAATATGTAAAATTGTCCCCTCTATCGATTGGTGAAGACTAGAACGTTCTATCTTTCCTATTTGTCGAGTTATGAGTATTTTTTGTTTTGAAAAGTGGATTTTCGAAAATTTCATGACTCTATTTGAAGGCGAAATAAAGATTTTATCACAAAACTGATTGTGCCAGTCGATTTTTTGGCCATAAAAAACCCATCTTTGCGAATTTTTAGCATTTTTTATAATTTTTTTGTCGAAAATTTAGAACAAAGGGGGTAGCTATGGAAATATTTTGCGATACAAATTGATTTTTTCTAACTCCCATAATCCTTGGAAATATAGACCCAAAATTCACTAAAATATGTAAAATTGTCCCCTCTATCGATTGGTGAAGACTAGAACGTTCTATATTTCCTATTTGTCGAGTTATGAGTATTTTTTGTTTTGAAAAGTGGATTTTCGAAAATTTCATGACTCTATTTGAAGGCGAAATAATGATTTTATCACAAAACTGATTGTGCCAGTCGATTTTTTGGCCATAAAAAACCCATCTTTGCGAATTTTTAGCATTTTTTATAATTTTTTTGTCGAAAATTTAGAACAAAGGGGGTAGCTATGGAAATATTTTGCGATACA